>OY728156.1:1441430185-1442776433 GCA_963277665.1 Viscum album | reverse complement strand
CTCATTTAATGTTCCTTAATCCAACTTCAACTCATTATTACCTATAACAAATATCAAAATTATATAACTTGTTAAGATAATCCAATTTTATATTTATATGAAAAATATCATGATTTGAATGTAAAAAAAATTGAAATATAAAACAAATATATGTGTATTTGAAAAATATATGCATGAAAATGATTTTAAAAATAATATATAATTAGATATAAAAAATTTAAATTCATCTTGGGTCCTTTATTCTTAAGGTACACAAAGAATATATCCTGTTGCAACTGGATACCAAATTCACCCTTCCGTAAACAATAAATATAAAGTATAAATATTAAAATATGTATACATTTATTACTAAAAATTACACCTATCCCAATGATTTGAAACCATTGGGATAGCCCCTAAAACCATTGGGATAGAATATCCCAATGGTTTCACACACTGTTGGCATGATGGATGTTGCAATATCCCTATACCAACTGTTTTACAAGAATATTTGGTATAGACTACCTAAAGTTAATATATGCCGATGGTTTCAATGAAACCGTTGAGATATATATATGTATATATATATCTCAACTCTTCAAGAACCATTGGAATACATGTTGTCCAGTATATAATCTATTCCAACGGTTTCATGGAAACCGTTGGGATATATGTATACAAACGGTTCAAGAACCGTTAACATACACTCTCTAGTATATAATCTATTACAATGGGGGTGGGGGTTGTCCAGGGGTGGGGGGTTTCCCATGGGGGTGGGGGTGTCCAGGGGGGTGTCCAGGGGGTGGGGGTTATCCAGGGGGTGGTGGGTTTTTATAGGGGGGTTTTCCAGGGGGTGGGGGTGTCCATGGGGGTGGGGGTGTATAGGGGTGTCCAAGGGGTGGGGGTTTCTAGGGGTGAGGGGGTTGTACAAGAGGGTAGGGGCTGTCTAGGGGGGTGGGGTGGTGTCTAGGGGGTTTTCCAAGGGGGTGGGGTGTCTAGGGGTGTTCAAGTGGGTGGGGGTGGTGTCTAGGGGGTGAGGGGGTTGTCCAAGGGGGTAGGGGTGTCCAAGGGTGGGGGGGTAGTGTCCAGGGGGGTTGTCCAAGGGGGTGGGGGTATCCAGGGGGTGTCCAAGGGGGTGGGAGTGTCCAGGGGGTGTCTAAGGGGGTGGAGGTGGTGTCTAGGGGGTGAGGGGTATGTCTAAGGGGTGGGGTGTTTAGGGGTGAGGGGTTTTTCCAACCCCCTACCCCCTTGGACAGCCTCCCACCCCACCCCCATGGACATCCCCTCCCCCCCAACCCCCTGGATAGCCCCCCCCCCCCACCTTCACACCCCTCGACACCCCCTACCCCCTGGGGAATCCCCCTCACCCCCTAGACACCCCCCTCCCACCCCTGGACACCGCCACCCCCTTGAACAGCCCCCTCACCCCCTGGTCACCCCCCCACCCCCTTAGACACCCATGGACACCCCTACCCCCCTTGGACATCCCCCACCCCCCCCCCAACACCCCCTACCCCCTTGGAAATCCCCCTCACCCCCCTAGACACCCCCCCCCCACACACACACACACCCTACCCCCCTTGGAAATCCCCCTCACCCCCCCCTAGACACCCCCCCCCCCCGGACACCACCACCCCCTTGGACAGCACCCCACCCCCTGGACACCCCCTAGACACCCCTGACCCCCTTGGACAGACCCCTTACCCCCCTTAGACACCCCCCCACCGCACCCCCTGGACACCCCAACCCCCTGGACACCCCCCTAGATAACCCCCACCCCCTACCCCCTTGGACAACCCCCTCACCCCCTAGACACCCACCCCCTAGACACCCCCTACCTCCTTGGAAAGTCCCCCCCCCCCGGACACCCCCCCCCCCCCCACTTCCTTGGACACCCCCTACAAACCACCACCCCCTTGGATAGCCCCCCCACTCCCTGGATAGCCCCCACCCCCTGGACCCCCCACCCCCTTTGACACCCCTGACCCACTTGGACAGACCCCTCACCCCCCTGGAAACCACCCCCCACCCACCTGGAAACCCCTATACCCTTGGAAAGTCCCCTCACCACCCTGGACACCCCCCCCCCCACCCACCCACCCCCTGGACACCCCTACCCCCTTAGACAACCCCCTCACCCCTGGACCCCCCCCCCCCACCCCCACCCCCTTGAACACCCCTAGACACCCCCACCCACTTGGACAACCCCCCCCCCCTGCCCACTTGGACAGCCCCCCAACCCCTTGGACACCCCCCCCCCACACACACACACATGAAAGTACACGCACACCCCCTGGACACCCCCCTTGGACAGCTCCCTCACCCCCATGGTTTATTTTACTAGAAAAGAATTTAGAATGATATAAAATAACACTATGACACTTACCATGATAGCAAGAACAAATATTGAAAAATAACATCTCAAAACATAAGTTTAGGGCATCATGAAAAATAAAAAATGAAACTGAAGCGTCTGAGGCTTACTTTAGTGTTGTGTGTTAACCTGATAGATCTTGTGATAATAAAGATGATGGATGATTTTGTAAAAACGAGTTTGGAGGGCACAACTTTGAAGAATCCTTTCTAGGTTTTTCACGCGCGAAAGATGAGTCACAGGTCGCCCGATCAAAGAAAACAAAATGACCGAATACGGGGTGCAATTAATCATTTAAAATATTTATCACAACATTTATTTAATAACCAACATGATAAACTATTTTTTTTTATGTTTATAACGTCGGTTATTTAATAATTTACATAGAAATTCCTTTATCACATCGGTTATTTTATAACCGACGTGACAAATCACCGAGATTGGATTTATCACGTCGGTTGTTTTATAACCGACGTGATAAATCGATTCTCGCGATTTATCACATACGTTATAAAATAACCAATGTGATAAACCAATTTTTCCAGCTTTTCACGTCGATTATATAGAACCTACGTGAAAAATTCCGACGTGTTAAATGTTTTTTTCACTAGTGCAATTGTAATTGACATACCCTCTTGTCCTTACAATCTAGTTAGCTCTAATTTAGTGGATGCTACTTACTATGAATCCTCATATAGGGCCTACTCATGTGTGATCTTTTCGGGATACTTTTGTTCCTTAAGTGGCCCGAAGGCCCGGTGGCCCAAAGGCCTATGGTTTCCTGAAGGCCCTGTAACCCGAAGGCCTTTGGTGGCCCGAAGGCCCTTGGTGGCCCGAAGGCCCTATGGCCCGAAGGCCTTTGGTGGCCTAAAGTCCTTGAGACCCATAGGCCCAAACCTATGGCATGAAGTCCCAAATGGGATAAATAGATATAGCTTCTATAGTACTTCTACAGTAACATGGAAATTCACCCCCACTCAGATTTGACCCTAGGACTTTCAGATGCTAATCAGGAGCCTCTTCTGTAAAGACCCGGAAATTTCAAGGGAAATTTTTTTTCTAAATTTTCTTTGGAATTTTACAAGAACGCAGTTTCTGACGGCGCCTGATTCTGAGGCCCGGTGTTCCCGGAATCAATTTCCGAAGTTTGGCTCGGGTACGTTCAGTGAACGAACGAGAGGGTTTTTCTAACTTTTGAACCGGTGCTCGAAATCAAATTTTGAGGGCACTGATGAAATCGCAGCGCCAGTTTTTGCTTAGAAACGCCTCTTTCGGAGTTGCGTTTGCTCGGTTGTGCTTTTAAATTTTTGGGGTTTAAGTTAAGAAATAAAATAAAGTTGTATGACAATTTTCTTTTATTTCACTTAAAGCCGCTTAAAAACCACTTAAAAGCTGCTTAAGCTGGGTTGAAGCGGATAGGGTGCAATTCAAAATATCCTACCCACTTGGTAGGATATTTGTGAGGTGGGGCCCGCACGAGCCCCACCGTTTCTTTTCTTCTTAAGTAACGCACCCGCACCCCCTATTAAAAGAAGTCAATCGTGCGTTTTTCTGGTTAAGAAACGCCCCAATTTAATTGGGCAGTTAAGTTTTACAATTAATTCTTCGAATTAATTGTTCATTTCTTATCTTTTGTTTTTCAAATTCTTAAGTTGATAATAAAATAAGTTGAGTACTTATTTTATTTTTTTGTTGAGGGGTTTGTGTTGTGTAAAACCTTTGGGAGATCAGAGGGAGAATTCTTCGTTCTTCGGCAAAGAACGCGAAGAACGCGAAGAACGCACCACCTCTGACGAAGAACGCTCGTTTTCCTTCCACGTAATTTCTCCCCTTCCGCGGCGAGACTCTTCAACGGTCTTCATCGTCAACGGATCGACGAACAAGCTCGGAAGCGGAATCGGGTAGCAAGCGACGATGGCTTCGCCTTCCCTCGATTCGGACGAACGCTGACGTCCCCCTTCGACGTCGTCATCCTCGCGACGCCATACCGCGACAAACCTCGAACGACGACGCCTCCTTCCGATCGGCTTATACCCAAGGTAGGGGTTTGTATTCAATTATTTATATTTGTTCGTGAATACCAACTTGACGATGATCATGGATTAAAACCAATTGTTATCGAATAACGCGAGGGGGTCGGACCGCACAAACACGGCGGACCCTCCTCCTTTTTTTTCGTGTTGGTTTCTTGTGGTTGGTACGAGAAAGCGTGGTGCCGTCGCACCATGCGGTTTCATGTGGAAGATATGTGCGGCGTCGTCGTGCCGCGCCGTGAAAGGAAGAACAAGCACGCGACGCCGTCGCGCCGCGTCGAAGAAACATGAAGATATCCGCGGACGGAGTCGGGCCACGATGAAGGGGCGCAGCGCCAGCACGCCGCGCCAGAGAACCGCGAAGACGGCACGTTTTGTTTTGACGTGCGGATTGACGGGTGACGACGAAGCGGGCCGCGAAGACGATTTGAGAGCCTCGCAGTGAAGATCGGGTCCCGGGAGGACCACTGGCGAAGACCGCACACAAAACGGACCACCGGAGCGCGTCCGGTGGCCCGCGGAAACTCCCGCCGGCGCGCCGCCGGCAAAACCCGCCGCGGCAGCGACGCGGTTCCGCGGCCGCGCAGAACCGGTGGAGGGACGCGGCCCGGCCGCCGCGTCCGGTTGACTCGGGGCGGCCCCACGAGGGGCCGAGCTTCTTAACCGCGGGGGCAGCGCGCCCCCCGGCCTTGGCTTTGCCGTAGCCACCGAGCCGACCCGCCGGTTCGGCCGGGTCGCGCCCAGGCCGGGCCGGGCCGCGCTGGCCGGGCCGAGTCTTTCCGGGTCAGACCCGGGTCAGGCCGACCCAGGGGGGGTCGGGCCGGGTCGACTCAGGCCCAGACCCCCCGTTTCCGGACCGTTTTCGGTATTTTGCCCATAACTTGAGCTACATGCCTCCAAACGACTCTCCGTCAGCAGAAACGCGATCCTTGGATCGAGACGGTCATTTCGGTATATCGCACTCAAGGTTTCGGAGAACTTTGGGTTCGGCCGGGTTGGTTCGTACACGAAACCAATCGAGCCCTCGGAGCGGAAACGCTCGTATCTTGAGCTCCGGACGTCCGTTTGACGTGCCGTCGACTTTTATGGTTTCCTCTAAGTGAGACGGATCTTTTGGATTACTCCGCTCGAGGTTTGGATGCCGTCGGAGTGTGTTCGGTTTGGTTCGCTCACGAAACCAACCAGGCCCCTGGAACGAAAAAGCCAATAACTCACAGACCGGGCGTCCGATTGACGCGCCATCTATCTCGTTGTTTTACTCTTGATGAGACGGAACTTTTGGCATGCTTCGCCTGAGTTTTGGACACTATGGATTTTGTCCGGGTTGGATTGTACCCGAAATCCAACCGGGCCCCTGGAACGGAAAAGCTGATATCTTTCAGACCGGACGACCGTTTGACAAACCGTCAGCGGCGTTGGTGATCACGTTGATAAATGGTCCCTATGTGTATACCCTATGAGAGTTCGGAGTATAGTTGAGATACGGTCGGATTTGGTTTGCTCACGAAACCAACCGGGCCCCGGGGACGAAAAAGCCAATAACTCACAGACCGGGCGTCCGATTGACGCGCCGTCTGTTGAGTTGATACCCCTGTGACGAGGCGGTCCTTTGAGATACTTCTACGTGGGACTTTGAGATACTTGGAGTATCGACCTTTAGCTCATGGAGCGGACCCTCCCGGAGACGAGCGTGCGGAGTACGGAGACCGTGTAGCCGACTGAGACCTGACGACTGCTTGACCGACTCGACTTGGAGTGAGTCGACTAGCCTAGTGGACGGAGCACTACCTTGTTTGGGTGCAGACCCATGGCGGACAGAGCACTACCTGTGTGACAGTGCAGACCCTCAGTACTCGTCCGGAGAGTACCTCAGCAGGCTACTTGGGGGTGTGCACTACTGTGTTTGGGTGACATACCCCGGCAGGAAGCACTACTGTGTTTGGGTGGCTGACCCGCAGTACTCGACAGGATGAGTACCTCAGCAGTCTTAGGTTAGTGAGTAGTACCTCGGAGTCGTGACAGGACCACTGTACACTTTAGAGACGGATCTCTTCAGCAGTTACGGTTTCGATAATGAAAATCCTGGTTTGAGCTGAACCTTTGACCTTTGTGTTTACCTCATGAATGATATGGGTCACTTGATAACTTAGGTATATGTATGGGCATATACCTGGGTAGTGGTTATCCGTTGATTTCATAATCCTTGTGTATCCTCATGATTGAGATGGGTTACTTGATAACTTAGGTATATGTATGGGAATATACCTAAGTGGAGGTTATCTGTTGAGACCTTATTTGTGGTTAACCTTGTTGGTTTTAGTGAGACCTTGAGGGTCTTGGGGTCCCTAATGAGTATCGTTATACTCACCCCTGCACGGGCTATGCCCGCACCTTGTTGTGTTGGTTGCAGACGACAGGCAGTGCTGACGGAGGCCGAGTGTTCGAGGACTGGATGGTACCCGGAGGTGGACTACACGACGAGTCAGTACCCGGAGGTGGACTACACGACGAGTCAGTGTCCGGAGGTGGACTTCACGGCAAGACGACACATGGAGGAGGTTGACGGACGAGAGCACTGTGGAGGCTATCTGTACCTACCCTTCAGGTAGGATTCGTGGTGGACGATCCAGGAGCTGTGCCATCTGTACCTACCCTTCAGGTAGGATCTGAGGAGGACGACCAAGGATCCCCTTCCGTCCCTCCAGCTATTGTCTTTTTCTGTTGTACTTGTTCAGTTGTAGTTGTACTTTCTTTTGGGTTTGTATTCTGGCCCATTTACTTTCAGCACTTTTTTTTTGTACTTAGTGTTTTACTTTCGCTTGTACTCTGTGGTGTTTTGTTACTTTTATAAAGGCAATTCCTTCCCAGTTATCGGGATTTACGCCTTTGGTGCTAGTCGCCAGCCCCTGGCCTATGGAAGGCGGGCTTGGGGTAGTCACGGCATGGGCCCCGAGGACGGGTCGTGACAAATTGGTATCAGAGGAGTTCAGTTCTACCGCAGAACTTATAACTCTGATATTTCATCTCTGTGAAGCAATAGTGTTAAGGGTACCGAGTGTGGTTTTCAGTTCAGGGAGTCCAGTGTTGGTGCGGGCGGTCGACGTATCCATACACCAGGACCCTGACAACTGATTTCCGACTTTGTGCACGAAAACACTGATTACGTGTGTGTTTTCAAAGGTTTTCCCTTAAAACAGCTCGAACTAGGTCAGCTCACCAGGTATAATCGTTTGACCGTGTCACGTTGTTTCTTTCAGGATGCCTTTTCTCGGACGACCAGCTAGAGCCCAGAGGGACGTGCGTACTGACAGCTTGCCGAGCGACGAGGATTCGGTACAGGGCCCTCTTGCAGTTGAGGCACTAGCGGTACTACCATACGCTGGGCCACCGATGCCACCAGTCCCAGCAGTAGGCGATGCACGCCACTTGAGTGCGCTGCACGAGTTCCAGCGCCAGAGGCCACCCAGGTTCTGGGGAGAGATGGACCCGCAGGCGGCTGAGGATTGGCTGGAGGCTGTGGTGAGAGTCTTCAGGCTAGTGGGGACACCGGAAGACCTCATGGTGATATTTGCTGTCAGCCTTCTTCAGGCAGTAGTAGGCAGGTGGTGGAGCCACTTGTTCCAGTTTTGCGACGGGATGACCTTCACATGGGAAGACTTCAAGACCTTCTTTAGGGTGGATTTTGTTCCAGTAGCTCTACACCCTGAGCGTGTACATGAGCTTCTGCCTTTGCCGCAGGGTTTTCGATCAGTTGTCGAGTCATCTGTGGGCAGTAGACAGATGATGCAGAGGTCCAGGAGGACCAGACCAGCAGTTGGCCGATCTCGGGTTTTAGGACCGGTGGTGCGGGGAACCCGGGGTGGGGTCAGAGCCAGGCGTGCCAGAAACAGGCTGTGTTACTCCTGCGGCGGAAAGGGTCACCTGGCACGTGACTGTCCGACTCCTCGTACAGTTGATCCGCAGGCGTTGGAGGAGCCATCGAGGCAGAAACAGTGACGAGTGCTTGAGCAACAGTCGAGCAGTGGACAAGGCAGTAGAGCTCCGGGAGCATGTGGACAGGGGAGGAACTAGTGGATACGTCCTTTGTACTTCTAGTTCCATGTTGCTGTTGTATTTGTGTCTTTGTATTATGAGCTGCAATAATAAAAAGACACTTATCTTTGTTTGCTTTCCTGTCCTTTTGTTTGGTTGATACTAAGTGGTCCCGGTTAAGACTGTTGACTTGACCCTCACTTTCTAGATTTCTACTGGAGGAGACCCAGTGACCTCACACTGATGCCGACAGTGTGACTCGACCCTTCGAGGCGAGAGTGACAGTTGGATCTCTTGGTAGTTACGTCGAGGCCTTACGACGTCATCCATGGAATGAATGCATCATTCATGTTAGGATTGACTGTATTAGGCAACAAATGTGGTTCATCTAGGGGATAAGACTAGGTTTCTCTTTTCAGCAAAGGAGAAATTTTAGCAGCTCTTCCAGATCGTATGCAAAGAAGGTGCAGTTCATCCAGGAGCGGATGAAGACTGCACAGTGCAGTAAGAAGCAGAAGACCGGTGCCAGTCTTAGAGACTCGGGCATGTTAAATGTTTCAAGAAGAGGAAGCTTTAAATAGAGTTGAGTCTGCGAAGTGGCAGACGTGGAGGCAGAACTAGGAGAGTAGTATGAGGTGGTGTACATCTTAACATGCTACAACCACCCGCCTTAGTTATCCCCGCCAGGCTCAGGGAGCTGGAGGGCGGAGGAAGAGTGCGGCTTCTTGCGGTCAAGGAGTGTGACCCAATGGATCTAAAAAAATGATTCAAGGGACAGTCTGTGTCCACTACTAGCTGTTGTAGTAACAAACGTCGATGTGAATCATTCCTCGCTTTCAAAATCTTGTCCCAGACCTAGAGTTTCCGGTAATCCGTGGACTTGACCCTCACGTCTGGAGATACCTTGGGAGGAGACTCGATAATCACACTTACACCGACGGTGTGGTCAGACCCTCGAGGCGAGAGTTTCGGTTGGAATCTCTTGGTGGCAGCATCAAGGCCTTACGAAATTGGTTTAAGTATAGACTGGGCAATCACAGTTCATATACAAATTGACGGTATTAGGCAAAAAGTTTGTGGTTTAACCACGAAGTTGGGATGGGTTTTCCTTGGTCGGCAGAAAGGAAACCCCAGGTAGCACAGGATAAACTCATGCACAGTAGGGTGAGACCGATCACTCTTAAGTCGGTCAACCTTACCCTCATGGAAGCAGTTGTTTTGAGTTTTAGTTCTAGAAAGAATTGTAGACTTCTGGAGTTCGTGGATGACGATCACGTCCTTATACGGGTCTCACCTCGACGAGGTTTACGGAAATGTGGCCAAAGTGGAAAGTTATCTCCAAGGTTTAGCGGACCTTCTTAGGTCCTCAGCTGGGTAGGCGTGGTGGTTTACCGCTTGACCCATCCACCTCAGTTGCACCTGGTGCACGACTTCCATGTATCTCAACTGAGGAGATACGTGCTCGACTCTTCGCACATCATCGACCTCAGGGAGTTGGACGTCGATGATAGGGCGACATGCACGGAGGTTCCAGTGGGGATCGAGGATTGACAGGGGTGGTCCTACGGGGACGATCGATTCCTTGGGTGCACTTTCTTTGACAGTACGGGAACCTCCAGGTGATCACATGGGAGCGAAAGGCTCAGATGCGTGCTTTCTACTACTTTAGTGACCTTAGTTTGTGATAAAGCTTTACGAGCACGTAAAGCCCTGAGGTGGGTGTAATGTAAAGACCCGGAAATTTCAAGGGAAATTTTTTCCTAAATTTTCTTTGGAATTTTACAAGAACGCAGTTTCTGACAGCGCCTGATTCCGAGGCCCGGTGTGCATGGAATCAATTTCCGAAGTTTGGCTCGGGTACGTTCAGTGAACAAATGAGCGGGTTTTTCTAACTTTTGAACCGGTGCTCGGAATCAAATTCTGAGGGCACCGATGAAATCGCAGTGCCGGTTTTTGCTTAGAAACGCCTCTTTCGGAGTTGCGTTTGCTCGGTTGTGCTTTTAAATTTTTGGGGTTTAAGTTAAGAAATAAAATAAAGTTATATGACAATTTTATTTTATTTCACTTAAATCTGCTTAAAGACCACTTAAAAGCTGCTTAAGATGGGTTGAAGCGGATAGGGTGGAATTCAAAATATCCTACCCACTTGGTAGGATATTTGTGAGGTGGGGCCTGCACGAGCCCCACCGTTTCTTTTCTTCTTAAGTAACGCACCCGCACCCCCTATTAAAAGAATTCAACCGTGCGTTTTTCTGGTTAAGAAACGCACCAATTTAATTGGGCAGTTAAGTTTTACAATTAATTCTTCGAATTAATTTTTTGTTTCTTATCTTTTGTTTTTCAAATTCTTAAGTTGATAATAAAATAAGTTGAGGACTTATTTTATTTTTTTGTTGAGGGGTTTGTGTTGTGTAAAACCTTTGGGAGAGCAGAGGGAGAATTCTTCGTTCTTCGGCGAAGAACGCGAAGAAAGCGAAGAACGCGAAGAACGTGCCACCTCTGATGAAGAACGCTCATTTTCCTTCCACGGAATTTCTCCCCTTCCGCGGCGAGACTCTTCAACGGATCTTCTTCTTCCCCTTCATCGTCAACGGATCGACGAACAAGCTCGGAAGTGGAATCGGGTAGCAAGCGACGACGGCTTCGCCTTCCCTCAATTTGGACGAATGCCGACGTCCCCCTTCGACGGCGTCATCCTCGCGACGCCATACCGCGATGAACCTCGAATGACGACGCCTCCTTCCGATCGGTTTATACCCAAGGTAGGGGTTTGTATTCAATTATTTATATTTGTTTGTGAATACCAACTTGACGATGATCGTGGATTAAAACCAATTGTTATCGAATAACGCGAGGGGGTCGGACCGCACAAACACGGCCGACCCTCCTCCTTTTTTTTCGTGTTGGTTTCTTGTGGTTGGTACGAGAAAGCGTGGTGTCGTCGTACCATGCGGTTTCATGCGGAAGATATGCGCGGCGCCGTCGCGCCGCACCGTGAAAGGAAGAACAAGCACGCGACGCCGTCACGCCGCGTCAAAGAAACCTGAAGATATCCACGGACAGAGTTCGGCCACGACGAAGGGGCGCGACGCCAGCACGCCGCGCCAGAGAACCGCGAAGACGGCACGTTTCGTTTTGACGTGCGGATTGATGGGTGACGACGAAACGGGCCGCGAAGACGATTTGAGAGCCTCGCAGTGAAGATCGGGTCCCGGGAGGACCACTGGTGAAGACCGCACACAAAACGGACCACCGGAGCGCGTCCGGTGGCCTGCGGAAACTCCCGCCGGCGCGCCACGCCGGCGCGGCGGCGGCAAAACCCGCCGCGGCGGCGACGCGGTTCCACGACCGCACGGAACCGGTGGAGGGACGCGGCCCGGCCGCCGCGTCCGGTTGACTCGGGGCGGCCCCACGAGGGGCCGCGCTTCTCATCCGCGGGGGCAGCGCGCCCCCCGCCCTCGGCTCGGCCGTAGCCGCCGAGCCGACCCGCCGGTTCGGCCGGGTCGCGCCCAGGCCGGGCCGCGCCGCGCCGGCTGGGCCGAGTCTAGCCGGGTCGGACCCGGGTCGGGCCGACCCAGGGGGGGTGTCGGGCCGGGTCAACCCGGGCCCAGACCCCCCGTTTCCGGACCGTTTTCTGTCGTTTGCCCATAACTTGAGCTACGGGCCTCCAAATGACTCGCTGTCAGCGGCAACGCGATCCTTGGATCGAGACGGTCGTTTCGGTATATCGCAATCAAGGTTTCGGAGAACTTTGGGTTCGGTCGGGTTGGTTCGTACACGAAACCAACCGGGCCCTTGGAGCGGAAACGCTCGTATCTTGAGCTCCGGACGTCCGTTTGACGTGCCGTCGACTTTGATGGTTTCCTCTAAGTGAGATGGATCTTTTGGCTTACTCCGCTCGAGTTTTGGATGCCGTCAGACTGCGGTCGGGTTGGTTCGCTCACGAAACCAACCAGGCCCCTGGAACGAAAAGGCCAATAACTCACAGAGCGGGCGTCCGATTGACGCGCCGTCTGTCTCGTTGTTTTACTCTTGATGAGACGGAACTTTTGGAATGCTTTGCCCGAGTTTTGGACACTATGGAGTTTTTCCGGGTTGGATTGTACCCGAAATCCAACCGGGCCCCTGGAACGGAAAAGCTGATATCTTTCAGACCGGACGACCGTTTGACGAACCGTCAGTGGCGTTGGTGATCACGTTGAGAAATGGTCCCTATGTGTATACCCTATGAGAGTTCGGAGTACAGTTGAGATATGGATGGATTTGGTTTGCTCACGAAACCCCTATGACGAGGCGGTCCTTTGAGATACTTCTTCGTGGGACTTTGAGATACTTGGAGTATCGACCTTTAGCTCGTGGAGCGGACCCTCCCAAAGACGAGCGTGCGGAGTACGGAGACCGTGTAGCCGACTAAAACCTGACGACTGCTTGACCGACTCGACTTGGAGTGAGTCGACTAGCCTAGTGGATGGAGAACTACCTTGTTTGGGTACAGACCCATGGCAGACGGAGCACTACCTGTGTGATAGTGCAGACCCGCGGTACTCGTCCAGAGAGTACCTCAGCAGGCTACTTGGGGGTGTGCACTATTGTGTTTGGGTGACATACCCCGGCGGGAAGCACTACTGTGTTTGGGTGGCAGACCCGCGGTACTCGACAGGAGGAGTACCTCAGCAGTCTTAGGTTAGTGAGCAGTACCTCGGAGTCATGACAGGACCACTGTACACTCCAGAGACGGATCTCTTCAGCAGTTACGGTTTCGATAATGAAAATCCTGGTTTGAGCTGAACCTTTGACCTTTGTGTTTACCTCATGAATGAGATGGTTCACTTGATAACTTAGGTATATGTATGGGCATATACCTGGGTAATGGTTATCCGTTGATTTCATAATCCTTGTGTATCCTCCTGATTGAGATGGGTTACTTGATAACTTAGGTATATGTATGGGCATATACCTAAGTGGAGGTTATCTGTTGAGACCTTCTTTGTGGTTAACCTTGTTGGTTTTAGTGAGACCTTGAGGTTCTTGGGGTCCCTACTGAGTATCGTTATACTCACCCCTGCACGGGCTATGCCCGCACCTCGTTGTGTTGGTTGCAGACGACAGGCAGTGCTGACGGAGGCCAAGTGTTCGAGGACTGGACGGTACCCGGAGGTGGACTACATGACGAGTCAGTACCCGGAGGTGGAATACATGACGAGTCAGTGTCCGGAGGTGGACTTCACGGCGAGACGACACACGGAGGAGGTTAACGGACGAGAGCACTGTGGAGGCTATCTGTACCTACCCTTCAGGTAGGATTCGTGGTGGACGATCCAGGAGCTGCGCCATCTGTACCTACCCTTCAGGTAGGATCCGAGGAGGCGACCCAGGAGCCGCTTCCGTCCCTCCAGCTGTTGTCTTTTTCTGTTGTACTTGTTCAGTTGTAGTTTTACTTTCTTTTGGGTTTGTATTCTGGCCCATTTACTTTCAGCACTTTTTTTGTACTTAGTGTTTTACTTCCGCTTGTACTCTGTGGTGTTTTGTTACTTTTATATAGGCAATGCCTTCCCAGTTATTGGGATTTACGCCTTTGGTGCTATTCGCCAGCCCCTGGCCTATGGAAGGCAGGCTTGGGGTAGTCACGGCACGGGCCCTGAGGACGGGTCGTGACATCTTCCACTCGGGTACAATCTCAATGGCATAAAAATATTGACTAATTGCATCGAGTAATGGACATAAATGAATGTCATTTGATTTTTAAATTTAATATATATATATATATGTCAAATTTGTGTTATATTGATTTCAATATACACAATTAATACATTTTTATATACAACACACACACAAACGTAATTAATGAAATATTATATAGAAACACATACACCTAATATTTATGTAACTTATTCAAATTTTAGTATTTTATAATTTTATTATAAAATGATACATTTAATATATTATGTCTTTAATTAGTAAATTTTATTTATTTTTTAAAATTTTATTACAGTTGGGTATTAATTCATTTTTAATATTTTTTATTTTTTATCTTTTATTTTTTTAGGAATTTAATCATTTTCTATTATTTATTTATATTTATTTATTTACTATGTTTTAATATTTTCAAAATGTATTCATCTTTATTTCAATATATATCCATATTTTTTTAATAATTTATATTTAATTAATAAAAATTATTCATTTTTTCAATATTGTTAAAGTGTGCTCATTTTTAATTATTCAATTTCACTCATTTTTTATATCAAGCACTTGAGATTAAATATTCATTAATAATGTTAAAAATATATTTGTAAATAAATATTTATAAATAAATATATCTATAAATGTATATTTACTATATTTATACATTTATATATTTATAATTATAAATAAATAAATATTATTTTTTAAACTCTTTATAATTATCAATAAATAATTATATATATTTAAATAATTATAAAATTACAATAAATTTATTTAAATTGTCATGACCCGTCCCGGTGGGGCCCGAGCTGCAACTCCCCAAGCCCGCCTCCAATAGGCCAGGGGCTGGTGACTAGCACCAAGTAGGCATGCTACTAACATGGGAGGTATTGCCTATAAACCTATACACATGCACACACATATCCAAGTCCACAAAGCTGAAAAGTAAAAACTACTAAAGAAGGAAAAACATGCATATACTAAAAACCCAACCAACAGAGTATGACAGGGAAATAAAGTACCGTAAAGTAAAACCCTGGGCCAAAAGTACAATCCCACCAAAAGAAAGTCTGCAACAAAGTCCAACCTGTAGATAAAGGTACTGGGACTGCAACCCATCACCGAAGGAACACACCTTGGCCTGTCTGATCTCACTGAGCACCGTCTGGTCCTGGTCCGCCTAGTATCCTGTTAAAGGCTTACTCATCTGCACAAGACACGACACGTGCGGGCAAAGCCTGTGCAGGGGTGAGTATAACAATACCCAGTAGGACACCCCGAAAACAAAAAAGTAAATACAAACAAGGAAAATACCACAAATAAAGGTACAATCATATCCACACAATATATGTCTACGGAACATATATCAAGAATATCTGGATATACTCATACACAGACGACCATTGTGAAACCACCACTAAGATCCAGCTTGAAGATTCCACTAATCATACAACCGGGAGAACACACTCTTAGGTCTGAAGAGAAAGATACGAAGTACTCATTTTGGGAGAACACACTCCACAAGTACCTTGAGAACATGATGCTCAGGTGAGGATCACAACCAAGTCATGGGGTGATTCTGACAATTCATTCTGAGCTAATCCGCTAGGGAGAGGATTGGCGCCCGGGTAAGGTAGGTCACGTCGATACCAAGAACTCTACCTAGGGTATCAGGAATGAATAGAGGATCCAGCTATAAGTCTCACATAGGGGATTCCAACAACTCTATTTATGAAGTCCTGCTGAAGGGATCATACTTTTATATATTAGAAAATGATACCGGAAACCTTCAGGAGAAAGGCCAAGGGTACGGACCCTAAGAAGGCTAGTCCAAGTCACAGAAGACAAGTGGATCAAGCCTTGAAGAAAAAGGTTACACAGCGTGTAGTATGGTTACATGCCATGTTCCTTGACCCCAGGTACTGCCCGTGTAGACGGCCCGTGTCGTTCATTCAAGTCGTGCAAAACCAAACTACACGGCATGTAGAAAAGTACACACCGTGTTCCTTGACCCCAGGTACTGCCCGTGTAACCGGCCCGTGTCATTCGGATTGTTGGATAGAAAGCAACTACACGGTGTTTAGAAGAATCACACACCATGTCTGGGCACCTGGGCTCGCTCCGTGTACGTTGGCCATGTGCCCATACACGGTCTCTGCCCGTGTCCATGTCGCCTGCCCGTGTACCAGTACACGGGGTATCCCATGTATCTGGCTGGGTCTAGCTGGGGAGGGGTATACACGGCGTGTCCTTGGCCATGTACCATTCCTGTGTCCATGTACTCCTGGAGTACACGCCAGGTCGTTCGCCGACGAACACACGCCGTGTAGCCCATACTACACGGCGTGTAGTCGGGATTTTTTCAGAAACATCATCTTCCTCCGTGCGCCTCGGTTGATCCTATGGACTTCTATTTAGCCATCTGTTTTCCACAAAACTCAACATGATGGATCGCCTCGTCATCGTGATGCTGAATCCATGGGTTTCGGGCCTTTAATCGGCTCCAAAATCCGATTCCGTACACCCATGCGGAAATCGTTCAAAGAACAATTTCTTCCAATCCACTTCGATCTGTCCATCGCCACCGCAGCCGCACCTTCATAGGGTCGTACTGATGCCAAATATTCAATTTGGAACTGTTTCATCACACAACGGGTGTGCAACGATCCGTTGTTCCTCATCCCGTGAAGAACGTGAAGAACACTCATGAAGAACGCGATAAAATTGGGGAAGAGACACACACAAATCGAGAGGGATGAACCTTGATCGATGTTTGTGTCGATCTTGGTCTGTCACCATTAGAAGGTTGAATGAAACCAAATAATAACAAGAATAAAATCCCCAAAATCCCCACAAAATCCCATCCCGCAAGAACGATCGATCCGCGGGCTAATGTGTTTGTGGATTAGTCCGCGTTCATCGTAGAAATCAAAAACGACGAAGAATAAAATCACAACGACATCCTACCTGGATCCCGGTGTTCGTTGGCGAAGATCTGGTCGCCGTGTCGTCGTCGCTGACGAAATCCGTCAATAATGTCGCCGCCGCATTGGGGGTTTCCTCTAGAGCTTTCCCAGAGATTCCAGGGGAAAATCAGGGTTATGGGGATTGTAACCCTGATCCCCTGCGTAATCTCTATTTAAAATATAAGAGATATTTGACGTAACAAGGTTTAAATAAAATATTTTAATTAAATATTTTATTATTGTTGCGTCTAAAAACCAGATTTCACCACCGACCTGTGCCGGCCGATGTTAGGCCTCGCCTTAGGTAAAATCGTTGTTATGAACGCAATGGTGCCCTCGGATTTTTGATTCGATCACCCGTTCGGGAGTTATTCCAATTTTTCAGGAAAACTGCACACGCGTGTAATTTAATTACTAAATTAAATTCAAACATTTGTTCCGGGCTCACTGGGCCTCAGAATTGCACGTCTTCTCAAAGCCTGGTCTCAAATTAATTCCCATATAATATTAAAATAATACATGGAAAAATCCAGGACATTACATCACACCCACCTTAGGGATTTTTCGTCCCCAAAAAGTCAAAACAAGGGGTACTCAAAAAGATGTGGGTACTGCACGTGAATCTGAGCGTCCCGCTCCCACGTGCTCTCCTGGAGATTCCCGTGATGCCACCGGACACGCACCAAGGGAATAGATCATCCACGAAGGATCTTCTCCTGCCAATACTCAATCTCCACTGGGTACTCAACAAAGGTCGCTCCATCATCGATGTCTAGCTCGTCCCAGTCGATGACGTGTGATGGATCATGCACGTACCTCTGTAGCTATGACACATGGAAGATGTTGTGTACTCGGTCCATCTGAGGAGGTAGAGCCAAGCGATACACCACCTCGCCAACTCTACTCAAAATATGAAAAGGGCCAACGAACCTCAGAGATAGCTTGTCGGCTCATCCAAATCTCTACAATGCCCGTCGAGGTGAGACCCGAAGGAACACACGGTCTTCTTCCTCGAACTCCAAGGGCCTCCGTCTCCGGTCGGCATAAGACTTTTTCCGACTCTGTGTAGTCTTCATCTGCTCTTGGATGACCTGCACCTTCTCTGTAGTAGCTCTCACCATCTCTGGGCCCATGAGTGCTGACTCTCCCGGGTCAGTCCAGCAAAGTGGCGACCTGCAAGGTCGCCCGTATAGAGCCTTGAATGGTGCCATACCAATAGTGGAATGATAACTATTGTTATAAGAAAATTCCACCAATGGTAGGTGATCCTCCCAACTAAAACCGAAGTCAAGTATGCAAGCTCGAAGCATATCCTCCAGGACTTGGATGGTCTGCTCTGTCTGAACATCAGTCTGGGGATGAAACACTGTTCTCAAGCGTAACGTAGTCCCAAAAGCTTCCTGTAATCCCTTCCACAATCGGGATGTGAAACTAGCATCATGATCTGAGACGATCGTGGATGGTACTCCATGAAGTCGAACTATCTCCTGCATGTAGAGGCGTCCCAAGCTCTCTACTAAACCCTGCTCCCGTATGGATAGGAAGTGGGACGACTTGGTGAGTCGATCAACGATCACACAGATGGCATCATGCCCCCTGTACGTATGTGGTAAACCCATCACGAAGTCCATAGATATCCCATCCCACTTCCACTCTGGAACCTCAAGGGGCTGAGTCAAACCTGCTGGAACCTGGTGCTCAGCCTTTACTTGCTGACAAGTAAGGCACCGAGAAACAAACTCCGCCACACTCTTCTTCATTCCTAGCCACCAGAACTGATGTCGGAGGTCCTGGTACATCTTTGCCACGCCTGGATGCACCGCCAAAGGGGATGTATGGAACTCCTTCAGAATCTCCTCCCGCAACGTCACTGGTACTACCGTGCGCCCTCTGAAAAGGACAATGTGCTCTCCACCTTATGAATATCCATCAGGAGCATCACCTGTGGATATCTGAGCACATAGAGTCTCACAGCTAGCATCCTCGCACTATGCTTCCCTGACTCACTGTAAGAGTGGAGGGATAAAAACCATTAACTAAAGGTAAGCTCCCTCATCTCCATCCACGAAGGAAAACTACAAAGATTCCAACTGCCTTGTCGCCTCATCCATCAACTGCGAACTAGATTTCCTACTGAGAGTATAGCATCCCGCCCTTTTTATCACATAAACTTTCATTACATTTTACAAAACTGAGGATCTTTAAGGTTTAGTGTCTTGGAAACCAGGAACTTTAAACATGAAAACATAAAACATTCTTCTAAAACACTTGAATGGATTCTCCTCATGTTCATCCTAGGTTCATTACTGCATCACATAACCTGGGGACATACATCAAAAGAAAGGGTGAGCAAAAAGCGCAGTAAGGGAAACAAGAGAAACATTTTACATGTGAACTTGAGATACTTCAATAAGGTCATGAAAAGAACTTTAAGGCATGAGAAAGAAATCATGAGGCATATCATAATAAAAATAAAATTTTCATAACTTGAAGATGTGGCTACATCATTTAACATAGACAATCATGATCATATCACCAAGGTCCATCCCCAAGGTTTCATTTGAAAATTACCAAGGTTATTCACCAAGGTATCGTGAAAATTGTAATCTCTAGTGGTGACATCATTACCCAATGCATTGGAGCGCTATCAGGGTGAACCCTTAAATTTGACTTTATTATCATGTGAGAAACATATATCATCATCAAACATTTCATAAATAACCCATATAGAATAAAATAAATGGGTTTCATTTCATAATCACAATGTTTTAAAAACTGCTTTAAAGACATGATCTTTATGTCACTTTAAAACCCACAGAAAAGGAAGGTGGGTCTCAGGTATGTAAATCCCAGAATTTAAGATAGAACATTTTGGTATATATGTGAATACCCCTTTAGAAGAAAGAGCTTTGAGTATTCACTTAATAATATAAAATAACTTTAGAAAAAGAGAGACATTTTGAGACGGAAATTCTGCAGCATAACGGCTATGTTACGAGGTTTTAAAAGACATTAAAAAGAGAGGGAAAATAGGTCAAACATTCATAAATGACCCATAAAACAGTATATGGACAGAATAAAAAGGATACATGATCATGGTAATGAAATTTCAAGGACATACCATTTGAAATGAAAAACAAGGAAGGAAGACAAAAATTAGATTTCTCTTATGAAAGTTCGGCAGCCTAACGGCGTTACTTAAACTTCAACAAAAATGACTTGAAAAGATCAAATAGGGTCTCTCATCATGTGAACATAAGATTTCAGTATGATAGATATAGATATAATTCCCCAACATAATTAAAAAGGAAATTGAAATACTTGACATGAAAGTAGAACTTTGAAAATAATGAGAAGGGTGAAAGAATCCCCAAAAAATTTCGGCAGCCTAACGGTGCCACTTAAAACTTCAAAATACTGAATTGAAGAGATCAAATGGGGTCTCTCATCATATGAACATAAGAGTCCAGTATGATAGATATAGATATCATACCCCAACATAACAAAAAAGAACTTGAAAGAATTGACATGAAAGTAGAACTTCAAAACGAGAAGGGTGAAGAACCACTTAAAAATTCGGCAGCCTAACGGCGCCACTTAAAACTTCAAAATACTGAATTGAAGAGATCAAATGGGGTCTCTCATCATATGATCATAAAAGATCAGTATGATAAATTTAGAGATCATACCCCAACATAATAAAAAGGAACTTGAAATACTTTACATGAAAATAGATCTTGAAAAATGAGAAGGGAGAAAGAATCGGTTACAAAACTTTCGGCAGCCTAACGGCGCCACTTAAAACTTCATAAAATGAAATAATGAGAGTAAGAGGGGATCTCTAATTATATGAACATAAAAAGGGTAGTAAGAGGAGTATAAAAGAACATCCTCCAACATAAGAACATGTAGCATAAAAGGAATGACATAAAAGAGATTACTTGAAATGAAAGAGAGAGGTCGGATCCCTTACCTTAAAACATAACTCTTAAAACTCAAAGGTTGGGACCTTGAGGGCTTGGGGGCACCATGGGAGGACTCCTTGGGAGGTAATGAGACCAGAACTTCGTTGGGGGAGAGTGGGGAGTCGAATGGATGAGAGGATGGCTTGGTATTTATAGGGAAAGTGAGGGGACAAGGCATTAATGGCCAAGGGACACCTCATTAGTGGTTTTGGCAAAACCATGGGCTTTCCCATGGTATTTGCCCATGGTATTGGCCACTTGGGACACCTCATACCTTATCTTACTATTCATAAGTCGACTATATTGATTAAATACTAAATACATCATTTAATGATGTCATTAGACACCCGTAACTTAAAAACTGTATTTTCACTATTCATCGAAAATTCAACTTTCTCAGAATAATCCCAAAATTTCACCTTAACCAAATATCAACGCTCTGATTACAAATATTAACTCCATTTTATAAAAATAATTTTCTAAATATTTTTAATTTAATTTTTAAATAAAAACACTATTCACCGAAAATTCATTTTTTCAGAAAAAACCCCAAAAATTACCATAGCATAATATCGGTGCTCTGAGTTCAAAAATGAAATCCGTTTTATAAAAATAATTTTCTAAATATTTTTAATTAAATTTTTAATTAAAAAAACACTATTCACCCAAAAAAACTAATACTTGAATAATAATTTATGAAACCGTTATTTAACCATTTTATTGAATCACATTACTTAATCAAGGTGCCTAGATTATATTAATACTTTCTTTAAGTGAGATTACTAATCCATTTAGACACATTACTAATCCTAATCATAAAATCACTATTCATAATTTACTATTCATCAAAAATTAAGTTGATCGTATTAGACTCTAAATTTCGTACTGAACATAATTGTAGAAGACCATTTTTTGAAAATCATTACACATTTTTAATTATTTAAGGTTTACACAACCATTTTTAAAATATCCTTTTTCTAAAATTCATCAAAAATATGCATACTATATTTATCCGGTCATTTGAAAATTCATAAACTTCATCATACGAAGAAATCCCAATTTTTATTTAAAACAAAGGATTACACAAGGCAGTTACGGTCTCCTTACATATCCCCTTATCACACCAGCATAGGACCTAAGTGTAAGGTGTGCTAAGGTGAGAGAATCTGAGGGAGGCTCGGCTAACATCGCACGAGTAGTAATTTCTATTAGTTTGAACTTCTCGCAAAGGCGATTCTGTTCTAGTTTCATACGATGAAGTTTGGCTTGGGTTTGGTCCAGAGCAAAGCCCAGTGGTGCTACCTCCTTCCCGAGTTCTGTTAGATGGGCTTCGATCGGTCCAAGACTACTGGGTGAGGCCATCGAATCTTCTTTCTATAATAATTAACCAAGATTACTTGTATTTAGAGGCAATAATAAAAACGTTTAGTTTCCAGTGGTCATATTGACCAATGGTCATATAACAGTCAAAGCCCAATGGTCTCATTTTAATTATACTCATGTTATCAAATGAAACATTTTTGTTGAGTATAAAAAATAAAATAACACACAAAATTAGGAAACAATATTTATTCAAAATTCCGGGTCGTTACAATCTTCCCCCCTTAAGAAATTGCGTCCTCACAATTTTTTTTTTTAAAAGGGGTTTTGAAATTTCATTGAAAGTCCCACATCGGAAAAGTAGTCAGAAAAACTATTACTTTAAAAGAAAGAAAGGGAAGTACAAAGGTCACCCGAGTTAACCCATACTAGGATTCCATGGGGGAAAACATGGACATGGAAGAAAAACAAAGGGTCAATTTCTGGGGGAGAGTGATAGAGAACATGATTAGGAGAGCGTTAACCATAAGAAAATTCCAAACTTATGATGTGTGTAAACGGTCTTTGATTACCAAGTAGGAAACGTAAACCAACAATGTTTTTGTTTTACGTTCCTTTTCATAATTTTTAGGAATTCATTTACAACATAAAACAAAAACATAAGAAAATATACCTATCTTCATGTAGAGTTTCATCCTTTAATAAGTTTCTACCCAAAAATAATCTTTTCTCCAAACTATGAGCATTAAAAACTAATTGGTCTCATCAAAACACAAGAATCATCTTCATAATCCACAAAAGATTAACTATCTATTTCTTCTATCTTTAAACATTATCCCAAAAACAGAAAGGGTAAGGTAAAACAACTCTTCAAAAAGAAATAATCCCATAGGAATGGAAACTACTTTTAAATCTTCAAAGTTCCATGGTACTACCCAAAGTTCATCATAGTCCATTCCATAAATAACGGTCCTTAAAATTCCTCAAAATAAACCAAACTAAGATTGAAACCCAAATACAAGAAGGATTTGATAACATAGTCTTCCAAAATAAACTTTATTGTTCATCTCTAAACAACATCAACCACTCCTAACATCTTATAACAAAAGTATCTAACCTAAACATATTTTACCCAAGATAGGTTAATCATTCCCATAAGTAACCTAAATTACTATAATTCCACCTTAAATTCATCGATTCTTCAAAATATAAGTCAACCTTACTCTTCAATGAGAATACCGTAGTAATCTATTTACCTCGATCATATAGGGTCCCCAAAATAGTGAACATCTTCCAAAATAATAATCATATTTTAATCCCCTAATCATCCTTGTCATATTAATACGACAATCGTCGCATTTCCTATCACATTGGTTGTTTGGACATGTTCTTCCATTTCCCACCATTAACTAAGAAGAGAAAGCATAATTAGGGGCTTATGTACTTAGCCAATAATCATGAAAAAGAACTGAAAGCATATAAGGATAATTTGTAGAATAAAAGTATACCCTAACTTGTGATCCCCTAGGTTCCCATCTAGGTTATCCATGATCATATATTCTTATGTGAATCTTTATTTTATTTTATCTTTGTTCCTTTAACAATGGTTCATACTAAGCTTATGAATTTACCAAAGCATATCCCCCAGGAGTGTCGTAACCAAGAGTGCAGCAAGGCCCATTTTCGTGTACCAGTTCCCGTTCGATTCTAGCTCAAAGCGGTGTTTTCAGGTTTTACCTTTATGTACATCTGTGCCAGAGCCACCTCTACCTGCTTGTGTCCAGACAGGGATGTATTTGCTTGGAAACCCCTTACTCAATACTCACCAAAATACCAGGAAGATTTCCTATTTTTTTAACTTTTATATAGGGTTCTTCATAGAGTTTTCATATCCTAATTTCCACAAATAACTAAACCATATTTTGATACCAACTATAGCATCCCGCCCTTTTTATCACATAAACTTTCATTACATTTTACAAAACCGAGGATCTTTAAGGTTTAGTGTCTTGGAAACCAGGAACTTTAAACATGAAAACATAAAACATTCTTCTAAAACACTTGAATGGCTTCTCCTCATGTTAATCCTAGGTTCATTACTGCATCACATAACCTGGGGACATACATCAAAAGAAAGGGTGAGCAAAAAGCGTAGTAAGGGAAACAAGAGAAACATTTTACATGTGAACTTGAGATACTTCAATAAGGTCATGAAAAGAAATTTAAGGCATGAGAATGAAATCATGAGGCATATCATAATAAAAATAACATTTTAATAACTTGAAGATGTGGCTACATCATTTAACATAGGCAATCATGATCATATCACCAAGGTCCATCCCCAAGGTGTCATTTGAAAATTACCAAGGTTATTCACCAAGGTATCGTGAAAATTGTAATCTCTAGTGGTTATATCATTACCCAATGCATTGGAGCGCTATCAGGGCGCACCCTTAAATTTTCCTTTATTATCATTTGAGCCACATATATCATCATCAAAAATTTCATAAATAACCCATATAGAATAAAATAAATGGGTTTCATTTCATAATCACAATGTTTTAAAAACTGCTTTAAAGACATGATCTTTACGTCACTTTAAAACCCACAGAAAAGGAAGGTGGGTCTCATGTATGTAAATCCCATAATTTAAAATAGAACATTTTGGTATATATGTGAATACCCCTTTATAAGAAAGAGCTTTGAGTATTCACTTAATAATATAAAATAACTTTAGAAAAAGAGAGAGACATTTTGAGACGGAAATTTTGCAGCATAACGGCTATGTTACGAGGTTTTAGAAGACATTAAAAAGAGAGGGAAAATGGGTCAAACATTCATAAATGACCCATAAAACATTATATGGACAGAATAAAAAGGATACATGATCATGGTAATGAAATTTCAAGGACATACCATTTGAAATGAAAAACATGGAAGGAAGAAAAAAATTAGATTTCTCTTAGGAAAGTTCGGCAGCCTAACGGCGTTACTTAAACTTCAACAAAAATGATTTGAAAAGATCAAATAGGATCTCTAATCATGTAAAAATAAGAGTTCAGTATGATAGATATAGATATAATTCCCCAACATAATTAAAAAGGAACTTGAAAGACTTGACATGAAAGTAGAACTTTGAAAAGAATGAGAAGGGTGAAAGAATCCCCAAAAAAATTTGGCAGCCTAACGGCGCCACTTAAAACTTCAAAATACTGAATTGAAGAGATCAAATGGGGTCTTTCATCATATGAACATAATATTCCAGTATGATAGATGTAGAGATCATACCCCAACATAACAAAAAGGAACTTGAAAGAATTGACATGAAAGTAGAACTTCAAAACGAGAAGGGTGAAGAACCACTTAAAAATTCGGCAGCCTAACGGTGCCACTTAAAACTTCAAAATACTGAATTGAAGAGATCAAATGGGGTCTCTCATAATATGATCATAAAATATCAGTATGATAAATTTAGAGATCATACCCCAACATAATAAAAAGGAACTTGAAATACTTTACATGAAAATAGATCTTGAAAAATGAGAAGGGAGAAAGAATCCGTTACAAAAATTTCGGCAGCCTAACGGCGCCACTTAAAACTTCATAAAACGAAATAATGAGAGTAAGAGGGGATCTCTCGTTATATGAACATAAAAAGGGCAGTAAGAGGAGTATAAAATAACATCCTCCAACATAAGAACATGTAGCATAAAAGGAATGACATAAAAGAGATTACTTGAAATGAAAGAGAGAGGTCGGATCCCTTACCTTAAAACATAACTCTTAAAACTCAAAGGTTGGGACCTTGAGGGCTTGGGGGAACCATGGGAGGACTCCTTGGGAGGTAATAAGACCAGAACTTTGTTGGGGGAGAGTGGGTAGTCTAATGGATGAGAGGATGGCTTGGTATTTATAGGGAAAGTGAGGGGACAAGGCATTAATGGCCAAGGGACACCTCATTAGTGGTTTTGGCAAAACCATGGGATTGCCCATGGTATTTGCCCATGGTATTGGCCACTTGGGACACCTCATACCTTATCTTACTATTCATAATTCGACCATATTGATTAAATACTTAATACATCATTTAATGATGTCATTAGACACCCGTAACTTAAAAACTGTATTTTCACTATTCATCAAAAATTCAACTTTCTCAAAATAATCCCAAAATTTCACCTTCACCAAATATCAATGCTCTGATTACAAATATTAACTCCATTTTATAAAAATAATTTCCTAAATATTTTTAATTTAATTTTTAAATAAAAACACTATTCACCGAAAATTCATTTTTTCAGAAAAAACCCCCAAAAATTACCATAGCATAATATCGGTGCTCTGAGTTCAAAAATGAAATCCATTTTATAAAAATAATTTTCTAAATATTTTTAATTAAATTTTTAATTTAAAAAAACACTATTCACCTGAAAAAAAAACTAATACTTGAATAATAATTTATGAAACCGTTATTTAACCATTTTATTGAATCACATTACTTAATCAAGGTGCCTAGATTATATTAATACTTTCTTTAAGTGAGATTACTAATCCATTTGGACACATTACTAATCCTAATCATAAAATCACTATTCATAATTTACTATTCATCAAAAATTAAGTTGATCTTATTAGACTCTAAATTTCGTACTGAACATAATTGTAGAAGACCATTTTTCAAAAATCATTACACATTTTTAATTATTTAAGGTTTACACAACCATTTTTAAAATATCCTTTTTCTAGAATTCATCAAAAATATGCATACTATATTTATCCAGTCATTTGAAAATTCATAAACTTCATCATAAGAAGAAATTCCAATTTTTATTTAAAACAAAGGATTACACAAGGCAGTTACGGTCTCCTTACATATCCCCTTATCACACCAGCATAGGACCTAAGTGTAAGGTGTGCTAAGGTGAGAGAATCTGAGGGAGGCTCGGCTAACATCGCACGAGTAGTAATTTCTATTAGTTTGAACTTCTCGCAAAGGCGATTCCGTTCTAGTTTCACATGATGAAGTTCGGCTTGAGTTTGGTCCAGAGCAAAGCCCAGTGGTGCTACCTCCTTCCCGAGTTCTGTTTGATGGGCTTCGATAGGTCCAAGACTACTGGGTGAGGCCATCGAATCTTCTTTCTATAATAATTTACCAAGATTACTTGTATTTAGAGTCAATAATAAAAACGTTTAGTTTCCAGTGGTCATATTGACCAATGGTCATATAACAGTCAAAGCCCAACGGTCTCATTTTAATTATACTCATGTTATCAAATGAAACATTTTTGTTGAGTATAAAAAATAAAATAACACACAAAATTAGGAAACAATATTTATTCAAAATTTCGGGTCGTTACAGAGAGCATCTGCCACCACGTTCCCCATCCCAGGATTATAAATGATCTCAAAGTCATAATCTTGGAGGAACTCAAGCCATCGCCTCTATCTCAAATTCATATCCTTATGAGAGAAGATATATCTGAGACTCTTGTGATCAGAGTAGACGGTAAACCGCTCACCCATCTGGTAGTGCCGCCACATCTTCAATGCAAAGACTACCACTGCCAACTTGAGATCATGGGTCACGTAGTTCTTCTCGTGTGGTCTCAACTGATGTGAGCCATAGGCAATCACTGCTTGCCTCTACATCAAGACACAACCAAGCCCGGTTCCTAATGCGTCGCAGAACACTACGTACTCGACACCCTCCTCCGGTAATCTCAAGATCGGGGCGCTCGTCAGACTCTGTCTCAACTGTTGGAAAGCCCGTTGGCACCTCTCGGTCCACACGAAAGGTTGTCCCTTTCGGGTTAAAGATGTCATGGGTGCTGCAATCCTGGAGAAATCATGGATGAATCTACAATAGTAGCCTGCCAACCCAAGGAAACTCCGCACCTCCATCACGCTCTGGGATGGCTCCCATGCTAGCACTGCCCCCACCTTTGTTGGGTCCACTGCTACACCATCCGCTGAGATAACGTTCCCCAGAAAGTGGACCTTCTGTAACCAGAACTGACACTTCGAGAGTTTCCCATACAACTGGTGCTCTCAGAGTGTGTCCATAACCATCCTTAGGTGTCTCGCGTGCTCCTCCTAGGACGCAGAGTACACAAGGATATCATCGATGAAGACCACTACAAACCGATCTAGATAGGGCTGAAATGTAACACCCGAGACTTTTATGTTATATAAATCATCAAAGGAATCTTTTTCTACACAACACTTGCTTGGTTTGCTTTACACGAAATCGTGACCTTCCTCGTTAGCTTGCGTCGTACGCAATACCGAGTTTCACTAAACAACGATATGCTATTAAAATAAAACTAGCCGTTATGAATAGTAAAAACCACTTTTTAAAATTTTATAAATTTTATTTTTCAAAATGGACTTCATTTTTGGATTCGGAATATCGAAATTAGCCTAGGGTGAAATTTTGGTATTTTTCTGAAAACTTTCAATTTTTGATGAATAGTGAAACCACTAAGTGGTAGGTTAAAAACTGAATTTTGCATAAAACTTAATTTTACCGCTTCTGTGAATGGAATTTCGAAAATCCGAGAGACACGGTTAATATCAAGGACTAAAATGTGGTTCAATGAGATGAAAATAATTTTTTGGTAAATAGTAACTTTTTACTTTTTTTTACCACGGTTAAAAGTAAATAGGGTAATTAAGGGTAAAAATGATATTATTATTACCCTAACACATGTCCTAATTCTATTGGACAAGTGTAATTCGACCAAAAACAAACTTAGGAATAAAATATGACCATTTAGGTCCACTTGGATTAGATTAGGACATTTATTATTAATTTATTTAAAGAAGGGTTAAAATAGTTAAAATCAAAGTTTAATAAGTAAATCATTTTTAATATGGGGTTATACATACGATAAATTCGACTATAAATATTCATTAGAAAGATAAAAAAATTTCCTACATGATGGTATTTTATTTATAATTTTTAGACATTAAATAATTTAATTTATTTATGACACAATGATGATGCAGTAATTATCTTATTAATGAAATATTGACATAATTGATGTTATAAACACCAAACTAAATGTAATTTGAGACTTTTTATGAATTAAACTAATTTTCTAGGTTACTATGATATATTAGTGTTGATTTAATCAACTTGGTTTGAACATATAATTCTGTTATGACTTTCACAAAAATCATATATCAAATAGTGTCAAAATTGACACAAAATAGTTTTTAAATCAAATATTATATTATTAATTGTTATTTTATTCCTAAAAATCTAAGGTTCGGCCAAATGACTTAGATAAGGATATATATATTAATAATAAACAATTTGGGGTTCGTTTGTCATGTTATAGTAAGTGTATTAACCATATATTGTAAGAAAACAAAAAGACACGGTAAAAGTTAAATTAGTTAACTTAGAGTTAAATCTAATTGATAAGGTTAAAATAATAACCTAAACTTGTCTAAATACTATTGGTTGATAGGATTTCGACCCATACCCACTTTAGATTAGAAATAAGACCCTTTGGAACCATTATAAACCGATTTTGACTTTAATATAAAATAATATTTTGAGATATTCCTAAGGTGCCCCTCTCCTCCCTTATAAAAGGGCACCTCCTCCCCCTCCTCCTCACACCAATTTGAGCACTCAAGCTCGGCCAACCCCTGCCATTCTCTCCTCTCCACTTCCCTAGAATAATCCTAGAGGTCCTGGTCTTCTTCAAAGACCAATCTTAGTTCCCTAAGTGGAGGATTCAAAGAAGCGTTCCAAAGAAGAGGTAATATCCATTACCGATCTTTTCAATTTCTTTCTTCTTCAACTTCTTCTTCTTTAGTTGTTTCATGATAAAGTAATAACATCAGTATTACTTACATACTGATATGTTATTATAAATATTAAACAACCCTAATTCACCTTCTATCCATCCTATAGAAAAATGAAATCACCGCGCGTGCGTACGTACGGAATACCATCTCCACGCCGTGGTGTAATCTATTTTCCACCATCACCTTACAAGGATGGGTATAATGGTGTAATGAGTAACTATTTATGATTATTATAAAGTAATATTGATACTGAAATAATATACATATACTCCAATACAATTCCATGATCATAAAAACGATATCATCACTCGTGCGTACGTACGGAATACCGTCTCCACGATGTGATGCGACTCGTTCTACATGATCATCATTACATAGTAATTATATAAATGAATTGAATGAATAAATATGATATATGTTACACTAATAACATTATGGATATAAGTTATCTATAACCTTAAAATAAGAATAAGAATTTATTCTCCAAAACACGCATAAGAACAAAAGGCAATAAAGACCCGAGTAACAAGTAACAATGAAATATTACTAACAAGAAGCTAAGAATATGACCATATATGATATCATATCAATATGTATGATTCTGGAATAAGTCAATAACATTATTTAAACCATTATACAGAAGCTTCGGACACATACAAAGCAAATCAGACCTAAGGTAAGGGAAATATCACAATCTCATTTTTTATCTGAGATTGTTTATACTTTGGTATTTACTGTGGTGTATTTTATCATCCAAATCAATGTTTCTTCAATATGTAATATTTATATCCTTCTAAAATAGTTTATATCCAATTTTACCCTTTGGTGAGTTTTTTGTAAAATATATGAAAGGAATCTTTTGTCATTTTTCGTACGAGGTACTTTTTGACTTTTCCGACAAAAGTACGAAGAATGTTTTTTTTAAATTATACGGCAAGAATGGATTTTTAAAACATTATTTCCAAGAAGCTTCCTTTACAAGTTTTCAAGTATATTTTTAATCAACTTATTTTAGTTTAAAATTTTATGACATGTTGAGAAAGGAAAAGTATTTTTGAAGTAGAAAGGATATTTTCCTCAAGAATGAAGTTCAAGTATTTTATCGAAATTATTTTCCATCTAAGATAATAAAAGGGTTCTGTTTTTATCCCTATTATTACATGGATTTGATTATGTTGTGATGGAAATATTTTTATGAATTTCTTTATCTTATATGAATTGTTTTATGATGTCATGTTGATTAAGAATCCCATTTTTATTACATGGGTTACGCTATGATGTATGGTTTATGATTATGTGGCACACATAAGAAAGGATTCATTATAAGATGGGTCGGACCTATATCTCCCTCCAATGCATTGGGTAAAGATTTATATCTCATGAGATAGACATGGCTGGAACGGAAGGTTATTTCGGTTCAGTGATACAGGACTGAAACGAGGAGTGAACTCGGTTCAGAAAGGGACTTTGTCCACTAAGATAGTCTTGGAAATAAGTCATGACTAACAAGAAATGATTTTCCATGATTATGTGTGCATGCCAAAAAGTTTCAAGTTTCATGTTATGATTATGGGGATCTCATTTTCACTTCTATGATTTGTTCCATGTTAAGATATTATGATCTCTTTTGCAGGTTATGATTTTCAAAAAGATATGATATGATTTTTATTTCCTTTATTTGCCCTTGCTGAGCATTTGAGCTCACCCTTTTATGTTTTCTTTTCCCCAGGTCAGGAAGATGGATATTAAGTAGAATATGCTAAAAGGGACCCTAGATATGATGAAATAAATGGGCGACACTGTAGAAGATTTATGAACCAGTTGTTTATGTTTCCCAGTTTCTAAAGACACTATACCTATACGGTCCTTTGTGGTTTTGTCATATGTTGTAATAAGTGTGCTTCAATTTTGAAGTATTAACAATGTATGTAAAGTATGGGTCGTTATAGTTGGTATCAGAGGAAAGGTATAGTCAACCTTTGGAAACTAGGATGTGAAAGCCTTAGTAAGAACCCTAAGGATAAGTCTAAGCATAGAGCACAATATTAGTGTTTTAGAAATATCCATGAATAACCTAGGATAAGACCTTAAGTGTGAAATTTTATTCTTGAATTATTTGGTTTTCCTATTATAATTAGTGTTGCTCACACTATTCTTTTTGGTTTTAGTCAATGGCTGGAACCCGAAGGAACCATGTTAATGCGGAATGCGATGGGCAATGCAATGATTGTCCCCCTGAGCAACCAAACGATATGGGAGCTGGAATGCAAAATCTTGTAGCCATGCTCACACAACTTTCTCAAGCTATGAATCATGCAGGACTTCCAAACGAGCAAAGGAAGGAGCAACATTCTGTTGAATCCTTCATGAGGCAGCGTCCACCTTCTTTCAGTGGGTCTACTGATCCATTAGTTGCTGAACAATGGATTAGTACTACTGAAAAGATATTTTCAGTTCTTCAATGTTCTGAACATGATAAAGTCATCCTAGCAGTGTATCGTTTGGAAGGAGATGCTGATCAATGGTGGAATCTTATTAAGAATACGAGGCAAAGGGATGAAATTGAGTCCATGGAATGGGACGAGTTCAAGAACTTATTTTTTAATAAGTACTTCCCTCGTATTCTCCGAACAAAGATGGAGAAAGAGTTTCTTGAACTGAAGCAAAGAGATGATGAATCTGTTGGTACCTATGAAGCAAATTTTACAAGACTTGCAAGGTACGCTTCTGGTATTATTATCCATCCTGAGAGTAATATCGATCGATTCTTTAGTGGCTTAAAACCAAGTCTTCGAAGGGCGTTAGCCATAAGGGACTTCAATAGCTATGAGGAAATCGTTCGATGTTCTCTCAAAGTCGAGATGGATATTGGAGTAACCCATCAGTCATATGGGTTTGATAAGAAGAGGAAAATGGAATTTAAAGGAAAATCTAAAGAGCACACTGAAAAGAAGATGAGATTTCCCTTATGATCAAAGTGTGGAAAGAAACATGGAGGGAGTTGTCTTAAAGGGACAAGTAAATGTTTCAAATGTGGAAAGGAAGGTCATCGGGCATTTGAATGCCGCGATGATGGGAATAAGATGTCTAATGATGCAAACAAAGGAAGGGATACACAGAATGAACCTACTACACTTCAATATTTCAAGTGCAAGGAGATGGGGCATTATGCCAATCAATGCCCAAATCCAAGGGTTGATGATGATGGTCGACGTCAACAAACTCTTAAGGCTAAAGACAAAGGAAAGTCACATGCAATTTCTATCAGCGATGTGGAGTACGATAACGATGTAGTGAAAGGTACACTTACCATCCACTCTAAAGTAGCAAATGTTTTATTTGATTCTGGATCCACCCACTCTTTTATTTCTGAAGAATTTTCTAAGGGTATCACTGTATTACCTCAACAATTAGATGTTGAGTTAGCTGTGACAACACCTAATGGCACATCAATCGCATCAAAAGTTTATAATTCTTCTCCGATCGAAGTTTGTGGGAAAGTGCTTCCTGCAAATCTTGTGATCCTTACTATAGTGGAATTTGATGTGATTCTTGGCATGGATTGGCTTTCTTTATATGGAGCTCATATCAATTGCCAAATAAGGGAAGTCACATTTCATATTCCAGATCAATCTATGATCATCTATCAATGCAAGGATGAACATAACCTTCCAGTGGAAATTTCTTCCATTTTATGGGTATTGATTCCACTAAATGAAGGTTATTTATCTCAAATTGTTGGTGAGAAACTCGCGATTAAGAATATGCCCATCGTACGGGAGTTTGATGATGTCTTTCCGGAGGAATTACCAGGTCTTCCACCAAATCGTGAAGTTGAGTTTTCAATAGAACTCATACCGGGTGCTTTGCCTATTTCAAAGACACCTTATAGAATGGCCCCAATTGAGTTGCAGGAATTGAAGAAGAAACTCCAGGAGAATCTTGATAAGGGATTCATACGCCCTAGTGCGTCACCTTGGGGAGCACCTGTTCTATTTGTTAAGAAGAAAGATGGATCAATGAGACTCTGCATTGATTATCGAGAACTTAACAAGATCACTATCAATAACAAATATCCTCTCCCACGCATTGATGACTTATTTGACCAACTACACGGAGCTCAATACTTTTCCAAGATTGATCTTCGTTCAGGGTATCATCAATTAAGGGTCAAAAGGGAGGATATACCAAAGACGGATTTCCGTACAAGGTATGGACACTATGAATTTATAGTGATGCCATTTGGTCTTACTAATGCCCCAGCTATCTTCATGGATCTAATGAATAGAGTCTTTAGAGACTATCTTGATCAATTTGTGGTAGTCTTTATAGACGATATTCTTGTCTATTCAAAGAGCAAGGAAGAGCATGAAGATTACTTGATAATTATATTAAAGACCCTGAGAAAGGAGAAGCTTTATGCCAAATTTACCAAGTGTGAATTTTGGCCTCAAAAAGTTGCATTTTTGGGTCACATAATCTCAAAAGAGGGGATATTTGTGGATCCAGCAAAAACATAGGTTATCGAAAGATGGTCGAGACCAACAACAGTAACTGAGATCCGAATTTTTCTTGGTTTGGCTGGATATTATCGACGTTTTGTAAAGGATTTTTCATGATTATCTAATCCACTCACCAAGTTGACTCGGAAAGGAGTTAAGTTTGTTTGGACAGAGGAATGTGAAGAGAATTTTGAGGAGTTGAAAATAAGGTTATCCAGTGCACCTGTGCTCACACTGCCTTGTAGTGGAGAAAGGTTTGTGATCTACAGTGATGCATCCAAGAAGGGATTGGGGTGTGTTCTTATGCAAAATGATATGTTGATAGCTTATGCCTCACGACAGTTGAAAATCCATGAGCAAAATTACCCAACACATGATTTGGAGTTGGCTGCGGTAATCTTTGCATTAAAGATTTGGAGGCATTACCTTTATGGTGAAAGGTGTGATATTTATACTGATCATAAAAGTTTAAAGTATATTTTCACACAAAAGGAGCTGAATATGCGTCAAAGAAGATGGTTGGAGCTGATTAAGGATTATGACTCCTCAATCCATTACCACCCTGGGAAAGCAAACAAGGTGGCAGATGCATTAAGTCGACAAGACCATGCTAGTTTATCCATGATGAGGATCACAAAAGATCCAATATTTATGGATTTACAAAGGATGGATCTTGGAATTATAATGGAAGGGGAAAAATCTTATCTTTCTCAAATGAATGTTCAACCATCTATACATGTGAAGATTAAAGAGGCACAGAAAGAAGATGTCGAGTTACAAAAGAAGGTGAGAAATGTTCCTGAATTCAACCTTGATTGTGATGGGATAATAAAGTTCAGGAATCGGGTTTGTGTTCCTCCCATCCCCGAATTAAAGAAGGAGCTGCTGGATGAGGCTCATAGTTCTTCATTCTCTATTCATCCTGGAAGCACGAAAATGTATAGGGACCTGAAAGAGTACTTCTGGTGGGATGGCATGAAAAGATATGTTGCTGAATATGTCTCTTGATGCTTGGTTTGTCAACAAGTTAAAGCTGAGAGACAAAAGTCTAAGGGGATGTTACAACCATTACCCATACCCGAATGGAAATGGGAAAACATCACTATGGACTTTGTCACAGGACTTCCTAAAACATCCAAAGGCAATAATGCTATCTGGGTCATAGTTGATCGTCTTACAAAGTCTGCACACTTCATTGCTATTAGAGAGGATTTCTCTATAGATCAGCTTGCCAGGATATATGTAAAGGAAGTGGTAAGATTGCATGGAGTACCACTTTCTATTATATCTGATCGGGATCTGAGATTTACCTCGAAGTTCTGGCGAAGTCTTTAGTATACTCTGGATACAGAGTTGAGTTTCAGCACTGCTTATCATCCTCAGACAGACGGTCAGTCTGAGAGAACAATTCAAACCCTAGAAGATATGTTGAGAGCTTGCTCTATGGATTTCAAAGGAGGTTGGGATCAACACCTACCTTTGGTGGAATTTTCTTATAATAATAGCTTTCACTCCAGTATTCAGATGGATCCTTATGAAGCTCTCTATGGAAAGAAATGCAGGACTCCAACTTGCTGGGATGAAGTTGGGGAAAGAAAGCTATTAGGACCTGATCTCGTTGATGAAATGGCAGAAAAGGTCAGATCTATTCAACAACACATAAGAGCAACTCAGAGTCGACAGAAAAGTTATGCTGACAACCGAAGAAAAGACCTAGAGTTTGAAGGGGGTGATAAAGTGTTCTTACGAATATCTCCCTGGAAGAGGGTTATGAGATTTGGAAAGAAGGGGAAGTTGAGCCCTAGATATATCGGTCCTTTCGAAATACTGGATCGTGTTGGAAAGGTAGCTTACCGATTGGCGCTTCCACCGAATCTCTCTCAAGTTCATGATGTGTTCCATGTATCTCTCCTGAGAAAGTACATACCTGATCCTTCACATGTACTCATCTCAAAAGTTGGACCGCTGGAGCAAGATCTTTCTTATGAAGAACAACCGATAGAGATTCTGGATCGTAGCGAAAAAGTCCTACGAAACAATACCACTCGATTGGTGAAAGTTTTATGGAGGAACCACCAACTTGAATAAGCTACATGGGAGCTTGAGGATATGATGAGGGAGAAGTATCCTCATCTGTTTGTTACAAAGTGACGAATTTCGAGGGCGAAATTCTTTTTAAGGGGGGTAGAATGTAACACCCGAGACTTTTATGTTATATAAATCATCAAAGGAATCTTTTTCTACACAACACTTTCTTGGCTTGCTTTACACGAAATCGTGACCTTCCTCGTTAGCTTGCGTCGTACGCAATACCGAGTTTCACTAAACAACGATATGCTATTAAAATAAAACTAGCCGTTATGAATAGTAAAAACCACTTTTTAAAATTTTATAAATTTTATTTTTCAAAATGGACTTCATTTTTGGATTCGGAATATCGAAATTAGCCTAGGGTGAAATTTTGGTATTTTTCTGAAAACTTTCAATTTTTGATGAATAGTGAAACCACTAAGTGGTAGGTTAAAAACTGAATTTTGCATAAAACTTAATTTTACCGCTTCTGTGAATGGAATTTCGAAAATCCGAGAGACACGGTTAATATCAAGGACTAAAATGTGGTTCAATGAGATGAAAATAATTTTTTGGTGAATAGTAACTTTTTACTTTTTTTTACCACGGTTAAAAGTAAATAGGGTAATTAAGGGTAAAAATGATATTATTATTACCCTAACACATGTCCTAATTCTATTGGACAAGTGTAATTCGACCAAAAACAAACGTAGGAATAAAATATGACCATTTAGGTCCACTTGGATTAGATTAGGACATTTATTATTAATTTATTTAAAGAAGGGTTAAAATAGTTAAAATCAAAGTTTAATAAGTAAATCATTTTTAATATGGGGTTATAAATAAGATAAATTCGACTATAAATATTAATTAGAAATATAAAAAGATTTCCTACATGATGGTATTTTATTTAGAATTTTTAGACATTAAATAATTTAATTTATTTATGACACAATGATGATGCAGTAATTATCTTATTAATGAAATATTGACATAATTGATGTTATAAACACCAAAATAAATGTAATTTGAGACTTTTTATGAATTCCAATAATTTTATAGGTTACTATGATATATTAGTGTTGATTTAATCAACTTGGTTCGAACATATAATTCTGTTATGACTTTCACAAAAATCATATATCAAATAGTGTCAAAATTGACACAAAATAGTTTTTAAATAAAATATTCTATTATTAATTGTTATTTTATTCCTAAAAATCTAAGGTTCGGCCAAATGACTTAGATAAGGATATATATATTAATAATAAACAATTTGGGGTTCTTTTGGCATGTTATAGTAAGTTTATTAACCATATAGTGTAAGAAAACAAAAAGACACGGTAAAAGTTAAATTATTTAACTTAGAGTTAAATCTAATTGATAAGGTTAAAATAATAACCTAAACTTGTCTAAATCCTATTGGTTGATAGGATTTCTACCCATCCCCACTTTATCTTCGAAATAAGACCCTTTGGAACCATTATAAACCGATTTTGACTTTAATATAAAATAATATTTTGAGATATTCCTAAGGTGCCCCTCTCCTCCCTTATAAAAGGGCACCTCCTCCCCCTCCTCCTCACACCAATTTGAGCACTCAAGCTCGGCCAACCCCTGCCATTCTCTCCTATCCACTTCCCTAGAATAATCCTAGAGGTCCTGGTCTTCTTCAAAGACCAATCTTAGTTCCCTAAGTGGAGGATTCAAAGAAGCGTTCCAAAGAAGAGGTAATATCCATTACCGATCTTTTCAATTTCTTTCTTCTTCAACTTCTTCTTCTTTAGTTGTTTCATGATAAAGTAATAACATCAGTATTACTTACATACTGATATGTTATTATAAATATGAAACAACCCTAATTCACCTTCTATCCATCCTACAGAAAAATGAAATCACCGCGCGTGCGTACTTACGGAATACCGTCTCCACGCCGTGGTGTAATCTATTTTCCACCATCACCTTACAAGGATGGGTATAATGGTGTAATGAGTAACTATTTATGATTATTATAAAGTAATATTGATACTGAAATAATATACATATACTCCAATACAATTCCATGATCATAGGAACGATATCATCACTCGTGTGTACGTACGGAATACCGTCTCCACGATGTGATGCGACTCGTTCTACATGATCATCATTACATAGTAATTATATAAATGAATTGAATGAATAAATATGATATATTTTACACTAATACCATTCTGGATATAAGGTATCTATAACCTTAAAAGAAGAATAAGAATTTATTCGGCAAAACACGCATAAGAACAAAAGGCAATAAAGACCCGAGTAACAAGTAACAATGAAATATTACTAACAAGAAGCTAAGAATATGACCATATATGATATCATATCAATATGTATGATTCTGGAATAATTCAATAACATTATTTAAACCATTATACAGGAGATTAGGACACATACAAAGCAAATCAGACCTAAGGTAAGGGAAATATCACAATCTCATTTTTTATCCGAGATTGTTTATACTTTGGTATTTACTATGGTGTATTTTATCATCCACATCCATGTTTCTTCAATATGTAATATTTATATCCTTCTATAATAGTTTATATCCAATTTTACCCTTTGGTGAGTTTTTTTTAAAAGATATTAAAGGAATCTTTTGTCATTTTTCGTACGAGGTACTTTTTGACTTTTCCGACAAAAGTACGAAGAATGTTTTTTTTTAACTTATACGGAAAGAATGGATTTTTAAAACATTATTTCCAAGAAGCTTCCTTTACAATTTTTCAAGTATATTTTTAATCAACTTATTTTAGTTTAAAATTGTATGACATTTTGAGAAAGGAAAAGTATTTTTGAAGTAGAAAGGATATTTTCCTCAAGAATGAAGTTCAAGTATTTTATCGAAATTATTTTCCATCTAAGATAATAAAAGGGTTCTGTTTTTATCACTATTATTACATGGATTTGATTATGTTGTGATGGAAATATTTTTATGAATTCCTTTATCTTATATGAATTGTTTTATGATGTCATGTTGATTAAGAATCCCATTTTTATTACATGGGTTACGCTATGATGTATGGTTTATGATTATGTGGCACACATAAGAAAGGATTCATTATAAGATGGGTGGGACCTATATCTCCCTCCAATGCATTGGGTAAGGATTTATATCTCATGAGATAGACATGGCTGGAACGGAAGGTTATTTCGGTTCAGTGATACAGGACTGAAACGAGGAGTGAACTCGGTTCAGAAAGGGACTTTGTCCACTAAGATAGTCTTGGCAATGAGTCATGACTAACAAGAAATGATTTTCCATGATTATGTGTGCATACCACAAAGTTTCATGTTTCATGTTATGATTATGGGGATCTCATTTTCACTTCTATGATTTGTTCCATGTTAAGATATTATGATCTCTTTTGCAGGTTATGATTTTCAAAAAGATATGATATGATTTTTATTTCCTTTATTTGCCCTTGCTGAGCATTTGAGCTCACCCTTTTATGTTTTCTTTTCCCCAGGTCAGGAAGATGGATATTAAGTAGAATATGCTAAAAGGGACCCTAGATATGATGAAATAAATGGGAGACACTGTAGAAGATTTATGAACCAGTTGTTTATGTTTCCCAGTTTCTAAAGACACTATACCTATACGGTCCTTTGTGGTTTTGTCATATGTTGTAATAAGTGTGCTTCAATTTTGAATTATTAACAATGTATGTAAAGTATGGGTCGTTATATGAAAGATCCAGTTCATGAGTCCCATGAACACTACCAGGGTGTTCGTCACGCCGAAGGTCATCACTAATTACTCATAGTGACCATAGCGACGTCTGAAAGTCGTCTTCAGTATATCCTCCTCCCGTACTCGTAACTGGTGATAGCCTGATCGTAGGACAACCTTAGTGAACCATCGTGCCCCTATCAACTAGTCGAAGAGGTCATTGATCCTCAGTAGTGGATACTGGTTCTTCACGGTCACCTAATTTAAGCACCGGTAATCCACACACAGCCTCAAACTCCCGTCCACCTTCTTGGCAAACAGCACTGGGGCCGCCCAGGGTGAAACATAGGGTCTCACAAAGCCCTTCTTCTGCAAGTCGTCCAGCTGCATCCTCAGCTCATGAAGCTCTGTAGGGGCCATCTGATAAGCTGATGCTGATATCGAGGTCATCCCAGATTGCAACTCAATGCAGAAATCTATCTCCCGATGGGGAGGTAGCCCGGGGACATCATCCGGAAAGACGTCATCGTACTCAGCCACCACTGTTGGAAACTGGAATCTCGTAACATCTGTCGCATCAAGGGATAGGCTATCCAACTGATGTGAAATTGGTTGTCCCCTCTTATGCACGAGTCCATCCTGCACTGCGTGGGTCTCTCTTTCACCGAAAAAAGAGAACCTCGTCCCATCACTGCGGACACACCGCACCCTTCGCCTAAAATAATCAATATGGGCATGAACTGTGGATAGCCAATCCATACCAAGAATGACATTGTAAGGCCTCGACGCTACCACCAAGAGGTTCCAACCGAAACTCTCACGTCCAAGGGTCATTTAACACTGCCTGTAAAGGTGTGTGATCTTTGAATCTTCTCCAGTCAATGTTTCTAAGCATAGGGGTCGAGTCAACAGCTCAACTGGAATCTCAAGGTCTCGAACAAGATAAGCAGACAGAAAGGAATGACTATCACCTGTGTCTATCAATACGGTAGCCAAAGTAGAAAAGACACATATTGTACTTCTAATCATTCAGGGAGTACCTGGGTCATAATCCTCTACCGCCTATAGTTGTCCCTGCCTCTGTCCACCAGCTCCCTGAGCCTGGGGTGGACCTCCTGGGGGTGGTGGTGGTAAAGGGTCGAAACGCTGACCACCTCCAGCTGCTCTCCCTGCTCTTCTGCCACGCCCGCCGCCTCACGAATCTGCCTACTCCACACGTTGCCTCTGCCTTGGTGGTCCATCCACTGCTCTCGTGTTAGTATTACGGTGGGTCAGACAATCTCGAGCGAGATGTCCCCTGTCGTCACATGAGTAACATCACATCTCTCGAGGCTGGCTGGATGCACCCTGTAAACCCTGTACGGCTGATCCCTTATCCTAGGATCTCCTTTGGAAACGTCTCCCATGCCTGGGTCCCTGACGTTGGCTCCCTACTGCTGAGTTATCTGCTTCAGCTCGCCCACTACTGACAACTGTCGGTTGTCCCTGCTCTGCTAGGAATCTCTCGACCACCAAAGCCCACTCGAGCACCCCAGCATAAGTAGGAATACTCATAGGGATGATGCTAGATCGGATATCTATGTGCAAGCCCCCACTCAAAAGTCTGAGCTCTGAAGTACTGATCTCTGGCCATATCCATCGAGTACCGCAAGAGGTCGGTAAACCTTGATGAATAGTCATCCACCTTCATGGTTCCCTGTTGGAGCTGAAGAAGCTCCTGTATGAATACTGCTCTCAGGGTAACCGGTGAAAACTTCTCTCTGAAGAGACGCTCAAACTCTGACCATGCAAGTGTCACCTCGTCATGATTCTGGACAAATAAACTCCACCATCGTTCTACCGAGCCTTGCAGAAGGCTCCCTTCTAGGATCACCATCTGGTTTGCTGGTGTCCTAACCAAACGGAAGACTCTAGTCACTGCCTCAAGCCAGTCCTCTATTGACTGAGGGTCAGGCTCACCTTGAAACCTGATGGGTCTCTATCTCTGAAACTCGTGGAGTGCGCTCATCATGCGCTCCTCCTCCACTGGTACAACAGGCACTAAACACTACCCCATAGGTGGTGGAATAACTGGCATGCCACCTGGTGTTAGAACTGGGGGATCTAGTCCCTGTATCGAAGCTTCATCACTGAGGGGGTCATCCTCGTGATCGAGCTACTGGATCCTAGCGGGTGCGCATCGCAGAGGCATCCTGTTTAAGAAACAATATGTATCACAGTCAGCTCCACACAGTATATGTCTATGGAACATATATCAAGAATATACAGATATACTCATACACAGACGACCATCGCGAAACCACCACTAAGATCTAGCTTGAAGATTCCACTAAGCATACAACCAGGAGAACACACTCCTAGGTCTGAAGAGAGAGATACGAAGTACTCGTTCCGGGAGAACACACTCCACGAGTACCTTAAGAAAATGATGCTCAGGTGAGGATCACAACCAAGTCATGGGGAGATTCCAACAACTTAGTCTGAGCTAATCCGCTAGGCAGAGGATCGGTGCCTGGGTAAGGTAGGTCACGTTGATACCAAGAACTCTACCTAGGGTATCAGGAATGAATAGAAGATCCGGATCTAATTCTCACAGAGGGGATTACAAAAACTCTATTCAGGAAGCCCTGCTGAATGGATCATACTCCTGTATATTAGGAAATGATACTGGAAACCTTCAAAAGAAAGGCCAAGGGTACGGACCCTAAGAAGGCTAGTCCAAGTCATGGAAGACAAGTGGCTCAATCCATGAAGAAAAAGGTTACACAGCGTGTAGTATGGTTACACGCCATGTTCCTTGACCTCGGTTATTGTCGTGTAGACGGCCCGTGTTGTTCGTTCAAGCCATGAAAAACCAAACTACACGACGTGTAGAAAAGTACACGCCGTGTTCCTTGACCCCGGGTACTGCCCGTGTAACCAGCCCATGTCATTTGGCTTGTCGGATAGAAAGCAACTACACGGCGTGTAGAAGAATCACATGCCGTGTCTGAGCACCTGGGCTCGCTCCGTGTACGCTGGCCATGTTCCCATACATGGTCTCTGCCCGTGTCCGTGTCGCCTGCCCGTGTACCAGTACACGGGGTATCCCGTGTATCTGGTCGGGTCTGGTCGGGGAGGGGTATACACGGCGTGTCCTTGGCCATGTACCCTTCCCGTGTCCGTGTACTCCCGAAGTACACGCTAGGTCATTCGCCGACGAACACACGCCATGTAACCTATACTACACGGAGTGTAGTCGAGATTTTTCTAGAAACGTCGTCTTCCTCCGCGCGCCTCGGCTGATCCTCCGGACTTTGATTCATCCATCTGTTTGCCACAAAACTCAAGATTTTGGATCTCCTTGCCATCGTGATGTCGAATAAATGGGTTTCGAGACTTCAATCTGCTACAAAATCCGATTCCGGACACCCATGCGGAAATCGTTCGAAGAACGATTTCTTCCAATCTTCTTCGATCCGTCCGTCGCCACCGCAGCCGCACCTCCGTAGGGTCGTACCGATTCCAGATCTTCAATTTGCGACCATTGCATCGCACAAAGGGTGTGCAACGATCCATTGTTCCTCGTCCTATGAAGAACGCCAAGAACACTCACGAAGAACGCGATAAAATTAGGTAAGAGACACACACAAATCGAGAGGGACGAATCTCGATCGATGTTCGTGTCGATCTTGGTCTGTCACCATTAGAAGGTTGAACAAAACCAAACAATAATAAGAATCAAATCCCCAAAATCCCTGTAAAATCCCATCTCAAAAGAATGATCGATCCGTGGGCTAATATGTTCGTGGATTAGTCCGCGTTCGTCATAGAAGTCAAAAATGGGGAAGAATAAAATCACAACGACATCCTAACTAGATCTCGGCATTCATTGGTGAAGATCTGGTCGTCGCGTCATCATCGCCAACAAAATCCGTCAAGAATGTCGCCACAGCATTGGGGGTTTCCTCCAGAGCTTTCCCAGAGCCTCCAAGGGAAAATCAGGGTTATGGGGATTGTAACCCTGATCCCCTACGTAATATATATTTAAAAGATAAGAGATATTTGACGTAACAAGGTTTAAATAAAATATTTTAATTAAATATTTTATTACTGTTGCGTCCAAAAACTAGATTTCACCACCGACCTGCGTCGGCCGATGTTAGGCCTCACCTTAGGTAAAATCATTGTTCTGAACGCAACGGTGCCCTCAGATTTCTGATCTGAGCACCTGTTCGGGAGTTATTCCACTTTTTCAGGAAAACCACACACGCGCGTAATTTAATTGTTAAATTAAATTCAAACATTTGTTCCGGGCTCACTGAGCCTCAGAACTGCACGCCGTCTCAGAGCTTGGTCTAGAATTAATTCCCATATAATATTAAAATAATACATGGAAAAATCTGGGACATTACATAAATAATAAATATATTTACTATATTAATATTTATATATATTTATTATATATATATATAGATAATGATATAAATATTTAAATATATAAATATTATTTTTTAAAATCATTTATATAATTACAAATTAATAATTATATATTTACATAATTGTAAAAATATAATAAATATATTTAAATAATTAATATATTTACTGTATTTATATTTATATATATTTATTAAATATATATACAAAAAATTTTATTTATAATTATAATTATAAATCCTTTATCATCGCTAACCTTTTAGCGCTGATAAAAGAGTTTTTTATCAGCACTTTTTTGGAAGTGTTGATAAAAGTGGCCCTGATCTATTTAAAGAACCCTAACCAGTTGTGAATCAGTTATGATATCCGAATCTTTTTGCAGAATCCACCTGCTACCGGTAATCCTCATTGAATCCAAGCTCGAATAGAGGCTCGATTCAAGGCTCGAACAATTCCAAGGCTCGAATCCAAGTCTCGAACAGTTCAAATGTCGAACAAATCCAAGGTTTTGAAATATCTCTACTTTCTCTCAGATGATTCAAATATTCAATCCAAGGTATGTTATTTTCTCCTCTATTCACTCATTGATTGCTTATTTGACGATATTTATTTGTGTTTTTTTGTTCATTGCCTCTTTTTATTCATTATCCATCGCTGATTTTCCTTCTATAATGAATTTATAATTGTGGGTTTTTATGATTTTGGGTTTTAATCAACCCTTTAAGGGATTTCTTGATTTCTTATAGCATATTTAGAATTCCACACACTGATTTCATCCTTGTAGCATATTAAGTTTAATTGTTTTGAACTTCCTTCCATGGAAATAATGCACATAAAGTGTTTGTTAAAATTCCACCCATTGCTTTTATTTAATAAATTGAAATGGATTTCATGTAATTATTTCTTGAAGTTGAGGTTTGGTTTGTTTGGGTTTTTTCTATTTTGAAGCTTCAGTGGTATTACATCAAGATTTTTATTTTATGTTAAGTGTCATGAATTTTATCACTTTTTTTCTTGATATCATATATGAAAATCCATATATATATTCATTTTTAGATACACATATATATATATATATGAACACATTATTTCATATATATATATAATCATGTAGTTATATGAAAGATAAATAGGATTCATTCAATAAAGCAGACAATAATTTCTTTTCTTGGTTTCAAAAATGCATTCTAAGAGAGACTGTTAATGTGTGTTTTTTAAAATTATCACTTTGAGGCATGTTTGAAAATTTTTATAATTACTTTAATTATCACTTTGGTATTTTGAATAATATTGAAATAAATAAGTTTTTCATTGAAAATTAGTAGTAGTATCAAGTGTTATTTCCTTGTTGGTACCATGAAATGGTTTTTATAAAAAAAGTTATCACCATCTATAGAAGTTTTCTATATTAGTTTATATGGGGTAATATTTTTTTCTTTTAAATATAGAGATCATATTGTTGGGTGTTGGAAGGATGTTTGAATATACATGTTTGGGTTATGTTGATTATTGATTGATATGTTTTCTGAAAAGGTTACCATACCTCCCTTAATATCATAATAGGGATTGAATGCATCTTAGTGAGGGATGAGATATAGTTATAGTGTAGTCCCAATTGGACTTTATGGGTACCCAATTGTATCAAATTCCATATGGGATTCCAACAAGGTAACCTCGTTGTGGGTATCAAGTGGGTTATAAACATAAGGACTCTCCATTATGCTTATAGGCGGTTCTAACCCAAGTATGTCCAAAGTCACCTCATGGGATGTTTTATAATTTCTCAAGATAAAATATGATTCATTTAATACTATTTACATGTATATTATTTTTAAATTACTCCACATTTAGTATTGATCTATTATAAAGTGAATGATTTTTTATATTTTTTATTTGGTTTTATTGATTTATTTATTTTTCTGAATAATGTTTTATTTTATTTTTATATATTATTCTTCATGAGTATGGTTATAAAGAGTCATATTCAAGAACCCTATAATATTTACAGATTCTATAAGTATCTTCATTCAATAAAATATTAGTTATTAAGGTGAAAATATTTATTAATAGAAGTTATGGAGATTAATGATATTTGATATACCATTAATATTAAATGTAATAATTCCTTAGGTTGTTACATCACTTGTTCCAAAAAAATATAATGGTGGTTATCAAATTATATATTTTTTGCAATAATTATTAGAAAATATTTTTAGGTATTCATCATTTTATGTCAACATATATTGGTTCCACCCCTAGGAATCTCTAATTACCATCCATGCATATGAAATAACTCTTTATTTATTAAATTTTTTTATAAATACATTTTTATATCTTGTAGTTTATGAAATTAGAGTTTATTATTCTTTTTTATCATATTTGGGTTTCTTATTACTTCTTAATTACCTATATTATATTTTCATTTGTTTAGGGGATTTAAGAAATACTTGATGGATAATTTTAATAGAGGTAGGACTAGCCTTAGTTAGAGGATTAAAAGTATTAAAATTGGGATTTCTCTTAAAAATATATAATTCATTGAGGCCCCAAGGATTCATATATCATAACATGTCCTCACTAAGACCCCTTGAATCATAGACAAGAACATCTATGCCCCCCAAATATCACCTCTAATGGGCCATGAGTTAATAACTAGTTCTAATGGTGTAATTCTCACAAATGGGAGGCATTATCCCTTTTATATAACACAATGGAGAAGAAATTTCATCCTCATCAACTTCATCTTCTGAACAGTTATTATTGCAATTTCTTACTTGAGACTCATCCTCCATCTCTTTTATGTTGCTTGAACTATTCTAAATAGTAGTCATCCCATGGATGACTATTAATTAGAGTATTTCAAGAAACATAGGTGCATGTACACAAGAGATGGATTATGAGTCTCAAACAAAAAAAATAAATAATAATTGTTTGGGAGATGAAGCTGGTGAGGATGAAAATTTTCTATAAATTTCACCTTTGGATGAATTTAGAGGATAACACCTACCACAGTGGAGTAATTATTTTCTTCAATTAAATTACCCATTTCCTTCAAATCATACTGAAATTATTTGAAATAATCAAATGTTGGGTTTCCCTTATTATATTTATTTATAAATTTTACCTTTGATAATGAATATATTATATGAATTTATTTATTTATTATAAAAAATGAATATTTTATAAACCTAATAGGATGTATATGAATCAAGAATTGATGTACGCTAATATTTTGACAAAATAGTATGAATATGGAGTTAAAAATTTCACCAAGTTTGCAATAGAGCATGCATACTACCCATCTCAAATCCTTTGTTTGGTTTATGTTGTTTTTATTCAAGAAATATTAGTTCAGAATAGTTGGAAGAATATTTGATTTGTTTCAGAATAAATCAGAGCTATAAATATTGGACTAAACATGGGGAAAAATTAATGTTCACATCAATTGGGATTATGTTGTTTTTTATATATCATTTGATATGAATACCAGTGTAAATTATGATGTAGATCACATAGAATAAATGAAAATGGAAATTGAAGATGAACTTTATGATTATAAAAAGTTATTTGATAAGTTAAATATCTGTGTTAAGAGACCACTGTATACCAGTTGTACTAAATACACAACATTTTAGTTGTATTGTAGATATATAATTCAAAATATGGAAGCAGATGGAGTGACACCAGCTTTATAGAACCACTTAGTCTCCTAAATTATATGCTTCCAAAAAAAATGAACAACCATTTCGAACATATGAAGCTAACAAAATGCTATATTCAATGGTCATGATCTCTAAAAAAATACATTCTTGTCTAAATTATTTCATATTGTTTCACAAGAACCATGAATCACTCATAAAATTTCCTAAGAGTGGAGTGGATCAATACAAGAAAAATGAATCAAGTCCTTTGAAATTTGTATGGTACTTTTCTATCATTCCACAGTTTAGAAGACTATATGGATGTTAATAAACTGTAAGACAATTGAAATGGAATTAAGATATAAAAATTAAATATGGTAACCTACATCATCCAACATATTCTCCTTAATGGAAGAAAATTTATTACGAGTATCCTGAATTTAGAAATGATTCGAGAAATATTCTTCTTGCATTATCTACATATGGAATAAATCCTTTTGGTGTACAGAGTATTGCTCACAATACATGGCTCATCATGTTGGTAAATTATAACTTTCCTCCATGGTTATGCATAAAGAAAAAATAAATTATGTTGTCTCTACTTAAATCTATACCAAAGAAAACTAGTAATGATATTGATGTCTATTTGGCTCCATTGATAAAAGAACTGAAATTGATGTGGGATACAGGTTTTACAATGTATGATACTCATAGAAGTGAATAATTCATATTGAGAGCCATGTTTTAGGGGATAATAAATGAATTTCCTCTTTATGGAAATTTATCAGGATATAGCATTAAAGGATTGTTTGGGTGTCCCATTTGTGAAAAATATACACACTCGGTTTGGTTGAAACATTCCTCGAAGACTATTTTTTAGTAAATCGGAAATTTTTACCTCGATAACATAAATACTGATTCTGGATGACAATATTCGATGGGAATATTGAACAAGGTATAACACCATCTCTACTAATGGGTGATCAACTGTTTAATAAAGTAAAATATATTAACATTTTTTTGGAAAACCATTTTCAAATAACCTTATGAAATCAGGTTGGAATAAGAGATCAATTTTATTTTAATTACTGAATTGGAATTGTATATACGTCATACATTTTCTTGATGTCATGCTTGTAGAAAAAAATGTATTTGATAGTGTTATTGGAACATTACTAAATGTTCCTAAAAAAATGAAAGATGTCATCAAGGCTAGGTTGGACATGATTAACATGGGGATAAGGTAAGAGTTGGTATCAGTGAAGGGTAAATGGGGGATTTTTCTTCCTCTAGTATCTTACACTCTATCCAGATAGAAAAAATTAAAATTTTCCCATTTCCTTAATAGTGTAAAAGTTCCATAAGAGTATAAGGACTCGGTCTTATAACCTTAAATAGAAGAGGACTATTTACCGGTCTAGATTCTAGAGAATTAGATACAAGCTTACAATTTATCAAAGTTGTAGAAAAAATAAAATAAATCGAACAAAATACATGGCATTCTCTAACTCTGTAATTGAAGCGAATGCCACTGGAGACGCTAAAAACCTGTAGAAAATATTTCAAAACATGGGGTGAGCATTTTTTACTCCCAGTAAGGGGTTTTAAAATCAACTAATAAATTATTTTAAAAATTATTCTTGAAATTTAAAAATTTATACTTAAAAACAATTTTTCTCATACACCTTAATACTTTTAAAAAATGAGATTTTCACCAAAATATTGATATTTAAAAATTTATTGTGTATTCTCTTTTGAAAATATTAATTTTTTGTGGGTCATTAATAATACTTGGAAGACTATGTCTAAAATACATACATAAGGCCACTAGTAATAACTAAGACTTATGGGTTCACTCCCTGTAACATAACATAATTCACCAGTGCCAATTTTCAAAAACGATTTCCCATGGACCTTCCTTTCTTATCTATGATCCAAAACATTTCCAAAGTATTTATTATTTCCTTCCAAATAAATTAATCATTCTTATCACATGTCATCAAAATTTTCTCATGAGTTTTTAAAACCAAATTTTGGAGAATCCCATGCTTGAAATTAACATCTTTATTTGTGAATCAAAAATAAAATGGTAAATCAAATGATGCACATTTGATTTTGAAAACATGTATATAATTTTACCTTCTTCAAATAAAAGTAAAGAATAAATAGTTATGTGTCTCACATGATATTATTATAGAAACATTCTAGGTAATACATGTAACAATTTTTTATGTTGATATATATATATATATATAACATGAACTGGAAAAATAATATATATACACATGGATTTTTCAATACCGTAATAGCATAAAATCATTCTTGCACAAAACTTTAATAAATGAAAGATTCACTCCACGCACATGCATTCATGTAGATACGTAAATAATTTTTACATATAACAAGGTATGAAACGTCATGGAAAATTAATGATTAATGTCCATAAATCATAATCATCAAACATAAACTCAAAAATCACTTATATATTTTTAAACTATAAATTTATAATCTATGTTAAAGAAAAGTTTTCCATAATTCATGTATGCTTATATATATATATATATTCTAAGAATTATCATTACACAATATCACGGATTAATTCATGTTTATTCAAGACTTAGATAAATAAAAAATATAAGTTTCTAGAAAAATAAAAACATGGTTTTGATTAACGTAAAATACTATTTTTAAATAACATAATTAAACTTCATGTATTAAATCATGATTTGATAGAAATAATTCATTTCATATTGAATTTGAACATATAATTAAATAATAATAAAATATTAAAGCAAATATATATTGCATCATAAATTATGTACATAATTAAATAACTCATGGAAGATTCATGTATTTTAAATTAAAGAATAAATCCCTTACTAAATAAGTTTGACCATAAATATAAACAATAAATCCCTTTCTTGATTTTTAAAAATGGAATAAATAAATATCTTGACAAAAAAATTATCCTCTAAAAAAAGAACCACATAATTTTACCTTATGACTGAATACATTCATTTTGAAACAAAACATGTATATAAATCCCTTACCAATATCACTTCTACCAATAAGAACAACGAACATAAAAGTGCAGGAGTCATCACAGTACTCATGTGTGAAAAGGTGTGTAAAAGGAATTTTAGAAATATTGACCCCCAAGAGATAGAAGAATTTTATTTCTATTTATAATCTCCAATAGTCTCAAATCATAGACATAAACAATCTTACGGTGCAAGTTTTGTGGGAATACAGTGAAAATAATAATCAAGTAAACAGTGGAGCCAGTTGGATATCATAATATTGACAAAGTAACAAAGAGACAAAGATTTTTATTATCCAAATTAAAATTTCATGGTGTAAACAAGGAAAATGACAATATATATCTTAAATTGGAAGACATAAATCATTCATTATTGGTTCACAATTTCAAAATATATGTATCACAAGACAACTCGAAATATTCAAAATAATCGCTAACATTCGACTGATGGATAAAGGGGTAGAAAAAAATTGAATATCGGAAGAAATAATTCCAACCAAAACAAACCTATATTTGATACCTATAAAGGAAAACAAGGAACCTACATGGATCTGAATACTAGGAACAAATCGCCTACCTTATTGACAACCCGGCCTTATTACATTTCATAATATTGAATTTTAGTCAAGAACTTACTTCCTTTCACATTGAGGATCTTTTCAAGTTTATAGTTTTAGAGAATTGGGATATAATACATAGATATAATTCCACATTTATACAGAGCGGATACCACATAAACAATATCCATTTCTTCTAAAATATAAAACTTCTCAAATAAAATATGTTTTCTTTGAAAAATATTCATAACATTTAACTTGGCTTCCTTATTTGTCTTACACATCCTTATAACTTTTAAAAATCATTTAAAAACTTGGGATGAGTACAAAAAATCTAATTAAGGGATATAAAAAGAAGGAAATAAAACATTAGTCTATGAATACTTGTAAACATATGAAATCATTTTCAAAAAGTCATACTTGTCACCCATATAAACATACTTTGTGAAACTTGATATTTCCACAATATTTCCACAAAACATAAAGAACATAAATAGAACCATAAAGGTATATTGGGCCATTAATTACTTATATTATAACCCTCACAGCTACCTTATGATTTTTAACCCTCGTGACTACCTTACAATGTAGCCCTCACGGCTACCTTATGGTGTAACCATCATAGCTACACATGGAGTAACCATATGGACAAACTCCAAATTACACATACCCAATGCATTAAAAGTATATATAGGTCCCACCCTTTATCATAAAAAATGACCAAGAATAATAACATAATCATACAACATTAATAATTGCATAAAAATATTTCTTTTGAATTTTGTAAAACAGATTTTTAAAAGAGGATTTTAAAAGAAAATCCCCTTACAAATATCATATAATTTAATTGAGACTTAATATAGTGGATAGAATATGTATATAAAACTATAAATACACATAATTAAACATAATATAAACAAAATTCATCACACAAACAATTTTAATACCATAGAAATAATGAAGTAGAAGGTCAACCTAAAGAATGGAAATTGGGTTAAGAATTCCCTTACCTTGGGTTAATCTTACTTAAAACTTGTTTAAAACTCTTGTATAATGGTTAAAATATTGTTATTAATATCTTACATAAATATATTCATGTTTATAAAACCTTATATGATCATTTCATAACATCATTTCACCCTTTAATTATTAGTATTTTGTTTCTTCCATTGTTTCGGGTGCGTTCATTACATGATTTCTATGGTCAGTTTGGATTTTATTTTCTTATCATATGGAAATGAAATTCCAGAAGTGTAATGAAATTTTATTCATATGTTTCTATAATATTAAATTATTCCATAAATTATTTTGGTTATATGTTATGAGGATGAATCATTAGATAAATATTTAGTGATATCCGTTCAGATCATTTTGGTGGTTCTTTGATAATAGTGAACTAGTTTCATTATATAACATAATTTTATGTATATGTGTTAACTCTATAACATGAAATAGGATATATCATACACTTTAAAATCTATTTCAAACATTATAAATTAATAATTTAATTTTTATTTCATAAAAATAACATTTCGTGTGTGTGTATATATATATCATACTTTGAAAATCAAAGATTTAAAAATTAATTATAATTGTATGTTAATATAATATTAAATAACCTTTTTGGTAAAATTTGTTATTTTAAAATTATTATTTTAAACAAGTAAAACAATATTTTTTAAAAAAAAAATTAAAAAGTATTAATTATAAGTATTAAAACACTTGATTTCAATTATTATATTCAAAGGAAATTATCTTAAAAATATTATTATTTTTCTTTAACTATAAATTAATCCATTTAATATAATATTTACTAATTATGGGATTTCTGGGTTGTTACAAAGAGTATAAATAAAATATCAGTAATGTTATTTCAATGACTAATTTAAAGTTATAGGAACTAAAATCACACGACTTCTATATTTTTATGTAAGATTTGATGCATGTTGTTTTCTATTAAATTCTGCATAAAAATTTATGGCATACATTAACCAGGATTTGATTATTTTTCAAAGCCATATGTAGTAAAGTTATAGACCCGGTGAAGTTTCAAATCATTAATAAGGATGTTGGATTCATATTATGTGAATTAGATATGTTCTTACCACCATAATTATTTGAAATAATGGTCCACCTGATTGTTCACTTGGTTATAGAGGTTCAACTATATAGTCTTTTCCATTATAGATGGATTTACCCTATTTAACGGTATATTAATACTTTGAAAGGGTATATCAATAATTGAAGTCACCCAGAAGGTTTTATTGAAGAATGATATATTGTTAAAGAATCAGTTAAATTCTATACTGATTACCTATCAGATGTTGACAGCACCAGTCTCCCAAAGTCTCGTCATAGAAGAAACCTTATTGGTGAAGGGATTTCTAAAATATATATTGTTACAATTACCTTTACAGAGAAGGATAAATAACACATTTAAATTTTACATAATAGTGAATATGTTGATCCGTATGTTTAATAACACAATGAATTTATTAGATATTTAAATCTATTAAGGGTTGAAGGATGTATATCAAATATATATAATCAATAGTTTATAGGATGGTTCTAAGATTAAATTCATAAGGAGTTATCTAAAAATATGAGTTCAATTGTTGAAAGACTTAGATGGCTATACAGGGGACCAAATGAAAATTTTATATCTTATAATGTTTTTGTAATCAATGGTTATACATTCTATACAAAAGAACATGATGATTGTAGTACGATGAAAAATCGTGGAGTTACGCTTATGGAGGAAGCGATGAATATATCTGGTTCTAAGGATGTAAATAAAATTTATGAAAATATTTCATATTTTGGCATTATTGAACAGATATATGAGTTGAATTATAAAAAAATTCTAGTGCTAATTTTCTATTACAAATGGGTTGATAATAGGATTGTAGTGAAAATTGATGAAATGGGATTCGTGAAGGTGAATTTCAGTGTGGAAGGGGAAAATGCAATTCATTCATAATGGAATCACAATAAGTGAAAGTATTTTATGTCTTAGATCTTGCAAATAATAATTTTCGATTATCTTGCTGGTGACTAAAACAACTATTGATTCAAATAAAAATTTAATCGAGGATGGCCCTTTCATTAGAAGATCATAATCAGTTCATGTTGGCCCCAATATAGTTAATGTTGTGTACATTATAGGGGACCAAAAATAAGAGATTTTGATTCTCAATAGAGTATTGAAATCCCTAAATCCTTTAAAAAATAAATATAGTTCAATGAGAAGGTAAAATTGATTTTTAATATAATATGTTTTACATCATAATATTATATGTTCCATACTGGATTAATATAATCTAAATTAAATTTTTGACTACTCATATATAAAATGTCTTCTTCACATTATGATCTTACCAATCCTATGAAAAAATATACTATAACAAAGTAAACACTTTGGTAATATGTTAAGGTAATGTTATGATATACTTTCTTTATTTTATTGAAAAAATATATAATGAAATATTGATTTAATTTTCATTATTCCTTGTATATTTAATTTATTTTAGAATATTTTTATATATCTTTCATGCCTTTTTTCACAAACCTCCATATACTTCTTCTCCCTCAAAACCGTTTCACCCCTATAGTGTTGGAATTTATCACTTTCCTTCAAGTTCCCTACACTACCTTTACATGAAGAGAAACTACACTGCCTATTTTTAATCACAAAGGTAATATTGATGTTTGAATAGTAAAATAATTTTCCACTGAATTAATGTATTTTTTTCATATTTATGTTTAAATTATTTCTTTTTAGTATTACTAACATAAGAATTATTTTCTTATATATGTGGATTTTTTTGTTGGGGTTGGGGTGGTTTGTTTGAAGATCATCATGATTATGAGGGATTGGACTTCAAGGTTGAAACTAAGATAATTACAACAAGGAAATGGGTCAATAATGTATACAACCATCATGAAAATTTGAATTCCTACTACTTATTTAATTAATTTTGTCATCATTTTACCTACTTTTTGTAAGTTAATTTCCTTATCATTTTTATCTAATACTTATCTAGTTTTTTTATAGATCTTTTGAGAATCCATATTTTGCTTTAAACTATCTAAAATAATTCACAAAATAGATAACATATTACTTTATACTAATGTTACCATTATTTCTATTGGTTTTCTTTATTGAACTACCAACACTATATATCGAGTCTATGTTCTTAGCTGAAAAACCTTTTTCAGCTAAAAACATCGACTCCATATGCAGTGTTGGAATTTTGAAAAATAGATCCAATTAAAATCATAGTAACATTGTAATTTTAGATAATTTTGAGACTTTGGGATGTGTAGGAATTATCTTCACCTCAATATGACACATAGTGTGACTAGTATGACTCCAAGTACTTCTTTTTATTTAAAATTAACATTAATTTTAGTAAAAAGACAATTGGCATACTCAAAAATAAGAAAAAACATTTGGATTATTTTGATAAATAAGGAAAAGGATCAATAAGTCATTTTTAATTTGTAAGAATTAGTTTCACCTCAATCCAATGCATGATGTTTCCAATATGACTCAAAGTGTTTATTATTAGTTTAAAATTAACATTTTAGTTCAAAAAAATTTACTCACTAAAAACTAATAAAACATGCTCTAATTGTCTTGATAATTTAGGAAAATGATTCATAAGCCATTTGTGACATGTAGGAATCAGTCTCAGATCAAACCGCCACATGATTTGACCAGTGTGACTCAAAGTATGTGTTTCCAATTTAAAATGAAATTTTAGTAAAAAAAAATAATGTACTCAAAACCAAGAAAATGCATTTGGATTGCTTTTATACTTTAGGTAAATTATCCATAAGTAATTTGGGACATGTAGGAATTATATTCACCTCAATTTGATGCATGGTGTGACCAGTATGACTTCATGTGCATCTTTTTATTTAAAATTGACAATAATTTTAGTAAAAAATACAATTGAAATACCCAAAACTGATCAAACACATTCAGATTATTTTTATACTTTAAGAAAACAATAAATAAGTCATTTTTTATGTGTAGGAATAAGATAAACCTCAATCTGATACACAATGTGCGCAGTATGACTCAAAGTGTCTGTTATCAGTTTAAAATTGATATTTTCATTCAAAAAATGTATCACTCACTAAAAACTGAGAAAACACACTCATAATTTATTGATAATTTATGAAAAATTATAAATAATTAATTTTTTAAGTGTAGGAATTATACTCATGTCAATCTGACACACGATGTGATTGGTATGACTCAAAATGCATGTTTTTAGTTTAAAATGATATTTTAGTAAAAAAAGTAATGTACTAAAAATGAAGAAAACATATTCATATTGTTTTTATACTTTAAAAAATATCCATAAGTAATTTAGGACATTTAGGAATAATCTAAACCAGAATATGATGCACGGTGTGACTAGTATGACTCTTAGTGCATCTTTTTATTTAAAATTGACATTAATTTTAGTAAAAAAGACAACTGACATACTCAAAACCGAGAAAACACATTAGTATTGTTTTTATGCTATATAAAAATTATACATAAGTAATTTTTGATATATAGAAATAAATCTAACCTCAATACAATACACAATGTTCTCGGTATGACTCAAAGTGTCTGTTATCGGTTTAAAATTGATATTTGTGTTCAAAAAGTTTCACCCACTAAAAATCAAGAAAACGTGATTTTATTTTCTTGATAATTTAGTAAAATGATATATAAGTCATTTTTAACATATATAAATCATTCTCACATAAAACCAATACATAATGTGACCGGTATGACTCAAAGTACATGTTTCTAGTTTAAGATGACATTTTTGTAAAAAAGATAAGTGACATACTCAAAACTAATAAAATGCATTTGTATTGTTTTGATACTTAATTAAAATCATCCATAATTCATTTAGAATTTTTATTAATCAGCCTCACCTCAATTTGAATCATGGTGTGATCGATATGACTCCAAGTACGTCTTTTTATTTAAAATTGACATTAGTTTTAGAAAAAACGACAATTTGCATACTCAAAACCAATAAAACGCATTAGTATTGTTTTTATACTTTATTAAAATTATACATAGGTCATTTTTGACATTTAGGAATCATTTAAACCTCAATATGATAAAATATGTTCCTAGTATGACTTAAAGTGTCTGTAATCATTTTAAAATTGACATTTTAGTTCAAAAAGTTCCACTCACTGAAAACTAAGAAAACACACTCGGATTGTATTTATAATTTATTAAAATGGTTAATAAGTTATTTTTGACATGTAGGAATCAATATCACATCAAACAGACACATGATGTGACTGGTATGACTCAAAGTGGGTGTTTCCTATTTAAAATGACATTTTAGTAAAAAAGAAAAGTGACATACTCAAAACTGATAAAATGCATTCAGATTGTTTTGATACTTTATTAAAATGATACATAAGTAATTTTGGATGTTTATGAATCATCATAACATTAATTTGACGTATGATATGATCAGTAGGACTCTAAGTGTATCTTTTTATTTAAAATTGACATTAATTTTAGTAAAAAGGAAAAGTGACATAATCAAAACCAAGAAAAGGAATTCAAATTGTTTTTATACTTTATGAAAACAATAAATAATTCATTTATTATGTTTATGAATCATTTTCACCTCAATCTGATACACGATATTCTTAGTATGACTCAAAGTGTCTGTTATCAGTTTAAAATTGACATTTTAGTTCAAAATGTGTCACTTACTAAAAATCAAGAAAATGTGATCATATTGTATTGATAATTTTTTAAAATTATCCATATATAATTTTTTATGTTTATAAATTATTCTCACATCAAAATGACATATGATGTGACTGGTATGACTCAAAGTGTGTGTTTCTAGTTTAAAATGACATTTTAGTAAAAAAACCAAGTGACATAATCAAAACTAAGAAAATGAATTTGGATTGTTTTGTTTTTATTTTATTAAAATGATACATAAGTTATTTGGGACATGTAGAAATCATATTCACCTCAATCCAATGTACGGTGTGACCGATATGACTCTAAGTGCGTGTTTTTATTTAAAATTGACATTAATTTTAGTAAAAAAGACAACTGACATACTCAAAATTGAGCAAATGCATTAAGATTATTTTGATACCTTGTGAAAAATATCCATATTTAATTTTTAATTTGTATTAATCAACCTCACCTCAATTCGATATATGATGTATGGGTATGACTCAAGGTGTCTGTTATCGGTTTAAAATTGATATTTTAGTTCAAAAAGTATCACTCACTGAAAACTAAGAAAAAATTATCATATTGACTTGATAATTTAATAAAAAAATTAATAAGTCATTTTTAACATGTAAGAATCATTCTCATGTCAAACTGAATGCTATGTGACTGATATGACTCAAAGTGAGCGTTTTTAGTTTAAAATGACATTTTATTAAAAAGGAAAATTTATGTACTCAAAACTAAGAAAACACATTAGGATTGTTTTGATACTTTAGGAAAATGGTCGATAATTAATTTAAGACATTTATGAATCATACTCACCTCAATCTGATCCACAGTGTGACTAGTATGACTCCAAGTGCGTCTTTTTATTTAAAATTAACATTAATTTTAGTAAAAAAGACAACTAACATACTCCAAACTAAGAAAATACATTTAGATTGTTTTAATACTTTATTAAAATGATCCATAATTTATTTTTTATGTGTAGGAATTAGTTTCACCTTAATTTTATACACTATGTTCCTGATGTGACTCAAAGTGTCTCTTATCATTTTAAAATTGACATTTTAGTTCAAAAAGTTTCACTCACTAAAAACTAAGAAAATTTGATCATATTGTATTTATAATTTATTAAAATGATTCATAGGTCATTTTTGACATGTATGAATCAGTCTCATGTCAAACTGATATACGATATGATCGGTATGACTCAAAGTGCATATTTCCAATTTAATATGATTTTCTTTGTAAAAAAGACAAGTAAAGTACTAAAAATCAATAAAATGAATTTTTATTATTTTGATACTTTATAAAAACTATCTATAAGTCATTTAAGACATGTAGGAATCATACTCACCTCAATCTGATGCATGGTGTGACTGGTATGACTCAAAATTCATCTTTTTATTTAAAATTGACATTAATTTTAGTAAAAAAGAAAACTGACATGCTCAAAATTGAGAAAATTCATTAGGATTGTTTTTATACTTTATAAAAATGATCAATAATTCATTTTTGATGTTTATTAATTGGACTCACATCAATCCAGTACATGATGTTCCTGATATGAATCAAAGTGTCTATTATCAGTTTAAAATTGACATTTTAGTTCAAAAAATTTCACTCACTGAAAATCAAGAAAATGCACTCAGATTGTCTTAATAATTTAGTAAAATTATTCATAGGTAATTTTTTAAGTATATAAATTAGTCTCACATAAAACCATCACATGATGTAACCAGTATGACTCAAAGTGTGTGTTTCTAGTTTAAAATGACATTTTAGTATAAAAGACAAGCGACGTACTCAAAACTGAGTAAAAGAGTTCGTATTATTAAGATAATTTATGAAATGATCCATAAGTTATTTGGGACATGTAGTAATCATCAACACCTCAATCTGATGCTTGGTATGACCGGTATAACTCCAAGTGTGTCTTTTCAATATATAAGCGTCATTTTAGTTTAAAACGTGCATCACATCACCGAAACCGGGAAAATGAGACTATATTGTTTTCTCATCATTCTATTGTATGTTAATTAATTAACTTCATTATTATTTCTATTTTATACTTATTTAGTTAATTTTCACATAGATAATGTTTAAAGATGAATAAGAAATGGTGTGACGTGCAAGAATCAACGACAACACAATCTAATACATAGTGTTCCTAATATGACTCAAATTTTAGTTTAAAATCAATACTTTATGTTAATTTATTTCTTTATATTATTAATAATATAATAATTTTTTTCTTATATAGGTGTGTGTTTTTTTCTCGAGCAGGGGTGGTTTATTCAGTAATAGAATGATTCAGAGTCAGGGTCAAAAGATAAAAGAACATTGATGTTTTTGAATGTATATAATAATTTTTACTTATGTAATTGTATAATCAAATGTTTTAAACTTCTATAATATAGTTTTTTTTCTTTTATTTGTGTTATAAATTTTATTTCATTTAAATTCTATATTGGTACTTAATTTTAGTAATTTCCGGTGGTGTTTCTGGTATTTTAGTGTGTTATTACAGCACACTACACTAGTACTGCAGTGTATTGTTGTAGCACACTATAGTATTCTCCTTTATCAGTGCTAAATAAAAGTGATGATAAAAGCCTATGGATTTTAATATTTATTTGGTATTCAGCGCTTTTATAGTACTGATAAAGGCTATTTTATCACTATTAAAGGCCTATTTTATAGTAATGTGTTGTTTTGATTCTTTAGGAAAATAATCCATAAATCATTTTTGACATGTAGGAATCAGTCACACCTTAATCCGATGCATAGTGTGACTGGTCTAACTCTAAGTGTGTCTTTTTATTTAAAATTGACATTAATTTTAGTAAAAAGGAAAAGTGACATATTCAAAATTGAGAAAATACATTCATATTATTTTTATACTTTATGAAAACAATCTTTAAGTAATTTTTGACATGTAGGAATTAGTCTCACCTCAATCTGATACATGGTGTGTGTGTGTGTGTGTGTTATAACTCAAAGTTTCTGTTATCTGTTTAAAATTGACATTTTATTTCAAAATGTGTGTCACTCACAGAAAACTGATAAAACACACTCTGATTATCTTGATAATTTTGGAAAATAATTCATAAGTAATTTGTGATGTGTAGGAATCAGTATCACATTAAATTGATACACGATGCGACTGGTATGACTCAAATTATATATTTTCAGTTTAAAATAAAATTTTAGTAAAAAAACAAAAGTGTCATACTCAAAACCAAGAAAACACATTCATATTGTTTTGATACTTTATGAAAAAGATTCATAATTCATTTTTGATGTGTAGGAATAAGCCACACCTCAATATGATTTATCGTGTGACCGGTATGACTCTAAGTGTGTCTTTATTTAAAATTTATATTTTAGTAAAACATAAGTGATGTACTCAAAACTGAGATAACACATTCAGATTTTTTTGATACTTTTGAAACATTATAGATTAGTCATTTTTTATGTGTATAATAATCCACATATCAATCTGATACACAGTGTTCCCGGTATGACTCAAACTATCCGTTATCAGTTTAAAATTCACATTTTAGTTCAAAATGTGTTTCACTCATTGAAAACTGAGAAAAGGTTCTCGTATTGTCTTGATAATTTAGGAAAACTATTCATAAGTCATTTTTTACATGTAGGAATTAGTTTTATTTCAAACTGAAATGTGATGTGACCGATGTAACGACCCAAAGTTTTTCAATGGAAAATTCCCTTCTTATATCTATGTCATAAAAACACAAAATAATGAACTACTAGGTGATAAGTGACCTTTAAACATAATTTTGTCACCCCTATGTTTGGAATTTTAAAAATCCGACATACACGGTTGTGTTCAAGATAGTTTTTGGAGTTCAATGAAACAAAAATAATTGTTGGTGAATAGTAACCTACCCTTATGAATAGTAACCTACCCTTATGAATAGTAATATGACCCTTAGGAATAGTAAATAAGAGTAACATTACCTATGAATAATAAAATAAAATTTAGACATCATAGAAAGTGATAATTTGACCTTAGTAAACGTTTTTGGTATTTTATAAGTCATAAATAATTAATTATAATTAATTAATTAATTTAAAAGAATATTTATTTTCCTGAAATATATTCATAAATTATTGAATCAATTTCTAATTGTTTTTAGATAATTTTATAAGACCCTATGTAATTTTTGAAAGAACTACAAAATCAGTTTTAATTTTAAAAACTGTTTTTTTAAGTAAATTATGATTTTAATTAAATATTAAATTAATAATATTTAGAAAATTATTTTTGAAAAATGGAATTCATTTTTGTATTCTACACGTCGAAAAATGGTTGGGGTAAAATTTTGGGATTTTTCTGAGATACTTGAATTTTTTATGAATAGTAGAATACAATAATTTATCATATAAATACATTTTAATTAAAACCCACCATTCCTGACATCACAAGTGATGTAAGCACCCAAATCCCGAATTCACAAGTCAAATTTTCTTAGTCATCCAAGACTCTCTATTCCTTTTCTTAGGTGAAATTAATAAACTAATCAATTTTATATTAAGGAAACCCCTCTCCCCTCCACTATAAAAGCCACCCTTCACTCCCTCTTTTCCTCACACCTCTCAAGCTCCAAGCCTTCTCTAAATTCTGCCCAAACACCTTCCCTAGATCATCCCCCACGTCCAAAATCTGCTGGTCTCATCAAAAGACCAAGCCTAGCTTCCTTAAAGAGGATCTCAAGAGAAGGATTCTAAAGGTAATTTCTCTCTCTCTTCTCCTTTAATTTCCTTTCAAGTTCAAGTTCCTTTCTTGATCTATTCCTACCTATCTTCATCCAAATTGTTCTGTAAATCCAGTATTATATATATACTATAATATTATGATTCTAATGTTATATTATATCACCCCACACCCTTTCCATCTTCCTTTTATTTTATTAAAGAGAACGTTGTTCATGTGGTGATAATTTATCACCTTCAAAAACAACATGTTCTCTTCTTCCATTTATACCTTCAATCTGGTCATGAAACCATTTTTATGGTTGAACCAGAATTTTTTATATGTATTATGTTCTATTTTAAGTTCTGGAAATAACCTATGGCCATACTACTAAGTGAAAAGTTAAAATGAGTTGGTTGTGATCCAAAAACCGCTCAAATTAGCCCAAATAATCTTCATTTAATTCTTATCTAATGATTCGGCCACATGGATCTAATATAACTCATTATAAAATCATTCAAGCTTCTGTAATATCATTAATTACATGTAATATCATTTCTGGATGTTTACCCATGATCTACCCAAACATCAAATTAAGAATACAAGTGGACCGCTCAAGAAAACCATGAAAACGAACATCCCCGATCAATGTTTTTTAAACTCTATAAGTCATCCAAAGGAACATAATATGAAATAATGAAACCATAATGAACCCTATTAATGTATAAAAGGTTCTGGAATTTCTAATTAATGAATATAATGTCATTATACAGGACATTAAAGAGAAGGAGGCATTCGAGTACAAGGTAAGGGGAAATCTCGAACCCAATTTTCTTCCTTCGGGTTCTCCCTCTTTCACTCCATTTTTGATATGGTTACTCCTCAAAGATCATTTGTTCATCATTTACTTTACTTTTCTGGGATATACATGTTTGTAACTGGTTTTTATGTCTATCAAAATGTTTTCCAAAAGAACTCTTCTTTCAAGATCTCACCTTTTGCCTCTCATTCAAGGTTGATGGTTCTTATATCAAGTATGTTGTTCCCTCTTTCTTTTGGGGACCCAAAGATTATGAATGTGTTATTATGAGATGAAACCCATTCCTTTCCATGGGTTACTTATGTACATGTTTGATATGTGTTCTATGTGGCAAGCATGATAATGATAATGTTATGATGTGACGGGTGCGCCCGGAATTATATAGCGCAATATGAATGTTTAAATGTGACGGGTGTGCCCGGAATTATATAGCGCTCCAATGCATTGGGTAAAGTGATGAATCTCATGAGTAAATGTGAAATTATGCATGAACATGATGCTAGCTTTGTTCACAAGTATGTGTGGTAGTTAACCACTAAGACATGATGTTTCATTTTTATGCTTTGCCACATTTCAAGTTTATTGTTTATGCTCCTCTCATGTTCAAGATCTTCTTCCTATGTCATGATTATGCTCACCTCATGCTATATTGTTCTTATCTATCCTCTTAATGGGCTTTTAGATCACCCCTTTTGATGTATATCCTCATGTGGCTACATGTACTAAGGAGAGGACAAGTGCTACTAAGAAGCGATAGAAGAAGAGATTAAATGAATTTTTATGCTTGATGTTGTACTTGTTATGTGTAGTCCTAGTTTTCCCAAGACACTGAACCTTTGGATCCTCCATGTGTAATACTATTATGTTTTTTATCTTTGAAATGATGTAATAGTAATGTAAGAAAATGCCGGGTCGCTATAGTTGGTATGAGAGGGAGGTTTAGTTAATTTGGGAATTAGGATTAGTGAACCCTAAAGAAAACCTCTAGCATGAGACTAAGTACAAATATGCACACAAGGATATTTACCTAGGGATCCCATATGTTATGTTTTTGGTATAATTGTTTAAAAGGATAAGTTATTCATGACATGTTTACTTATGTTTTGTTCTAACCTTTTCTATTTTAGAAAATGGTGGGAACCAGGAGAAATCAGGCCAACAACTCTTGCGAAGGCCAATGCAACGATTGCCCGAACGACATCCCCAATGATTTTGGAGGTGGAGTTCAAAACTTCATGGCGATGCTTACCCAATTATCCCGGGTTATGAATAATAACCATAATAATGGGGAACATCCTCCTTCACCAAAGAGGGAGCAACTAGCTATCGAATGTTTTATGCGGCAACGACCACCGACGTTTTGTGGATCTTCTGATCCACTAGTTGCGGAACAGTGGGTCAACTCCATGGAGAAGATCTTTTCTGTTCTTCACTGTTCCGAGATGGAGAAGGTGACTCTAGCCGTTTATCGTCTAGATGGAGAAGCTGATCAATGGTGGGATTTGATTAAGAACACCAAGCCAAGGGAGGAAATTGAAGAGATGGAATGGTAAGACTTTAAGATAATGTTTCTTAATAAGTACTTCCCAAGAACTCTTCGCAAAAAGATGGAGAGAGAATTCATAGAGCTCAAGCAAAAAGAAGGAGAATTTGTCACAACCTATGAAGAAAATTTCACAAGGCTCGCAAGGTATGCTTCGGGTTTTGTTATCAATAATGATAGAAAAATTGATAGATTCTTTAGTGGATTAAAACCACATCTTTGAAAAGCTCTTGCAATTCGAGACTTTGGGAGTTATGAAGAAGTTGTTCGGTGTGCTCTCAAAGTGGAGATGGAGTTTGGAGAATGGTCCCATGGCTATGGTGATAAGAAAATAAAGATGGAGTTTCAAGCCGGTGGATCTAATGACAAAGATGGGAAGAAAACACAACGACCCACTTGCCAAAAATGTGGGAAGTTGCACAATGGAAACTACCTCAAAGGGACGGGGAAATGCTTCAAGTGTGGGAAAGAAGGACACCTAGCTCACGAGTGTCGAAGAGACATGAAAAGGAAGGATAATGTAGCCGAGGAAAGGAGAGAACCACTTGTGGTTCAATGCTACAACTGTAAGGAGCTAGGGCACTATTCAAACCAGTGCACTAAACCTTGAGCTTTCGAGGGTAATCAGCGCCAATAACCACCAAATCCAAAGGAACAAGGGAAGGCTTATGCCATCACTACTGTGGAGGTGGAACATGATAATGAAGTCGTACAAGGTACACTTCCTATTCACTCAAGAATGGCAAAAGTCTTATTTGATTCTGGTTCTACGCATTCCTTTATATCTTGCAAGTTTTCTAGAACTATAGAATCGAAGCCCCGAAACCTTGAAGTAGAGATATCTGTAAAAACACCAAGTGGTGCAATCATTGAAACCCAAGTGTTTGATTCTTCTCCTGTTAGCGTATGTGGGAATATTCTTCCAGCAAATCTCGTAATACTTCCCTTGGTGGAATTCGACGCTATAATGGGAATGGATTGGCTCTCGTTATATAGGGCACATATCAATTGTCGGGAAAAGGAAATATATTTTCATATTCCAAACCATCCCATGCTCCTCTAAAAATGCAAGGAAGATCATGAATCTCCTTTGAGAAATCCTTCAATGGTGTGGGTGATGATTCCCTATGAAAAAGCATACCTCGCCCAAATGTTTGAGTCAAAGGAAATTTCCAACCTTGAGGAAATGCCCATCATAAGGGAATACGGCGATGTATTTCCCAAAGAGTTACCCGGAATTCCCCCGGATCGTGAGGTAGAGTTCTCAATTGAACTCATACCCGGAGCTACTCCTATCTCAAAGTGCCCCTATAGGATGGCTCCTATTGAACTGGAGGAGTTAAAGAAGCAGCTGCAAGAGAATCTGGAAAAAGGGTTCATACGCCCTAGTGCATCACCTTGGGGTGCGCCAGTGCTCTTTGTGAAGAAGAAGGGTGGTACCATGCGGCTGTGTATCGATTATCAGGAACTCAACAAGATCACCATAAAGAAAAAGTATCCTCTCCCAAGGATTGATGACTTGTTCGACCAGTTAAGAGGAGCTAAATACTTCTCAAAGGTGGATCTTCGTTCTGGATATCATCAAGTAAAGGTGAAGAAGGAAGATATTCAGAAGACTGCCTTCCGTACAAGGTATGGGCACTATGAGTTTTTGGTGATGCCCTTCGGACTTACTAATGCCCCTGCAATCTTCATGGATTTGATGAATAGAGTCTTTAGACATTACCTCGACAAATTTGTGGTAGTGTTTATCGATGATATTCTCATCTACTCCAAGAGAAAGGAGGAACATGAATAACATCTAAGACTTGTGTTGGCGACATTGAGAAAGGAGAAGTTGTACGCCAAGTTCAGCAAGTGTGACTTTTGGATGAATCAAGTCACGTTCTTGGGACATGTGATCACAAGCGAGGGAATTTCTGTGGACCCTTCAAAGACAAAGGCAATTGAAGAATGGCCCAGGCCCTCTAGTGTCACAGAAATTTGTAGTTTTCTTGGATTAGTTGGGTACTACCGACGTTTTGTGAGAAACTTCTCACGATTGTCAAGCCCGCTAACTAAGTTAACAAGGAAAGGGGTAAAGTATGTATGGACGGAAGAATGTGAGGGAAGCTTCAAGGAGCTAAAGAGAAGGTTGATCACTGCACCTGTACTCACACTACCAAAAAGTGGAGAAAGTTTTGTCATATACAGTGATGATTCAAAGAAAGGCTTGGGTTGTGTACTCATGCAAAATGATAATGTGATCGCCTATGCCTCACGACAGTTGAAGATCCATGAGCAGAACTACCCGACGCATGATCTAGAGATGGCAGCCATGATTTTTGCCTTGAAAATCTGGCGGCACTACCTTTATGGTGAGAAGTGTGACATATACACCGACCATAAGAGCCTAAAGTATATATTCACACAAAAGGAGCTCAACATGCGTCAAAGGAGATGGTTAGAGCTAATCAAGGATTACGATTGCTCTATTCACTATCATCCTGGAAAGGCGAACAAGGTAGTTGATGCTCTAAGCAGGAAAGAACCTGCTACTCTATCCATGTTGAGGATTGAGAAAGACCCTATCTTCTTGGATATGCAAAGGATGGATTTGGGAATCGTAAGGGCAGGGGAAACATCCTACCTTGACCAAATGATTGCGCAACCATCCATCCAATAGAAGATTAAGGAAGCACAAAGGGATGATGTAGAGATACAAAAGAGGGTGAATGCAGTAAAGGAAGGGAAGTTTCAAGAGTTCCATATCGACGATGATGGTGTGATTTGGTTTGGAACGCGGCTTTGTGTGCCTTCATCACCCGGAATAAAGAAGGAGCTATTGGATAATGCACATAGCTCAACTTTCTCTATTCATCCTGGAAGTACCAAGATGTATCGTGATCTCCGAGAACACTTCTGGTGGGATAACATGAAGAAGGAGATTGCGGAATATATATCAAGGTGCTTGGTATGTCAGCAAGTTAAAGCTGAGCAGCAAAAGTCCAAAGGTATGATGCAGTCATTGCCTATACCCATGTGGAAATGGGAAAATGTTACTATGGACTTTGTCATGGGTCTCCCAAAAATGTCAAGAAGAAATAATGCGATATGGGTTGTGGTTGACCGACTCACCAAGACTGCCCATTTTATCGCTATTCGGGAAGACCTCTCCCTTGAACAACTTGCAAGGATATATGTGAAGGAAGTAGTGAGATTGCATGGTGTTCCGCTCTCGATTGTCTCTGATCGTGATCCAAGGTTCACTTATAAATTCTAGAGGAGCCTTCAACATGTTTTGAGTACTGAATTAAATTTCAGCACGGCCTATCACCCCCAAACTGATGGCCAGTCTGAAAGGACTATTCAGAAACTTGAAGATATGCTAAGATCCTGCTCTCTTGAATTCAAAGGTGGTTGGGATCAACATCTCCCATTGTTTTAGTTCTCATACAACAATAGCTTCCACTCAAGTATTCAGATGGCTCCGTACGAAGACCTTTATGGGAAGCGATGTAGAACTTCAACCTGTTGGGATGAAGTTGGAGAATGAAAGCTACTTGGTCCCGATCTTGTTCAAGAGATGACAGAGAAGGTTCAAGTCATCCAGAAACATATCAAAGCTGCTCAAAGTCGGAAAAAGAGTTATGCTAACAATCGTCAAAGGGACTTGGATTTCAACATTGGAGATAAATTCTTCCTTCGAATATCTCCATGGAAGAGAGTCATGCGATTCGGGAAGAAAGGGAAGCTAAGCCCAAGGTACATTGACCCCTTTGAGATCCTTGATCGTATAGGAGCCGTGGCCTATCGACTGGCACTTCCACCGAATATGGCTCAAGTTCATGATGTGTTTCACGTATCACTACTGAGGAAGTACATTCCAGACCTCTCACATGTACTAAACTCAGAGGTGGTACAGTTGGAAGATGATCTCTCATATGAGGAGCAGCCAATAAAAATTCTGGACCAAAGTGATAAGGTTCTACGCAACAAGACAACCCGCCTTGTCAAAGTGTTGTGGAGGAACCAAAATTTTGAGGAAGCAACTTGGGAACCGGAAGAGGCAATGAAGGAGAAGTACCCTCACCTGTTTCTGTAAAGTGAAATTTTGGGGGCGAAATTTCTTAAGGGGGGAAGAATGTAACAACCCAAAGTTTTTCAATGGAAAATTACCTTCTTATATCTATGTCATAAAAACACAAAATAATGAACTAATAGGTGATAAGTGACCTTTAAACATAATTTTGTCACCCCTATGTTTGGAATTTTAAAAATCCGACATACATGGTTGTGTTCAAGATAGTTTTTGGAGTTCAATGAAACAAAAATAATTTTTGGTGAATAGTAACCTACCCTTATGAATAGTAACCTACCCTTATGAATAGTAATATGACCCTTAGGAATAGTAAATAAGAGTAACATTACCTATGAATAATAAAATAAAATTTAGACATCATAGAAAGTGATAATTTGACCTTAGTAATCATTTTTGGTATTTTATAAGTCATAAATAATTAATTACAATTAATTAATTAATTTAAAAGAATATTTATTTTCCTGAAATATATTCATAAATTATTTAATCAATGTCTAATTGTTTTTAGATAATTTTATAAGACCCTATGTAATTTTTGAAAGAACTACAAAATCAGTTTTAATTTTAAAAACTGTTTTTTTAAGTAAATTATGATTTTAATTAAATATTAAATTAATAATATTTAGAAAATTATTTTTTAAAAATGGAATTAATTTTGGATTCTACACGTCGAAAAATGGTTGGGGTAAAATTTTGGGATTTTTCTGAGATACTTGAATTTTTGATGAATAGTAGAATACAATAATTTATCATATAAATACATTTTAATTAAAACCCACTATTCCTGACATCACAAGTGATGTAAGCACCCAAATCCAGAATTCACAAGTTAAATTTACTATGCTTAGTCATCTAAGACTCACTATTCCTTGTATTGGGTGAAAATAATAAAGTAATCAATTTTATATTAAGGAAACCCCTCTCCCCTCCACTATAAAAGCCACCCTTCACTCCCTCTTTTCCTCACACCTCTCAAGCTCCAAGAATTCTCTAAATTCTGCCCAAACACCTTCCCTAGATCATCCCCCACGTATAAAAGCTGCTGGTCTCATCAAAAGACCAAGCCTAGCTTCCTTAAAGAGGATCTCAAGAGAAGGATTCTAAAGGTAATTTCTCTCTCTCTTCTCCTTTAATTTCCTTTCAAGTTCAAGTTCCTTTCTTGATCTCTCCCTACCTATCTTCATCCAAATTGTTCTTTAAATCCAGTATTATATATATAATATAATATTATGATTCTAATGTTATATTATATCACCCCACACCCTTTCCATCTTCCTTTTATTTTATTAAAGAGAACGTTGTTCATGTGGTGATAATTTATCACCTTCAAAAACAACATGCTCTCTTCTTCCATTTATACCTTAAATCTGGTCATGAAACCATTTTTATGGTTGAACCAGAATGTTTTATATGTATTATGTTCTATTTTAAGTTCTGAAAATAACCTATGGACATACTACTAAGTGAAAAGTTAAAATGAGTTGGTTGTGATCCAAAAACCGCTCAAATTAGCCCAAATAATCTTCATTTAATTCTTATCTAATGATTCGGCCACATGGATCTAATATAACTCATTATAAAATCATTCAAGATTCTGTAATATCATTAATTACATGTAATATCATTTCTGGATGTTTACCCATGATCTACCCAAACATCAAATTAAGAATACAAGTGGACCGCTCAAGAAAACCATGAAAACGAACATCCCCGATCAATGTTTTTTAAACTCTATAAGTCATCCAAAGGAACATAATATGAAATAATGAAACCATAATTAACCCTATTAATGTATAAAAGGTTCTGTAATTTCTAATTAATTAATATAATGTCATTATACAGGACATTAAAGAGAAGGAGGCATTCGAGTACAAGGTAAGGGGAAATCTCGAACCCAATTTTCTTCCTTCGGGTTCTCCCTCTTTCACTCCATTTTTGATATGGTTACTCCTAAAAGATAATTTTTTCATCATTTACTTTACTTTTCTGGGATATACATGTTTTTCACTGGTTTTTATGTCCATCAAAATGTTTTCCAAAAGAACTCTTCTTTCAAGATCTCACCTTTTGCCTCTCATTCAAGGTTGATGGTTCGTATATCAAGTATGGTGTTCCCTCTTTCTTTTGGGGACCCAAAGCTTATGAATGTGTTATTATGAGATGAAACCCATTCCTTTCCATGGGTTACTTATGTACATGTTTGATATGTGTTCTATGTGGCAAGCATGATAATGATAATGTTATGATGTGACGGGTGCGCCCGGAATTATATAGCCCAATATGAATGTTTAAATGTGACAGGTGCGCCCGGAATTATATAGCACTCCAATGCATTGGGTAAAGTGATGAATCTCATGAGTAAATGTGAAATTATGCATTAACATGATGTTATCTTTTTTCACAAGTATGTGTGGTAGTTAACCACTAAGACATGATGTTTCATTTTTATACTTTGCCACATTTCAAGTTTATTATTTATGCTCCTCTCATGTTCAAGATCTTCTTCCTATGTCATGATTATGCTCACCTCATGCTATATTGTTCTTATCTATCCTCTTACTGGGCTTTTAGCTCACCCCTTTTGATGTATATCCTCAGGTGGCTACATGTACTAAGGAGAGGACAAGTGCTACTAAGAAGCTATAGAAGAAGAGATTAAATGAATTTTTATGCTTGATGTTGTACTTGTTATGTGTAGTCCTAGTTTTCCCAAGAAACTAAACCTCTGGATCCTCCATGTGTAATACTATTATGTTGTTTATCTTTGAAATGATGTAATATTAATGTAAGAAAAGGTCGGGTCGCTATAACCGATATGACTCAAAGTGCATGTTTCTAGTTTAAAATGACATTTTAGTAAAAAACACGAGTGACAAAATCAAAACTGATAAAAAACATTTGGATTATTTTTATACTTTAAGAAAACGATCTATAAGTCATTTTTTACATGTAAGAATCATCCTCGCCTCAATCTAACACTTGGTGTGACTGGTATGACTCCAAGTGTGTCTTTTTATTTAAAATTGGAAATAATTTTAGTAAAAAGGACAAGTGACGTACTTAAAACTGATAAAACACATTAGGGTTGTTTTTATACTTTATTAAAATGATCCATAGGTCATTTTTGACATGTAGGAATCATCTTCACCTCAATCCGATACATTGTATGCCTGATATGACTCAAAGTGTCTATTATCAGTTTAAAATTTTTATTTTAGTTTAAAACATGTTTCATTCATTAAAAACCAAGAAAACACACTATGATTGTATTTATAATTTAGTAAAATGATTCATGAGTCATTTTTTATGTGTAGGAATTAGTATCACATCAAGATTATGCACGATGTGATCAGTATGACTCAAAGTGTGTGTTTGATGTTTAAAATGACATTTTAGTAAAAAACAAAAATGACATACTCAAAACCAAGAAAGAGAATTTTTATTATTTTTATACTTTATTAAAATGATCCATAAGTCATTTTTGATGTGTAGGAATTAATCACACATCAATCTGACATATAGTGTGATCGGTATGACTCCAAGTGTGTCTTTTTATTTAAAATTGACATTTTAGTAAAAAACACAAGTGACATAATCAAAATTGGGAAAACACATTTGTATTGTTTTGATACTTTAGTAAAATGGTCCATAAGTCATTTTTGATGTGTAGGAATTATCCTCACCTCAATCCAATATACAGTGTGTCCGGTATGGCTCAAAGTGTTCATTATTAGTCTAAAATTGACATTTTAGTTCAAAACATGTGTCACTCACTGAAAAATGAGAAAACATGCTTGAATTGTCTTGATACTTTAGGAATATGATTCATAATACATTTTTGTTGTGTAGGAATTAGTCTCATGTCAAACCAAATCATGATGTGATCGATATGACTCAAAGTTTTTGTTTTTAGTTTAAAATGACATTTTAGTAAAAAAAACCCAAGTGACATAATCAAAACCAAGAAAATATATTCATATTGTTTTTATGATTTAGTAAAATGATTTATAATTCATTTGTGATGTGTTAGAATCAGCCTCATCTCAATATGATGCACGGTGTGACCGATATGACTCCAAGTGTTTCCTTTTATTTAAAATTGAAATTTTATTATTGTAGTGTTTCATATTTATGTTTAATTTATTTATTTATAGTATTACTAACATGATAATTGTTTTTCATATAGGTGGATTCTTTTGCACAAGTTGGGGTTGTTTTTCAGCAACTGATGCCATGATCAGGCTTTTTTGAGAGGGGTTCATTGGTTCCAAAGATAATGAAATATTTATTTTTTTTAAATGTTTTTTATAGTAATTGTTAATGTAATTATAAAAAACATTTTTTGAAATGTGCATAATATAGTTTTTTTATTTTTTTGTAAATTTTATTTAAAATAAATTATAAATTTGCATGCAGGTTTATTAGCTGTAGTTTGCTGTAATTTCAACAGAATACTATGGCAGTAGGTCCTTTATTATCCCTATTTCTAGCACTGATAAAGGGTTCCCTTTATCAGTTCTTTTTTTATCACTGATAAAGGGGTCCCCCTTTTAATGGTTCTTAGGAGAACAATGTTTTTAGCACCATTAAATCCCATTTTTTTGTGCTATTAAATGGCCTATCTGTGGTAGTGTCCCTTGAAAAATGATGGATCATTGATCATTTGATGGATCAATGACATAAAATATTTTATTTTCATGTGTCACCATGATAAATGGTTCTTATTTGAAACTAAATCCTTTCAAATCAACCAATGTAAACCCATAATCATTATGTTTCACACCACTCTTATTATCAACCCCATTACACTTACACATTGTTACTTGAAATTTAGAATAATTAATTTAACATATATCTTCAAGAACTCCAAAATATGTCATTGATGCATAAATTAGGTTTTTATCTTTTTCACTCAAAAATTCAGTGATTCAACGATGACCATTACCCCACTATTTTTAATGGTTATTTTATCAACCTATTTTTTGTGTAAAATGTGTACCCATTAATATCAAAACCATACCATGTGATCAAATTAAGATAAGGTTTCTTTTCCAACCATTTAAATTTTTCTAATGAAGGTATATTTGCGATGACTTTATATTTTAAACCATGAAACAAATGTCTTTTTATTTTCAATAATCAACCAATTTTCATTTATTTTTTAATATCATACCTTTAATTCAGCAGTATGTGATGATATATATGGTCAAACCTCATCTGTAGTGTTCAAAATGTACAAATACACCTAAATCACTTCATCACATAGAATGAACTTTACCTTTAGGCCTCGAATCCCTCTACCTTCACTATCAATTGTCATATGTCAATATATAAGGAGACCAATATGCTCTACTTCATACAAATAATTAGTATAGACTCAATCACCTCTTTCGATACATGTTTTTGAATAATAGAGGCCACTGGTCGATAAGGATTTTTAACACATCCCTTCAAAATTTTCATATATATTTCAAAATTATATATCCAAATTAAATAAACAAGACTATATATTCTTATCTCATGCACCACATGAATCACCATATGAACCATTATATCAAAAAATGTATGGGGGAAATGCATTTATAGTTGAAAAAGTGTAAGAGCAGCTTCATTCTCGAACACATTTAACAAATTTGGATCAACAAATTTGCTACAAATGGATTTTAAAAAATTACATAACCTTGTGATAGTATTTCTGACATGTTTCAGGAATATACCACACAGTGCAACTGGTAAAAGTTATTTCATCAATACGTGATATTCATGAGATTTCAAACTTATTAATTTACAACCCTTCAATGACATAAAATTCTTTACTTTTGAAGAATATCCACTAGGTATTTTAATACCATGAAGACACTAATAAAAAATCATCTTCTCACTCTTTATTAATGTGTGAAAAGTTAGAGGTAAATATGTTCTGTTTCTTTTCATAGTGGGAGCTAATTTGAAACGTATTCCCTTGGGTATCAAGTCCAATCTAGCATTCAATCCATCTTTTTTTCTTTCAATTTAGGTCTTAAAAAGTTCCAATAAAACTGTCACATATGTTTTTCTCAAAATGCATAACATCAATGTAATGTTTTATCTCTAAATATATCTAATAAGGTAGTTTGAAAAAGATAGTTTGTTTCTCCACTACTGTAAAATAGTCCTTTAACAGCACTAACCTTTATTAGCACTAGCAAAAAATGTTGATAAAGGTTCCCTTTATTAGTGCTTCTCTTTAACACTGATAAAAGGTGTCATTTATCAATGCTTTATTTTTATCATTGATAAAGGTCCCAAATAAAATGAAATAATTAAACAAAAAAATAAAAATGAGTTAAAAAAATATTAAAAATTTTATTAATTAAATAATTATTGATAAAAATGAAAAAATAGATTATACTATATATAAATTATAAATCCTAATAAATAGTATATATTATATATAGATATATTTAAAAATAAAATTAAACAAATAAAAATTAAAAATAAGTAAATTGGGAAAAATATTAAACATTTTATTAATCAAGTAATTATTGATAATATTAATAAATAGTATATATTAAATATATAGATATATGAATGTATATAAATATGATTTATATAATAAAAAAATATTTATGATTTACATTAAATAGTAATATATTTAGTGAATAATGGTTTATAATTAAAAATTAATATAAATTAAAAATACTGACTAATTGCATTGAGTAAAGGACATAATTGAATGTCGTTTGATTTTTCAATTTAACATATATAAAACATGTGTTATATTGATTTCACATATATGTAATTAATGTATTTTTATATACAACACGCACACATAAATATTTACATAATTAGTGAAATCTTATATAGAAACACATACACCTAATATTTATTTAATTTACTCAAATTTTAGTATTCATTTTAGAATTTCATTATAACATGATACATTTAATATATCATATATTTAATTAGTAAATTGTATTTATTTATTTTTAATTTATAGTTAAGTATTAATTCATTTTAAATATGTATTATTTTTTATTTTTTATTTTTTGAGGAATTTAATAAATTTCTATTATTTATTTATATTTATTTATTTACTATGTTTTAATATTTTTAATAAGTATTCATATTTATTTAAATATATATCCATATTTTTTTAATAATTTATATTTAATTAATAAAACTTATCTATTTTTTCATAATTGTTAAAGTGTACTCATTTTTAATTATTCAATTTCACTCATTTTTAACATACATGAACTTAAGATTAAATATTCATTGATAATATTTAAAAAATATTTGTAAATAGATATTTATAAATAAATATATTTACAAATGCGTATTACTATATTTAAATATTTATTTATTTATAATTATAAATACATAAATATTATTATTTTTAAAGTATTTATATAATTATAATTAAATAGTTATATATATTAAAATAATTATAAATTTATAATAAATTTATTTAGATAATTTATATATTTACTATATTTATATTTATATTTATTTATTAAATAGATATATATATATATAATTATATAAATATATAAATATTTTTTTTAAAGTATTTATATAATTATAAATAAATAATTATATATTTAAATAATTATAAAATTATAATAAATACATTTAAATAATGACTATATTTACTATATTTATATTTAAATATATTTATTTAATATTTATATTTATATATATTTATTTAATATATATATAATTATATAAATATATAAATATTATTTTTTTAAAGTATTTATATAATTATAAATAAATAATTATATATTTAAATAATTATAAAATTATAATAAATACATTTAAATAATGACTATATTTAATATATTTAAATTTATATATATTTATTAAATATATATGTAATTATATAAATATATTTACAAAAAAAATATTTATAATTATAATTACAAATCATGTATTAGAACTTAAGTAATAATTGTAGATAAAAGAACTCTTTATCAGTTCTTTTTTAACACTAATAAAGATTTATTTTATCAGTGCATTTTTGGAAGTGCTGATAAAAGTGTCCTGGTCTATTTAAAGAACCCTAACCAGTCACGAACCAGTCGCAATATCTAAAGCATTCAGTGGAAGCCACCTGTTGTCGGTGCTCTTCTTCATCGAATCCAATCTCGAATCAAGGCTTGAACAATTCCAAGGCTCGAATTATTCAAGGTTCAAATGAATCCAAGGATCGAATGAATTCTAGGTTTGGTGATACCTCTACTTTCTCTTAGATGATTCAAATCTTCAATCCAAGGTATGTTATTTTCTCCTCCTCCTTAGTCATTGATTGCTTGTTTAGCGATATCTATTTGCGTTTTTTTATCATCATTATTTGTTTACCGTCAGTATATCCCTATGGTCAATAGTGGACACTCATATATTTGAGCCCACACCACCAGAGTAGCTCAGAAACATGATTCAAGAGCTACTAAAGTGTTGGAATATATTCCTACTTCCATTTAGGATGATTGTTGGTATGTTTTGATAAAGAATGAAAAATAGGATCAAGGTTATATCCTCATTATGATAGGTGATCATTGTCCCACTTAAACAACCACTTTAGGGAAGGCCCATATTCCTTCAGACCTTACAATATCTCATCTAGTTATTCCAATTAAAACTTTTCAGTAAGTTGAGAGAGAGATCACATTTGAAGATCGCTAGTAGCATCAAATGTCCAAAGCCACCTAATAGAGAATATCCAAGAGGAAGTGTCACTAAGGGCAGCTCAAATTATAGGATCATGCCCATATCCCGGCCCTTCTAAACTTAGGTGTTATTAAGGCCCTCAATAACCATTTTATGATGGATCAAGAATTTACCGACTTTCTGTCATAAGAAGGAGGAAGATACACTTGGAGGGACCTCCTTAAAATATTATTACTGGATGTTATTCATTACAAAAGTATTTCTTCTTAAACTATATTTTTATAAATGCTTCCCCTTCCAAATTTATCTTGAATTTGATAGATATTTGTGAAAATATAGGGAATGACTTAGTGACCACTGGACATGTAGAATGGGGTTCTCTTCATTCATTCTTCCTAATGGATGTGTAAGCCAAGGGTTATTCTACTCAATTGAGGGATGCCTCCTACCATTAGACTTGGGAAATACTAGTCCTAATGAATATGTGATAGTAATTCACTATTTCCTTACATGGTATAAATAGTCAGAGGCAGTTTGGTGAATGATATTGATCATTTATATAGAGTGATAATTAAGTTGGGATGACACATTGAGAAAAAAATTAAACACATATATGGGAAATTCCCCAAGGATTGATCATTGTTTATGATAATACTATATTCATAATATTATATTTTCATTATTATTGTTATTTTGGTTGCATCAATTTTTAAAATCCTCAATATTTTTATTTTTTAAAAATTATATATATAATACCATAAATATAATAATGTGGTAAGAATAATGAGTGATCCAAAATAAAATATTTAAGGGAATGACCATGGACATCAACTGTTCTTTACTAATGAGGAACATAAATATTTGTTTTTACCATCCCATAACATGTGTTTCATATACTCAACCCCATAATCTAATATAGACTTCTTTACCACATAATGAAACTCATTATTAATACTTCTTCTTAAAATTGTAATCCCATTTAGACCATTATATATATATATATATGATTAAAACATAATACATATGATCTGATTATAATTATAAATGGGTGAAATGAAATACTAATCATAATGTATTGATTTATACTTTAAGGGTCCATATATATCATAGTGAATAAAATCCAAGGGTTGTTTCAATTAAATATCTAATTTATTATTTTAATTATTAACAATCTCTCTATTCTAATTAGTAAAAAATATCTATCAATTTTATCTTATCATCATAAAAACATCTCAACCCACCCTTTTTAAGTTAGCATTTAAATGTCTCATTATCTAATATGATCAATTTTTCACTACCAAAAATCAATTTCCACTTTTAAAAACAACTACCATAAATTTTTATTGATCCAAAATTATAATATAGTTTAGATAGTTTTCTATATCTTTGTAAAAATATAGCCATCTTTGAAATGATAACCCACTCATTAATAATTATTAAAAATATCTCTATTTCATTCATCACACATCTAATAAACACTATGTATGTTTTAATTTAATCCTTTTAAAACAGATCATTCTTTAACATTGCCACTTATTTCCAACATCTTTTAAATGAAAACAATTTATCTTAAGAGATCCACCATTTCTAAAATAATAAGTACCCTTTTAACTTGTCAAAAATATTTAATTACATCAATTTACCAATCATGTGAGATGAAAAAACAATATCTAATATGAAAGGATGTTTCTTTATTTAATCCTTTAGTGTGACATCAATTATAAATTTCTCTTACATTACATTATTTTTTAAATAATACATTTATAATTCTTTATTCACATTCATCTATGTTTTAAAAAAAATTGAAAATCCTTCATCCAACTATTTAATTTATCACATGTTTAATATATTTCATTCAATGGTTGAAATTCATCATCCAATTTTACTTATAAAGATTCACCTTGCTTTGAAACTATTTTCTTAAGATTAGTTCATCTACACTTTAACTTAAAACCTCTATATCTTCTATAATTACTATAATTTATCTCATTATGACTAAAATTTTATACTATGTTCCCAAAACCACTATAGAACTCATAATATCCATGAAAATTAAATTTTCTTATAAATCAAACTCTTCATTTTCTTGAAAATAATTATTGTTTTCAACCTATCAAGACATAATTATTGAATCAGTTTATAAACTAATAATTTTGAGATGTTTAAAAGCTTTATCGTTATTAGGTATATTATTTTCCTAAAATTATTTTTTCCATTCCTTATCAATTTTTAATTGAAATTTTAATTTTGAGATGTTTTCAAATATTTGACATACCATTAATATTAAATGTAATAATTTCTTAAGTTGTTACATCACTTGTTCTAAAAATAGAATGAAGGTTATCAAATACTATATATGTTAGAATAATTATTAGAAAATTTTTTTAGGTATTCATCATTTTAGGTCTACATGTATTAGTTACAACCCTAGGAAACTCTGATTACCATCCATGTATATGAAATAACTCTTTATTTATTAAAATATTTTATCAATACATTTTTATATCTTCTAGTTGATTAAATGAGAGGTTATTATTATTGTTTGTCACATATGGGTTTCTTATTACTTCTTATTTCCAATATTATATTTTCATTTGTTTAGGGGATTTAAGAAATACTTTATGGATCATTTTAATAAAGTTGGTACTAGTTTTAGTTGGAGGATTGAAAGTATTAAAAGTTGTATTTCTCCTATAAATATAGAATTCATAGAGGCACCAAGGATTCATATATCATAACATGTCCCCACTGAGACCCCTTGAATCATAGAAAAGAATGTGTATACCACAAAAATCTCACCTTAAATAATATGTGACGTAATAACAAGTTCAAATGGTATAATTCTCATAAATGGGTCGCATTACACCTTTTAGAGAACAAAATGGAGTACAACTGTCATCCTCATTTACTTCATCTCCTGAATAGTTATTATCACAATTTGTTGCTTAAGACTCATCCCCCATATCTTTTATGTTGATTGTGATACTCTAAGGAGTAGTCATATCATGGATAACTACTACTTAGAGTATTTTAAGAAACATTGGTTTATGTTCACAAGATGTAGAGGATGAGTGTCAAACAACAATATGCATTGATAAATGTTTGGGAGATGAGCTGATGAAGATGATAGTTGTATATTACTTCCACCATTGAATTAATTTATAAGATAACACCTACCATAGTGTATGAATTCTTTTCTTAGATTCAGTTACCCATTTTATTCAAAGCATACTGAAATTATTTGAAACAATCAAATGTTAGGTTTCCCTTATTAGAATACTTGTAACTTTCACCTATGATAATGAATATATTATTTTTATTTATTTATTTATTATAAAAAATGAATATTTTATAAATCCAATATGATAGATATGAATCAAAAATGGATTCACACTAATCTTTTGATAAAAGATTTTAAATATGGAGTTAAAGAGTTCATCAAGTTTGGAATAGAGCATACATACGACCCTTCTTAAATATTTTGTTTGTGTTTATGTGGTTATTATTCAAGAAAAATTAGTCCAAAATAGTTGTAAGAACATTTGATTTTTCACATAATAGATCAGAGATATAAATTTTGGACTAAACAAGTGGAAAAACTGAATGTGCACATCAATTGGGATGATACTGCGGTTTATGGATCATTTGATATGAATACCATTGTAAATGATGATAGAGATCACATGGAAGAAATGAAAATGGAAATGTAATATGACATTCATAATTGTCCAAAGTTGTTTGAGAAGTTAAATAGTTATGATAAGAGACCATTGTATACCAGTTGTATTAAATACACAACATTTTCAGCTATATTGAAGTTATATAATTTGAAAGATAGAAGCGGATGGAGTGACACCAAATTTAAAGAACTAATTGGTCTATTGAATGATATGATACCAAAATAAAATGAACTACCATTTCAAACATATTTTTCTAAAAAAATGATACCTTCAATGGGAATGATCTCTAAAAAATAAATGATTTTCCAAATGATTGCATATTGTTTTGGAAAGGACCATGAATCACTCATAAAATGACCTAACTATGGAACGGATCAATACAAGAAAAATGAATCAAGTCCTTCAAAATTTTTATGGTACTTTCCTATCATTCCATGGTTTATAAGACTATATGGATGTTAGGAAACCATGAGAAAATTTACATGTCATGAAGATACAATAATTAAAGATGGGAACCTATATCATCCAGCAGATTCTCCTCAGTAGAAGAATATTGATTATGAGTATCCTGAATTTTTAAAAGAGCTAAGAAAATTTCATCTTTTATTATCTACATATGGAAGAAATCTTTTTGGTGTATAGAGTAGTACTCATAGTGCATGGCCTATCATGTTGGTAAATTATAATTTTCCTCTATGGTTATGCATGAAGTGAAAATAAATTATGTTGTCTCTGCTTATATCTAGGCCAAAGAAACCTAGTGATGATATTGATTTATATTTGGATACATTGATCGAAGATCTAAAATTGATGTGGGATATATGTGTTACAATGTTTGATTCTTATAGAAGTGAAGAATTAACATTGAGGGCCATGTTGTATGGGAAAATAAATAACTTTACCACTTACAGAATTTTATCAGGCCATAGCATTAAAGGAATGTTAGGGTGTCCCATTTGTAAAGAATGAACACACTCAATTCGGTTGAAACATTCCTCAAAGAATTTTTTTTTAGGATACCAAAAAAAATTACCTCGATGATATAAATATTGGTCCTAAACAACATAATTTGATGGGAATATCGAACAAGGTACAACACCATCTCAACTAATGGGTGATCAACTGTTCGATAAAGTAAAATATATTGACACTGTTTTCGGTAAACCATTTTTGAAAAACCTTAAGAAATCTGGTTGGAAGAATAGATCATTTTTCTTTGAATTACTATATTATAATTTTTTTTATTTCAAACATTTTCTTAATTCCATGCATATAGAAGAAAATATATTTGTTATTATTATTGGCATGTAAATAAATTTTCATAGATTAAAAAAATATGGTATCAAGGCTTGGTTGGACATGATTGACATGTGGATAAGGGAAGAGTTGTCATTGGTAAAGGGTAAAGGGAAGAATTTTCTTCCTCCAACTGCTTACACTTTATCCATATAGAAAAAATTTCAAATTTTCCTTTTCCTTAATAGTGTAAAAGTTCCATAGGGGTATTCATCAAATATCAAGAATGTCATTTCAATGACTAATTTGAAGTTACAGGGACTAAAATCACACGAATTTCATGTTTGATTCAAGATTTGATGCTTGTTTCTTTCCATTGCATTCTGCCTAAAAATGTATAACATGAATTAACTAGACTCCGCTCCTTTTTCAATGTTATATGTAGTAAAGTTATAGATCATAAAAAGTTTTTAATCATGAATAAGGAGGTTTAAGTCATATTATATAAATTATAGATGTTCTTCCCACCGTAATTCTTTGATATAATGGTCCACCTAATGATTCACTTGGTTAGAGAGGTTCAACTGTGTGGTCTTGTTCATTACAGATGGATGTACCCCATTGAGTAATATATAAATATTTTGAAAGGGTATGTCAAGAATTGAAGTCGTCTAGAAGGTTTTATTGTATAATGATATATTATTGAAGAAACTATTGAATTATATACCAATTACCTATCAGATGTTGAAAGTATTAGTCTCCCAAAGTCTCATCATGAAAGATGCCTTTTGGGTATAGGGGTTTCTAAAATAGATATTATAATTACCTTCACATAGCGGGAGTAAGTTCACCTTTACATTTTACATGATAGTGAATATATTGAACCATACGTTGAATCCCAAAAATAAATTCTTAGAGATTTGAATCCATCAAGGGATGAAGGATAGATATCAAATACACATAATCAACTGTTTATAGGTTGGTTCTGAGATCAAATTTATAAGGAGTTATCTAAAACCGAATTAAGTTTTCAAACGACTTTGATGGCTAGCCAGGGGAACAAATGAAAATTTTATATATTACACTATTTTTTAATCAATAATTATATATTCTATACAAAACAACTTGATGGATTTAATACAATTCAAAACAGTGGTGTGACGCTTGTGGTGAAAGCAATGCATGTATCTGGTTCTAATGATAGAAATCCAATTTATAAAAATATGTCATATTTTGGTATTATCGAACATATATACAAGTTTGATTATAAAACATTTAAAGTGTATATTTTCCATTACAAATGGGTTGACAATAGGAGTGTAGTGAAAGTTGATGAAATGGGTTTTGTGAAGGTAAATTTTAGTGTGGAATGGAAAAATACAAGCCATTTATAATGGCATCACAAGCAGTGAAAGTATTTTATATCTTAGATACAAGAAACAAGAATTGGTCAATTTTTTTACTGGTGACTAAAACAAATATTGGGTCAGATGAAAATTCAATTGAGGATTACCCTTTCATTAGGAGATCACAATCAGTTAATGATGGTCCCAATATAGATAATTTATTATACATTAAAGGGGACCACAAAGAAGGGGTTTGGATTCTCTATAGAGGATCAAAATATCTAAAACCTTTAAAATTAAAGAGATTTCAATGAGAAGGTAAAAATATTTTTTAATATACTATGTTTTTCTTCATAATATTATTTTTTCTATACTACATTAATATAATCTAAATTAAATGTTTGACTACTCATGCAGATAATTTCTTATGCACATGATGATGTTACAAATCCCACAAAATAACAAACTATAACGAAGGAAACCCATTGGGAAGATGTAAAGTAATGTTACAATATACTTTATCTATTATACTAAAAAATTATATAATGAAGCATTGATTTAATTTTCATTATTCCTTATAGAGTTTGATTTATTTTAGAATATTTATGTCCATATTTCATGCCTTTCTACACCAAAACTTCCACAAACTTCTTCTCCCACAAAACATTTTCCACCCTTATGGTATTTTCATTTATCACTTTCCTTCATGTTCCCTCCACTTCCTTTGTAGGAAGAGCAATGAAGTTGTATCTACTTAATCACAGAGGTAATCCTAATGTTTTCATAGTAAAATTATTTTTCATAGAATTACTATATTATTTCATATTCATTTTTAATTTGTTTCTTTTTAGTATTACTTACATAATAATTGTTTTCTTATGCAGGTGGATTCTTTTGTTTGAAGCTTCTCATGCTCATGAGAGATTGGATTTTGAGGCTACAACTAAAATAATTATAACAAAAAAAATTGATCAAGAATGTATACAACCATCATGAAAAGGTGAATTCCTAATAATTATTTAATTAATTTTTTCATCATTTTATCAATTGTTTGTAAGTTAATTTCCTTATCATTTTTATCTAATACTTATTTAGTTTTTTCCACAGATAATTTGGGAAGTCGTACTTGCAGATTTCATTTATTTTAGAAGATTTATGTCCATATTACATGTATTTATACACAAAAACTTCCACATAATTTTTCTCCCTCAAAACCTTTTCACCCATTCAGTGTTATCATTTATCACTTTCTTTCAAGTTCCCTCCACTTCCTTTGCATAAAGATAAATGGAGTTGTCTCTAGTCAATCACAAAGGTAATCTTGATGTTTTCATAGAAAAATCATTGTCCATATAATTAATTTATTTTTTAATATTATGTTTAATTTATTTCTTTTTAGTGTTACTCACATAATAATTGTTTTCTTATACAGGTGTATTCTTTTTTTTGAGTTGGGGTGATTTTTTTTAATCTTCTCATGATCGTGAGAGATTGGACTTTGAGACTAAAATTGAGATAATGAAAACAATGAAATGGGTCAAGAATGTATACAACCATCATGAAAAGGAAAATTCCTACTACTTATTTAATTAATTTTTCTATCATTTTTTCTATTATTTTTAAGTTAACTTATTTATCATTTTTCTCTAATACTTATTTATATTTTTTCATAGATATTTTTGGAATTCATATTTTTCTTTCAACTATCTACAAAAAATAACAAAAGAGACAACATGTTATTTTATTCCAATGTTATGATGCTTTCCATTAGATTTATTTGTCAAACTATAACATTGCATATTGAGTCAATTTTCTTAGCTAAAAAAGGTTTTTCAACTAAGAAAATTGACTCAATATGTATTGTTGGTGGTTCAAAAAATAAATTCAATGAAAAGCGTCGTAACATTGTCAGTTGAGATTGTCTTGAGACCTTGGGATGTGTATGTATTATCCGCACCTTAATAAGATACATAGTGTGATTGGTATGACTCCAAGTGATTATTTTTATTTAAAATTGATATTAATTTTAGTAAAAAAGACAATTGGCATACTCAAAACTGAGAAAAAACATTTATATTGTTTTGATACTTTAGTAAAAATATCCATAAGTAATTTTTGATGTGTAGAAACCATCTAAACCTCAATCAGATATATGATGTTCCCTGTATGACTCAAAGTGTCAGTTATCAATTTAAAATTGATATTTTAATTTAAAAGGTGTCACTCATTGAAAACTGAGTAAATATGCTCATATTGTCTTGATAATTTAGGAAAATAATTCATAAGTCATTTTTAAAAAGTAGGAATTATTCTCACATCAAACATATGCATGATGTGATCGGTATGACTCAAAATGCATGTTTTTAGTTTAAAATTTCATTTTAGTAAAAAAGACAAGTGACACACTCAAAACTAAGAAAACACATTCGTATTTTTTTAATACTTTAATAAAATGATCCATAAGTTATTTGGGACGTGTAGTAATCATCTTCACATCAATCTGATTCATGGTGTGACTGGTATGACTCTAAGTGCATCTTTTTATTTAAAGTTGACATTAATTTTAGTAAAAAAGATAACTAACATACTCAAAACTATAAAAATGTATTATTATTGTTTCATACTTTAGAAAAAGGATCCATAAGTAATTTTTTATGTGTAGGAATATATCATAACTAAATTTGATACATGATGTGCCTAGTATGACTCAAATTGTTTGTTATCAGTTTAAAATTGACATTTTAGTTCAAAAAATTTCACTCACCAAAAACCAAGAAAACGTGATTAGATTATATTGATAATTTAGTAAAATGATTCATAAGAAATTTTTGATGTGTAGTAATTATTCTCACTTAAAATCGAAACACGATATTACTGGTATGATTCAAAGTGTGTGTTTCTAGTTTCAAATGACATTTTAGTAAAAAAGACAAGTGACGTACTCAAAACTGAGAAAATGCATTCAAATTGTTTTGATAATTTAGTAAAAATATCCATAAGTCATTTTATAGGTTTATAAATTATCCAACCCTCAATCCAATGAATGGTGTGATCGGTATGACTCCAATTGCGTCGTTTTATTTAAATTTGACACTGATTTTAGTAAAAAAGACAACTGACATACTCAAAATTGAGAAAAAAAGTTAGGATTATTTTGATACTTTAGGAAAATGATCCATGATTAATTTGTGACATTTAGTAATTATAATCACCTCAATATGATGCATGATTTTCTCATTATGACTCAAAGTGACCATTATTAGTTTAAAATTGACATTTTAGTTAAAAAGGTATCACTCACTTAAAACTGAGAAAACATGCTTAGATTGTCTTGATAGTTTAAGAAAATTATTCATAAGTAATTTTTGATGTGTAGGAATTAGTCTCCCATAAAATCAACACATTATGTGACTGTTATGACTCAAAGTGTATGTTTCCAGCTTAAAATGACATTTTAGAAAAATAGACAAGTGATGTACTCAAAACTAAGAAAAAACATTTATATTGTTTTTATACTTTAGTAAAATGATTCATAAGTCATTTGAGATGTGTAGGAATTAGACTCACCTCAATCTGACCCAAGGTGTGATCGATATGACTCCAAATGCATCTTTTTATTTAAAATTGACATTAATTTTAGTAAAAAAGATTATTGACATACTCAAAATTAAGAAAAATCATTCTGATTATTTTGATACTTTATGAAAATTTACCATAATTCATAACTAACATGTAGAAATTATTTGAACCTCCATTTGATACACGATGTTCCTAGGATGACTCAAAGTGTCCGTTATTAGTTTAAAATTGACATTTTAGTTCAAAAAGTTTTACTCACTGAAAATCAAGAAAACATGATCAGATTTTATTGATAATTTGGGAAAATGATCCATAAGTCATTTTTGACATGTAGGAATTAATATTATATCAAACCAGCACAGGATGTGACCGTTTTGACTCAAAGTGTGTGTTTCCAATTTAAAATGACATTTAAGTAAAAAAGATAAGTGACATAATCAAAATTGAACAAACGCATTTGGTTTATTTTGATACTTTATAAAAATCATATATAAGTCATTTGGGACATGTAGGAATCATCCTCACATAAATTCAATGCATGGTGTGACTGGTATGACTCCAAGTGTGTCTTTTCAATATATAAGTATCATTTTAGTTTAAAACATGCATTACATCACCAAAAGTGAGAAAACGAGCCTAGATTGTTTTCTCTTCATTTTATATAATATTACTTAATTAATTTCCTTATCATTTTTATATTATAATTATTTAGTTAATTTTCATAGAGATAATGCTTTAAGACGAATAAGAAATGGTGTGACGTGCAAGAATCAACCACAACTCAATTTGATACACAGTGTTTCTCGTATTACTCAAAGTTTAGTTTAAAATTAAAACATTTTGTTAATTTATTTATTTATATTATTTATAACATAATAATTTTTTTCTTATACAGGTGCATTCTTTTGCTCGAGTAGGGGTGGTTTATTCAACAATAACATGAGTCAGGTTTGGGATCAAAAGAGAAAGGAACATTGATGTTTTTGAATTTATGTAATAATTTATACTTATTTAATTGTATACACTAATGTTTTAAATGTATATAATATATATTTTTTATTATATTTGTGTTGTAAATTTTATTTCATTTAAATTCTATATTGGTACTTGATTTTCCTGATTTCATGGTGTTTTTGGTGTTGTAGTGTGTTATTACAGCACACTACATCATGCCCCTTTATTAGTGTTGATAAATGTTGTCCTTTATCAGCACTTCTAAAAGTGCTAACAAAATCCTAGGGATTTTAATCTCACTCTGGTAGTCACCGCTTCTCTAGTGCTGATAAAGACCATCTTTAGCATTTTTAAAGGCCTATTTTTTAATAGTGATTCTATTTTTTATGACCATAACTTCCTTTCTTTCCAAATCTGAAATCAATATTTTTCACCCTGTCATAATATTATTCAACTGACAATGGTTTTAGGGGGAGATGATATTCTTGTAAACTATTAAAAAAAATTTAATCTATGATAAGGGTTAACAATTCACAAAAATATTTGATGTCATATGTACACTATCTTTCTTCTATTATAAAATTTATAATATGAAGTCTCTTCTTCAAAAATTGGGCATTATTTATGTCCCTTAACACTATATCTAGATAATTTTCCATATGCAGGAAATTTTTTTATAGTAAATATTATCATAACACAAAAAATAAAATACACTTTCTTGTATGAATCAAAAACTGTAACTCATGTCACCAATAGAGGTTTCAAATCATCAATCAATGGTGAAAGATACACGTCAATATCATTTCCCAACTGTTTTGATCCATAAATCATCAATCTCATTATAACATATTTTTTCTTCATACATATCTATGGGTACAAGTTGTGAACTACCCAAAAAATATTCCATGAATTATGTTGTCTATTGAGGCTCCGATATGGATTCATTCCATCAGTGCACAGTCCTATTTTGAGATTTATAACTTCACTTCCAAAATTAGGAAAATATTTATCAAATCTCTTCCACTGTAGTGAATTAATAGGTTGATGTAACTTACCATCATAGATGCACTCATCTTTATTTCATCTTAACCTTGTTTCACCACTTGAATTTAAAAATAGATGTTTTAAATGAGTAATCATTGGAAGGTACCAAATTTCTTTAGTAAGGGGTTTGATTCTGGTACCTAAGAATGAATAAGAGTGGAATTATTGGAATTATTGGAAGGAATTATTGGAAGGTACAACATTTAGGAAATTATGAGAGTTGAATTATTTATCTATATTATAGCATGATATCCCACATTTAGGACATTTTGATAAACATTCATATTCCTTCTTATACAACACACAGTCATTGGGACAAGCATGTATCTTTTTATAACCTAGTCTCATTGGGCATAATATTTTCTTTACCACATAATTGGAATTTAGAAGATTTTTTCCTTATATAAATAACTCTTTTAAAAGTTCAATCAACTCATAGAAACAGTTATCACTCCACCCATTTCTTGATTTCAATTTAACTAATATTATAACTTTTGATAACACTATATATTTAGGGTAACCTGATAATAATGGTTTCTTATAATCTCCATACAATTGTTCAACAATTTCTATTTTTTTATGCTTTTAACACCTCCATCATGAATTAATTCTTCAATACGATCCTCTTTTTTCATATTCATCAGTGGTTCTTCATAAATTTATCCAATTAAGATCCATTAAATACTTAAGATTACAATATAAAAGGTAAATATATTAAAACGTATAAACATTTAAAAATATAAAAATAATAGATAAATTTTAAACATAAAAACATATAATCAAAACAATCAATTATTGATAACCATTTGATCATAAAAAAAGTATAAATAATGATCAAAACATATTATACATAATTTATCTTCAAAGAATTATACATAATTTAACTTCAAAAATAAAAAATAACTTACAAAACCCTATACATAATTTATAAAACATAAAACATATAATAACTAACAAACAATTATCATAACAAAAAATTATCATAAAAAACAATTATCATAAAAAAATTACATAATTTATCTTAAAAATTATCATAATAAAAAATAAATTTCAAAAAATTATGCAAAACAGCTCCTGAATTCTGAATAATTATACAAAATACTATACAAACAATTATTATAAAAAACAGTTATAAAAAAATATATGAACAATTATACAAACATTTATACATAAATAACTTACAAATAAATATATGAACGATTATGCAAAATATCTTTCATACAATTATTATAAGAAAAAATTATCATAAAAACTAGTTAAACCTAAAAAAAATAACTTACAAAAAAATATGATAAAAACAATCATATAAAATTGATTTTCAAAAATATAAAAAAACATACAAATTTTGGAGCTTGATAATATAAAATACCTCCTAAATTCTAATAAACTCAATCAAAGTCTTTGGAAACTATAACCAGATAGAATTCTGCAAGATTGAAGAAAAACAGGTGCAAAAAACATGTAAAAAAAGAACCAACAAAAACCTCAAATCATAGTTACGAGTCAAACATAATAGCTCGAGGATCATGAAATAAGAATGAATGATGGAAGATTCAAGAGAAAGAATGCGAAAATTGGATGAAAATAAACTGCAAAAGAGAATCTAAGGTCATTGAGGGTCATCAAAGTCGTAGGGTGGCACCATCAATCAAGAGTCAATCGAGAGATAGGGTTTCAAGTGAAAAAAAATAAGCCTTCAACCTATCGGTATATTTTTTAATGGACTTTTAACATCGGTTTTCTTGAAAACCGATGTTAAAGAGTTTTAAAAATGAATTTTAATGTTGGATTTCAAAAAACTTAACATTAAAGAGTTAGACTTTAACATCGGTTTTATTTTTGGAAATATACATTAAAACATCTCTGATATTACTTTTAATGGTAGTTTTCATTAAAACCTGCATTGAGAAAATTTAATAACTTTTACCATCAGTTTTCATAAAAATTAACATTAAAAGTAATATCAAATATGTTTTAACATTGGTTTACATTAAAACTGAATTTAACAGTTTCCATCATTACTTTCAATGTCAATTTATAAAAAACTGATGTTAAAATACTGACATCAAAGCCTATATTTCTACTATAAAAATGTCATTAAAATATTCTTGAGGAAAATACCCTTTTAACATTTAAAATAACTTTTAAAAACTATAAATTTATAGAATATTAGGAAAAAAATTATTCAAAAATAACCTAGTAAACTTGAAAGGTAAGCTTCAAAAAATGAGTGGTAATGATGGCAGGTAATTCTGTACATGTTGTATAAGTAAAAAAACATTTTTTTCACACTGTTATAAGAAGGTTGAAAGTGTCTTGTTTGGAAAACAACAAGAAGATTCATTTCAAAACATTTTGAAAAAATTAAAACATGGATAAGAATTTCTTTAATAAACCATTTGGATAATGTCAAGAATATTTTTGAAAATATTTTTTAAAAACATGGATATTGAAGAAAAAGGATTTTTGACCGAAAAGAAAAATAAAGTCGTCTTTTCTTGAAAACATTCTCTCAATAATTTTAAGTAACAAAGAGAGTAAAATGGTACTATTACTTTAAAAGTACATGAATAACTAGAGTATAAAAAATATTTTGGTTTTAAGATAGAAATATCAAACAATTCCCTGAGTGAGGTTTAAACATAAACAATCTCGAATAATGATGAGATTGTGAAATAAACTTTTACCACTTTGTTAACTTTTGAATCTTAATATTCATAAAATAAATAAATTCAAATGAAACTTTAAATACCATGAATATAAATAAATTAATGATATAACATATCAAAGGGATATTATATATACCACATAAAATAAATATGTGATGAATATGGTATATGTCTCACGAAAGTATAAGTGAGGCGAGAAACCCTTACCTCAGGTTTGATTTCTTTCGTGTGTATTTGAAACTCTTATATAATGGTTTTAAGCATGTAATTAATTTATAATAGAATCATATTCATATTTATAATATCATATATGATCCTCTTATAACATTTTATTACCTGTTTATTAATAATTCTTTATTAAAAATATTATTCTTTGTGATAACTGCTTCGTTTTTTACATATGTTTTGGTTTGGTAGTTTTGGTACTATTACTTTGATCATGGTTACATAATTTATATAATTTTAAAAATTATATAAATATCATATTTATTCATTATATAAGTATTTAGAATAGTCTATAAAATTTAGATAAAGAAAAATGAGTTACACCGTTCATAGAGATGGTAGGTTGTACGTACGCATGAACATTGTTTTCATTTTTTTGATGGATGGAAAAAAAAGTTGAATAATATTTCACCTTTAAAAAATAATTATTATATCATAAATATCATATATATTCATTAAATTTATCATTATTACCATCCATGTCAAAATAAAATGAAAAATGTTTCACATTGCTTCATGGAGGCGGTAGTCCGCACTTAAACACAAGCGACATTATTATTTTCCAACGGATTGGAAGGTAAGAAGGTTTTTATGATATTATAATTCTAGATATATAATTATGTCATAAATATTATATATATATACTAAATCCATTATTATATTCAACTGTGAAAGGCAGTAGTCCGTCATACACATGATCGACGGTTTTGTTTCCCATTTGATAGAAGAGGAGATGGATATAGGTTATTACATTAACAGAATAAAATCCCAATATATAGAAGATACTATTGTAATTATTTTAGCATATTTTATTGATATTTTAATGAGTTAATGGAAGAAATAAAATAAAAAAGTGTGGTTAAGAACAATACCTCTTTTTCAGACAACCTCTTTAGGTTTAAAACTAAAGCCTTCCTAGATTGGTTTTTGATCAAACCATGGAATATAGGTCATGAGGAGGGATTTAAATAATTTATTTGGGAAATTATTGGCAAAAATAAATGTATTTTTAAGTGTTAAGAGGAAATAGGGGATTCCCTTTTATAAGTGGGGGGAAGGACACACTTGGAATTTTTAAAAAAAATAAATTATACCCACATTTTTCACATGCCACAAGGCTCTAAAATGGATCATTATCAAACTTTATATAATATAAGGTCAAAATATGGTCATAAAATAGGAATTATACAATTTATTATTTCATTTTAACCCTTATCATCTTAGTTTAACCCCCTGGTAAACTTGTTTTAACCTTAACCACAGTAATTATTTTTTACTATTCATTATGACCAAAAATTAAGTTGATATTATTATATAATATTAATTATAATTATTCTAAATATGTAATATATTTTTAGAAATACAATTCATAGAAGTGACAGAATTTAATTTAAAGTTAAACTCATAGACATGATGGAAAAACAGGTTTCCAAATACAAAGTTTTCAAAAGTATAAAAAGTTTTTATAATAAAATTGAAAATATAATTGATTTAAATTCCCCAAATTGAATTAATTATAATATAATTAAACTAATTTTACATTTAAAATGTTTTTAAAAAATGGAACTTTGTAAATTCTTTAAACGAAAAAGGCAATTTTCAATAAAAATAAGTATTTTTTCACTATTCATCTAAAAAATAATCTTCTTAAAATATTCTAAAAAAATCACAATAAGATAATTTTATCATGTTAACTTCAAAAATTAATTTAATTTTATCAAATAAATTTTATAAAAGTGGAAAAAATTAATAAGTGCACAAAATCAAATGAATTTTTTTTTAGAAAAAATACAATTATTCAGAAAAATATTTCTTTTTCTTTCAAATGATTTTTATTTTTATTTATACTAAATTTATTTCTAATTTATTTATTTTATACATGTGTAAATCATATATTTTTCACAATTTATCTATCCCTATTTATACCCATCAATTTAACGATAAGGTTATAATGATATACTATTTTACGATTCTTTTAAACTCGGGGTTGCATGTATCGCAAACTATCAAATAGATTGAATTTATTTAAAATAAAATATATATTGTAAAGTCTTGGGGTGTTATATTGACATTAAAGGGGATTTCACCTGAGGTTTATGGTGAATCATCCTGGGTTCAGAGTAAATCTAGGGTAGTTTGTTAGAAAAAATCCATGTAAACTAAATACTTTTTTGAATGTTATTATCCTATTATACAATAAATTAATAATTGATGAACTCTTGACAAATAAAAAAGACTCAAATATACTGATGTAATTTTAGAACCATCAGAACAAACATCATCTAATGACTCACATACAAAGCAAGTCGAGATATAAGGTAAGAAGAATATTTCTCAATCTTTACATTTTTATTTCTCCTTCTTTGATTTCTATCTTATTGGTATATATTATTCTATTATTTTTTAACTTTAATTAAATTATTATTTGTGATATTTTTTATTTCTTGATTTATCATGTTATGTATTTATGTTTAATGTATTATCACTTTCTTTTGATGTGTGTCCATAGGGATTCACATGAATTAAGAAGAATGTGATGGATTAATGAGGAGAATATATTGAAAACTAAACATTAGACCTTTTGGTGAAAGTAAATTTAATAAAAAATGAAATGGGAGTTATGAAACCTACCTTCATTATACCTACCCATTCCTACAAATTTTATCAATTCTCATCTCCTCCAATGCAATATTGTGGATCAATATGAATGGAAAATGAATATGTACATGTGTACATTAATGGGTGAGTATTTCTCCTGGATAGGTTCATCCCAGAACAATGAGATCAACCAAGGAAATGTAAATAAAACATTTTAATTAATACATGAATAATTTAAAGAAACTAAATTGTGAAAATAAACTTACAATTAATGTAACATCCTCAAGTATAGACCTACTTCATAGTTCATAACAATTACTCTCATTAAAAGATTCAATATAAATATATAGTATAACACACACTATTTAATGACCCAATCTTGACGTACATGGAAATTAAATTATTTTTTTCGAATACTTAATACATGACACAAACATATTCCCAAAGATTTTATTAGTTTAGTGTCTTTGAAAAATTTTAACATAATCTTTTAACTTGGTGAAAGATCTTCAACATCTCTCATAGAGATCTTCCCCTTTTATTTTCATACCTAAAACCTTTCTTTATATCTTGGGAAAAATAAAACTTAAAAAGGGTGAGATTAAATGCTTGGTACAGGTAAATATTGAGAACATAAAACAAACCATAAACATAAGAATGTAAAAACGTGAACATAAAGTTTAAATATCAAAATCATGATTCATGAAATAAATCTTGGTAGTTTGTAAGGTATATATCATAAAGGAACATTAACCATAATAAAATAGAATTGGCATAAAACATGGACTTGTAGAAAACAAATAAACCCATAATATTATTTCCATAGTAACCAAGGCATTTCTTCTAAGACCATCATAGTGGACAGAGTCCTTTACTGAATCAGGTTTACTTGTCGTTCCAGCCATGTATTATTGAACCGGATTTACTTATCATTTCAGCCTTGTATTACTGAACCAGATTTACTTATCATTCCATCCAGGTTTATCTCATGAGATATAAATCATTAACCAATTCATTGGAGGGAGATATAGGTCCCACTTATCTCATAATTAAATCATTTTTACGTGTGCCACAAAAACATAAATCATTTATCATAGCATAACCCATGAAATAAAATGGGTTTCTTAAACATCACTCCATCATAAACCATTTAAAATAAATGTATTTCATAAAAATAATTTCATCATAAACACAATCAAATCAAATTTATAATAGGGATAGAAACATAACCCTATTTCATCTTAGATGGAAAATAATTTTGATAAAACACTTGAACTTAATTCCTGAGGAAAATATCCTTTCTTTTTTAAAAACGTTTTCTTTTCTAAAAATACCATGAAATTTTAAAAGAAAATAATTTAGTTGAAAATAATATTGAAATCATGTAGAGAAAATTTCATGGAAATAAGGTGTCATGAAACCATAAAAATCCACTCATGCCATATAAGTTAAAAAACATTCTTCTCATACTTTTCCAGAAAAGGTCAAAAAGTACCTCAAATTGATTAACAACAAAAGATTCCTTTCATACCATTTAATAAAAATTAATCAATGGGTAAAATTAAATTTAAAAAAAAAATATAAGAATATAAATAATATTACATAATTAGGAAACATGGATGTGGATGATAAATATACCCCAGTAAATACTTACGCATAAACAATCTCAGATAAAAATGAGATTGGAAAATTAATCCTTACCTTAGGTCCAATATGATTTCTATGTGTATGAACCTCATATATAATTATTTAGATAATTTTATTAACTTATTCTATAATCATGATTATCATATACATTCATATTCTCCTTTGTTTGTAACAATTCATTGTTACTCGTTATTCCGGTTTTAACTGATTTATGATCGTATGCATGTTTTGTTGAATAAGTTTTAGTTATCCTTATTAGGTCATATTTATATCATTATAAAATTATATTAACATAATAAATACCATATTTATTCATTCTATACATTTACATAATCATTCTTGAGTGGTTATCATGTAGAACGAATCACATCGCATCGTAGAGATGATAGGTCGTACGTACGCACGAGTGACGATATCATTCTCATAATTAGTGAATGGTATTGGTTTTAATGGTGTAATATATTTCATAATCAATATCATTTTATAATAATAATATATATTTATTACATCCATTTTTATACCCATCCAAGTAAGGTGGTGGTGAAAAATAGATTACACCATGGCATGGAGACGGTAAGTCGTACGTACGCATGCGTGGTGATTTCGTCTTTATTGGGATGGATGGAAAGTTGGATATGGTTGTTTCATAATTATAATAACATATCATTATATAAGTTATACTAGAGTTATTAGTCTATAATTAAACAACTCATGAAGTAGAAGTATAAGTAGAAATAAATATGAAAGAATTGGTAGTGGAGATTACCTCTTCTTTGACGTGCTCTCTTTAGATCTCCTCTTAATGGAACTAGAGTTGGTCTTTTGAGAATAATAGAACCTATAGAATTTAAATAGGTAAGTTTAGAATATAAATTTGTAGGTTATGGATGAAATTTAAGGCTTAATGAGTTGTGGATAAATGAGGGAGGAGGTGCCCTTTTATAATTGAGGTGAGGGTAACTTTTGGAAACCTCAAAAATATTAATTTATAATAAAATATAAAACCACTAAAAACCTAAAAAATATACTAATTTTAAATATTAAATGATATAGGGTTGTAATCTCATCATCTAATAAATTTTAGACAATTTTCTATGTCCATTCATACCTTATCTTTTCAATTTAACACTTAGTTATTCTATTTCATTTTAACTAGGGTAACAAATATTTCAATATTAAAAGGGTAAAATATTTACTTATTTGATGTCAATTAGATCATAAATAAATAATTTAGAACATTTTTTACCATATCATAATTATTATATATTTTTAGAAATGTTTTATAAATAATTTAATAAAACACTATTTTGATAAACAGTCAATAGTGTCAATTTTTACACTATTTGATTTATTTATTTTTAAAAATATAAAGATAAAAATTTAACATAAAAAAACTATTTTATTATATTCCTATGAGGTAAAGGTTTTCTATAAAATTCATTGGACGTATTAATTATACAAAAATATATTTATTTTAATATTTTTAATAACATTTATTTGATATCTCCATTAATAGAATAATTACTACAATGATTTTGTGTAATTATTTAATATACTTATTTGTTGAGTAAAAATTAAAAATAATATGATATTATGAATATAAATTTAATATATTTAATTATAATATATGTAGTAGAATTTATCTACTATAAAATCAAATATTAAAAATGTTATACTTATTAAAGTATGAATGTGACAACTTTAACATTACTTTAAATAAAATAATATAAATGTCATAATATATTCTATAAGGTTAAAAATGGTCACTATCTTGACCCTTGGATGATTATGGTAGAGATATACTTGACCAATAAGATTTGGTCATGTTTTTGGGACTTTTTATGGTTATTAGTATTTTAATACAAATTGTTTTATTGATTTCTCATCAATTAATTAATTTTTACATCATCAAAGTATAAGACTTTAAGGTAATTATTTATTTCCTAAAAATTAAAAATAAATTACCGTGATGTATTTAATTATTTTATCTTTATATGTAGTATTTATTTTCAAATATATCATTGGCTTATCCCTATATTAAAATTATTATACTTATATGAAATGTGAGTTTGACATTTTGTCACTTTCATTGGTTTTATTAATATCTATGTCATTTTCATTTTCAAGTGGACATTAAATGAATAATTTTATAACTAAAGATGTTAAGGGTGTAATTTTATTCATTAAATAGTATTTTTTCAGGTTTTAGGGTAATTTTATTATCTTTATCATATTTTTTATTACCCTAATTTACCTGATTTACCTTTAATTGTTGTAAATAAAAATTACCGTAGTTACTATTCATATTATGCAAAAATGAAAGGGTCCTATTTACATAATTTATACCTTATGATTCAAAATATGGAATGCATTTTTCTAAATTCAAAATACATAATTGGTAGAAATTAATTTAAAATTAATTCTCGTTGTCAAAACTAGGAAGAGGGTTTTTAAGAAGTAAAAATATCAAAATATTGACATGTATTTATGTCCAATTTAAATGTGAAATTACTTAAAATGACCAAAATAATATGAAATTATAAAAAAAATAGTCCAATTACACTTTAAAACCAATTAAAAAGATAATCTATCTATATAAATAAATTAGATGAATAGGCAGTTTTGAATTAAAATGCATTATTTTTTTACTATTCATTAAAATGTGAATTTTATTAGAAAAATACCAAAAATTCAACCAAAATAAATTTTAATGGCCCACTTATAAAGAAGATTTTTATTTTATCAAATATAATATATAAAAGTGATAAAAACTAGGTTTAAAATAGGTGTGTCGTCAAAAGGTGGAAAAACTGCATTTTTTTAAAATTACTTCTTTTATCCAAAAAAAATGAATTTTTTCTTATATCATGTTCTAGAAAATAAATAATATAAATTTTAATGTTATATAAAATTCAATATTTGGTTAATATTATTCATAACGGCTAGTTTATATCCCATTAAATAATAATATTTTAATAATATATCATTGTTTAGTGAAACTCAATATTGCGTACAACGCAAGCTATCGAGGAAGGTCGCTCTTGCATGTAATGAAAACCAAGTCAGTGTTACATGTAGTTCAATCTTCCTTTAGTTTTTTGTATAAAATAATTTGAATATGGTTCTTTTATACATTAAACAAAATCTATACTCAATGTTGCATGAAATTAATTCTATCAAAAGAATTTGAAATTGTGTGTAATAGAATATAAGAATAGTGTTGTGTATACTGCAAGCTAATATGGTATTTCATATAGTGCAACCTAATCTTGGTGTAGCGTACAACACAAGACATCAAAGAAATTAAAAGGAATATATCTTGTAAAATCTCAGGGTGTTACATTCTACCCCCTTAAAATGAATTTTCCCTCAAAATTCGTCAGGGTTATAAATGGTTTACTTATTGAAAGTTTCTTTCATATAAACCCACATCATAAAAAGGGATACATAAACTTCATTTTAAAAAGGAAAGTTAGAAACATAACGGTTACCCAAAGTAACTCATCATTCGGTTTCAACATAGGAGAACATTGGTGGGAAGTGAAAATGTAGATATGGAATATAAATCTAACCATCAAGTTCTAATGGATAATGATAAAGAATAAGGTTTGGAGAAATTTAACTACCAGAAATCCATAAATTTGCGATGATTTAAGGGATAATCTGATTCATCAGATAAGAAGGTACTAAGATAAAATTTTTGGTTTCAAGATCCTTTTTTGATGAATTTTTGCATGAGGATAAATACTTGATTTTAGTAAAATCTCACCGTTGGTAATTCCCTGAGAAATTTCCACTTCATCTCTTATTTAAATAAATGAAGTTGAATTTTTCATTCTTGAAATGTTAGCAAATCATGCGATAGAATGATAGGTCATTCCATCTGTCTCAACAAAAAGGTTAGAACAGGTTATCAAATATTCATAAGTCCACCAACTGTGAGATGATACATTAATCTAACAAACTTCAACCAGAATATAACTTATACTATCCATAAATGGATAAAATTATGAGCCTTCCAAAAATATAAAACTTTAGAAAGAGGTGAACTAAATCGACTTAACATTTGTCTCCCATATCTCATTTGGAAGTTCTTGGTTGTCACATTCCAAACATGTGAATACCTTAATCATGTATTATCTTGAAACATGATAATAACATGAATTACCATAGTACCTTAGTGAAAACATGAATTCTGTCAAAATTAACTCTTTCCACACACCAAAAATACCAAATTTTTTATATACTCAAACCACGATATCACTTTGTCCTTATATCATTCATGAGCTCATTAATACTATCAAACATCTTGTAACGTCCCGGATCTGGGTGCCACAAAATGGGTTCCCTGAACCCGGTTGGTCACATGACCTCAAGCGCATTTACCCAAACACCAGAGGCTGCCGACTAGTAGCGAGGGCCTAGGTCTAATAGTGGGGAAACTATGCCCTCATTTTTAAAAGTTTAGCGCAATGGAAAAATATAAACTTACCCAAAAGTGGAAGCAGTAAACAATACAAAGCTGAAAGGACAATGGTACTGAAGGAAAAGATAACCAACATTCATACATATATAATGATTCAATATGTCCTATTTCTAAGAAATCAGTCAAAACAAGATACACTGCAATCAAATACAATACAGCACAAAGTACAGAAAAACAAAACAAAACAGTGCAACAGGAACTCAGAAGAATTGCAAGACTAAGCTCAGTCCCATGCTCTCCCACTCCTCTACAATAATCAAGTACCTGTATAGGGACTCTTTCCCTTATCAAAACCTATATAAATATAATCTATTTTTACCCAAGACATGACCCAAACAGGGTGTGAGAAATAAATCTCAGTAGGCAACCACCAATTGCCCGTGCCCAACTGACAGTGAAAATGTGAAACAACAGTGTGTAATAAAGAAAATGAAGTAAGCTAGGAAGTACTCAAAATAATCTAATCCTACCAGTTCCATTGCCATTTAATTATTATTTAACAATTCAATATAATTGAATTATAATTTCTCGAGACCCGGCCTCGGCCAACAATCTCCTGTACAGTGCCATAGCAAAAACTACAATAGGCTATCTAACAAATAGAAGGTAATAACAATACCAAGCTTGTGCTTTAGCTTGGCATGTATAACACAAGAAAACACCATAGTGAATATTCAAGTGAACATTGCCCTCAGGCTAAATAGTACCTTGCTCTTAGGCTAATCAGAACCTTGCCCTCAGGAGTACCAGATATTGCCCTCAGGCATAGAAGCTATTGCCCTCAGGCATAAGAAACATTGCCCTCAGGTGAATCAATACCTTACCATCATGCGAATCAGTACCTTTCCCTTAGGGGAATCAATACCTTTCCCTCAGGAGAATCAATACCTTGCCCTTAGGAGAATCAATACCTTTCCCTCAGGCGAATCATTACCTTGCCCTCAGGCGAAACAAAACACTGCCCTCAGGCTAAGAAAAACACTACCCTCAGTCTAAGAAAGTAACCGGGCCGATCCCAATGCATAAGCAAGTAATAAATATGTTTCCTCTCAAGAAAACTCAAAACATGCTATCATTATGGCATACCCATGGGTATCCTGGACAAATGGCTAAACAAGGGGAACGCACTCTCAGGGTGGCCCTAGATCAAGGCAACGATCCCAAACAGCATTTTATACATGTTCATTAGATTATCTATGCAATTATAGATATCTTAACAGCTAAGGCATATTCCATAAGACACCCCAAACATGGGCGCGTAGCACAACGGTACACAAAATCAACTCAACAGTTGGAAATAAACACCAGACCACCTACCTCGATCTCCTCTAATCGATATACGTGAACAACACCTCCTAAAACAACCGAGAACGACGTATATATGGGATAAATTCTCACCCATTAAAACTCAAATAACTTACCTTAGGTAAATAATTGGAATTAGAGGTTCAAGAAGAGATAAGAACTCACCCGCGTGGTTTAAAAGAGATAGACGGCAAAGGAATCGGAGTCACAGTGTGCAGTCAGGAGCTCCTCCAAGTTCTGGCCTTCTCACTCATGGATCCCATCGAGTTCAATGAATCTTCTATCGAAAGATGAGGATATTACCTGTTTTTAATGAAAAAACATAACTACACAGTGTGTACTCTCAAGTACACGGTGTGTACTTTCCATTTTTTTAATTGTTCCTCTGGAGGCCACCTTCCACCACATCATTGTTCATCATCCAACTTGGTTACATGGAATGTATGTCTAAGTACATGGTGTGTACTATCATTCCGCTGGCAGATACTCCCACCGCCTTACTGTTCACCTGTTGACTAATTACACGGCATGTATATACTAAGTACACGGCGTGTAGTCAGTTTTTACACCCTTTCTGACAGGCCTACACGCCCTATATACTCATCCCACACGGCTAAAGTACACGGCGTGTGGAAAATTACACTGCGTGTACCCACAATTTTTTGGTATTTTTCCTCATTTTTCCTTATTTTCTCAAAAACAATTAAGGAAAAAAGGAAAAGAAGAAACTCGTACCTCAAGGATAAGAACTGGGTTATTACAAACTTTCCCCCTTAAAGCAATTCGTCCCCGAATTTCCCTTCCAAGTGTGGTGAAGATAAAACTGAGAAAAACTCTGGCCACTGAGCACATACATCGGTCTCCCGCTCCCAAGTTTCGTCCTGCACCCAGCCATGCTGCCATAGCACACGTACAAGAGGAACTGACTGGACTCAGAGAACCTTTGTGCTCTTATCAATTATACAAATTGTATGCTCCTCAAAGGATGCATCGATGTGAAGTTCAACCTCCTTGGGCTGAAAAACGTGAGACAAGTCTGAGTGATAATGGCGCAGCTGAGATACATGGAAGACGGAGTGCATGGCATGGTACCTCTGTGGTAACTGCAACCGATAGGAAACTGGCCCGACCCTCTCCAGAATCTCAAACGGCCCCACATACCTTGGTGAAATTTTACCCTGTATCCTGATTCGCCTATGTCCCAACCTCGGTGAAACACGCAAGAAAACCTGATCCCCGACCACGAACTCCAATGGTCATCTGCGGCGATCAGCATAAGATTTCTGACAAGACTTTGCAGTAGCCATCCGCTTCTGAGTCAACTGGACCTGCTTTGAAGTCTTCTGCACGAGATGTGGTCCCAATAAAGCTTCCTCACCTGCCTCCAACCAGCACAAGGGTGATCGACATGGACTACCATATAAAGCCTCAAAAGGTGTCATCTCAATAGTTTCCTGAAAACTATTATTGTAGTAAAACTCAACTAGGGGTATGTGCTTCTCCCAAGAGCCCCCAAAGTCTAGTACACATGCATGAAGCATGTCATCTAGCACCTGTATCGTACGCTCTGACTGGTCATCGGTCTGAGGGTGGTAAGTTGTGCTCAGAATCACCTATGTACCCAATTCCCTCTGAAAGCTCTGCTTGAAACGAGACATAAAACGGGAATCCCTATCTGAAACGATAGAACAAGGGACCCCATGAAGATGTAATACCTCTCGGATATACAACTTTCTGAGCTCGTCAACACCGAAGGTCTCCTTGATTGGAAAAAAGTGAGCTACCTTCGTAAGTCTGTCTGTAACAACCCACACGGCATCATTTCCTCAAGTTGACCTCAGCAACCCGGTCACGAAGTCTATCGCGACATCATCCCATTTCCACTCCAGAATGGATAACTGATGTAACAGTTCGGCTAGCCTTTAATGATCCGCCTTCACCTACTGACAGGTGGAACGTCTCGCAACAAACTCATCTACCTCTCTTTTCATACCTGGCCACCAATACTAACGTCTCAAGTCACGGTATATTTTGGTAACTCCAGGATGCACTACCCAAGATGAAGCATGAAATTCTCACATCAAATCCTCGCATATATCCCCTAGAACCCACACTTGTCCATGGATACACAGTACCTCATCATCGCCTATCGTTCAACCAGGAGGAGGGTCCTCACTTTCCACCAAATCCTATAGAACTAGGCCTTCTGAAACCGATAGTTGTCTCATCCTCACTCTATCCAGGAGGGTAGAAGTCACAGCTAAGGATGAAAGATAGGCTCGCCCCTAATGATCGTGCACCTCTAAATGAATCTTAGAGAACAAATCCATAATCTTTTACTCACCACTAGCCTCCTGCACTGCCTGTATCTGAGTCCTCCTACTCAGTGCATCAACTACTGCATTAACCTTACCAGGTGTATAAGTAAGATCAAAGTCAAAATACTGAAGGTATTCAACCCACCTTCGCTATCTCAAATTCAGGTCATGCTGGGTAAAGATGTATTTAAGAATTTTGTGGTCCGTAAATACCATGAAATGTTCTCCTAAGAGATAATATCTCCAATAGTTTAATGCATGAACAACAGCTTCCAACTCGAGATCATGCATCGAGTAATTCATTTCATGTGGCCTAAACTGTCGAGACCAGTACGCAACTACTCAATCGCCCTGCATTAACAATTCCCCCAGCCCAATACTTGATGCATCATAGTAAACTGTATAGCTCTTCCCTTGCTCTGGAAGTATCAAGACTGGTGCTAATTTCAACCTTCCCTTCATCTCCTGAAAGGCTGTATCGCAAGCTTCTGACCAAATGAACTTCATACCCTTCTTAGTCAAACCTATCAACGGCACTTCTAAGCAGGAGAAGTCTTGTATAAAGCACCTATAGTAACCATCCATCCCCAAGAAACATCGTATTTCAAACACGTTCTTAGGATGATCCCAGGAAACTATTGCTCTCACTTTCTCTGGGTCTAACGCAACTCCTACCTCTGAGATAATATGACCTAGGAAGTGTATCTGGTCCATCCAAAAGTGGAACTTTGAGAGTTTGGTATATAACTGATGCCCTCTAAATGTACTCATTACGATCTCAAGATGGGTGGCATGGTTGTGTCGAGTGTGAGAGTACACCAAGATATCATCCACGAAGACTACCAAAAAAGAATCCAGATATGGATGGAACACACGATTCATCAGAGCCATGAAAACTACTAACACGTTTTTGAGTCCAAACGGCATGACCAAGTACTTTTATAGACCATATCTACTCCTAAAGGTTGTAAGCGGTATGTTCGATGGTCTAATGCGCAACTGATGATATCCGGATCTCAAGTCAATCTTTGAGAACACTCGTACTCCTCAAAGTTGATCAAAAAGATCATCAATCCTTGTCAAGGGATATCGGTTCTTGACCATCAACTGGTCCAGCTTTCGATAATCCACACAAAGTCTGAGGGTACCATCTGCCTTCTTTGAAAACAGGACAGGCGAACCCCAAGGAGAAGTACTGGGTTGGATGAAACACTTTGCCTGCAACTCCTCTAACTACCTCTTAAGCTCCTGCAACTCTAGTGTAGCTATCCTATAAGGAGGAATGGACACCGATGCTTCTCTTGGAATAATCTCAATAGAGAAATCAACCTCTCACTCTAGAGGTAGACCTGAGAAGTCATCCAGGAAGACATCCCTGAAACGATTAACCAATGGAGGGAAATCCTTCTGACATGTTCCCTGGTCATTCAGATATAAACTCACAATCTAGGCTATCACTACACCTCTCCCACGATGCTTGGGTCTAGCTCGGCTCCCCTGGACATCTCATTCGCCCTTGTATAGAAACTCTACACCCTCTAGTGACGTGAAACTCACCCTGCGATGATATCAATCCACAAAGGCTTAAAAGGGTACCAACCATTCCATCCTGAGAATGAAATCATAGGATGTTGTCTCTAATACATAGAGGTCCCATAGAAAGTGACACCCACCAACCTCTAGGGGTAACTCCTTGCACTAACGCACACCTACCGTTCTAATTCCCAATAGAGTGTCTAGCATCATGATATTAGAAGAAAAAGAAACACATATCCCAAGACTCTCCACAACGGGCACAGATATAAAGCTATGCGTATCACCAGTATCGAAAAGTGAAGAAGACAAAACAGAAGCAACTAAAATTGTACCTCTGACAGTGGAAGGTCCGGGATCCTACTTCTATTGGGTCTATTGCACTGCATATTCCTGCCCAGTGTCGTGGCCCTACAACATAGCCTGGATACCCTAAGCTGACCTGCCCTACTGTCTCTGAGATCCTGGTGTTTGGCTACCATGGCCACGACCACCACCCCAGCCTGAACATCCTGACGTGTTCCAATTCCTTGAATGGTAAGAATATGTTGGCCCTGATCCTGCACATGGAGTCTGCACAGAACCCCTATCACTAGTCACTGGTGAAAACGCCCTGCAAAAATGATGGAGATGGCCCACCCTTCCACAAGCTCGGCACTTCACTAGGTCACGTGGACACTGAGGGCTCTTGTTCCCCTCCTTACCACACTAGTAGCACACTACCGGGCCACCTGAATAATTATTTTGGCTAGTATTGTCACCATGAGAGAAATTCATCTACCTCTTCCTCTTACCGGTAGAAATAGTACCAGAAATTGGTGCTGAACCACCCCGGTCTGCACCACTAGCTTCCCGTAGGTTCCACTCATAAATCATTGACTGGTTCAAAATAGTGTGCACTGTAGGTAACCTAAAAACATTCACCAGCACTCGGATGTCGTATTGAATACCATCCTCAAAGCGTCTAGCCCTCAATATCTCATCACCCATCAGAACAGGTGAAAAAATTTGTATCTTGGTGAAGCGGGCAGAATAATCCATCGCTGACATGGTGCCCTGCTGCAGATTCATGAACTCTTGAGCTCGATCTGCCCTTAGCATCTCCAGAAAGAAAAATTCATAGAAGACTGCCTAAAAATCTTCCCACGCCATGTCTTGGTGATGCTCAGTATGGGTGGTAACATCCCACCATCTCTTGGAGGAATCACGCAGCATATAAGTAGAGAGATTGACCCTCCTCCCTAGAGGCGTCTCAAGATGCTTGAAGATAGTCTGCAATGAATCCAGCCATGACTTTGCAGCCTGTGGTCCATCATCCCTTGAAAATGTAGGCGGATGCTTCTTCTAGAATATACGTGTCAGCTCTGCCATAGATGTGGAAACCGGTGGTGCTCCCTGGAAGGTTTTCATGAACCACATGAAACCTTCACGGAACTTTGCATTCGTGCCTACATCCGGTATAATGGCTGGCACCATATCTGGCATTTCTGGAGGATCCACTAGTAGCCCATGGCCTACCATATCTAGAGTATATTCATTTCCACTCTCTTGGTGAAAAACTGGTGGTCGTCTCGACAGCATGTCTCTACAAGGTCAAACGCACCCCTTAGTTTAATTTACTGTTGAGGTTCTTTTTTCTATTTAAGAGTGCCAAGGAAAAGGAAAACAAAACCCATAAAAACTGGAAAAAAGTGAATACACGGCATGTATAAGGTCGACATGGTGTGTACCCTTAAGCCCTTATATGTTCGTGTTTTGATGTTGGCCTAGGCATGTCACAACCCTTGGTACATGGCGTGTTACACCCACACACGACATGTACACCACTCCATCTCCCCAGCCACACAGCCAAGTCTACACGGTCTCCTACCGGTCAAGACTACATGGTGTGTCCCACAGGTACACGGTGTGTACTAAACGAGATTAGTCGACCCATGTTGTTTGAGACACGGTTGGATACATGGCTCACACTACACGGCGTGTTCCATATGGACACAGAATGTACTAGAAAGGATAACACTGACCCGTGTCATTAGTTACATGGGAAAATTCCCAGATTACACTACACGACATGTTTATAAGTGACATGGTGTGTTAAGAAGTGACACGACGTGTTTAAGCGGAGATTTCTCCATATGTGTTGTTAGTCACATGGGTAGAAACAGGGTCAATACGACACAGCATGTACAACCGGTACACAGTGTGTTCCCTCTAGAGTTTTCCCCTCCTGTGTTTCTACCTACACGGCCTATGACATGGTTACAAACTACACAGCGTCTACATAGGGTACACGGCGTGTACTTAAAAATTTTCATTTCTTCCCGAATAGAAGATTAAATGGCGTGTGTTCATCGAACCACACACCGTGTTGTCTGGGTTTCCGGATAGTACACCTCATAAACTACTCTGGATCCCCTTTTTCTTTAATTTCAAGTGTCAGTATGCCAAATTCCGATCTGTGGGGGGTCATACTCCCCGTGAATCAAAGTTTAACACCCAACCTTTCACTTTATAGTATAAAACACAACAAAAGGCTGGATCATGATCCGCTAAATTCCAGTCCAAGAGAGCTCATACTTCTCAGGAACCAAAGTTTAGCATCTATAAACCCAACTGTAACATGTACTAATACCCTATCAATATTATGTGTATCTAATAAGGTACCTATCACAACAGCATGAATTTTATATCACAACATCTATTACAACAACATGTAATTTCTAATGCACCTACATGGCATGGAAACTATGCATGGAATGTGATTTTAACATGTGCCTAAATGATGCATGAGATGGCATACCCTCATCTCATCAGGTTGCAACTAAATAGAACCCAGTATAAAAATATAAACAGCACACCACAAGTGCGTCACCCAATGGTTAAAATCAGATCAACTGTAAAGTGCAAAATTAGATAAATCGCAATTAAACGAGGTAGATTGGCTTTTCCCTATACACGATTTAGCTACTCCCAGACACATCTTATTACCAAATACCAATTACATCTTGTCCCTAACTATAGTCTACAAACAGTAAGTCAAAGAAAATAAATTCCTCTGATACCACTTTGTAACGTCCCGGATCCGGGTGCCACACAACAGGTGCCCCGAACCCAGTTGGTCACATGACCTCAAGCGTATTTCCCCAAATGCCAGAGACTTCCGACTAGCAGCCAGGGCCTAGGTCTGATAGTGGGAAAACTATGCCCTCATTTTTCAAAGTGTATCATAGTGGAAAAATATAAACATACCCAAAAGCGGAACAGTAAACAATACAAAGCTGAAAGGACAATTGTACTGAAGCAAAATATAACCAACAGTCATACATATATGATGATGCAATATGTCATATTTCTAAGAAAGTAGTAAAAACAGGATACACTTCAATCAAATAAAATACAGCACAAAGTACAGCAAAACAAAACAAAACAGTGCAACAGGAACTCAACAGCATTGTAAGCCTAAGCTCGGTCCCATGATCTCTCACTCCTCTACAATAATCAAGTGCCTGTATAGGGACTCTTTCCCTTATCAACACTTGCAACAATATAATCTGTTTAGGCCCAAGACATGACCCAAAGAGGGTGTGAGAAATAAATCCCAGTAGGCAACCACCAAAGACCCGTGCCCAACTGACAGTGAAAATGTGCAACAGCAGTGTGCAATAAAGAAAATGAAGTAATCTAGGAAGTACTCAAAAGAAACTACTCCTATCAGTTCCATTACCATTTAATTATTATTTAACAATTAAATATAATTGAATTATAAGTTCCCAAGACCCGGCCTCGGCTGACAATCTCATGTACAGTGCCATAACAAAAACTACAACAGGCTATCTAACAAATAGAAGGTAATAACAATACCAAGCATGTGCTTTAGCTTGGAAGGTATAACACAAGAAAACACCACAATGAATATTCAAGTGAACATTTCCCTTAGGCTAAACATTACCTTGCCCTCGGGCTAATCATAACCTTGCCCTCAGGCATACCAGATATTCCCCTCAAGCATAGAAGCTAATGCCCTCATGCATAAGAAACGTTACCCTCAGGTGAATCAATACCTTTCCCTCAGGAAAATCAGTACCTTTTCCTTAGGTGAATCAATACCTTTCCCTCAGGTGAATCAGTACCTTGCCCTTAGGCGAATCAATACCTTGTCCTCAGTAGAATCAGTACCTTTCCCTCAGGCAAAACAAAACATTACCCTCAGGCTAAGAAAAACACTTCCCTCAGGCTAACCAAGTAACCGGGCCGAGCCCAATGCATAAGCAAGTAATAAATATGTTTCCTCTCAAGAAAACTCAAAACATGCTATCATTACGGCATACCCACGGGTATCCTAGCCAAACGGCTAAACAAGGGGAACGCACCCTCGGGGTGGCCCTGGATCAAGGTAACGATCCCAAACAGCATTTTATACATGTTCATTAGATTATCTATGCAATTATAGATATCTTAATATCTAAGGCCTCAGAAATTATAGATATCTTAATAGCTAAGGCCTCATCCACACTTCAATGAGTTCTCTCTCGTGGCTCTCGTCGAGTTCTATGCCTCCTCTGCCAAAAGAGAAGGCTACTTCCTATTTTTAATGAAAAAAAATAACTACACGGCGTGTAATCTCAAGTACATGGAATGTACTTTACATTTTTTTTAACTGTTCCTCTAGCGGCCACCTTCCACCACCTCATTGTTCATCAGCCGACTTGGTTACATGGAATGTATGTCTAAGTACACAGCATGTACTATCATTCCACTGGTGGATACTCCCACCACCTTATTGCTCACCTGCCGACTAATTACACGTTGTGTATATACTAAGTACATGGCGTGTAGTCAGTTTTTACCCCCTTCATCACCGACAGGACTACACGCCCTGTATACTCATCCCACACGGCCAAAGTAAACGGCATGTGGAAAAGTACATGGTGTGTACCCAAAAATTTTTGGGATTTTTCCCCATTTTTTTTATTTTCTCAAAAACACTTAAGGAAAAAGGAAAAGAAGAAACTTGTACCTCAAGAATAAGAATCAGGTTCTTACACATCTCATTATCTCTTTATCCCTTAATTATGCACATATCATGTGCTTTCCAAAAATATTTCAATCACTTTTCATGGTTACAGGTACCATATAATTATGGGAAACCACAATGGACTAATAAATAGATATTTCATTATTCCATAATACCATAAAAGTGATTCTACAACATTATTCTGGAATCTCATTACATGAATATTCAATCATTCCACCAATTCGTTATCATACTCTATATCACCAATATTGATCACATGCAACTTCCCTTTTTCTTTTTCCTTAAAAAGTTGCTAATGTCGATCATCATTATTAACCCTTGGATTTGGGAATTGGTTAGCATAATGCCACATTTCCTTTCACTTATATCATTGAAGTGTGTGTGGTGCGTTCTCTATAGTCTTTTCTCTATTCACATCATTAGCAACATTTTTTTCATTACTTCGGCACTCAACTACTTGATGACCTTTTTTTCACACTTGAAACATTTTCTAGTCCTTTTAAGACAATTTCCACCATGATTATTTCAACACTTTGAGCATAAGGAAACATTCATCTTCTTTTCACCATTGTTTGGAGATTTTCCCATGAACTCCATCTTTCATTTCTTATCAAAACCATGAGATAGATATGTAACACCAACTTCTAGTTCTACCTTGATAGCACAATACATAATCTCTTCATAGCTACTAAAATATCTTATAGATAATGAACTTCAAAGACTTGGTTTTAAGACACTGAATAATCTATCAACTTTACTTCCAGGTTGGATGCAAAGCCAGAAGCATACCTTGCAAGTCTTGTAAAATTCACCTTGTATGTACCAAAATATTTATCATACTTTTGCTTAATCTCAAGGAACTCCTTTTCTATCTTTTTTCTAAGAATACGAGGAAAGTACTTATTGAAAAACAAGTTCTTGAACTCATCTCATTCCATGTATTCAATTTCATCTTATTTCCTTGTATTCTTAATTAGAGTTCACCACCGGTCTGCTTCACCTTCTAAATAATAAATAGACAAAATGACTTTTCATGTTACAAATAGAGAAGGATTGAAAATATCTTTTAAATGGTATTGATCCATTTTTTAGCAACAAGTGGATCAGAAGACCCACTGAAAGAAGGTGGACATTGCCTCATAAAGAACTCAATAGAATGTTGTTCTCTTCTCTGCTCATTTGGAATTCCAGAATGATTCATAGATTGTGTGAGTATAGTAATAAGATTTTTCATTCCATATCATATAACATTTGGTTGTTCAGGAGGACAATCATTGTATTTCCCAGTGCATTGATCATTAACATGGTTCCTTTGGGTTCCATCCATTGTCTAAAACCCAAAAAGAATAGTGTGAGAGGAAAAAATCATACTAGGAAAACAACATAATCAAGGTAAAGTACTTTCAATCTCTAACATCTTAGGTTTAATCCTAGGTTATTCATGATTGTTACCATAATTCTAGGAATGTAACCTATAGTTATACTTAACCTTAGGGACATCCCTAGACATACCTTAGAAATATCTCTAGGGATCTCACTAAAGTTTTCACATCCTGGTTTCTAAAGGTTGACTAAACCTTCGCTCTGATACCAACTTTAATGAACCAAGACTAATGTACATGGATAGTAAATTAATTTTGCAGAATAATTAATACATGAAATAAACAGATGTCCAAAGACCATATTAGTTTAGTGTCTTTGGAAACTTGGAACATAATCTTCTAACTTGGTGAAATATCTTCAATATCTCCCATAAAGATCTTCCCCATTTTTTTCCTACCTAAAACCTTTCTTTATATCCTGGGGAAAAGAAAACATAAAAAGGGTGAACTCAAATGCTTAGTAAGGTAAACCATTTAGAACATAAAACAAACCATAAACATAATAATGTAAAACCATGAACATAAAGTTTAAATATCAAAATCATGAGTCGTGAAATAAATCTTGGCGGTTCATAAGGCATAGATCATAAAGAAACATTAACTATGATAAAATAGCATTGGAATAAAACATGGACTTGTGGTAAAAAAAAATAAAGTCATAATATGATTTCTATAATGGCTAAGGCATTGCTTCCAAGACCATCAAAGTGGACAAAGTCTTTTACTAAACTGGGTTTACTTTTCATTCCAGCCATGTATTGCTGAATCGGATTTACTTGTCATTTCATCCCTGTATTACTGAATTGGGTTTACTTGTCATTCCATCCATGTTTATCTCATGAGATATAAATCATTACCCAATGCATTGGAGGGAGATATAGGTCCTAATTATTTCATAATGAAACAATTCTTATGTGTGCCACAAAAACAGAAATCATTTATCATAGCATAACCCATGAAATAAAATGGGTTTCTTAAACATCATTTCATCATAATTTATTTAAAATAAATAGATTTCATAAAAATAATTCTATCATAAACAAAATCATATCAAAGTTATAATATGGATAGAAACATAACCCTATGTCATCTTATATGGAAAATAATTTTGATAAAACACTTGAACTTAATTCTTAAGGAAAATATCCTTTCATTTTCAAAAAAAAAATTCTCAAAACATCATGAAGTTTAAAAAAATAGTTGAAAATAATATTGAAATATTGTAGAGGAATATTTATGGAAATAAGGTGTCATGAAACCGTAAAAATACATTCATGTCCTATAAGTTAAAAAAACATTCTCCTCGTAATTTTACTAGAAAATTAAAAAAAGTACCTCAAATCGATTAACAACAAAATATTCCTTTCATACCATTTAATAAAAATTCACCAATGGGTAAAATTAACTTTAAAAATTTTTAGAAGAATATAAATAATATTACATAATTAGAAAACATGTATGTGGATGATAAATATACCCTAGTAGATACTTATTTATAAACAGTAACGTCCTGGTTCCGGGTGCCACCCAGAGGTGCCTCGTACCTGGTTGGTCACATGGACTCAAGAGAATTTCCCCAAACACCAGAGGCTACTAACTAGCAATGAGAGCCTTGGGTGTGATAGTGGAGAAACTATGCCCTCATTGGCAGAGTAATGCAGTGGAAATAAACAGATGATAATAGAGGAAGCAGTAATAATAACATGCAATAGTAAACAGTGGAAGACTGAAAGTAAATAAAAAATTGTAGCATATATATATATCTCAATAATGATGCATGATACATGTATCTTGGAAAGTATACAAACAATTCACAATGTTGGAATACATTACTAAACCAAAGTACAAAGGAAAATAAGTAAAAAACTCCTCATCATCGCAAGCCTCATCTTGGTCCTATGCTCTCCATCTCCACAACAGTCAAGTACCTGAAGTAGAAAGGTGTTTTCCCTTATCTAGACCTACAATAATATAATCTGTTTGGGCCCAAAATCATGACCCAAAAAGGGTATGAGATGAATCCCAATAGGAAACCACCCAAAGATCAGTGCCTAATAGTCATTGAATATATATATGGAATACGATAAGTAAAATGAAGCAATAAACAAGGAATTACTCAAAGTAAACTGTCCTACAATTTCAATTACATCATTTACATTTAACAATTTAACCAACCAATTAAAAATACAAGCAACCCTCTGGGAAAGTTCTCACATCCTAACCCCTCTAGTTCAATTTACAATAAGGATATAGATAATACTCTCTGAGGAAGAACTCACCATCAATTCCCCCTATAGTCTTGTATAATCAAAGACTCTCTAAGGAAGCACTCACCATCAATTCCCCCTATAGTATTTTAGCAGTAAACTACAGATACTCTAAGGAAGCACTCAATTTCAATTCCTCTTGTGGTATCTTAATGAAACTATAGACACTCGGAGGGAGCACTCAACGTCAATCCCCCCTATGGTCTTGCAGTGTGGTAATTATAACAGATGCTCTGGGAAATCCCTCAACGTCAATTTCCCCCATGGTCTCACTACACCAAGTTCCCGCAGCCCCATGTAAAGAAATCATACACAAACGATAAACAGCATCCAAAGTAAACCTCAAATTATTACTTGGATAATTAGCTACAAGGCATAGCACATCATATCAGATAAATGATTACTCCATCCTAATAAAACTAGGAATGAAAAAAAGCCTAACAGTCAAGGATAGACCAAATGGTCAAAATCAAACAAGCATGGGAAAACACATTCATAGCATTGCAATTAACCCTATTCACAATCAAAAACCTCTATTCAAACATACAAGGCATGGCAGGCATTAATAGGGTTGAAATTACTAAACATGAAATAACCTAAATGAGGGTATTGGGAACTTTTACACATATAATTAAAAGACTAACTACGTAAAGGCACAAACCACCTACCTTGGTGTTGTACGATCTATATAGTTAAATAATAGCCTTTGATTCAACATAGAATTCCGTAGATCTACAAAAACATCTAAAACATTAAACTGAGGATATCTCATGAAAGAAGAGGAATCAGGAAATGAGGCTCTAGAAGAAGGAAGAGCTTACTGTGGTGGTTCCAATGCAATCAACGGTACTCGATTCAGAGAACGGATGGTGAGTCAGGGGCTCAGAGAATAGTCATTGGCTACGGATGATCCTGGATGAGATGAGACAAGAAAAATGGAATTCTGCCAGTTAAACGTGACCTTGGTCCATTTAATGAAATAAAAAATAAATTATATAGCATGACTTTTAAAAGTACATGGTGTTTACTTTCCTTTACTGAGCCTCGCTTTAGGCGGCCTCCTGGTCACACCACATGGCCAGTACACGATCACCTGTGGCAACCAGGTACACGGCATGTATAAGTACACGGAGTGTACTCCTAAAATTTCCAAAAACTCCTCTTTTATCAAAAGAAAATAGAAAATAAAGACATACCTGAAAGTAAGATCTAGGTTCTTACAAACTTCCCCCCTTAAAGAAATTTTTTCCCAAATTTTCCTAGCAAGGTGGCGTAGAAAAAGAAACATTGAATAGCTCTAGCCACTGCGATTGTACATCGACCTCCCTATCCCAAGTCTCATCTTGTACTCGCTCGTGCTGCCATAGCACTCGTACCAAAGGAATAGACCAGACACTGAGAACCTTTGTACTGTGATCAACAATCTAGATGGGATGCTCCTCGAATGATGAATCCACCTCCAACTAAACCTCCTCAGGTTGAAATACATGATATGGGTATGAGAAGCAACGCTGAAACTGAGAAATGTGGAAAACGTCATGCATAGTCCGGTACCTCTGAGGTAACTATAGCCGATAGGCAACCGTCCCGACTCTCTCCAAAACTTCAAATGGTCCAACATAACTCGGTGAAATCTTGCTCTATCTCCTAATCCTCCTGTGTCCCAACCTCAGTGTGAAATGCAGGAAAACTTGATCTCTGACCTCGTACTTCAGAGGTCATCACCGTCGATCAGCATAAAACTTCTGTCGTGACTGTGCAGTAGTCATCCTCTTCTGAATCAACTCTATCTGCTATGCGGTCTCCTGGATATAACAAGGTCCCAGCATAGCTGCCTCTCCTACCTCCATCCAGCATAAGGGTGATCAGCATGGCCTACCGTACAAACCCTCATAAGGTGTCATCTTAATAGTTTCTTTAAAACTATTATTGTAGTAAAACTCCGCAAGAGTTATGTGCTTCTCCCAAGAACCTCCAAAATCTAGGATGCATTCTCAAAGCATGTCCTCCAGCACCTATATCATATGCTCGGATTGGCCATCTGTCTGGGGATGGTATGTTGTACTCAAAAGTACCTGTGTACCCAAAGCCTTCTGTAGCTCCTGCCAAACCCGAGAAGTAAAATGGGTGTCCCTGTCTGAAACAATGAAGTGTAGAACTCCATGTAACCATACAATCTCTCAGATGTACAGTCTTCCCAACTCAATTACACTGAAGGTATCCTTGATAGGAAAGAAGTGAGAAACCTTCGTGAGTCTATCGATGACAACCCATACTGCATCATTCCCTTGACGCAACCTCGGAAAACCTGTCACAAAATCCATCATGACATCATTCCACTTCCACTCGGGAATAGGTAACTGCTACAAAAGCCCTGGTGGTCGTTAATGCTCTGCCTTCACCTGCTGATAGTTGGAACACCTCATGACAAACCCAGCAACATATATCTTTATACCTGGCCACAAATACTGACGGTGTAGATCTCGATACATCTTGGTGACGCTAGGATGAACCTCCCAAAATGAAGAATGGAAGTCCTGCATCAACTCCTCGTGTATGTCTGCTGACACCCATACGCATCCATGAAAACGCAAGATCTCATCCTCGCCTACTGTCTATCCAAGAATAGGGTCCTCTCCTGACACACTTTCCCATAGGGACATTCCTTCCTAATCTGATAGATTCCTCATTCTCACTTGATAAAGTAGAGTATAGGTAACAGCTACATAAGAAAGGAATGTTTGCCCCTGTATGTCATACACCTCCAAATGCATCTCAGAGAACAGATCCATAAGCCGCCACTCACTGCTAGCCTCCTGAAATGCCTGCATCTGAATCCACCTGCTCAGTGCATCAGCCACTGCGTTGCCTTTCCCATGCGTGTAGGCAAGATCAAAGTCAAAATATTGAAGGTACTCAACCCACCTTCACTGTCTAAAATTTAGATCGCGCTGAGTGAAGATATACTTGAGACTTTTGTGGTCAGTGAAAACCACAAAATTCTCTCCCAATAGATAATGTGTCCAACAGAGTAAGGCATGAACAACTATAGCCAACTCAAGATCATGCGTCGGGTAATTTCTCTCATGTGGCCTCAACTATAGAGACCCATACGCAATGACTCCTTCCCCCTGCATAAGTACTGCTCCCAGCCCGATACCTGATGTATCACAGTAAACTGTATAACTTTTTCCTGACTCTAGAAAAACTAGTATCGGTGTTGAATTCAACCTCCCTATTAGCTCTTGAAAGGCTGACTCATAATAATCTGACCACAAGAACTTTTCACCCTTCTTAGTCAGGCCCATCAGTGGCACTGCTAAGTGTGAAAAGTCCTGTATGAAATGTCTTTAGTATCCAGCCATCCCTATAAAACTCCGTACCTCAAAGATGTTCTTCGTCTGCTCCTAGGAACTACTTCTCTCACTTTATCTAGGTCTACTAACACTCCTGTCTCTAATATAACATGACCCAAGAAGTGAATCTGGTCCATCCAGAAGTAGCATTTTGGGAGCTTAGCATATAACTGATTCTCACTCAGTGTACTCAAAATGATCTCAAGATGTGTGGCATGGTCATGTCAAGTGTGAGATTACACCAAGATATCATCCACAAAGACTACAAAAAAAGAATCCAAGTATGGATGGAATACTCGGTTCATCAGTTCCATGAAAACTACAGGCGTGTTCGTGAGACCGAACGGCATAACCACATACTCTTATATACCATACCTACTTATAAAGGCTATAAGAGGTATATGTGATGGTCTAACATGCAACTGATGATAAAAATATCTCAATTCAATCTTTGGGAACACTCGTTCTCCACGAAGCTGATCAAAGAGATCATCAATCCTTAGAAAGGGATATTGGTTCTTGACCATCAACTGGTTCAACTTCTAATAATCCACACAAAGTATGAGGGTACCATCTGCCTTCTTCACAAAAAGGACAGGTGAACCCCAAGGAGAAAGACTGGTTCAGATGAAACTCTTTTCCTGTAACTCCTCCAACTGCTTCTTGAGCTCTTGTAACTCTGGTGTAGCCATCCTATAAGGATGAATGGACACCGATGTTGCTCCTGGAACAAGATCAATAGAAAAGTATACCTCTCACTCTAGAGTAAAACCTAAAAAGTCCTCTGGAAATACATCTATGAAATGATCCACCACTGGAGGAAAGTAAAAATGTGAAGTCCCCTGGTCATCCAAATATATACTAGCAATATGGGTTGTAAATCCTCCCAACCCATGATGCTCGGGTCCCACTCTGCTCGCCCAGACATCCCATTCGTCCTTATGATGAAACGATCTTCCCTCTGGTGATGTGAAACTCACCCTACGATGATAGCAGTCGACAAAATCACAGAAGGGAACTAACCATTCCATTCCAAGAATGACATCATAGCCCGTCATCTCTAAGACATAGAGGTCCCATAAGAAGTGACACTCATCAACCTCAAGATGGAACTCCTTGTATTGACATACACTAGCTGTTCTTGTCCCCAATAGAGTATCCAGTGTCAAGACATCAGCAGAAGAAAAGATACAGAGCCCAAGGATCTTCACAACAGCAATAGATATGAAACTATGAGAAGCCCATGTATTGAAAATTACAAAAGATAAAACTGAGGCAACTAGAATAGTACCTTTAACTGTAGAGGGTATGGGATCCTACTTCTACTGGGTCTGCTCCAATGCAAAATTTTAGCCTATACCACAGCCCAGTGACCCTGCCTGACCACCCTGAGCTGATCCATCCTGTTGTCATTGTACGCCTGGAAACTAGTTACCATGGTCATGACCTCCACCTCGGTATGAACGACTAGACAAACTCTAGTTACCAGACTGATGAGAAACTGGTGGTCCTACTCCTAAACGTGGAGTCATAGAAGAACCCCTGTCATCAGCTGCCGGTGAGAAAAACTGACAGAACCACTAAATATGGCCCATCTTGCCGCAATATTGGCACTCTACTAGGTCTCTTGGTCAATGTGGCCTCATATGCCCAACCTTCCCACACTGGTAGCATACTACTTGGATACCTGAAGGTGCATCCCACCTACTCAGATCTCCATGTGTAGGCTCCCTACGGCACTTCCTACTATCAGTTGGAGAAGTACTAACTCTAGATGTTGGGCCTCCCTGGCCCACAGCTTCAGAATCCCTCAGGTTGAGCTCTGTGATCAGAACCTAATTAACAATATAATATATAGAAGTCAATCTTAAGATTTTTACTTGAGATTGAATGTCATGAATGAGACCATCCTCAAAATTCCTCGCCAGGAATAACTCATCACCTTCTAGAAAAGGTGTAAATCATTGCAGCTCTATGAAGTGAGAAGAATACTCCATGACTAAAATATTACCCTTCTCCAAAATCATGAACTCTCGGGCTCGATCATCCCTCAAAGTCACCGGGTAGAAGTAATCGTAGAAGTTATGCTAAAAATCCTTCCAATCCATACCCTTTTGGCATCCCGCCTGTGATATCACATCCCACCATCTCTTGGAAGAATCCCAAAACATATACATAGCGAGTTTGACCCTAATCTCTGGAGGCATCTCCAGATGTTCTAAGATCATCAGTATTGATTCTAGCCATGACTTTGCAGCCTGGGGCCCTCCATCCCCTAAGAAAATGGGAGGATTCTACTGTTGAAAGACTCGCATCAATTCTTCCATCAACGGGGCAGGAGGCAGTGCTCCCTAAAAGTTTTGCATCATCCTCATGAAGCCCTCTCAGAACTATGCATCAGCACCTGTATCTGGGATAACGGCTGGTTCCAATATGGGCACGACTAAAGGATCTGCTTGTGGTCCCTGATCTGCCATGTCCGGTGTTATGTCACTACCCTATAACTATCGTACAACCGAAGGAAGTCTCGATGGAATGACTCTACAAATTCGAGAGCACACCTTAGATCAATATTATCAAGGAATAAAACTTAGAAGTGAAAGAATAGAAAAAGATAAAGAAATCATTCAAGTTCTTCAAAACATAGATACACGGCATGTATGTTCCCTACACGGCATGTTCCTTTAAACCTTCACATGGGCGTGTACTCCTACCAACCCTGGTCATGTAACACCCCATACACATGACATGTTGTCCTAATACATGGTGTGTACTTGAATCCTCTCCCATGCCTGAGTTCTTATACACAACTAACCCACACGGTTCTCCTAAAACAACACTACACGGCGTGTTTGTGCCAAAAACGGCGTATACTAGAAAGAACTTCACCAACCCGTGTTGTTAGTCACATGGTCAGTTACATGGCTGACTCTACACGGCGTGTTTACTCCAGACACGGCGTGTATTAACTACCCATGATCCACCTGTGTTGTTAGTCACACGGCTGAACACATGGTCTAAACACACGACGTGTATGTCTGGTACATGGCATGATCCACCAAGGATTTCCCAACCCCGTGTCTCTACCCACATAGCTAGTGACACGGTTAGATACTACACGGTGTGTAAATATAGTACACGGTGTGTACTTAAGAAAAACATTTCATTCCTGAACAGAAGGATACATAGTGTGTATTTATCATTACACACCTTTTATTCTGGGTTTTTTTGGACAGTAAGCCTCAGAAACTACTCTGGAACCCATAAAAACACTGAAACAAACATTAAAGAGCCAATTTCTGATCTATGGGAGCCCATACTCCCCGCGAATCAAATCTTGGAATCTTTTACATGTCATATACAAGCATAACAGTGCAATGATCCACCAAATTTCGATCCATGAGGGTCCATAACACCTCAGGGACCAAAGTTTGGCATTCATTCAAGTGAACTTTAAACATTATCAATACCCTATCAAACAATAGGTTATCAAGGCATCTATCACAATAGAATGTGTATATAGCACAACATCTATCACAACAACATGAAATTAGTAATGCACCCTAAATGGCATGGAAAAAATGCATGACATGTGATCTCTAGCAAGTGCATATATGATGAATGAGATGGAATACCCTCATCTCATTGGGATGCAACCAAAATAGAACCTTAATAATATCAGTGATAATAGCACAATACATGTGAATCACCCAATAGTGAAATCAAATCAATTGTAATAATTAAAAACCAAAAAATCACAATATATGAGGTGAATTGGTTTTTTCTTGTACACGGGTTAGCTACTCCTGGGCACAGCTTATTACCAAGTACCTATTCCTTCATATCCCTGGATATAAGTGCCAAATAGTAATTCAAGAAGAAAAGAATATCTTTGATACCACTTTGTAACATCCCGGTTCCAGGTGTCGCCCAAAGGTGCCCCATACTCGATTGGTCACATGGCCTCAAGCGCATTTCCCCAAATGCCAAAGGCTGCTGACCAGAAGCAAGGGTCTTGGGTGTTATAGTGTGGAAACTATGCCCTCATTGGCAGAGTAATGAAAAGAAAATAAACAGATGACAATAGCGGAAGTAGTAATAATAACATGCAATAGTAAACAGTAGAAGACTGAAAGTAAATAAACAACTGCAGCATATATATATATCTCAATAATGATGCATGATACATGTATCTAGGAAAGCAGCCAAACAATTCCCAATGATAGAATATAGTACTAAACCAAAGTACAAATTAAAACAAGTAAACAACTCCTTATCATCGCAAGCCTCGTCTTGGTCCCATGCTCTCTTGCTCCACGGCAGTCAAGTACCTAAAGTAGAAGGGTACTTGCCCTTATCTAGACCTGTAGCAATATAATCAATTTGGGCCTAAAAGCATGACTCAAACAAGGTGTGATACGAATCCCAATAGGAAACCACCCAAATATTTATGCCTAACAGTCAGTGAATATATATATATATGGCAGACAATAAGTAAAATGAGGCAATAAACAAGGAATTACTCAAAGTAAAGAGTCCTACAGTTTCAATTACATCATTTACATTTAACAATTTAACCAACCAATTACAAATACAAGAAACCCTCTGGGAAAGTTCTCATAGCCTAACCCCTCTGGTTCAATTTACAATAAGGATATAGTGAAGAATATTTGAAGAAGAACTCACCATTAATTCCCCCTATAGTCTCATATAATCAAAGACTCTCTGAGGAAGCACTCACCATCAATTCCCCCTATAGTCTTTTAGAGGTAAACTACAGACACACTGAGGAAGCACTCAACGTCAATTCCTCTTGTGGTCTCGTAACAAAACTGTAGTCACTCTGAGGAAACACTCGACGTCAATCCCCCCTATGGTCTCGCAGCGTGATAATTATAACAGACGCTCTAGGAAATCCCTCAACGTCAATTTCCCCTATGGTCTCACTACACCAGGTTCCCACAGCCCCATGTAAAGAAATCGTACACAAACGATAAACAGTAGCCAAATTAAACCTCAAAGTACTACTTGTCTAATTAGCTACAAGGAATTGCACATCATATCAGATAAATAATTTCTCCATCCTAACAAAACTAAGAATAGAAACAAAAATCCTAACAGGGAAGGCTAGACCAAATTGTCAAAATCAAACAAGCATTAGAAAACACATCCATAGCATTACAATTAACCCTATTCGCAATCAACAACCTCTATTCAAACATACAAGGCATAGAAGGCATTAACTAGTTTAAAATACCTAAACATGCAATACCCTGAATGAGGGTATTGGGAACTTTTGCGCATATAATTCAAAGACAAACTACATAAAGTCACAAACCACCTACCTCAGCATTATACGATCTATATAGTTGAATCTCAGCCTTTGATTCAACCTAGAATGTTGTAGATCTACAAAAACATCTAAAACATTCAACCAGGGATATCTCACAAAAGAAGTGGAATCAGAAAACGATGATCTAGAAGAAGGAAGAGCTTACCGTGGTGGTTCCAATGCAATCGATAGTGGTCGATTCGGAGAACGAATGGCGAGTAGGGGGCTCGGTGAAGAATCGCTGGCTACGGATGCTCCTAGACAAGACAAGACGAGAATAAGGGCGTTCTGCCAATTAGACGCAACCCCAGTCTGTTTAATGAAATAAAAATAAAGTACACAGTGTGTCTTTTAAAAGTACATGGTGTGTACTTGCCTTCACGAAGCCCCGCTTTAGGTGCCCTCCGGGTTACCCCACACGGCCATGTACTCGGCCGTTACATAGCTAGTACACGGTCACCTGCGACAACTGGGTACACAGCATGTACTCCTGAAATTTCCAGAAACTCCTCTTTTCTCAAAAACAACCAGAAAAGAAAGATATACCTGAAAGGAAGATCTGGGTTCTTATATAAACAATTCCGGATAAAAATGAGATTGGAAAATTATCCCTTACCTTAGGTTCGATATGCTTCCTATATGTCTGAACCTCCTATATAATGATTTAGATAATGTTATTAACTTTTTAAAGAATCATGGTCGTCATATATGGTCATATTCTCCTTCATTTGTTTGTAACAATTCATTGTTACTCGTTATTTGGGTTTTAACTGTTTTATGATCGTATGCATGTTTTATCAAATAAGTTCCAGTTCTCCTTATGTCATATTTATATCATTATAAAATGATATTAACATAATAAATACCATATTTATTCATTCTATACATTTATATAATCATTCTTGAGTGGTTATCTTGTAAAATGAAACACATCGCATCGTGGAGACGGTAGGTCATACGTACACACGAGCGACGATATCATTCAAATAATTGTTGAATGATATTGATTTTCATGATGTACTCTATTTCAAAATCAATATAATTTTATAATAATCATATATATTTATTACATTCGTTTTTATACCCATCCAAGTAAGGTGGTGGTGAAAAACATATTATACCACGACGAGAAGACAGTAAGTCGTATGTATGCACGCGTGGTGATTTCATCTTTCTTAGGATGGATAGAAAGTTGAATATGGTTGTTTCATAATTATAATAACATCTCAATATATAATTTATTCTATAGTTATTATTATATAATGAAACAACTCATTGAGTATAAGTAGAAGTAGAAATAAACATGAAAGAATCGGTAGAGGAGATTACCTCTTCTTTGACATGCTCTCTTTAGATCTCCTCTTAATGGAACTAGAGTTGGTCTTTTGAGAAGACCATCACCTCTAGAATGTAACTAGGAAATTTGAGAAGAGAAATGGGTAGGTTATGGATGAACTTTAAGGCTTAATGAGTTTTGGAGAAATGAGGGAGGAGGTGCTCTTTTATAATTGAGGTGAGGGTCACTTTTGGAAACCTCAAAAATATTAATTTATAATAAAATGAAACCCCACTCAAAAACCTCCAAAATGTCCCAATTTTTAATATGAGATTATATAGGGTTGTAATATCATCAACCAATAAATTTTATACAGGTTTATATGTCCATTAAAACTTTATCTTTTCAATTTAACACTTAGTTATTCTATTTCATTTTAACTAGGGTAACAAATATTTCAATATTAAAAAGGTAAAATATTTACTTATTTGATGTTATTAGATCATAAATAAATAATTTAGAAAAAAAAATTATCATATCATAATTATTATATATTTTTTAAAATGTTTTATGATTTTTAAATAATTTAATAAAACGTTGTTTTGATAAATAATCAATAGTGTCAATTTTGGCACTATTCCATTTATTGATTTTTAAAAATATAAAGATAGAAAGTTAACTTCGAACCAACTATTTTATTATATTAGTATGAGGTCAAGGTTATCTATAAAATTAATTATACATCTTAATTATCCCAAAATATATTTATTTTAATATTGTTAATACCATTTATTTGATATCTCCATTAATAAAATAATTACTACAATGATTTTGTGTAATTATTTAATATACTTATTTTTTGAGTAAAAATTAAAAATAAAATACTATTATTAAGATAAATTTAATATATTTCATGAGAATATATGTAGTAGAATTTATCTACTATAAAATCAAACATTAAAATGCTATACTTATTAAAGTATGAATGTGATAACTTTAACATTACTTTAAATAAAATAATATAAATATTATAATCTATTCTATAAGGATCCAAATGGTCACTATCTTGACCCTTGGATGATTATGGTCGATATATACTCAACCGATAAGATTTGGTCATGTGTTTGGGACTTTGTATGGTTATTAGGATTTTAATAAAAATTGTTTTATTGATTTCTCATCAGTTAATTAATTTTTACATCATCAAAGTATAAGACTTTAAAGTAATTATTTATTTCCTAAAAAATAAAAATAAATTACCATGATGTATTTAATTATTTTATATTTACATGTACTATTTATATTCAAAAATATCACCTGGTTATCCCTATATTAAAATTATTATACTTATATGAAATGTGAGTTTGACATTTTGTCACTTTCATTGGTTTTATTAATATCTATGTCATTTTCATTGTCAAGTGGACATTAAATGACTAAGTTTAGAACCAAATATGTTAAGAGTATAATTTTATTCATCCGATAGGATTTTGGTAGGTGTTAGGGTAATTTTATTATCTTTATCATATTGTTTGTTAGCTTAATTTACCTGATTTACCTTTAACTGTGGTAAATAAAAATTACCGTAGTTACTATTACTATTATGAAAAAATAAAAGGGAAATATTTACATAATTTGGACCTTTTGATTCCAAATATGGAATCCATTTTTCTAAATTCAAAACACATAATTGGTAGAAATTAATTTAAAATTAATTCTTATTGTCAAAACCAAAAAGCGGGTTTTTAAGAAGTAAAAACTATCAAAAGATTGACATGTGTTTATATCCAATTTAAATGTAAAATTACTTACAATGATCAAAATAATATGAAATTATAAAAACATGGTCCAATTACACTTTAAAACCAATTAAAAAGATAATCTAACAATATAAATAAATTATATGAATAGACAGTTTTGAATTAAAATGCGGTTTTTTTACTATTCATTAAAATATGAATTTTGTCAGAAAAATACCAAAAATTCAACCAAATTAAATTTTGATGTCCCACTTCCAAATAAGATGTTTATTTTTTCAAATATAATATATAAAAGTGTTAAAAACTAGATTTGAAATTGGTGTGTCATCAAAAGGCAGCAAAACTGTATTTTTTGAAAAATAGTTCTTTTATCTGAAAAAATTGAATTTGTTATGATATCATGTTCTAGAAAATACATAACATAAATATTAATGTTATATAAAATTAAAAATTTGGTTAATACTATTCATAACGGTTAGTTTATATCCCATTAGATAATAATATTTTAATAATATATCATTGTTTAGTGAAACTCAGTATTGTGTACAACGTTAGTAATCGAGGAAGGTCGCTCTTTCATGTAACGCAAGCCAATTCAGTGTTTCATGTAGTGAAAGCTTCCTTTGGTGTTGCGTATAACATAATTCAAACATAGTTCTTTTATACATTGATCAAAATCTATACTCAGTGTTGTGTGAAATGAATTCTATCAAAAGAACTTGAAATTGTGTGTAACACAAGCCAAGAATAGTGTTGCATATACTTCAAGATAATAAGATGTTGCATATAGTACAAGTTAATCTTGGTGTAGCATAAAACACAAGACATCAAAGAAATTAAAAAGAATCTATCTCATAAAATCTCAAGGTGTTACGCACTACCAAATCCTCAACAACAAAAAAGACCCCTGCATACCAACTCACACAAACTGGCAACCCAAGGAATATTATTTATCTCCTAAAAAACATAAAAATCACATGTGGGAAGGGGAAATAGATCTTACTCGGTTTCTTATCCATGAGTTTACTCATTTGTAGGATGTTGGGTCTTACCCAACCTTACATTGTGTGTGGTGGTCACATAGAAATGTCGGTGAGGCCTCAACATCGCCCAAATCACAAATCATAAAATAGGTGTTGGACTCTTCATGTGTTAATCATGTTTTAATGATCAAAAATCATATACATTCTGTAAATCATGTTAATCCTATTTAATCTGTCTCAAATCATGTGTACAGATGGTTAGTTTCTTTATGCTTTAAATAAACCTATCCAAGATTTTAAGTGTTATGTTTGATTATTGTAAACTATTTTTAATTTGTGTTATAATGTATTTCCTTGATAAATGAGTAAGTCTAATACATTCTATGAATATAACTATCTAAGTCTGTATACAGATATTTGGCTAAGTCTGAGAAACTGTGAGTCTGCCACCGGTTATGTTTTTCTGGAAAAGGACCCAGACACTATGACTAGACACCATGACCCAGACACCGTGACCCAGACACCATGAACAGACACCGTGACCCAGACATTCTGACCAGACATCGTGACCCAGACACCATGACCAGACACCAAAACCAGTTTCAGAGCTATTTAAGTATGTGACATTGGTTCCTTGTTGAGACACCATTTGAAGTTTGGCAAAGAACCAGACATCGTGATCCTAACACCCCATTTGTGCTACCAGTTCCTGAACTCTATACAACTATGAAATCATGAATGTATCACCGCTCAAAGGCAAAGAAGAAGACACCGTTTCGTAGTGACACTGTTTCCAAGTGACACTGTTTCCAGACAGACTTTGACATCGTTCTTTAATCTGTTTTTTCATTTTTAAATTTAATTTATAACAGTCATATTTGAGTCTTTTAAATGCACTGACATAATTAATATTTCTTTATAGACATGTAACCTGACAACACGAAGTATGAGGTGAAGAATACATGCATCCTTTTAGTTCCAACACATGCACTCCAAGAATAAAAAGAGAAGTGTAGCCCAAAAACAAGGAGGTGCACGATAACAAAGAAGCACGAGTATTCTTGAGAAAATAACTGACACATGCGACTCAATACATCTGAAGAACACACAAATAATTCTCTAATCCAAAAGTAAAGGATACCATAGATCAAAGTCAAGAACATATTCTCAATACCAACTCCACGAAGAGAATGATCCAAATCTAACTAGAAACCAGAGCACCAGACTTGCGATACTTTGTTTCTCACAAGAGGACTCGATTCAAACATCTACTTCATCCTAGAAGTCCAGATCTGTATAGACTAACACTCATAGCACTTCAAAACTTATCTCATCATTTTTTCTCTATTGTGTATTGTTTTTATCTTTCGATTAGTATGTGTGTGTCTGTATAAAAACACACATTGTCTCCTACATTAAACTGGAGGATACAAGATATCCTTCCTCTCACATATTTTTACACTTGTTTACTCCCACAGATAAGTGTGGAATAGGTCCTTGTGTGACATATTAGTTTATACCCACGAAGAACTATGGAAGAGGTCATGTGACCTGGACAGTCCTGTGTACCATTGTTTACCCTGATCCAGGGTGTGGATCAAGTTTATTAATATAAACTGCTTGGTGGCAGGTGATCACTAAGTGGAGTGGATTAGGTCTCTTCTTGAGACTGAATCACTTATTTTATATCTGCTATGTTATTTAATTTAGTTTTCTCTTTTTTACTACATAATTCAGAAATCACTAGCCACCAAGCAGTTTATATTAATAAACTTGATCTACACCCTGGATCAGGGTAAACAACAGTACATAGGACTGTCCAGTTTATATTAATAAACTTAGTGGCAGGTGATCACTAAGTGGAGTGGATTAGGTCTCATCTTGAGACTGAATCACTTGTTTTATATCCGATGTGTTATTTAATTTAATTTTCTCTATTTTACTGCATAATTCAGAAATCACTAGATTTACTTTGATAGTTAATCCTGGGAAGAAGTTATAATTTTTTTGACTTATTAGAATAGCTTCAAAAGTAATATTAACAACTACACTAGTACAAAAACCTTTTTTTACGTCACCATTTTTCATGTCGGTTTTTTATAACTGACGTGAAAATATCTAAAAATCGATTTTTCACGTCGGTTATTATATAACCGACATTAAAATACATTTTCGCTGATTTTTCACGTCGGTTATATAAGAACCGACGTTAAAAATCCATTTTACCTGATTTTTCACATAGGTTATTATATAACCGACGTGAAAAAGTCACGAAAATAAATTTTTCACATCTGTTATTAAATAACCGACGTGAAAAATCCTTTTCTAGAAAAATATATTAAAATTTTCACTTATTTTTCACGTCGGTTATTAAATAACCGACGTGAAAAATCTATTTTCGTGACTTTTTCACGTCGGTTATTTAATAACCGACATGAAAAATGTTTACAAAAATGTAGTTAATTTCTCAAGCTTTTATTTGACAGGTCACGGAGCTCAAACGGAGTTACGGATTAAAAGTTATGGCCTTCAGAAGTTGATCATCTCTAAACGATGTCTTAAGAATGTCTAACTTCTAAAGGCCATAACTTTTAATCCGTAACTCCGTTTGAGCTCTGTGACCTGTCAAATTAAAGCTTGGAAAATGAAGTACATTTTTGTAAACTTTTTTCACGTCAGTTATTAAATAACCGACGTGAAAAATCCTTTTCCAGGAAAATATATTAAAATTTTCACTTATTTTTCACGTCGGTTATTTAATAAATGATGTGAAAAATGTTTTAAAAAATGTAGTTCATTTCTCAAGCTTTAATTTGAGAGGTCATGGAGCTCAAATGGAGTTACGGATTAAAAGTTATGGCCTTCAGAAGTTGATCATCTCTAAACGATGTCTTAAGGATGTCCAACTTCTAAAGGCCATAACTTTTAATCCGTACTTCTAAAGGACATAACTTTTAATCCGTAACTTTGTTTGAGCTTCGTGACCTGTCAAATTAAATCTTGGAAAATTAAGTACATTTTTGTAAACTTTTTTCACATCGTTTATTAAATAACCGACGTGAAAAAGTCATGAAAATCAATTTTTCACGTCGGTTATTTAATAACCGACGTGAAAGAGTGACGAAGATTGACTTTTCACGTCGGTTTTATAATAACCTACGTGAAAAATAAGTGAAATTTTTAATATCTTTTCACGTCAGTTATCATAAAACCGACGTGAATGGTATTTTTAATATCCCGCGAACGCGAAATTTCAATTTTTTTACATCGCGGCATCAAAATTTTGAATTACCGCCTAAAATTTTTAATACCGAATTTTCTCATAGAATCTCAATTATATGTTTCCATTATACACCCATCCTAATTTGAAGATCATTTATTTCAACCATTATCGTTCCCCCAAATCGACTCTTTTTCTCTCGAACGTGAATCAATTATTTCTTCTTTCCGTGATCTCGTCAAGGTATATTTAATCATAAATCCATGATTTCTGGTTTTTATGATTTGTTTTCTTAATTGATATACCATTTTATGATCATTTTATTCAACCATCATCGTTACACCGAATCAACTTGTTTTATCTTCAATGTGAATCAACGATTTCTTATTTCCGCGACCTCGTCAAGGTATTTGTAATTATTTTCCCATGATTTATATTTTATATGAGTAGTTTTCTTAATTGATATACCATTTGACGATTGTTAATTTATTATAATGATGGATGATTCTTTATATCATGATAAAACTGCAAATCCCCCTATGGATTCAAATATTCCTTCTAATATGAAGTTACGGTTGGCTCATTCAATCTTTCCTTGAAAAAATATCAAAATTCTGATGGTCATAACTTTTGATCCGTAAATCCATTTGAGCTCTATGACCTGTCAAATGGAAGCTTAGAAAATTTTCTACAAGATAGTAAACATTTTTTATGTCGGTTATTAATAACCGACGTTAAAAATAACTTTTAACGTCGGTTATTAAATAACTGGCGTAAAAAATGACTTATAACGTCGGTTTTTTCAAAAACCGACGTAAAAATGGCTTCTTATCGCCATTTTTCAGAATGTATTTCACGTCGGTTTTTTAAAAACTGACGTTAAAAACTATATTGCCCCATTTTTTACATCGGTTATTAAATAACCAACGTAAAAAATCATATTTTTAACGTCGCTCGCAATAACGTCACTTAAAAATCGACGTTAAAAAGAAAAAAAAACGACGTAAAAAAGGTTTTTGTACTAGTACTGATATTAAGATTAATGAGAATTAATCAATCTTCTGAGAAGTTATTTAAACAGGCAAACTTTCATAATAGTATTACTTTGATTAACTAGGTTGTATTGATTTTTATTGAGGAACCTTTTAAGAATAATTTTCAAACAGAAATTTTAATAGATACTCAATTCACCCCCCTCTTGATTACTCTACTCTGACCAAAATTTAGTATCAAAGGTTGTTTGTTATTTCTGTTAAGACTCTGTTTTTAACCCTATTCAACTGTGATTTTAGTTGTACTTTAAAGATCTGTAAATTTATGTAAATTCTAAATTTTTAGCTCTTTAAAATTATTTATTTATTATGGATAATAGACTGGAAGGTGCTGCAACAAAAAGACCACCATTCTTTAATGGAACCAATTATGCCCAATGGAAAATTAAAATGAAAATGCATTTAGAAAGTATGGGTTTTGAAATTTGGTCTTCAATCATAGATGAGTATAAGATTACTACTACTAATAGAATCACTTGGGATGACCCAACCAAGACTGCCTACAATAACAATTGCAAATCCATGAATGTTTTATATTTCTCTTTAGGAGATGAGGAATTTAACAGACTTTCTGCATGTAAAACTGCTCATGAAATTTGGGATACTTTATCTGTTTCACATGATGTAACTTCTAGTGTGAAATAAATGAGACTTAATACTTATACTATTAAATATGATAACTTTAAAATGAAACCTAATGAGCCTATTTCTGACATGTATCTCAGGTTCAACGAAATTGTCAACACAGTGATTACTCTTGGAAGAGAAGTCGCTGCCAATAAAAAAATCATATGGATTCTCAAATGCCTACCTGACAGATGGAGAGGAACCTATGTCTCTATTAGAGAGTCATGAAACATCAGCAAATTACTTGTAAAAGAACTCACTGGGAAATTAATGATGTATGAAGAGGAGCTGAAGGTCAACAAGGAAGAGGAGGATAAACCCAAAAGAAAATCTGTTGCATTTAAGAACACCACCTCTAAACACAAAGAGAAAGGGAATTTGGAAGTCTCTGTAGAAATTTCCAGTGGTGAACAATCATCACCTGATAGTGATGAGGAGATGGATCAATTATCCAGAAGGTTTAAGAGATTCTACAAGAAGAAGAAATTTTTTATAAATCCTAACTTCAAGGGAAGATATGATCAAAAAGGAAGGTGGAAGAAATATTGGAAAAGAAGTGAAAAGTTTGATGAGATAGTATACTATGAATGTAAGCGAAAGGGACATATAAAGTCTGACTATCCAAAGATCAAGTACAAAAAGAAATATGAGGACAAAGATAGAAAGTATAAAAAGGAAATGAGAGCAACATGGAGTGCTTTTGAAGACAGTTTAAGTGACTCGGAATCTTCACATGATGAATAGGCTAACAAAGCCAATATGTGTTTTATGAAAAACACATCTAAGGTAACACTGGAATCTATTGTACACAATTCCTATTATTCTGGAGATGGGATTGATTCTGAAAATATGTATAATGAAGAAATTATTGAGTACTATAATATTCTTGAAGAGACATGTAATTAACTAAAAGATAAATACAAATCTTTGAAGAAACATCATGCTCTTACCTCAACTGTTAAAACTAAACTTACTGTAGAAATAGAGAAAAATTCTCAATTACTCAAAGAAAATAATGAACTAAATCTATCTAATGAGCAATTAAAAAATGACCTTGAAAGGTTTACTAATGGTAAAGATACTTTGGTACAAATGTTAGGTAAACATATTGCTCCTAAATATATTACTGGTATTGGCTATCAACCTGGTAAAAGAAATTTTGGAAGAACTAATTTCATTTCTAAGTCTAGGACACACAGCTTTACTCCTAGTTCTGGAAAACATTCATCTAGTTCAAATTACGATACACTCTCTACTATTTCAAGATTTTCTAGACCAAATAGAGTTTATTTTTCAATCACTTTACATAATGCTTATAGGAAACCTATGAGGCAGATATGGGTACCTAAAGCACTAGTCACTAATATTACTGGACCCAAACAAATATGGGTACCAAAGTCTGTTTCTGTTTGACTATTTTGTAGGAAAGTTGCTTAAATAGCTCCTGTAAAAGCTTATGGTACTTGGACAGTGGGTGTTCAAGACACATGATAGGGGACTATTCATGCTTCAAGAATTTAATAAAAATTGATGGTGGACATGTCACCTTTGGTGACAATGCCAAAGGAAAAATCATTGGCCTTGGCCAAATCGGTAACTCTAACTCAGTTTTAATTTCCAGAGTACTTTTTGTTGATGGATTGAAATATAATTTTCTTAGTATTTAACAACTATGTGATGATGGATTTCATGTTAAATTTGAAAATAATTCTTGAAATTCCTTTAATTCTAAAAATGAATTAGTATTTTCTGTATTAAGAAATGAAAATGTATACTCTGTTAACTTAGATTATTTAGTCTCTCAAAATGATTCATGTTTAAGTGTATTTCACAAGGAGTCTTGGATTTGGCATAGGAGACTAAGACATTGTAATATTCACTCTCTTAGAAAGTTAACTAGAAAGAGTTTAGTCAAAGACCTACCCAAACTTGAGTTTCCAAATGATAAAGTGTGTAATATTTTTTAAAAGGGAAAGCAACAAAAAATTTCCTTTAAACCAAAGAAAGAAGTGTCAACTTCTCAACCTCTAGAACTGGTTCACATGGATTTGTTTGGACCATCTAGAGTTTCTAGTTTAAATGAGAGGTACTATGTTTATGTTCTTGTAGATGAATTTTCTGGATATACTTGGACTTTCTTTTTGGCTCAAAAAAGTGAATTCTTCTCTCATTTTACCAAATATGCCAAAACTGTAGAGAATCTTAGTGGACTTAGAATTAAATCCTTAATAAGTGATCATGGCCGTGAGTTTTAAAATCAAGAGTTTGAATCTTTTCGTTCTCAAAATGGCTATAGTCATAATTTCTCTACCCCTAGAACACCTCAACAGAATGGAGTTGTAGAAAGAAGAAATAGAACCTTTCAAGAAATTGCTAGGACCATGCTTAGTGAATATGACTTACCTATTTATTTTTGGGCTGAAGCTATAAATACAGCATGTTATATTATCAATAGAGTGTTGATTAGACCCATTCTTAAAAGAACTCCATATGAGTTATGGAACAATAGAAAACCCAAAGTAATCTACTTCAAAGTATTTGGTTGCAAAGTCTATATCCTTAATACTAAGGATAATATTGACAAATTTGCATCCAAGAGTGATGAAGGAATCTTTCTAGGATATTGAATCTCTAGTAAATCCTATAGAGTATTTAACAAGAGAACTAAATGTGTGGAAGAATTTATCCATGTAAAATTTGATGAAACAGATCCACATGAGCCTAAGACCTCTCTAGAGAACCTGGAGGATGATGTGTCAAATCTAGACATCAATACAAAATCCTCTAACCATCCTGTAAAGGAATCTGTGAAAAATTCCAGTTCTGGAAATTCTTTAGATTTCGGTCATAATGAACCTGAACCTGTTGAAGAACCTGAAATCACTAGTCCTTCTTTTTCTAGAGCTGTTAGAACTCTTAAGAACCATCCTTTAGATATTGTTGTAGGAGATTTAGATAAAGGAAATCAAATGAGATCTTCTCTTAGAAATCAGGTTGAACATCAAGTCTTCTTGTCACAACTTGAACCTAAAAACATTAATGATGCTATCGATGATGAATTTTGGGTGATGGCTATGCAAGAAGAGCTTAATCAGTTTGAAAGAAACAAATTTGGAAACTTGTTGACAAAACCAAAGACACATTTACTATAGGCACTAAATGGGTGTTTAGAAATAAAGTAGATGAAGCTAGTAACATAGTTAGAAACAAGGCTAGATTGGTTTAACAAGGCTATAGTCAAGAAGAAGGGATTTATTATGAGGAAACCTTTGCACCAGTAGCTAGACATGAAGCCATCAGAATTCTGCTTGCTTATGTTGCACATCTGAATTTCAAACTATATCAAATGGATGTTAAGAGTGCATTCCTAAATGGGTATATAGTTGAGGATGTCTTTGTTGAGCAACCACCTGGTTTTACAAATCCTCATTTTCCAAATCATGTTTTTAAATTATCAAAAGCTTTATATGGTTTAAAACAAGCTCCAAGAGTTTGGTATGATAGATTAAGTACTTTTCTTATTTCCAAAGGTTTTACAAAAGGAATAGTTAATCCTACCCTTTTTATAAAACAAATTTCCAATGATGTTTTAGTAGTTCAAATTTATGTAGATGATATTATATTTGGATCTTCAAGAAATTCTTTATGTACCAGATTTTCTAAAATGATGAAAAACAAATTTGAAATGAGTTTAATGGGTGAACTAAAATTCTTTCTTGGATTTTAAATCTTTCAAAATAATGATGGTATTATTTTAAATCAAAGCAAATATGCTAGATATCTTCTAAAACGTTTTGGCTTGGATAACACTAAAAGTAGTGACAGTCCAATTAGTACTACTTGTAAGTTGGATCTTAATGGAGATGGAAAATTTGTTGATCAAACCACTTACAGAGGAATGATTGGAAGCCTACTCTACTTAACCGCTAGCCGACCTGACATTATGTTTAGTGTATGTATGTGTGCTCGTTTTCAAGAAAACCCTAAGGAATCTCATTTAAATGTTGTTAAGATAATTTTCAAATGCCTCAAGCATATACCCAATCTAGGACTGTTCTATCCCAGAGGACAATCATTTTAGTTAGTTAGTTATTCTGATACTGACTTCGGTGGTTGTAAGTTAGATAGAAAAAGCACCTCTAGAACATGTCACTTTTTAGGCAAGTCACTAGTATCATGGTAAGGGTGTAATTTCGGCCCAGGCCGGGTCTGCCATGCAAAAAGTCAGGCCGCTGACCACTATTCGGGTCGGGCCGGGCCGACCCGAACAACCCCATGAGGCGGCCCGAGCCTAGCCTCGGGCCGGGATTTTTTTGGCCGGGCCTGGCTTTTTCAAGTCGGGTCATGGTGGGCTTTTATTATTTTCAAAATAATTGTTTGTTTAAAAAAAATTATTTAAACATTTTTTTAACATTTATTTAAAATGTTTCTTTACATTTATTTTTAAATGCATTTTTTTTTGTAAAAACGTTTATTTTATTTTTTATTAACATTTTACAGTGGGTGGGTATGTTTTTTTGTCTAAATAGATTTATATATTGTAAATATATATATTATTTTCAAATTGTAAAAAAAATAATGAGGGGGTGCGCAGCTGCTATGGGTGAGTTTAAAGCCTTATTATTTAAACGTTTTTCTAACATTTTTTTAAAACATTTTTTTACATTTATTTTTTTAAAATTATTTGTAATTTTTTAAGCGTTTGTTAATATTTTTTATTTAAACATTTTTATTTAAATCATTTTTTAACATCTGTTTAAAACGTTTTTTTTACATTTATTTTTAAATGATTAATTTAAAACATTTTTGAATTTTTTAAACGCATGCTTTTTACAAGTGTTTTTTAAAAATATTTAACTTTTTTCATATTTTAATGTAAAAGGTATTTTTTAACTGTTTGTTTTAAAAAAATTAATTTAAATTTTTGTTTTACAAACTTTTTTTAAGCATTTTTATTTAAAACTTTATTTAAACTATTTTTTAACACTTGTTTAAAACGTTTTTTTTTACATTTATTTTTAGACCTTTAATTTAAAACGTTTTTTTGAACGCATATTTTTTACATGTATTTTTTTAATCATTTAACATGTTTTATGTAAAAACATTTTACAGTGGGTGGATATGTTATTTTTTTCTAAATAGATTTATATATGTCTGTGAATTTATATATATTATGTACAAATTAAAAAAAATGAGTGATTAGGGGGTGTGCAGTGGTGGGTGGTGGGTTTAAAGTGTTGTTATTTAAACGTTTTTATCATTTATTTAAAACATTTATTTACATTTATTTTTTTAACTTATTTATGAAAAGTATTTTTAAGCGTTTGTTTAATTTAAAACATTTTTTTAAACGTTTTTTAATTTTTTTGCAGGGCAGGCCCGACCTGGCCCTGTCTGGACCGAAATTACACCCTTAGCGGGTGCACAGTAGTGGGTGAGTTAATTTTTTTCTAAATAGATTTATATATGTATATATAGTATATATAATATATGCAAGTTTTATCATATTTAAAAAAATAATGAGGTTGGGGTGTGCAAACATCATTTGGTGAGTAGTTATTTTTTTTAATATATAATAAGTTATTATATATATATAATATGATAAAATTGTAAAAAAAATAATTAGGGATTGGGGGGTGCACTGCAATGGGCGGGTTAATTTTTTTTTCTAAATAGATTTATATATAATATATGTAAGTTGAAACATATTTAAAAAAATTAATGAGATTGGAGGACGTGTACGAACATCATTAGGTGAGTGTGTTATTTTTTTGCTCATATAAAATAAGTTATTATATAATATTAAATCATTGACACACACACACACACATATTATTAATGGATTTTTAAAAGTCACACTTAATTGATATATATTATTAATAGCTTTATATATATTATTAACGACTTTGTTTATATATATATATTATCAAATCATTGATATATATATATATATATATATATTATTATTAGTAGATTTGTTTTTATATAAACATATATATAATATGCAAGTTTCATCATATTTAAAAAAAATTAGTGAGGTTGGAGGTGTGCGCGAATATCATTGGGTGTGTTATTTTTTTATTAATATATAATAAGTTATTATTTATATATAATGTTAAATGATTCATATATATAAATATACATATATATAATATGAGAAAATTATAAAAATAATAATTAGGGGTTGGGGGTGCGTCGCAGTGGGTGAGTTAATTTTTTTTCTAAATATATTTATATATATATATATAGTATATATATAATATATGCATGTTGCAACATACTTAAAAAAAATTAATGAAGTTGAGGGACTCGCACAAACATCATTATGTGAGTGTTTTTTTTATTAATATACCAGTGGGTCGGGCTTTTTCAGGTCGGCCCGGCCTGGCCCGCGCGCCTTCTTGGATAGGCCCAGGCCCGACCCGATGAACCTACGGCCCGAGCCCGACCTGGCCCGATGCGGGCTTTGTCGGGTCGGGCCGCTCGGGCTTTCGGGCCAGGCCGCTCGGGCTTTCGGGTCGGGCCTGTCGGGCTTTCGGGCCGAAATTACACCCTTATATCATGGTATAGTAAGAAACAAAACTCTATTGCATTATCTACTGCAGAAGCTGAGTACATAGATGTTGGTAGTTGTTGTGCACAAATTTTGTGGATGAAACACACATTACTAGATTATGGATATCAATTCAGGCATGTACCTATAAATTGTGATAATACAAGTGTTATTAACATCTCAAAAAATCATGTTTCACACTCTAGGACAAAATATATTGATGTAAGACATCACTTGTTGAGAGACCATTGTCAAAAAGGTGATATCACTTTGGAATTCATTAGAACTGAATATCATCTCGCTGATATATTCACCAAACCATTAAATTTTGAAAGAATAGATTACATTATACATGAATTGGGAATGATAAATCTTAAGTAGTAAGTGTACGGTTTCACAGCTTACTGTTTCACAGTTTACGGTTTCACAAGTCACTGTCGTAAGATTACTGTCTAACTCTTACAGTTATATAGTTTTACTGCCTTAAAAGTTGCTGCTTCAAACAATACGGTCGCACAGTTTAGAAATCACATAGTTACGGTCTCACCATGAAAGCCAGTTACGGTCTCACCATAAAGACACTTTTTCGTTTTATTTACATATTATAAACGCCCTTCCTCATCAACTCCTCAGAAGCGAAGATCAAAGAAGAAGATGAAAATAGCATCAAAGTTAGCGCCCGAAGGTCTGTTGAATCCAAACCTGGTGAACAGAATAATGGTACCCGAAAAGGAAATTTGCCCCAAGTGGCTACTGTCAAGTAAGTATTTAGTATTGAAAGTACTAAGAGAGCAAGGGTGACTGGATTGGTTCACAAAGGAGGATAGACCGATATACCCGAAGCTAGTTTCACAGTTTTACCAGTTCGTTCAATTCTCTTTTGATACAGAAGATGGTTTTGTTCTGAGAAGCTAGATCAATGGGAAAAGATGTACCTTTTCTTTGAGGTTATGGGTTGCATGCCTAAGGATACCTCATAAGGGTATTTTTTAGGATTACCGGAGAGTTCATCCACCTCCAAATGAGATCTTTGTTTTGGAAGAAGCCTTGGGAAGCTTAACTGGGAATGAAACAAAGAGAAGAGCTATAGCTGCTGAGCTGGATGGGGAAACTAGACTTTTGTTTAAATTTGTTCAAAATCTAATTAGCCCCAGAAAAGGTGATTTTTCTACACTCAAGTATCAGAATGTATTTTTGATACATCTTATGAAGAATGGACACAAGATCAACCTATGTAAGTATGTCATACTCCATATGTGTAAGTTGATAAAGACAACCTCCAATTCAACCTCTTTGTTCTACTCAAGATTAATCTTATCTATACTTCATGAAAAAGGGTTGGTTGGACCAGATGAAGAAGTCATTAAGGACTATGAATTTTGTATTTCAAAAGTTACTATCAAGAGAATGAAAATCAGTTGGAATCCATGGAGAAAAGCATGGGTGGGAGATAATGACAGGGTCTATGAAAAGTTCAACCCGGTTGAGAATTCTTCAAGACCTAAGGACATTTCTGATCCTGGTTTGGAACCAGATGAAATCGTTGACTATTCTGATGAGGAAGAAGAAGAAGAAGTTGTTTCACCTACAGGGAAAATTGTCCTAGATGAGAAAGACAATGAACCTGCTCCTCAAGTCTTAATTGAGTAGGCAGTACTTATCCCTGAAGAGATTGTTGATCTGGAAGAAGAACCTGCTTCTAAAGAAGAATATTTTGTTGTTGAAAGGGAAAAGGATGTTCTGGAAGAACATTTAGAAGAAAATCTTTCACTTGAGAAAGAAGATGCTTATGAGGAACATTTGAAGGAACAAGTTGTTCCTGAAATTATCCCCTCTGCTGAAGAGAGAATGAAGTAATCCTTTCAGTTAGCTAGAAAGGAAATGGGTGAGGCTATTGGGGATGAAATCTTGGAAATAGATCAAGGATATAAATCTCTTAGTTCTGATAAAGATGCACATGTTGAGGGGGAGCAGCACCCGAATCTGGAAACTGTTGATATTCTTAATCCGGTTGATCCAAGCTCTGTGGATACATGTTATAAATTCTCTAGCTATTTTGATGTAAATGATTTCCAGGAAGCCTCAGCTAAAGGTATAGATCTGTCTGCTATGTTTTAGTTGAAACCAGTATCTGCTCTTGATGTTATAGCTGCAAAGGAACCTGAGCCTGTCTCAGCTCCTATTCTCGAACCTTCACAAGAACCTTCCACCTTAGTGAGTAAGGATGATTTGAAAGCATTTGGAGCTACCCTTTTGGCTGGGGTTGAAAAGCTAATGAATACTCAGCCTCCTCCTGTGACAAACTTGAGTGAAAGAGATGACACCTTGTTGTTAGAGAATATTATTTGGCAGATTCAGCCAAAAATGATTCATGAAATTCAAGAAGTCGGAGTTGAGAACAAACAACACAGTAATGAAGTGAAGCCTCTCATAGGTATGGTTGAAGATATGCAAAGAATGTTGAACTCAAGACCAGAACGTGTTGCTCATCCTGTTGAGGATGTTGGTAGTCAGATTCCACAGGAATTAACATCCCTGATTCAACCTAACCTCACTTCCTTAGCTGACAAGGTGGCTGAAAGAAACAAGCAAAATGTTCAAGAGATGTGTGAGCTTGTTATTGGTCTTAACAAGTTGACTGATGAGTATAAGGGTTGTCTCCAGAAATTTCTAAATCAATTGAAGTCCCTTACTTCAGCTATTACAGCTTCTAGTACCTCTAAACAATCATCTCAACCTTCCTTGGACAGTGATCTACTCAGAACGGTTGTTAAGGAAGAACTTTAGTCTATGCTCAATGGCTTTGACAAAGAGTCTCTATATGTGGTTGTCAAGAACAGTGATAGAGTTCTTGATCTGGTGAGAATTCATTCCAAGATTGTCAATGATGCTCAAGAAGAAATTACTAAAAAGGTTGTTTTCTACTTCAATAGGATCTTCTCTAAGCATGATATAACAAACCATTTCAAGTACCTTGTAGAGAATCTGAAAATCCCTCCTGTTACTCAAGCTTTCAAAACTCAAGTTCAAAAGCTGAAATATTTCACTCCTTTGTTGGACAAGTTCATGGAGAACAAGGATGACTTTAAGAAATCCATGTAGTATGGTGGTGAGATTATTGCTGACTTCATCAAGCTTTTGAGGTCTTATCTTCATGTCCAGAGCACTGCTATTGTGGCTCCTACAGCTACACCCTTGAGACCTGGTTTTCCTACCTTCTCATCCTCTGCCCTTACCTCAACTTCTATGTTTGTCTCTCAGGCTCTAAGTCAGATCAGACCTATTATCCTTGAACAACAATTGCCTCGGTCTTCCACTACACCTACCTTGGCCCCCTCTTTTTTTGAAGGTCTCCCTCTGCCTTCTTTGTCAGTTGGTTCACTTCCTTCTTCCACTTCTACATCTGCTCCTGTGGCTTCTAGTGATGTTGCTGCCAAGGGAAAAGAGAAGATAGTCGGTGGTGAACAACAGTGAACGCTATCTTTTGATAGGGATAATTTGTTGTATTTTTGTTGCCTATTGTTTGTAATGACACTTTTTTGTCCATCTAATGCAATGTGACCTCTTCTTATCTATTCTCTTATTTAATTTTGTACTCTTTTATAATCCCAAAAGGGGGGGAGACATGCACTCTAAATGAACACTAAGGGAGAGACACATTCACTAAGAATAGATATCTCACTCACATGATTTGTGATCATCAAAAAGGGGGGAGATTGTTGGACTCCTCATGTGTTAATCATGTTTTAATGATCACAAATCCTATACATTCTGTAAAACTTGTTAATCCTGTTTAATTTGTCTCAAATCATGTGTACGGATGGTTGGTTTCTTTATGCTTTAAATAAACCTATCCGAGATCTTAAGTGCTATGTTTGATTATTGTAAACTATTTTTAATTTGTGTTATAATGGATTTGCTTGATAAATGAGTAAGTCTAATCCATTCTATGAATATCACTGTCTAAGTCTGTATACAGATGTATGACTAAGTCTGAGAAACCGTGAGTCTGCCACCGGTTATGTTTTTCTGGCAAAGGACCCAGACACCGTGACCAGACACCGTGACCCAGACACCGTGACCCAGACACCGTGACCAGACACCGTGACCCAGACACCGTGACTAGACACTGAAACCAGTTTCAGATCTAGTGAATTCTATGACATCGGTTCCTTGCTGATACACTGTTTGAAGTTTGGCAAAGGACCAAACATCGTGATCCTAACACTACATCTGTGCTACCAGTTCCTAAACTCTATACAACTATGTCATCATGACTGTCTCACCGCACAAAGGCAAAAAAGAAGACATTGTTTCGTGGTGACACCGTTTCCAAGTGACACCATTTCCAGACATACTGTGACACCGTTATTTAATCTGTTTTGTCATTTTTCAATTTAATTTCTAACAGTCATATTTGAGTCTTAAATGCACTGACATAATTAATATTTCTTTGTAGACATATCACCTGAAAGTACGAGGTATGAGGTGCAGAATACATGCATCTTGTTGGTTCTAACACATGCACTCCAAGAATAAAAAGAGAAGTGTGGCCCAAAAACAAGGAGGCGCGTGATAACGAAGAAGCACGAGCATTCTTGAGAAAAGAACCGACACATGCGACTCAATACATCTGAAGAACACACGAAGCATTCTCGAATCCAAAAGGCTGGGATACCATAGATTAGAGTCAAGAACATCTTCACAATACTAACTCCACGAAGAGCACAAGCAAGATCTAACTAGAAACCAGAGCACCAAACTTGCGATACTCTATTTCTCGCAAAAGGACTCGATTATGACATCTGCTTCATCCTAGAAGTTTAGAGCTGCATAGACTAACACTCAGAGCATTTTTAATCTCATCTCATCATTTTTGCTCTGTTGTGTATTGTTTTTAGCTTTAGTGTGTGTGTCTGTATAAAAACACACAATGTCTCCTGCATTAAACCGAAGGATACAAGATATCCTTCCTCTCACATCTTTTTACACTTGTTTACTACCATAGATAAGTGTGGAATAGGTCCATGTGTGACCTGTTAGTTTATACCCACGAAGAACTGTGGAAGAGGTAGTGTGACCTGGACAGTCCTATGTACTGTTGTTTACCCTGATCCAAGGTGTGGATCAAGTTTATTAATATAAACTGTTTGGTGGTGAGTGATCACCAAGTGGAGTGGATTAGGTCTCGACTTGAGACTGAACCACTTTTTTTATATCCGTAATGTTATTTAATTTAGTTTTCTCTGTTGTACTGCATAATTCAGAAATCACTAAATTTACTTTGATAGTTAATCTTGGAAAGAAGTTATAATTGTTTTGCCTTATTAGAATAGCTTCAAAAGTAATATTAATAACTAATATTAAGATTACTGAGAATTAATCAATCTTCTGAGAAGTTATTTAAACAGTCAAGCTTTCATAACCGTATTACTTTGATTAACTGGGCTGTATTTATTTTTATTGAGGAACCTTTTAAGAATACTTTTCAAACATAAATTTTAATAGATACTCAATTCACCCCCCCACCCCACCCCTCTTGGGTACTCTACTCCGACCAACAATAGGAATATATCACAACCCAAAAACCAACCATATTCAACATATACACGACCAATCTTCATCACCAACCCAACATTTAAAGAAAAATCCTCATCAAGATGACCTTTCAATGAGTTTGGTGCTAGGTTAGGTTTAGTATGTCTGTCTTATATAAATCAAATAGATAAGGGAACAAGATTGAGTGAAGATTACACATCAAGGTTTGTTGGTATCGAAAAAGAAAGTATAGTCCTCGTCATATTGATGGGAGGAAAGTAATGGTTAAGATTCGATGGTACTCCCATGGTAAGATAGGCTCAACCCTCGACCCAATGATAGGGGGAAAGAAATTAATTATGCTTATGCTAAATAGAGTCTCTAACATCTTACCGAGTCCAATGTGTGTATCGTAAGACATTTGATCAAATTAAAACACACTACCCTCCGCCTAGGTCAATTATCACCATGAGAATTCCTAAGAGCCCCAACCCATCACTCCATTTTGGAGTAAGGTTACATCAAAATGGAGTATGAACATTGAAATGCACACAAACCCACTTCATTTTCTACTCTAAAAAGAATATTCATTCGATATCCCTAATTTTTATATATCAAAACAAATGTAAACAATTTATTATACAAATAAAATGGGTATAATTAAAAAAAAAACACAAGATAACATAGAGCCAAATACGGCAATGATGTCACATCTACCAATAGCATTCTTATGCTATAATAGTGCTGAGTTGGAGATGGTTTAAGTTGAAACACATTGAATATCTTATATTTTACACCACATATTTTAAGCTTTTTCCAAAATAATGACTAAATCCATGAAATTGCATCAACAAGCTAATAGAACATTGCATCACACCACTAATCACATTCTAAACGTGGCTGAAATCCAAATTTATTCATTAACGTCATTTTAAATCACCACATGAATCATGAGAATTAAATAAAGTATTTTTAGATTTGATCGGAAGTCATCATTATCCATTTAAAGACAAACTCCACTAAGCTCGGGTCCACTTAGTTGCCCGAAAGTCAACTGTCTTGGAACAGTATCAGATTCCCACCCCAAACGAAACACCAGATATTAACATTAATGACATGAATTATATTTTAATTTAAATTCATTTACATTGTTGAATTTAACATTTTTCCACTGGATTCAAAAAAAATTATTAAACACAATCTACTAAGCAATAATTTAGTCACATAACGATGCACAAGTCACAAGGCAGTAGTGGTCTCAATCATCACTAGTAAGCACTTAGTGGACTAACAACAAATGCATTTTAATACACCAGAGATTTCAGTGGGAACAAGAACACCCGGATTTTGAATGGCTGATGGAGGCCACCTTATAACTGTGTTCCCAGGCATCCAAAGGCGGTGTGTGGGCATGCGGGACATGGCGAGGATGTTTCTCTCGCCTGTCGCCCTTTATCTGCTTCAACGCATGCTTCATGGCTGGCAGCAAGGCCTCCATGCACTCCGCAACCGCATTTGGATTCCCAGGCATGTTGATTATCTAATTCCAGGCAACACCAAAGCAATTGGGGACATTTCGCATTTATCAAGCAATATTTCACAAGGTGGAACCTAAAATAAGCTTACCAAAGTTGATCCTCTTATTCCAGCAACAGACCGAGAAAGCATTGCAAAGGGTGTCACCTGTATGAGGAAAACAAGAGCACAGCAGTAGAAGAAACATGTACAATAAAAATAGTCTTTTCCTTCATAAGGTTTCCTTGAATTGCTAGTATTCCAATTTTCCATCACTCATTCCCTTTCTCAGGATCTCGTTCCCTCCTACCAAATGTAACCTAAATGAATGGAAAAGAAGTTGTCTGATATGTTGGGCAGAATGAAAGGAAGATGTCTGATTGTGCTGTCTGCTAACCAGTTTGTCTTGGTTTCTTTTATCTAATAAATTGTACCTTCAAACTTTCCCGCATCATGACATGCACAAGCCCAGGTGCATCTCTTTGTAACAGCTGTTTGGTTGCTTCAGGGGTAACATCTCTAGGGGTGAAGCCCGTACCACCTATGTAGAAAAAAAAGTGCAATATTTTAAGAGGATGGACAACTATTTTTCACTAAGCAAAAATATTAATAACCATACCAAGAGTAAGAATGAGATCCATTTGCTCATCATCACTCCATTTCTTCAACACCTCCATGATTTTGCAGACATCATCAGGAACTGCAGCTGTTGCAACTACCTTTGCTCCCCCTAACCTAGCCGATGAAGAATCGACAACAGAAACTGCCCTTGGACCACTACAGATTTAAAATATCGTATAACTAGTCCGTGAGTTCAGACGACCAAGCAATAAATGGAAAGTACAGAGTCTAAAACGTATGCTAAGACAGATTAATTCAGCTCCAGAACCCCCAAAAAAATCCATGAACCCAGCTCAGAGTGAAGCACCCAAGTGCTGCAACTCATTCCATAATAGGAGGATCCGAGACCTCCCTGGTGAATGGAAGGATTAATCCAGAAAGGGCAAAGCTGTCCATTCAGAGGAAGCAGGCCATAAGGCCACGTGGGATTTTACTGGGTGGGAGCAGCGGTTATTAAAGGGGAGTGGGGAGCGTACTGGGAGGGTATCTTTTCAGTTGGAGGGTTGCTTGGGCGGTAAACCATCGAAGTCCTCAAGGGGGTCTTGAGTCTGTTGTCACTCTCCTGTTTTTCTCACTGTAGTTCCAAATTTCCTCCATGAATATACTTGCCAAGGATCTCTGTTCTTAACACTTGGACCAACCTGCCTCTCCCACCCCCTCTCCACCTCTCCTCAGATCCATGGAGACGCGCACTCAGTCTTGTGTGGATGGCATCGAAAAATGAATGGACCGTACCGAGCTCTCTCTGTCCGGTTTATCTTCTACTGTCGACGGTCTTCAGCAAGGGGTTCAGGAGCTGCGCCTCAGCCAATGCCGGTGGGATCAAGAACACGCCGAGCAAATCGAGTTTCGGAAGATCATGTTGCGGCGCAATGACAAACAACCACAGGACGACACTTCCCACCCACCGGGGATTTCTTCGGCCTCGAGTACCACAGGTGACGTCTCTCCCCGCCCGGCGCTACCAGGACAAGATCTCAGGTCCACTACCTCGCAACGACTCCCTGATCCTTCCCCTATAACCCATCGCGTGGAGTTTCCCACCTTCGTTGGCTGGTCCTCGTGGTTGGCTTACCCAAGTGAAATTATATTTTTGTATTCAAACGTCGGAGACGCTGTGGCCCCAGCTCACGCAAGTCAGTATGGATGGCATTGTCGTCCACTGGTTCACCATCCTTATGAAGGTATGTTCAAATTTATCCTGGTCAATATTTAAAACTGAGCTCATGAAACGTGTTAGTGGTCTTGAGATCCAGAATCCGTATGAACAATTGGCGGCGCTTCATCAACAGGGAACGGTTCAGGAATTCATTGAGCAATTCAAATATTTAGCCTCCCTATTGTCATGCCACCCAAAACCACAATATCTCGGTTATTTTTTGCACGGATTGCAAGAGGACATCTGTTCTTGGGTTCAAATTCATAATCCCGATACCCGGCTTCAGGCCATTCGCTTCGCCCGCCATGTTGAACAAGCTCTTCGCCGAGGCACCACAGGCTACGTTCGAGGAGAATCCCGATTTTCTGGAGGCAGTCATGATACCACTTAGTGGCAACCACCTCCACATTCTAATTTCTTCCCCTCACCCACTACCCTCTTGTACAACCTCTCTCTCGACCTACCAAGGGGGCCTCGGAACCTCCTTTGGATGTAACGCAACAATATTCATCAATTGGCGGTGGTACTTGCCACTTGACCTCACAAGAGTGGGATGACCGATGCAAGGGGCTCAGTTTTCGGTGTGGTTTACCCTACTCTCCTACACATCGTTGCGTCGATCCCAAACTTCGGATCCTAATTCTCGGCGACGAGCACACAGAGACGGACGACATGGAACTCTCTGTCAGTGGTTCTCCAGCTTCTCTCGCCAACAGAATGTCGGGTGGTAGAGTTCCACCATCTTAAGCTTGGGAGCCCTGTCCCGAAATCTACCAGGGAGGGCTCTCTTCCATGAAAATTGAAGGCTCATTGGAGGGGCTCCCCTGTCTTGGTGTTGATTGAAAGTGGGGCTTCTCATAACTTCATTTTGCCAATGTCAATCTGTCTCCTCACACTGGAGGTGCAACCAACCTACAAGATGCGTATCAAATTGGGGGGTGGCCACCAGCTATGGTCGTTGGGGGTCTGCCCACAGTTATCCTTACGCATTGGCGATTATGTATGTGACATCTCCGTGCATGTCTTGGACATTGGCAGCCTAGATATCATTCTTGGCATTGCTTGGTTACGTACTCTAGGAGAGGTTCAGACCAATTAGTGGACTATGTTGATGAAATTTTCAGTTCTCCTTACAAGACTGTGCAAAACACGTAGGGGGGGTGGGCGGCTTCCGTTTACTTCTGGGTGACCAAACAGGCTCGACACTTTCGCATTTAGTAGAGCCACTACGCTCCGAGTTCGGCTGCTTGATGTCTCAATTTGTGCAAGCCTTCCAGGATCCTACGGGACTCCCCCCAAAGCGCCCATGGGATCACACCGTTTGGCTAGGGGCCAATCGTGGTTCGCCCTTACCGCTATCCTCACAAAAAAATGAGATTGAACGGCAGGTGCACAACCTTCTGCGAACCGACTTCATTCGCCCCAGTTTCAGCGCCTCTTCTAGCCCGGTTTTGTTAGTGAAAAAGAAAGACGCTTCCTGGAGTATGTGCATCGACTACTGTTCCCTCAATAAGGCAATTGTTCCCGATAAATTTCTTATTCCACCGATCGAAGAATTATTGGACGAACTTCATGGCGCCACTTATTTCTCCAAACTCAACCTCAAATCGGGATATCATCACATCCGTATGCAAGAAGCTAACGTAGACAAAACAGCATTTCGCACTCATCATGGGCATTATGAGTATTTAGTTATGTCTTTTGGCTTTACTAATGCTCCATCTACCTTATAGGCAACCATGAATGTTGTTTTTCAGCCCCTACATAAATTTGTGCTAACCCTTTTTGATGATATTTTAGTCTACACCATTGATTGGCAACAACATCAGACCCGCCTTGCTGCTGTCCTTCGGGTCCTCCTCGACAATCATTTTTTTGCGAACCAACATAAATGTCAATTCGCTCAACAACAAATCAAGTACTTGGGCCATGTAATTTCCAGTCAAGGCGTGGCCATGGATCCAGCAAAAATTCAGGTCATTCTTGACTAGCCAAAGCCTACAACAATTCGAGGAGTGCGAGGTTTTCTTGGCCTAACAGGATATTATCGTCGGTTTATCAAAGGCTATGGGGTCATCGCCCAACCTCTGACGGCCCTCACCAAAAAGGAGGATTTTCATTGGACCCCAACGGCCCAGTCCGCTTTCCTCCACCTGCAGCAACTCATGACTCAGGCCCTTGTCCCTATTCTGCCTGATTTCTCCACTGATTTTGAGCTTGAATGTGATGCCTCGGGACGGGGCATTGGAGCAGTTCTCATGCAGCACTGGCGACCCATCTCTTTCTTCAGCAAAGCATTATCGCCTCAAAATTTGGCTAAATCCACTTATGAAAATGAACTTATCACTCTTGTTTTAGCCATTCAGCATTCGCGACCCTATTTGCTGGACCGCCCTTTTGTTGTCTACTCGGATTAACGGAGCCTGAAAATTCTGCTTCAACAGCGTATCACCACGGTCGCTCAACAATGTGGGCTCGCTAAGTTGTTAGGCTACCACTTTGAGATCAAATTTAAGCTTGGGCGCCAAAATTCTACTGCAGGTGCTTTGTCCCGCTGTCAAGACCTCCCTTCTCTGATCCTTACTCAGTCCACCCCCCAATGGATGGATGGTCCAGATCTCCTGCAAGGGGTCTCAACTAACCCCCACCTTCAGAAGATTATCCAAGCAGTACAGGCAGGCAGCCCTTCACTCCGGTTTCACTTTTACCCAGGGCATCCTATACTGCAAGGGCCGCCTAGTTCTCTCTGCCACTTCTCCCTGGATCTCCCAACTCCCTAGCAGAATCTCATTCTTCCCCTCAAGGGGGTCACTCCGAGTTTTACTGCACTTACAGACGCCTTGCTGCCACTCTTTATTGGCAGGGGATGAAACTCGTTCAGAACTTTGTACGACAATGTGCTGTTTGCCCTTTCTCCGGTCGGGCTACTCCAACATTCGGAAATTCCAGATGTCATATGGGCCGATTTATCAATGGACTTCATTTCTGGTTTACCCAAGTCTGGTGGTTTTGATGTCATCTATGTTATAGTTGACCGGCTCTCCAAGTATGCTCATTTCCTCTTAATAAAACACCCACACACAGCTGCCAAAGTGGTTGATGTTTTCTTCCGGGGGATCTTTTGTCTACACGGACTACCTTCTTCAATTCTTAGTGACCGAGATCCGGTTTTTCTCAGCCACTTCTGGACTGAGTTGTTTCGCTTACATGGCACTAAACTCCGCTTCAACTCTACCTACCATCCACAAACAGATGGCCAAACCGGAGTGGTTAACCGCTGTCTCAAGACATATCTTCGTTGCTTTGCGGGAGAACAACCAAAACGCTGGTTGTACTGGTTACCGTGGGCAGAATTATCCTACAACACTACCTGACATGCGTCAATTAAAACCACCCACTTTGAGGTAGTCTACAGTCGCAAGCTGCCTGCAATTCTTAGGTACCAGCAATCTGAAATACATGTCGCGGTGGCTACTGCCTTGGCAGATCGGGACGAGGCTTTGAAACAGCTCAAGCACCGCCTAGCCCGTGCCCAATATATCATGCACCAACAAGCAAACAACCACAGGCGCCCGATCAATTTTTCAGCTATGTGAAGCTCTGCCCCCACAAGGAACACTTCCTCACTCGACGAATCACTCAAAAGTTATCTCCTCGTTATTATCGATCATTCTCTATCGTCCCACAAATTGGCCCGGTCGCTTACCAACTAGCCCCACCTCCGATAGCCAACATTCATTCGGCATTTCATGTTTCACAACTCAAACAGGCGGTGGGACACCATGCAACCCCCACCTCTCTCTACCTACAGATCTGGATGGTGATGACTCCCTCTGCGACCAGAACCTCACATGGTGTTGTCTCGCCGCTTCCAACTCCAGGACGACGTTAATCAACCCCAGTTTTTAATTCAATGGCAAGGCCAGACAACAAATGGTGCCACCTGGGAAGATAAGTTTGTACTCCAAAATCAATTTCCAGATTTCAGTCTTGCGGACAAGATTGTATCTCAAGAGGTGGCCAATAATAGGATCTGAGACCTCCTGGTGAATGGAAGGTTTACTCCAAAAAGGGCAAAGCTTTCCATTCAGGGGGAGGGTATCTTTTCAGTTAGAGGGAAGTGTGCGGTTGTTGCTTGGGCGGGTAAACAAGGGGAGTCCTCGAGTGGGGCCTTGAGGTTATTTTATAATGAATAATAAAACCCACATCAAACCACAAGTCTGATGTAGGACGCAGACTCCAACAGGATTCACTAGCAATTAAAAGTATGAAAATCAAAACGCACATCCAGTTTACAGAATCTCAGCCAAAGCAAAATATGTCAACAGAAAATCCAAGGTTCGGAGTCATACAAGGAACACCTAAACCAGATGCAGAACCTTAAAACCATAACCTGACAACAAATTTCAAAATAATGTTGCGTAAGGTTGAGTGTCACCCTGGCCCACATTGTCAAGGAGCAAAATTAACCCTGCCATGTTGTTTGGGCATCATTCTAGTGACCTTTTTGAAAAATCGATTCAAGAAGGCGTATCCAGATGCCCTAACAGAAGATATAGAATACCTCTTGACACCTTTTCCGGAAGGAAAATAAATTCACTCCAATAAAAGATATATCAGTTTATATACTGGTACAATCAATACTGCACTAAGACGGGGACACATATTTGTTTCACTTCAGATCCAGCAGGGCAACTTCGAAATAGGCATGGATAACTAGATAAGATTTATCGTCACGTTAGAATATTCAATATATCAAAATAATAGACGCTCACCAAATCAAAAAAAGGCAGAACAAAAATCCATAATAGAACGTCCAATCAGAAAAAGCGTGCAAAGCAGATAAAGCATGTCACTTTGCTTTCATTTTGACATGGAAAACAGAATTTTACCATCGCACCATCCAACAAATAGCCAACTTACCCAACTTGGATAAAGCATTTGACTCCTATTTCCTTGATTTTGATGAAAAAACTAGAATTTATTTTCCATGTGGAACAAAGAGATATTACAAAACAAGAAAATATGCATTCAAGAATCATTATGTGTGTAATTCTCAGAAGGTAGCAAACCTACGATCGGGTCCAGATCCAAATGCAACAGTGTCACTCACAGTAAGAATAGCCACTCTCGACTGCGTACCACAAGACTCCTCTCCAACTGTTTCTTGGGAGGCATTTCCATGCATGCAAGAATCCAAACCAGACGATAATAAACTCTTCCCAACAGTTGCATTGCTCAAATCAGAGATGATAATGGCAGATACGGAACTTCCGGCAGAAAGTACCCCGCCTTTTGCTGGCAATTCTAGTAATGCATTTGCAGATTTCATACTTAAGAGTCGGCTACTAATCTGGGATCCTGTGCTCTCTGCAACAAAACTGAATAACAGATTTTTAAAATAGGATAAATAAAAATCACAACAAGATCCAACAAAAAATATCTTACCGCTTAGAGCAGAACTGCAAGTTGCATGCAATTAATAACAATTCAGGTCATTATTAAACCTAACCAAGAAATCAGTGTACAAAACATCGAGACTTCCTAAAATGTAACATGTTCGATTTACATCACTCTTCTTTCAAAGCTACAAAATCAATATAATAATACCAATATGCCCAAAATTTCCAGCAAACAATTATTGACTGTAAAATCAGCACAATTTTTTTGAGACGTGAGGAATCCAAGTTGTAGGAGAGACCCAGAATCTGTGCCTCCTAAATGAGGTCAGGTTGATATATTTATAGGAGAAGATAAAGATACAAGCTTGAACATAAATACAAGTCAAGCCATTGACCCAGTCAAACCTTTGACCACTGACTCGTATTTTAAATATCTAAATGTCCAAAATACTTGAATACTCTTAACACTCCCCCCTCAAACTCGATTTACCTAGCTTGGATACATGATAAAAGAAAAAACAAAGGATATCCTAGTAATCCCCCTCAAGCTGGATATGCCCAACTTGACTACATGAAAATTAAAAAATATAAGATAAAATAGAACATCCATGATGGGTCTCTCCCGCTTGTTGGCTCCATCGTCCTCTCTGTGAGCTCCCCATCACAATAAAAATGATCGATCTGGAGTACAAATAACAACTGCCCTAATGAACTCTCATGTTGATGACAACCGGTCCTTGAATATGCCAGATGAAACAGCTACCAACGATCCGTCTAAAAAAGACTGGGTGAAACAGCGCTCGATTAGTGGACCCAAAAAGCCGAGCGGAATAGCGCCCATCATGCAAACCCAAGTGGATGGGTGGAACGGTGTTACGAACAGAGGACTGGAAGTTGTATTACTGGAGGAGGAAAAGGAATTACAGCAAGTAGAGGGGAAAAAAACAGAGGAATTACAGCAGGTAGAGAGGAAAAAACAGAGAGGAATTACAGGTTCCCCCCAGGGGAAATCCTGCCCAAGCCTACAGCCGATGCCCAAAAATAACAGGAAAAGGAATGCCCTCACTCTCCCATGTCCTCCCCTTTTTAACAGATTCCAAACAGCCCAGTGGCTTAACAACCTTAAGATTCCTCCACTACCTCTCCCCCCATGTGTCAGCAGGTGACCCCACGGGTCCCTCCAGTTTGTTAACTTTGTTATTCTGTTTCTCCTGGCCCACCTGGCCTAGCAGTTGGTTTGTTTCTCCTGGCCCACCTGGCCTGGCAGTTGGTTCTCCCCCTGGCTGGGCAGCTTTGCCCCTCCTAGAATACACCTTCCACTCACCCGGAAGGTCCCGGATCCTACCAAACGGCGCCTGTCTTGCGGACCCAATACGGTCGAGCGGAACGGCATCCATCTGATGAAGCCGATAAAACTACGGGGCGGGTGAAGATAACTCTGGCATGATAGGAAACAAGTCATCGTCGTCAAGAGTGGTGGGAGTCCAGACAGCAGCAGTAAACATTCAGGCAACGGAGGTGCGTTGAACCTGTGCAAAGTCATCGCCTTGGAGAGGCATGCAAGAGGTGCATCAATGATAGCCGATCAAGGGCTGGCCGGGACGCCCTTGGATGGGACGGGCACACAGCCTAATTCTGAAGCGCGGTGCTTGGGCAGGCCTTGGAGAGGCACGCAAGAGGCGAGTCAATGATAGCCGATCTAGGGCTGGCTGGGGCGCCCTTGGACTAGACGGGCATGCAGCCTGATTCTAGAGCACGGCGCTTGGGTAGGGGTCGCGAGGGGCGGGATGCTCGCACAGGAGGCGCATGGCAGTGGTGTGCGTCTCGGGCTGGCGTGTGTTTAGCAGAAGATCAGCAGAACGCTAAAAAATAGCAGATCTGGGACGACAGATCTGGAGGGACGGCATGCAGCCTGATTCTAGAGCATGGCGCTTGGGTAGGGGTTGCGAGGGGCGGGGTGCTCGCACAGGAGGCGCATGGCAGTGGTGTGCGTCTCGGGCTGGCGTGCGTTTAGCAGAAGATCAGCAGAACGCTGAAAAATAGCAGATCTGGGACGACAGATCTGGAGGGAGATGCAGTTTCACCTGGAAGGCGCACAGAAGATGCACAGAAAGCGTGCTAGGTGGTTGGCGTCACAGGGGGGTGATCGACGCAGGGGGCAGCATCTGACATGGGGAGGGTAGATGGGGCGGCGTGACAGGGTGGGGCGGCAAATCAGCAGGAGAAGGGCAAGCCTGGGATGCGCCAGATATGGGGACAGGGCTGAGAGGCAACGTTGGTGGCACCGGGTTCAAGAAAGGGGACAGATGCACCCAGAGGGACGGGGGGCGGCCAGCAGTGAAGATGGCCATTAGCCTTGAAGACTGCCGCACCCTGGAGGGGGGTCATGTATAGAGTTCTTCCTAGAAGAGGAGAGAAAAGACAGAAGGGGGGGCTTTAGGGTTGGGGAACCTGCTCTAATACCATGCAGTAGTTGAGACCCAAAATCTGTACCTCCTAAATGAGGCCAGGTTGTTATATTTATACAGGAAGATGAAAATACAAGCTAGAACATAAATACAAGTCAACCCATTGAGCTAGTCAAACATTTGACCATCCACTCGAATTTTATATAAACCTAAATACTCTAACGCAAATATTAGCTCAACCCAAGTGAGGAAGAAGGAACATAGAAACACTACTCACCCGGGATTTCCTGATCCATCATTGGCCTCCCATCTGATACTGGCACGATGAAATTCTATCCGAGCAGCATCTGTCATTATAGCTTGACGGAGACGTGCTTGAACTCTGTCATAAAGCCAGAGAACAAGAAAGGTATAATAATGCTCAGTGTGACTAAAGTGCAAACACAAAAGCTGAATGTTAAGCGTCGAGCATTCCAGCAACCTCGGAAGTTGAGGGTATGCCCATCCAGCAAGGTGCCTGATGACGGGGACTACAAAGAGATGAAAACAAACCAAACAGCTCACTGGATTTCCAGGCAAACCCAACACGGGTATTTTGCCCAAAATTTCTTCTGCCCGTTTTACACTGATGTCTGCAAATGTCAAAGGCTTCCCAGGTTTCATGCAAACCTGACCAATTTACACAAAATGAAATATATAGATATACACCCAAAACAGTTTACAGAAGACACCGACACAGATTTTGATGGTATGAGAAACATTATAAACACAATAATATAAAACATGTAAATAGATTACCAAACCTTACTAAAATATACTGTCCCTCTCTTTCCTAGCAATGGTTTGACAAAGTCACGGTCTCCCATGGAAACACCACCAGAGGTCAGTAGGATATCAATACCAGCTGAGGAGGCACTGTCCAAGATCGTTTCAAGTTCGTCTTCGTCATCATGAACAATACCAAGATTGAAAACTCTGCATTGCTGCTGTGTTAAAGCAGCAATTAACATAGCACGATTGGAGTCCCTGATCTACATGGAAGCAAAGTTATGGTCAAGTAACAATGAAACAGAAATCCATCCATCCAACCAACATAAAATAAAATTATATAATATACATTTTAAAAAAACTGCCTTAATTCTTCATCATGTGAACAATTCCAACATATTCAACAAAGATTGTAATTTATAACAGATCACAGATGATCATTCGACTATAATACCTGGGCTCAGTCAGTTGAAAAACAGATATCACACAGCATTCATAAATCATCCAGCTTCAAGCCCAATGCCAGTATTTAGATATTTAGGGCATTTAGATATTTAAAATATGAGTCAGCGGTCAAAGGTTTGACCAGGTCAATAGGGTGACTTGTACTTATGTTCCAGCTTATTTCTTTATCACCAGTCTAACTTAGAGGTATGGATTCTGGGGTTTCTCCTTCTACATGGTATTGGTGGTATTGGAGCAGGTTCCCCTACCCTAAACTCTTATCCTAGAAACCCCAGTAGACCCCCCCCCCCCCCGAGAGAGGGGTGGCGGCAGCCTGGCCAGAGGCAATTATACAAGTCACCATCCCCCGGCCATCATACCCCTTTGCTACGCCATCTCCTCTGCTTGCCTCTGCCAAGGCACGCATTTCTGCTGCACCCCTTCTCTATAGGTGCACCGCCGAGGCACACAAGACCAAGCCACGCTGCTGTCGAGCGCCCCCTGTATGCATCTAGTATCATGTGCAGCTTCTCTGCATCAAGCATTAAATCAGTCGGGCATCTCTCCCATTGCCCGGATCTCCATTGGGAATCCTTGTAAAACCACCATTGACGAATGGCGACAACGATCATCTTTGCCCAAATTACCATCGGGCTGCCCAGATCACTGTTGGGCTTCTCTGTCATGGCCCGAAATGTCATCAAGCTGTCCAGATTATTTTTGAGTTTCTTCATCACTGCTCGGATCATCATCAGGCTACCATAATCACCGTTGGGTCATTTTGGGTCCATTATTCGGGCACCGTATCACCCAGTTATTTCTGGGTCCGCAAGTCAGGCGTCGTTTCACCCGGCCTTTTTTGAGGGTGTCGAATGATAAAGAGAGGTGGACCCAATACCCAAATTACCATCGGGCTGCCCAGATCATTGTTGGGCTTCTTTGTCATGGCCCAAAATGTCATCAAGCTGTCCAGATTATTTTTGAGTTTCTTCATCACTGCTCGGATCATCATCAGGCTACCATAATCATCGTTGGGTCATTTTGGGTCCATTATTCGGGCACCGTATCACCCGGTTATTTTTGGGTCTGCAAGTCAGACGTCGTTTCACCCGGCCTTTTTTGAGGGTGTTGAATGATAAAGAGAGGTGGACCCAATACCCAAAATGCCTCTCTAAGGGAGGCCTTGAGGTTATTTTATAATGAATAATAAAAATCTCATAAGACCACAAGTCCAATGTGGGATGCAGACTCCAACACTCACCATCAAGCAGACTCCAACACTCACCATCAAGTTAGGTTAACCTAGCTTGAACACATAATTAAAGAAAACAAACCAAAAAAACAAAGCAAACAAAAAATCCTGCAAACACTCCCCCTCAAACTAGACATACCCAGCTTGATTACAAAACAAGACGAAACAAAAAAAAAATCACCCGCGATCTCAGCTCCCCCTCGAGATGAAAATGATGGATGATGGAAGATGTCGCTAAAAAAGATGTGCCAATGAGGCGCCGGGAAATCCGCGTAGGCGGGGCCGATCGACGAGGCGCCAGGAAAGCTGCACAGGCAGAGCCGGTCGATGAGACGCCGGGAAATCCGCACAGTGGGCTGGTCGATGGAGCGCCGAGAAAGCCGCACAGGCGGGCCGGTAGATGAAACGCCAGGAAAGCCGCATAGGCGGGGCCGGTTGATGGAGCGTCGGGAAATCTCCGCGCGGGAGGGGCGGCTACATGGCGTCGGGAAGAAGGCGCAGCCGGCAGAAGGCGCACGCGGCACAAGGGGATGAGCGATCAGGGTGGAGGGGTTGTCCCGAATGTTGGAGAAGAAAAGATGTGCAGGCACAGCCGACCAGATCTGGTCAGACGGAAGGGAGTAGTGGAGGCCGATCAGGCCAGGCGGGATCTCGCCGGAGATGAGGTTCTTGCTGATGCCGACGAACCACAGGCCGATCAGCTGCGAGATGGCGTCAGGAAGGCTGCAGACAGGTGCAACAAAGATCTGGGAGCTGGGATAGCCGCGGAGGAGTCAAAACTGGTAAATCGGTCGAGGATGTTGACGCCGCCATCGTCGAACCAAACGACGTTGTAGTGAGTCAGTGCAGCGGGATTCGTCGCTCACGGGAGAGGTCGTCGACGGCGGAGAGGGAGGGGATCACACCCCACTTGGGGCGACTGCCATTCGCGGGGCGCACCGGGAGTGGTCGTTGCGGGACAGAGGGCGACGCGCAATGAGGTCCTGAAAGGCCTCTGCAACGAAGCTGATTGGGTCATCGAAGACGACGACACCACCTATCGGAAGGGAAGCACGCAGCCACCGGCAGAGAGTGTCGACGCGTCTAAGAACATCACGCGCGGGAGGGAGACGCCAGGAGGGTTCCTTCGGGACGGAGCCGTCGGGAGGAAGACGGTCGGGAGGGAGGAACCACACTGGAGGGCCACGGGCGAAGTGCACCGAATGGAAGGCCCGACGACGGGAGGCTGCCCTGGAGAAGCACCGGCGACCCAGGAGGAGCGTCGCGAGGGGTCACTTCCTCGGAGGAGCCCCGCAGGGGGCGGCGGTGCCATGACGGTGGTCAATGGCCTAGGCCGCCGCCCCCCACGGGGGAAATGCTTAGGTGTCAGCCGAGAAAAAAAAGGGACGGGGAGGGAGGGGTGGGGTTTACAGAACCTCCTATGATACCATGTAGAATGATAAAAAGAGGTGGACCCAATACCCAAGATGCCTCTTTAAGAGAGACCTTGAGGTTATTTTATAATGAATAATAAAGACTTCATAAGACCACAAGTCCGATGTAGAATGCAGACTCCAACAGAAGGCAATCGTCGGTCACTGTTTCATCCAACATATTCAAGGACTGATCATCATCGGCATCGGAGATCATCGATGCAACTATTTTTTTTTTTTTACTTCAGTTCGATCTTTTTTATCTTGAGGAGCCAGCTCATGCAGAAAAGGACGGAGCCAGACAAGCGGACGGGATCCACTGAGCAGGTAAACCTAGCTTGAAAGGGAGCGTTAGAGTATTTAGATATTTATGATATGAGACAACAGTCAAAGATTTGACCGGATCAATAGGTTGACTTGAATTTATGTTCCAGCTTGTATCTTTAAATTAATTTATAAATAAGAAAAACCCAACCTCACTTAAAGGTACGGATTCTGGGGTTTCTCCTTCTACATATACAATGCTAGATATCTCAATATTATAAATTTTATAACAATTTAGATTTTTTTGCCATTCATTCTAAAATCGTTTCTCCCCTCCATGTTAGACAATGATTTAGTCTCCAGCCTTCGCCTTCAACTTACTTCCCCAAGTCAAGCACAATCAGCTTTCACTGAATGACTGATTGGAGCACTTGGACCAGGAGAAAACAATTTAGAATACTCATGACTGTTTTGGTGAAAAAAAAACATATTCTGCCATGTTTAAGGGATCCGTTGATGTATATGAAATTTATACATGAAAGGAAAAAAATACCTCACCGGCAAATTAATTAGCCCTAATGCCCCCAGTTAAGGCTTTTTCTACGGGTCCATGACCACTTTAATGTAACACTGTATGCCTTCAGCTTCTTCTAATGAATGCAATTATGAAACAAAAAAAAATCCCAAAATGAAAATCCAATTTCCAATATAGCACTCGTGCAACAGTGAAATGACACTAAGTTACATAAAACAGGATATACCACAAAAACTACCTTTCCACGATCTAATTGTTGGGAAGTTGGCTCTACAAGCTCATCTCCCGTTGAAAGTACACCAACTGTCGGGATTGGAAATACCTATATGGAAGAACAGTTTATCAGCTTCAAAGAAATTAAGCAATACAAACAAAATAGATTATAAGTTTACCTTCACAGTAGTTACACCTACTGTGGCAAGTAGGCCAATTTCAGAAGCACCCAATCTTTCACCAAACTCTAGTACAGCAGCATCCTTTTCAATGTCAAATCCCTGGAAAGCATAAGTTCAATTTGATTGCATTGCTTTTCACTGCCTTCTAATTGGGTTGGCAGGTTAAAAATATATAGAAAATGCTTTGGAAAATCTTTTAGTAAGATATCACAATTAAACAGATCACGTGATAACCAAAAAAAAAAGATCACGTGATCCATTGTGAACTAAATACAAATATAAACCCAAAACACAAAACATTTTTAACCATAGATGCATTCAAAAATATTCAAGTTTCTCAGCGTTGAATAATTAAAATTTCCATGGCTATTATTTTTTTTAAAAAGACCAATAACCCAGCATTTGAAAAAAAAAACGAAATAAATATTCCAATCTGCTGGAGGATTATGGGCATGACAAACATTGTCTACGTGATTTTAGTTTAGTTGTAACCTAAAAGTTTGTATCTGTTTTTAATTTCCCTATAAATAGATGGTACAAGTCTCACTTACGAGGCCACGGTTTTCTGATAACCAATTTCTCAAATGATATCAAAGCCAGAAGCCTAGTTGTTTCCCAAAAACCCTTGCCGCTGCCACCCCACCTCACTTTCTTCCTGGCCTCCCACCGAGGAACATCACGCTGCCCGAGCGTGCTCCACTGCCCAGGCATACACCATCCCCAGGCACACCGGCCCTGCCCGCCCCCTGCTGCACACCCCCTTGCCCTGAGCATCACCCCATACCCAGACACTGCCATATCTGGGCTTGTTTCTACTGCTGCCGGTGAAACCCTCCCCATGAAACAAATTTCCAGCTGGTCTTCTATTTTCCCCCTACTGCCTTGGGACTCGAATCCTTCTTACCTTCATCAATTTTCTATCGATTGATTACCCTAACACTTCTGAGATTTTTTGCACTTCCTGATTTCTAGATTTGATCCTCTCTGCCATCATCGCATTGACTGCCCCGAAATCTTCCTATTAAAGTAGTTATGTATTTGGGATATGGATGTGTAGGTCATTTCTATTTGAATAGGTCAATCATTTTGTATTTCTAATATCTATAAATAATGAGTTGGGACCTCATTCAAGAGGCACGGTTGATGGGTCTACTCTTTCTAAATGATATCAGAGTTCAGGAAACCCTAAAAAGTTCCCTCTCATCTCTCTCTTTCTCTCATGTTTATTCAGAGTCTGATAGAACAAGGATACTGCCACCTACAAAGTATATTCCAGGAGGGGTAAGAGGGTCCTCACTCCAACTCCAACAAACTGAGGTGGGCCCCAATGGGAGTGTGTTGAAAGATTCCCTTGGGTGGTTATAAGAGATGGAGGGGAAGAGAAAGGGCGGCAGAGAGAAAAGCAATTCTAACAGCCTGGGGTTTGGGCAGGATTGAGGGAGTGACCTCTTCCTGAAGTATATCCTTTTTCAACCTCTCCTTTTCTTCTGCTGTAATTCTGCTCAGTAGTAGCTAATGGACTCGGTGAAGGTTTGCTTCATCAAAATTAATCAAACACTGAATGCTAAGAAGGTTTCCCTTGCACAACTTAGCATGGAAGGCGTTGCAAATCAATTGGTTTACCTTCATGCACGAAGTTTGGTCAGGAGTGTCTTGGCCAACTTTCAAGGAGGAGCTCATGGAGCGCTTTAGCGGCATCAGCATCCAAAATACTTATGAGGAATTAGCTGACCTCCACCAGCACGGTTCCGTCCAAGAACATATAGAGCACTTTGAATATTTGGCCTCTCTCCTCCCTCACCAACCAGCAACAATATGTCGGCTCCTTTCTTCAGGGTTCGCGCGAAGAAATTCACAACTGGGTACGTATCCAAAACACGCCTACATGCAATGCGATTGGCTCGCCACATTGAACTTGTTATCCGCAAAGGTATGGGTCTCTCTCTCTGGGGTGGTGGTCTTCGCAGTTTGGTCGCCATGGCGGCCTATGGCAGTCAAATGTACGCCCCGGTATGCAGCAACTGGCCTCTCCACCCTTTTGCAATGATAAATGGTTGGATCCCGTCATTGACTCATCCATTCAGGGGGCACCTCGTCGGGGTTTCATTGGGGGCCGCAGGGTACACCATTTATCTAGCCAAGAATGGGACAAACGCCGCAAGAAGGGGCTTTGTTTCCGCTATGGAAATCCTTTTACTCCCATGCACAAATGCCCTGATGTGAAAATGCATGTGCTACTTTTTGTTAAAGATGAAGACCCACTAGACATAGGCGAGGCAGCGCTGCCTGAGGTCGTTGCCCAGAACACTAGCGACACAGCTGAGCAAGTTGAGTGTCAGGTGCCGGAAAACCACGGCTCTGGTACTTACTTCCACATGCACGGCTATGAACCCTTAACTTCCATGAAGATGGAGGGTCGGGTGAGCGACATCCCCCTTCTTGTACTCTTAGACAGTGGGGCCACCTACAGTTTTATCTCTCCCAAGCTCACCACTCTGCTCGGCTTCTTTGTCTCTACCACCCAAAAGCAACATGTCAAATTAGGAGATGGTCATCAGTTGTGGTCCCATGGCTTATGTCAACCCTTGCGGTTAACCATGGGCACCTACACCTGCTCAATCAATGCTCACATCTTAGACATCGGGGGTTTGGATTTAATCTTGGGGATAACATAGGCAAATACCCTCGGCGAGGTCAACATTAATTGGATATCCATAACAATAAAGTTCACCGCTAGGGACAACTCTCATACCCTTCACAGCGCCACCCAACCAAAACAAGCTATTTCCTCCTTGCATGGTTTGGTCGGCCCTTGAAGCGCCGACCACACCGGCCAATTGGAGCTTGTACTAACCACAGCTCAATCCCAGGAATTATAGCAACTCTTCAATGGCCTCTGGTCAGTTTTTACCCCCACGGCCTCCCTCCACAACGTCCAGATAAGGTCACCTTACTTCCCGAGTAGGGACCTGTTTCAGTGCAGCTTATCGATAAGCTCAATTACAGAAGAACAAGATTGAAAAGGTCTGAGAAATGCTTCAGGAAGGTACTATCAAACCAAACATGAGTACCTATTCTAGTCCGATGTTACTACCGTGCCCTCAACAAAGTAACCACTCCTGACAAACCATCTTCCGCACTCACAATGGCCACTATGAATTCTTGGTAATGTCATTTGGACTCACCAACACCCCCTTCGACTTTCCAAGCAATAATGAACGAGTTGTTTCAGCCTCTTCTCCGACAGTTTGTCCTCATCTTCTTTGATGATATCCTCATTTACAGCCACGAGTGGATCTCCCATCTATAGCATTTGACAGTTGTTTTACAAATTTTACGTGACAATCATTTCTTTGTCAATCAGCAGAAATGTTCTTTCGCCCGTCACAAAATTGGATAATCTAGGCCAACATTATCTCCCAGGCAGGTGTGGCTATGGATCCTTGCTAAAATCAAAGTTGTCTTGGACTGGCCAACCCCTCTCACAATCAAGGGTGTCTGCGGGTTCCTAGGCCTTACAGGCTACTACAGCAAGTTCATCGGTGGTTAAGGTAGCATTGCCCAACCCCTCACAATGCTCACTCGCAAGGAGGGCTTCCGCTGGACTACCGCCGCACAGCACGCCTTTGGCCACTTAAAACATATGCTCACCAATTCTCGTGTCCTCGCTCTTCCAAACTTCTCTAAAAATTTTGAGGCAGAATGCGATGTCTCAGGCCGCGGTGCTGATGTCGTCCTCATGCAGTGAAAACGACCCATTGTTTTTTCAGTAAAGCACTATCTGCCCGGAACCGATCAAATCCACTTACAAGAAGAAAATCGTGATGTTGGTACTCGCCATTCGGCATTGAAAACCCCACTTATTAGGTCGGCCTTTTATAGTATAATCTAACCAGAGGAGCCTCCAATACTTGCTGCAGTAGTGGATTATTACCCCGGATCAACAATATTGGCTTGACAAATTGCTGAGATACCCACTTCAGTGTCAAATACAAGGCAAAACCAATTCAGCAGATGACACTCTATCCCAAAAAAAGGACCCCTCTGAACTTCACCTCTACGAGTACTTCTGATGCTTCCCCCAAAGTCTTTTCCTTATCACAGGGCACCTTGCTATATAAGGGTGGGTTGGTGCTCTCGGCCGCCTCCCCATGGATTCCAAAACTGCTCGCTGAGTTTCATGAATCGCCTCGGGGAGGCATTCCGGTTTCTCCCAATCCTATAGAAAATTGGTTGCTGATCTCTACTGGGCAAGCATGCGCCAACACATCCTGCACTACGCCCAACAATGCCAAATATGTCAACGGTACAAATATTCCAACCTGTCGCCAACTGGTTTGCTGCAACCCTTACCGATTTCGGTAGCACTAAGGAAGGATCTCTCAATAGATTTTATCACCAATCTCCCCAAATCCAAAGGCTTTGATGTCATCCTTATGGCAGTATACAGACTTTCTAAATATGCCCACTTTATCTCCCTCAAGCACCCTTTCATAGCCAAAGGAGTGGCTGAAGTCTTCTTACGAGAAATCATCCAGCTCCATGACATCCCCAAATCCAGTGTCAGTGACTGCGACCTTAACTTTATGAGTCACTTCTGGAACGAACTTTTCCGGTTGCAGGGCAAAAAACTCCACATGAGCTCAACTTACCATCCGCAAAAAAATGGCTAAACTGAAGTGATCAATCGGCGTTTAGAGACCTACCTCCAATGTTTTGTTGGGGACCAACCAAAGGAGTAGTATTTTTGGATCCCGTGGGCCGAATTTTCTTACAACATCATTTGGCATGCTTCTATTAACTCCACACTATTTGAGGTTGTATGTGGGCGCAAACAACCTACAATTTTTACTTTCCTCCCTAGCGAGGTCCGTGTGGAAGCAATAGCACAAGCATTATTGGACTGCGATGAGGCCCTCCGACAGCTTAAAAACCACTTATCCCGCACCCAGCAATTTATGAAGCAACATGCCAATCATAAGCGTCGAGACCTATCTTTTCAAGACAGGAACCTCATCTTCTTAAAACTTTGTCCTCAGCACCAACACACTATCACTTCCCGTATAAACCAGAAGCTCGCTACCAAATTCTACAGCCCCTTTACAGTGCTTCAGCGGATTGGCCCGGTGGCCTATAAGTTGGATCTACCCCTGGATGCATGCATCCATCCAGTGTTCCATGAGTCCCAACTCAAACAGGCTCTAGGCACTCAGCACGGTCATTCAAGCCTTCCTAACGATTTTGAGGACTCTGCAGCTGCTCCCGAACCTGAAAATATCATGTCTCGATGCTCCATCCAGCAGAATGGCGTGGTTGTTCCCCATTGGTTGATTAAATGGAAGGGGTGCCCGCTGGAAAAAGCCAGGATGAATTCTTCCTCCGCGATTAATTCCCTATACTCGAGCTTGCAAACAAGCCTAATCTTCCGAAAGGGGGCAGTGATAGAACAAAGGATACTACCACCTAGAAAGTACATTCTAGGAGGGGTAAGGGGGTCCTCACTCCAGCTCCAACAATTTGAGGTGGGGAGTTTGTTGAAAGATTCCCTCAAGTGGTTACAAGAGATGGGGGCGGCAGAGAGGAAAGTAGTTCTAACGGCCTGGGGCTTGGGCAGGATTGAGGGAGTGACCTCATCCTGAAATGTATTCTTCTTCTAACTCTTCTTTTCTTCTGCTGCAATTTTGCTCAGTGGTAGCTAATAGATTCGGTGAAGGTTTGTTAATGACTCGTCTCCTATCAGACCATGCCAGAGCTAAGTGACCTAAGCCAAGTGCGCTGGCCCCAGCCAAGCACCCTGCGTGCACGCAGGCACCGCATGCCCCCTACTTGCTCGCCTAGCCCTCGCACTTGTGTGTTGTGCACCCTTTGCTCATGTGCATCACTACTTTGTGCACCGCCTCCTGTGATGCATTTCCTACTAGTCACACCTCACACAGACCGAAAGGCAGTTTGGCGCCCTTCAATCCAAGCACATAGCCCTCTATCAGGCCTCTATGTCACTGCCTAGATGCACGTCGTCGAGCTTCTCTATTGCACATCCCATCAGTTATTCAAGTCCAGACCCCGCACATAAGCCTCAGGCCACCTGATAGGCGGTTGAGAGAGAAACGAAAGATTTCTATTCATATGTAGTAGAAACAGTAAGAAGAATTACATTATACATGAGGATTTCTTTACCAGCTGGAACCTTCTAGAGTTCTTAACAGCTGGTATTAACAGTCAGAACCTCCTATTAACCATACAGCGGGCATCCTACTATTAACAACCCACCTAACAACCACCCAACCTGCTCCCTAGACTGCCCTTGACGGCTTATTAAACCCCCTAACAACACCGCCTACAGGTGGCACCCCGATGTACCAGCTCTCATCACATCCCCTACCCCCTGTGTTCCCATCAATTCCCTGCTCGAATAACCACCTTGTCATCATGGTGGTTGAGACTGTTGAGACAGCTGTTGAAGCTGTTGCAGCTGCTGCTACCAAGGCTGTGGACTTCCAGCCTCATGTGCTACACACGTACAGGCGGTCCATCCTCAGTCAATCTCCTTTCGATGTGCTGGCTCTTGATTCCCAGCTTCGGCAACTACCTTTAACTGTTGTTTCAAACTCCCTCTCATAGCCTGTCGAACATCTCGATTTCCCTGACATGCGTCCCCAGCATCAGCAGCGCCTATCGGGCACTGCTCACTCAGCCCGGGCGAAACCACCATCTTTCGGGGGTTTTCAGTCTAAACCAAAAATCCCAACCATATTCATCAATCTTCTCGAAACGCTACTGGCTGTGGACAACATATTAGTGTGTCTATTGTTATTCAGTAACAGATTTCACACCTCTCGTTGTCGCTTTAGTCTAGAATTGTCATGCATACGTTGTTGAGCAAAGAACTCTACAAGTGATTGTGCTCACACTGGCGCAATCTGCAGCTCCTCATGCTGCAACTATACAAGGTTGATATCTATCAGTTTCTTCTCAGCACATTACACCAGTCCAGTTTGCACCTTCTGGAGGTCTTCTTCCCCAACTTCTCTGTTAGGGAGGGGCCATGGAAGGTGTATACGCGGAGGGGCAAAGGGGTAAATAGCACTCCTAAGGCAGTTAGGGAGTCTATTAGTAATCCCCTTATAAATAGGGATCGAGAGGGGGGAATGTAGGCGGGATGTTTTGTACCTTTCTAGTGCGGCTTAGGCTTGGGCGGGAAGCAGGTTCGTCTTCCCGAAACTCCTGTAAATCTGTTTTCTCTCTCTCTCTACGAGAATTCTGTTGAATTCCCAACTGTAATTCCAGCTGTGAAATAAAAGCTTTCCTTCTGCAAATTGTGTTCCAACCTCCGCTCCTACCAATTTGGTCCGACCTGCCATCCTTAGTCCTCTCCTAACTACTTCGACTATCAAAGATCCTCTTTCTGTAATGGAAACTCGTCAACATGGATGACTAAATGGTGTTGAAGAACGTCTTGGCCAGTTAGAAATCACGTTGACAGAAATTTTGGAGAAACAGCGACAGTCGGAGCTCGATCGAGTTCGCTGGGAGAAGGAGCTCGTTGATCAGGCGGAGTTTCGCCGTTTTATGATGCGTCGTTCTGACCAGCCTTCGGCGCGAACAGACACTTCATCGTCAGTACTGGAGGACGCGTCAGGCACGCTGACTGGTGCTCCTATTGCTTCTACCGATCGTCCTACTCACTGTTTAAATGTGTTGGATGTACCGCCTTCAGAATCTTCTTCTTTATCTTGTCGAATTGACTTGCCTGAGTTCGACGGTACAGATCCTCGTGGCTGGCTCACGCGCGTTGAGCTATACTTTAAAATTCATCATACGACTGAGGTTATGAAGGTTTCGCTGGCTCAAATTAGTATGTCTGGGATTGCTATACGCTGGTTTACGATTTTAGAAGAGGTCTATTCTCCTGTAACCTGGCCCGTTTTCAAAGAGGAGTTGATGGCTCGGTTCAGCGGCCTAGACAACCAAAATCCTTATGAGGAATTGGCCGCGCTGCGACAACAGTCTTCGGTGGCGGAATACATTGATTAGTTTGAATATCTTGCTTCCTTAGTGCCTCGCCAGCCCGAGCTTCAGTACGTCGGCTATTTTTTGAATGGATTAAAAGCCGACATTCGTAGTTGGGTGCGAATACAGAATTCGATAACTTGTTTTCAGGCGATGCGTGTAGCGCGCCATGTCGAGCTTGCTGTTTCAGGTTCTGACAGTTTTGTTTCTCGGTCTTCTGTTCCGCGCGTTCTCGGCAGCCGTCGCAAGGGGAATCGTTGGACTCCTTCCAGACCGCCTGACAATTCTTCTGGTGCTCGGGGTGAATTTTCAAAATCCCCTGCTCCATTAACTCGTACCACAAAATTTGTATCTTCCCAAGAGTGGGAAGATCGTTGTAAACGTGGACTTTGTTTTCACTGTGGTCAGATATATAGTCCACTTCACAAGTGTCTTGACCCCAAACTTCGGGTTACTTTGTTGGGGAAGATGATTCTTCATTACCCGACGACTTGTCCAATTTACCTCCTTCTCCAGTAGCTTGCCCACTGCCTTATGTGGATGCAGAGTGTTCTGTTGTGGCTTTTCACAATTTCTCGGGTCGGCAGGTGGATCCTACTTCGCTGAAGGTTGAAGGTCGTTTATTCCTGGTTCCATTATTAATTCTGCTCGACAGTGGGGCCACACATAATTTCATTTCGCCCAATTTGGTTCATTTACTCAGTTTACTGGTTCACTCCTCTAGTCTGCTGCATGTCAAATTGGGCGATGGACATCGCGTATTCACTCAAGGGTAGTGTCGACAATTACCTTTGCTTCTTGGTGACTATGCGTGTGCGGTTGATGCTCATGTTTTGGACTTGGGTGGTTTAGACTTCATTTTGGGCATTGCGTGGTTACGCACCTTGGGGGAGGTGACAACTAATTGGCATGCCATGACGATGCGTTTTCGAGTTGCCGATCGGGATTATAGTCTTTCGGGTGCTTCTCGGCGGTTTTCTACAGCCACTTCGATAGACAAACCCCTTTCCTCAACTAATCCGTTAGCCCAGCATCGGTTGTTACTTGGTGGCAGCACTGATAAATCCACTTCTCTTATTACCCCAACTCAACAAACAGCTTTGCAAGCTCTGCTTCGGCAGTATGCAGATGTCTTTCGGGAGCCCTTTGGGCTACCACCGGTACGACAATGGGAGCATTGTATTCGTTTGGAACAGGATAAACGTCCTGTCGCTGTTCGTCCCTACCGGTATCCTCATTTTCAGAAAAATGAGATTGAAAAACAAGTGGCAACCATGTTACAAAATGGAGTTATTCGTTCTAGTACTAGTGCCTTTTCAAGTCCTGTTTTGCTGGTGAAAAAGAAAGGTGGTTCCTGGCGTTTATGTGTTGATTATCGTTCTCTCAATGTCGTAACCATAACTGATAAGTTTCCAATTCCGATAGTTGATGAGTTACTTGATGAAATTGGTGGCGCCAAATATTTCTCTAAACTGGATCTCAAGGCAGGATATCATTAGATTTGTCTGCGTGATACGGATATTGAGAAAATGGCTTTTCGGACTCATAGTGGACATTACGAATTTCTGGTCATGCCTTTTGGTTTAACCAATGCTCCCTCCACTTTTCAGGCTACGATGAATGATGTCTTCCGTCTTTATCTTCGAAAGTTTATCTTAATATTTTTTGACGACATCCTTATATATCCACTTGGCCGCGCATTTGGAGCACTTGCGTACTACTCTTCAGGCTCTTCGGTATCATCAGTTTTTTGCTAACCCCTTGAAATGCTTATTTTCCCAGCATACCGTCGAATATCTTGGCCATATTATTTCGCAGGATGGTGTGGCTGTCGATCCTTCTAAAGTACAAGCAGTTTTGGATTGGCCTGTTCCACAATCGGTCAAAGGAGTCCGTGGTTTTCTCGGTCTCACGGGTTATTATCGGAAGTTCATTCAACGGTATGGGCAGATTGCTTATCCACTTACTGTTCTGACTCGTAAGGATAGTTTTCTTTGGTCCCCTGCTGCTCAACAAGCTTTTGACAAATTAAAACAACTTATTACAACGGCTCCCGTGTTGGCATTGCCTGATTTTTCTCAGCCTTTTGAGTGTGATGCTTTGGGCCGTGGTGTTGGTGCTGTGTTGATGCAGCATCATCATCCTATAGCATTTTTCAGTAAAGCATTTGCTGACAGAACACTGGCAAAATCAACTTATGAAAAAGAGATGATGGCTTTGGTCTTAGCTATTCAGCATTGGCATCCGTATTTGTTGGGCAGTGTTTTCATTGTCTATTCGGACCATAGGAGTCTTCAGTTTTTACTTCACCAGCGGGCTGCATCTTCCGTTCAGCAGCATTGGATTGCCAAACTGTTGGGCTATCATTTTGAGGTTAAGTACAAACCTGGCTCCCAAAACGCTGTTGCTGATGCCTTGTCCCGTGTGGAGGATTCTGCTGCTTGCTGTTCTATATATTCCTTTCCAGTATGGGTGGATGGGGTTTCTTTGGCTGATGGTCTCCATAGTGATCCGGCTCTCCAGCGGATTATTCAGGATTTGCAGCACGCCGGTACAGCTTATCCTGGTTTCTCCTTTTCCAATGATCGCTAGTATTATTATAACCGTCTGGTTATCCCTGCGTCCTCTCCTTGGGTTCCGCGTCTTATTGCTGAGTATCACAATACTCCGGAGGGTGGTCATTCTGGTTTTTATCAGACCTATCGTCGGTTGGCTACTAACTTGTATCGGATTGGCATGCGTCGCCATATCTTAGACTTCATTCATCAGTGTGATGTTTGTCAGCGATCAAAATATTCCACTTTGGCGCCGGCTGGATTATTACAGCCGCTGGAGCTCCCTTCTCTCGCCTGGGCTGATATTTCCATAGACTTCATTACTGGGTTGCCGAAATCAAGGGGGTTTGATGTCATTCTGGTTGTCGTGGACAGATTGTCCAAATATGCTCATTTTGTTGCTTTAAAACATCCATATACAGCAAAGTCAGTGGCAGCACTTTTTGTTCAGGAAATCGTCCGTTTACATGGGATTCCAGCATCTATTATTAGTGATCGTGATCCCATTTTCCTTAGCCATTTTTGGACGGAACTTTTTCGGCTTCATGGTACCAAACTTCGGCTTAGCTCTGCCTATCATCCTCAAACGGATGGTCAAACCGAGGTGGTTAACCGTTGTCTTGAGACCTATCTTCTTTGTTTTGCTGCAGATCAGCCCAAGAATTGGTCTTTTTGGTTGTCATGGGCTGAATTCCATTACAATACTTCTTGGCATTCTTCAATAAATACTACACCATTTCAGGTTGTTTATGGTCGTTCTCCGCCTGCTTTGGTGGCAACTCCTCCTTCTGAGATTCGGATTGAGGCAGTGGCCTCTGCTTTGAGTGACCATGATGAGGCTCTTTCTCAGCTTAAACACCACCTACTTCGTTCTCAGCACAGGATGAAGCATCAGGCTGATCGTCATCGTCGAGACGTTGAATTTCAGGAGGGAGATCGTGTTTATTTGAAGTTGTGTCCTCACCGACAAATCTCTATTGCTTCTCGTATTAATCAGAAGTTGTCACCTCGGTTTTATGGGCCTTTTCTCATCAGCAAACGCATCGGCCCTGACGCCTATCAGCTCGTTCTCCCATCTACGGCGCATATTCATCCAGTTTTTCATGTGTCTCAACTTAAGAAGGCGTCACCTGCTCAACCTGTTCTTGACACATTACCGGCTGATCTGGAGGCGGATTCTTTGCTTTCTCCAAAACCGGCAGCAGTTCTAGCAAGACGGTTCCAGCAGCATGGCCAGCACCACACTCCTCAGAGCCTTATTCATTGGCACGGCCACTCTCCGGACGACGCTACTTGGGAGGATGATTTTGTGCTCCAGAATCAGTTTCCTTCTTTTCGGCTTGAGGACAAGCCGGTTTCTCAAGAGGGGGGGAGTGTTAGGGAGGGGCCATGGAAGGTGTATACGCGGAGGGGCAAAGGGGTAAATAGCACTCCTAAGGCAGTTAGGGAGTCTGTTAGTAATCCCCTTATAAATAGGGATCGAGAGGGGGGAATGTAGGTGGGATGTTTTGTACCTTTCTAGTGCGGCTTAGGCTTGGGCGGGAAGCAGGCTCGTCTTCCCGAAACTCCTGTAAATCTGTTTTCTCTCTCTCTCTACCAGAATTCTGTTGAATTCCCAACTGTAATTCCAGCTGTGAAATAAAAGCTTTCCTTCTGCAAATTGTGTTCCAACCTCCGCTCCTACCATTCTCGATCAGAACTCTCCGTCTGGCTCTTCAAGAGCTAAGAAGTAGTCGCTGACAGCTCACTACACGTGGCCCGACAGCTCCTGCAGGCTCTTCAAGAGCTAAGAAGTAGTCGCTGACAGCTCACTACACGTGGCCCAACAGCTCCTGCATGTGGCCTTCCAGTCGCTGGAAAGCATACTGCATTTTCAAGATCGCCGACTTCACAGCCGCTAGATTCTCCATGCGCGTGAGCTTATAGAAGATCCGACAGCTTTAAATCAAGAAACTCTCTCTAAACCCTCTCTAGAAACTCTGAATGAAAGCACCAATTGATAGACGCTTGAGAGAGAAACAAAAGATTTCTATTGATATGCAGTAGAAACGGTAAGAACTACATTATACAGCAGAAAATAAAAGAAAAAAAAAAGGGAGAAGTTGATGAAGAAATGTAGAAGAGGGAGGAGTCCCTGTGTGGGGCTGCACCAAGGCCAATGGCCTAACCCACCTGCACAGCTCCTACAGCTGTAATCAAATGCTAAACAGCTCATAGTCCCCCAGTCCTCACCGCCTGCCAGCTTATAAAGGAGGATTTCTTTACCAGCTGGAACCTTCCATAGTTCTTAACAGTTGGAACCACCTATTAACCATACAGCTGGCATCCTACAATTCACAACCCACCTAACAACCACCCAACTTGTTCCCTAGACTGCCCTTGGCAGCATATTAAACCCCCTACAGCTGGCACCCCCATGTACCAGCCTTCATCACAGCCCCTACCCCCTGCGTTCCCATCACCACCTACAGGCATGCACCACCTCCAAGCACGGTTTCCTACAAGTACACCCATTACGTGACCTGAGATCCGCTAGGAAACTTGTCCAATGCTTGTGTGTCAAGCTCCCAAATCTTCGCAAGAAAACAAGGAGAATGGTGTATGGATGATGAAAATGAGAAAGGAAAATGGTCAAAGGTAGAAGCCAAAGAGAACTTGTCTCAAAGAACTCAGCCACAAGACGCTACAAAGGATGACCAATCCTTTGATAAGCCAAAGAATCCAGCAAAAAAAAAACAAGGTTGCAAGCTAAACTCATAATAATAACGATAACATTCAACTATCTCAAGAGAACAAAGGGGTGGCTATTTATAGCAAGAGAGGAGATTAAGTAGTCTAACATCTAGTTTTCCACAATCAAAATGCCTATGCCTAGCCCACCTCTTTTGAAAATAATGCACCTAACAAAGACTTTAAAGACAACTAGCAAACCAGCTTTGAAATTTAAGGCGCCAACTTTGACTTTGAAGATTTCATGGGAGAATTGGCTTGAAATTCATAGCACACCATGGGTTGGGATTTTAAGAGCATGTTTGGGCCTTAATTAGAGTAATTATAAACCTGAATGCTTCGTCAAAGCAAGGGTGTTGGGCCTCTTCATGGAAATTCATGATTAATCCATGTAATGTCTCCATTATCTTGGTCCACTCTCGGGTCATTGGGCCTCCAATTCCTCGCAACGGGTCTTGCGAATTTATACGCCATGAGTCTCGAAGCCTATTCCCAACAACATCTCCCCCATCATCTCCTTAATGCAAATACACGACAAGATCCTCATCATCTGCTCCCTCATCAAAAGGATTCAACATAGAATATACAAATTCAAAGGGAGAAAGATCAACAACATTAAAAGTAGCACTTATTTTACCATACCAGTCGGGCAATTCAATCATACATGCATTATCATTAATCTTCTCTAAAACTTGAAAGGACCTCTCCTCGAGGGTGGAGTTTTGATTTCCTCTACTTTGGAAACCTCTCCTTCCTCAAGGACCATCTCCCTCTCGTGTCTCCGACTAAGGATGGTGAAGGGACTATAGAAACGGGTTGCCAATTTCTGATGCATCTGTTGGGCGACGGTCTGCTGCCGATGAGGCCAGGCCAAAGTTTTAAGTACACGCGATCACCAACCTGGAAGGAAACCTGTCGCTAGTGCTGATCTGCATAGCGTTTCATATGGTCCTGGGATCGAACTAAGTGATGACGAAGTTAGTGTAATGCTTCATCTCGGTCTCCCAAGGCAGTGGCCACAGCTGCTACGCGGACATCGGAAGGCAAGAAACTCATAATGGAAGGAAGTATACAACCATACACTGCCTCAAACGATGTAGAGTTAATGGAGGTGTGTCAAGTCGGGTTGTAGCTCCACTCTGCCCAGGGGATCCGAAAGGACCACGACCGAGGCTGGTCCCTCGCAAAGCAATGCAAGTGGGTCTCAAGACAACGGTTTACCACCTCAGTTTGGTCATCTGTTTGTAGGTGGTAAGCCGAGCTGAATTTGAGGGTAGTGCCAAGGAGGCGGAACAACTCTGTCCAGAAATTACTAAGAAAAATGGGGTCGCGATCACTCACAATGGAAGCAGGCAAGCCATGCAGTCGCACCACCTCCCGGAGGAATAGTTCAGTAATTGTTCGTGCAGTATATGGATGCTTGAGTAACAAAAAATGTGCATACTTTGAGAGGCGATCAACAACTACCAGAATCACCTCGTACCCCTTTAATTTTGAAAGTCCCACAATAAAATCCATAGAGATGTCAGTCCACACTGTTGTGGGGATGTCTAGTGGTTGCAGCAGTCCTGCGAGCGACAAGGTGGAATATTTAAAGCGTTGGTAGGTTGCACACTGTTAGAGTTGGGGGTAAAGCTGTTCGGGAGAGACCTCCTGTTCGATCTACGTACCAAAGGAGGGGTCGGCTCGTTAAGTAAGGAGAGGTGTGTTGTAAGGGGTAAACTTGTAAATAATTCCTGTCAAGTGTAGGGTGTTTAGTCTGGGCAGGGGAAGATTAGTAAATAGCCTCTCCTTTAGCTATTACTCGGTGATAAATAGGGGAAGGGGGTTCAGTTCGGGGGGGGGGGGGGGTTATTCGGTTGAAGTTTCTGGCGTGGATCAGGGCCTCGAGAGGAAGAGTTGCTTCTCTCAGGAGGTTAGCTTGTCATTTCTTCTTGTAATCCTTTGGAAAACATCTATAAAAATGCAATTCATGTTCTCGTTCTCTAAAAGTAAAAATCTCCTATCAACTTGGTGCTTTCTTTGAGAGAGAGTATCAATTCCTACGGTTAGTGAGATTTTAGAGAGAGAATTTTGAATAGAGAAGGAAAGAATAAGGATTGTATGTCGACGTGCATGGAAAACAGAGTGGCGCAATTGGACACTACGGCATCCAATTTAGCAACTGAAGTTCAGCGACAAGAGGCTGGCTTACAGTAGCTGGAAGATGAATACCAGCGCCAAGAAGAAGCTTATCGCCGTCAAGGACATCAGCTCCAGGAGTTGATCGCGGCTGTTTCACAGCTCCAACCGAGCAAGGAGGACGGATCGGGACGAGTCAGAGAAAAGGGGAAAACAATGGAAATGGAAGGCAGCAGTAGTAACCAGAACGAAGAAACTAAGGAAAGGAACCAGGGAACCGGGAACAAGAGCAAGAAGCAATGCAAACTGTAATAAGGCAGATGGAGATGCCTACATTCTCTAGAGAAGATCCTGTTGTGTGGATAACTCGAGCAGAATTATATTTTACAGTTCAACGGAAAAGGGAAAAGCTTAAGGTTTCCTTTACACAATTAAGTATGGAAGGAATGACGCGGTACTGGATTAGCTCATTGAGGTCGGTGTGACCCAATCTCACTTGGAAGCAGCTGAAAGAGGAGCTTCTAGGAAGATATGGAAATGCAGAGGAAGAAGATCCAGTGGTTTTTTTTAAGGGGCTACGTCAAACAGGATCAGTGGACACCTATATTGATGAATTTGAAAGGGTGGCACTGCGGATTCCGAACTTGACAGAAGGATGGTACATGAGTATGTTCATAGGGGGATTAAGACCAGAAATTAGATGTACCATAATGACTCATGAACCACAGTCTAAGGCGCGGTTGTTGGCTTTGGCAAGGCGTGTGGAACGAGAATTGTTTCTAAAGGGAATTATCAAACAAACGGAACCACGAAATAGGAACATTAGTGTTGCTGGACAGAGTAGAGGATGGATACCCGGAGCAGTCAAAAATTTCCCTACAGGAGAAATGGTAGTGCAGGATAAGAAGGGAGGGGTAACTCCACAATGAAGAGGAATAAGGAATTTGTCTAGAGAGGAATATGAAGAGCGGAAATTCAAAGGATTGTGTTATACTTGCGAACAGAAATTCAATCCCGGACATCGATGTTCGGATAAGGGATATAGAATAATGGTGTAGGAATGTATAGATCCAAAGGAAGAAGAAAACAAAGATAGTGAAAATGAGGCAGCCGGGGAAAAAGAAGTTGGCAGCTTGTGGGAATTAGAAATGCAGGGAACTAGTACTTCTAGATTGGAGAAAACCACTGCTTACGGAACCGGTCAATGTTAGTAGAAGGGACAGTGGAAAAAGTTCCACTGTTAGTCTTAATTGATAGTGGAGCAAGTCACAACTTCATTTTCAGGAGATTAACAAAACAATTTGCAGCTCAGGTAGAGGACACTGGACCTTTCTTTAGGTGACGGACACCGAGTGGTTTCTAATGGCCTGTGTAAGTCACTGCGAATCCTGTTGGGAAATGTAGAATTTAAAGTTGATGCTTATATCTTTGACACAACCGGACCAGATCTGGTAATGGGAATTTCCTGGTTGGAAACGCTGGGAAATGTGACAACCAATTGGAAAGGAATGATTATGGAATTCAAGTGGGAAAGTCAGAAAGTGGAATTACAGGGAGTGAGAACACCTTTGAAGTTACCAAGGGTTTTGCAAGAATATCTGGGAAAAGGAAAAAGGAGGATGCAGGGGTTACAGTGGACAGAATCGGAGGGAGGAAAAGAGAACAACATGCAGCAGGACGATAGACAGCAACAAGAGTTACAGAGAATTCTGGAAAGCTATAAAGCAGTGTTTGAATCACCAAGGAGACTGCCACCTAGTAGAGAAACTGATCATGCAATTAAGCTTAAGGTTGGGACAAAACCAGTGAATATCAGACCATATAAACATGGATATCACATAAAGAATGAAATAGAAATTCAGGTTCGGGAACTGCTGGAAATGGGGTTCATGAGACCAAGCCGAAGCCCTTATTCAAGCCCAATAATTATGGTGAGAAAGAAAGATGGGGGATGGCGAATGTGTATAGATTATCAGGCTTTAAACAGTATAACAGTCCCGAATAGGTACCCAATTCCGGTGATTGAAGAGCTTATGGATGAATTGCATGGAGCAACATATTTTACCAAGTTGGATCTTAAGTCGAGATTCCACCAAGTACGGATGAGGGATGAAGATATTGCGAAAACGGCATTTAAAACTCATGAGGGCCATTATGAGTATGTAGTCATGCCATTTGGTTTGATAAACGCGCCTGCTACTTTTCAAGCCACGATGAATAACATATTCCGAAAAATGTTGAGGAAGGGATTTTTGGTGTTTTTTGATGACATATTACTCTATAGCACCTCGTGGGAATAACATTTAGAAAAGCTGCAGCAGTTGCTACAAACAATGAGTAATTGTTTCCTTCATGTCAATGGGAAAGTATACTTTTGGCAAGCGAGAGGAGAGTATTTGGGACACATAATTTCAATGGATGGAGTGTCCATGGATCCAAAGAAATTGGAAGCAGTAAAGGGATGGCGGGAACCAAAAAATGCAAAGAGGATTCCTCTGGTTGACCGGATATTATCGTAAGTTTATAAAAGATTATGGAAAAATTGCAAGGCCATTAACGGCATTAACTAAAAAGGTGGAATTTAAGTAGAATGAAGAAGCACAAGAGGCTTTTGAAGAGCTTAAAAGATGTTTGACAACTACACCAATCCTTGGACTGCCAGATTTTTCCAAAGAATTTGCTGTTTAATGTGACGCATCAGGGCTGGGGATAGGAGCAGTATTGGTTCAAGAAGGCCAACCTCTGGCCTATTTTAGCAAAGCATTATCCGAAAACAATTTGGTTAAATCAGTCTACGAAACGGAATTGATGGCGATGGTCTTGTTCATTCAACATTGGAGACAATATTTGTTGGGAAGACCATTCAAGGTGATAACCGATCATCGAAGTTTGAAGCACATGCTAAGCCAAAGAGTGATGACAGCAAACCAGCAGTGTTGGCAGGCCAAACTGATGGGATACAATTTTGAGATAATATATAGACTGGGGAAGATGCATAATGCGGCTAATTCACTGTCCAGAGTAGTACCAGAAGGAGAATATTGTCAGTTAGCAGTCTCCGGACCATGTTGGGAGGAAATACATACAGTTCGGGCAGAATTGAAGTAGGATAAAGAATTGCAAAAGATTATAAATGAATTACAGCAAGGAGACTGTAGCAAGCCGGGTTATTCTTTCAGAGAGGGGTTGTTATTCTACAAAAACAGATTGGTAATATCCCGGAAATCTACTTTAATACCCAAGTTAATGCAAATTTTTCATTCGTCACTGAAAGGAGGACATTTGGGGTATCTAAAGACTTACAAAAGAATGGTGAATGGGGTATATTGGTTCGGAATGACTAAAACTGTACAGCAGTATGTACGGGAATGTGAGACTTGTCAAAAAAATAAGTATGAGGCTAAAGAAGCATCCGTGGATTTCGTCTCCGAATTACCAAAGTCTCAGGGATCTGAAGCGGTGCTGGTTGTTGTCGACAGATTGAGCAAATATACTCATTTTATCCCTCTTAAACATCCATATACATCCAAAACGGTGGAAAAATTTTTTATGAAAGAAGTAGTGCGATTACATGGCATTCCAACATCAATAGTAAGTGATCTAGATCCCCTATTTACTAGTTTGTTTTGGCGAGAATTATTTAAGTTGCAAGGAACCGCTTTGAAGATGAGTTCATCCTATCATCCTCAAAGTGATAGGCAAACCGAAGTAGTCAATAGGTGTTTGGAGATATACTTGAGGTGCAACACGGCTGATCAGCCAAGACGCTGGGTATCCTGGTTATCGTGGGCATAATACAGTTTTAATACCTCTTACCGTATTTCAATTGGACAGACTCCTTTCGAAACAGTTTATGGGAGGAAACCTCCATTGATAATTCGGTATTCTAAAGGGGAAGCAGCAGTTGAAGCCGTAGCAAATGTATTAGAAGAAAGAGATGAAGCCTTGAAGCAACTACGGGGTAACTTACATCGTGTCCAACAGTTAATGATAAAGTTTGTTAATCGCCACCGACGAGATGTGACTTTTGAAGTCGGGAATCTAGTTTGGGTAAAGCTAAGACCAAACATTTCAGGGGGGGGGGGGCGGAATAAAAGGAAAATTAGTTGCACGGTACTTTGGTCCGTTCGAGATAACCAAGAGAATAGGGATGTGGATTATGAGTTAAAGCTTCCTGAGACAAGCAAAGTGCATCCCGTGTTTCACGTGTCACACCTGAAAGTAGCTGTAGGGGAGCACCAGGCAGTAGAGGCTTTACCAGAGGAATTTCTAACCCAAGAAGAAGTTCCTGAGAATATTCTGGCAATAGAAAAACAGGGTTCTACACAGCTCTGGTTGGTACAATGGCGTGGGAGATCGGTGCAAGAAGCTACTTGGGAGGATACCAAACTGCTGAAGATTCGGCTTCCTCATTGCCACCTTGAGGACAAGGTGAGTTTACAGGGAGGAGGAAATGTTAGAGTTGGGGGCGAAGCTGTTCGGGAGAGACCTCCCGTTCGGTTTACGTACCAAATGAGGGGTCGGCTCGGTAACTAAGGAGAGGTGTGTTGTAGGGGTAGACTTGTAAATAATTCCTTTCAAGTGAAGGGTGTTTAGTCTGGACAGGGGCAGATTAGTAAATAGCCTCCTTTAGCAGTTAGTCGGTTATAAATAGGGGAAGGGGGTTCAGTTCGGGGGGGGGGGGGTCGAGGGGTCGGTTATTCGGTTGAAGTTTCTGGCGTGGATCAGGGCCTGGAGAGGAAGAGTTGCTTCTCTCAGGAGGTTAGCTTGTCATTTCTTCTTGTAATCCTTTGGAAAACATCTATAAAAATGCAATTCCTGTTCTCCTTCACTAAAAGTAAAAAATCTCCTATCACACACTGGTGCACAAATTCCCTCACAGACTTTTTCACACCAACCCAATAAAGATTTGTTGGCAATTTTCTATATGTTTTGCAAAAATTGGAATGGCCCCCCTGAGGAGTCACATGGAACTCGGTCAGCAGCTTGGATACCCATAGAGATTATGCTGAGATTGCTAGTCGATCGTGATAATGCAACACTCCATGAGTAACAGGGAAGCCTGAATAAGAGGAAGTACCAGCCTGCAGTGTGGAGCACCTTCCCTAAGTAAGGATCCATGGAGATGCCTTCGACCAAAGGGGCGACCCAACAAATAAGGTCTTCAATGCGGGATTGCAAGCACGAGAGCCATGGCCTCCTTTTCGTATACTGATTTGGCTATGTTCTAGTCGGACAGAACCATGCTGTTGAAGGCAATGGGTCGTCGGCCCTGCATAAGAACAACCCTGACGTTGCGCCCAAATGCATCGCATTTAACTCAAATTCTTTAGAAAAATCGAATAAATCTGAAACTGGGGCTTCTGTCATCAATTGTTTCAAGCACTGGAAAGCGTCTTGAGGTTCAGCAGTCCAATGAAAGCCATCTTTGCAGGTTAAAGTTGTGAGAGGTCGAGCCACCTTTCTATACCCGCGAATGAACTTTCTATAATACCCTGTGAGCCCGAGGAAACCACGGACGCCTTTCACTGTGGTTGGAGGAGGCCAGTCGAGCATTACCTGCGATTTACTAGGATCCACTGCCACACCAAAGGCAGAGATGAGGTGGCCCAAGTACTCCACCTCTTGCTGGCCAAAGGCATTTTTTCCTATTGGCAAAAAATTGATGTTCATGTAAGCAGCAAAGCACGACTTCCACGTGATGCAAATGAGTAGGTCAATCCCTGTTGTAAATAAGAATATCATCAAAAAAAATTAAAACAAACTGGCGGAGCGAAGAATGAAATAAATCATTCATAGTAACATGAAATGTGGATGGAGCGTTAGTGAGGCCAAAAGGCATCATTAAGTATTCATAATGGCCATCCGAAATGTTGTCTCTTCTACATCTGGCTCGCGCATTCGGATTTAATGATAACCAACCCTGAGGTCTAGCTTTGAAAAATAGGTTGCTTTGTGTAATTCATCAAGTAGCTCTTCCGCTACCGGAATTGGAAATTTGTCCGGCATTGTTACCTTATTCAAAGCTCGATAATCAACACACATCCTCCATGTGTCGTCTTTCTTTTTCACTAGCAACACTGGGCTGGAATACACACTGGAGCTTGGTCTAATGATGCCCTGATCCGGCGTCTCCTTCACCTGGCACTCAATTCCATTTTTTTGGTGATAAGGATATTTGTAAAGCCCTAGCCTGGAACCAAATTGATAGCATGAGCCCAATGTCGATTTGCTGGAAGTCCCTTAGGTTCAACAAATACCATAGGAAAATGATGAAAAAACCCTTACAAATCGTGGTTTTGGGTCTCAGTTAGGAGTGTCAATTTATTGCTCTTATTTCCCCCAATTACATGTTGGAGTTTGTCGTTTTGCCCCGCTCCTTAAGCCCACCGATCCAGTGAAGCTGATTTCTAGTCATTGTGGCGGATGCCCAAGAGAGTAAACAGTTGGTCCCCAGCTAAAAATTTCATCACCATTAATTACTAATTGATGCCGACATCGCTGAGGGTTCTCAACCAGGTAATTCCCAAAATAAGATCCAATCCCCCAATTTTGAGGACGTGGGCTTCAATTGAACACACATAAGCTCCCAGAGTTGGTAGGATTTGCTAGCATACCCCTAAAGCCCTTGTTTTATGTCCATCAACCAACTTCACTCCCATTTTTCTAGTAACCTGAACTGTTATCCCAAGTACGTTGGCCAATTTAGGGGTTATGAAATTGTGGGTAGCCCCGCTATCTAGTAAAATCATGATTGGAATGTTGCCCTCAATTTTCGTGGATGTACTGGGCTCTTCTGGGCGAAATCGAGCACTATAAAAAGTTCTCCAATCCGACAGCTCTACCACTTTACATTCAACCTCCAGGTTTTTTTTCAACTGACTCCAGTTGTTCTTCCTCTCATCCACGATCAGTTGAGCAAGCTCGGAACTCTCTTCCTCTTCCCCCAACAACAGCACCCTCATTCTTAGGGTTAGAACATTTGTGTATGGGGTTGTACGGTTTTCCACAGCATAAACATAACCCCTTCTTTCTTTGATCCTCCCACTCCTGGTTGGATAGCTGCCGAATTCATGTTCCCCCAACTAAAGTAGACCGAGGCGCCTCCCTGTTAGTTCCCCCCATCAGCTCCCCACCCCTTCTTATTGGTGGAGGCGAAAATCCTATTTGTTGAGTGAGTCTCATCCTGGATGACGGTTGCCAGCCCCCACCCCCATATGGGCGCGTTCCCCCAGCTCGATTTTGTGGCCCTATTCTCCTACTAAAAGCTAGCTCCACAAGTCTTGCCAAACGCATTACATGTAATCGGGTCTCAAGACTATGTATGTGAACCCAACTTCGAACTTCTGAGCACAATCCATTCGATGTACTGAGGTTCCGGCTGACGAGGAACTAGGGTTGCCAAGAACTCAAATCGTTCAATGTACTCTTGTATAGTCCCATTTTGCTGAATTGCTACCAATTCGTCAAACGGATTCTGTATTTCTAGACCACTGAATCGTTCCAGCGGCTCCTTGAATTGGCACAACGTTAGATTCAGGTGTACCTCCTCCAACACAGTGAACCAGAGAATAGCCACCCATTCCATAATCACTTGTGCAAGGGAAATTTTAGTGTCATCTGTCGTCTGATTAATTCGGAAATATAATTTGGCTCGGTTGATCCATCCCCGGGGATCTTGTCCACAAACACCGACAACTCAACCCACCGAACCACTAACATTGGTACAGCCCCTTAGTTTTTCGCCTCCATCACCCCGTGCACTTCGTCCTTCAGGTTCATTCTATCATTTCATCCTGATAATTGTGCTCCCAACTCGACATTTAAATTTGAAATCGTCACATCGTCCTACACGAGCAAATTCTTCGATCAGCGTAACATCCCAGACATCGACTTATTGAATTCCGCCAACCCAGAGATCTCCTGCTTGAGCGATCCCCGAGCCGATTCGGCCAGTCCTGATACCATCAATTCCATGTGAACCATGCACTGGTCTGTCCCGGACTCGACATGTTTCATCCTCTGTTCCAGTCCTTCCAGTTGAGCTTGAAGACAAGTCTCCATTGCCCAAGCCTCTCAATCTCCTTCCGCCTGAGGAATGTATTCGGCAGGTCAAACCAAAATGATAAGGCCCTCACGCCAACAAGCAGTAAAAGAGGAATTATATATATATGGAGGCAGATATTCATACCTGGAATTACAGTGAAATGGAGGGATTGGGAAGGTAGAAGATGACTGAGAGAATCCTCAGGAGGCCCGTTGGCTCACCCACCCAAGCCCAAGGCCGAAATAATAACCTCCCAACTGAAAAGATACCCTCACTCCCTTCCCACTACCCTTTTATTCCCTTTTCTATTTGAGCCCTGTTAGGAATAAAGGGGGTTGTTGGTTTGTTAGAGGAGAGAGGAGAATATATTTGATTGGAGGTTGTTGGGCTGTTAGAGGAGAGAGAGGAATATTCTTGGCTGGAGGGGGACCACCTAAAAGCAGTTAGTTTGTTAGAGGGGGTTGGGTGGGCCTTTAAATAAAGGGGGTCAGTGTTTGTAGAGGGGCACGAATTATTTTAGCAAATGCTTGGCAGCAGGTCGCCGGTGGTCTCGGCTGGGCTCGTGGAAGGGTGGTCTCCTCCCGCGGGTTACTTCTTCTCTTTCCCCTACTCTTTCCCCTTCTATTGTAGCTCTACTCCTGTTCCTGTTCAACAGTAATATACAGATTCTTCGGTTGTTTTCTCTCTCTCCCTTTCTCAATATTTTTACGTAACAATTTGGCGACTCTGCTGGGGAGGTGTCGTGCGAGAGGACTGATCGCACGCTGGGGGAGAGGCGTCGCGGGAGAGGAGGATCGCTGATGGAAAATCGTAATAGCAGGAAGGGGAAAAAAAGAAGAAGAAGAAATCAGCTCTAACGCAGCTGGAAAACACGAGGCGTCGCAGGTGAGGTGGAACGCTGCTGGGAATTGTTGTGCGCGAGGAACAATCGCGGAGGAGGGTCGCAAAAGAGGAGTGCATCGCGAATCTATTTTTTGTTCGTTGTTGGACAAGGACCGGAAGTCGACGCTGGGGAGAGCCGTGCAAGAGGGAGGTTCGCTGCTGGAGGAGAATCAAACGCGACAATAGGACGTTCGTTTGCTAAAGGTAGAGCAGTACTGGTCATTGCTGAGGCCGCGCGAGAGAGACGCCTGTGTTGGTAAGACACACGTCGGTGTTGTTGTGTCCAGCGTGCATAGTTTGGTCAACTCAAAGCAAGTCGATCGCAGCTGGAAAACACGGTCAACAGTGGAGCAAACGTTGTCTAGGTGGAGTAGCGTGCACACTGGGGAATCGTGTTCCAGAAGAGGAGCATGATCATTGCGCGGGAATGAGAGCAGCGGACCGGCGTTGAAGGCGGCAACGTTGCTGAAGTCATTGGGGGCAGGTACGAGGTTGTTCGCTAGAAAGGGAAAAAAAGGGAAAAGGGGGGTTGTACGTTTAGCTGAGCTGCTGTGCAGAATTTTCTTTCTTTGTGATACTGATCGCCACTGAGGAAGACACGATTTGCCATTCGTTTAGCTGAGTGGGGTGCGCAGAATGGCAACAAGAGTCACGCTGCAAGATTTTATGGGAGAAGAATCATCACAGCAGAAAGGTATTTCGAATTTTGTCGGACGACAGATGACATGAAATTACATTGGGCCCAACTTTGTATGGTTGACACCACTCTATTTTGGTTTTTGTCCTGGCATAGAGCTGCGCCAGACCCGTCATGGGAAATGTTTAAACCAGCTCTATTGGAAAAGTATGGGCAGCGAATGGAGAGGAAACCGTTTCGGCAAACTGTTGCTTTGGAGGAGCAGTTTGTTTCCACTCCAAAACAGCAGAGAAAAGTAATTGATAACCTTAGTACTAGTGTGGAAAGGCTAGATAATAGTACTGAGGAGCAGCAGCAGCTTGAAACCAACCCGGAATGTCCTAAAGAGGAAAATTCCAACCTTATCTGGCTTGGAGAAGTACTGTATGTTTCTATTCTCAGCACACGATATTTACATGCTACTCTGTGATATAGGAACTCCTGGACAGTCGACAAGAGCCGAGGAGGAGCAAACAGAGAAAATGGAGAGACTGGAATTGCTGGAGGAGCGGGTTTCAGATTCTGTGAGCAGGTTAGGCAATCTCAGGAGCAGCTTGATCCTGGACTGCTTCCAATAGCGGTAGATAAAGTGGCAATTGCAGATGTATGTCCTGTTGTTACTGGAGAACCTATAGATCCGGAAGAAAATGGTCCTGGAATTGCTATGGACGAGCATGTTAGATCAAAGAGAAACTTGTTTGCCGAGAGTGTTTTGCCCATACATTCAGTCCACCAACATGGCTCTTGTTACTAGAGAATGGGATACACAGAATTTTGAGAGGTTCGTTGATAGATCGAGGAGGAGGCGACAAAGGAACCTTTTTCCAGATTTATCTAATAGAAGATTGAGGAAAGTAGCATGCAGTGGACAGCTGGATAAAGCTTCTCATTTTGCCTTGGGCAGTTTTTGTACGCTGGGTAGTTGGAGAGCTGGGGAAGCTGAAGCAGTTCAGAATGCGATTCCTGGGACAGATTCAATTCAAATTACAAGTCGTCCAAGCAATGGCAAGGTGCGGACAAAGCTTCTGAAAACCCCTTGGGGTTAGGGAGCAAAGGATTCAAATTTGGGCTGAAAGGTCCTCCCATTTTTTGTGAGGATGTTTACCTATATGAAGTTGAATCAGAGGTTATAGTTGGAGGAGCTGCAGGAAAATCAATGGTTTGGGCTGCAGTGACTAGAGTTGATGCAAATGGTGTACCAGGCCAGGGTGCTGAAATTCATATTGACACTCTTAATGGCAGGTTGAGCAGTTTCAACAAGACAGCACGATTGCAGTGATCTTGGTGGACAAAGTGTTTCATGCTCCTCTAGTAGATGTGAAAGAGGTTATTTTCTATGGCATGATCATCGATTCAAAAGCCCCTACATCTACTCCACTATTGGTAAGGGATTTATTCCATGAAAGTATTACCAATTCAGGAGCATATGGTATTGAAGATTACAGAAAGGAATTATACTGGAAACGCTATCCACCTACATATGGTATTGAAGATGCATTGATGTTGAGGCATCCACCAAAGCCACCACCAGGAGTCGTTGACTCAATGCATGGCCAAGCACAGTTTTGGTTGTTCCACCTTGAGGACAAGGTGATTTTTAGGTGGGAGCGAATTGTTAGGAATAAAGGGGGTTGTCCAGGTGTTAGAGTTTGTTATTGGCTGGAGGTTGTTGGTTTGTTAAAGGAGATAGGAGAATATATTTGGCTAGAGGTTGTTGGACTGTTAGAGGAGAGAGGGGAATATTCTTGGCTGGAGGGGGACCACCTAAAAGCAGATAGTTTGTTAGAGGGGGTTGGGTGGGCCTTTAAATAAAGGGGGTCAGTGTTTGTAGAGGGGCACGAATTATTTTAGCAAATGCTTGGCAGAATGTCGCCGGTGGTCTCGGTTGGGCTCATGGAAGGGTGGTCTCCTCCCGCGGGTTACTTCTTCTCTTTCCCCTCCTCTTTCCCCTTCTATTGTAGCTCTACTCATGTTCCTGTTCAGCAGTAATATACAGATTCTTCGGTTGTTTTCTCTCTCTCTCCCTCTCAATATTTTTACATAACAAGCCCCAATTTCTATTTCAGCCCACGTGACCCCCAACTAATTCCCCTCCTGACGTTGCCTTCCTCCTTCTAGAATATACCCGCCATGTGTCTTCATTCCCCCAGCTCTAACATAGCCCTATTAAGGTTCTCATTAAAGGAATAAGAGTCTTGCATTAAAACATCCCCAATTCTTATTCTACAGGCATCACATTCAACATCAAACACCTTAGAAAAGGTCGGGAAGAATTAAGAGGGGTGAATTTGTTAACTTATCTTTGAATGTAAAGAAGGCATGTTCTTGAGCTTTTCACCACTTGAAGTTTAGTCCTTTCTTGACCAATTCATCCAATGGTACTGCAATAGTCGAAAAGTCTCTCACAAACCACTTATAGAAGCTTGCAAGTCCATGAAAGCTCCTCACCTCATTAACATTCTTTGGTACTGGTCACTTCCAAATCGCTTCTACCTTCTCTTTGCCAGCTCTCATTCCATCAGCTCCTACCACAAAACCAAGGAAAACAACTGAATTTAAACAAAACATACATTTTTTCAAGTTTGCAAACAACAATTTTGCTTGAGTCTCAAAAACATGTTTCAAATGATCATAATAATCATTAAGGCTCTTTGGATAAACTAGGATGTCATCAAAGTAAACCATAGATTTCTCAATAATTGAATGAAAAACATGATTCATTAAGTTCATGAATGTACTACGGGCGTTAGTTAGCCCAAAAGGCATAACTAGTCATTCATACAAGTCAAACTTAGTTTTGAATGTCGTTTTACATTCACCCCCCTCTTTCATTCTAATTTGGTGGTATCCACTCCTTAAATCGATTTTAGTAAACAAGCATGCATTGTGGAGTTCATCAAGCATATCATCCAAGCGATGAATGAGATAATGATACTTTATCATAATTTTGTTGATAACTCGACAATCAACACACATTGTCCACTTACCATCCTTTTTGGGGACAAGAATTACTCACACCACACAAGGACTCAAGCTCCCTCAAACAAACCTCTTCGTAATTCTTCCACTTGTCATTGGATTTCTTAAGTCTCCTCTAGATTAGCAAGATAAATCGGTTGATTGGGAAGTGTTGTTCCGGGGAGGAAGTCGATACGGTACTCAATATCCCGCAAGGGAAGGTAATCCATAGGGAATTTCCTTCGGAAACATGTCACCAAATTTCTACAAAAGAGACAAAACACTAGAAGTCAATGATTAGTTAAGAACGTTAGTGGAAAAACATTCTCCCTTGCATAGAAGCGCGAGAATTTCCTCTCATAATAATGCTCTTTCAATTTCTTTTTCCCGAAAACAAGCTCACTTTTGCCTACACTCTTATTTTCTACTCTGCTTTTCCCGACTTCTTTTGACCACATCACTCATCACTCCACTCTTTTTCACTCTCTTTTCTTTCTCTCTTCTCACGTTTTCACTCAATCCTCGCTTGATCTTGATTGCAAAGGTCTAAGGGTGTAAGAATAACAGTCCTCCCATTGTATTCAAAATAATATCGGTTGGTATATCCAACATGTGTGGTCCTCCTATCAAATTGTCAAAGTCAGTCTAACAATATATGACTAGCACGCATTAGAACATCACAAATCACCTTATCTTGATACTACCCAATGGAAAATAGAACTTGTGCTTGCTTTGTCACCTTAACATCCCTGCTATTATTAACCATTGCAATCTATAAGGCCTAGCATGCTTCTGAAGGAGTTGATGTCTAAGAACCAACTGACTTTGTAGTTTTGATTACCATAATATTAATAAATATCATATTACATGATGATTGTTCTTTTGCATAACATTAATGTGATAATTGATGGATATGCACTAAAAGGAGTCGGTCGTATTTTCCGACCGACTTGAGTCGTAAAGCACGATATGCATAAGATGCATATCATGGCGTACAATCGGTAAGAATCATAAGACACAATATGCATCTTAAAATTCACTTCTGTCGTAGGATGGCATAGCATGTCACAAACTACCTCAAGCGTAATGTAAGATTGGGCATACGATATATGGAGTGCACGCATGCAACTCATCTCCTTGCTCGATTTCTTTGATTTATGATCCATGAGATGGATCATTTATAGCAAGCACGTCATTCATTATAGTGTTTAATGAAGAACACTCCAACAAGCAGTAACGTATGGCGCCACGCGTGATATGATCGACGCTCTTCATTTAAAGAAGAGCGTTGAGAGTGACTATATAAGGGATATGATCCCTCTTGTCGGTGTACCCTGGATACTTGCATGCTAGTCGAAGCTCTTTTCCTCTCAAAATACCATTTCTCAATCAGTGAAGGTGCTAGCATGGTAGTTCGGGGTCCTCATGATGCGATCTAGGATTAGAAGGCTAGTGGATCACCTGTGGAGGCAAGAAGGTTTGTTTGTTGCTTCGGTGACCATCATCAAGTTTGCTCCATCAAGATGGGGGCTATTGCAACTGTGTTACAAGTACGCATTGTTCTTCGTATTTTCCATGCACATTGATTCTTGAAGATGATTCGGGCCACATATTGGTTTGTTTTCACAGCCTAAGATCATAGGATGATCAGCTAAAAACCATCAATAACGTTTTTATAGTATATGTCACATCAAAAGGTTATAGCAGTTCCTCCCTATAATGAGAACCTACAGATGCTATGACAATATTCTTAAGCATATGCTCTATGGTCTAGATAATATATGTTTGACAAGACACGGATGTTGTTTGACTATCAGTTGATGGAGGCTCATAAGACATTGAGACTTCTCATTAAGTTCACACTAGTTAATCTCCAAGAAAAGAGGTTATGAGGATAGACCCGTCAAAAAAAAAATCACATGTTCATGTGTCATTGGATATTCCTATCTACGAACATATGTATTGGTTCTTAAACTTGAGATTATTATTAATGTATATCATGAATTGTGTACTTTGATGTATGGAAGAAAATCGTGGCGACATATGCTCGCAGCGAGGTAGCATACATTGGTTGCGTCATAAGTGGTACGATATTAATTGGATAAGTCAAGAAAGGATTTGTCACTTCCGAGTTAATGGAATAAGATATCTCTAGCACTTTAATTGAAATTGAACTGTCTGATTAAATCCATAGCTATGGTAGTCCATCGATGACCTCATTTCAAGAGTCAAAAAAATATAAATCAAGCATATAAGTTATGGCACAAAGTATACAACCTGTTTCATGAGATATCGAAACAAATGGATGGGACATTATATGGATTTTAATATTATATAAATTTTACATAATTAATTAACCGTGTCCGATAAAATAATTTCCGCATAATACATTTATTTTATTTCATCTTAGGCTTGTTAATTTATTTACTTTATGTGACAACGTTTAACCAACCAAATAAACAATGTATCGCATAAATAAATAAATAAACATGCACTTGAAAAAATAAAATAAATATGTAATATGATCATCAGCTTTCAACTACTGGTTGGTTTATTGAGCCGAAGATAAACCAACCCCAACCTTAGGAGAAAACTCCTTGAGCCGATGCCTAGCTTGAGTTACAGCATTCCACCATAAACCTATATATCTCCTTGGTTGGCTTCACCTTGGCCCAAGTCCCGAATCGTCTCCTCTTGTTGGGAGCTCCATTCTTCACAAATGTTACTCACTCACATATGAGGGGTGCCAAGGGTTTAGGGTCATAAAATAATCCTTAGATTCAACTCATACATAATAAATGAGAAAGGAATGATACACAAATCATCATATTAATTTAATAATAAATTTATCATAAAAACTCATGCAATAATAATTAAATTAAATAAACTCATGCAATAATAATTAAATTAAATAAACTCAACATATACACAGGATAGTCAAACCCATGATCAATCAACACATGCAACGTTTACGCCTTTAAACTTGATAGCATTCATTTCAATTCGTTCTTTATTAAGATAATTTTACTTGAATTAATAAATTAATTCATTGTCATAATATTTTGTCCAAAGAGTCCTTGAGATTCTCATCCTGTAAAATTTTAAATAAACTAAATAAAATTAATTTAATTTAAAATTATTAAGTACATGACATGTATTGACGGGGTTACACAGCGTGTACCCTTCTGGTCAATTTAAATTCAGTGTGTACCGCTCTGCATCTAATTAAATCCAATTATGGAGTTTAGTACTTACACAAAGTGTTCAGTCATTCAAGCAAGTGACTAAAGTTGTACGCGGTCCTTGTCATGTATTGTGAGTCAAGCCACATTGTATGCGCAACGTGTATGACTACACGGCACACCATAAATATACATGGCGTGTGTTGTTGGCGATGCGTGTGAAGTACACGGTGTGTACAATTCCGTTACACGTCGTGTGGTTGCAAAATTACATGGAAAATAATAATTAAGCATTTATATCGTTGCATTGGCGTGCGTGTTACTAAACATTGATCTTTGACTTTAGGTAAGCTCACCCAGTGTCTGAATGTCACACACTAAGTGTATCCAAAATCTCATTAAATTCTATTGAATTTAATATTAAGAATAAATATTATTCCCGGCTTGTGGAATAATAATTATTCAAATTAAGTTGATCGTATAAATTAAATCACCAAATATTCGAATTTAGAATGTGAGTTGAATATTAAAATAAATATTTACTTGTGAATCTTGTGAATATAGTATTTATTTATCTCTTGTTTATTATTCAAAAGGCAATAAATAAATATTTATTTATTCACCAACTTAGTGAATAGATTAATATGAACATTTCTTTAGTTACATGAATATTAAAATAAATATTTATTCATGAGTTTAGAAAATATAAAACTTAATTATTTATTGAACAAATAATATTTACTTAAATATATATACTGTTTTTTTTTTACTAGTCAGGAGGATGAAGCAACACGTGAAGGACAGACATATCCATGCCTCATTGCTGAAAACTAATTATATGCATTTAATCCCATGTGACTAGAGAAGTTATAGTAATTGGAAGCACTGGAGTAAAAAAATTCTTATTCGATGTAAATTCTAACTAATTTTGACATGACCATGACGAGGCGAAAATGAAAAGGTAACATGGTCATACCACTGGGCGAATATCATTGCCTTTCTTAGTTTGCACCAATATTTTAACTCTTCTGGATTCAGCTAAAGCACCAGCTAAGTGTTCAGTATCTTCAACTTGAACAACAGCATCAGCACCATCAGGTACCGGACCTGAGGGAGAGATAAGATCTTCAAAGTTTTAAAAAAATCCATAGAATTTTTTAAATTGCTGTAAAACAATAAGTAGCGTCAGAATATTATGAACCACGAATCTAGAACCCAACAGTAGGGCTAAAAGTAGAAGCCAGCCTATCAGAATAGCTTACTGGCAGAAGTAGCTTCTTCCTGAATTGGGAAGTTGTCATAAAATCTCTTGGGAATTGCTTTGAATATCTGTTCAAACTCACAAAACTGCTATGGCTAAAGAGGTCGTAAAACATAGAAGAAGTATGTTTCCCCCTTCACCAAACCAGTTGAGCTTTGACATGGACATGAAACTTGCTCTATAAAAACCAAAAAACTAGATTCTAAAAATTGAGAGCTTATTTTACATTATATAAAGAACTTTATGAACCACATAGCTCTGCCTTGGTTTAGAAAACAAAATGCATACATAATTGAGTGTTACCAGTTTTGCCTTAGGCGGAGAAACCTTGCAAAATCAGCTAAGCTTGCAGTTGAACACTTCCAAACTTAAATGACCAAAAAAGCATTTCAAGCTTATTTTACAAAATTCAAAGAAGCAATAGTTCCACTTGATGTCAATTTACAAATCTCTAAACCAGACGTACCATAACTTGTTGCCGTCTTAGATAAGTGACTTGTTTTTTCCACCTTACCCTACTAAATGACATTATCTTACATTTCAAAAATCAAGAACACAATGAACAACAGGTCATTGCTTTGCAAGAAATTCAATGGGAAGGCTGATTTTCTCAAAAGGCGCCCATTATGTGGGTGAGGCTTCGCACAACTGGCAATATGGATAAAAGATGTTGTAAACTTTATCAGAAAAACTGAAATAAAAAAAAACATTTCAAACATGACATTTTAAATACAATGTGGCAAGTGACTGCACCTCCAAAACAAGGTGCCTTCTTCAACCTAAAGGGCTGCGCAACTAGAGGCATCTCCGTCCCTTCCCATGACCCCTCCAATCCCTCAATGAAACATCGGCAATTGAAATTCAATGCTAGGCCTCTGGAAATAACCCTCCACGTGATGAATAGAAACAAGTAGGCCTTACTGTTGCATAAATATTTTCTATACGCCTTTAAATTTCACTCAGTATTTTATGGGGACAAAATTTCACAAATAGGGTTTTATTTCTATTAATTAGATGAGATAACAAAAATTCTAAGCAATCCAAAACTAGCACACATTCACTACACCTAAAACCGTTCAAGGCAATAATGTGTATCGTATGCATCACATATGCATCACTGAGGCCACGTAATGCATAAGTGACATGAATTGCATGAAAATAGACATTTAAAAATACAAACATGGATTAAAACCAACAAAAACCTTGGAGAATTTCAAAGACTAAAATTGCGTTCCGTTTTGGAAAATATATCCTGTCATCATTTTACAATTTTGTATTACAGAAATATATTGGATTATGTAAATGAAAAATATTTTTTATAAAATGAAAATAGAAATAAGAAATTTTTGGAAAACAAAAGAAAAAAACTAGTTTTCGTGCTTCCAGAAAAATAAAAATGCTTGTGGTAAGCTCTATACTTGTTTTTCCTCACCCTCCAAAATATTTTTTAACACATTTTCTAATGCATTTTTGAAAAATGAAAACAGGAAATGTTTTTCAAAGTCAAACTCAACTTAAACATCTCTAGGGTATCAATGAATATAATCGAAACCATCTGTTCTGTTCATCTATAAGCTTTCTCCAGCCAAACATGCTACGACAGATAGGGCGGTCACGGAATTTCACCCTTTTACAGATAGAGAGAATCAATGCTCCACAAAGCTGATCATTTGAACTCAGCTACTCTTTTACCAAAACACCTCTTAACCTAGATAGGTATATGGACACGAGAATAAATACAATTCATATGAAAGAGCAACCAGCTGTCAACTTTCATGAAGTTCATACCAAAATCAATTTATATGGCATTTATTTCTGTGTACACTTCAATTCTACAGCAGGGTCCGATAATCCATGGAAAAATGTTAATTTTTTCCCGTAAGTTAATTTTCAAATAGGCGTAAATTGATTGAATTCATCACTTAATATGGCCACTATAATAACAGGTGCAAGATAGCGAATCTACAGACTCACCCCCAGTCGTCACATACGCAACAGTTCCAGCAGTCACTGTCACGCCAACCCCATCATTTCCAGCTCTTGATTCAGTGATTACTGGATACTCGCCAGGACCGTCTGAGGAAACAACTGCATAACCATCCTGCACAGCCCATAAATATCACATGTTCTGCTTTACCAGCTAAAGTAGGAGCATCATATGGACCCGGTTAACACTTAACATGTAGTAATTTTATGAATGTAGTGACCCGCAACCCCCCGTACCAGGTCAGCATTTTCTAAGCAACTGCATCGATCTCTACGTTTTCTAAGCAATTGTTCAAAAAAAAAACAATGTTTAAGAGATCTCAAACGCCAGAAGGTGAGCAGGAACTAAATTACACTGAATTGTATGAAGGAATTGATTCTGTAATTAGGTGAGCAGTACGAAAATTTAACTAAATGAATAGATTCTAAATAATCCACACGTGAATAAATCCTAAACACCAAAAATGCACTAATAAACCAGGCTGGGATGAAAAATGCAAACCGATCCATTATGCAACTACAATAATTAGCACGTGAATAAATTAGCAGCACTTCTCACCGTCCATGGAACGATGAAAGATTCCACCACGGGACGACCAGTGCTAGCGCATGCGAATATTTACTACGGAAACCAAAACCAGCCAACATGCATATAAATTCCGGGTATAAAACCCAAAAACACCAACAGAGGGGTTTTAGAATTTTGGAATGGAGGTTTGCTACTAGAAAGCAGGAAAAGGGTGATGCGTAGTGACTGTTAAAACAATAATTCCTGTATTCCCATGTGTGGATGAGGTGTGCAAAACTTAAACCTTGATAGAAGCACGGTAAGGAGGCAAAGGATCAGGTGCACGGATTTGCTCGGCCAGGACATGGCCAAGGGCACCGTGAAGGGGAACCGTAACGGCCGGCAGCCGCTTTGCCACTCTCAGTACCGTCGCTAGTGCCTCCTCGACGGAGATCATTGCCCCGCTAGCGTTGCCGGCGGCGCCAGCAGGTTTGCCTCGTTCGGAGTTCGGATCGCTAAGTTGGAAGCGCGCGCGCCATCGCCGGGAGTGGGACCATCATCCTAATCAGCAAACCATTATCCCTGAAATGAATTGGTTTTTAGGGTTACGAGTAAATCATTTCGATTGATTGGGCATAATGATCAGCGATATCCCCACCCGTTCAAATGCACTGACATAGTCATGTCTGTAACAAATTAAAATAACTATTGTTTATAAAACAATACGGCAAGATATAGTATAAAAAGAAAAACGAATGCTGAAATGTAAATTAATTAAAGAATATGGAATTGAATGCATTGAGTTTGAGTTAATTGGAGCATTGTTTCCAGTAAATAAGAAAATAACGGATAGGAATCGCATGGAGATGTAAAAAGTTATTCACCCATACATTTTCAATTTTGTTTTATTAAAGCTTTTTTTAAAGCTAAATATTGATGGGTATGATATTGATGTTGAAGTTTCATGTTTGAAATGTGCGACATCATCATTTCTTTTCGAAATACCTTCTTCATAAGAAACACATGTTGTAGATTTCCTTGCCAAGAATATATTATGAAATTTGTAAGGCACCATACAATATAGAATAATAATTTTATTTTAAGAAATCATCAAAGAGTATACTCGTAAATGTAAATGTCTTCAATTATGTTTACGCATAAATTATATAGTTTGATGGCAGAAAATGTAAGAAGAAAAATCTGGATATAATACATACACGTACGTCGAAATTGAAATAACTAAAGAAATGATACGTTAAATAGAAGTAGGAGTGACAAACGATACAACACGTTAAATAAACAAAATTTATGGGGGAACATTGAGTTTGTAAAATATAACAAATTTTACAGTTCAATCAAACAGTGTAGGTTCTGGGTGCAGCGTAAGCGTCCTTTAAACGTATGACTCAGCTTTTAGTCTTAAATAACATGTGATCGTTGCTTTACATTATCATAAGATCATATCCAACAAAAACAGTAGATTAATAGAATACGTTAATGTGTCAGAATCTGAGGGAGATGATCTTCACATGTAATTTATAATTAATTTATAAGCATATAAAGAATTACCTCAGCTTTTAACTTCAATTTCATTGATGATCTGATGGAATAGATTTCGTCACTTTATCATATTGTTGCAAGATTCAAGTGCAGAACCCCTATAGCGGTGATCCACATGTGTACCATAGTCTTTGATCGACGTCGACGTATCGTCGGGTGCTAGCACAGTCGATTCTGATCGCGTACGTTGTTCGTGGTTGACCGCAACAATTTTCTCCTCGAAGTGGTAGTGCTCTTGGTGCTCTCTCGAAGACGTGACAGGGGAGGAAGAGGGAACTATTTATATAACTATATCTCTCTCTCTAGATACAGCTATCCATATATATCTCTAGATTTATCTCTTGATATATCTATCTACATACATCTCTAGATATCTTTATAGATACATTACTACAAATACGGTTTTTAACAGCGCGTAAAATGGCCTTTAATAGTGCTAAAAAAACGATGTTAATCTCAGCACTGATAAAGGGGTCCTTTATCCGCGCTAAAAAAACGCTGATAAAGAACCACATTTATCAGTGTTATTTTCAGTGTTGATAAAGGGTTATCCACTTGCAATGTGTTGTTTATATAACATCACATCCAATTTGCAATTTAAACACATATAACAACACACCCAACCTGCAATTTAAACACAACACACCCAAGATCAAACTACAATTTAAACATCACACCAGAAACAAACCTATCATGTACATTTAACTGACATCATAAATACAAAACCGTCCACCCATGATATATACAAAAATAAACACCATTATTTACATTTCAAACAAAATGTTTTATATAATTACATTTACAATTGTCCAACAAACATTCTAAAATATTAATATTTCATCTTTTGACACCTGTGACCCCCTCTAAAAAACCTTGGCTCATGGTATCAGTTTCCGAACAAATTATCTCAACTTGAGTAAAAGATTCCACCTATATAAGAAAACAAATATTGTGTTAGTAATATTATAAAGAAATAAATTAAACATTAATACGAAAGAGCACATTAATAAAATGTCGATATTTAATAAAAATGACACATTTGGAGTTATACCGGTCATACTGTGCATCATATTGAGGTGGGGTTGATTCTTACACGTTACAAATGAGTTATGAATTGTTGTCCTAAAATATCAAAACAATCATAATGTGTTTGCTCGGTTTTGAGAATGCAACTCGTTCTTTTACTAAAATTAATGTCAATTTTAAACAATGACACATTTGGAGTTATACTGGGCACATCGTGCGTCGTATTGAGGTGCAACTGATTCTTACTTGTCACAAATTACCGATGGATTGTCGTTCTAAAGTATCAAAACAATCCTAAAGTGTTTGCTCGGTTTTCAGTATGCCAGTTATGTTTTTTTACTAAAATGTCATTTCAAACTGAAAACATGCATTTTGAGTCATACCGGTCTCATCATGCGTCGGTTTGATATGAGACTGCTTCATACACGTCACAAATGACTTGTGAATCGTTGTCCTTAATTATCAAGACAATCAGAGCACGTTTGTTTGGTTTTCAGTGAGTGACACGTTTTGAACTAAAATGTCAATTTTAAACTGATAATAGACACCTAGTCATACCGGTCACACCGTACGTCAGATTAAGGTACAGATAACTCATACACGTCACAAATTACTCATGGATCATTGTCCTGAAGTATCAAAACAACCCAAACGCGTTTGCTCAGTTTTCAGTATGTCGCTTATTGTTTTTACTTAAATTAGTGTCAATTTTAAATAAAAAGAGACACTTTGAGTTATACCGGTCACACTGTGCGTCGTATTGAGGTTCGACTGATCCCTACACATCACAAATGACTAATAATTTGTTGTCCTAAACACTACTGGAAATGGAGGATATACCAACGGATTTTTCCCAACGGTTTTCATAAACTGTTGAAGTAAGGATGTTGAGAGGTCTTTACCCAACAGTTTCAATAAACCGTTGAAATAGAGAGTTTTAGATGAGTTTTAACCAACGATTTGATAAAACCGTTGGGATATGCGAGACTTTACCCAACAGTTTTATAAAATCGTTGGTAAATGTGAGTTTTAGGAAGCCTTTGCCAACAGTTTTTTAAACAGTTGGCAAAGCTTACCTTTCCCAACGGTTTTAAAAAACCGTTGGAAAAGTTTTTCCCTAAAATTTTCAACAACCCCAATCCCCCATCTGCCCGATTAGAGACCTAAAGCCGAGACACAGAGCTCTCTCGCTCAAAAAATTACTCCACCCTTCAATCAGAAAGTTGTTTTGTTCTGCACTTCAAATCTGTAAGTGGTACCCCAGGTTCAATGTTTTCCATCTATTTTTTTTTGATTTATGTTTTGATTTGGCCTAAACCCGAGGTCCGTGGAGTATGGTATATCCAATAATTTCAATTTGATTTGTTTTCTGTTTTTGTTCTACACTTCAACTGTCATGATTTTGTGAGTCAACTTTATTTGAAGTATTTATAGCCACTAATTTGTAGAGTTAGTGAACCATATGAAGGGATTGGGGCCAGTTATAGTAGTGGTGCAGGTGGAGGTGAGGTGGGGGGAGGGGGTTGTGCAGGTGGGGGGTGGGCTGTGCAGGGTGGGAGTGTCAGGGGGGGTATAGCATCCCGCCTTTTTGTCACATAAACTTTCATTACATTATACAAAACTGAGGATCTTTAAGGTTTAGTGTCTTGGAAACCAGGAACTTAATACATAAAACAAAAAAACATTCTTCTTAAACACTTGAAAGGATTCTCCTTATGTTCATCCTAGGTTCATTACTGCATCTCATAACCTGGGGACATACATTAAAAGAAAGGGTGAGCAGAAGGCCCAGTAAGGGAAACAAGAGAAACATTTTACATGTGAACTTGAGATACTTCAATAAGGTCATGAAAAAGAACTTTAAGGCATGAGAAAGAAATCATGTGACATATCATAATAAAAATAACATTTTTCATAACTTTAAGATGTGGCTACATCATTTAACATAGACAATCATGAACATATCACCAAGGTCCATCCCCAAGGTGTCATTTCAAAATTACCAAGGTTATTCACCAAGATATCGTGAAAATTGTAATCTCTAGTGGTTACATCATTACCCAATGCATTGGAGCGCTATCAGGGATCACCCTTAAATTTGTCTTTATCATCATGTGAGACACATATCTCATCATAAATCATTTCATAAACAACCCATATAGCATAAAAGAAATGAGTTTCATTTCATAATCATAACGTTTTAAAAACTGCTTTAAAGACATGATCTTTATGTCACTTTAAACCCACGGAAAGGAAAAGCGGGTTTCATGTATGTAAATCCCAGAATTTAAAATAGAACATTTTGGTATATATGTGAATACCCATATATAAGATAGATCTTTGAGTATTCACTTAATAAAATAAAAGAACTTTATAAAAAGAGATAGACATTTCGAGACGAAAATTCTGCAGCATAACGGCTATGTTTCGGGGTTTTAGAAAACATTGAAAAGAGAGGGGACATGGGTCAAACAATCATAAATGACCCATAAAATAGTAGAGGGATAAAATATGAAAGATATATGAACATGGTAATGAAATTTGAAGGACATTCCATTTGAAATGAAAAATATGGAAGGAAGACAAAAATTAGGTTTCTCTTATGAAAATCCCGCAGCCTAACGACGTCACTTAAACTTCAACCAAAAATGAATTGACAATATCAAATAGGGTATCTCATCATATGAACTTAAGAGTCCAGTATGATAGATATAGAGATCATACCCCAACATAATAAAAAGTAATTTGAAAGACCTAACATGAAAATAGATCTTGAAAACGAGACGGGTGAAAAAATCTCTTAAAAATTCGGCAGCCTAACGGCGCCACTTAAAACTTCAAAATACTGAATTGAAGAGATCAAATAGGGTCTCTCATCATATGAACATAAGAGTTCAGTATGATAGATATAGAGATCATACCCCAACATAATAAAAAGGAACTTGAAAGACTTGACATGAAAGTAGAACTTCAAAACGAGAAGGGTGAAAGAACCACTTAAAAATTCGGCAGCCTAACGACGCCACTTAAAACTTCAAAATAATGAATGGAAGAGATCAAATGGGTTCTCTCAACAAATGATCATAAAAGATCAGTATGATAGATATAGAGATCATACCCCAACATAATAAAAAGGAACTTTAAAGACTTGACATGAAAGTAGAACTTCAAAACGAGAAGGGTGAAAGAACCACTTAAAAATTCGGCAGCCTAACAGCGCCACTTAAAACTTCAAAATACTGAATGGAAGAGATCAAATGGGGTCTCTCATCAAATGATCATAAAATATCAGTATTATAGATATAGAGATCATACCCCAAAATAATAAAAAGGAACTTGGAAAACTTGACATGAAAGTAGAACTTTGAAAAGAATGAGAAGGGTGAAAGAATCCGTTACAAAAATTTCGGCAGCCTAACGGCGCCACTTAAACTTTCATAAAATGAAATGATGAGAGCAAGAAGGGGTCTCTCATCATATGAACATAAAAATGACAGTGTAATGAACATAAGAACATGGAGCATAAAAGAAATGACATAAAAGATATCACTTGAAAAGAAAGAGAGGGGTCAGATCCCTTACCTTAAAACGTAACTCTTAAAACTCAAAGGTTGGGACCTTGAGGGCTTGGGGGCACCTTGGGAGGACTATTTGGGAGGTAATGAGACCAGAACTTCATTGGGGGAGAGTGGGGAGTCGAATGGATGAGAGGATTGCTTGGTATTTATAGGGAAAGTGAGGGGACAAGGCATTAATGGTCAAGGGACACCTCATTGGTGGTTTTGGCAAAACCATGGGCTTGCCCATGGTATTTGCCCATGGTATTGGACACTTGGAACACCTAACACCTTATATTACTATTCATAAGTCGACCATATTGATTAAATACTTAATACATCATTTAATGATGTCATTAAACACTCGTAACTTAAAAACTGTATTTTCACTATTCATCGAAAATTCAACTTTCTCAGAAAAAACCCAAAAGTTCACCTTAACCAAATATCGATGCTCTGATTTCAAAAATGAACTCCATTTTATAAAAATATTTTTCTAAATATTTTTAATTTAATTTTTAAATAAATACACTATTCACTGAAAATTCATTTTTTTCAGAAAAATCCCTAAAAATTACCTTAACATAATATCGATGCTCTGAGTTCAAAAATGAAATCCATTTTATAAAAATAATTTTCTAAATATTTTTAATTTAATTTTTAATTAAAAAACACTATTCACCCGAAAAAACTAATACTTGAATAATAATTTATGAAACTGTTATTTAACCATTTTATTAAATCACATTACTTAATCAAGGTGCCTAGATTATATTAATACTTTCTTTAAGTGAGATTACTAATCCATTTAGTCACATTACTAATCCTAAGCATAAAATCACTATTCATAATTTACTATTCATCAAAAATTAAGTTGATCTTATTAGACTCTAAATTTCGTACTGAACATAATTGTAGAAGACCATTTTTTGAAAATCATTACACATTTTTAATTATTTAAGGTTTACCTAAACATTTTTAAAATATCCTTTTTCTAAAATTCATAAAAAATATGCATACTATATTTATCTGGACATTTGAAAATTCATAAACTTCATCATAAGAAGAAATGAAATTTTTTATTTAAAACAAAGGGTTACACAAAGCAGTTACGGTCTCCTTACATAGCCCCTTATCACACCAGCATAAGACCTAAGTGTAAGGTGTGCTAAGGTGAGAGAATCTGAGGGAGGCTCGACCAACATCACACGAGTAGTAATTTCTATCAATTTGAACTTCTCGCAAAGGCGATTCCGTTCTAGCTTCACACGATGAAGTTCGGCTTGGGTTTGGTCCAGAGCAAAGCCCAGTGGTGCTACCTCCTTCCCAAGTTCTGTTAGATGGGCTTCGATCGGTCCAAGACTACTAGGTGATGCCATCGAATCTTCTTTCTATATTAATTAACCAAGATTACTTGTATTTAGAGACAATAATCAAAACGTTTAGTTTCCAGTGTTCATATTGACCAATGGTCATATACAGTCAAAACCCAACGGTCTCATTTTAATTATACTCATGTTATCAAATGAAATAGTTTTGTTGAGTATAAAAATAAAATAACACACAAAATTAGGAAACAAGGTTTATTCAAAATTTCAGGTCGTTACAATCTTCCCCCCTTAAGAAATTGCGTCCTCGCAATTTTTAAAATTGGGTTTTGAAATTTCATTGAAAGTCCCACATCAGAAAAAGAGTTAGTAACACTATTACTTTAAAAGAAAGAAAAGGAAGTACAAAGGCCACCCGAGTTAACCCATACTACGATTCCATGTAGGAAAATATGGATATGGAAGAAAAAACAAAGGGTCAAGTTCTGAGGGAGAGTGATAGAAAACATGATTAGGAGAAAGTTAACCACAAGAAAATCACAAACTTATGATGTGTGTAAACGGTCTTTGATTACCTAGTAGGAAACGTAAACCAACAACGTTTTTGTTTTACGTTCCTTTTCATAATTTTGAGGAATTCATTTACTACATAGAACAAAAACATAAGGAAATATACCTACCTTCAAGTAGAATTTCGTCCTTTAATAAGTTTCTACCAAAACTAATCTTTTCTCCAAACGATGAGCATTCAAAACTATTTGGTCTCATCAAAGAACAAGAATCATATTATAGAGAATCACATAATCCACCAAAAATTAACTATCTATTTCTTCTATCTTTAAACATTATCCCAAAAACAGAAAGGGTAAGATAAAACAAATCTTCCAAAATAAAGAACCCTAGAGGAAGGGAAACTACTTTAAATTTTCAAAGTTCCACGGTACTACCCAAAGTTCATCATAGACCATTCCATAAATAATTGTCCTTAAAAAAATCAAAATAAACCAAACTAAGATTGAAACCCAAATACAAGAAGGATTTGATAACATAGTCTTCCAAGGTAAACTTTACCATTCATCTCCAAACTTCATCAACCACTCCTAACATCTTATAACAAAAGTAACTAACCTAAACATATTTACCTCAAGATAGGTTAATCATTTCCATAAGTAACCTAAATTACTATAAGTTCACCTTAAATTCATCGATTCTTCAAAATATAAGTCAACCTTTACTCCTCAAAGAAAATACCATAGTAATCTATTTACCTCAATCAAATAGGGTTCCCAAAATAGTGAACATCTTCCAAAATAATAATCATCTTTTAATCCCCTAATCATCTCTGTCATATTAATAGGGCAATCGTCACATTTCCTATCACATTGGTTGTTGGGATATGTTCTTCCATTTTCCGCCAGTAACTAAGAAAAGAAAGTACAATTAGGGGCTTAAATACTTAGCCAATAATCATGAAAAGGAACTTAAAGCATAGAAGGATAACTTGTAGAACAAAAGTATACCCTAACTTGTGATCCCCTAGGTTCTGATCTAGGTTATCCATGATCATATATTCTTATGTGAATCTTTATTTTATTTTATCTTTGTTCTTTTAATAATGGTTCATACTAAGCTTATGAATTTACCGAAGCATATCCCCCGGGAGTGTCGTAACCAAGAGTGCAGCAAGGCCCGTTGTCGTGTACCAGTTCCCGTTCGAGTCTAGCTCAAAGCGGTGTTTTTGGGTTTTACCCCTATGTACATCTGTGCCAGAGCCACCTCTACCTGCTCGTATCCAGACAAAGATGTATTTGCTTGGAAACCCCTTACTCAATACTCACCAAAATACCAGGAAGATTTCCTATATTTAAACCTTTCTATAGGGTTCTTCCTAAAGTTTTCATATCCTAATTTCCACAAATAACTAAACCATCCTTTGATACCAACTATAGCATCCCACCTTTTTGTCACATAAACTTTCATTACATTATACAAAACTGAGGATCTTTAAGGTTTAGTGTCTTGGAAACCAGGAACTTAATACATGAAACAAAAAAAAACATTCTTATTAAACAATTGAAAGGCTTCTCCTTATGTTCATCCTAGGTTCATTACTGCATCTCATAACCTGGGGACATAAATCAAAAGAAAGGGTGAGAAGAAGGCCCAGTAAGGGAAACAAGAGAAACATTTTACATGTGAACTTGAGATACTTCAATAAGGTCATGAAAAAGAACTTTAAGGCATGAGAAAGAAATCACGTGGCATATCATAATAAAAATAACATTTTTCATAACTTTAAGATGTGGCTACATAATTTAACATAGAAAATCATGAACATATCACCAAGGTCCATCCCCAAGGTGTCATTTGAAAATTACCAAGGTTATTACCAAGATATCGTGAAAATTGTAATCTCTAGTGGTTACATCATTACCCAATGCATTGGAGCGCTATCAGGGCGCACCCTTAAATTTATCTTTATCATCATGTGAGACACATATCTCATCATAAATCATTTCATAAACAACCCATATATCATAAAAGAAATGAGTTTCATTTCATAATCATAACGTTTTAAAAATTGCTTTAAAGACATGATCTTTATGTCACTTTAAACCCACAGAAAGGAAAAGCGGGTTTCATGTATGTAAATCCCAGAATTTAAAATAGAAAATTTTGGTATATATGTGAATACCCATATAGAATAGAGAGATTTGAGTATTCACTTAATAAAATAAAAGAACTTTAGAAAAATAGAGAGACATTTTGAGACGAAAATTCTGCAGCATAACGACTATGTTTCGGGGTTTTAGAAAACATTGAAAAGAGAGGGGACATGGGTCAAACAATCATAAATGACCCATAAAATAGTATAGGGACGGAATATGAAGGATATATGAACATGGTAATGAAATTTTAAAGTCATACCATTTGAAATTAAAAATATGGAAGGAAGAAAAAAATTAGGTTTCTCTTATAAAAATCCCGTAGCCTAACGGCGTCACTTAAACTTCAACCAAAAATGAATTGACAAGATCAAATAGGGTCTCTCATCATATGAACTTAATATTTCAGTATGATAGATATAGAGATCATACCCCAACATAATAAAAAGGAATTTGAAAGACCTGACATGAAAATAGATCTTGAAAACGAGACGGGTGAAATAATCCCTTAAAAATTCGGCAGCCTAACGGCGCCACTTAAAACTTCAAAATACTGAATTGAAGAGATCAAATAGGGTCTCTCATTATATGAAAATAAGAGTTCAGTATGATAGATATAGAGATAATACCCCAACATAATAAAAAGGAACTTGAAATACTTGGCATGAAAGTAGAACTTCAAAACGAAAAGGGTGAAAGAACCACTTAAAAATTCGGCAGCCTAACGACGCCACTTAAAACTTCAAAATACTGAATGGAAGAGATCAAATGGGGTCTCTCATAAAATGATCATAAAAGATCAGTATTATAGATATAGAGATCATACCCCAATATAATAAAAAGGAACTTGAAAGACTTGACATGAAAGTAGAACTTCAAAACGAGAAGGGTGAAAGAACCACTTAAAAATTCGGCAGCCTAACGACGCCACTTAAAACTTCAAAATACTGAATGAAAGAGATAAAATGGAGTATATAATAAAATTATAATAAAAGATCAGTATGATAGATATAGAGATCATACCCCAACATAATAAAAAGGAACTTGGAAAACTTGACATGAAAGTAGAACTTTGAAAAGAATGAGAAGGGTGAAATAATCCGTTACAAAAATTTCGGCAGCCTAACGGCGCCACTTAAACTTTCATAAAACGAAATGATGAGAGTAAGAGAGTGTATCTCATCATATGAACATAAAAAGGACAGTGTAATGAACATAAGAACATGGAGCATAAAAGAAATGACATAAAAGAGATCACTTGAAAAGAAAGAGAGGGGTCAGATCCCTTACCTTAAAACGTAACTCTTAAAACTCAAAGGTTGAGACCTTGAGGGCTTGGGGGAACCTTGGGAGGACTCATTGGGAGGTAATGAGACCAGAACTTCGTTGGGGGAGAGTGGGGAGTCGAATGGATGATAGGATTTCTTGGTATTTATAGGGAAAGTGAGGGGACAAAGCATTAATGGCCAAGGGACACCTCATTGGTGGTTTTGGCAAAACCATGGGCTTGCCCATGGTATTTGCCCATGGTATTGGCCACTTGGGACACCTCACGCCTTATATTACTATTAATAAGTCGACCATATTGATTACATACTTAATACATCATTTAATGATGTCATTAAACACCCGTAACTTAAAAACTGTATTTTCACTATTCATCAAAAATTCAAGTTTCTCAGAAAAAACCCAAAAATTCAACTTAACCAAATATCGATGCTCTGATTTCAAAAATAAACTTCATTTTATAAAAATAATTTTCTAAATATTTTTAATTTAATTTTCAAATAAATACACTATTCACCGAAAATTTATTTTTTTTCAGAAAAATCCCCCAAAATTACCTTAACATAATATCGATGCTCTGAGTTCAAAAATGAAATCCATTTTATAAAAATAATTTTCTAAATATTTTTAATTTAATTTTTAATTAAAAAAATACTATTCTCCCGAAAAAACTAATACTTGAATAATAATTTATGAAACCGTTATTTAACCATTTTATTGAATCACATTATTTAATCAAGGTGCCTAGATTATATTAATACTTTCTTTAAGTGAGATTACTAATCTATTTAGTCACATTACTAATCCTAAGCATAAAATCACTATTCATAATTTACTATTCATCAAAAATTTAGTTGATCTTATTAGACTCTGAATTTTGTACTGAACATAATTGTAGAAGACCATTTTTTGAAAATCATTACACATTTTTAATTATTTAAGGTTTACCTAAACATTTTTAAAATATTCTTTTTCTAAAATTCATCAAAAATATGCATACTATATTTATCCGGACATTTGGAAATTCATAAACTTCATCATAAGAAGAAATCAAAATTTTTATTTAAAACAAAGGGTTACACAAGGTAGATACGGCCTCCTTACATAGCCCCTTATCACACCAGCATAGGACCTAAGTGTAAGGTGTGCTAAGGTGAGAGAATCCGAGGGAGGCTCAGCCAACATCGCACGAGTAGTAATTTCTATCAGTTTGAACTTCTCGCAAAGGCGATTCCGTTCTAGCTTCACACGATGAAGTTCGGCTTGGGTTTGGTCCAGAGCAAAGCCCAGTGGTGCTACCTCCTTCCCAAGTTCTGTTAGATGGGCTTCGATCGGTCCAAGACTACTAGGTGAGACCATCAAATCTTCTTTCTATATTAATTAACCAAGATTACTTGTATTTAGAGAAAATAATCAAAACGTTTAGTTTCCAGTGGTCATATTGACCAATGGTCATATACAGTCAAAACCCAACGGTCTCATTTTAATTGTACTCATGTTATCAAATGAAATAGTTTTGTTGAGTATAAAAATAAAATAACACACAAAATTAGGAAACAAGATTTATTCAAAATTTCGGGTTGTTACAGGGAGGTTGTGCAGGGGGAGCCTGCTGGGGTGAGGTGGGTTGTACAGGTGGGGGTGGGGGGGGTTGTGCTGATGGGGGTGGGGGAGGGGGGCTATGCAAGTGGGGGGTGTAGTGGGTGGGGGGGGGGAGGGGGTGTGCAGGTGGGGGGGGGGGATGTGTAGTGGGGTGAAGGGGGATGTGCAGGTGGGGGTGTGTAGTGGGGGGAAGCTTGTTGGGCGTGAGGTGGGGGGGTTGTACAGGTGGGGGTGGGGGGGGGGGTAGGCTATGAAAGTGGGGGTGGGGGGAGGGGGGCTGTGCAAGTGGGGGTGTAGGTGGGGGGGGGGTGCAAGTGGGTGGGGGGAGGGGAGTGTGCAGGTTGGGGGGGTGGGCTGGGCAGGTGGGAGTCTGTTGGGGGGTGAGGTGGGGGTGGGGGTGGGGTGGTGGGGTGGGGAGGGGGCTGTGCAGATGGGGGTGGGGGGAGGGGGGGGGGGGCTGGGCAAGTGGGTGGGGGTGTAGGTGGGGGGGGGGGTTGTGTAGTGGGTGGATGGGAGGGGGGGTGTGTTGGTGGGGGGGTGTGCAGTGTGTAGGTGGGGGGGTGCAGGGGGAGTCTGCTAGGGGTGAGGTGGGGAGGGGGGCGGTGCAGGTGGGAAGTCATCACTTCCATAGTTCACCAATAAGCACTGGGAAGTCATCACTTATAGAGATTTGGATAGGTCTAAGGACTCTTTGGTTTTGGTTATTGTCTAGTCATCTTGATGAGTAAGGCATCACATGATCTAAAAGTGACATCAACTATATAGGATGAATTCCTTCTCTAACAACACATTTTTCTAGAAAGAATATATCCTTGGAAGGTGGTGGGAGCCTTTTAGAATCCTTTAATACAGAGACCAGGGGAGAAAAATCTCCATATATATCCACCTAGACCAGGGACCTACTTCTATATGCACGTCCCATATTCATAAGCCTACCTCTCCATGTATTAAATGAATAGTGATTCTATCTAGACTTCACCTTCTAATGGCGTCCTAAATTTAATTCATGTTATGATGAAAAAAATATCGAGGAATCCATATAACTTCATATAGGAAAACACCCTTAATCATCATGCCATGATGATGTGAATCCTTACAAACTCATTACCATGCATCATATCATTCCTAATAACTACCTATAGATATTCACTAACCCGTATTCCTTCCACCAGAATTCAATGCCCCAACATTTTCCAATTTCAAACTTGATACCATCATGTTATCAAGTTACCAATCCTACCAAATTGGATTTTCACTAAAAAATATTGCTATAATCCTTAACACTCATCGTTTGTTTTTCATAACATGAATGACAACCCAATTAAATCGCATAGCTCTCAGTCACACCCCCCGTGGACAGCCCCCCACCCCTGTGGACAGCCTGTACCCCGTGGACAGCCCCACCCCCGTGGACATCCCGCCCACCCCACCTGGACACACCCACCCCCCGGACACTGTAACACCCCAAGATTTCATAGTGTGTTATTTCTTCAAAATAATTCAATAACTTGCACTACACGCTACACCGAGTTCAAGCGCACCATGACTTACCAAACAAGCCGTTCAAAAGAGGTTATGAATAGTATTAACTAAATTTTAAACTTTATATAATCCTTATAATTTTAGAATCCATATTATGAGTTTCTTAGACATAATTTAAAAAACAAATTCATTTTCAGTATTGCACTTTTACCAACTTTGAATAGTGAACCCTTTTTAAATCCAATATTAAACTTTTATATATTAAATTTGACTAAATAAATTTACTTTTTATAATGGGGACATCAAAAATTTACAATGAAACATCCCAAGCTTCCACGATACATTTTTCTTTGAATAATACAGTAGCGTGTGTTGTACGCAACTTCGAGTTCTAACACACACCACAACCAATCAAACTAGCCGTTATGAATAGTAATACCTACTTTTTTGAAATTTTATAAATTTTATCTCTCAAAATGGACTTCATTTTTGTATTTGGAGTATCAAATTTTGCCTAAGGTAAAATTTTGGAACTTTTCAGATAACATTTATATTTTGATGAATAGTGAAAATTACTAAATTTTAATTAAAAACAACTTTTTTAATCGAAATAATTTATATTGATAAATTATGAATTTGAGTGGTTTTAAAGTATATTTATAATATATTTTTACCATTTAATACAATGTTGGTAATTGTACATAATTTCACAATTAAACCGGACATAAACAAGTGTCAATATTTTGATAGTTATTATCTCTTAAAAACACGCTATTTGTTTTGACGACGGGAATTAATTTTTAAATTAATTAATGCAACTGATATGTTTTGAATTTGGTAAAATAGACATCATTTTTGAATTCATAATATCAAATATAGCTTAGGCCTAATTTTTGGTATTTTTCTAGAAACTTTCATTTTTTGATGAATAGTGAAACCACTAAGTGGTAGTTAAAAAACTAAATTTTTCATAAAACTTAATTTTACCGCTTCTGTGAGTGGAATTTTGAAAATCCGAGAGACACAGTTAATATCAAGGAGTAAAATGTGGTTCAATGAGATGAAAATAATTTTTGGTGAATAGTAACTTTTTACTTTTATTTACCACGATTAAAAGTAAATAGGGTAATTAAGGGTAAAAATGATATTAATATTACCCTAAAACATGTCCTAATTCTATTGGAAAAGTGTATCTCGACCAAAAAAAACCTTAGGAGTAAAATATTATCATTTAGTTCCACTTGTATTAGATTAGGACATTTATTATTATTTAATTTAAAGAAGAGTTAAAAGAGTTAAAATCAAAGTTTATTTACTAAAACATTTTTAATATAGGGTTATACATAATATAAATTCGATTTTAAATATTAATTAGAAAGATAAAAAGATTTCCTACATAATTGTATTTTATTTATAATTTTTATACATTAAATAATTTAATTTATTTATGACACAATGGTGATGCAGTGATTACCTAATTAATGAGAAATTAGAATAATTGATATTATAAATACCAAAATAAATGTAATTTGAGACTTTTTATAAATACCAATAATTTTATAGGTTAATATGACATGTTATAATTTATTTAATTATCTTTTTTCGAAGTAATAATTTTGTTATGATTTTTACAAAAATCAATTATTGAATAGTGTCAAAATTGGTATAAAAGAGTTTTTAAAACAAATATTATATTATTAATTGATATTAAATTAATAAAAATCTAAGGTTCGTCCAAGAGACTTATATCATGATAGGTGTATCATTAATGGACCACTTTGGGGTTTATTGGATGTATATATTAAGTTTATTAACCATATAATATAAAAATACAAAGAGACATTGTAAAAGTGAAACTAATTAACTAAGAGTTAATACTTAAATATAAGGTTAATATAATAACCAAAACCTATCTAAATTATATTGGTTGAGTGGTTTTAGACCCATACCAACCTTAACCTTTAAATAATCCACTTTGTAGCCATTAGAAACCGAATATTAATTTATTATAAAATAATATTTCTAGCTTTTCCAAAGGTGCCCCTCACCCCTCTTATAAAAGGGCACTTCCCCTTCTCATTAATTCACACCTTCAAAGCCTTTTGGTTCGGCCAAACCCTGCCCAAATAATCTCTCAACTTCCCTCACTACAACCTAGAGGCCTTAGTTTGATCAGAAATCCAACCTAAGGAGCCCTTTTGATCAAATCAAAAGGAAGAACCCGAAGAAGAGGTAATGTTTTCACCACCCTTTTTCAAATTCATTTCTTCTTCAACTTCTTATTTCTTTGTTATTACCATTCTAAAATAATTAATACAATATATCCTATATACTATAATATTATTATAAATATGGTATGACCATATTAAGTATTCTATCCATCCTTTGAATGACATGTCACCATACGTGCGTACGTACGACTTACCGTCTCCACGTCGTGGTGTAATTGTTATTCAATATATTATTATTTGGATGGGTATAATAATGATGTGTAATTCATGTAAATAATAAATATAACATAATAATGATTCTGTATATAAGATATACCATCCAATTAAATATTATTTTAATATCAAAAGAATGATATTGTCGCTCGTGCGTACGTACGGACTACCGTCTCCACGAACGCGATGAGATTCATTCCCCATCGTATCCATTCAAGTATAATTATCATTTTTATGATTTAAAAATAATGTTTAAGGACTTGATATCATTATGGATATGAATAATATACAACCTATTCATGACAAACACAACTTACGTAACAAAACATATAAAATAAAATGAGTAAGTTAACACCCGAAACAACAATAATACTAAGATATTATTAACAAATCAACGTTAAAAGATCATATATGATATAATATTAATGTATATGATTATTGTATAATTTAATAACAATTATTTCACCATTATACAGGAGGTTAACCTACCCCAACCAAGGAAAAGTACAAGGTAAGGGTTTATTTTGCAATCTCTTCATTATCCGAGGTTGTTTATACGTAATAATCTACTGGGAATTCTTTATCATCCACATCCATGTTTCTTAAAAATGTATTTCAAAACATTTTTACTATTTACTATAATATGGGTTAAAGTCATTTATACCCTTTTTTACTTTTATAAGTGGTTTATAAAGGAATATTTCCGTCGTTTTCCAAACAAGGTCCTTTTTAACCTTTTCGACTAAATTAAGGTAAGAATGTTTTTTTAACTTATACGACGGGTGAAGCTATTTTCCGCCGTTATAAAATCGTCGAAGCTTCCCTTACAAGATTATAAAAATATTTTCAAAGAAAATGTTTTATTTTATAAATATATGACTCTTAAATGATTTCAAAATTGAAAGAGATATTTCTCTAAAAAGAGTTTTGATTTCATCTATGTCAACATCCTTTGATGGATTTTACGCTTATTTGAAGTTGATTTATTATGATACAAAACTTCTATATTGTATTGAAGGTTTTGAGATAAGTTTGACCGTGGATGTGTTATTTTTATACCATTCATGGTTTATGGATGAAGTATTTACATTTTGTATGCCAGTTTTATTACGAATGTTTATGTTACGTTTAAACCTTTTCACATGGGAATGCATTGGACTTAATATGTGACGGGTGGAGCCCGCTATAGCTCCTTGATGCATCAATAGGTCTCATGAGACAAACTAGTGTATTGGCATAAGGCCTTGACAAAATCTTATTTGTAGTCTTGGCACGAGGCCTTGACTATGTGGTTATGATAGTTTGACATTATGAATTCCATCATTATGAAAGTGGTTATTGATATTACATGTGATTATTCGATTAGTAGAATATCCATGTGAATAAGTAAATGACATTATTTCATTTTATTTTTGCCATACTATGTTGAAGTTCAAGTTTAAAAGGCTTTTATTTTAGTTATACATTGCCTTAAATGTTTATTCTTATTTATGAAAGTTTCCACTATATTGTTATCCTTACGGGGAATTTGAGCTCACCCCTTTTTCTATGTTTTATTTTTCCCAGGATGTGAAGAAGTATTTTATGAATGACCTGCAGGGATAGTATGAGGGGATATGAAGACAATATGTTGTTGTAGTTTTTCACTTATTGATGTAATGTAAAATTTATGAATATATCTAGTGTTTCCAAGGCTACTAAACTAATCAGTCTTTCGAGACTTGATCTTTCTTGTGATCATGCCAATGTTATGTAATAATGCACTGACTCTGGGTATCTAGGGTCAGGGCGTTACAGACACCCCCACCCCTTGGACCCCCTCGACCCCCTAGACAACCCCCCAACCCCCTAGATAACCCCCAACCCTGTAGACCCACCCCATCCCTCATGGACATCCCCCCCACCCCTGAACACCTAGACCCCCTTGGACAACCCCCCCCCCCCCCCCCCCCGTGGAAAGCCCACCCACCCCCCTACACACCCCTACCCCCCTGGACAGCACCGCCACCCCCGTGGACAGTCTGCCCACCCCCTTGGACAACCCCTCCACCCCCGTGGACAGTCCACCCACCCCCCTGGACAACCCCTCCACCCCTGTGGACAACCCACCCACCCCCTGGACACCCCCTACCCCCCTGGACAGCCCCCAACCCTGTGGACAACCTGTCCCCTGGACACCCCAACCCCCCTGGACAGCCCCACCACCCCCGTGGACAACCCACCCACCCCCTGGACACCCTGTACCCCCTGGATAGCCCTGCCACCCCCCGTGGACAACCCACCCACCCCCTGGACACCCCTACCCCCTGGACAGCCCCAAACCCTGTGGACAGCCCACCCACCCCCTAGACACCCCCACCCCCCAGACACCTCCCATCCCCCTGGACACCCCCTCTGGACACCCTGTACCCCCCAGTACAGCCCCCCACCCCCGTGGACAGCCTGCCCACCCCCTGGACATCCCCAACCCCCCTGAACAGCCCCACCACCCCTGTGGACAACCCCCACCCTCGTGGATAGCCCGCCCACCCCCTGGACACCCCTACCCCCCCTGGACAACTCTGCCACCCCCTGGACAGCCCCCACCCCCTGGACACCCTGTACCCCCTGGACAACCCCTCCATCCCCGTGGACAACCCGCCCACCCCCTGGACACCCCCTACCCCCTGGACAGCCCCCAACCCCGTGGACAACCCGTACACCCCCCTGGACACCCCCACCCCCCAGACACCCCCATCCCCCTGAACACCCCCACCCCTGGACACCTCGTACACCCCTGGACAGCCCCCCCACCCCCGTGGACAGCCCGCCCACCCCCTGGACACCCCCTACACCCCTGGACAGCCCCACCACCCTTGTGGATAGCCCCGCCACCCCCGTGGACATCCCGCCCACCCCCCTGGACACCCCCGACCCCCGTGGACAACCCCCCACCCTTGGACACCCCCCACCCCTGGACACCCCCACCCCCTTGGGCAGTGTATGTGATCACTCAAATAATCTACTAAAATATTAAATTTTTTTCGATCTAAAATTTACTCAACTCCTGAATAATTCTCCTCCACAAGTGTACATGATCTTGTACACTCATGTATAGTTCTTCAAAGATATTTTGTTATAAATATAGTATTTTATTGTTTTTTATATTATGATTATCATATAGAGTAGTGTGTTAGTTATGGTTTCATATAAAGTGAACAATTATCATCTACTTAGATATATTTTCGATGGGGATTCAATCTTATTGAATTGCTTTTGATGAAATGACTTATAATAATTTTTTTACAGAATGGATAGAAGTTGGATGTATGAAACCAATCGGATCTCAAGCGATTTTCAAAACAATTTGGAGAAATTTTTAGATTTTTCATTTCACAATGCTTCAGATAGTGGTCACATACACTTCCCCTATTACAATTGTGTTGGAAGACCTTGGTTGAGCTGTGAAGAAGTCAGCTACCACATAACCAAACACTACTAGAAATTCGGGCTATAGCCATGGTTTAAAACCGTGGCTATAGGTCCTCAAATCGTGGCTAAGTTTGGCGTGGCTATAGGCCTAAACTTATAGCCACAGTTTGGAACTGTGGCTATAGGTCTAGAGCCACGGTTCAAACCGTGGTTATAGGTATACAACCACAGTTCAAACCGTAGTAATATCTCTATAGCCACGGTTTAGAACCATGGCTATACTAGAGGAGGGACACAATTTATTGCCACAGTTAGAAACCGTGGCATTAGAACCTATAGCCATAGTTAGAAACTGTGGCATGAGACCCAATAGCCATGGTTAGAAACCGTGGCTATAGGGTCTGAAAAACCATAAAAAATAGCCCCCACCCACCTGCACAGCCTAGTAATGTGAAACGGGCGGGGCGGGCCAAGCCCGCGCGAGTTTGAGCTCGCACGAGTTTGTCTGCAAAAGCCCGCATATAATGCGAACAAAAAATTTCAAGCCTGCCCCGCCCCGCATAAACCCGCGGGTTGCCTGCGGGTTGCCCACGGGCTTACCCACATTTACAAAAAAAAATACTATTTATAATTATTTTAATACTGTATTTTTTATCATTCTTAAAGGCATTTGTGGGGAGAAGTATGAATTAAAAATAACTAGATTTTTAAAGGATGTGATGGAATATTTTTTTGTGGGTTAATGCTAACATGTGGTAATGCTGATGTGGTGATGAACTATTGCGATAGAAAGTAGGTGAGTGATCGATGATGAGCAATGAATGATAATGTTGGTTGTGTGGTGATATGAACAACTAAACTTGTGAATGAATGAAGTCTCTCCAGGTTACGATCATTTTCAGAGGAAGATATTAGTGTTTTCACGTGGTTTAATCCAATTATCTTAATAAAAAAATAAAATTAAATAATTACAAAATTAAATCGACCGAAACACTATGGGAAAACTATGTTATTGCGACTGGTCATTTGCGACGGGAATATATCCCGTCGCAAATGGTCTGACTAAAGACACATTTGCGACGGGAATGCATTCCCGTTGCAAATAATGAGGTATTTGCGATGGTAAGAGATGCCCCATAGCAATTGTTTTGGCATGGCTTTCGCGCCAAAACGCGGGAGGGATATTTGTGATAGGACGTATCCTCCCCATCGCAAATAGCAGGCAACAATAAATCATATTCGCGACAGGATCGCTACCCGTCACAAAAAAATTCTGGCGGCAGAGTTATTTGCGACGGGCCCCATCGCAAATAACCTTTTACAGCGCGAGTAGTTGTGACGGGACCCGTCACAAATAACCCTTTTAACCGCAGGCTGTAATTAATGCGCCGACGGTATTTGCGATGGGACGTATCCTCACCGTCGCAAAATAGCAGGCAACGGTAAATAGTATTTGCGACGGGCTCGCTGCCCGTCTCAAAAAGTTCTGGCGGTAAATCATATTCACGATGGGATCGCTACCCGTCGCAAAAAGTTCTGACGGTAAATCATATTCGCGACGGGATCGCTACCCGTCACAAAAAAGTTCTGGCGGCAGGATTATTTACGACGGGCCCCATCGCAAATAACCTTTTACAGCATGAGTAGTTGTGACGGGACCCGTCACAAATAACCCTTTTAACCACAGACTGTAATTAATGCGCTGACGGTATTTGCGACGGGACGTATCATCACCGTCGCAAATAGTAGGCGGTGGTAAATAGTATTTGCGACGGGCTCGCTGCCCGTCGCAAAAAGTTCTGGCGGTAGGGGTATTTGCGACGGGACCCATCGCAAATATCCTTTTAACCGCAGGCTATAATTAATGCGCCGAAGGTATTTGTGACGGGACCCATCGCAAATACTTCTAATTGTGACGGTACACCCGTCGCAAATGCGACCGTCGCAAATAATCTTACCTATATATACCCCCATCAGTTTTTTTTCTTCAGAACATCCAATTCTTCTCTACTTTCTCTCTACAGTCTTTAGTTTTAATAGTTTTAATTTTTGTTTTCGAGTGGAATTCGAAGGGGTCAAAAAGTTCAGCATAAATTTTAAGGTATTTTTCTTTTATTTATTTTTATATTCCTTTAATTTTTTTATATTGATTTTAATTTTTGTTATTTAGTGGTAATTTAGATAAATTTAATTTAATTTTTTATTCATATTTAGTTTTATTAATAAAATGATTTTGTTAGTGATAATTAGGCATAATTAGTAGATAAATAATATAATTTGGTATAATTAGATTCTTTATCAATCAAGTAATCATTGTCTGGATACGAACAAGTAGAGACAGCTCTGGCACAGCTGTACCTAGGGGTGAAAGTCCCGACAAGGAATCTCGGGCCTGACCCGTGATATCCTGGTACACGACAACGGGTCTTGCTGCACTCTTGGTTCGACACTCTCGGATGATATTTGTTTGGTAATAATCTAATTTAATTAGAAATTAACTAATAATTAAAATAATTAATAAATAATTTAAATAATGAGCTAGTAATTACCAGATATTTAGAATAATTACCAGATAATTATAATAATTACCAGATAATTAGAATAATTACCAGATAATTAGAATAATTACCAGATAATTAGAATAATTACCAGATAATTAGAATAATTACCAGATAATTAGAAAAAATTACCAGATAATTAGAAAAAATTACCAGATAAGTAGAAAAAATTACCAGATAAGTAGAAAAAATTACCATATAATTAGAATAATTACCAGATAATTAGAATAATTACTAGATAATTATAAAAAATTACCAGATAAGTAGAAAAAATTACCAGATAATTAGAAAAAATTACCAGATAATTAGAAAAAATTAACAGATTAGTAGAAAAAATTACCAGATTAGTAGAAAAAATTACCAGATAAGTAGAAAAAATTACCAAATAAGTAGAAAAATTACCAGATAAGTAGACAAATTACCAGATAAGTAGACAAATTACCAGATAAGTAGAAAAATTACCAGATAAGTAGAAAATTACCAGATAAGTAGAAAAATTACCAGATAAGTAGAAAAATTACCAGATAAGTAGAAAAATTACCAGATAAGTAGACAAATTACCAGATAAGTAGAAAAATTACCATATAAGTAGACAAATTACCATATAAGTAGACAAATTACCAAATAAGTAGACAAATTACCAGATAAGTAGACAAATTACCAGATAAGTAGACAAATTATCAGATAAGTAGACAAATTACCAGATAAGTAGACAAATTACCAGATATGTAGACAAATTACCAGATAAGTAGACAAATTACTAGATAAGTAGACAAATTAATAGATAAGTAGACAAATTACCAGATAAGTAGAATTATTACCAGATAAGTATAATCATTACCAGATAAGTTGAGATAATTTCACATTCTGTCTCCACATGTAATATTTGCATTCATTTTCAAAATTATAAACCTCCTCACCAACAGAGAGGTGAAAGTGAATGTAAATATTACATGTGGAGAGAGAATGCCAAGTTTCAACACTGAAAAGAGAATTGTAACATAATATAAAAAATTATATTATTTTAATATTAATAATAAAATAAGCAGAACAATTAGCGAATAAGCAGAACAATTAGCGAATAAGCAGAACAATTAGCGAATAAGCAGAAAAATTAGCGAATAAGCAAAACAATTAGTGAACAATTAGCGAACAATTAGAACAATTAGCGAAGGTGATAGATGAACACATTTGTTTTGGTTAACCAGTCTCTATGCATATCTTCTCATTACTAATTAGTAACATAATTGATAATATAATTAGTAATGTAATATAATAATGTTATTAATTTTATGATTAATATTTATGAAGAAATAATATTAATATTATTAAAATAATAAATAAATTATAAATTATTAAAATTATCAATATTTGCAACAAGCTATTATTAACATGTTCAAATGTAAAATGATCGTCAATTTTTAGATCATGCTCAATAAGAAGTTTGTGTAAGTCATGTTCGATGTAAACTCTATAATTGTCCTTGCTTGGTTGACCACCTTGCAAGTAGGGTTCCAATGAGAGGATCGAAGTCATGTCTTTCTCAGCTATAAGAATTATATCACATGACCCTTTACATAGACCATTCTTCCTTAAAAAATTAAGGGATTAAATTTTTAAGGAAGAATGGTCTATGTAAAGGGTCATGTGATATAATTCTTATAGTTGAGAAATACATGACTTGGATCGTCTCATTGGAATGTTACTTGCAAGGTGGTCAACCAAGAAAGAACAATTATAGAGTTTACATTGAACATGACTTACGCAAACTTCTTATTGATCATGATTTAAAAATTAACAGTCGTTTAAGATTTGAACATGTTAAGAATAGTCTTTTGCGAATATTGATAATTTTAATAATTTATTGGGCATGATTTAAAAATTATGTTACTAATTAGTAATAATTTCATTGAAAATTGTGTCGCTCGTAAGTAGTGGTAATTATTATAGTTTTTTCTTTTAGAGATTGTTTTTCTTCTATAAAATTATTCAAAACCAGTAATGCTTTTATATTTTATAGAAAAATATGGAACAACGAAGTCTACAACAGTCATTATTAGATGACCGCGTATGGATAAATCAACGTAGAAATCTAAACGGTTCTGGTTTAAATCCAGTATATATTGAGGGCATGGAGACTTTCTTAGAATTTGCGGCATCAAATTCAGAATTTGTTTCAGAAGGCACAATAAAATGTCCTTGTAAAAAATGTGCACTGAGAACGTTTGACACGTTTGACAAAGTTGGGGGACATCTTTTGCGTTTTGGTTTTCAATCGGATTATGTTTTTTGGTATCAACACGGTGAACGCAGTTCCAGAGAAGGTGATACTAACTTGATTTCAGATCCATATCAGTTTTAAAATTTATTACATGATGTTGCAGGTCCATCTATTCAACATATAGAAACTCAGGATGATATTGATTCAACTCCTGAGTTTGCACCATCTGAATTTTATAAGTTGTTGAGGTCTGCTGAGGATGCATTATATCCTGGTTTCAAGATAAGAAAATTAGAAGCAGTTGCTAAATTTATGGATATCAAATCAGATAATATAATGTCAAACACTTGTTTTGATCAGATATTTACTTTGATTAAAACACTGTTACCCAAAGGAAATGTTTTGCCTGCAAATTACTATGAGAGTAAGAGGTTGGTTCAGAATTTGGGACTTAGTTGTCAGAAGATTCATGCATGTTCAAATGATTGCATTTTATATTCTGGAGAAAATGAGTTGTTGGATAGTTGTCCCACATATGGGCAACCGAGATATAAAGAAGCGCAACATGGGAAGTCTGGCTTGATTCCTGTAAAACAGTTGAGATATTTTCCACTTACATCCAGACTTCAGCATTTATTCATGTATAAGAATACCTCAACAATGATGTCATGGCACAAAATGAATATTTCAATTGATAAAAGCTTGAATCATCTAGCCGATGGTGATTCATGGAAACATTTTGATAGAGTACATCCGTCATTTGCTTTAGAAGCCCAAAATGTGCGACTGGGTCTTTCCACTATTGGTTTCTGTCCGTTCGGATCTTATGGTAGTCAGTACTCATGTTGGCCTGTTTTTTTAACTCCGCACAATTTACCTCCATGGATGTTGATGAAATAAACCTATATCTTTTTGACCTTACTAATCCCAAGACATCCGAAGAAGAATATTGATGTTTATTTGAAACCATTGATTGATGAATTAAATTTATTGTGGAGTACCGGTGTCAGTACGTATGATGTTGCTGTGAAACAGAATTTCATACTAAGAGCAGCATTGTTGTGGACAATTAGTGACTTCCCGGCTTATGGCATGTTATCTGGATGGAGTACACATGGTCTGAAATCATTTCCTTACTGTATGGAAGAGAACAAAGCATTTATGATCGTCCATGGAAAAAAACCTTGCTATTTTGACTGTCATCGCAGATTTCTTCCAACTGATCATCCTTTTCACAGAAACATATCTCATTTTAGAAAAGGCACAATTGAAAGAGATAGACCTCCAAAAATTCTATCAGGTATGGAGTTAAAATCAGTTGTATTTTCATTACCTCCCATTACATTTGGACCCACAATAAATCAACAGAAAATTTCTGGTTTTGGGAAAGAGCACAATTGGATAAAACGTAGCATATTTTGGGATTTTCCATATTGGTCTGATTTGTTGGTTCGCCACATGTTGGATGTCATGCATATTGAGAAGAACTGGTTTGATAATTTGTTTCATATAGTTTTGGATACTCCAGGAAAGAGAAAAGACAATGTAAATGTACAATTAGATCTTGCCCAAATTTGCAGGCGTCCAGAACTCGAATTGTTTGAGAATGTTAGAACAGAAAAGTTAATGAAACCCAAAGCAGTTTATACACTGTCCAAAGAAAGTCTCTTATTATTTTGTCAGTGGATTTCAGATTTGAGACTTCCAGATGACTGTGCTTCCAATTTGGGTAGATGTGTAAAGAATGGTCATATTACCGGATTAAAAAGTCATGATTGTCATGTTTTAATGGAAAGACTCCTGCCCATTGGATTAAGAGGTATGTTGAATTCCGTGATTTGGGATTCCATAACAGACATATCATATTTTTTTCAGGACATTTGTGTGGCGACAAAATATTATGATGTTCTAAACAAACTTGAAGAAGTTGTTGTTGTAATTATATGTAAACTGGAAAAAATATTTCCGCCATCTTTCTTTGACTCAATGGAACATTTGATATTAAATTTTCCATATGAAGCACAATTTGGAGGTTCGGTACAGTTTCGATGGATGTATCCATTCGAAAGATGCATGCAGAAATTGAAAAAGAAAGTACGTAACAAAGCATATGTTGAAGGATCTATTGTTGAAGCTTATTTGCAATAAGAAATATCTTTTTTCATCTCCCACTATTTTGAATCTGAGTATACCTTAAAACACAACCGAATGGGACAGAACAATATGAATTTTGATGAAAGCGACAATCAATTATCCGTTTTTAACCAGCCAGAGCTTGGTTTCGGTGGAGTTCATGAATGATGGCTTTCAGATGATGAACATCACAGAGCTCATACGTATGTTCTACTCAACTGTGAAGAGATGACATCATTTGTACTGTAAGTGTTACTATCACTTATTATATCATTTATGTTACAATAAATAACTTTGTTTTTCATAGGTTATATGATAATCATATTAAGAAACAACTTCCACAAATTACAGCAGCTGCTCTCGAAGAACGCCGACAGAAAAAAATTTCTCAGTGGTTTCAAAAACAGGTAACATAAATTTTTAATGTTTTAACATCTCATTCAATTTATAGTTTAGTATATTGATAATTATTTCAAAAAAATTCAGGTGTCTCGATATGCTGATAAAATTGACAAACAGATGTGTATATTGAGTAACCCACCATCCAAAATGGTTATATCTTATAATGCATATGTGGTGAACAGTTTTCGATTTCATACACATGCATATGGGGAATCAAAAAAGACAATGAATAGTGGAGTTTTCTTGAGAGGATATTATCATAGAGAAAATTAAGTTGACTTTTATGGCATGCTTGATGAAATTATTGAACTCTGTTATCTAGGACAACATTACATAACGTTGTTCAAATGTCGGTGGTTGGATACTGAGAGAGGCGTGCGTGTTCATCCGACTCATGGAATCATCAATATTAAATATAAAAGTGTTCTTGCAGTAAATGAACCATTCTTACCGGCTCAACAGGCACATCAATTTTATTACACAAAGTACTGTGCTAAGTCAAGAGACTTTACTGATTGGTGGAGCATAATAAAAATCAAAATTCGAGACAATCAATTTAGGCAGAGTGAATGTGCTATCACTGAAGTACAAGTAATTGAAGTTTTTCAAGAGAGTACTCAAAATCAATCTTTTTTACAAAGAGACATGAGTATCGATGATGACACCATACAATTAAGAGTCGGTGATGACGATGATGTTAATGATGTCACAAATGAATGTGAAATGGTAAGAGATGAAGAAACTGGAAGTCAAATGGATATCGATGATATTGAGGAGGAATCTGAAGATGACATCATCAGATATGGAGATGATGATGAAGGTGAACATTGATACAATTCAATGATAGTTATATATAATCATAACTAATATATATGTATATATAATAATAATTTTCAATTATTTGCTAACAATATTTATTTTCTGTTTCAGATGGATTCAGACATAATTCGTCAGTTTTTGGAGGCTGATCTAGATTTCAATGAGGGCGATTTGGTGGCATCTGACACTCAGCCTACAAGCGCTTCAGGAGGTACGCGGAGGGGGCGCGGTCTTGCCCAACTGATGATTCCTGACCCCATCCCCGAGCGACGTCCACGTCTTGGGTTTGATGCATGCACATGGAGGTATGATAGCCTGTGTATTTTACTATGATTTCATTAATCTATTTACATAATAAATGTTTTATTTTTTTTTACAGTTCTACGCATATAGCAGTCAGACAGGGCAGCGCTATCTTGCGCAACTATTTTTCTCAGCCATGGACCACATGGGAGCATATTCCTGTTGATGTGCAGCAGGCCATGTTCGACCATTGGTTGGTACGTACGTGAATAAATAATTTTTATTTTGAAAGTTATTTCATTTATAACTTGATATTTTGAATTATTTATAGGGTTTATGGTATCCGATCGAGGATACCATGCATGACCCCATCCACGAGGCATGGAAGGTGGCCATGCGTGATCGCTTTCATCAGTTTTTTCACAACTTAAGAAGGGCTACCATGAAGAAAGAAAGAGTGTTAGTGTTTTATGACTCCTGTAGAGTGCACCGACCAGAGTACATTTCATCCCACGTATGGGATGGATTATGTTCACATTGGTTGAGTGGTGACTTTCAGAGGAGATCATCGATGGGGAGACAAAATCGAGGGAGACAGGAGGTGACTCATCGAGCTGGAAGTCATACATTCAGTACTCATAGACAACATATGATACGTACATTTTTTTTAAATATTTTATATAACTTTAAATATTAACAATTTATTTTATATTCTTATAGGATGTCGAGCAGCCTGATATTACGGAGTACGATATATATCAGAAGATGTATACTGATCCAGCTACTGGGGAGATTAGAGGTGATCGCCAGCGGCAGATTATGGTCGGTATTATTTGTTTTTCAATTTGAAAATTAACTGCATATAATATATTCATAATTTTAATTTTAAATTGCAATTACAGGAGTCATATGAGGTCACGGCGTCACAGACTCAGGCTGAGAGTCAGGCCGAGACAGCTGATCAGGCTAGTGGCCATCAGTTAGATGAGGCGGCCTGGATGCAGGTGACCCAGTATGGATTCGAGAAGGGCCGAGTAGTTGGTATCGGCAGTCGACTGACTCCCGGAGATTATTATGGCACTGTTGCGATGTCAGCGTCCAGCTCGAGAGGAGCTTGGGCATCATCTTCCGCTTCATAGTATGAGGATCAATTGCGATCTCAGACTGAGTTGATAGAGAGTCTCCATAAGGAGCAGGAGGAGATGCGTCTGCAGCAGCAGCAGTATGAGGAGGAGCGTCAACGATAGCAGCAGGTGCACGAGGATCAGATGAGTCTGTGGCAGCAGTAGCAGCATGAGCAGATGGAGTACATGTGCAGACTTACTCGTGCATTAGGGATGAAGTTTCCTCCACCATCTCCTGAAGATCCCCCCTCCCCCTCCTCCTTCAGATCAGTGATTTTTTTGATGTTATAAAGTTTGTGAATTCAAAATATATAATATTTTCTATTCAGAGTTTCTGTCTCTCTTATATATTGCATTATTTAATTTCTAATTATTTTTAATAGTTTATTATTTATTTTATTAGTAATAATATTATACTTAGTATTTTAATTATTTGTTTGTATTTTTTTTTGAAATTTTTGATAATTTTCATATTTTTATTTTCTAATTATTTTAATAATATTATATTCAATATTTTTAATACATAAAAAGTTTCAAATATTTTAAGTAAAATTATAATTTTTTAATTATTTATAATAATATGAATTCTTTATATTATTATTATTATTATATAATATTATAATATTAATATGATTAATAATATTATTCATATTTTATAATAGTTAATATTTTTATATATATTAAAATTTTCAAATATTTTAATTTAATTATAATATTTTTAATATGAATTATAATAATAATAATATTATTATAATATTAATATATTTTTTTTATTTTTTATAATTTTTTAATTATTTATAATAATATGAATTCTTTATATTATTATTATTATTATATAATATTATAATATTAATATGATTAATAATATTATTCATATTTTAGAATAATTATTATTTTTATATATATTAAAATTTTCAAATATTTTAATTTAATTATAATATTTTTTAATATGAATTATAATAATAATAATTTTTTTTATACTTATTTGCGACGGGTCGTCAGCCCGTCGCAAAAGGTAATTGCGACGGGCCCATCACAAATACTTCTTAATATATTTTTTGAATATTTTTTTATACTTATTTGCGACGGTACGAGAAAACCTGACGCAAATAGCATTTGCGACGGGACCGTCGCAATTGTTTATTTTTTGTACTTAGTTGCGATGGGATGAGAAACCCGTCGCAAATACCATTTGCGAAGGTCCCGTCGCAAATAATTATTTAAATATTTTGTTAAATACATCGACTAGTATTAGCGACGGGAAGAATTCCCGTCACGAATAATATTATTAGCGACGGTCCCGTCGCAAGTAGATTTAGTTGCGATGCCATTTTCTGCAACGGGCCATTTGTGACGGGATCCCGTCGCAAATGGCCCGTCACAAAATAGCCTATTTCCAGTAGTGAAAAAATACTATTATTATAATAACTCTTATAGAATTGAAACCATGCGCATGGGCGATGAGTTGCATTTTTCGAGAGATGGGTTGACACACCATGTGAATATGGTTAATAATTACTATATAAATAAAATAATATCATATTAAAACAATAAATATAAGCCTATTTAAAATTCACATGTGAATAAATGGTGAATTAATATGACCATTATGGTGAGAAATCATATGTCATCGTTTAACCATGATTTTTTTATTAAAAAAACTAAAATGTTAAAGAAACATATATTGTAAAAATAATATATTTTTTTTAAATCAGGCCTGCGGGCAAGCCCGCACCCGCGCGGGCTCAACCTGCATTGGACCGCACCCGCGCGGGCTCAACCCGCATTGGCCCGCACTCTAAATGGTCAAAAATTTTAGGCCCACCCCTCCCCACATCCACCCCATACCCGTAAATCCCGCGGGCCGCGAGCCCGCTTTGCATCACTAGCACAACCCCCCTGCAGTATCCCACACCCCTGCAGACCCCTCCCTTCTAGACATTGGACACCCCCACCCTACATAACCCCCCTGGACAACCCCCCTGTAAATTCCCCCTCCCGAATAGACCCTGGACACCCCCCCTAGACAAACCCTAGACATCTCCCCCCAGACAGACCCTGGACACCCCCCGGACAGACCCAGGACCCCCCCTAGACCCTGAAAAAATCCCCCTGGACAGCCCAGACCTCCACTCCCCTGGACAGCCACCCCCACCCTCCTGGACAGACCCTGGAACCCCCCCCAAACCTGGACACCCCCCCAAACCCTGGACACCCCCCATACCCTGAATAGATCCCCCCTGGATAGCCCAGACCTCCACTCCCTGGACATCCACCCCCACCCTCCTGGACATACCCTGAAACCCCCCCAAAACCTGGACACCCCCCAGACAGACCCTAGACACCTCCCCCCAGACCCTGGACACCCCCCAGACAGACCCTGAACACCCCCCAGACAGACCCAGGACACCCCCCAGACCCTGGACACCCCCCAGATCCTGGACAGATCCCCCTGGATAGCCCATACCTCCACTCCCCTGGACAGCCACCCCCACCCTCCTTGACAGACCCTGGAACCCCCCCCCAGAACCTGGACACCCCCCAGACCCTAGACAAATCCCCCTAGATAGCCCAGACCTCCACTCCCTGGATAGCTACCCCCCACCCTCCTTGTAATGACCTGGACCTCTCCGTTCCATTACTTTGTAAAAATTTTATGTGGTCAAACACGACGCGTGAGTATCGTGGGAGAGATGGAGTAATTATAAGATAATAATGAGCGTCAATAATAATAATAATTATTAATGATAATAATGGAGACTCGTTGATGAAATTGAAAGAGGATTTATTACTATTGTATTAAATAATAATGATAATGGTGACACAAATATGTGTGTGATTGGTAAATGAAATTAAAAGGGTTTAATTTTTTTGGAGTTGTGCTATTATTATTTTAATAATAATAATATTGTATTATTATAATTATAATTATTTCATAATGATAATAATGTTTGAAAAAGAAAATGTGCAACTAACAAAATTAAATGGTTTTAATTTTGGTTAGTAAATTAAATGATTTGCATTTAATTAAATGGAATGATTTTAATTTAATATGAGAATAACCATGGTAAACTAATTTAACGGGATTAAATTATAACATTAATGATGGGTGTTATTATTATTAATTTTATTAATAATAACATTGAATTGAGAAAGAAAAGATGGGGCGTATTGGGAATGGAGTATAGGCAAGGCACCACTTTTGGTGGAGTGAGGGAATTGTGGAAGAGAATAAATGAGATTGGAGAGAGGGAAGAATTATAAGGTAATAGTGGGAATAAAATTAAATGAGAAATAAATGATAAATGGGAGTTTTAGTGAAGAATTCTAGCGTGAAAGGGAGTCCAAATCGTGATTGATTTTGGAGTTAGAAAAATAAATAAATAAGTAATTAATAATAATAATAATAAAAAAATATTGTTAATATTAATTTTGATGATAAAACACTATTTTCACTATAACTTCTTCGTGCGACCTCGGTTTTACGAACCGCCAGCGGCAGCATAACCCTGAAATTATGAAGGTCATTTTAAGACCAATGATGAATACCTTTTTATGACTCATGTCTCAGGTCAATAAAACACCTATTATTAATTGAAGTTATTATTATCATTAAACGCATGGAAACCGCATGATGTGTCATGTGTTGACCAGTCAAACAACATAACAGTTGTACGATCACATTGTGTATTAATTAATACATGCACCGTTTTACCTTTTCATTGCCTATATAAGAGAGGGTCACGTGTTATTTATGGACCCCTCTTCTTCTCCGCACGGCGATGCTCCCGGATGACCCAAAAGCCTTCCTCCTATCTTCTTCATCTGGACTCCGATCGTCGATCTGTCGGTGGCTGCGGGATCATGTCGACGAGGAGAACATCATGCACCTCGTTCCTTTCCCACTTCTTTGACTTCCTCTTCATAGTTTCCTACCGAGGAGATTGCTGATATTTTATGGGAACGATGCTCTTCGACGAACGCCATCTTAATGGTACGTTCTACCCCATTCTTATTCCTTCCTCGATCTCCTCTTTCTATTCCTCCTTGCCATGCTATGACAAGTGAAACCTTAAACCTTAATGGAGTCTCTCTTGGTTGTTAGTGCGGTTGTGACACAACATCCACAGGAGGACGTAGTCATCGGAAGGAGTGATCGAAATCCTCGTGGTGGTTGTTCTCGCAGAAGGACATCAAAAACTATTCAAGTAGGGATCTTACCTTTGTCTCTCTCTCTTTTGTGCATCATGCGGGGTGGGTATCCTCTTGTTTTTGTGAGATACGATTGAACTAGTAAATAAAAATAATAACTGGTTAAAGAACGGGTTTGGGGAAATTTTGTTGATATTATTGTTTTATTTCCATCAATGATTATCCTTTGATTATGTTGTGAATTTAATAGGCTTATGCCTACTGAAAATCATGGTCGTTGGGGGCCTTTGCTTGTGCAATTAAATGTTGCCCTGTTTTTTTGGATTGTTTTGTGGATGAAATTTTATAGAATGTGGAAATTAGTTAATCGTGTAAAGTTGGATGATTAAATGAATACATGGAACCCTTGTATGATCACCCCGGTTAAACTAAATGAAAGAATGAATTTTTGTGGGTGCTGGTTGGGGTTTAATTATGTGAAGGGGTGTTTCGTGGGTTGCTATGGAACGGGTGAGCAGCGGGGCTGTGGTTGGCTTGGTTGTGGGTTGACATGTATGATATGGTTGTGATGGGCAGCAGAGCTGCAGTAAATGGTATCAAAGGGATGATGATGTGGTATGGGTTTTATTTTCGATGTGTTTGTGGTTATGGTGGTTGGCAGTAGGGTTGTAGGGATGGGTTGTGCATATGAATAAAAGTGGAAGAGTTAACTAATGAATTGTGGGGCATGGTAGTTGATTAAATATGGAAAATCAATGGAATTGATTGGATGATAAAAGAAAATGGCATTGTGTTGCTTGTGTTTTCCCTAACTTTATTTGTGGTTGTCAAGGATATGTTTTACGAATGATTGGTCTGGTTTGGTTGTTGTTATTTTCTTGGTAGTTAAGGAACTGATAAACTAAAACTGTTGAAACATGAAAAGATTAATGGGGTTTGGGGCTGTTTATTGTGTGCATACTTTCGAGGTAGCAGTGTTGATGCATGTGATCATACCTTTTGTGTATAAGCCTTAGGATGGGCTGAGTGGTTGATATAATTATATAAATCTGTACGTTTTATGTTTCTTTACGCACCCCACCCATGTTGAGAACTACGTGCCAAATACCCGCGGGACGGGGGGGGGGGTGAGATTCTCAAACATCTAAAGGATGTCTGGTTACTGTTCTTCCCTATGCTCCCGCTTCCAGGTTCTATAGCCCAAGATCCTTCGGGCAGGTTACGACATATGTTTCCCAAGAGTCTTCAGGATGAGGATGTGATATGTTCCCAGGTGTCTTCAGGATGAGATGTGATGTGGTTCCTAGGTGTCTTTGGGATGAGATGTGGTTATGGATGATGATTGAGTGCCAGTGGGATACTATGAGTTTCATATGGACAGGTTGTAGCACTAGCTCAAGCTTTGTATGTCTAGGTTGCGGAACTAGCTCAAGAAGAGGGGGAAGCATCAGAGCATTAGGTGTGAGGTCTTGAGCAGTATTCAGTGAGAAAGTGGTGCGGGGTACCCATACTTTGATAATATTACTATACTACTCTATTGAATTACGATATTTGGTGAGTCTGGCTTGTAAGGTTGGGTGGATAGATTCCTTACTAGGCTTTGGTTCCTTCTGTTTTCTCATGGGGCATTAGGATGTCTCCCCACCTGTGCACGAGAGCTTTAGGTTTTCCTACTGAGTATACTTGTATGCTCACCCTACGTTTACTTTCAAGTTTTCAGGATGACTTCAGGGACCATGCGAGACCTTGCTAGTTGGGCGTTGGAGTTTTGCTGGTTGCAGTTTTTGTTTTCTTTTTTTGGTATCGTACTTTGGATCTTTTCTTGTACTTGTACCTTTGTTTCAGTATTGTATAAAACATGCATATGGGTTTGGTTTTGGTTTTATTTTCATTTACTTATTCCTTTTTCTTTTGGTGTTTGATTCATCCTATTTCCCGATCTTAAATAATAAAAAGGGTAATGCCTCCCATATTTGTGAAAGCTCATACCCTTGGTGCTATTCGCCACTCCGGGGCCTACTGGAGGTGGGACTTGGGGGTCATTATCTCCCTTTCACCATTGCCAGCTCAGGAGGGGCATCTTTGGTGGGAGGGGGTCATGACACTCCTGGACAGACCCTCGAACCCCCCCAGAACCTGGACACCCCCCAGACCCCCCAGTCCTGCCCCCCTGCCCGTTTCCCCCTACCCTTGTGAGCCCCCACTTGCACCCCCCTACCAGCCCCCACTTGCACCCCCTGCCAGCCCCCTCCCCCCTGCCAGTTTCCCCCCTGCCCCCCTTCCATTTCCCTCCAAATTAAATTATACACGAAATCTACATACATAATAAGAATTATACAAATCCAAATATAAAAAAACACATAGCTTCACTTACATGAGTCTCCCTATAAGACAAACTATCAAAGAAGGCTGAAACCAGCTCAAAAGTACCTACAACACAAGGTAGAACATAGTAGTGATAATCCCATAAAATTATGGTAAAACAAAACATCTTAGAATATTCACAAAGAATATAACTCAATAAACAAGAATAGTGAAGCCCCCCCTGCTGGACCCCCCGGACAGCAGCCCCCCCTGCTGGACCCCCCTAGACAGCAGCCCCCCTACTGGACCCCCTAGACAGCAGCCCCCCCTGTTGGACCCCCATGGACAATATCCCCACACCCCCATGCCGGAACCCCCTGGACAGCAGCCCCAGTAGCCCCAGCCCCCCTGGACAGCCCCCCCCACTGGACCCCCCTGGACAGCCCCCCTGCCCCTGGACAGAAGCCCCCCTGCTGGACCCCCCTGGACAACCCCCCCTACTGGACAGAAGCCCCCCCACATCCCTTGCACATATCTTGGATCATTCCATGCACTATCATCATGTTAAAAAGAAAATCTCACACGAGGAGGGAAGAAAGAAATCCATGCTGCCCAAGGCTGCTTCAAAATCCAGAAGTGCATGCATGAAGAGTCCATCGAGACTTGGAGCTAAATTGGAAAGGAAAAATTGGTTGAGAAAATTTTCTCAACCCAAAATATCACATTGATGAGAAAGGACATCCACCTTAATCCCTAATTATTTATTATTTTTGTGTTATTAGTGTGCCATACAATTCAGGGAATTTAAGGTGAAGCTAGTTCTCAAGAGGAGAGAAAATGAAGGGAAGTAAGCTTGAATAACTATTCCAGATCTGAAAAAAGTCACCATCTTGGTATGATTTATCAAATGGTATTCCAAAGAACATCATAAGAAAATATCTTCCTTGATGGAGTGAAGATAGTGTGTCTCCTCGATGGGGATATGAGTGGAGAAGACCCTTGAGAAGCTGACATACTTATTTATTCCATGAAAATCTAGAATTTATGGAAAGTGCACACCCCCCTGCACACCCCACCCCTGCCCCCCCGTAAACACACCCCCTGCCCCCCTGCACACCCCACCCCTACCCCCCTGCACACCCCACCCCTACCCCCTGCACATCTTGGTATGATTTATCAAATGGGATTCCAAATAACATCAGAAGGAAAGATCTTCCTTGATGGAGTGAAGATAGTGTGTCTCCTCGATGGGGAGATGAGTGGAGAAGACCCTTGAGAAGCCGCCAGCCTTATTTATTCCATGCAAATCTGGAATTTATGTAAAGTTCTTGAAAAAATCATTGATGAGGTATGCATTTCTCTCATCCCTGTTAATTACCAAATAAAGTCTTATATTAAGGGGGAGAAATTGAATTAATCAATGACAAAAAGTTGAGGAAATTTGAGATCACAAGGATAATTTCTAAAACCTTCTACATGTACTTGAATGTTTTAACATGTGTATTGAGATGAGTGCAAGATCTCAGGTTGTAATTCCAAAAATAATGAAGATATCAATTGGCATCATTTGGTTTCAACTTGAGGACATATAAATAGTGCCTAAATAAGTCATGGGAATTAGAAACATTTGGTATCATGTTCACACCCCTGCCCCCCTACACACCCCACCCCTACCCCTCGTGCACACACCCCCTGCCCCCTTCCCCCCTGCACACCCCACCCCTACCCCCCTGCACACCCCACCCCTGCCCCCCTGCACATCTTGGTATGATTTATCAAATGGTATTCCAAAGAACATCAAAAGGAAAGATCTTCCTTGATGGAGTGAAGATAGTGTGTCTCCTCGATGGGGAGATTAGTGGAGAAGACCCTTGAGAAGCTGCAAACTTATTTATTCCATGCAAATATGGAATTCCTGGAAAGTGCTTGAAAAAATCATTGATGAGGTATGAATTTATCTCACCCCTACTAATGACCGAATAAAGTCTGATATTATGGGGGAGAAATTGAATTAATCAATGACAAGAAGTTGAGGAAATTTGAGATCTCAAGGCTGATTTCTAAAACCTTCTACATGTACTTGAATGTTTTCAACATGTGTATTGAGATGAGTGCAAGATCTCAGGTTGTAATTCCAAAAAGAATGAAGATATCAATTAGCATCATTTGGTTTCAACTTGAGGACATCTGAACAACCCCTAAATGAGTCATGGGATTTAGAATCAGTTGGTATCATGCACACCCCCCGCCCCCCCCCCCCCTACACACCCCACCCCTGCCCCCCTGCACACCCCACCCCTGCAAAGAACATTAGAAGGAAAGATCTTCCTTGATGGAGTGAAGATAGTGTGTATCCTCGATGGTTAGATAAGTGGAGAAGACCCTTGAGAAGCTTCCAGACTTATTTATTACATGGCTACTTTTCGGGGGAAAGAGGGTTCAGGCAAGGGGATCTGCTTTTGCCTTTCCTTTTTGTGATTTGTATGGAGTTTTTCTCGCGCATCCTGGAATGCATGAGGCTGGGGGCTGGTGCGGTGGCTGGTGTGGGATGGAGTGGTTGGTGCGGGTGGGAAGGCAGGCGGCATGGGGATGGCAGGGGGCTAGTGCGGGATAGAATAGGTGGCAGGGGGATGGTGTGGGCTGGATTGCAGGTGGCTAGGGGCTGTTGGGCATGTGGAAGGGGCTGGTGCGGGCTGGGATGTAGGAGGTCGGGGGCTGGTGAGGGCTGGAACTGGTGGTTGGGGCTGTTTTGCAGGTGGAAGAGGGCTGGCATGAGTGTTTTGCAGGAGGCTGGGGGGTGGTGGCTGGTGTGGTGGCTGGTGCGGGCTGGATTGCAGGTGGCTGGGGGCTGGTGCGGGCTCGAATGCAAGTGGAAGGGGGCTGGAATGCTGGTGGAAGGGGGCTGATTGTAGGTGCTGGGGGGATGGTGCAGGCTGATTCGAAGGTGGAAGGGGGGGCTGTTGCGTGCTGGAATACTGGAGGCAGTGGGCTGAAATGAAGATGGAAGGGGGCTGGTGTGGGCTGGATGTGGCTGGAGCGAGTCCAAATCACGACATTACCACAGCGTGACCGCGGCGTGACTGCGGCGTGACCGCGGCGTGACCGCGGCGTGACCGCGGCGTCACCGCGGCGTGACCGCGACGTGTTGGCCCGGTCCAACAACATCTGTGGGGAAATATCTTCCGGCCAGGAGCGAAGGGAGTGGGAGGAGGCGGAGCAACATTCTATTCATCTCCCCATCAACAGAAATTGTGATTAGTCAGTCTCAACATTGATCACAAGACTCATGAAATACTATCACTATGAACCGCCACGGGGTGTCATCCTAGAGAAAGGCCAAATCACAACATTACCGCGGCGTGACCGCGGCGTGACCGCGGCGTGACCGCGGCGTGACCGTGGTGTGTCGGCCCGGTCCAACAACATCTGTGGGGCAGCATCTTTTGGCCATGAGCGAAGGGAGCGGGAGGAGGCGGGGAAACATTCTGACCGTCGCCCCGCCGGCAGAAATTGTGATTAGTTAGTCTCAAAATTAATCACAAGACTCATTGAATACTATCACTACGAACTGTCGTGGGTTTTCGTCCTAGAGCAGGGCCAAATCACGGCGTGACCGCGGCATGACTACGGCGTGTTGGCCCGGTCTAGTGACATCCATGGGGCATCATCTTTCATCCAGGAGAAAAGGGAGCATGAGGAGGTGGGGAAACATTCCGCCCGTCGCCCTACCGACATAAATTGTGTTTAGTCAGTATCAACATTAATCACAAGACTCATGGAATACTATCACTACAAACCGCCGCAGGGTGTCATCCTGGAGCAGGGCCAAATCACGGCCTTACTGCGGCGTGACCGCGGCGTGTTGGCCCGGTCCAGTGACATCCGAGGGGCATCATCTTCTGGCCAGGAGCGAAGAGAGTGAGAGGAGGTGGGGCAACATTTCGATCGTCACCCCACCGATAGAAATTGTGATTAGTTAGTATCAACATTGATCACAAGACTCATGGAATACTATCACTGCAAACCGTCATGGGGTGTCATCCTGAAGCAGGGCCAAATCATGGCATGACCGCGGCGTGACCGCGGTGTGACCGCGGCGTGACCGCGGTGTGACCGCGGTGTGATCGCAGTGTGACCACAGCGTGACCGCAGTGTGACCGTGGCATGTTGGCCTGGTCCAGCGACATCCGCGAGGCATAATCTTCCATCCAGGAGCGAAGGGAGTGGGAGGAGGCGGGGCAACATTCCAACCGTCGCCCAACCAGAAGATGATAGAACAGATCAACTATTTAATATGCTATAACAAGGGATCTCTAGAGAAGGTTGTAGAGAGCGACAAAATGACGCAACGTCTAAAGGGAAACAAAAAGACGGAAAAGAATCATACACCCTACACAAATCATTTACAAATTCATTCACTTTGCCTAAACATGGAAATTTTATTTATAATATTCAAAGCGTGAAAAGGAAAGTGTCATGGTCAAGGTATATGCCTACTCGGGCAATGTCATTTGAGTTACACAAGTATGATAAGCCAATTTATATTATTCAAATAAAACAAAAACTAACTAGCCACAAAACAAACACCAACAAGAGGCATATAAAAGACTCAAACCAAATCTAAACATGATATAAATAACTATCACTACTCTTTGGTTTAGAAGACAGCGCACCTCCGTTGGAGGGGTTTTATTATAAAATCATGGCATTGCTTTGTTACAAAATTCATTTAATTATATTTAACATTTATTCTAAAACACATTCAGCACAAATCAAATGCAATAATTTAAGCAACTAGATCAACATAATTATCACTGTGAGTTTTCACAGATAGCGCACCTCTGTTGGAGGGGTTTTATTATAAAAACATGAATCAAATGAAACAATTATGTTAAAGAACACTTATTCAAGATATGCAATTCAATATAATTAAGCATAATTAAGAAAGAAGATAAATTCAATTTAAAGCATTCTTAAATTAAAGAGGCTAGAAGAGGGATCCTACCTCAAGGTGGAACCAAACCGTCCACTTCGGCTCTTGGATCTTTATAACTAAAAGTTGCTGCTCCCCCACTGGGTATACACACCTTCACACACATGAAAGGACACCTAGCCCCTATGCACACACCCGTATGGCCATGAGTATGTGCAAGGGGATCCTTGCACATATGCTTATATGCATATACCAGTCTCCACTCACCTGCGTATGCATTTATATATATATACATGGGAACATGTCATATTTAATATAAGTAAAAGAAACTATTAACTTAAAAAAATAAAATGACTCACTGCTTGAAAATATACCCTTGCTCTAGTCTTCCATGACGTTGCATTTCTCCAAAATCGAGTGTTACTCCATCATGTCACCTTGTAAGCAGGATCAAAACCCTGCATTAATATTGATTATACTGAATATATTGAAAACATAAATGTGTGGTACAAACTATTGCAATAAAGTGTTAAAAAAATTACAAATTATTTTAGACACTACCTATAATTATCTATGTGTGGGCCTGTATAAGGTGAGATAGAAATGTCGGCTTATGAAAAGTTACTATGTATAATTATCTTCAGTGCACATGACTTTTGTGACATTAACATTAGGTTAATCTTATGTGTTATGTGGTTAGACCATGTAATAATCATTAAGCACCAATTATAATGTCATAATACCAACTACTGCATCTTCTAGTCATATTTAACAATATGCACCATATCTCTTATAAAACATGGTGCTCTATTTTTCAACATCATGAACGATTCCTACAATTTATTCATTTTAGAACATGATCTTGTGAACCAAGCACACAACATAGGTCTAATACCGCTAATGGGGTTGAAATGATCAAAAGACCCTTATTTATCTTATAGGAAACAATTAGAATCCCAGAATTCTAATAAAACCATGCATGAAACCCAACACTATGATGTATATTAAATAAAGAACCAATTTGTATACCTTTCAGTGGACTGTACTTATAAAAAATTCATCATTCATATTTTTAATGAATACCCCTCCAAAGGTTTCCATCGAACCTCCCTCTACAGAGTGTATCTGCGGGCCAACATGAATAACTCAATTATCAAGAAAGATTTTCCAACATTCCACAATAAAGTGTTAAGAAGTTACAAATTATTTTAGTACATATGTAAAAGATTATTATTTAAGGATTGATATAGTAATTTTTAAAACAAACCAACCAAATAAATTTTGTTAAAATGTTACAACCTGTTTAACAAATTAGTGCACAATGTGCATGTAGTCCAGCCAAATAAGTGCAGTTTATGGGGTAATTAGAGGGAATGTCTCCATGTAAACCTGTTATAATCCTAGTCACCAATGATCTTTGCATATTCACTATAGATATCATAGCATCTATCTCATATTGGGTGTCTGCAGACCTGTGTTAAATATGGGGTGAGAAGGAATCTAATTAGCAAATTCACCAATTAGCAATAGATTTATCTCAGCTCCTATGCAATTTGATGGACAATTTGATTTGGATAATTACAGCTATACAGGAATCAAATATGTACTGAATGGCGGTGTCTTTGACTATAAGATTAGTTTCAACTACAATCTGCTTCAAAATTTCCAGATCCCTGCATGGAGAGAGGCAGGAACACATTATTGCTGGTTAAACACATATAGAACCTCTATTTCCCTATAGTAAAATCACACTGAAAGAGAATGCATGTGAGAAGATGACCACCCCCAATATGATTCTTTATTAGATGGAGACAATCTAGGGAATCCACCGGTACCTCTCTGTCTCAATTGAAATATACAATAAGAAAAGGAAGGGTCAAAACTATATTGATATGTATATGTGAGAATATACAGAATACACATATCATACCTGAAACTATCTCAAGCAGTACCTGATCATGTCCATCCCTTGTATGCATCATCATATGGTCCCCAAAAATGGCACCATGAGTTTGGAATAGACTACCTATAGCTGGTGGTGGGATTAGATTGAAACATTATCCATCTAGAGATCTTCTTAATCTTGCAGCATCTCCTACTCCTCAAATGAATCCACCTCCTGAAGGAAAACACTATAAAATAGAGGGATACCCCTAACTACAGTGATGCCTTTCTAATAGAGGTCCATACACACTACTACCATAATGACAATGAATTATTATATTGGTTGTAAAATTTGGAACCATATCTTATCTAAAAATAGATGCATTTAATTTCCAACATCCCTACTATATTAATCTGTACATAGATTTTATGTAAATTTCTAGAATAAAGTTCAATATATGTACACAGAAATTCAACAATATCTGTACAAATGTATCAATATGTACACGTTCTGGATATTCAATATCTGTACACATATATAGTGTTGAAGCCCCCTAACATGCAAGCATCATTTAATTTTCTTTTCAGGAAAATAGTATAATATTGCTCGGTGTCAGTTGCTTCATGTTCCTGAAATAAAATGAACTCTTATAGACTATCATGATATTTATTGTTTGAAATCAATTAATATAATAGTTCAGACCCAATTTAATAAATGTAAAAACAAAAGAAGTGACCTAATAGGAAGATGTAGTGAAAATAGGTACATATTTTAGATTTCTGGGCACATCTTGATGTGTTTCTTGAATAGAATATCAAAGTGAAATAATTAAAGTAATTAAATTTTTAATAATTTATACTCTTATGATTCACAATAAAAAATCATAAAAAACACAATTGAATAACAATGCTAATAAAAATAGTGATAAAAAATGATCAAACTTAAAGCATAAAATTTAGAATCTAAATATAACTTTGGGCTAATTCAACTTCATTGGAATTTAAATTAACTTTAGCAACATATAACATTACAATAAATTTCTGAAAAATAATAATGAAGATAGGCAATTCCAATTGAGGACCTGTATCGAGAAGCGATAAAACCAAAAAGTCAATAGGGAAAAATACAACCATGTATACACATTTAAATCGCGACTCTTTCCTAGCATATCTTTACAATTAATATAGAGTTTATAACCTATGAATAAACTGATTTTATTGAAAGAATGGGATTATTAACCTTTTTGTTTAATGAAATAAGAAAAAAAAATTAACATAGGTGACACAATAGTCTTTTATATAAAAATGATAATTTACAAACAACAAAATATAGGAAAAAAACAACAAAAAATCTGTAACTAAATGAAAAATAATGTATATAAATGAATAATTTGAAGAATTAAACATGAAAATTATAGATTTCATAAATGAAATAAATTAAAATGGATTTGGAAAAAAATAAAACAGTAAATGAATCCTAGAGAATTTTAACAATTTTAATGATTTTGATGGATAATATTACAATAAATATTAATTGATAATTGAGAAATATTCAAACTACATACCTTTTATACAATTCTCCCCGCCCAACCATTTTGTAAGGCACATTGCAATAGTGTTGTCAATACTATTTCCAATGATGCTTGTCCTGAAAGCATAAATCGCATTAATGAAATGATAACTATACCATGTGATCATTAATTACAAGAGTATACATGTTAATTTTAATCTATAAAATAAGATGATATATCAATTTCACCCTTTTCAATGCCATTGATGTTGGAAGATGAAGCAGAATCACCTAAACTGGAGAATTAAACCTGAAAATTATTGATTTCATAAATGAAATCAATTAAAATGGAATTGGAAAATATAAAACATTAAATGAATCTAAAATAATTTTGACAATTTTAATGATTGCAATGGATAAAATTACAATAAATAGTAATTGATAATTGATAAATAGTCAAACTACACACCTTTTATAAAATTCTCCCCACCCAACCCTTTTGTAAGGCACATTGCAATGCCGTTGTGAATACTATTTTTAATGATGCTTGACCTGAAAGTATAAATCACATTAATGAAATGATAACAATATCATGTGTTCATTAATTACAAGAGTAGACGTATTAATTTTAATCTTGCAAATAAGATGATATCACAATTTTACCCTTTTTAATGCCATTGATGTTGGAAGATGAATCAACATCACCTAAACTGGAGATTTCACCCATACATTGAAAACATTAAACAACCAAACATGAAACTGCATCATATTATGAAAATGTGGGTCTGGGGTTAAATTGCATATTTTAGGATGTAGTTGAGTAAAAAGAAAACTTGTCATGATGTAAAAAATGGTGTGGTAAAACCATACCTTTGGCGATAGTGGATAGGTCGACACCGTTATGTAGGGAATGGAGCAACAGATCGGACGAAAGTTGATTTACCAAAAATAGATGGCTATTACACATGTCAAAGGAGGGTGTGGAGCATCAATGAAAATCCAGTGGGTGTCATAGCAAGTCCCGATGAAAATTGTGAGTCGGAGATGCCGAAGTAGGGCATAGAGTATATGGAAGTTAAAAATTACAGTTGGTACCATAGAAAGATCTGATGGAAATCGTGATAGGAAAATATACTAATTCATGGAGTGGAGGGAAACAACACTAATCAGTAAGTCAACTATGCATTATCTGCATGAATGAAACTATAAAAATTATGTATTGAATGAAACCAGGTAGGCAAAACAAAACTGCATGACACTCAGATGTAGTGCCTGTACAGCCCCTACCCCCTTTCACACCCCCCGACCCCCACTTCCCCCTTGCACACCCCCTCCCACCCCCTGGACAACACCCCCTCTCCCTCCCCCTGCCCCTTTGCACACCCCCCTACACACCCCACCCCTACCCCCTACCCCCACTGCCCCCTTGCACACCCCCTACCCCCTGCCCCCTTGTAATGGAATTGAGTATTTAGAACCCAAAAAAACAATTTATTATAGGATTTCCATGAAACACCAATAAAAACACAACAAATGGTTACTAATGTATTGAAAAAAATGGTATAAAATAACAATTACCTCCTAAATTTTATATTCATGTCAATCCTGATTGCAAGTCATGGGAGAAAATCAATTACATCGGCTATGTTTTCTTATTGGTTCTCTGCATAGCATGCATCTGTATCCTGCACACCAATACAAGTCATCAAACTCATAATATGATCAGTGAAACTAATATAGGGGGAGTAGCCTCTGTGGTAGGTGGGATATCTACAGTAGGAGTACTCTGTACAGTAGATGGATAACCCTGTACAGATGAGGGTGGATATGGATATGGATATGGCAGTGGGATATATGGGGGCGCATTGCCCTGTACAGTGGATGGTGGGAATGGAAAATAAGGAGGTATGGGAGTCTGAGAACTACCATCCGATGTGGGTGCGAGCGGAAAGGGGTATGGAAAATGTGGGTATGGATAATATGGAGGTGGCATAATGGGAGGATGACCTTCTGGTGACTCAAGCAGCATAGTAGTAGGCTGAACTATAGAATCAATACCCCTCGCCATACTATCATCCTCAGTAGTATAATCCAACTGTCTCCTTGATGAAGTAGCCTAAAATAACATAGATGATAAAATTAAATGAATGATAACAAGATAAATAATATGAAAGACCATAATATTCAAACATAAATTGCACTTACAGTGTTGGCCAGATGAGATATATGTTGTTCATTTCTTTGTATTCTTATATTTCTTATAATATCATCATATTCAGACATTTTGACCAGAAAATTTAAAATAATATTCTCAAATAAATAGAAATAATGAAAAATGTTAAATAATACAATTGTATCATAAAACAATGAGATACATTTTCAATGTGATATTTATATTGATAAAATATACTAGTTAATTTTATATCATGTATGGAAGTTTAAAAAAACACATACAATATTATGATAATGTCAGGTAAATACTTACAAATGTATCAACGTTCTGTGTGGTCTGTGACAATTTCTGGTTCACAATATGTTCTAGTAATTGAGTCATCTGTGTTATCAAATGAAAAATTCGAATAAATACTGATAGGTTCATCCACAACATCATTGTCATCCATGTATTTTTCAAAAATATATCTGGGAATGACATCAACAATAACACCAAATTGTTGTTGTAACGGGTTAGTTACATAAAAAACCTATCTAACCCATGACGCAAGAATATAAGGTTCATCGGTGTGAAGTTGGCGATTCATATCAATCACTCTAAATCCACATTTATCAATATGAATTCCTTGTCATGTCATTGAATCAAACCACTTACATTTCATCATTGCAACGCGACCATGTGCATAGTAATCTAATAAAATGATTCTTTCAACAATACCATAATATGAAATATTTTCTAATCGAGGTTGTCTATCTGATGCACTCGCATAACAATCTGTTGTGGCGCTTATCGTCACACCATCATGCTGTGTTGCCATTTTTTTTTGCACAGCTATTTATAAAAAATTTAAATCCATTGACAACCATTGCTTTACAATCATGTACCACATTGTTTGAACCAAAGGATAATTCTCTTACTTCATCTGATACTTCATTCATTGGTAGAGTTAAAACATAAAAGATACCAACATTGAATATTAAATAGATACATGTGATTATGTTATAAGAAGAAGAAAAAATCTATTACCTTTGACTTTAACCAAGCAGTAAATTCTTTGCTGTACAACAGTTCCTTCCTCTTAATAGATAGAGAGTGATGTCTCTTTTTTATAATTTCTAAATGTTCTCTACAAATATGAAAGCTTAAAAATGTCAGAAGATATGAAGAAATAACATAATAAAAAATGCATATTTATTAGTTTACTCACTTGATATAATCATCAAGCACACCATAGTTGAATAATAATGTACGATGAGCCATTTCCCACTCTTCCCTGCTTAAAGTACACAATGATTATGATCCAGATATCCCCCCTATTCGGGGAAGTTAAGGAAATGCAGGCTCAATGGGATCATATTGCTCATCTTCAGTTCTCATAAGTCGATTAGACCTCATGGTGATGTTCTCCAAGTACGATGAACATAAATCCATTCATTCTTGTGCTAAATAACATTTCACAATAGAGCCTTTAGGGTGATATTTATTTCTCACATAAGATTTCAATGTAAACATCATTCTTTCTGTAGGATACATCCACCGACTCGAAACAGGACCACCAAAAAGAACTTATGTGGGAAGATGTATAGTCAGATGTAACATACATGTGAAAAATGACGGTGGTAAAATTTTCTCCAAGTCACAAAGAATAATCAGTGCATCTCTCTGCAATTTCTGAACAACAATTCTGCTCAGTCTTTTGGCACAAAGGTCTCGATAAAAATGACACAACTTAATCACAACAACTCTAACATTATGTGAAAGTAAATGTCGAATGGAAATAGGAATCAACTCATGTAACAAGACATGGTAATCATGGGTTTTAAGATATTTTAGTTTCACATCTTGTGTATTCACCCTTTTCAAAATATTATTTGAATAACCATCTGGAACCTTAAAACTTTCCAAGACCTAAATAAATTGTTTATTCTCCACATTTGTCATCAAATAACAGGCAATAGAGACTTTCCACTTATTTTGACCAATTAACTCAGGATGAAGTTTTACTTTTATACCCCAATCCATCAAATCATGATGAGACCGCAAATCATCTTTTGTTTCGCCTTTAAAATTTAAAATAGCATCAAGTAACATCTCACAAATATTTTTCTTGATATGCATTACATCCAAAAAATGCCGCAATAAATTCGATGACCAATACAGAAACTCAAAGAATATGATTTTCTTTCTCCAATTGTTATTGGAATTCGAATTAACATGTTTTTTCTTTCTGATATTTGATTGACTTTTTCAAAGAACATAATTCAAATCATCAAGTTCTTTAACAATATCATTCCTTGACATTCGTTGAGGTGTCTCATCTGTCTCGACGGAATTATCGAATTGTCTTCGATTTTTCCTATATGGATGATCCATCGGTAGAAATCGTTGATGCCCTATGAAGCTGAAAGTTTGTCAAAACTTTAATCTTTGGAAACGTGTATTTTTCATAAAAATAGGGCAGGATAATTTCCCTTTAGTACTCCAACCAGACATCATTCCATAGGTAGGGAAATCATTTATTGTCCATAATAAAGCTGCACGAAACATAAAGTACTCTTTCCTGAATGCATCGTACGCCTGTGCACCAACAATCCAAAGCTCCTTTAACTCCTCTATTAATGGTTGAAAGTATATATCAATATCATTTCTAGGATCACTGGGTCCAGATATCAATATACTCATGATAGTAAATGACTTATTTATACACATCCATGAAGGAAAGTTATAAATGTGAATGAAAATAGGCCAAGTACTGTGTGCAGTTTGCATTTGGAGAAATGGGTTGAAACCATCATAGGATAATCCCAATCTAACATTTCGTGGGTCAGCTGCAAAATCAGGATGTAACCTATCAAATTTCTTCTAAGCCAACTCATCTGCAGGATGCACTATTTCATCATTATCTTTATTTCTTTAATCTTCATGCCATCTCATATTCTTTGCCATTTTTTCTGACATAAAAAGTTTTTGAAGCCTGGGAATTAAAGGGAAGTGCCACATCACTTTATCTGGTATGCGAGATTGTGTTCCGTCTTTATTAGTCTTCCAACTTGATGTGCCACACTGTTTGCACTGACTTAACTCTGTATTTTCCTTCCAGAACATACAACAATCTTTGGGGAAAGAATGAATCTTAATAGATGAAAATCCAAATTTTTCAAAAAAATTTGATGCCATGTAATTATTTTCTGGAATACATGTATCATCAGGCAGTAAATCCTTAATAAATTTAAGGAGATAGTCGACCGCAGTATTACTAAATCCATACATTGCTTTTCCATGATATAATCGCATTAAAAACTCAAGTTTTATCATTTTTCCACATGCCTGATATACTGGAGTATTTTCATCTTCCATTCAGCTTTCTAACACTCAACGTCATCATCCTAATTAATAGACGAAAACTGTGTCCCAATATTCATTTCCTCTTGCACTGGTCTACATGAGGATCTGGCTTCAGAAACAAAAGGAAACCGATCGAAAATCATATTTTTCATACCAATCCTTTCCACTGAATCGATTTCATTCACCACTTGCGATTTTTCTCCATTGTGATACCACACATGATAATTTTTTGGAAACCTTGTTTAGTGATATGATAACTCACTTCCTCACGAGTTAACCATGGTATTTCAACACAATCAAAACACGGGCATCAAATCAATCTGCCATCTGAATCATTAGTGAATGAAAAGTCCAAGAAATGTCGTAACTCCTTCTAAATTTCATCAGTGATCCGATCAACGTTGTACATCCAGTATCTATCCATTCTGAGACATATAAACATACATTAAATAAATAATCAAGAAAATGACTTAACATTATATGTATTGTTTCATAAGATAATAAGTAACCATCAATAACATGTCAATAAAAAATTGATAACAAATATTATGGTTAAGAAAATTCATAAATGTTTCAAATTATAAAAAATCATGAATAGTCACACCTTTCTATGACCACATAAGATTATTTTGGTGTACCTCCAACACCCACATTAAAACCTAGATGTTTGAACAATGACCTATTATGTTTTTTATAGAATTCTCTGATGGTAACCCCTCCCCCCTCCCTCTTGGACGACCCCCTAGACACCCCCTCCCTCCAAGAAAACCCCCCCGACCCCCCCTGGATGACCCCCTACCCCTGCACCCCCACACTCCTTTCCCCCCTCCCTGCCCCTGCACACTGCTCCCCCAGATCCCTTCACCCCCCTCCTGGACAGCCCCCTCCCCTTGCACCCCCTAACCCTCATTGTCAAGCAGGTTATCCCTATCCTTTAAAAAGTTTAACGTCCTACAATCCTTCCTGGTTCTTTGAATAGAGTTATAGAATTTGGTATTTCTGTCACCGTCGGTTAACCATTTAATTTTAAATGCTTGTTTTCTCATATTTTCTTTGAACGTGAGCAAAGAGTTGAGTTTGACTATAGTGTTTAGTTCTTGAGTAGGATCAGTTATGAGGTTGGATCTGGTGTTTTTGTTTTGTAGACCATTGAGGAATTTCTCAAGAATCATGATGTCATTGTTAACTTGTTTGGCTTTAGAGCTGCACCAAGTTTTTAGAGTCTGTTTGAGATGTTTCAATTTGAGGTTTCAGGCAAAGGCATCATTATTATGAGACATTGAAGACCAATAGTTCTAGATGATATGGGTGAAATAATCATAAGATAACCATGCATTGTTAAATATAAAAGGCAATCGGGGTTTCATGACATTAGATGAGACATTGACCAAGATGGTATGATGATCAAAATTCATCTTGTGAAGAGTGGTGCTAGAGATAGTGTCCCATCAATCTATATCAGGGAAATTCATGAAGTCTCTATTAAATTTGGAGGCAACAACTTTGTTGTAATGTCTTTTATACTAAGTGTATTTTACACTAGTGAGATTAATTTCAATGATATTAGTGTCTTCAATCGATGATTTAAATTATTTCATTGAAATGGAAGCATGAGAAGGTCCAATTTTCTCACTTGAGTTAAGAATGACATTAAAGTTGCCAATTAGAAACCAGTGGTGGTTATGTTAGTGACTAGGGATGAGAGATCATTCCAAATTGTTCTTCTTTCTTGGTATCTATTTTTAGAATTGACAAAGGAGCAGAAAGTATGTGTGCCATAAATGTTAAAGTTGCAAGTAAATATATGGACATAGATATTGAAAACACTAACATTGTGTAAATAAGAGTGTGAAAAAATCTATAAAGAATCAACATTGATTGTATTATTTATTTCACCAGTAAAAACATAATTATGTTGGCATAAATGTGATTATATAGAGGAAAACAAAATTTTAGGTTTAGCGATGGAAAATAACATAGGATGATGGTTGTTAACCATTCTTTTTAAAACAATGAACATGTCATAGTTAGTAATACCCTGACAATTCCAAAAGGGGATCATCATTTAAACCTGAATTTGGAGTTAGAACACCCTTTTCTCTTTATTACAGAGCCTTTTTTTCTAGTAGTCCTTCTGACCTCTAGGTTATTTTTAGTGGAATGTTCTTGTTCATTCCTAGATGTGACTAGAATATTCTTTGTAGGTTTCCTAATTGGATCATTCATAGGTGAGTCTACAGAATTCTTAGAACAGATCGACACAAAATTGATATTATGATTAGAATTCAAGTTTCCATATTTCATTGAGAAATCATCATTAATTATAGATGTATAAATAGGAGTACCTGAAAACATTGAAGTATCCACTGTATGTTGTTAGGAAGTATCCATATTTGTTGGATGGTACAAATTCAATGGAAAGGAAATATTACATGCCTACATATGTTTAGGGTCCTGTACCGGGGATATGAAAGTAGGTTTTATAGGTTATACATCATTTTTTAATATTTTTAGAAGTCATGGTATGTGTCTCAGTTGAAAAAACCTTTAAAATACTCATCCGACTCCCTGATTTTACATAACTGGTAATAGATTTAGAGTGAGAAAGGGGAGAATGAGCTAAATACTTCTCTAAATTTTTGGTTACCAACTTCATTTAAAGAGTAGTATTATTATTAGATATGATAGAGAAGTGATTAACATATCTTATAGCAGCATGAGTTAATGAAGTTTTAATGGTTGGGTCTGTAGGATTCAAATTACAAAGCATCAGAGAACTAATGACATCAACACTATTAGCAGGTTGTGAACCATAAAAAGAGTATAAAGTAGAAGAAGATGTTGTAACTGGATCCTTTTTTTTCTCCACCCCGGTATCCTCCATGGGTTGAATCTTCTTAATGGATCCAACGAGATCCTGCATTTTAGTCACCTGTACCGAGGGTGTACTTACCTTCATTGATTTAACAATTTCCAAATCCATGGAAACAGTTGCAGTCATACTACTAGTAAGTGTGATATCCTGAGCAGATTTTGGGATAGAAAATAGATTCCCAAAATCTATAGAATGGCTAGTTGAATCTATAGTTTTATAGAAATTATCAAGTATATTTGTTTTACTGTTGGTCTGAATCTTTGTCCCAAATGAAATAGTGGCATTTAATAGGGAGGGGTCCTCGATTTTTCATGTACTTAAAGATGAGGAGTGATCATCCATAGATTGAATAAGAAATGATCTAGTGCACACATATTTATGAGGGGGTGTAGTGTATTCATCTCACTTCAAGTTTTTACCTGGGCTATGTTCAAAATTTTGGTTAGATTCTGAAATTAGTTTGGCTGAGCATGTATTAGATTCGTCCTTATTGGATATCCTAGTAGTGTCTAACACCAAAATTTTAATTTCTTCTAAGAGGCCTTTATCTTTAATGGATTTTTCTTTTTATTCATCCATATCATCCCAGTTAGTACTTGAGTTATCCCCTATGTGTATCACTTTGTTTTATTATTTCACCGAAGTTTTAGATTTCTTTTATGGGGGTACAGGTATATATATCATAGGGTCTTTATCCTTTTTATTTCTCATAATTTCCTTCCAATCATTTTCAACCGGTTGTGTTACTTGTTTTCTAATTACTCTAATGTTGAAAATCGTATGACCAATGATCTTACAATGTTCGAAAAAGGGAGGTTTCCTCTCATATTCAATTCTAATTTCAGTTTTGTAATCATTTGAATTGAAATTAATTGTGGTGGGAAGCTTTGAATCATGTTTAATTTCCACCATAACTCTAAAAAAGAGACATAAGTAGGCATTTAATGTTATATGATCAATTTTTAGGGGAGTTCTTATGGAGGAGACAATATCATTCAGAATTTTTGGGTGCCAAAAGAACCAATTAAGACCATGTAGTTTGACCCAGACTTTGGCCAATGTATTCCTATGTGTGTGTGGATTGAAGTTAGAGTCCCAATTAGAAATTATGAGTAAACTGAGTTTAAGATTGAGGTTTCCAGTCCTCCAAAATATCTATAGATCCTCTTGCGATTTCAACAAGATATGAAAATATCCTTTGCCTATTGGAATTAATTTCTAGTTTGAATAATTCAAGCAGAGAGAAATATGTGTATGTAATTCAGATAAAGGCCAAGGTGATCAACTTTGAGGTACGAGAGGTGAGATGTTACCATGAAGGAGACCGGGTTTCCTCGTTCGGTGACAACGACGGGCAGCGTCGCAAGGGGGATGAGGATGGGGAAGCGTCTCAAAGGCCTTCAACCGTTGGAGGATGAGGATTGGGGAGAGGAGAGGTCTCCAAGGCCATTGGGGAAGAAGGGTCACCTCTGAGAGGAGAGGTTGACGCCGAGAGGAGAGGTCTCCACCGTGAGTAGAGGTCACCGCTGAGAGAGGAGAAGTCGCGAGGGTGGAGGAGGGCGGCCGAAAGGAGAAGTCACGCGTAGAAGAGAGGGCTGCAGTCGTGGTTATAAGGTGGGTTGTGAGGGGTCAGGGGAGGAGAGAAATCACGGGTGGGGAGGAGGATCCCGATAGATGGTCAAAAAAAAACTTAGATACAGAATTTTTTAAGCGTGGCTATAAACAATGATTTAGCCACAATTTTAATAGAAGTGTGGCTATAAAAAAATCTATAGCCACAGACTTATAAAATCATGGCTATAGGTCCATGCCTATATCCTTGTTTTCTAGTATTGAAATATGGTTTTCAAGAAAACTACTATCTATGGTATCACAATGGGGAGAAAATGAAATCTCAAATTGCTGATGATCCAAATGAGAGGACTGGATTGGAGAATTTGTTATATGACCGGTTTCCATTTATTCGTCATCATGAAAAAGAAAGGATTCCAATACAAGAAGATTTAGATATGATCAGACATGATGTGTCTAATAAAAATGATGATGTTTTCAGGGTGAAAAAATTGAATGATGCTGCCACGACTCCAGTATATCAACAATGCGGTAAAATGAAAAAGATGGAATTTTTAATCTGATTGTTTCATGGAAAAACTATGTATGAGATTTCTAATACTACCATTTATTACATTCTTACCTTATTAAAGGACTTACTTCCAGATGATGCAGATATTCCCTAAAACCACTATATGACATGAAAGTTAGTTGATGAACTTGGATTTTCAAGAAACAAAATTCATGCTTTCCCGAAAGATTGCAGTTTATTCTGGGAGGAAACTGCTGAAAAAATGATTGTATAAAATGTGACACATCCCGCTGGAAGCCAAAAGATGATGGAACACCATCTCATGTGCCACAGAAAGTAATGTGGAAGTTTCCATTGATCCCCATACTCCAAAATCTTTTTATGTCTGATAAAATATCAATAAAAATGTGATGGCATGATACCGAGAGAAAGAATACTAATGATGAGTTGGTTCACCCTACTGATGGATTTGCATGGCAGAGATTTGATGCTTGATATCCTGATTTTGCAGCTAACGTGCATAATGTGAGGTTGGGTCTTTCATGTGATGGTTTTAATCTGTTTGGACAGATTCTTACGTCGCACAACACATGGACGATTTTTATACACATTTATAATCTTCCACCATGGTTGTGTATGAAAAAACTTTTCACTTTCATGATTATACTCATATCTGGCCCTTCTGATCCCGACAATGATATAGACGTATACATTCAACCTTTAATAAAAGAGTTGAAACTTCTTTGGGATGTGGGTGTGTGTACATACGATGCATGTTCAAAAGATATATTTCAGATGCGTGCTGCGCTTATGTGGATGATCAATGATTTTCCTGCTTATGCAATGATGCCTGGATGGAGCACAAAGGGAAAACTATCATATCCTGTTTGTATGAAGAATACATGATCCAGAAGACTGAAACATCTTTGTAGTTTTAGTTTTATGGGACATCGACAATTCTTTCCAATGGACCATCCATATAGAAATAATCGTTGAAGATTTGACAATACCATGGAGACTGATGATCCAACTCAGTGTATGTTTGGAACTGATGTGCTTAATGAATTGAAAGATTTCGGTTTTTCATTTGGGAAGGGTCAAATGAAATTTTGAAAGAGAAAGAATGTTTCCACTAAAACCTATTACAATTGTAAGAAGAGAAGTATCTTCTTTGATTTGACTTATTGGTCAACCAATTTATTATGTCATTGCTTAGACGTAATGCACATTGAAAAAAAAATATATTCAAAATGTTGCTTTCGATTCTTCTAAATGTTAAGGAAAAAAAAAGATGATTTACGGTCTCGGCGTGACTTGGTGGATTGGGGCATCAGAACAGAATTGTATCTTGTGCGTATCAGTGAAAATAAATGGAAAGTTCCATGTGCTTCTTATGTGATGACACCTACAGAAAAAAATCAATTTCTAGAAGTACTAGAGACTATTAAAGTTACTAATGGCTATTTAAGCAACATATCTAAATGGGTCAACAGAAGAGAGTTGAAGCTAAAATCTTTGAAGACTCATGATTATCACATCCTTCTGCATGAGTTGATTCCAATAGCAATTTGTCAGCTTTTTTCCAATAATGTAAGGGTGGATGTTATTCGGTTGTACCATTTGTTTAGAGATATTTGTGCTAAGAAGTTGTCTGAGTCTTTATTGTAAAAAATATTGGCAGATTCCCCATTAATTTTGTGTGAGTTAGAGAAAATACTTCCTCTATCATTTTTCACATGCATGCTGCATTTGACTGTCCATATTCCAACTAAAATACTTCTCGGAGGACCTATTTCTTTTCGTTGGATGTATCCAACTAAAAGAAATATGTACACATTAAAGTCTTTTGTCCGTAACAGGAATCATCCTGAAGGTTCTATCATGAACAGTTACTTGGCTCAAGAATGTATGGATTTCTGCTCTATGTATTTTTCTGATATTACTACAAGAATGAGAAGACCAATGAGAAATGAAGAAGAACAGTATGAGCAAATTCAACCTAGTTTTTCATCACTTCCTCAAATAGGAGGAATTTATGGATCATATACATTGACAAAATTAAGCCTTGAAGAGCGGGAGATGGCACATCGCACAGTTTTGTTCAACTGTGAATTGTTCGATGACTACATCTTGTAAGTAAATTGAATATGTATATCTTATATATATATATATATATCTATTAAACTATTCCTATTTTTATCTACAGGGAACATAAAGCAATGATAAATAGAAAGCATCGTTCTTTATCTTTGAGAAGGAGGGAGACTTTGCATAGCAAAGAGTTTTCTTCTTGGTTAAAATTGAAGGTAATAATATTATTGTTTAAAATAATTAAACCAATAATTAATTAAGTTTAATATTGATTTATATTTCAAGTATTGAGTTTTCCTGCTGACTCTGTCTCTGAGGAAATAAGAGCTTTGGCTTTTGGTCCTAATACCGTGGTTTGTGACTGTAAATCAATTGTTATCAATGGGTACAAATTTATTATCACTGAACGAGCAAAGAACACGAGAACACAACATGATGGTGTTATGGTTACTGGCACAACATACTGTTATGCTAGTGCATCAGATAGTATACCACGATTTGAAAATGTAGGTTATTATGGAGTTGTTGAAAAAATAATAATATTGGATTATTATTCTCATGGATGAGTCACGATGTTGAAATGCCAGTGGTTTGATTCGATGATGAGGCAGGGCACATTTATTGATGATTGTGGATTTCGAGTAATTGATATGACTCACACTCTTGCTACCGATGAACCATATGTATTGGAATCAATGGAGAAACAAGTTTTTTATGTCAAAGACCATCTTTGACCTGAATTCGGTGTCATTATTGAAGTAATTCCAAAACATATTTTTGATGATGGTGATGATGGAATTGACATCATCCCTACTACCATTAAAAAAGATACATTTATTACTTTCGATGACTCCGATATCTCAATTTTCAGAGTTGACTGTGAACCTGAAGTTGTGGTGGAAAATATATAAAATCATCCATTCATGTTCTCAATTCATTTGGTTTACCTCGACTTGGGATGTTAAGGTTGTTACTATTCAAATTGATTTAATATTGATTACAAATATGTTGTATCTGACTAGACCGTTATGTGATTTTTCAATGTTTATTGGTTGAAATTTTATTTGAATTGCATATTCTAATTTGGAATTGAACTGTATTCAAACCTATGAAACCAACATTTCTAACTTGGTGAACATTTCAATGCTTCAACTGTGATTTATATAAAATTTGTAAAACTCTAAGACCTCTCTTTAACATTTTACCAGGTAATGAACATGATGGTTTGTATTCTTCTGCAAAACATGTATTGAAACCTGCATCATCTACCTGGGCTAAAGAAATTAAAATTTTCCTTGATTTTGACAACTACTTTACCCCTTATGAATCTGGTAGAATCAATGTTCCATGATTTTAATATACTGATGAAACTTAGTAAATAACCATCCTACTAAAAATTAAATTTATTTATTACATCTTGTATGATTTATTAACTTCATTATATATCTATTCAAGCTCACCTAAAACAATGCATAGTTAAATTATCCATGAATCCCCCTATTCCCTCTCATTTATTTTGTTTTTTGGGTTACACCTTAGTTATCCTTTTATATTTACTTACCTATTTGTTTTCAAATCCAAGAAATGAAACCAATTGAAGAGAGGCGATGAAAATAGATTATGGACAACAATCGTCGCATGACTGAGCTGGGCATTCCACCACTAGTTCCTGCAGTGAGTATTTTATTTAAAATATATATATTTAAATAATATATAATGTCATGTGATTAAATTTTTGTAAACACTTTTTCAGGTTCCATCTATTAGGTGAAAATTATTTGATGAGCAGCTTAGTAGTGGTCCCAGTACTCAGGGTGTTCATATGAGGGGGGGTGGTACCAGAGTTAGATGATCTGGTCGGGGTACCCGATTAGACCCTGCCCCTCCCACTAACATACCACCCATCCCACATTCTGATCCCGGTGTGTCGTTAGGGACACACGAGATATTTAGGCCTCCCATGTTTTCACCACCCTTTAAATTTGAGCCTCCTCTCCCGTCTGTACCATATCTGATGATGATTCCCACTCCCCATCCAGCGTTCAGCTAGCCATCCCTGTCATCTTCTTTTACTTCTGCTTCCTTCTCTCTGGGCTTTTATATTTCATCTTCTTCGACTCCTGCTCCACCATAGTCTGTCCCTGCAGAGCATATATTGGGACCCACTCCATCTGTATAGGGTGTTCCTTTAGTTTCTATGGATCCAGTAGTGCCCATTGATCAGACTACCACAGGTATACTTATACAACCCGAATTTTTTTTACACCATTATTTATTTTCATTATAACATGTATTGATAAAATATTTGTTTTTCTTTCATAACAAATACATCTACTGATAGGAGGCGAGGGCGGGGGCGTACATGCATGCGTGTGGTGTGGAACTTCCACACACAGTTGATGGTGGACTACAATGAAGGTAGTCAAATGATTGAAAAATCAGGGCAACAATGTCGGAGTTTTTTGGCGATGATTGCCAAATACTCCGACATCATTTTTGTCGGCCCGCTATCATGAAGACAACTGCCAAATGAAGTCAAGTATAAATATTGGGTAGAGATATGGGTAAAAAATATGTTGTATTTTATGCAATATATTATTTTTTTTGTATTTATATGAATTAATATTTTGGTGTTAGCTACGGTTTAATTTCCCCGATGGTGAGGGTGCATGACCAGCACGTCTAAAGGATTTAGGTGAGCTTTGGAGAGCTTATAAGCATGAGATGTACATTGGATGGTGTGCTAGAGTGGGCACAGAGTTAGAGGTAGTTCCTATTATGGATGATTGTCCATTAGAAAAATTTCGACAGATGAATACTCATTGGACGACTAGCCAATTTAAGGTATTAATCACATTAGAGGTATTTAAATAAATTTTTTGATGTTTTTCATTAATAATAATTATTGAATTTTATTTAGGATTCATCTAGAAGAAATAAAAAAAATATTGATGCTAAAAAATACATCCACATATTGGGACGTACTACGATGCCAGATCATGAGAGGCAGCAGGTATGGCAATTTATAATTTTTCTTTACGAATTGCACTTTCTATTACTACCTCCATAATTTATTCGATTGTTAAAGTTGTTATATAATTTTAGTTATGAAATTAATTATTGGTATCCTATTTTTAATTATGGTTTCCTACATTCAATGTCATTGTATAGGCATAAATTGAATATAGAAGGATGTGTGCCTAGAGTAAAATTGTTTTGCTCGAGTAGAAGGAAGAAAGATGGAAGTGCGGTTAATGAACCGACTCAGCAGAAGATTGTAAGTTTTACCTTGTAGATTTAAAATTTTAGTCTCTATTTTTTAACTTAATAATATATTTGTATTTGTAACAGGATGATTTAGAGGCCCTTGATTCCCATGAACCTGTCAATTTTGGGCCAAATGATCACTTACATCAGGTGTTGGGAGATGAGCACCCTGGTAGAGTACGCTGCCGACCTGGGAAGAGTATAGTTCTGATGAGGTATTGGCCCTCCTCAGGTACGAGTTGTAGTGCCACTGAGTTCCTGTAGGTTAAGGCACAGGTAGAACAAGCTGAAAAAGGGCCACATAGATGACATAACAGTCTGCTAGGGCAATCACCGCATTTATGAAACTGATGGAAGTTTTATGTCCAACACTTCCTCTAGAGGCCAACACAGCCTGTGATGAATATATGTTGTCGATGCATTATATATATGGTGTACCAGGTGGTATTTCTAGTGGTGTTCAAGATGATGGCGAGGAGGAGGCTGAGGCTGAGGAGGAGGAGGCCAAGGCTGAGTACGAGGGCGAGGAGGAGGGCGAGGCGGAGGAGGAGAGCGATGAGGAGGCCGAGGCTGAGTACGAGGGTGAGGAGGAGGACGTTGAGGAGGGCTGGGATGATGATGGGGACGATGATGAGGATGAGGGTGAGGCTGATGATGACGATGATGATAGTGATAGTGATGAGGGACAGATTGATCTATTACATTTTTGACTGATATTACTGACCTTTGATGCTTATTGATTTGTTGTGCCTGAATATATGTGTGATTAAGTAGGTCACATTATATTTATTTTTTTATCTATAAATAATAAAACTTGATTTGATGATTTGTTGTGACTGATTCACCCCTCCCCTAGACAACCCCCACCCCCGTCAACAGCCCACCCACCCCCTGGACACCCCGTACCCCCCCTGGATAACCCCGCCACCCCCGTGGACAGCCCGCCCACCCCCTGGACAACCCCTCCCCCTGTGGACAACCCCCCCCCCCCACTCCCACGAATAGCCCCCCACCCCATGGATAGCTCTCCCACCCCCGTGGACAGCCCGACCACCCCCTTGGATAACCCCTACCCCCTGGACAACCCGCCCACCCCCATGGACAGCCCACCCACCCCACTAGACACCCCGTACCCCCCTGGATAGCCCCTCCCACCCCCTCCCACCCCGACCCCCCTGGATAGCCCCTATCCCCCTGGACAGCCCCGCCCACCCCCTGGACACCCCTACCCCCTTGGATAGCCCCCACCCCCGTGGACAGCCCCCCACCCCCTGTAGCGATGCAAAGTGGGCTTGCGGCCCGCATGCTTTGTGGGTATGGGGCAGATGTGGGGTGGGGCGGGCCTAAATTTTTTGACCTTTTAGAGTGCGGGCCAATGCGGGTTGAGCCCACGCGGGTGTAGGCCAATGCGGGTTGAGCCCGTGCGGGTTCGGGCTTCCCCATATGCCTAATTTAAAAAAAAATATTATTTTTACAATATATGTTTCTTTAACATTTTACTTTTTTTAATAAAAAAATCATGGTTAAATGGTGACATATGATTTCTCACCGTAATGGTCATATTAATTCACCATTTATTCACATGTGAATTTTAAATGGGCCTATATTTATTGTTTTAATATGATATTATATTATTTATATAGTAATTATTAACCATATTCACATGGTGTGTCAACCCATCTCTCGAAAAATGGAACTCATCGCCCCTGTGCATGGTTTCAATTATATAAGAGTTATTATAATCATAATATTTTTTAGATCGATTTAATTTTGTTATTATTTAATTTTATTTTTTTATTAAGAGAATTGGATAGAACCTCATGAAAACACTAATAGCTTCCTCTGAAACTAATCGTTACCTGGAGAGACTTCATTCATTCACAGGTTTAGTTGTTCACATCACCACACAACCAACATTATCATTCATCGCCCATCACAAATCACTCACCTAATTTTTATTGCAACAGTCCTCCACCACATCGGCGTTACGACATGCCACCATTAACCCACAAAAAAATCTTCCATCACATCCTTTAAAACTCTAGTTATTTTTAATTTATACTTATCCCCACAAATACATTTAAGAATAATAAAAAATATAGTATTTAAATGATTATAAATACTATTTTTTTTGTAAATGTGGGTAAGCCCACGGGAAACCCGCGGGTTTATGCGGGGCGGGGCGAGCTTGAATTTTTTTATTCGCATTATATCTGGGCTTTTGTGGACAAACCCACACGGGCTCAAACCCATGCGGGCTTGGCCTGCCCCACCCTGACCCACCCGTTTTGCATTACTACTCCCCTGGACAGCCCGCCCACCCCCTGGACACCCCCTACCCTTCTGGACATCCCTGCTGCCCCTATGGACAACCTGCCCACCCCCTAGACACCTCGTACCCACCTAGACAGCCCGCCCACCCCCTGAACACCCCTAACCTCCCTGGATAGCCCCCACCCCCATGGACAGCCCTGCCCACCCCCTGGTTTATAAAAATCACTTTTAAGGTTCCATTTCAAAAATCATATAATATTTTTGTTCCACAATAAAAATGAAATCTAAAACCATTTTAAAAATACCAATGATCTTAAAATCCATTAAATTCATTCCATTAAAACCATTACAGTCCCCCACCCCTCCTAGACACCACCCCACCACCTGGACACCCCCACCCCCTGGACACCCCCACCCCCCGGACACCCCACCCCCATGGACAAACCCTACCCCCTGGACAACCTGCCCACCCCCATGGACAACCCGCCCACCCTCGTGGACAACCCACCCACCCCATTGGACACCCCGTACCCCCCTGAACAGCCCCGCCCACCCCCTGGACACCCCGACCCCACTGGATAGCCTCCCACCCCCATGGACATCCCCTCCCACCCCCTAGACACCCCTACCCCTGTGGAAAGCCCCTCACCCCCATGGACACCCACACCCCTGGACAACCCCCACCCCCGTGGACAGCCCGCCCACCCCCGTGGACAGCCCACTCACCCCCCTGGACACCCCCTCCCCCCGTGGACAGCCCCCACCCCTGTGGATAGCCTTCCCACCCCCTTGGACACCCCTACCCCACGTGGACAGCCTGGCCACCCCTCCTGGACACCCCCTACCCACCTGGACAGCCCTGCCACCCCCCATGGACAGCCCGCCCACCCTACTGGACACCCCGTACCCCCCTGGACAGCCCCGCCCACCCCCTAGACACCACCAACCCCCCATAGATATCCCCCACCCCCGTGGACAGCCCCGCCCACCCCCTGTATACCCCCACCCCGTGGATAGCCCCCACCCCCGTGGATAGCCCCCACTCCTGTGGACAACCCCCCACCCCCCTAGACAACTCCACCCCCTTAGACAGTCCCCACCCCCGTGGACAGCCCACCCACCCCCGTGAACATCCCTCCCACCCCCTGGACACTCCCGCCCTCTGTGGACAGCCCCCCCCTGTGGATAGCCCACCCACCCCCTGAACACCCCTACCACCCATGGACAGCCCACCCACCCCCTGGACACCCCTACCCACCTGGACAGCCCTCCCACTCCCATGGACAGCTCGCCCACCCCACTGGACACCCCGTACCCCCTGGACAACCCTGCCCACCCCCTGGACACCCCGACCCCCCTAGACAGCCCCTACCCCCTGCGGACATCCCCACCCACCCCCGTGGACAGCCCCCCCACCCCCCGTGGACAGCCCCCACCCCCATGGACAACCCCCACCCCCCTAGACAACCCCCACCCCCTAGACAGCCCCAACCCCCGTGGACAGCCAGCCCACCCCCGTGGACAGCCCGCCCACCCCCGTGGATAGCCCACCCACCCCCTTGGACACCCCTCCCCCTGTGGATATCCCCCCACCCCCGTGGACAGCCCGCCCACCCCCTGTGGACAACCCACCCCCCTAGATACCCCCTACCCCCTAGACAACCCTTCCACCCCATGGACAACCCACCCACCCCACTGGACACCCCGTACCCCCTGGAAAACCCCGCCCACCCCCTAGATATCCCCCACCCCTGTGGACAACACCGCCCACCCCCTGGACACCCCCTACCCCTGTGGACATCCCCCACCCCCATGGATAGCCCCTACCCCTGGACAACCCCCACCCCCATGGATTATAGGGTTTCTAATAACTCAAATATCCCATTAATCATAGATACCCACTTGGTTGCCTCTTGGGATCCTTGATCACCAATAAAAAATTGTGGATGGTATTTTAGAAACTACCATGCATAATAAATGATCCGAGAAGAACATGGTTATTCCACTACCACAAGAGTTTGAGTAGAGACCAAGACACAAGAATGACTACATGAGATATCCCCTTATGGAATTTTGATTCATTTATAGTGGTAATATTCTAAAGAATTATCAAAAACAAAACCTTTAGTAAAATAATATGATGTTCTAAAACAATTAACACAAAATCATAAATACCATAAAGATACATCATAAATAATTCTTCATAAAAACATTTCAAAATCACATAATAGAGACTTCTTTCTATTTAAAACTCCCCAATGGTTTATAAAATACCTTTTAAGGTTCCATTTCAAAAATCATATAGTATTTTTTTCCATAATAAAAATGAAATCCCTTTCCTAATAACTAAATCTACCTTCCTACTATACACACCAAAAACATTCATTTTTTTCTAAAGAAACACATACTATTGAAATAAACACTATTCCAAAGCCATTTTAAAAATACCAATGATCTTAAAATCCATAAAATTCATTCCATTAAAACCATTACAACCCCCAACCCTCCTAGACACCACCCCACCACCTGGAAATCTCCACCCCTGGACACCCCCACCCCCATGGACAACCCCCACCCCCTGGACACCACCCCACCCCCTTGGACAACCCCTCCAATCCCCTGGACCATCCCCACCCCCTGGACACCCCCACCCCCATGGATAGCCCCCCTACACCCTAAAAAGCCCCCCTGTATGGCCCCCACCCCTCCTAGACACCACCCCACCACCTGGACCCCCACCCCCCATGGACACCCCACCCCCATGGACAACCACCCCCACCCCCTAGACACCACCCCACCCTCCTTGGACAACCTCCAACCCCCTAAACCGCCCCACCCCCTGAACAGCACCCCTCCCCTGGACACCCCCACCCCCTGGACACCCCCACCCCCTGGAAAGCCCCCCAACACCCTGGACACCACCCCACCCCCTGGACACCCCATGGACAGCCCCCCCCCCACCACCCTGGATAGCCCCCACCCCCTAGACACCCCAACCCCCTGGACACCCCCGCCCTCCTAGACACCACCCCACCACCTAGACACCCCACCCCCATGGACACCCACCCCACCCCCCTTGGATAGCCCCCACCCCATGTACACCACCCCACCCCCCTGGACAGCCCCACACTCCCCCTGGACAACACCCCACCCCCTGGACACCCCCACCCCTTGGACACCCCCAACCCCCTAGACACCACCCCACCCCCCTGGACACCCCTGTGGACAACCCCCACCCCCTGGACACCCCCATCCTCCCGGACACCTCCATCCCCCTGGACACCCCCACCCCCCGGACAACCCCTACCCCCCTTGGACAGCCACCCCAAACCCCTGAACAACCCCCAACCCCTGAATTCTGAATTGAATTCTTTATTTATTTAATTAACTTATGAATTATGTGTTAATGGTGTATGGGTATAATTTTTGTATGGGTATACTTGTTGTATGTGTATACTTGATGTAATTACCTTATGAATTATGTGTTAATTCTGTTAATGGTGTATATAACTTGGACTATTTTCATGTGAAGATTTAAATGGGGAAAACTATGTTGTGGTACATGTCATGGTTGGAAGAGTGTGGTGTTTTTATGTGCTATTGCAGGTGGTTTTTTGTTCTATTATAAGTGTTGTTTGGAGGTGTGTTTGCAGGTGTATGCAATAGAGGGGATGGGTGGCTGCTGTGCTGGCTACTATTCTGATTTCTGGAAATATACTATACCAATGATTTTAAACCGCTGGCAAAGTGTATTTTGAGAATTTTTTTACCAATGGTTTGAATAAAACGTTGGTAAAACACTGTACCAACGGTTTTGAACCATTGGTAATTGTATTTCCAAAATATTTTTACCAACAGTTTAAAAGAAACATTGGTAATAATATATACCAACGGTTTCTAAACCATTGGTAAACTGCATGTAAACTATATATCCCAATAGTTAATAATCCATTGGTATAAATATATACCAACGGTTTCAAGAAAACCATTGGCATACTGAAGATTAAACTTCCATATACCAACGGTTAGAGAAGAACTGTTGGTATAAGCCTTTCGCAACGGCTTACTAACCAATGGTTTGAAAAACCATTGATATATAGTATACCAACAGTTTTGATGCCTATACCAATAGTTTGAAACCATTTTTATATATTGTATTTCCTGTAGTGAAAATATCAAAACAATCCAAATGCATTTTCTCAGTTTTCAGTATGTCACCTATTGTTTTTACTTAAATTAATGTAAATTTTAAATAAAAAGACACTTTGAGTTCTGTCGGCCACACAATGCATCATATTGAGGTGTGTATGACCCCTATACATCAAAAATTACTAATAGATCATTTTCCTAAAATATCAAAATAATTCAAATGTGTTTGCTCGGTTTTCAGTATGTCACTTGTTGTTTTTTACTTAAATTAATGTCAATTTTAAATAAAAAGAGACACTTTGAGTTGTACCGGCCACACCATGCATCAAATTGAGGTTCAGTCGACTCCTACATGTCACAAATGACTCATAGATCATTTTACTAAAGTATAAAAACAATCCGAATACATTTTCTCAATTTTAAGTACGTCACTTGTTGTTTTTACTTAAATTAATCTCAATTTTAAATAAAAAGAGAAACTTTGAGTTGTACCAGCTAAACCATGTGTCCTATTGAGGTGAGACTAATCCCTACACATCAAAAATGACTAATATATTTTTTTCCTAAAATATCAAAACTATCAGAATGTGTTTTCTCAGTTTTCAGTATGTCACTTGTTGTTTTTACTTAAATGAATGTCAATTTTAAATAAAAAATGACACTTTGACTTTTACTAGCCACACCATGCATCATATTGAGGTGTGGTTGACTCCTAAATGTAAAAAACAACTCATGGATTGTTTTTCTAAAGTATCAAAACAATTTGAATGTTTTTTCTCTATTTTTATTATGGCACTTGTTGTTTTTACTTAATTAATGTCAATTTTAAATAAAAAGAGACAATTTGAGTTCTATCGGCCACATGATGCATCATATTAAGGTTTGATTCATCCCTACACATTATAAATGAATAATAGATCATTTTTCTAAAATATCAAAACAATCCAAATATGTTTTCTCAGTTTTCAGTATGTCACTTGTTTTTTTTTAAGTTTGGGGCCGAAGCCTCATTTATTATTAAAGAAAATACCTCTTTCAAACTGGGTAGAGGGGGAACCATTACACAGCCCGAAGGACCAAGACCAATTGGTCTGAATACAAGGCCATAAATCCCATTTTTTGGCCCAAAGAGCCCTTCGGTGAATCGTACTGCTATAGTACCCAGGCTGCTATAGTACCTGCTACAGTACCTCCGCTGCTACAGTCCCTGCTATAGTGCCTCTGCCGTTACAATATTGCTACAGTGACCTACTATAGTTCTACTACAGTAATCAGAAAATTAGTCCCTTCGATGAATAGTACTGTTATGTCACTTGTTGTTTTTACTTAAATTAATGTCAATTTTAAATAAAAAGAAACTTTGAGTTCTATTGGCCACACCATGTGTTGTATTGAGGTGTGAATGATCCTACACATTAAAAATGAATAATTTATTATCATCCTAAAATATCAAAATAATCTGCATGTCACTACTGGAAATTCGGGCTATAGCCATGTTTTGAGAAACTGTGGCTAAGTTTGGCATGGATATAGGCCTAGACTTATAGCCATGGTTTGGAACCGTGGCTATAGGTCTAGATCCACAGTTCAAACTGTGGCTATAGGTATACAACGGCGGTTCAAACCGTGGTAATATCTCTATAGCCACAGTTTAGAACCGTGGCTATACTATAAGAGGGACACAATTTATTACCACTGTTAGAAACTGTGGCATTAGACCTATATCCACGGTTAGAAACCGTGGCATTAGACCTATAGCCACGGTTAGAAACTGTGGCAATAGACCTATAGACACGGTTAAAAACCGTGGCTATAGGGTCTGGAAAACCATAAAAAAATAGCCCCCACCCCCTGTAGTAGCCCACCCCCTGAAGAACCCTCCCTCCTGGACACTGGACACCCCCACCCAACATAAACCCCCCTTGGACAGCCCCCCCTGCAAAGTCTCCCTCCTGGACAGACCCTGGACACCCCCCCCAGACAGACCCTGGACACCCCCCAGACAGACCCTGGACACCCCCCAGACAGACCTTGGACACCCCTCGAACAGACCCTGGACACCCCCGGACAGACCCTGGACACCCCCCGGACAGACCCTGGACACCCCCAGACAGACCCTGGACACCCCCCAGACAGACCTTGGACACCCCCCAGACAGACCCAGGACACCCCCTAGACCCTAGACACCCCCTAGACCCTAGACAGATCCCCTTGGACAGCCCAGACCTCCAATCTCTTGGACAGCCACCCCCAACCCTCCTGGACAGACCCTGAACCCCCCCACCCTAGACACCCTCAGACCCTGGACAGATCCCCCTAGACATCCCAGACCTCCACTCCCCTGGATAGCCACCCCCACCCTCCTAGACAGACCCTGGAACCCCCCAGAACCTGGACACCCCCCAGTCCTGCCCCCCCACCCTGCCCATTTCCCCTCCCTCCTGCCCCTTCCAGCCCCCACTTGCACCCCCTACCAGCCCCCACTTGCACCCCCCTGCCAGCCCCCCCTTCCAGTTTCCCCCCTTCCCCCTGCCAGTCCCCTCCAAATTAAATTATACAGGAAATATACTTACATAATAAGAATTAAACAAATCCAAATATAAAAAAATACATAACTGTACTTAGGAAGGCTGTGAATTCCCAGAACCTGACTCAGGCCGGGGTGGATGTCCAGACAAATCTGAAGGCATGCAGTGGTGAAGAAACTCACACTGTAGACCCTTTGGTGCCTCCACCTCAAAAAAGTATGCAACCCAATGATGTCATTTTTTATCATGTCAATAAATCATGGGCTGATATTGTTGAACAAGGGAAAACTGCTATGGTCCAGTCATCAGAGGATAACAGAGCACAAAAGCTGGGTCAAAAAATGGTAGGATATTCCCTGGGGAAGTCCTCTGGTAGTAAGGAAGGTGCCTTGAGATGCTTTTCTGAAGTCCCATCCTCTTCTACTGTCAACAAAGATTATGAACCTACCTTTTCTGTTGTTAGAAAGGATGAGCATTCCACTTCTGATTCTCCTGCCACAAAGCAGGACTATTCTCCTGCTTTGCAACATGGAATGCAGATTGGTTCTGCTTCTGTTTTAAAGTTGGAGGCCAAGACTATCTTAGAATACATCTCCCCAGCTGATTCTCCCTTCCTGGACAAGTCTACTTTGTCATGAAATCCCCAAACTGCTCTTATAAGCAATGAGACACCGGACTGTCCCCCTATTTTGTAGCCTGGAATACAGATTGATTCAGACAAGAGCAATAAGATGCAGTTGACACCCTCTAACCCCCTTGGTGCTATCATTTTTAATAATTCAAGTACCACAGTTGAAGAAGGAGTCATTGACCCTCACAAGGAGGTCAAAGTGGACAGAACCATCTTGCTGCATTCACAACATGTAATAGAAGAGGATAATGCAAAGGGGAAACAAATTTCTATTACAGAAGAGATTGATCAAGAAGTCACCTGGAAACATGCCAATTGGAAAATAGGATGGCATGCTCGAATTCGTGGACGTGGGTGTGGAAGAGCGGACTGGTCTACTTCAAAAGATGAGTCAAAAATTGAAGCTTCTGACTCGAATGACTCGGACATTGAAAGTCTTCTTCAATAGGAAAAAAATTGGAATCTCTGCACACTAGGGGGCGCGGGAATGGATGAGGTAGAGGAGTGGATTGGGGTGCTTTACGGGATGCAGAGCGCAAGATTGCGGACAAAATTAGGAAGAAACTTGGCACCTATTGACGAGTCCTTTGATTACTCATGTGAAATTTCCTACGCATCCCCTTATTTCCAGACTTTTTTTATTTTCAATATAAGGGCTTTGCCCCACCTTTTTCAAAAAAAAACACATAAATGCACTTACATGAGTCTCCCTATAAAGAAAAACTATCAAAGAAGTCTAGAACCATCTCAAAAGTACCTACAACACAAGGTAGAACATAGTAGTTATCATCCCCTAAAATTATGGTAAAACAAAACATCTTAGAATATTCACAAAGAATATATCTCAATAAAAAAGAATAGTGCAGCCCCCCTGCTGGACCCCCCTGGACAGCAGCCCCCCCACTGCTGGACCCCCCTAGACAGCAGCCCCCCCTGAACAGCATCCCCCCCTACTGAACCCCCTGGACAGAACTGCCCCCTGAATAGCTGCCCCCCTGTTGGACCCCCCTGAATAGCTGCCCCCCTGGACAGCATCCCCCCTTATACATCCCTTTCCCCCCTTTTGGACCCCCATGGACAGCAGCCCCCTACACATCCTTTGCCCCCCTGCTGGACCCACATGGACAGCAGCCCCCCCCCGCTAGACCCCCTGGACAGCCCCCCTGGACAACCCCCCCTGCTGAACCCCCTGGACAGAACCCCCCCTGCTGGACCCCCCCTGGACAACTGCCCTACTGGACCCCCCTGAACAGCTGCCCCCCTGGACAACTTCCCCCCTGCTGGACCCCCATGAACAGCTGCCCCCTACTGGACCCCCCTGTATAGGTGTGTGTTGTGGTTCTTCCTAGTTTCAGGTTGGGTAGGGAGGGGCTACTCAGGTGGAGGGGTGTATGTTCGTAGGGAGTGGTATGAAGGTTACTTTTGATGCTTCTTAAGGTTGAGGCTGGGAGATGATGGGTTTATCCAATAGAGACTTACATATATTCTCATAGCGGGGTTATAGGTTTCTTGTGAAGGATTTAAGAGGTGGGGTTGTGAGTTTCGTGTTGCTGTTTGGAATTATAGGACCTTTGAAGATGGGTTTCAGCTGAGGGAGTTGTTGTTTGGATTTTTCTACATGGTGTAGTACATGATACACTTACATGGTGCATGGTGCTGGTTGGTTTGTGATTTGTACTATGGCTGGTAACATGTTTTGGGTGCATAGGGGTTGGATTTCTAGTGTTTCTTATTTGTTTTGGATTACTATTGTAGGATTCTGGTTCTCTCGATTATCTAGTGTGGTGGATATAGTTTGGGGTGGGTCTTCAAGTGGTGGTTTGGAGTAAGTTTAGTTGTCTTGTGATCAGTTTCCCCATCTTGTGTATTATGGTTGTTGATGGTGTAGGGATTTCTATGGTGGATGTTCTAAAATTCCCTTGAGATGCTGGATGCTGCAGGTTGGGAGGCATGTTTCTGGTATATGGGTGGTTCTCTTTCTAGGGTGGGTGCATTTTGACTACTTGGTGGGTCTAGAGGTGTTGGATTCAGGGTGGGTATTAGCTCACATTTGGATCAGGGACTGCTTGGGGATTCTTTAGGTTGTATGATGGGTTAGGCGTGGGTGATGCAGGGCACTTCGGATAGATGGTATTAGCTGAATGTTGATTTTTTAGACTTTATTATGGTGGGGTGGTCCAATTTGATGCAAGGTGTTTAGATGGTGATGGATGGGGCCAGATGGTGGTCTGGGGATGATTTGGTTTCTAGCTAATATTTTGGGTGTTTTGTCTACTATAGGTGCTTATTGTGGTTGGATCTGGTGTGGTTTAGGGTTCTTTTGCAAGTAGGTGTTGGTGTAGTGGCCATTAGTTGTCATGGTTGTCTAGAGGTCTTTTACTCTAGGCTTTGTTTGGATAGGGATGCTGGTCTGGTTGGTTGATGTTGGCTATGGGGCTGGGGGTTCAGTGGTTTTATTTCTTTGGATAAAGCTAGACTTTTGGATGAGTGATGGATTTTGGCAACATGTGGGTGGGTGTGTGTGTGTGTGTGTGTGGGTGTTTGTGAGTGATTTCATGAATTTTTGTGTGTTGTTGGTTTCTATCATTTGTGACTACTTCTTTTTGGGTTTTTATATTTCTCCTTTAGCCGCCTTATTTCCTTGGTTATACTTCCCCTAGGAGTCTTTGTTGGTTTTGTGCTTGGGAGCTTCTGCGATTCCTTCTGCTGGTTTGTAAGTGGTTCATATGTTGGGATCTTATGCTATTTGGTGGGTTTCTATTGTGATATTGATATGATACAATATATATATATATGGGGTATTCATTAGATGAAATGTGGAAACACAAGTGATGGGAGAAATTGTAATTAGTCAGTCTCAACATTGATCACAATACTCATGGAATACTATCACTGCGAACCACCGTGGGGTGTCGTCCTAGAGCAGGGCCAAATCACGACATTACCGTGGCGTGACCGCGGCGTGTTGGCCCGGTCTAGCAACATCCATGAGACAACATCTTTCGGTCATGAGCGAAGGGAGCGGGAGGAGGCGGGGCAACATTCCGGTCATTGCCCCACCGAAAGAAATTGTGATTAGTGAGTCTCAACATTGATCACAAGACTCATAGAATACTATCACTGTGAACTACCGCGAGGTGTCGTTCTGGAGCAGGGCCAAATCACGACATTACCGCGGCGTGACCGCGGAATGTTGGCCTGGTCTAGCGACATCCGCGAGGCAGCATCTTCCAGCCAGGAGCGAAGGGATCAGGAGGAGGTGGGGCAACATTTCGGTCATCGCCCCACCTTCAGAAATTGTGATTAGTCAGTCTCAACATTGATCACAAGACTCATGGAATACTATCACTGCGAACCGCCGTGAGGTGTCATCCTAGAGCAGGGCCAAATCATGGAATTACTGCGGCGTGACTGCGACGTGACCGCGGCGTGACCGCGTTGTGACTACGACATGACCGCAGCGTGACCGCGGTGTGTTGGCCCAGTCCAGCGACATCCATGGGGCAACATCTTTCGGCCACAAGAGAAGGGAGCAGGAGGAGGTGAGGCAACACTCCGGTCATCGCCCCACCGACAGAAATTTTGATTAGTCAGTCTCAACATTGATCACAAGACTCATTGAATACTATCACTGCGAACCGTCATGGGGTGTCATCCTAGAGCAAGTCCAAATCACGAAATTACCACGTCATGACCGCGACGACCGTGGCGTGACCGCGGCATGACCGCGGCCTGACCGTGACGTGTTGGCCCGGTCCAGCGACATCTGCGGGGCAGCATCTTCCGGCCAGGAGTGAAGGGAGCGTGAGGAGGTGGGGAAACATTGCGGTCATCGCCCCACCAGTAGAAATTGTGATTATTCAGTCTCAAAATTGATCACAAGACTCATGGAATACTATCACTGCGAACCGCCGCAGGGTGTCGTCCTAGAGCAGGGCCAAATAGTGTAAAAATCCCATAAACTGATGAAGAATTCACAGTGCATCAGGTGTAAGGTTTATTTCTATGGGTTTCATCAGCATAGAAGATTGAGGATGATATCTGGATTCCTATATAAATACATATGGGAAACTGAAAAATCCTCATAAAATCCAATTGCCTTCATATCAGTATCAAAATCAACACATGTATAAGGTACCTATTACTCCCACATCCACACTAGTTTGATGCCCCATCTGGGGAGTGGGTCCCAGTCTTCCTTCTAACCTTTATATTGGTTGGTCTTGGAAGCACAAAATATGTAAGAATAGTACTGTTTCATCAAATTAAGAGTTTGATGTTTTAAATTGAGGGCCCGAATACTTTGTTTAATAACAAAGGATATGGGTGACGATCCCTCATTAATATACACACCCTTGATCGAGATATTAGTAGTAATATAGTTATTGTACTGTTGAAACCATTAGAGTGTAAGGTAATCCTTCAGCTTCAGGATGAGCACATCATTTAGGACCATATGACCATATAGTGGAAGATAATAACTCTTAGGATATTCATGGTGGTGTTTCATTAAATTATTTTCCAAGTACAAGAGTTTGATATCAAATACTTCAGAATAATCCATCCGAATCGTTTTAATAATTTATAAAAAATGGGAAGAATATTTTTCATTAAAAAAACTAACCTTCTGGGTATCCATTGAAAATCTGCAATAATATATCAAGATTTTCATAGGAGATAAAATCTTGTTTTTTGGAAAAATTTATAAATTCAAAAATTTGGCATAGGTGTGATGTGGTGCAGATCACTCGCCAATACAACCTCACATAGGTCACTCGCCCACCTAAGGGACCCCACACAGGCCATTCATGCAATTGACCTCATGCAGGTCACTCACCTAAAAGACCTCACATAGGTCACCCCAACTAGGTACATGTATCATGAAGATAAGGGAATACCATGTGTATGTGAGAAAAGCATTAGCAGGAATCTTTCACAGAAAACTAGCATGATGAAACATCTGTGTAGAAGAAAAGAACTGGGATAGCTGAAGGGTGGCTAAAACTATGATAAGGTGATAAGAAGAGACTTCAAGCCATCGATGCTATTTATAAATGCACGAACACCTACACTGGTGGCATGTGCACCTAACCTTCATGGACTAACTGCATGAACCACCAATGAAAGACGCCAGCGTGACATAATTTTGAGGCCCAACCTTCCCCATTCATCCCTTACATGGTACTCAAGATGTTATTTTCTTCAAGACCAGTCAATAATGTAAATGGGAATCTAGATACCAAAAAATAAAGAATATTTCAATGTCTGTATTTCATTACTTAAAGATTAAACCCTCTTCTTCCAATCGGATCAAATCACGAGGGTTTTGTTTTACACTCCCATTTCCATATGAGGATGACTAAATTAAAAATAGAATACCTCAAGTAATTAGGAAGTTAAGAACAAAAAATATTAAAATTGATCGCCCAATAAATCCCAACAAAAGACCCAAACAACGCCATCACACAGAGCCAGGTTGTGCAACCCCAGACTTGTGAAAGTCATCATAGAAAGGGAGATCTGTGCCAACACCCAGTGAAATAACCTATGATAGAAACTTGTGAAAGACACATCCTTCTCCCATGGTCCCAAAATTTCCTATAAATAGGACCTTGGGATCTGTATTATGAAATACGGAAGATCAGAATAAGTCATAAAGCTCTATTTTCCCTATTCCATTTCCTGGTCCATCAAAACCATCCAGGTATCTCTCCAAAACCTGATCGAAGAGGTAATTAAGGGTAATAGTTATTTTATTTTTCCTAAAGTGTTTTAAGAATTATTCACCCTCATGAGTAACCACTCACCCTCAGTCCATAAGTATTAGCTTTAAGGTATCCTACCAAACTAAGGACCTGCACAAAATCATTCCATAGACACCTGAGTTAACCCTACTATCCTAGAGAAAGGCCTCACATAAGTGTTATTTCCAAGGATTTATGTTTTCTAAATTCACCTCTAGCTCACATAGGTACATCCTGCACAAATCAATCTCATGTCATCCAGGTCTATCCTGCAAGAGACATTTCAGTACATCTAGTTCAATCTTGCACGTGCCTTCCAGTCCACCCAAGTCTACCCTACAAGAGACCCTTATATCCACCTATTCCCTACCTAGGTGTACCATCCTTTGGGATGCATTTTCATGTCACCAATGGTAGTTCACCTCTTCCCTTATACACCTCACCCAAAAGAGATGAAGACGAGGCCTTCCCTGAATCCTCCAGATATGTGTAGTCAGACCATAGGGAACACTATAATGTACTCTATATTATACATTATAATAGTAATTAAGGTCCTAAATTTATAATATCTAATAGGTTGGATCCTTGGAGTGTTGTTAATTATAAAATCTTTTGGTAATAAGGACCACAACCTTATTGGAAATGCTAGAAACATCCCCATTTTAGATAGTGAGGGGATAAATTTTCTTATCCTTTGATGATGTCTAGTGACTTAACCTTATCTCATATTCTATGAAATAAGGACAAGGGAATCCCTCCTATATTAATCACCTAGCATTTCTTGCATAGTGCACTTATACAGTGCATAAGTACTAACTTCTTGCATAGTGCACTTATACGCGGGGTGTCGTTCTTGAGCAGGGCCAAATCACGGCATTACCACGGCGTGACCGCGGCATAACCACGGTGTGATCGCGGCGTGTTGGCCTAGTCCAGGGACATCCGTGGGGTAGAATCTTTCGGCCAAGAGTGATGGGAGCAGGAGGAGGCGGGGAAACATTATGGTCATCGCCCTGCCGATAGAAATTGTGATTAGTCAATCTCAACATTGATCACAAGACTCATGGAATACTATCACTATGAACCGCCACAGGGTGTCATCCTGGAGCAGGGCCAAATCATGGCGTGACCGCGATGTGACCGCGGTGTGACCGCGACATGGCTGTGGTGTGACCGTGCTTATGATTAAAGGATTTTTATACAACAGTTTTGAAGCCTACTAAAAGAGAATCATTCACTTACTTAGAGGCGTTTGGAGAGAGTAAATGATTTTTTATACCTTATGGAGGTTTTTGTAAGCTTACATCCTTCTGGTTGAGAATAATTCAGAATGTTTTGTGAATAAAATCATATTTTTCTATGGTTGTTTCTACTTCTGAACAAGCATATTGAGACCCACCAGTGACCGTGCTTATGATTAAAGCTTCCAAAATTTGGTATGAAGAAAAAAATATTGATTCTCAGCCCGTGTTTTTGGTACAAGAGGTGCTATTTAAAGTTCTTATTCAGGGGCATGAAGCTCTATTATTTAAACAGGTCTTTCTATGTGTTTGGTTTATTTGTTATGGGATACTAAAAATGGGCCAACAAAGTAAGGTTAGTGAGCTTCAGAAGACTTATGCTCTAAGGAAAAGACTAGAAAAAGTTACATTAATGCTTATGCTACCCCCAAATCCGCCTCTAGGGGTTTCCGTTACAGTGCTTGAGAATAGGTTGTCATTCCAGTACTTAAGAAATCAAGAAAAGCTATTAGTAGTCCACCTAGAGGATAATCTTAGTTTTTAATGGATACGAAATGTTAGTAATATATGGGGGTTAGTTTGTTGTGGGGCTGGCTGGGGCGTGTATGGGAAGTAGTGAATAATTAGGGGCGATGTTGTCTTTCTTGATACTTTTCTATTTTGTCCAACTATAGTAGTTAGGGAGTTATTAGATGGGTTGTTAGAATTAGTTTCAGATATTGAATAGGGGAGATAATAGCAGGAATGGGGTACAAATTAATTGGCTTGGTTTAGCTAGTTGATGTTGAGAGGTAGGGGCCTTGGGAGGTGCCAACCTCATCTCTCGGAGAGGTGGTCTTCTTCCTTGAGATTCTTCTCCTCCCTCCTTATGTATCTCCATTTCTTCTCATCCTATAAATATCAAGTGAGCCATGTCTATTTGTTCAATTCTTTTCTACCTATTTTCAACTGCTCTCATTACTGTTAGGTTTGTTACCTAACTTATGAATACTCCAATGGGGAAATCACTCAAGGAGGGAAACTGATCCAAGATTTTCAATAGCTGTAGAGAGAGTAAGGATTTGGGAAATACAACATAGGTGGGGAAAATTGAAGATGCATCTCACACTAAGGAAATAGTTTATGCGACTAGTTTCTATTAGGCATGATTGTGATTGGAAGGTATGCATGACTCTTTCATGGAGGCATTTTTCATTGAAAAAAAGATGAAATAAATGAATTACTTGTAGTTTATTTCTCTCTCTAACAACTGTTTTTATATTGGACAAAACCTTTGGGAAAATTGCTGCTAAAAACTCGACTCTGATGGAGGCACGAACATTGGGAAGTTGTGACCATTTCTGAAGACATGCTTCAGAAGCTGGAGGAAGTTCATGAGATTTGCTAGCTTGATTGTTGTTTATGATGGAATTCAAATTTTCTATAGATGTGCGACTTATTCAAACTCATATTATCATGATTTAAGAAATAATAAAAACTATAAAAAAATAGGTCCAGTTCTTGCGAGCAGAAGCATGAGAGCTGAAGATGAAAGAGTCTCATTTCTTAGATTCTGGAAATTGAGGTGACAAAGCCGCTGCATGTACATTTAGTAGACGCAATGCCAAGGAGCAGCAGCTTGTAACCAAACTAGTGTGTACTGAAGAGGTAATATCTTATTTGTATTTTTTCATGGAAGTGGATCAAATGGAATTGAATAGAGAGGTAGAAATCTTGTGGAATTTTCAGTCCAGACAGAAAGGGATAAACAATGAAGAGATTGAGGAGAAGTTTGAATCCTATCTAGAATGGACTGATGTGGTACATTATGATCTGATTTCTTCATAGGATAAGCATGAAAGGCATATTGAGGAGGGGAAACATTTTCATGTTCTAATGGAACCACTAACTAAGGGAAAAAGTGTTTGAATGTTCTATCAGAACAAATCACGATGAAGTACAAATTAGTGACAATAGATGAGTATTTTGATTTTTTTTGAAGTAGAACCCATAGAACTAGAAGTGATTGATGTTGGAACTGCCATGGAAAATGTAATGGAGGCTGGTAGAGTTTCTATGAGACAACAATGTATTGCCTCTAAAGATACTCGGATTGGCTGTGAGCATTGTTTTTCTGCCAGTGGTAGAAAGAGTCAAGCTAGTCTAGTGACAACTGCAACAAACAATGTGGAGGATTCTTACACACTGGTTCAAAGATTCCTAAAGGAGAAAAAGGCCGACCAAAAAAGTTTGGGGCCTCTTCCTCAGGCTAAGAGGGTTCTGGATGGGAATTCATTGGTTACTGCAAAGGATTCAGAAGGCTAATGTAAGGGATAATTTTCACAAGGATTTTCAAAGTAGTATAGATTACCTATTGGATTATTTTTCAACATGCACAACCACTGTAGTAATTTTATAAACATGGAATAATATTCCCCAAGATCCAATTCTTGGCCTAGGAGGTCATTGTTTTCTATTAAGGGGGATGGTGTGGGCTGTATGTGGCTAAGCAGGGCCAAATCACGGCATTACCGTGGCGTGACCGCGGCGTGTTGGCCCGGTCCAATGACATCCGTGGGGCAGCATCTTCCGACCAGAAGCGAAGGGAGCGGGAGGAGGCGGGGCAACATTCTGGACATTTCCCCACTGATAGAAATTGTGATTAGTCAGTCTCAACATTGATCACAAGACTCATGGAATATTATCACTGCGAACAGCCGTAGGGTGTCGTCCTGGAGTAGGGCCAAATCACGACATTACCGCGGAGTGACCACGGCGTGTCCGAGGCGTGACCGCGACGTGACCACAGCGTGACCGCAACGTGTTGGCCCGGTCCAGCGACATCCACATGGCAGCATCTTCCGGCCAGGAGCAAAAGGAGCGGGAGGAGGCGGGGCAACATTCCGATCATCACCCCACCGACAGAAATTGTGATTAGTCAGTCTCAACATTGATCAAAAGACTCATGGAATACTATCACTGTGAACCATCATGGGGTATCGTCCTGGAGCAGGGCCAAATCACGGCATTACCGCGACGTGACCGCGGCGTGACCACGACGTGACCGCGATGTGACCGTGGTGTGACCGCGGTGTGTTGGACCAGTCCAATGACATCCACGGGGCAACATCTTCCGGCCAGGGGCGAAGGGAGTGGGAGGAGGCGGGGCAACATTCTGACCGTTGCCATGCCGACAGATGATAAAATAGATTAACTATTTAATATTCTATAACAAGGGATCGCCAGAGAAGGTTGTAGAGAGCGGCACAATGACACAATGTCTAAAGGGAAACAAAACGATGGAAAAGAATCATACACCCTACACAAACCATTTACAAATTCATTCACTTTGCCTAAACATGGAAATTTTATTTATAATATTCAAATCATGAAAAGGAAAGTGTCATGGTCAAGGAATATGCCTACTCGGGAAATGTCACTTGAGTTAAACGAGTATAATAATCTAATTTATATTATTCAAAGAAAACAAAAACTAACTAGCCACAAAACAAACACAAACAAGAGGCATATGAAAGACTCAAACCAAATCTAAACATGATACAAATAGATATCACTACTCTTTGGTTTAGAAGACAGCGCACCTCCGTTGGAGGGGTTTTATTATAAAATCATGGTATTGCTTTATTTCAACACAAATCAACCATATAGAGAAATTATGAGGGGTTAATTTTATCATTTATTTCAACACAAATCAACCAAATACTTAACAATTCAATTTTCCATGTTTAGGAATGTTGGTTCACCCCATGGGTGGCCCTAAACTGGTAAAAAAATCCTCAACGCATCACACAGAAATTATGAGGGGTTAATTTTATCATTTATCCAACCAATTTACCAAACCCTAAAAAAAATTCCCAATAAGAGATAAATAAGAACACAACCTCACATTTAAAAATCAATAATAAAACAATTTTATATAACTTATAGACCACATACCTCTATTCTAAAGAATACTGCTTGCTCAACCATTCCCCTTAACTCGGAATCAAACACCATTCAAAACCGCAACATACGACCTGAAAAGAAAAAACGTTGTTAGGTCATTGGAAGAACATGATAAACTACACATTCCATAATATGAAAAAGTTAAGAAATATAAGTATTAGACTCACCCAGAGATTTGATTCGAAACCAACGGTACTTCAAATGGAATAGAATAAAAGGAGATCAACCCATACAGAGATATGAGAATTTTGGATCATCTCTATGGTTTCAAGGTGAATAAATGATGAGAAAATTGAGTGAGGTTTGATAAATACAAGGGGAAAATTGGAAAATTTCACTTTTTAAGGGGCACACAGTTTGGCTACATGGTTTTCCAAAACATACCCAAACCGTGCACCAATATCTGTCCAAGAGGGGTCCAAGTCACACTATGAACCGAGGATCTCACATAGTTTATAAAAATATGTTCCATCAGTCTGAAATTCATCTTTCCAAGGTTATGTGGTTTACTCTAACTATGTTCCAACCATGTAACATGAACATAATGGCTAATTTTCTCCTTTCATTCATGTTTTGAACCCCCTTAACACCCTACACAAACCAGAGGTTTCTTACATGTAGCATGGGTACAAGGGATCATGTGGGGATTCTAAAACATCCTTACCGATGTAAGGCACAATAGATACCATGTGAATTAAATGAAACAATAAACAATAACTGGACACATGAATTTCAAACTGTTTCCCCAAGAGGGTATGGACCATAACCAAACAATAATACATCATGTCATGATAACATTGTCAATTGAGAAAGAAACCCAATAATTAATTGAAACCTTGGAATCCCCAAAATGGGTCCAGACTTCAATTCTTGATCCCCATTCATGCTCTTCCCAAAGACAACTAAACTCCCCAGAAGAGGGCCTTTGCCCTTGTTCAGACATACAATGATGAAATAATCTCAGGTACCCAATGATGGTCTGGTCAAGGTGTGGGTAATACTCAGTAGGACATCACCAATGATGTCTATAAATTATCCAGTCTAAACAGATAGTGTATGTAGGTTCAATGTAAATAAGATAGAAAACAAAAGAAAAATCAGGTATTATCAGTTAACTATATACACATCAACCATTTCCTTCATTATTTCCATTTTTATCACTTATACCATATTAATAACTTATTTCATTTTCATACCATGTTCAAATAGGTTAGGCATTTGTATCTTTTAAACAATGGCCTAATATGGTAAAATACTATGCATAAGTGAATAAGTCATGTTCCCTATCTCGCTAGGGATAAACATATCATAACCAAATAATTACACTTACCATGGAGCCTCAGTCCATGTAGTCATATCCAACAAACTATTAAGGGAATATATCCTCAGTTCAACTCCCTAACTCATGTATTAAAGGGGTGGGGTTTAGATCCTCTATCCAACCCGACCCGTGTGTATTGAAACTGAAGTCAATTCCCCCCATACAACTAGACCATGATCACATTCTTATGTATTTATTAACCACATATAACATATTGCATCCATACATATTCCATACACACAAACATCATAATTCATATTTATTTTCATATGACACAATATCAATACATAACCCATTAACACATTTTCCATTTATATCACTTAGCCCATTTGACCCATTTCCCTTTTCATACCTTAACCCATTTAGAATATTAACCAACACCAATAACTTAACCCATATAACCGTTTACTCAATTTAGGTGCATTATCCCATTTATCACATTCCTATATTCTTATGAATTAACCTATTTACGCATGTACATTACAAATTCATAATCCATTGCCCAGATTCACATTAATCCATTGAATTTTTTTTCACATAATTCCAAATAATACCATTTTCCATTTTCAATAACTTGAAAAAACAACCATTTGTGACTCTTTATATTTTATCTAAAATTTCAACATATTTATCATGGTCTTTACTTCAACACAAATCAACCCTATTCTTAATATTTCAATTTTCCATGTTGGGAAATGTTGAATCACCCCATGGGTGGCACTAAACAGGTGAAATCATCCTCCATACATCACACGGGGATCATGAGGTGTTTATTTTATCATTTATCCAACCATTTTACCAAACCACAACAAAGGAATCAAATTAAAAACAATATAGAACCATGAATATAACTGCACATGAACAAATTAACAATAAAACTTTTGGATATAACTTGTATATGAAGTACTTCGATTCCGAAGAAAACAACATGCACAAACTTGGAGAATCACTCGGATTTGAATACCCTTCCAAACCCCAACCTAATATACACTAGAAAAAAAATCATTTAATGGATTCAGAAGAAGATAGCAAAGTAAACAAACCCAAATCTGAAAAATTGAAGAAAAAGGAGTATTAGAGAAACACGGAGCATCGATTTGAAACCAAGGGCACTCCGAAAAGTGTAGAATCAAAGGAGATCCACCCTTGGAATGATTTGGGAATTTTTGTTCATAACCATGGATGAAAGGGGAAGAAATGAGGAGAATATTTTCCGAGGCATGATAAATATCGATGGGGGGAAATGGGAAAATCACACTTTTTAAGGGCTGTATGGTTTGACATAATGGGTTTCCAAACCGTTCACCAAACATGTTCTTGCCTCTATCAAAGAGGGGTAGAAGTCACAAAATAACCTAAGGATATTATAAATTTTACAAAATAATGTGCCAACTTTGTTAAATTATCTTATCCAAGGTGGAATGGTTTCGCATCACAATATCACAATTTACATTAACATACCAACAACCATGAAACATAAATAGAATGTATAAAAACCCACGGTTAACATAAAAATATATTACATTATATTAGGTGAATATAAATTACATTACAATAATACATGCCTAAGGACTATAATAGTTTTGTGTCTTTGTAATCATAAAAAATTTTCAATCGTAATTAAATATCATAAAAATATCCCATAATGATGTCAACCATTGGTACTTATACCTAAAACATATATTCATAACCTAGGAAACAAAAATATTAGAACAGTGTTCATTTATATTACCATTAAGTTAAATAATGTAAATGTGTAAGATACTAGTAAGATAATTATATGTTGCGTATCAAAAATAGTTATGGTGATTTTTCTGGTAAACTTCATTGTGTTCTTACAAGGTCAATGGATTCACCAAACCTTTAAATATTAAGTATGGCTAGAATTATTTATATATAATATTATATTTTTTTATGAATCCATATCCTTGAATGAGGCCTATTTTCCATTCCCAATGAACATGAAAAGGGACCATGAGTTAGTAGGGACACATTACCATTCTTATACACCCCTAAAATGATAAATCGTTTCCAGTACCAGGATCACAATATTAATTCACCTCCCTGTGGTCAGTTGGTACACTATCAAAAAGGTTGTAACTCTGACTCTGGTGTTGGATTAATGCACTATTAATAGTAAACAATTATGAAACATTACTAAGAAGGCTACATTTTGAACTAATCGGTTGACATCTAGGGAAAAATTCTATCCCCACTAACTCAATTGTCCTTATTCGAGTGTTGTAAAGTAAGCATGAATTCATCCCTAGTTTGAATGTGTAGGAAAATCCCGGGCCTACCTACATAAGGATTGTGATAATTTGGTGTGGAAACATACTAAATTCATTCAGAAAAAAATACATCTTTCTTGGGGAGGGATTGACCTCCTAAAGATTCTGTGATATCTTGAGAAATTCCCTCAAAGAGGAGGAGTTCATTTAGGATCATCTCAAATGAAGGGATAAACATATGAAGGGATGTCATAGCTCTTGTTTTGAAAAACGCAAGGGAACAAGAGAAATCAAATAAATTTTTAAACCTGTTATCAATACCCAGAACTAGTTGAGCAAGATGAGTCGGCTCAGCCTGGGCACTCCTGTTCAAAATTTTCCCTAAACTCTAAAGCTCAGCATTGAAATCCCTTTAAAATTTCCTGAAAATTTCACATATTCATGAGAAACCAAGCGTGCGGGCAAGAAAAAAACTAAAAGTCCAATCAACTTATAGGATAGAATCCATGACCATTCGGTCTCTGGAGGAACGATGAGGGAGGAGGAACGGCGAGGGATAAGGAGTATTCTCTGGGGTCGAGGGTCGAGGGTGGGAGGAGAAATTAGAGCGCGAGGGTGGGGAGGCTGCCATGAAACACTGATGGTCGGGAAGTGTAGCAGCGATGTCGAGGAGGAGGGCATAGAGAGCAGGTCCAGGTCGAGGGTTCGAGGAGTCATGGATAGTGGGGAGGAGGAGCTCGCGAATCGGGGGAGGAGAGGAGGAGAGCATCGCGGAGAGTGTTGCTGAGATCATCGTGGACTAGGGAGGAGGAGCTCGCGGATCCGGGGAGGAGAGGAGTTGCGGAATGGGGAGGATGAGCCCGATTGATAGTAAAAAAAACATTGCTATGGATTTTTTTAATCCGTGGCTATAAATTATGATATATCCACAGTTTTAATAGAACTGTGGGTATAAAATAAGCTATATCCATGGACTTATAAAACTGTGGTTATAGGTTCGTGGCTATAGCCCTGTTTTCTAGTAGTGTGTGTTTGCTCAGATTTCAGTATGTCGCTTGTTGTTTTTACTTAAAATTAATGTCAATTTTAAATAACAAGAGACAATTTGAGTTGTACTAGACACACCGTGCATCGCACTGAGGTTTGTTTTACTCCTACACATCAAAGATAACTCATGTATCATTTTCCTAAATTATTAAAACAATCTTAATGCATTTTCTCAGTTTTAAGTACGTCACTTGTTGTTTTTACTTAAATTAATCTCAATTTTAAATAAAAAGAGACACTTTGAGTTTTACCGGCCACACCGTGCATCGTATTGAGATGAGGATGATTCCTACATGTCAAAAATGACTAATAGATCGTTTTCCTAAAATACCAAAGTAATCCAAATGTGTTTGTTCAATTTTTAGTATGTCACTTGTTGTTTTTACTTAAATTAACGTCAATTTTAAATAAAAAGAGACACTTTGAGTTGTACCAACCTTCTTAGAAATCATTTCTAAAACCATTATCAATAAACTAAGGATATGAAATGTAATAAATAGTGATCATAGATGTTCAATTAATGTAAAAAATGGAGATATCAATGATAATATAAGGATAACATGAGCATAAAGATGTTAGAAGAATATATTAACATTAGAAATTCATAGCCTACATATGGAAGTCATATCTTCACGCTATTTGTGTACATTATTTCATAAGGTATGTTTCCAATTCGTTTCTGAGCGCATCTATATCATCTTATGAATACGAGTCTTTTTGATAGTCATAGTAGTACTGGAAAAATATAAATACACAAAGGATTAATAAATATTTTAAATGAAATAGTATTTATCTTCAAAAATACCTCTTTAGGGATGCTAGTTTGTTCATGGAATATGATATCTATCATAAATTTATAAACATAATAACCACAATCTTTTCCATTGTTTTGTTTTGGACACTGCAGAAATGTTGAGGAGAATAAGTAATTTGTTTTGATATGTGTTTGGATAGTGAAATCTTATTATATATACCCTGATACTTATCCAGTCATAGTACTTATGTTCTTCCTTATCCTTATCCTTTGACCTCATTCCTTTTTCTAGATGACAGTGATACACTGCCCTATCATAACAGAATCCTCATTAAAAGATAATATAAATTATACAACTTGATGTTTAGTTCTAAAATGTTGGATGTAGTGTATTACAAATTGATAAATTCCATCATGCGTGGAAGTTTTGTTGGATATCCATGAAATGAATCTAGGAAATAAATCTTTGGAGTATCCAAATTTACTACAATGAGCATCCAATGTTACCTAAAAACACAAAAATGAATAAGAAATGAAAGAAATGAAAATAAATTTGATATGATTAAATTATAGAGTATTACCCCTGCATTGTTGGTATTAAATAGAGTATGTCATCTGAAATTTTTCCTTCAAAGGATTTGATTAGACCTACCACTATTTCATCATTTTTGTTGGGTTTTATTTTATGTTGTTCTTTTGAGGTGACATGAGGACTAATGAGTTCAAAATTTTTCTCATGGGAAAATCCCTTCAATTGTTTTTCATATATACGCCTTCCAAAAATATGAAATGTATTTAGTCATAATTAATAGAGTATATCAGCTTTTGGAAAATGAAATCATGAGAACATACCTCATGTATACATTTACAATTGAGTCACCTAATCTGACATAGTTGAGGATTTCAGTTGCACTTTCAAGACCAATGAAGTCTTGATCTTTCTCTCCATACATATTTTCTTCAAATTAAACTATGTGGGCACCACCAGCTTTTAACTTTGTATCCACATGAGCCTTTAATAATAGTAAATATGAATATAGAATGGTTGGGGTAATTGTGATTTTGATAGATATTTTTGATTGGTTGGTCGATCCTTTAGATGGTTTTGAGACAGTCTTTCATTTCATCCCCTTCTCTTTGTCCATTTGTAATAAAATTCATCAGTTTAGACCTTTTTCATTAATTGTTAAAATTTTAAGTTGAAAAGTAAATTGGAAATGAATACCTCCATGTCAACATGATTTTTTACACGATTTATGGTCATGTGATGAATGTTCCAACAACTTTTTTGACCGTATCAATATTATCCTCTTGAATTTGTACAGGTAGCTCTGTGCTCAGCTCATGGGCAATGTTGATCGCCACTCGCACATGACCTGTTGGAAGTGGTCTATTATGTAGCATGTCCTTTTTGATTATTGAACACTGTAGCCCTCGCCATAAGGTGATGGATGGGTGTTGTTAGATATAAATCATAGTCATTATAACCTTGTATAATAGTAGTATAGAAAAGGTATCAGTGTCTATATAATTCACATTTCACAGAAACATTTATTAGAATATTGATTACCTATGATAAGACATCTATTTGAGGGTAATGGCTAGACTCATAGCTCATGGGGGTGGGGTGGGATCTTCACGCGGTGGCTGTTCTTGAGTTTCTTATTATCTTTGCCTATCCCTCATTAAAGTTTCCATCATCTACCTCTGTCATTGGAATATCTTTCAAGGGTAGATATTCTTTCTCTCATCTATTTTATTAATTCACTTTAATCGTCCTCTTGTTTTTTTCCTCAAAATATGTTCAGGGTGTCACCCAAAACCCACACCTCTGACATGACCATACTATTCTGGACACTTCAAGTCCACTGATAGTTTTTGTTCATCCGGAACTGGTGTTGTTGATTCCTATGACTATGTCGGATAAAAAATATAGGAAAAGAAGTGATCATTGTTACGTAATAGCGATTTAAAGAATTTTTTTATTATGTAATACTTACACATGATTCCCAAAATTTTTGTTTATTCTCATCAATTAGTATCCCATATAAATTTACACATGCCTTCTTCCATAGCATATGGTGTGGGATGGAAGTGGATTTGGATTTTGAGTCATCAATCTGCATATAAATAGAGGAATATAATTATGGTGTTGTTTCATGTCACATAAAAGTATTATGGTAGATTTAAAATATATACCAATTTTTTTCAAGTGAAGCGTAACCCATCCTTGCTTTACAGTAGGGGTACGCTAGTTTTGATGCTTGTTCTATATTTTCAGCACTTAGTTACTATTTCATAAATAAAAAACTGTCAATCAAAGTGATGAATACACATATCGTCAAACGACGTATTACTGACCACAATGTACCTGAAAAGACACATATGTAGGATCTAAATGATGAATGTAGATGATCAATATACAAGAGGGGAGGTAAATTTTATACTTTAAAAAATTCCTTTGGAACTTTTAAAGATGGTAATGTTTAACAAAGTTAAACAAGGTAAAATCACAAGACCTCTTAGTTCTATAAACTTGCTTGATTCTGGAAATGTGATTCCGAACATGAAACTTAAGAAAAGTTTACAAAGATAAAGATTCTACCTTAAAGCGTATAAAATATTAATAATCAGAGTATACAAGTACAAGAAATTATAAAATAGTTATACTTTCATTATCAATCAAAATGCAGTGGAAAACTTGAAACAATTCAAGTAACAAGTAGTAAATCTTTTAACCCAAAGAGAAGGGTATCCAAAAACCTTGGATAAAGGTCCCTTGATTTATACTTTCAAGAAAGTCTATCTTACCCACACTAGTGTAATACCTCGATAAGAATATCAGAGTCTATCTTGTTATCCCCGCAAGCCCTCGAACTTCAAGGTAGTCTGCACCTCTGTCTTCCTATCCCCGAAAGCCCTCGAATGTACTCAGCAACATTCGGAGCCGCACAAAGCAATTATGAACAATATGTTTTGTACACAAAAACCACGAGAGTCTCTCTCTAGAAATCACTTCAGTAGCATGTAATCTCTAGAGTCGTAGAACATTATTGATCTCGTTCAAATGAGATCCTATTTATAGGCACATCTCCAATAGTCGACTCCCTCCTCCAATGGTCAAATTTTTCCTTGAATTTCAGAGGTACCTATACACGTGTCACTCAAACAATGGTTGGTTAAAAACAGAATGTACGAAATCATTTTATAACTCAAACAAGAGTAAGTAAAATATGGTTTCTTAACCAAATTCATTTTTCAGATTCTAAGGAAAAAAATTTCAGAGTCTAATCAAAAAACCATTCGGTGTCTATAATACATGAATATTCAGATTCTGTCTTCAAAATAATTTAGAACCAAAATCTATAGAATTCCAGAGTCTGGATTTCAAGGAAATTCGGAGTCTGAATTCATAAGAATTTGGAGTTTGAATTTATAGAATTCAGAGTCTGAACTCAGAAATTTTAGAGTCTGAACTCAGAAAGTTCAGAGTTTGAATTCAGAGAATTCGGAGTCTGAACTCAGAAAGTTTGGAGTCTAAATTTAGAGAATTCTGAGTATGAACTCAGAAAGTTCGGAGTATGAATTTAGAGAATTTAGAACCTGAATATGGATCCTAAAAACAAAATGATCTATATCTAAGTATTTATAAGATTCCGAGGTTTTGGATACGAAACCTAATTTTATACTTAGAAATAAAATGAGTTAGGTATAGAGAAATTATGACATGAACAATGAAAACAAGGTAAGGATAAATTTTCCTTGAGGAAGGAAAATTTTCCTTGTTAAGACAAAACATAGAGGAAAATAAATTTTCCTTAAGATAGAGTATTTTTGATTTTCAAAACATGAAGGAATGGAAAAGTCATAAGGAAACCTTATTGAATCAACAATCTCCCCCTTTTTGGAAAGCACGAACATCCTTACGAAAAAGAATATAAGGACTTAGAAAATATTTTTTGGACTTTGAAAATAAAACTTATCTCCCTTAAAAAATGGTCAAAGATGAATACGACTAACTCAACCTTAGGATTTGGAAAAACTAAGGATCGTATTCTTGATTTCCGGATTGAGAATTAGCATTTTATTGCATACAAAAATCTTCTTGGATAAGAACCCCCCCTTAGATGAATTACCCCTTACTTAGGGAAATTTCCTCTTTACTTAGTATTCCTTTTAACATTCCTTTCTCCCCATTTGTGATTTTCAAAAATTAATACATGGAATGGAAAAGAAAATATGGTACCTAAAATATTAGTACTAGACAATGAAATTTATAAAGAGCAACCCAAAATTTTATTATGATTGGAAAAATTTATACAAGGAAGAAATAAAACAAAAGATCAGAATTGAACAAGATTATCCTTCCTTCTCCTTCGACATCAGATTCTTCACTATGGTTTTGAGCTTCTTGAGTTCCTTGTGATCCTCCTCTACACATTTGAGAAGCTGATCCTGATCTTCAGTTTTCTTCTCTAAGGATTTGATTTTTTCTTCCTAAGCCTTAAGAGATTCTGCCTGATCTTTCAACACTTCTTCTTGATTAGAAATTTTTTTCCTCAAGTTTGATTCTAAGATCTCTTTACCTCTTTAAACTCTGAGAAACTGAATACAACTCCCCATTCAGATCTTTCACTTCTTTCTTTGGAGTATTTTCTTCAAGGGATAGCTTTTCTTTAAAAGACTTAGTGAGATATTTGAACTTACTATCTTCGGTCTCAAATGCATCCTTAACATTATCTTGAAACTCATGAAGAATTATCATGTCTTCCATAGTTTTCTTTGACCAGCTAGTCATCTTCTAGCAATATCTTTTGTGGGCTTTGTAGTTTATGAATTTTTTTTTGAAATCAGCCTCAAGTTTGATGAACTTATCTATCACCATGGATACTGAATCCGATTTTTGATTTAATGAATGCTGAAGCATCTGGAATCTGGAGTCTATGCTTAGAAATAGAGTGATAGTTCCAATAATATTTTTCAAATACTAGACTACAAAATCATGTCCAAGAGAGGGAGATTCCGAATCAGAGATTTTTCTTGGTGAGGATTCTTTTTCTAACTCAGTAAGTTTCCTCTTCGATGAAGTAACAAATTCTTTCTTCTTCACTACAGATTTTCTAGGTGTATCAAATACCACATTTTTCCCTTATCAACTTTCAGAATGACTTATTCTTGATTGGGTGATTCATGTTCACTATCAGATAGTTGCACAATTTTATCTTCATCTACCTCTTCCTTCTCAGCTCCTACCTTAGCATCCTCTAGCTAAATGAAATCATGGTTGGAGCTTTATTCTTCAGACACTTTGTTCACTTCTTCTCCACTTTTCTCATCTTTCCCTAGGGTAACAAGTTATGAAGAATCGGCTTCAGAGGTTCAGAATGATAATTTTTCAGAAGGACTTTCCTTCTCATGAAAATCTTCAACTTGCTTTATCAAGTCTTCGGTATCACCACTGCCTTCTTCTTCTTCTTCTTCTACTTGTTTCTCAAGCTCTTTAGCTGCTTTTTCCTTCAAATATTTTTCCTCAGTAGGGTCCAGGACAAACTTAGGCTCCCTTTCTTTCTAATTTTTCTTATCTTCTCTACACTTTTCTACTAATTCATCAGGATAAGCTTTTTTCTTCTTTGGATTTGGGGGTGATGACTGAATTTCCTTAGCTGTTGGGGTTTTTGCCTTCTCTTCTAGTTCTTTTACCTTTCTCTTCCTTCCACCCTTTTTATAGGTTTCAACCACCTCCTGTTTCTTTGAAATAGTTTCAACTTCGTCTTTAGGAAAATCATATAATTCTTCAGATTCTTTGGAAAAACCAATTTTCATCCTTCTCAAAGTATCATCAATCAATAACATGACTTTGCAATTCCTCGACTTAGAACTGTAAGGAATTTTGAAGGATTCTAAACACTGAACAATCATATTTGACAGAATGGATGGATACATAATAATTTGAGACTTCAAATTCTCATTATTAATATTATCAGTCATAATTAGAATGTACTTAAACAAATTTATCTTCCTTAGATTCACCAAGAAATACAAAATATAGATGTCACTCTTCTTTAGAGTATCCTTATCACATTTTCTCAGAATAATGAATCCTTGAACCCACAATTCAAGAATCAAAAAGTTTGTAGACAGGTGAAGAATCTTCGGAGTCTTTACTTATGAAAGACCAAGGCAAGCCATGGCCTTCGCCTTATCAAAACTTCCTTGAACATCAGTTAGCTTGTGAGTACATAACTCATCTTCCCCTTCATAAGGAATACCAACCAAGCTTGCAGCCTCGGTGTAAGAAAGTGAATAAGTCTTTCCATAACACTTGAAAGAAAAATTACTCCCGCCTTCTTCCTTAAAGAAAGTTACTGACTCATAGAACTCTACTAATAACTCCTGATATACCAAATCCTGAGCTTTTGGTTTTGAAATACATACACTCTCCCAGCCATTGAGTTTGATATTCTTGGAAATGATAGAGTCATATTTGGCATAAAACTTTGGATCAACTAACCTTTCTCTATATATCTGCCATTTAGAGATTGGCTTGACAATCAAAATTTCTTTCTAGGAAGAGACTTTGGAAGACATTCGGAAGTAAAGAAGATATGAGAAGTTCAAAATGAGCTTATGTAGGAAGGGCATAGCTTTAGCACACACGAGCTTTGAGATCGATGTGGGACAAACATCAGGAGGTTCTTTATATAGGTGTTTGAGGTGACGGTTCAACTTCCAAACTTAATCCAACGGTTGAAAAACCTTCTGTCCAGATCTGATGACTAAAAATATGACCGAGGAAGAATTTTGATAGATTTCGATCTTTTTAGGTTTTTTAAGGAAAACATTCGGATTTAAGGAAAAGTTAATATGAAGAATTTAAAAATTAATTAAAATACCAAAAAGTAAAATATGATTATGAAAATTTAAGAAAGTAAACATACCTTTAGTATTTCTAGGAATATTATTCATAATGAGGAAAATTCTTCTTGAGGAACTTCAGATTCCAAAAATTTGATTACGAAAAATTTAAAACTATGAAAAATTTTAGACTATGAAAAAAAATTTAGACTACAAAAATTGTTTAGACTACGAAAAATTTCATTACGAAATTTTTAAGTACGAAAATCTTCATTATGAAAATTTTAAGTAAAAAATCTTCATTACGAAAATTTTAAGTATGAAAATATTCATTACAAAAAATTTGAGTACGATTTTTTTTGAAAATATAACAAACAAATGTACCCCCTATGAAAAAGAGTTATTTACTGTAATGTGATTGGTTTCAATAGGAAGTTAACATGGAATATTACCTTACGGTTATCATTTCTAACTTATGTTTAATATATTCAAATCTATTAGATGGTAAAGATTTTGTGTAAATATCAGCAAGTTGATCTTGTGTTCCGATAAATTGAAGAATAATATATCTTTTTTGTGTGTGATTACTAAGAAAGTGATGTCTAATATCTATGTGTTTTTCATGAGAGTGATGTGTAGGGTTTTTACTTAGAGAAATGACACTAGTATTATCACACAAAATTTGTGTTTTGGTTAAAATTATACCATAGTCTGTGAGTGTGTGTTCCATCCACAACACTTGAGCACAACAACTTCCAGCTGCTACATATTCAACTTCAGCAGTGAAAAGTGACACCGAGTGTTGCTTTTTTCATGAACAAGAAACTAATGAATCTCCTAAGAAATGAAAAGTTCCAGATGTACTTTTCCTATCCATTCTACATCCACAAAAGTCAGCATTCGAAAAACTTTTTAAAACAAAACCCTTTCTAGAAGTATAAAAGAGTCCAAGATTCATGGTTCCCTTTAAGTAGCAAAAAATCCTTTTCACTTCCTTCAAATGAAATTCCTTAGGATTGGATTGATATCTTGCACATAAGCATAATAAAAACATTAAGTCTGGATGACTAGCTGTCACGTAAAGTAGACTTCCTATCATACCTCTAAAAGATGTTTGATCTACTGGTTTCCCAGCTTCATCTAGATCAAGTTAATTTTAGGTACTAATGGGAGTACTTATACTCTTAGTGTTGTCATATCCATACTTTTTAAGAAGATATTTAATATACTTATGTTGGGATATATAGATTCCATCTAGTTTTTGAGAAATTTTAAAACCTAGGAAAAATGTTAACTCACCCCTCATACTCATTTCAAACTCAGATTTCATTATATCTGCAAAGGAATCAGTTAAAGATTGATGAGTTGAAATAAATATAATGTCATCAACATAAATTTGAACAGTCAAAACACTTTTCTTATATTTCTTTATAAAAAGGGTTGGATCGACATTTCCCTTAACATAATTATTTTGAACCAAAAATCCTATAAGTCTATCATACCAAGCTGGAGGGGCTTGCTTAAGTCCATACAAAGCTTTGATAAGTTTGTAAACATGTTTAGGATGTTTTGTATCTTCAAAAATAGGAGGTTGTTCAACAAAAACTTCCTCTTGAACAAAACCATTAAGGAAAGCACATTTAACATCCATTTGGAAAAGTTTGAAATTGAAGAATGTTGCAAAGGAAAGTAGAATACAAATATATTCAAGTCTAGATACTGAAGCATATGTTTCTTTATAGTCTATTACTTCCTGTTAATTATAGCCTTTAGCAACCAATATAGATTTATTTCTTATTGTGATTCCATTTTCATCAAATTTATTTCTGAAGACCCATTTTACTCCAATAACAGAAGTTTCCTCAGATCTTTCAACTAAGGACCATACTTTATTCCTTTCAAATTCATTTAGCTCATCTTGCATAGCTTTTATCCAATCATCATCACTTAAAGCTTCATCAGTTCTTTTTGGTTCTAATTGGGAAATGAATGCTAGATGTTCTACTTCATTTCTTAAGGAACTTCTAGTACTTACAGGTTGATTTACATCACCAATGATACTATCACTGGGATGATTCTTAAGAAACAACTGATTTGGGTTTTGAAAAACCTGTTCATCAATGTAGGGTATCAAATATTCTGGGGTAAATGCTTCAGAAATATCTTCTTGATCATTTTCCTTATCAGAAGGATCTTCTAACAAGGGTTGATAATCAGTTTTTGAAAACACATATGAAGATGTAGGTTGAGGTTGTTTAAAAACAAAAGGATCAGTTTCATCAAATTTGACATGTACTGTTTCTTCAACAATACATGTATTTTTATTGAAAACTCTATAAGCCTTAGAAGTTGTGGAGTAGCCTAAGAAAATTCCTTCATCAGATTTTGGTGCAAATTTGTGTAGATTATCTTTAGTAGTCAGAATGAATACCTTACAACCAAAAAACTTTAATTAGGAAAGTCTAGGTTTTCTACCATTCCATAACTCATAAGGAGTTTTATTAAGAAAAAGTCTAATCAAAACACAATTTATAGTATAGAAATCAGTACTTACAGCTTCAGCCCAAAAATGTTTGGAAATTTAATATTCACTCAACATTTTTCTTGTTATCTCTTGAAGAATTCAATTTCTTATTTCAAAAACACCATTTTGTTGAGGTGTTCTGGGAGCTGAGAAGATACGATTAATGCCTTTTTTACTACAAAAGGTTTCAAAATCAGAAATTTGAAATTCACCTCCACGATCACTATGAATAGTTATCAAAGGAAGGTTTTTCTAATTTTTAACTTGGGCTCTAAAACTTTTGAAATAAGAAAAAGTTTCAGATTTATTTGATAGAAAATAGACCCACGTAAATCTAATGTAATCATCAACTAAGACAAATACAAAATATTTTCCTCCAATGCTTCCTGTTTGTGTTGGACCAAAAAGATATATATGCACTAACTATAATGCATCCGTAGTTGAGACTTCACCGACTGATTTAAAACTTGATTTATGTTTCTTTCCATATTGACAAGTATCACAAACTTTTAAAGAATCAAATCTAAGCTCTGGTAGATCCTTAATTAGTCTTTTCCTAGAGAGTTTTCATAGGTTCCAAAGATTACAGTGTCCTAACCTTCTATGCCACAACCAAGAATGATCTTCCATTGCACTAAGGAAAGGTAGATCTTGGCTTCTAAGGTATTTTAAGTTTAATGTGTAAACATTCTCTTGCCTATGGGCAGAAAGAATAAAATCTTCCTTGGAATTGTGCACTAAGAACTTGTCATTCCTAAAATTCACAAGATAACCTTCATCACATAATTGAATTATGCTAATGAGGTTGTTCTTAAGACCCATAACAAATAAAACATTTGAAATCAAAGTTTTTCCAAGAAGATCAATGTTACCTATACCAATAATTTCTCTCTTAGTATTATCTCTGAATGTTACTTTTCCTCCTTTAATTTTGATAATCTTTTTAAAGTTTTTGTTAACAGTCATATGTTGGGAACATCCACTATCCATGTACCATATATTTCTGTTGGTACTATCTTTATTTTCCTGAAAATAAAAGAGTTATACTTCCAGAACCCAAACTTTCTTGGATCTAGAAACTTAGAAAGCAAAATTTTAGGAATCCACACTTTCTTTAAAAAATAAGCTTTATGAAAAACTAAAGACTGAGTTTCATTTAAGGAACAATTTTTTGCCCAATTCCCACCACACTGACATTTAGTGCAGAAAGGAGCTCTTTGAGGAACAAAATAATTGTTACTAAAAATCAGTTTTGAACTAGTATAACCAAAACTAGAATTATTCCTTAGAGGTCAAATTTGGGAATACATATTATCAAAGTTTTCCTTCCCTAAGGTAAAGTTTGACAAAGACTTCCTCAAGGAAAATATTTCTGACTTTAGTCTAATCACTAAGTTCTTATCTTCAAAAAAATTAGTTTTAACACTAGATTTAGGCTCGAAAACATTTTTATTAGAAATTAATTTTTCTAGATCCTTAGAAAGTTTATCCTTATCAGAATTAACTTCCTCAAGGGTTTTTGAAATAATTTCAAAATCAAGGGTTTTCTTATCAATATTTTTTGAAAGATCTGATATTTCCTTAGTAAGAATAGAAATCCTAGAATTTTCCTCATCAAGTTTTTCTTGACTTTTTTCATTCTCAAGGAGCTTAGAAAACCTTGAAACTTCTTCATAGGTAGGTAAAGTATTATCTTCATCAGAAGAAGATTCTTCATCCGAGGATTCATAATATTTACTACCACTATAATTATCATTCAATGATACATTGGTGATGGATTCAATATTGTGTACCTTAGCCATTAAATAATGATTTTCAATAGGTAACTTGGCAAGTAAACCAAGATTATTCTATCCAGAAGATTCGTAATCTGAAGATTCATCAGAAGAGTCTCCACTAGTGGAACTCCATGTGTCATTAGCTTTCAAAACTTTCTTAGCTTTAGCTTTGTAGTACTTATTTCTATTCCTTTCAGAATGATTTTCCTTTCTATATTTTCTCTTAAGAATAAGACAATATGGATTTATATATCCAGCTCTTTTTCATTCATAAAAAGCGACTTCAGAGTCTTTCTTATCCTTTATTTATTTATTCTTGTATCTATACTGGAAGTCTTTCTTCCCAACTATCTTGTTCATACTTTTAGCAAGATTATCTAGTTCATTATTAGAATGTTCACTTTCACTTGATTCAGATAAAACAGTAACCTTCTTAGAATTAGATCTTGTAACTCTCTCAGGAGTCTTGGCTTTCAAATAATTTGAAGTAGTTGTAAAAGAAACACTTCCATTTCCATCATTTTTCTTAACATTGTTAGCATATCTCTTCATTCTAGTCTCATGTTGAAGAAGAGTTCCAAAAATCTCATCAAGATTAATCTGTGAGACTTTTCTATTCTCATCAATAGTTGGTCTCTTTGATTTCCACTCATTAGGCATGATGTCTATAATCTTGTCTACAAGTGCCTCATCATCCAAACCTTTTTCACCCATGGATTGTAAGCTATTGAAAATAGTCATAAATATCTGTTGTACCTTACATATAGGTTCTCCATAAGGAAATAAAAAACCATGATACTCAGCTCTAAGCATAGCTCTTCTAGTTTCAATAACTTTGGAAGTTCCAAAATGAGTTACTTCAAGCTTCTTCCAAATACAATTTGCATATTCACAAGAAGAAATATGGATATATATATTCCTGGTCATGGAACACAACAAAGTATTGCGTACCTTATAGTTAAGTTGATATTATGACTTCTCTTGATTAGTAAAAGTTCTGACTTCCTTATCAGGAATCTTGTAGTCTCCACTAAGCATAACAACGTTTTCCACTCGAGTGTTAATAACAAAAGTCTTCATACAATCTCTCCAACATTCATAATCATTCCCATAAAAAATAGGTGGTCTAGTAGGATTAATATTGTCAATTGAACCAACATTCATTCCTTCCATCTTAAAGAAAATTATCTTTCCACACAAACTTTTCAGTAATAAAAGTTTGTAAACAAGGATAAAAATATCCTAAGCAAGGAAAATATAGAACAATGAAAAACTTGATCAAGAAAACTCATATGTGAATATAAGTATTTCAAAGACCTACTCTAATACTAATTATAGGATCAAAATGATGAATGTATATGCTCAATATACAAGAGGGGGGGGGGGTGAATTGTATACTTTAAAAAATTCCTTTAGAACTTTTAAAGATGGTAATGTTTAACAAAGTTAAACAAGGTAAAATCACAAGACCTCTTAGTTCTACAAACTTTCTTGATTCCATAAATGTGATTTCTGAAAATGAAACATGAGAAAATTTTAAAAAGTTAAGGATTCTACCTTAAAGCATATAGAATCTTACTAATCAGAGTATACAAGTACAAGAAAGTATAAGATAGTTATACTTTTCTTATCAATCAAAATGCATCAAAAATCTTGAAACAATAAAAGTAACAAGTAGTAAATCTTTTAACCCAAATAGAAGGGTATCCAACAACCTTGGATAATGGTCCCTTGATTTATACTTTCAAGAAAGTTTGTCTTACCCACACCAGGGTAAGCCCTCAATACGAATATCAGAGTCTGTCTTTCTATCCCCGCAAGCCCTCGAACTTCAAGGTAGTCGGTACCTCTGTCTTCCTATCCCCAAAATCCCTCAAATGTACTCAACAACATTCGGAGTCGCACGAAGCAATTCTAAACAAGATGTTCAGTACACACAAACTGTGGGAGTATCTCTCTAGAAATCACTTCAGCATCATGTAATCTCTAGAGTCATAGAACAATATCAAGATCGTTCAAATGAGCTCCTATTTATAGGCACATCTCCAACAGTCGACTCCCTCCTCCAATGGTCATATTTTTCCTTGAATTTTGGAGGGACTTGTATACATGTCACTCAAACAATGGTTGGTTAAAAATAGAATGCACAAAATCATTTGATAACTCAAACAAGAGTAAGTAAAATATGGTTTCTTAACCAAATTAATTTTTTGGAGTCTAAGTAAAAAACATTATGAGTCTAATCAGAAAACCATTCGGTGTCTATAATACATGAATATTTAGATTCTGTCTTCAAAAGAATTTGGAACCTAAATTCTGTAGAATTATGGAGTCTAAATTTTAAGGAAATTCAGAGTCTGAACTCAGAAATTTTGGAGTCTGAACTCAGAAAGTTCGGAGTCTGAATTCAGAGAATTCGGAGTCTGAACTCAGAAATTACGGATTTTGAATTCATAGAATTCATAACATGAATCTGGATCCTAAAACTTTGGATCAACTAACCTTTATCTATTATCTTCTATTCAGAGATTGGATTGACAATCGACATTTATTTCTGGGAAGATACTTCGGCAGACATTTAGAAGTAAGGAAGATATGAGAAGTTCGGAACAAGCTTATGTAGGAAGGGCATAACTTTAGCACACACGAGCTTTGAGATCGATGTTGGAAAGCCATCAGGAGGTCCTTTATATAGGCGTTTGAGGTGACGGTTCAACTTCCAAACTTAATCCAACAGTTGAAAAACCTTTTTTCCAGATCTGATGACTAAGAAGATGACTGAGGAAGAATTTTGATAGATTCTGATCTTTTGAGGTTTTTTAAGAAAAACATTCAGATTTAAGGAAAAGTGAATATGAAGAATTTAAAAACTAATGAAAATACCAACAAGTAAAAGATGATTAAAAAAATTTAAGAAAGTAAACATAACTTTCGGATTTCTAGTAAAATTATACTTAATGAGGAAAATTCTTCTTGAAGAACTTTAGATTCTAAAAATTTGATTACGAAAACTTTGACTACTAAAAATTTAAAACTACAAAAAACTTTAGACTATGAAAAAAAGTTTAGACTAAGAAATTTTTTTAGACTGTGAAAAATTCCATTATGAAAATTTTAAGTATGAAAATATTCATTACGAAAATTTTAAGTACACAAATCTTCATTACGAAAATTTTAAGTACAAAAATATTCATTACGAAAAATTTGAGTACAAATTTTTTTGAAAATATAACAAACAAATGTACCCCCCATATAAAAAGAAGTTCTTTACTGTAAGGCGATTGGTTTCAACAGGAAGTTAACATGGAAGATTACCTTATGGTTATCATTCCCAAATTCTGTTTTATATATTCAATTCTATCGGATGGTAAAGATTTTGTGAAAATATCAATAACTTGATCTTGTGTTCTGATAAATTGAAAAATGATATCTCCTTTTTGTGTGTGATTACTAAGAAAGTGATGCCTAATATCTATGTGTTTTGCATGAGAGTGATGTGCAGGGTTTTTACTTAGGGCAATGACACTAGTATTATCACACAAAATTTGTGTTTTGGTTAAACTTATACCATAGTCTGTCAGTGTGTGTTGCATCCACAACACTTGAGCACAACAACTTCCAGCTGCTACATATTCAGATTCAGCAGTGTAAAGTGATACTGAGTGTTTCTTTTTTCATGAACAAGTAACTAATGAATCCCCTAAAAAATGACAAGTTCCGGATGTACTTTTCCTATGCATTCTACATCCACCAAAGTCAGTATCCAAAAAACTTTTTAAAACAGAATCATTTCTGGAAGTATAAAAGAGTCCAATATTCATGGTTCCCTTTAAGTAGAAAAAAATACTTTTCACTGCCTTTAAATGAGATTCCTTAGGATTGGATTGATATCTTGTACATAAGTATACTGAAAACATTAATTCTGGATGACTAGCTATCAAGTAAAGTAGACTTCCTATCATACCTCTAAAAGATATTTGATATACTGGTTTCCCAACTTCATCTAGATCAAGTGAATTTGAGGTACCAACGGGAGTACTTATACTCTTAGTATTGTCATATCCATTCTTTTTAAGAAGATATTTAATATACTTATGTTGGGATATATAGATTCCTTCTGGTTTTTTAGAAATTTGAAAACCTAGGAAAAATGTTAACTCACCCATCATACTCATTTCAAACTCAAATTTCATTAGATCCACAAAGGAATCAGTTAAAGATTGCTGAGTTGAACCAAATATAATGTCATCAACATAAATTTTAACAATCAAAATATTTTTCTTATCTTTCTTTATAAAAAGGGCTGGATCGGCATTTCCCTTAACATAATTATTTTGAAGAAAAAATCATGTAAGTCTATCATACCAAGCTCGAGGGGATTTCTTAATTCCATAAAAGGATTTGGTAAGTTTGTAAACATGTTTAGGATGTTTTGTATCTTCAAAACCAGGAGGTTGTTCAACAAAAACTTCCTCTTGAACAAAAACATTAAGGAAAGCACATTTAACATCCATTTGGAAAAGTTTGAAATTGAAGAATGCTGCAAAGGTAAGTAGAATATGAATAGATTCAAGTCTATCTACTGAAGCATAGGTTTATTCATAGTCTATTCCTTCATGTTGATTATAGCCTTTAACAACCAATATAGCTTTATTTCTTAATATGATTCCATTTTCATCACATTTATTTCTGAAGACCCATTTTACTCCAATAACAGAAGTTTCCTCAGGTCTTTCAACTAAGGTCCAGACTTTATTCCTTTTGAATTCATTTAGATCATCTTTCATAGCTTTTATCCAATCATCATCACCTAAAGATTCATCAGTGCTTTTTGGTTCTAATTGGGAAAGGAATGATAGATGTTCTACTTCATTTATAAAGGAACTTCTAGTCCTTACAGGTTGATTTACATCACCAATGATACTATCACTGGGATGATTCTTAAGAAACAACTGATTTGGGTTTTGTAAAACCTATTCATCAACGTAGGGTAGGATATATTCTGGGGTAAATGCTTTAGAAATATCTTATTGAACATTTTTCTTATCAGAAGGATCTTCTAACAAGTGTTGATAATCAGTTTTTGAAAACACATCTAAAGATGTAGGTTGAGGTTGTTTAAAAACAAAAGGATCGGTTTCATCAAATTTGAAATGTACTGTTTTTTCAATAATATAGGTATTTTTATTGAAAACTATATAAGCCTTAGAAGTTATGGAGTAGCCTAAGAAAATTTCTTTATCAGATTTTGGTGTGAATTTGTGTAGATTATCTTTAGTATTCATAATGAATACCTTAAAACCAAAGACCTTTAATTATGAAAGTCTAGGTTTTCTACCATTCCATAACTCATAAGGAGTTTTATTAAGAAAAATTCTAATCAAAACACGATTTATAGTATAGAAAGCAGTACTTACAGCTTCAGCCCAAAAATGTTTGGCTACTGAATATTCACTCAACATGGTTCTTATTATCTCTTGAAGAATTCAATTTCTTATTTCAACAACACCATTTTGTTGAGGTGTTCTGGGTGTTGAGAAGTTATGATTAATTCCTTTTTTACTACAAAAGGTTTCAAAATCAGAATTTTGAAATTCACCTCCATGATCACTATGAATAGTTATCAAAGGAAGGTTTTTCTCATTTTTAACTTGGGTTATAAAACTTTTGAAATAAGAAAAAGCTTCAGATTTCTTTGCTAGAAAATATACCCATGTAAATCTGGTGTAATCATCAACTAAGACAAATACATAATATTTGCCTCTAATGCTTCCAGTTTGTGTTGGACCAAAAAGATCCATATGCATTAACTATAATGTATCAATAGTTGAGACTTCACCGACTGATTTAAAACTTGATTTATGTTTCCTTCTATATGGACAAGGATCACAAACTTTTTAAGAGTTAAATCTAAGATTCGGTAGATCCTTAACTAGTCTTTTCTTAGAGAGTTTTCATAGGTTCCTAGGATTACAGTGTCCTAACCTTCTATGCCACAACCAAGAATGATCTTCCATTACACTAAGGCATGGTAGATCTTGGCTTCTAAGGTCTTTTAAGTTTAATGTGTAAACATTCTCTTGCCTAAGGGAAGAAATAATAAACTCTTCCTTGTAATTGTGTACTAAGCACTTGTCATTCCTAAAATTCACAAGGTAACCTTCATCACATAATTTAATTACGCTAATGAGGTTGTGCTTAAGACCCTTAAAAAATAAAACATTTGAAATCAAAGTTTTTCCAAGAATATCATTATTACCTATACCAATAATTTCTCCCTTAGCATTATCTCTGAAAGTTACTTTTCCTCCTTTCGTCTTGATAATATTTTCAAAGTTTTTGTTACCATTCATATTCTGGGAACATTAACTATCCATGTACCATGTATTGCTGTTGGTACTATCTTTATTTTCTTGAAAATAAGAGAGTTAGACTTTCAGAACCCAAACTTTCTTGGATCCAGAAACTCCAGAAAGCAAAATTTTAGGAATCCACACTTTCTTTGAAAAATAATCTTTATGAAAAACTAAAGACTGAGTTTTGTTTAAGGAACAATTTTTTTCCCAATACCCACCACACTGACATTTACTGCAGAAAGGAGCTCTTTGAGGAACAAAATAATTGTTACTAAAAATCGGTTTTGAACTAGTATAACCAAAACCAGAATTATTCCTTAAAGGTCGAATTTGGGAAAACATCTTATCAAAGTTTTACTTCCCTAAGGTAAAGTTTGACAAACACTTACTCAAGGAAAATATTTCTGACTTTAGTCTAATCACTAAGTTCTTATCTTCAAAAACATTAGTTTTAACACTAGAGTTAGGCTCGAAAACATTTTTCTTAGAAATTACTTTTTCTAGATCCTTAGAAAGTTTGTCCATCTCAGAATAAACTTCCTCAAGGGTTTTTGAAATACTTTCAAAATCAAGGGTTTTCTTATCAACATCTTTAGAAAGTTCTGATATTTCCTTAGTAAGAATAGAAATCCTAGAATTTTCCTTATCAAGTGTTTTCTTGACTTTTTTCATTCTCAAGGAGCTTAGAAAACCTAGAAACTTCTTCATAGGTAGGTAAAGTATTATCTTCATTATAAGAATATTCTTCATCTGAGGATTCATAATATTTACTATAACTATAATTAGAATTCAATGATACATTGGTGATGGATTAAGCATTGTGTACCTTAGCCATTAAACAATGATTTTCAATAGGTAACTTGGCAAGTAAACCAAGATTCTTTTGTCCAGAAGATTCGTAATCTGAAGATTTATCAGAAGAGTCTCCACCACTGGAACTCTAGGTGTCATTAGCTTTCAAAACTTTCTTAGCTTTAGCTTTTTAGTACTTCTTTCTATTCCTTTAAGAATTCTTTTCCTTTCTATCTTTTCTCTTAAGAATAGGAAAATCTGGCCTTATATGTTCAGCTCTTTTGCATTCATAACAAGCGACTTCAGAGTCTTTCTTATCCTTTCTTTCTTTCTTCTTGTATCTATATTGGAAGTCTTTATTCCCAACTATCTTGTTCATCATTCAAGAAAGATTAGCTAGTTCATTCTTAGAATGTTCACTTTCACTTGATTTAGATAAAATAGAAACCTTCTTATACTTAGATCTTGTAACTCTCTCAGGAGTCTTGGCTTTCATATAATTTGAAGTAGTTTTAAAATCAACACTTCCATTTTTATTATTTTTCTTAACATTGTCAGCATCTATCTTCATTATAGTCTCATGTGGAAGAAGATTTCCAAAAATCTCATCAAGAGTAATCTATGAGAATTTCCTCTTCTCATCAATAGATGTTCTCTTTGATTCCCACTCATTAGGCATGATGTATATAATCTTGTGTACAAGTGCCTCATCATCCAAACCTTTTTCACCCATGGATTGTAAGTTGTGGACAATAGTCATAAATCTCTGTTGTATCATACATATAGGTTCTCCATAAGGAAAGAAAAAACCATGATACTCAGCTCTAAGAATTGCTCTTCTAGTTTCAATAACTTTGGAAGTTCTAAAATGAGTTACTTCAAGATTCTTCCAAATACAATTTTCAGCTTCACAAGAAGAAATCTGGCTATATATATTCCTGGTCATGGAACACAACAAAGTATTGCATACCTTATAGTTAAGTTGATATTCTGACTTCTCTTGATTAGTAAAAGTTCTGACTTCCTTATCAGGAATATTGTAATCTCTAGTAAGCATAACAAAGTTTTCCACTCCAGTGTTAATAACAAAAGTCTTCATACGATCTCTCTAATATTCATAATCATTCCCATAAAAAATAGGTGGTCTAATAGGATTAAGATTTTCAATTGAACCAACATTCATTCCTTCCATCTTAAAGAAAAATATCTTTTCACACAAACTTGTCAGTAATAAAAGTTTGTAAACAAGGATAAAAATATACTAAGTAAGGAAAATATAGAACAATGAAAAACTTGAGCAAGAAAAATTATATGTAAATATAAGTATTTCAAAGACCTTCTCTGATACCAATTGTAGGATCAAAATGATGAATGTAGATGCTTAATATACAAGGGGGGGGGGGTGAATTATATACTTTAAAAAATTACTTTGGAACTTTTAGAGATGGTAATGTTTAACAAAGTAAAACAAGGTAAACTCACAAGACCTCTTAGTTCTACAAACTTTCTTGATTCTGGAAATGTGATTCCAAAAATGAAACTTGAGAAAAGTTTACAAAGATAAATATTCTACCATAAGTGTACAAAATATTACTAATTAGAGTATACAAGTACAAGAAAGTATAAGATAGTTATACTTTCCTTATTAATCAAAATGCATCATAAAACTTGAAACAATACAAGTTATAAGTAGTAAATCTTTGAACCCAAAGAGAAGGGTATCCAACAACCTTTGATAAAAGTCCCTTGATTTATACTTTCAAGAAAGTCTGTCTTACCCACACCTGGGTAAACCCTCGACACAAATATCAGAGTCTCTCTTGCTATCCCCACATGCCCTCAAACTTCAAGGTAGTTGACACCTCTGTCTTCCTATCCCCAGAATCCCTCGAATGTACTCAGCAGCATTTGGAGCTGCACGAAGCAATTCTGAACAAGATGTTCAGTACACACAAACCTTGGGAGTCTCTCTCTAGAAATCACTTCAGCCGCATGTAATCTCTAGTGTCGTAGAATAGTATGGAGCTCATTCAAATGAGCTCCTATTTATAGGCACATCTCCAACGGTCGGCTCCCTACTCCAATGGTCATATTTTTCCTTGAATTTCAAAGGTACATGTACACATGTCACTCAAACAACGTTTGGTTAAAAACAGAATGCACAACATTGTTTTATAACTCAAACAAGAGTAATTAAAATATGGTTGCTTAACCAAATTCATTTTTCGGAGTCTAAGGGAAAAAATTCAGAGTGTAATCAAAAAACCATTTGGTTTCTATAATACATGAATATTCAAATTCTGTCTTAAAAAGAATTTGGAACCTAAATTCTAAAGAATTATGGAGTCTGAATTTCAAGGAAATTAAGAGTCTGAATTCATAAGAATTAGAAGTCTAAATTCATAGAATTCAGAGTCTGAACTCAAAAAGTTTGGAGTTTGAATTCAGAGAATTCAGAGTCTGAACTCAGAAAGTTTGGAGTCTGAACTCAGAAAGTTTGGAGTCTGAATTCAGAGAATTCAGAACCTGAATCTGGATCCTAAAAACAGAATGCTCTATATCTAAGTATTTATAAGATTCAGAGGTTTTGGATATGAAATCGAATTTTATACTTAGAAATAAAATGAGTTAGGTTTAGAGAAATTATGACAAGAACAATAAAAACAAGGTAAGGATAAATTTTCCTTGAGGAAGGAAAATTTTCCTTATTAAGAGAAAACATAGGGGAAAATAAATTTTCCTTAAGATAGAGTGTTTGTGATTTTCAAAACACGAAGGAATGGAAAAGTCATAAGGTCTCCCCTTTTTGGAAAGCACAAATATCCTTACGAAAAAGAATATAAGGACTTAGAAAATATTTTTCTAGACTTTGAAAATAAAACTTATCTCCCTTAACACATGGGAAAAGATGAATACGACTAACTCCCCATTAGGATTTGGAAACACTAAGGATTGTATTCTTGATTTCCAGATTGAGACTTATCATTTTATTGCATAAGAAAATATTCTTGGATAAGAACTCCCCCTTAGATGGACTCCCCCTTACTTAAGAAAATTTCCTCTTTACTTAGTATTATTTTTAACATTCCTTTCTCCCCCTTTGTGATTTTAAAAAAGGAATAGAGGGAATGGAAAAGAAAATATGGTACCTAAAATATTAGTACTAGACAATGAAATTTATAAAGAGGAACCCAAAATTTTATTATGATTTGAAAAATTTATACAAGGAAGAAATATAAAAAAAGACCGGAATTGAACAAGATTATCCTTCCTTCTTCTTCGAAATCAGATTATTCACTATGGTTTTGAGCTTCTTCAGTTCCTTGTGATCCTCCTCTGCACGTTCAAGAATTTGATCCTGATCTTCCGTTTACTTCTCTAAGGATTTGATTTTTTCTTCCCGAGCCTTAAGATATTCTGCCTGATCTTTCAACACTTCTTCTTACTTAGTAAATTTTTTACTCAAGTTTGATTCTAAGATCTCTTTACCTCTTTTAATACTGAGCAACTGAATACAACTTCCCATTCAGATCTTTCACTTCTTGCTTCCCAGTATTTTCTTCAAGAGATAAATTTTCTTTAAAAGACTTGGTGAGATCTTTGAACTTACTATCTTCGGTCTCAAATGCATCCTTAAAATTATCTTGAAACTCATCAAGAATTTTCATGTCTTCCACAGTTTTCTTTGACCAACTAGTCATATTCTTGCAAGATATTTTGTGGGCTTTGTAGTTTATGAAAAAAGTTTTGAAATCAACCTCAAGTTTGATGCACTTATCTATCACCATGGATAATGAATCAGATTTTTGATTTAATGAATGTTGAATCATCTAGAATATAGAGTCTATGATTAGAAATAGAGGGATAGTTCCAACAAATTTTTTCAAACACTGGAATAAAAAATCATGTCCAAGAGAGGACGATTCTGAATCAGAGATTTTTCTTGGTGAGGATTCTTTTTCTAACTCAGCAAGTTTCCTCTTTGATGAAGTACCAAATTCTTTCTTCTTCACTACAGATTTTCTAGGTGTATCAACTAACACCTGTTTTCCCTTATCAACTTTCAGAATGAATTCTTCTTGATTGGGTGATTCGTGTTCACTATCAGATAGTTTCTCAAGTTTATCTTCATCTACCTCTTCATTCTCAACTCCTACCTCAACATCCTCTACCTGAATGAAATCATGGTTGGAGCTTTCTTCTTCAGACACTTTGTTCATTTCTTCTCCACTTTTCTCATCTTTCCCTAGGGTAACAAGTTTTGAAGACTCATCTTCAGAGGTTCAGAATGATAATTTTTCAGAAGGACTTTCCTTCTCATGAAAATCTTCAAATTGCTTTATCAAGTCTTCAGTATCACCACTGCCTTCTTCTTCTTCTTCTTCTACTTGTTTCTCAAGCTCTTCAGTAGCCTTTTCCTTCAAATATTTTTCCTCAGCAGGTTCCAGGCCAAAATTAGGATCCCCCTATTTCTTATTTTTCTTATCTTCTCTCCACTTTTCTACTACTTCATCAGGATAAGCTTTTTTCTTCTTTGGCTTTGGGGGTGCTGACTGAATTTCCTTAGCCGCTGGGGTTTTTTCCTTCTCTTCTACTTCTTTCACCTTCCTAGTCCTTCCACCCTTTTTAGAGGTTTCAGCCACCTCCTCTTTCTTTGAAAGAGTTTCACATTCCTATTTAGTCAAATCATATAATACTTCATATTCTTTGGAAAAACCAATTTTCATCCTTCTCAAAGTATCATCACTCAACAACATGACTTTGAAATTCCTCGACTTAGAATTACAAGGAATTTTGAAGGATTCTAAACACCGAACAATCATCTTTGACAGAATGGCTGGATACATAATAATTTGAGATTTCAAATTCCCATTCTTAATATTCTGAATTGTAATCAGAATGTAATTAACCAAATTTATCTTCCTTAGATTCACCAAAAAATCCAAAATATAGATGTCACTCTTCTTTAGAGTATCCTTATCATCTTTTCTCAGAATAATGAATCCTTGTACCAAAAATTCAAGAATCTGAAAGTTTGTAGTCTGGTAAAGAATCTTCAGAGTCTTTACTTCTAAAAGACTAAGGAAAGCTGTGGCCTTCACCTTATCAATAATTCCTTGAACATCAGTTATCTTGTGAGTACAGAACTCATCATATCCTTCATAAGGAATACCAACCAAGCTTGCAGCCTTGGTGTAAGAAAGTGAATAAGTCTTTCCATAACACTTGAAAGAAAAATTACTCCTGCCTTCTTCCTTAAAGAAAGTTACTAACTCATAGAACTCTACTAATAACTCCGAATATACCAAATCCTGAGATTTTGGTTTTGAAATACATACACTCTCCCAGCCATTGAGTTTGATATTATTAGAAACGATAGTCATATTTGGCATAAAACTTTGGATCAACTAACCTTTCTCTATATATCTGTCATTCAGAGATTGTCTTGATAATCGACATTTCTTTCTGGGAAGAGACTTCAACAGAAATTCAAAAGTAAGGAAGATATGAGAAGTTCAGATTGAGATTATGTAGGAAGGGTAGAGCTTCAACACACACGAGCTTTGAGATCGATGTGGGAAAACCATCAGGAGGTCCTTTATATAGGCATTTGAGGTGATTGTTCATCTTCCAAACTTAATCCAATAGTTGAAAAACCTTATGTCCAGATCCGATGACTAAAAAGATGACCGAGGAAGAATTTTGATAGATTCTGATCTTTTGAGGTTTTTTAAGGAAAACATTCGGATTTAAGGAAAAGTGAATATGAAGAATTTAAAAACGAATGAAAATACCAAAAAGTAAAAGATGATTACGAAAATTTAATAAAGTAAACACACCTTTTGGATTTCTAGGAAGATTATTCGTAATTAGGAAAATTTTTCTTGAAGAACTTTAGATTCCAAAAATTTGATTATGAAAACTTTGACTACGAAAAATTTAAAACTACAAAAAATTTTAGTCTACGAAAAAAATTTAGACTACAAAAAGTTTTTAGACTGTGAAAAATTCCATTACAAAAATTTTAAGTACGAAAATCTTCATTATGAAAATTTTATGTACAAAAATCTTCATTATGAAAATTTTAAGTAAGAAAATCTTCATTACGAAAAATTTGAGTACAATTTTTTTTGAAAATATAACAAAAAAATGTACTCCCCCCTATGAAAAGGAGTTCTTTACTATAAGACGATTGGTTTCAACAGGAAGTTAACATGGAATATTACCTTAAGTTTATCATTCCTAACTTCTATTTAATATATTCAAATCTATCGGATGGTAAATATTTTGTGAAAATATCAGCAATTTGATCTTGTGTTCTGATAAATTAAAGAATGATATCTCCTTTTTGTGTGTGATTCTTAAGAAAGTGATGCCTAATATCTATGTGTTTTGCATGAGAGTGATGTTCAGAGTTTTTACTTAGGGAAATGACACTAGTATTATCACACACAATTTGTGTTTTGGTTAAACTTATACTATAGTCTGTGAGTGTGTGTTGCATCCACAACACTTGAGCACGACAACTTCTAACTACTACATATTCAGCTTCAGTAGTGGAAAGTGCTACTGAGTGTCGCTTTTTTCATGAACAAGAAACTAACGAATCTCCTAAGAAATGAAAAGTTCCAGATGTACTTTTCCTATCCATTCTACATCCACCAAAGTCTGCATTCTAAATTTTTTTTAAAACAAAATCATTTCTAGAAGCATAAAAGAGTCCGAGATTCATGGTTCCCTTTAAGGTGCGAAAAATACTTTTCACTGCCTTTAAATGAGATTCCTTAGGATTGGATTGATATCTTGCGCATAATCATACCAAAAACATTAATTTTGGATGACTAGCTGTCAAGTAAAGTAGACTTCCTATCATACCTCTAAAAGATTCTTGATCTATTGGTTTCCTAGCTTCATCTAGATCAAGTGAATTTGTTGTACCAATGGGAGTACTTATAATCTTAGTGTTGTCATATCCATACTTTTTAAGAAGATATTTAATATACTTATATTGGGATATATAGATTCCTTTTGGTATTTGAGAAATTTGAAAACCTAGAAAAAATGTTAACTCACCCATCATACTCATTTCAAACTCAGATTTCATTAGATCCTCAAAGGAATCAGTTAAAGATTGTGGAGTTGAACCAAATATATTTTCATCTACATAAACTTGAACAATCAAAACATTTTTCTTATCTTTATTTATAAAAAGGGTTGGATTGGCATTTCCCTTAACATAATTATTTTTAAGAAAAAATATTGTAAGTCTATCATACCAAGATCGAGGGGCTTGCTTAAGTCCATACAAAGCTTTGGTAAGTTTGTAAACATGTTTAGGATATTTTTTATCTTCAAAACCAAGAGGTTGTTCAACAAAAACTTCCTCTTGAACAAAACCATTAAGTAAAGCACATTTAACATCCATTTGGAAAAGTTTGAAATTAAAGAATGCTGCAAAGGCAAGTAGAATACGAATAGATTCATGTCTAGATACTGAAGCATAAGTTTCTTCATAGTCTATTCCTTCTTGATGATTATATCCTTTAACAACCAATCTAGCTTTATTTCTTACTATGATTCAATTTTCATCACATTTATTTTTGAAGACCCATTTTACTCCAATAACAGAAGTTTCCTTAGGTCTTTCAACTAAGGTCCAGACTTTATTCCTTTCGAATTAATTTAGCTCATCTTTCATAACTTTTATCCAATCATCATCACCTAAATCTTCATCAATAATTTTTGGTTCTAATTGGGAAATGAATGCTAGATGTTCTACTTCATTTCTTAAGGAACTTCTAGTCCTTACAGGTTGATTTACATCACCAATGATACTATCACTGGGATGATTCTTAAGAAACAACTGATTTGGGTTTTGTAAAACCTGTTCATCAACGTAGGGTAGGAAATCTTCTGGGTTAAATGCTTCAGAAATATCTTCTTGAATATTTTCCTTATGAGAAGGATCTTCTTACAAGGGTTGATAATCAGTTTTTTAAAACACATCCGAAGATGTAGGTTGAGGTTGTTTAAAAACAGAAGGATCAATTTCATCAAATTTAACATGTACTATTTCTTCAACAATACAAGAATTTTTATTGAAAACTCTATAAGCCTTAGAAGTTATGGAGTAGCCTAAAAAAATCCCTTCATCATATTTCGGTGAAAATTTGCGTAGATTATCTTTATTATTTAGAATGAATACCTTACAACCAAAAAACTTTAAGTAGGAAAGTCTAAGTTTTCTACCATTCCATAACTCATTAGGAGTTTTATTAAGAAAAGGTTTAATCAAAACATGATTTATAGTATAACAAGTAGTACTTACAACTTCATCCCAACAATGTTTGGCTACTGAATATTCACTCAACATGGTTCTTGTTATCTTTTGAATAATTATATTTCTTATTTCAACAAAACCATTTTGTTGAGGTGTTATGGGTGCCAAGATGTTACGAGTAATGCATTTTTTACTACAAAAGGTTTCAAAATTAGAATTTTGAAATTCACCTCCATGATCACTATGAATAGTTATCAAAGGAAGGTTTTTATAATTTTTAACTTGGTCTCTAAAACTTTTAAAATAAGAAAAAGCTTCATATTTCTTTGCTAGAAAATAGACCCATGTAAATCTAGTATAATCATCCACTAAGAAAAATACATAATATTTGCCTCCAATGCTTCCAGTTTGTATTGGATCAAAAAGATCCATATGCACTAATGGTAATTCATCAGTAGTTGATACTTCACTGACTAATTTAAAACTTGATTTATGTTTCTTTCCATATTGACAAGGATCATAAACTTTTGAAGAATCAAATCTAAGCTTCGATAGATCCTTAACTAGTCTTTTCTTAGAGAGTTTTCATAGGTTACTAAGATTATTGTGTCCTAACCTTCTATGCCACAACCAAGAATGATCTTCCATTCCACTAAGGCAAGGTAGATCTTGGCTTCTGAGTTCTTTTAAGGTTAATGTGTAAAAATTCTCTTGCCTATGGGCAGAAAGAATAAACTCTTCCTTGGAATTGTGTACTAAGAAATTTTCATTCCTAAAATTCATAAGGTAACCTTCATCACATAATTGACTTATGCTAATGAGGTTGTTCTTAAGACCCTTAACAAATAAAACATCTGAAATCAAAGTTTTTCCAAGAAGATAAATGTTACCTATACCAATAATATCTCCCTTAGCATTATCTTTGAAAGTTAATTTTCTTCCATTCATCTTGATAATATTTTCAAAGTTTTTGTTACCAGTAATATTCCAGGAACATCCACTATCCATGTACTATATATTTCTATTGGTACTATCTTCATTTTCCTAAAAATAAGAGAGTTAGACTTTTATAACCCAAAATTTCTTGGATCCAGAAACTTTAGAAAGAAAAATTTTAGGAATCCACACTTTTTTTGAAAAATAAGCTTTATGAAAACCTAATGACTGAGTTTTGTTTAAGGAACAATTTTTTTCCCAACTCCCACCACACTGAAATTTAGTTCAGAAAGGATCTCTTTGAGGAAAAAAATAATTGTTACTAAAAATCGGTTTTGAACTAGTATAACTAAAACCAGAATTATTCCTTAGAGGTCGAATTTGGGAATACATCTTATCAAAAATTTTATTCCCTAAGGTAAAGTTTTACAAAAACTTCCTCAAGAAAAATATTTTTGACTTTAGTCTAATCACTAAGTTCTTATCTTCAAAAGCATTAGTTTTAACACTAGAGTTAGGCTCGAAAATAGTTTTCTTATAAATTACTTTTTCTAGATCCTTAGAAAGTTTATCCTTCTCAGAATTAACTTCCTAAAGGGTTTTTGAAATACTTTCAAAATCAAGGGTTTTCTTATCAAGATCTTTAGAAAGATCTTATATTTCCTTAGTAAGAATAGAAATCCTAGAATTTTCCTTATCAAGCTTTTTCTTGACTTTTTTCATTCTCAAGGAGCTTAGCAAACCTAGAAACTTATTCATAGGTAGGTAAAGTGTTATCTTCATCAGAAGAAGATTCTTCATCCGAGGATTCATAATATTTACTATCACTATAATTAGAATTCAATGATACATTGGTGATGGATTCAACATTGTGTACATTATCCATTAAACAATGATTTTCAATAGGTAACTTGGTAAGTAAACAAAGATTCTTCTGTCCAGAAGATTCGTAATCTAAAGTTTCATCAGAAGAGTCTCCACCATTGGAACTCCATGTGTCATTATCTTTCAAAACTTTTTTAACTTTATCTTTGTAGTACTTCTTTCTATTCCTATTAGAATGCTCTTCCTTTCAATCTTTTCTCTTAAGAATAGGACAATCTGGCCTTATATGTCCAGCTCTTTTGTATTCATAACAAGTGACTTTAGAGTCTTTATTATCCTTTCTTTCTTTCTTCTTGTATCTATACTGGTAGTCTTTCTTCCCAACTATATTGTTCATCCTTCAAGAAAGATTAGATAGTTCATTCTCAGAAGGTTCACTTTCACTTGATTCAGATAAAACAATAACCTTCTTAGTCTTAGATCTTGTAACTCTCTCAGGAGTCTTGGCTTTCATATAATTTGAAGTAGTTGTAAAAGCAACACTTTTATTTACATTATTTTTCTTGAAATTGTCAACATCTATATTCATTATAGTCTCATATTGAACAAGAGTTCTATAAATCTCATCAAGAGTAATCTGTGAGATTTTCCTATTCTCATCAATAGTTGTTCTCTTTGATTCCCACTCATTAGGCATGATGTCTATAATATTGTCTACAAGTGGCTCATCATCAAAACCCTTTTCACCCATGGATTGTAAGCTATTGAAAACAGTCATAAATCTCTATTGTACCTTACATATTGGTTCTCCATAAGGAAAGAAAAAACCTTGATACTTATCTCTAAGCACAACTCTTCTAGTTTCAATAACTTTCAAAGTTCCAAAATGAGTTACTTCAAGCTTATTCCAAATACAATTTGCAGCTTCACATGAAGAAATCTGGATATATATATTCCTGGTCATGATACACAAAAAAGTATTGCGTACCTTATAGTTAAGTTGATATTCTAACTTCTCTTGATTAGAAAAAGTTCTGACTTCCTTATCAGGAATCTTGTAATCTCTAGTAATCATAACAAAGTTGTCCACTCCAATGTTAATAAAAAAATTATTCATATGATCTCTCCAATATTCATAATCATTCCCATAAAAAATAGGTGGTCTAATAGGATTAATATTATCAATTGAACCAACATTCATTCCTTCTATATTAAAGAAAAATATCTTTCCACACAAACTTGTCAGTAATAAAAATTTGTAAACAAGGATAAAAATATCCTAAACAAGGAAAATATAGAACAATGAAAAAATTGAGCAAGAAAACTAATATGTGAATATAAGTATTTCAAAGACCTGCTCTGATACCAATTGTAGTATCAAAATGATGAATGTAGATGCTCAATATACAAGAGGGGGGGGGGTGAATTGTATTCTTTAAAAAATTCCTTTGGAACTTTTAAAGATAGTAATGTTTAATAAAGTTAAACAAGGTAAACTCACAAGACCTCTTAGTTCTACAAACTTTCTTGATTCCGGAAATGTGATTCCAAAAATGAAACTTGAGAAAAGTTTACAAAGATAAAGATTCTACCTTAAAGCGTATAGAATCTTACTAATCGAAGTATACAAGTACAATAAAGTATAAGATAGTTATACTTTACTTATCAATAAAAATGAAGCAGAAAACTTGAAACAATACAAGTAACAAGTAGTAAATCTTATAACCCAAAGAGAAGGGTATCCAACAACCTTGGATAAAGGTCCCTTGATTTATACTTTCAAGAAAGTCTATCTTACCCACACCAGGGTAAACCCTCGATATGAATATCAGAGTCTGTCTTGCTATCCCTGCAAGCCCTCAAACTTCAAGGTAGTTGAAACCTCTGTCTTATTATCCCTGGAAGCCCTCAAATGTACTCATCAACATTTAGAGTCGCATGAAGCAATTCTGAACAAGATGTTCAGTACGCACAAATCACGAGAGTCTCTCTCTAGAAATCACTTCAGCAGCATGTAATCTCTAGAGTTGTAGAACAGTTTTGATCTCGTTCAAATGAGCTCCTATTTATAGGCATATCTCCAACGGTCGTCTCCCTCCTCCAACAGTCATATTTTTCCTTGAATTTCGGAGGGACCAGTACACCTGTCACTCAAACAATGGTTGGTTAAAAATAGAATGCATGCCATCGTTTTATAACTCAAACAAGAGTAAGTAAAATATGGTTGCTTAACAAAATTCATTTTTCAGAGTCTAAGGAAAAAAATTTGGAGTCTAATCAAAAAACCATTCAGTGTCTATAATACATGAATATTCAGATTCTATCTTCAAAAGAATTTGGAACATGAATTCTATAGAATTCCAGAGTCTGAATTTCAAGGAAATTCAGAGTTTGAATTCATAAGAATTTGGAGTCTGAATTCATAGAATTCTAAGTCTGAAATCAGAAAGTTCAGAGTCTGAACTTAGAAAGTTCGGAGTCTGAATTCAGAGAGTTCAGAGTCTATACTCAGAAAGTTTGGAGTCTAAACTCAGAAAGTTCAGAGTCTGAATTCATATAATTCAGAGTCTGAACTCAAAAAGTTCGGAGTCTGAATCCAGAGAATTCAGAACCTGAATCCGGATCCTAAAAACATAATTCTCTATATCTAAGTATTTATAAGATTCCGAGGCTTTGGATATGAAACCGAATTTTATACTTAGAAATAAAATGAGTTAGGTTTAGAGAAATTATGACATGAACAATTAAAACAAGGTAAGGATAAATTTTCCTTGAGGAAAGAAAATTTTCCTTATTAAGATAAAACAGAGGGGAAAAGAAATTTTCCTTAAGATAGAGTGTTTGTTATTTTCAAAACATGAAGGAATGGAAAAGTCATAAGGAAACCTTATTGAATCAACACCATCTGTACGACAACCGGTAAACGCATCCCATGCTTCTTGGGTTATAAGGTGTGCATAGATAAGCAGTGGGCATGTGTTTATTTTCCCTTTATAATTTTTAAGATGATGTATTGTTAGTATTGTGTGAAATCCTCTGTGAATTAATCCAGAAAGTATTAATACATACTTCTTATGGGATTCATCTACTATAAATGCACTTTACAATGGATGATGAAGAGTAAGTCAATGATTCATTATATTATTTTTCTAGTAAAATAAGGAAATGATAACCTAATGTCACTATAATCTCTTTCCACATCAGCGTCTTAAGCCCTATCATGACATGGTGCCACGAATATACGTCAATCGACACACATTTATGAGTGACGATTTTAATATAACTGTTGAACATGGGTTTATTGGAGTTAACATACTGAACCTGATCATTCTATCCAAACTCATATTTGATGCCTTTGGCTTTCGCCTTAATTATTTTTGTTAACACCATCAAACTATGATGCTCATTTTTTTCCACGATGTCAGTCCTTCGTTGCCTACTATTTCCTCAGAATCAACATTGTCAATATGTTCCTCTGGAGTGGTGGTATCAGAATGTGTAGATGGATGTTGTACCTCTACACTAGGAGCAACAATAGGTTGATAAACCTGCTGTTCCTTAGGAATGGGAGCACCAACATGTGCAGAAGGTCACTTCTCTTCACTTCGAGCAACAACAGGTTGAGAGACCTTTTGTTCCTCAAGAATAGGAGAATCGACATGTGCAGAAGGTTGCTCCTTTGCACTATGAGCAACAATAGGTTGAGATAACTGTTGTTCCTCTGGAATGAGAGCACTAAAACTTGCAGAAGTTATTATCTGCAGAAGTGGTTTACCATTTAATTTAGAGCACATAAATGCTGCAAAAAATGGATAATAACATGAGATAACACGATGTATATTACAAAAGAATGTAACCTGATTATTGAACACTCTTTTTTCTTTTTTAAAGTTTGAAGGGATTTGAACCATCTATCGACTGAAGTTCCCAGTCAGGATCCAAGTATCACTGAGAGGGGGAGGGGGTGAATCAGTGATATATTTTTCTTATTATGTTTCCTGCTTTTTGAAACAACCTTCGCCTCCCGTTAAAGAGTTTCTTCCCTGCTGAACACACACAACCACAGGAACAAAAGATTTACAAGGTTCACTACTCAACAAGAGTAGATACGTCCTTGGTATGGTACAGAAACAATCCAGTACCACACAATCCACTAGAAAACAATCCTTTAATGTGGAATACAATGAGTAGGATATACCCTTACAATCATGTAGCACTTGGAAAACAATCCGCAAGTGTGTGTGAACCCTCTTAGCATAAATAGGGAATTACAGTATTTCAGTGCTTCTTTACAATTGAACAAGTGTATTCTTTGAAGTACAAAACTTCACTTTCTTACCCAGAAGCCGGTAAGAACTATCTTACGCACAAACGAATATGTACAAAGACCACAATTTTTTCGTGTAGTCTTTAGGGTACCTTGCGCTCAATTCAAATGGCTTGCGCGTAAAAATTCCCTTTTGGTGTGAAAAACTTTTTTGCACAACTTTCCTTTTTCGCGCAACTTTTCACTTTTCGCGCAACCTTTCACTTTTCGCATAGCTTCTTATTTTTCACACAACTTCCCACTTTTTCACGCAACGTTTCTCTTTTCATGAAAACCTCTGTCTTTTTGCACAACTCACTTAGTGTATGATTTTACGCACATCAGAGCTCAAGATTTTATCTAAGTGTCGAGCCACACATAATGAGTGGGGGTCACCTCATATTTATAGGCCTTTTTAACTCCGCGTGAAAAACACTAACCCACACGTAAAAACCCCTTCGTGCGCGTAAAAAACTCTTTCACTTAACTTCATATTTCACGCAATGCTCCAATATTTCTCGCACATCATGACTTTTCCAATTTTCAAGATTCTAATCTCGAAACACCTTTTGCGCGAAAAACTTCATTCCTCTATTCTACGCACCACGCCAATATTTCACACAACCTTTATTTTCCGTGAATTCCGCTGATATTTCACGCACAACTTTATTTTTCATGCATCCTGCTGATTTTTCGTGCATCCCTCAAATATTTCGCACATCCCACAAATATTTCATGTAGACATTTTATTTTTTGCACATCCCACTGATTTTTCATGCATCCCGCTACTATTTTGCGCAGCCTTCATTTTTTTCGCGTACTCTGCCCAATTTTTTTCGCACTGCATGCCTTTGACATTTTTCAATGTTCTGACCATGAATCATGACTTGTGCGTAAAAATATAAACCATCTTCAATCTTGCGTGCAACATCCATTACCAAAAACACATTTCTTCATCTCCCATTTTTTAAGCCCTAAAATTTGGCAAACACTGGAAAACGACACCACCTTAAACTGTTTTATTGTGCCGCCTCCAGATTGTCCATTCCTTTTTCATTTCTCTCTTTACTGCTTCCTATAACCATTCTTCATCTTTCATCACGAACTCCACTATCATGATATATATCCTTTGATAGACCAGATTTAGCATTGTCAGAGTTACAATGGAAAGTACTGAAACTTCCCTATCTTCCTATAGCATCATTCCTTCCAATCAAAACTGTATATGACTGGAATCATCATTTCTCCCCCTTTCCTTCATAAGGCTTGCATCACAAGTTCTTCTGACTTATGATATTTGTGAAATACATATCAGTAAAGCATCGTCTGGTTTTCAAGTCCTTTACAAAGTGAATTGATTTATCTTCTTTGACAACAAAAAACAACACTCCGTAATAAAAAACCCTTCTTACTTCCTTATCCATCCAACTTGGTCCCAACATAGATGATCCAAATCCCGTTATTGTGGTCTCTTCTGACATACAAAACACCATCTACATTGGGACAACTGCGAAATGGTTGCGACTTCCCAATGAAAGGGTCATCCTCAATTGAATTTTCATCTGAACCTTTAGTGGTTTTGGTCTATAACATAATAATTGACTACTTTTGGTTTACAGGATCTGTAACATAAAATACTTGTACTGCCTATGATGCCATTATAAACGGTTCGTCTTTGCACCCTTTCTTACTGAAATCAACTTTTATGAATCCCAATAATTTATTTTAATGACACTCCTATTATCAAACCACTTGTATTGAAAAATAAACACTTGGAATGTTATATAATCCAACTCCCATATTTTTTTGATGATTCCAAAGTATGAAATATTCATGTAAATTGGATTTATGTCCTTAGTACCAGAAACATGCATCGCTTCAGCCATGAGTGTAACTCCACTATTTTACATGGTACTATCTTCATCATGCTCATTTGTATAGAATATATAACCATCAATTACATAATCTTTGTAAGATAATATATACACACTTGGTCCTCTATCTAGCCATCAAAGTCATTCTAAAATTGAATTTGGATTTTCATCCGACTCTTTTAAAATATGGTCCCGAAATCATCATATAAACTCTTGATTATGTGTATTTTATATCCATATTTCATACCTTAATAGATTCAAATACCTAAGAATTTATTTGTGGGTTTTGACATATGGTACAACCTCCAAACTGTTATGAAAAATGTAAAGGTGGGCTTGCTCCCAATCTGTAATATTGATTGTGACAAAATCTCTTTCAACAATTCCTTCACCCGAAATCCACCCAGTGGGATGATATTTCTGTAGACCAATGCTTTCTACACTAGATAGTTATTCGGTATAGAATTCAACAACTTCCTCAATAATATATCGCTCCGCAATACAACCCTTTGGTTGACTTCATTTTTTGATATACCCTTTCAAAATCTTCATATACCGTTTAATGGGGTGCATCCATCTATAGTGTACATAACCAAATAGTTGAATCTCTCTCAACAAGTGAACCATCAAATGAACCATCATATCAAATAATGTTGGTGGGAAGAACATTTCCAATTCACATAATATGGAAAAAATTTCTCTTTCCATACTTGGAAATTTCACTAGGTCTATAACTTTTATGCATATAGCTTTGAATAAGAAAAAAAGTTTGGTTAATGTATGATGGACATTCTTGGAAAAAATGAAACATAAAGCTATAGGTAGTAGATCTTACATCAAAACATGGAATTCATGTGATTTCGGACCCTTTAAATTTAAACCAATCATTGAAATGATGTTCTTAATATTCTATGAATACCTCTCTGGAACCTTTACATCATTAAAGAAGTTTCAAAACTGATATCTCTCTTTCCTGGAAAGAGTGTACGCAGTTGGAGGAAGAAAATTTCATTTTTCACCCTTCACTGACCCCAACTCTTCTTGTATTTCCATGTTAATCATGTCTAACCTAGCCTTAATTCCATCCTTTATTTTTTCAGGTGCATTTAGAAATGTTCCAATGACACTATCACATACATTTTTTTTTCAACATGCATAATATCAAGAAAGTGTCTGATGTACAGACAATTCTAGTATGGTAATTAAAAAAAAAGATCTCTTATGTAGGTTCCGGGCACACTGGAAGCGTGGTTGGGATGACACCCAACTTTAATTTTTACCATGATCAATGATTATTCTGGGATCAATACGATGATGAATTCTAGTCTCCATGGAATATAATCAAAGATTTAGATAAATAAGGAAGAGGCCTGAAACCTTTAGAGAGGATCTTTCACATCATGTTTATAATTAATTTAATTAATTTCATAAAGAAAAGAATACCTGGATCTTTGTTATTTTCTTCATTGATGATGTTGATTGTCTGGAATGACCCTTCTAGATTATCTTGTTGCTCTTGCGAGGATCCAAGCTAGAATCCCTCTAGTGGTGATCCACATGTGCTATGATGGCCTCCAATTGACACCACTTATTCTTCAGGTGCTAGCATGACAAAATGAGTGTCTTGTGTCGGTCATTCTTGATCGCTTGTTCTTCAGCATTGAATAACGTCTCTCGTTCTTGAGAGGGGTGGGAAGAGGATTCAAGAGAGAAATTGTTTAGTTCAATAATTCTCAATTCACCGGGCATGTAGTTTGGTACCTGGCAGAATAGGCGTACATGTCTATTTATCGACATGAGGATTCAGTTACAATATTTAATTGTGTAACAACAATTAAATACATTCATAACCTTAGAGAAAACTCATGATTTTAATAATAATACTACATCATTATTTATGGTGCCCCAACTTGTGCAAAACAAAATTATAAATAAAATTCTGCATTACAAAATAATAGGAGCATTATTATTATTTTAACTTGTGCCAACTAGTTAAATAATTATTTACCGTCTTGTAAATAATTATTTTACTACCAAACCGGCCTTGGTCCCCTAAAACTTCACTTCCATTTATTGAACACCCTAATAAATAAATAAATAATTTATTCTCTTAAATAAATATTTTATTTACAAACTAGTAAATAAATATTTATTAAATGTTCAATAAAATAAATAAATATATTTTACCCACAATCCAGTGAATAAATATTTATTTAATTTATGAAATCATTTTATCCTGAATAAAATTATTCCACTATCTTGAAAATAATATTTATTCCATTAATTAAATTCAAATATAATTTAATTGAGACCACTAGAAACACTTTGTATGTGACCCTCTAATATTCTTTCTCATTGGCATTAGGAGGGATTTCTTAAAGTCCAAGTGTACTATCTAGAAACAGGTTAAGGCACCCGAGAGAAAGAACGTAAATTCTTAACAACGACATCCACATACAAACGCTCACTGTGTAATATAATCCCTTTGTCTCAATATCTCATCAAGTAGGTTTCATGATAGTTTCATCAACCTTTATACTTGATACACCGTTCTTTGACTACCTGAAATAAACTTGTCATTACACTATGGCCATGAAATTTTGAGCGACGATTATATTTCAATCAAAGGGTCAAGATATCAACTTCCATAAATGGAAGGGAAAAATCCTTCCTCAACTTATCCATTAATAACATGTCACTCACGACGCACCCAACATACCCTACTTCCCACCAACTATCGGCATGATGATTTTTATCAGTAAATCAAAGTATGTGATTCATGACACGTATTAATGATAATATTAAAGTATAAGGATCATTACACACGCTCGTAGATAAGAATATCTGATGACACCAAAACATGCAGAATTCCTACTGGTGGGTCTATTCTCATAATCTCTTATCTTGGATATTACCAAGTGAAAAATTCATGAGAGGAAGTATCATATGCTTATGATTACTCGCACTTGATAGTCTGTATGCTATGTGTCCCATCATAGTATGTCATCCAACCAAAAAACTATATTTAAGAATATTTTTATAGAATTTCAAGGTTCTCATCATAGCGGGGAACTACAATGACCTTATCAATACAACAAATACTCTAGGACATTATTACATCATAGTCATGTAAAATAATGAACAATATGTAATAAGATGTCTAATATTTAAATACATTAAATACCCATGTAACCAAAACACAAATAGTTGGTTCTAAGACACCAACTCTAATGACTAGTTTCTCATCTCCTCTATAAACCAGGAAAATATCCTTAGTACGCCTTAGATACTTTAGGATATTCTTGAATACCATCCAATGGCAGTCACCTAGGTCATCTTGATATCTACCTACTACACTCAATGCATAGGCGACATCCAGCCTAGTACATAGCATGACATACATGTATGACCCAATCGCTGATGCGTATGGAGTCCTTACCATTATCTTTCTTTCCTTATGTGTCTGAGGACACATTTTCTTGGAAATATGAATGCCATGTGACACTGGAAACAATCCCCTCTTAGATTGTTCTATACTGAATCTCTTCAGTATCTTATCAATGTGTGTACTTTGACTTAGGCACAACAATCTATTAGTTCTATCACGATGGATCTTGATCCCAAGAATATATACTACCTCACCCAAGTCCTTCATGGAGAAGCATTGATTCAACCATGACTTAATAGACTGTAAGACTGGTATATCATTTCTAATAAGTAATATATCATCAATATATACTATTAGGAAAATGACTGCACTAACACTAAACCATTTATAGACACAAGGCTCAAATTCGTTCTTGATAAAACAAAATTTCATTATGGATTCATAAAAAAAATGTTCCATGACCTAGATTCTTTCTTTAATACATAAATGGATTTCTGCAACTTGAATACCTTATTGGCATCCTTTGGAGTCATAAACCCTTCAGGTTGTGTCATGTAGACATCTTCTTGAAGGTTCCCATTAAGGAATACTATTTTAACATCCATTTTCCAAATCTCAAAGTCATGGTAAGCAACAATGGACAATAGAATTCTGATGGATTTCAGCATTGTAACTGGTGAAAAGGTTTTGTCGTAGTCAATGCCTTGATGCTGCTTGATCCCTTTTGCAACCAGTTGTGCCTTATAGGTACTAAATTATCCTTCCATGTCCAATTTCTTCTTGAATACCCATTTGAAACCAATATTCTTTACATCAAATGGAGGATCTACCAAAATCTAGACTTGGTTTTGGTACATGGAATCTATTTTAGAATTCATGGCTTCTTGCCACTTGGCAACATCTGTGCCACTTAATGCTTCCTTGTAGGTTAGAGGATCATTATTATCAACTTATAATGAGTCACCTTCCTCGGTTTCTAAAAAACTGTACCATTCCAGTTCTCTAACCTATATTGTACTTCTACGTAGTTCTTATGTCTCTGGAATAGTTCTTTCTTCCACAGGGCTCTGTGGAATCTGTTCCTGTACCAACTCTTGTGTACCTTGAGCCTCGACTTCATCAAAGTCTATCTCGCTCCCACTTTCTCTTTTAGAGATGTGATCCCTCTCAAGGAATATTGAATGTATTGCCACTATAACCTTTTTGTCTGAGGGGTTGTAAGGTAATATCCCCCCGTTTCCTTAGGATATCCTATAAAGGTACACTTTGTTCCTTAAGGTGCAAGTTTTTTACCTGAAGAGGTATTAATAAACACATCGCTTCCCCACATATATAAATTCTATAAAATGGCTTTATTTCCACTCCAAAACTTTTATGGAATACCATTTATCGATTTAGTTGGTACTTGGTTTAGTATGTGCGACACTGTTTGTAATGCATATCCTCAAAATGATAATGGAATAATATCATGACTCATCATTGATATCACCATGTCCAACAAGGTGCGGTTCCTCCTTTCACTCACACCATTACACTGGGGCATGTAAGGAGGAGTGAGTTGGGATAGGATCCCAAACTCCCATAAGTAATCAATGAAGTCTTGATTAATACATTCTCCACCTCGGTATGAGTGGATATTCTTAATATTCTTACCAAGCTGGTTCTCAACTTCATTCTTGTATTCTTTGAACTTATCAAAAGAATCTGACTTACACCTCATTAAGTAGATATTTCCATATCTACTAAAATCATCAGTAAAAGTTATAAAGTATGAGTACCCTCCCCTAGTTCAACTGGAAATGGTCCATACACATCAGTATGAACCAATTCAAGAATCTCTTTAGCCTTTCACATTTCCCACTAAATGGGAATTTGATCATTTTTCCTTGTAAACATGCACGAATAATGTATCTAATATAGATATAGAAATAATGTTTTTAGTAACAAACAATACATAATAACAACCCTTTAACAACAAGATCATCCCAGTTGGCAACGTGAGTTGGTAGTCCCCAACAACTACAACAACAAGTTTGGATTCATTGGCTGCTCGTAGATTTACCTCCCCTCGGTTGATCTTCCTGAATCTACTTGTTTCCTGTATTTGGATACATATGTGAGAACCAAAAGATGTATCTAATACCCAATTTGTAGAAATAGATGGATTAAATTTGATAACAAATGCACCTGAAGCTTCCCCTTTCTTATTAGGCTGGGTGCATTTCTTCTTTCAATGATCATTCTTTCCACATGCAAAACAAACAGCTTCATGTTCCCTTCCCCCCCTTTGATCTTCCTTTTCTTGGAAGGGTGTGAAGAATATTTGGGCTTAAATATCTTCACCTTCCCTTTCCTCTTATTCACCATAAGGACATAAGGATTTTTACGCTTCATATCTTTGTCCATTTGGAGAATGAGGATAAGAAGATCAGATAAAGACTTATCAATGTTGTTCATATTGAAATTAACAATAAAGATGGAGAATCTATGAGGGATTGATGCAAGAATGAGATCGGTACCCAGTTCTTTGGGGAGTTTTAACCCTAGAACCTCCAAGCGCTCAATGTATCCAATGAGCTTGACTACGTGAGGCCCAACTAGGGAACCCTCTCCAAGATTACTCTAAAAGAGTGCCTTGAAGATCTCAAACTATTCTTGTCTTATTCTATCCCAGTAAAGACTACAGAGGTGCTCAAGCATGATATAGACATCCATGTTTTCATGAGACTTCATGCGATCACTAGACATTGATGATAACATCAAACATTGAACGCCGACCATGTTGTTCATATATTTCTCATAGACCAAGAACTCTTCATCACTCGCCTCTTAGACAGGTGGATCAGGTAATGATGACTCCAGCATGTAAGACTTCCCTTAATGGCATAAAATAACCCAAAGGTTTCTAAACCATTCCTAGAAGTTACTGTCAGTGAGGATGTTGCCTTTATTCAGAATTGATCATAGGGATAGTGTGGTTAAAGATTTTTTCATTTTATTCTACAATTAAAAGATCATATCATTAGTACTTTCTTGATTACATTTTATGAGAAATAATAAATTAATTTTATTAAGTCTCCCACTATTTTATCAAGTACCAATGGCCCTCACCATTGAACTTGGAATGTCTAGTTTCTATGAAATTATAGTGTAAAGGATCCATATTACCCTTCGCATAACCCCAAAAAGGGTTGGTAAAGCTATTTGAAGGTATTTAGGTAGGTAGTCCTTTTCAAACCATGGTCTTGAAGCTCCTTGATCTCTTGAGTGGACTCCCCAATCTTGAAAATCTGACTTTTGGATTTCCTCAACTTCTACCTCCAATATTACACCAATTCTAAAAAGGGCTACTCATCTTGATGTAATATGGTTAAGTCAACCTGAAAACTTTCATAAGGTATTCTTGTATACAATTATGCATCCTAACAAGGGTTGTTCAAACACATAGTTTTATTGAGTTTTTCCCTTAATCAAGTAACGAAAGGCTTGGTCTGACTTAATATTTTATTTGAGTTATTTTTATCTCTTATGCGTGGATTGTTTATTATCATTATCAAATGATTGTTAATATTAAGTGGAACTTACTTAAGTGATTAACCATATCTTTATAATATTTATGAATAATCCTGGTTTATTTTAGTTCCATCTTGAATGGTTGTTTAATTCATTAATTATGTGATCATAACAACACATCCATAATGATAAACCATGCAATTGACAGAAATAAAATAAATCAAAGGGCATGATCATGATATTTTCTAATGGTTAGTTTATCTAGTGGTTGATAAACTAACCCTGACCTAGGGGAGAAATACCTTGAACCTTTTGGGTTTGTGTTTATACCTTTCCACCTATCCACCTATGCATCTCTTGAGATTGGTTTTGTCTCGACTCCAACTTGAATCATCTCCACTAGCTTGAGAGTTTCATCCATTACATATATTTTTTTTAACTCACACGTAGGTTAGGGGTAAAAAAAGGGGGTTTAAATAAAAGAAAACATGGGCACACATACCCTACATATTAATGAGGTGAGATTTCTCATAGTCCAACAATTAATTTAATAAATAAATTAAAAGGAAACCAATCACATACAAAGGTCTTGGTCTATCGCATGATCACCCACATATATGCAATGAGTTATGTATTTAATAAAACTAGTATTCAATTCTTTAATCATTATTATTAAGATAAATTATGATTGAATCAATTAATTATTATCTTTAATTAATCAATACTTTTATCTTAATCCTTTTCTGAATTTCCTTGAGATTCTCATCATTGTACATAAATGCACCTTAGAGTTAAGCTGGTGAATACCCATTTGAATCTACCCAACATTTATTATATTCGTATACTATTATACTCTTATAACATATGGAATACATGATACTTAAATGCATAGAGTAACAATATGTAGTACTATTTATACATGATAATCAGTTTTGAACATTACACAAACATTAAAGTTTTAACTTTGTGTAATTTGGTAAAGTACATGGTGTGTAGTTCCAACTACACAATGTGTACTACCTTCACTGTCTTTCCCGAAGTACCCACCTAAGGACTTGGTGTATGAGGCATACTTCGGAAATTTTGGATTACAAGGCGTGTACAGTGGTTTACACGTCGTGTTGTATCTGCATTATATGGTTACCATTTTTCTTAGCCGTGTATAGGATACACAGTTTGGCCCCTAACCCGAAGAGACTACATGCCGTGTCCAGTGGGCCACATGGTGTGTAATCTGGTATCCATGTACCTATCTATCCTCATCAACATGTGATATAAAATTAGTTGCACCGCGTGTAATAAATGCACATAGCTTGAGTAATTATTGAATTACTCCTGATGCATTGTACACGACTACACGACGTGTAGTCCAGATTACACAACATGTATGGCAGAACACGATGTGTAAGTATGAACACACAGCGTGTACTTTTGTGTCACCTGGGAAGAATCGTCTGCACCTCCTAATGAGTTCTCCATTTTAATTTTAATTAAAAATCATTTGTTTATGTGAAATCTACGAGAAAGGAAAAGAGGGAGAACAGATCTTGAATTCCAGATTACAAGAATGATTAACCTTGAATTGAAAAACTAAATTATTAAACCGTAAATCATCAAAAAATTATTTAAATAATTATAAACTATGATGTAACCGCTTTGATATCACTTGAAGGTTCTGGGCGTAGTGGAAGCGTGGTTGGGACAACTCCCAACTTTAATTTTTTATCATGATCAATGATTATTCTAGGATCAATACGATGATGAACACCAATCTCTATGGAATAAAATCAAAGATTTAGATAAATAAGAAAGAGGCCTGAAACCTTTAGAGAGGATCTTCCACATCATGTTTATAATTAATTTAATTAATTTTATAAAGAAAAGAATACTTGGATCTTTGGTATTTTCTTCGTTGATTATGTTGATCATCCGGAATGACCCTTTCGGATTATCTCATTGCGCTTGTGAGGATCCAAACTAGAATCCCTCTAGAGGTGATCCACACGTGCTCTGATGGCCTTTGATCGACACCACTTGTTCTCCGGGTTCTAGCATGGTAAAATGAGTGTCTTGTGTCAGTTGTTCTTGATAACTTATTCTTCTTCCTTGAATAATGTCTCTCATTCTTGAGAGGGGTGAGAAGAATATTTAAGAGAGAAATTGTTTAGCTCAAAAATTCTTAATTCACCAGGCGTGCAGTTCGGTACCTGACACAATAGACATACGTGTCTATTTATTAACATGGGGTTTTAATTACAATATTTAATTGCGTAACATCAATTAAATATATTCATAAGCTTAGAGAAAACCCATGATTTTAATAATAATACCGCATCATTATTTATGGTGCGCCAACTTGCTCAAAACAGAATTATAAATAAAATGCCACGTCACAAAATAATAACAGCGTTATTATTATTTTAACTTGTGCAAACTAGCTAAATAATTATTTACCATCTTGAAAATAATTATTTTATTACCAGACCGTCCTTGGTCTGCTCGGACTCCACTTACATTTATTGAATACCTGAATAAATAAATAAATAATTTATTCTCTTAAATAAATATTTTATTTACAAACTAGTAAATAAATATTTATTAAATGTTTAATAAAATAAATAAATATATTTACCCGTAATCTAGTGAATAAATAATTATTTAATTTATGCAATCATTTTATCTTGAATAAAATTATTACACTATCTTGAAAATAATATTTATTCCATTAATTAAATTCAAATAGAATTTAACTGAGACCACCAGAAACACTTAGTGTGTGACCCTATAAGATTCTTTCTCGTTGGCATTAGGTGAGCTTGCCTAAAGTCCAAGAGTACTATCTAGAAATGGGTCAAAAACCCAATAGAAAGAACTTAAAGTCACAAAAATAACATCCACACACAAATGCTTACTATGTAATATAATCCCTTTGTATCAATATCTCATCGAGCATGTTTCATGATAGCGACATCAACCTTTATACTTGATACATCATTTTTTGACTACCTGAAATAAACTCGTCGTTACACCATGTCCATGAAATTTCGTGCGACGATTCTATTTCAATCAAAGGGACGAGATATCAACTTCCATAAATGAAAAATACAAATCTTTCCTTGACTTATCCATTAATAACATGCCACTCGTGACACACCCAACATACCCTACTTCCCACAAACTATCTGTGTGACTGTTTTCATCAGTAAATCAAAGTGCGCGAGTCATGACACATATTAATGATAATATTAAAGTCTGAGGATCATTACACATGCTCAAAAATAGAAATATCTGATGACACCAAAACATGCAGAATTCCTACCGACGGACCTGTTCTCATAATCTTCTGTCTTGTAGATTACCAAGTGCGAACTTCACGAGAGGAAGTATCATCTGCTTACGAGTACTCACACCTAACGGTATGTATGCTATGTGTCCCATCATAGTATTTCATCCAACCTAAAAACTATATTTAAGAATATTGTTATAGAATTTCAAGGTTCTCATCATAGTAGGGAACTTCCATGACCTTATCAATGTAACAAATACTCTAGGACATTATTACATCATAGTCATGAAGAATAATGTACAATATATAATAAGATGTTTAATATTTAAATAAATTAAATATCCATGTAATCAAAGTAAAAATAGTTGGTTCTAGGAAACCAACTCTAATATCTTCTTCCAACTAGTTTTCAAAAGGTTTTTCAAAAATGTTTTACCAAAAGCAGTGTCCATATTATTTAATTTCTTAAATAGTTGATCAAATTTTAGTGGAGATAGTGTTGTACATTCTTTTTAACTTCCATAAAATTATGTTGTCCAAGATTGGTACTTATGTCATCGGGGTAGAAATCTGTGATTTACTAGAAAAACAGTTTTCGATGAATGTTTCAATCTAATTGACTGTGTACCTTGTTCGCAGATGGGACACCAATAATTTACTTTTATGCTATATCTTGATAAATTTACATAAGTATGAAAGTCATTTATCATCTCATAAAACATGTATCTCAATATTAAATCTTCATTTCTATAAGCATCATACAACGTAACACCTAAATCCCACAATAATTTCAAATCCTTGATCAATAGAGGCAAATAAACATCAATATCATTACCCGGTTGTTTTGGTCTTGATATAAGCATAAATGACATGATGTGTTTTTGTTTCATGCATAACCATAGTGGAAAGTTATAATTTACCAACATAACCGGCTATGTATTTTGAGTGTTTCTTTGAAAATCAAAAGGATCCACTCCATCTATAGATAATTCAAGATGAAGGTTTCTCAACTTGTTTCCAAAGTCCGAATACACATGATCAATTTTCTTCCACTGAGGAGATTCTACCGAGTAACGTAGTTTCCCATTTTTATTTCTTCTGTCTGCATGCCATGTCAATTTCCCTGCAGTCTTATCACTTCCATATAAGTGTCTATCCTTAGAATGATTAAAAATTACCATACAACTTTCATAGAACAAGATCCATCTTTTTTGTATTGAGAAACACCACACTTTGGGTATTCTCTAAGTGATTTATGGTCCTTGAGAAAAAGTATACAGTAATTCAAGAAAGTGTGTATTCTTTAAGAGATCATACCCATCGAGTGTAGGATTCGTTTCACATATTATGTTCGGATCGGGAGCTCATTATATTCTGGGAACATGTCATTCAAGAGAGTAAGTAATTCCATAAAACTGGCATCACTACATCTGTTGCCTGTTTTCAAATTATACAGCTTCAGTACAGCTAACAATGCTGTATATTTAGTGAAACCACCATATAATGGCCTCTTTGCATAACTTTTTAACTGGTCAAATAATTTTGGGAAATCACAAAGTTCATCTTCTACTGTCCTTTTCATTTCCTCAATACAATCTTCATCATCATTCACATCTATAATTACGTCCTTGATATGGTCTTATTCATTATCCACACTTGTAATCATATCAGATGATCCATAAAACATAGTGTTATCCCACCCACCAGCTACATTCTCTTTTTCCCCATGTTTATCTCAACATTTATAACTTTGATCTATTCCGTGACAAATCAAGTGTTCTTCCAACTCTTCTGGACTAACTTGTCTTGAATAAAAACAACTTAAATGGGGAAAAAGTATTTGAGAAAGGTCATATGCATGATCTTTTGAAAAATTGATGAACTCTTTCAATCCATCTTCATACTCTTTTTTCAAATGACTAACATCCACCCATTCTTTATTCATATCCATCCTATTTGATTCAGTGATATTAGTATTTAACAAAATAAATACACAAAACGTTGATATAAAAATTAACCAAGGATAAAAAAGATATATACTTTAAGTCTACTTTAAAAACTATTTATCAAATCACAATTGAAATCCCATTAAAAAATCAACTATTTACACAAACTACTCTTTAAAATAACACACCCTTTTTAAAATAAACCAATCAGTTTCAAACACTCTTTCTCAAAACCCTAATTCCTTTTTTAAAGCAGTCAAGGCAAATTCATGACCCAAAAATCTTAATCATTTAAAATGAACAAAAACCCCTCTATATTTTAAAAGTTTTCATTTAAAACTTCACACACCACTTTTTAAAATGAAACCAGTATTACATACGCTTTCAAAACATTCACATCCCTTTCTGAAATCTAATCAGATGAGTTGAAAAACACTTGGAATACAACCTAAGTCCATGCCAAGTGTTTAAATCATTTTAAAGGTATTTAAAACCAAAAAAAGCTATGTTAAACACATATAATTTTTTAAGAAACATTTCAAAACACTTGAATCATTTTAAAAGATCTACTTAGGCATTTTCACGAAGACATAAATCCCAAGAGAGGCACTTTACAAAGGATACATGAATAAAAAACAACCAAAATTTTATAAAATATAAATCTTTAAAAGGTTTATTATGTCTCTCATGAATAAATAGTATTAATCCTATAGTTTACTCCTGTAATAATACTAAGGAGTGAATAATTGATAGATAAAAACATAAGTGTCACTTGACAATGATACATTTGAATATAAAGTCATATCTCTTCAAAGTGGGTAACCATCTTCCACTTAATTCTTGAATCATGTACTACCTAATATTGATCCTTACAATATGGTACATTAGAAAAAAATTTCCCCTTCTTGAGGGTATATATTAAGTCAAAGTTAAAGGAATATAGGTACTCATACCTTCTCTATTATCAATGGTTCATTTCAAATTGTGATTAAATATATTTCAAACACTTTTTTAGTGTATTACAATAACACCTCATCGAAAGCACCACTATTTACAAATCTAGGAAAGGATTTGGGAAGTTTCTCTCATGCGTTATTAACTGTCTTGACCCATAAGCAACCACATGATCATCATGGACTGGAATTGTTCAAATCTCGACTCCTGATACATCATAATATAAGCCATACTCATTACCCAAATCATTTATGGTTATGATTGGTGTTTTCATAAATCTCCCATTAAGTTCTTAGAAGGATCTCTCGTGAACATCTAAGAAAAGGAACCATACCACATTCTTGGTTATGGCCTTCTTATCACTTCCAACCAGGAAGAATTCTTGTTGACCCTCTGGTAATAAAAGTGAACCCCTAACAAAATCACCACAATAAAATTCTCATTTCATGTTCCAAATATTATTTTGAGATGCTTTTTATTCTCAATGAGTATTCAAAAAACACATATATCGCATGTTTATTATGTATATTGTCCCACTTTCTTATAGTAAGTATCAGTTTTTCATCTAGTTTCACCGACTTCCAAAATTTCCTGGAAGTCTCACCATTGAACATGTGAACTTTCTAACACCTGTATCATGTCCAGCTAAAACCTTCCACTTTTTATGAATAATTAATGTAACTTTTTATTTTAAATGAACGAATCTTACATTCCAAAAACATTTTTTCAATACAATGAGGATAATACCTTAACATATCACCATTAAAAAAACCCATATTTAAAAAACCACAACTTCTATTAACAACTTATAGACTACTTGATATTACACCATCCACTTCTAAAAATAATATCTTTCAAAATTACCACATCTATAAGATATTTAACTAACTAATTAATATAAAAAAAATGAGGCTATATTTTGGATCCTCTACTTTTGATTTAATTAATCAAAAAATGAGTAATGATTCAAATTCCAAATATTTTTCATACTTGAAGACTACTTCATGGAGACTACAGTATCATATAACTCTTTAACACAAGAAAAGGACAATGTTACTAAACTAATAGATGGTATGATTTTCCATAGTATATTTTCTAAAATCTTCAAAAAGACTTTATAAGTTACATTACAAAGACTAGTCATTCTAAAATCCTTAACTGAACTCATATTAGTAACCTCTAGAATTAAAGTGATGAGAGTATCATTATAAGTCTCAAGAGAATTCTTACCTCTCCAAAACTCATTCATGAAGTTAACAACATCAAGTCCCAAAATAGTCTAGAACCTTTTAAAATAAAATTTCACAAATAAAATCTAGGTCAGTTACCTTTGATGGATGCATAAACCTAAATTCCACGACCACTTCATAACATTGAATATAATTAGTTATTAATTTATTCATATAATTTGTTAAAATTGTAATAAAATAACAATTTATATATTTAGATATAAAATTATGCTGAGAAGAAAATATGATTTGATAAAAATATGTTATTAAATTCTCAATACCTTCATCTGTATCAGCCCACATACCAATATCAACCTTTAACCTTGAAATATGGTTATTCCTTCATCTAAAAATGTTTTTTGATAAAATAATGAAGTGTTTTTATATAATTCATTAACAATAATGTCTCATTTTAAAAAAATGGAACACTTATTAAAATTAGGAAACCCATTTAAACAATAGAAAACACTAAGAATCTAAGTTATAGGTTAGTGTCTGGTGAAGTGTTCACTCATTATCGCAAGTCATTTCAAATGTAGGATGCCTCACTATAAACTACCATGATCCATGATTCAAGCACTGTATTTTTAAAATACATCACATCTAGTAAAATAAACATAGCACAACCCAATCGCATCCCTGCTGCACAACACTTCTCACTCATTCCACAATCAATCAATCTCTCAACTCGAGATTCCATTACTCCTTCCAAACCACCCCACAACACAAAACCATGCCCACAACCGCAACACCATACAAACCAAACAAACACAATTTCAGATTTTATAAAGCATCCCTTATTCAATTCTACTTGTTAATTCAGGGGTTATCACAAAAGCTGTATCATCTTGTGGCATTAATTCATTATACAAATATACGTAAATTTCCAATTTTTATATTCAAATGTTCAATAGGAACCAACCAACATGCAATTCATTTAGTGCGCAAACAAGGACCACCAAAAATCATGATTTTCAGTGGGGTGTTTAGCCCGTACAATTCACAACATCACTATCAATATCAAACTGTTATTGCATGCGAAAAAAATCCCATTTACCCTTTCTATTTAATTATCAAGTTATTATCTTTGATTAGTGTGGTGCAACTATAAAACATAGGAAAGAAAGAGTAGATCCCTCACAAATGATACACAAACAAATAGAAATGAAGGAGAATCCCTACCTCAAAGAACCTTTTCAACTTGTATGTGTACCACATGGAAAAGTAGGATGGCCGCACGTGACAATCACATCGCTAGAAACGTGGATCAACCTATTCTGTACCAAAAAATTATCAAAACACTGCCTAAACATGCAACTAAAGAAAAACCGTAATGCTGTAGTGAATTCTGGGGAAAGAACAAGAGGGAAAAAACGAGAAAGAGAAGAAAAATCATCATGGAGGTGTGGTTCAGCATGCAAGGAGGTATGTTTTCGGTGGAGGAGAGGCATGCAACAAAGGATAGGTGTGCATCAAAGGTGGGTTTGCAGTGGCAGAGGATTCGATGGGAGAGGAGGAGGAGGAGGAGGAAGAGGAGGAGGAGGAGGAGGAGGCGATGGTGGGCGCGTGTTTCACCCCTCGCTGGCTTAGACAGAGGAGTTGTAATTGAGCCATCTGTCTTGGTCTCACCACAACAGAGGGTGTTTGATATGGGACAACCCTCTGATAAGGTATAATCCCCTACCTTTGATATTCCATACACATGTGTGCAGGAAATGGATGATGGGCATGCTTCTTCCCTAACGTTGTCCAAGAGAACTTGGGTAGAGATTATTGTGATGAAGTAGGAAAATAATGACTCAGAGTTTGAAAACCCCATTTAACGGGAAGTGGACAATGAGCTTCTACAAGAACATTCCTCTTGAAAGGGAAAATTCAGTATGTTAATGGGATCCTCTGGTCTTGACTTGAAGGCAACAATGGGTAATTCCGATCTTTCCCATTTTTAAAAAGTTATTCATTACATGTCATCTCTGGAAGGCAGGAAGTCACCTACACCCAATCTAGTGGATAAAGACGGTTTTCAATTGGTTTTGTATAAGAAGTCCAAACCTATTCATGGATAGACTCCTGACATGGAGCACCAAGTACAGTTGGATCCCTCTCCTTTACAGGTAGGGGAGCCTTCCAGTCTGGATGAGGTGCAGGATTTGGGACAACATGAAGGATTGAAGGAAAAGGATTTGATTGTGTAGGATATGCCAACCCTTCCTTTCCAGGAACTTCCTTAGTCGACCTCGTGATGGGGGAGACATCTACGAGGTCGCAGCCGGGGGCGTGGGCGTGATGATGCACGAGGGCACGGAGTGTCCACCAGGTCTTCCTCAATGACCCCGCCTACACCGAAGCAAGAAAGGCTCAAGAAGATGTATTCTGAGATTCTCAACCCAAGGAATTCACAATCTAAATGGGAATCTACTGAGGAGGGCGATGGTTCTGATTATGGTTTTGGGGAATAATGCCCATTGTTTTCCTTTTTGGATGAGGGATTGTTGTGTGACCTCGTCCTCTATATTTTCTTACTCGTTACTTTTTCTTATATTTTAATAAATGGTTAGAGGCTTCTGCTTCTGGCTAAGCCCTTTCGGTAAATATTTATTTATAGTTATAATTATATATATATATAATTATAAAATTATAACAAATATATTTATAATTTTATAAATATATATAATTAATATATTTATTATAATATTTTAATTATTTAAATACATCTACATTTATTTAGATTTATATTTATAACAATTTTTATTTATTTATAAATATTTGTATATAAATATATATAATTAATATATATATTATATTTTTTCAATTATTTAAATATATCTATATTTATTTAGGAATTATAATTATAAATATTTTTATTTATTTATAAATATATTTATTTAATTACATATTTATAACTTTATAAGTTGTATAATAAATATATTTATTATAATGTTATAATTATTTACATATATATATATATATATTTATAAAATTATAATATATGTATTTATTGTAATTTTATAATTATTTAAATATATATATAGTTATAATTATAATTACAAATAAATATATTTAAAAAGTATTTATATATAATTAAAATTTAATAATTATTAATATAATAAATATATTTATTACTTAAATATATCTAATGTAATTTTATAAGTATTTTTTAGAACATAATAGTATATGTGGGTAACATGAATTAATCGTATGCCTAGTAAAATGTACATAATAAAAAATGAGCCATCAATGGACAACATTGAATAATAATAAGAGTGTAATGTATAAATGAACATTCATGATGATACATAACATATATGCACACATAATCAATATATTTATTGACCAAATTCATTGAAAAAACATATATATTTAATAATTATAATATAAATATATATATTAAAAAGTATTTATATATATTAATTATAAATAAAATAAATATATTAAATATATTAAATATAAAAAATATAAAAAATATAAAAAATATAAAAAATATAATGAATATAATATATCTAATTAATTAATCTAATAAATCTAATAAATATAAATATAATAAATCTATAATAAATCTAATAAATCTAATAAATCTAATAAATCTAATTAATTAATCTAATAAATCTAATAAATATAAATCTAATAAATCCATAATAAATATAATAAATCTAATGAATATAATAAATATATATATTATCTAATGAAATTTATTATAATATTATAATTATTTAAATATATACATATATATATATATTTAATTATAATCTTAGAAATACTTTTTTTAAAACATTATATATATTTTGAATTATTAAAAAAATATATTAATTATAAACATGTGTTTTTTATTTAATGTATACAAATAAACATTAGTTTTGAATATAAATATAATAATTTTATATAAATTACTATTATTTTTTTTATCAGCACTGATAAAGGTGTACCCTTTATTAGTGTTTTGTGCTTAGCGCTGATAAAATGAGGTGCTTCCCTTGCCCCGTTTTGTGGTAGTGATATATCTTTCTAGATATATTACTAGATATATTTCTAGATATATTTCTTTAGATATATCTCTCAATATCTCTCTTATCTGTTGTGCACACCCAAAAATCCACTTTAGGAAAGTGATGTATTTAGATATAATCAAATATTTATTATGGTAGGTTTAGGGTTGAAAAACTCTACACAAACCCTTGACTATTTCTAATATTATTAATTAACCTCATGTCCAATAATAATTATATTATTATTATTAATTACTTGATATGTGAAACATATTAAGAATATAAATAAATATCAATTATTTCTAATTAGACCATTAAACTCAGTCCACTTTCTCTCGTTAAGACCTATCAATCCTTGAATGATGATTTCTTAATTGATTAAATGTCACTGCATTATTTCAACAATACATATAATAAATATTATATTCATCAAACTTGCAAAATAGTATTTATTATTTATTATTTAACCCACTATTTTTTCGAATAACTAACGATTAAGTCATGATGATCAACTAAACCTGGATAAATATTATTTATTCCAACTTATTAATTTTAGTACTTGAATTTAACTGAGATTGTAGATACACTTAGTGTGTGACCCTATAGGTCTCATTCTCAGTGACATTATACATAACCATCCAAAACCCAAGGTTAACATCTAACAGTACGCCAATACATCGAGAAAAAAATTAACATCGCAGTGACGTCCAACCTCCTACGAACATTTACCGTGTAATATAATCCATTTATCACAATATATAAATCAAAAGGTTGCATACCATTTTAATCAACCTACATAATTTGATTTATCTTTATTTCACTTTTTAGAAATGAACTCGCCCACCGAACACCATGGTCATGGATTTATGCAAACAGTTCTCTTCCATCAAAGGGTCTAAGATATCAACTTAAATTATAGGATATAAGGGATAAATCCTTTATCGCATCATGAATTAATGCTATATCACTCATGAAACACCAAACATATCTTACTTCACTGCAGCCATATATCATCACGTTTTTCATCAACACATCAAAGTACGTGATTCGTGATATCCATAAATGATAATCTTAAAGTGTGAGGGTTAATACACATGTCCGCAGATAGGAACATCCAATGACACAAGGAGATGGGGATTTCCTATTGACGAAAATGTCCCCATAATTTCTCATCTTGGAGATTACAAAGGGTGTACACCATGAGAAGGTATCTTAATGTATTATGAGCCTCCTGCCCATAATATCATGTATTGTTTGTGTCTCATCAGACCATATTTCCCAGCCATAAAACAAGATTCAAGAATAATGTCGTGGCACCTCTCGGATCCCATCATTGCTGAGAACTTCTATAAATTTTTAGTGTGACATATATTATAAGGATCTTATCACATACAAATATCATGCAAAAGAATAATCAAGATGTGATAAACAAACTTTTTTAATTAAGAAAAACATGTAATCAAGTACTGGACAAGCTGGTTCTAGGTCACCAACTCCAACATACTCTCACTTTCACTAGATCCAATTGACAATAACTTTCAGTCCACTAGATCTCACATGATACTCATGCTTTTGCTGAGATAAAACCTTAATTAAGGAGTATACCATGTTTTCCTCTATGAATACTCTACTCACTGCAACTTCACCTCGTTGAGAAAAATCACTCAAGACATGAAACTTCCGAAGTATGTGTTTTTTCCTTTAGAGTGACTTTGGTTCATTAGAGAGAGCCACCCCTGTAGTATTATCATAGTAAACTATGATAAATTCTCACTACTACAAAACATACTTTTAACAGCACTGACCTTTATCAGTTCTTTTATTTAGCATTGATAAACAATAACCTTTATCAATGCTTTATTTTTTTATGCTGATAAAAGTCCAGAATAAAATGAATTAATTAAACAAATAAAAAATTTAAAAATATTAACAGTTTTATTAATTAAACAATTATTGATAAAAATGAATAAAATGATTATATATATATAAATATTATAAATATTAATAAATAGTATATATTAAATATATAGATATGTAAAATGAATAAAATGAAATAATTAAACAAATACAAATTAAAAATGAGTAAATTAAGAAAAATATTAAACATTTTATTAATAAAATAATTACTGATAAAAATGAATAAATTTAATATATATATATATATAGAGATTATAAAATATCAATAAATAATATATATTAAATATAGATATATAAAATGAATAAATTTTAATAATTAATCAAAAAAAATTAAAAATGAATAAATTGAAATAATTAAAGAAAAAAATTTAAAAACAAAAAAAATTACAAATTATTAAAAAAATTATTAATCAAAAAATTATTGATAAAAATGAATAATTTTAATATATATATATATATATTAATTATAAATAGTAATAAATAAAATATATTAATTATAAATATATAGAAAATGAATAAAATGTGATAATTAAAAACATATTAATGACTTATTCATTTTTAATGTTTTATTTTTCAATTTAAGATATATCAAACATGTGTTACATTTATTTCCCATACATATACATAATTAATGCATTTTTATATAGAATGCCCACACACAAATATTTATGCAATTAATGAAATATTATATAGAAACACATACACCTAATATTTATGTAATTTATTCAAATTTTAGTATATTTTAGAATTTCATTATAACATGATACATTTAATATATTATGTTTTTAATTAGTGGATTTTTTTTTATTTTTAATATTATTATATTTGGGTATTATTCATTCATTTTTAATATTTTTTTTTGAATTTAATCATTTTCTATTATTTATTTATACATATTTATTTACTATTTTTTAGTATTTTAAATATGTATTCATATTTACTTCAATATATATCCATGTTTTTTAATAATTTATATTTAATTAATAAAACATATACATTTTTTCAATATTTTTAAAGTATACTCATTTTTAATTATTCAATTTCACTCATTTTTAAAATTCATGCATTTAAGTTTATATATTCATTAATAATGTTAAAAATATTGTTGTAAATAAATATATTTATAAATTTATGTTTATTATATTTATAAATTTATAAATTTATAATTATTATAAATAAATAAATATTTTTTTAAAAAGTATTTATATAATTGTAAATAAATAATTATATATATTTAAATAATTATAAAATCATGATAAGTTTATTTAAATGATGAATATACTCTATTTATATTTATATTTATATTTATTTATTATATATATATATATAATTATATAAATATATATAATGATATAAATATATAATTTTTTTTAAAAGTATTCATATATTTATAACTAAGTAATTATATATTTAAATAATTATAAAATTATAATAAATATATTTAAATGTTGAATATATTTACTATATTTATATTTATATATATATTTATTAAATGTATATAATTATATAAATATATATAATTATATAAATACATATAATGATATAAATATATTTATAATTATAAATATATTCAAAAATATATTTATTTATAAATGTATATTTACTGTATGTATAAAAATATATATTTATAATTATAAATAAAAAATATAATTGTTTTAAAAAAGCAATTATGTAATTAAAAATAAATAATTATAAAATTATAAGAAATAAATATATAATTATATAAATATATTTACAATTTTTTTATATTTATAATTATAAATCATTTATCAGTGATAAAGTTTTAGAGTTGATAAATGATCATTTTATCAGCGCTTCTTTAGCATTGATAAAGATGTCTTTTATTAGTGTTGATCAGTTGAGCATTGATAAAAGAGATCTTCATTAGCATGTTTTTGCAAGCACTGATAAAAGTGTCCCCAATCTATTTAAAAGAACCCTAACCATGACTGATTTAGTAATAATTATCAAGCTCTCATGGAACTCCCTTGCTGCTGGTACTTCTCCTCTACGTTCTGTCAGACGAATCAAGGTTTGAATCCAAGGTATGTTGTTTTCTCCTTTTCCTCTCTCATTGATTGCTTGTTTGGGTTCCACGGTTTACGTTTTTTCACTGTTCTCAACCATGACGAACCCTACTTCTCTTTTCCCATGGATAACCAAGGATGTTGGATAATTACTAATTTTGAATTATAGATGATCAGTTGCATCAAGTTGTTGTGCTACTGTGAGGCCTGTGATGAGAGCCTATGAATTTGTTTTATCATTTATGTTTTGTATCTATTGTTGCAAGTTCCAGTGAAAGTTTTAATTGGGGTTGAAAATGAACTTTCTTTTTTTTCTCCATTTAGCATAGTATTGGAACTACTACATAGGCTTTTGTTTACCAAGGGTTCAAATCTCTCTCTTTCCAGATTCTCTCATCACCTAATTCAATTTGACTGACTGAAAAAAGTATAAAAAAACAGAAGATGGTTAGAATTATTTATATATGATATATATGATACATATATGATATATTTTAACTCTAGTTATGAAAAATGGAAATGGGATGTGTGCTCACAGATTACAGGCCACCATGATTTGCATCTCATATGTTACTTTTTTCAAAATAAAGCTACATTTATAAGTATCTTTATTTATATACATATGTTAATATTATATGCATTTCAATTTAATGCAATGTTTTTATTAAAAATTTGGTTCAAACAATATTGATTCTCACCTTCTGTTATTTATAGTATACATGGGATAAACATATTTAAAAAAAACAATAAGTGCAAGGTTTTATTTTGTTTTTGAAACAAAATTTTCTTTAGTTTTTTGTTCTAATTATATATAAAAAATAGTTTTAAATATATAAATTACTTCATGATTTCCTTTAAGGATAAGTTTATCTATATTAATTTCACAATATTTATATCTCATAGGATATTAAAGAGTTTATAATGTATGTCTTTTAGAGTATTTTTTGAAAATAGAGAATTTATTGTTTATTAACCATTGAAATATCTTATTCATGATTTAAATAATTCAATACTAATTAAATAACTCGATTGATAAGGGGTTTAGATTGGGTTGGAACATAATCAATGATAGTGAATGGTTTTAATTATGTTAGATTTGAGAAAACATGGGTTATATGGAATCATGATCAATTATTATGTATTACACATGCTATAATAGAAATATTTAAGTGATCATCATGTTTTATTATTAGATTAAGTAATTTGATGTTTATGATACCAAATTAGTTATAGTTTTTATATATGTATTTGATATTTTATTTTTCATATGAAATGGTTCATAATATATATATATATACACATTGATAGTATAAATATATTCTTCAAATTATTTTACTGTAATCATACACAGATATGGTTTTAATAATATTTATATTGTAAAATGAATCAATAAAAATTTTATAAATAATTTTTTTCTTGACATTATAATTTTATGAAATGGAAAAATTATGTGACTTTATTTAGTAAGTCTTCATTTTTATCTTTATATACATTTTTACTAATTTCTTAACTATTTTTTTTTGTTTACTTGTCTAATAATTTGTTCTCTATAGTAATTTTTTTTTGAAAATTATTATATTAAAAGTAATATTTAACTATTTTTTTTGTTAAATTTTGATAAATCTTGCCTTATAATAGTTTCTCTAAATAATCACTTGATATTATTTGAAATGATTTTTATATACCTCTCAGGGTATGATTGCAATATTTTTCTACAAGAAATACATGTGTGGATGCGATAAAAATAATTTTAATCATATATTAGCATATGATGGGTATTATGTGAGGGATAAGTATGGTATGTTATAATGCGAGTTACTATAGACATGTTAGTGATTCATCAAGGGCTAGGGTGAGGGTGATGTGTCATTTTTGTTGTTGTTTGTTCTTCTTTATAGTTTTTTAGAAGTTAGGTTTAACTAATGTATTTTGGAACCCATTGTGTGGTTATTTCCTAAAGGAACCAATTATGTTAAAACTTACCCATATTTAAAATTCACTTCCTAAGAAAAATGACTATGTTATACCCATTTCATGATTTTGATGAAATAAGTACATGTGATGGTTATCCCTGAGGGATAGTCTTAGATACTAGGGGTTTGAGGTCAAATCTCATGGTACCTGTGATGTGGTTATTTCTCAAGGGAGATAAATTATTTTTTCTCCTCCTATAATTCAAATGATAATGTCTTATTAGTGAAATGATTTTAATGTTAGGGAAAAACCATGTCATACACTTATAGCATGATCATTATAATTCATTGGTATGAAATAAAGTCGGTAAATTTGATTATCAAGGCATCCTAGTTAGTACACAATGACTTGAATTACATGTGTATTTTGAGTACTACTACTTTGAACATATACTCAAATATATGCATTATTTTATATTTTAGGGGCCTTGTTTATATTTACTTGTTTATTTTTATACTCACACCCTACACACGAACCTCAGTGGATATAAAGCTCTTATATTTGAGATACATGTGAGGGAAAAGGACTAGTAACATAGATTAGAGTCGGTACAACTTAGTGGGGATGAGTTGGTGTTCTCATGGTAGTGTCAAGGACCTTTTATCATTTTTGAGATGAGATTTTAAATTTTAAATTAAGATGTGGTAATTTAAAAAGTTTTAAGAAGACAACTTTCATCCTCACTAGATTCATCCCTCAAACAATTATTATTGAATTTTGTTGCTTGAGACTCATCCTCCATCTCTTCTATGTTTCTTGAGCTACTTTGAGCAATAGTCATCTAAAATGATCACTGATACCTGGTATGAGATGTATACTGCTCAGAGTAGTTCAAGCAACATAGGTTCATGTCTAGAATAGATAGAGAATGATTATTAAGAAATAAAATGCAATAATAACTATTCGGGAGATGAAGTTGATGAGGATATCAGTTTTCTATAGCTTTCACCTTTGGATGAATTCAGAGGATAACACCTACCATAGTGGGGTAATTATTTTCTTAAATTCAATTACCCATTTCCTTCAAAATTGATGCATGTTAATTGTTTGACAAAAGAGTATGAATATGGAGTTAAATAGTTCATCAATTTTATAATAGAGAAAACATACAACCCTTCTCAAATCCATTTTCCATGTTTACATTGTTATTATTCAAGATAAAGTAAATGTTTGACTACTCATGCAGACAATGTCTTCTGCACATGATGATATTACCAATATCGAGGAAGAACATAATATCAATGATGAAACTGTAGAATTATCAGGGGATAAACAACATGGTGATGAAAAAAATAACAACAATGAAACATCACAGTGTTGAATAAAATTATCAATGCAAGAAGTAAGGGTATAAAATTTGAGGTTGGTTGGAATCAACGCGGCCAACCTATTGACCCCAACAAGTCAATGTTCATTAGTTATGTTGGGGTCACAATAAAGATGAATGTACCGATTGATATTGATTCATGGCTCCACATCCAATCTGTAATGAATAAAAACCTTTGGAAAGATATAGCGATAATCTTACAATATACTTTCTCTATTTTACCAAAAAAATCTATAATAAAATGTTGATTTAATTTTCATTATTCCTTGCATAGTTAATTTATTTTAGAATATTTCCATAATAAATTTGTCTTAATGGTTGATAAAAAATACCATAGAGGCTTCCAGACTCTTCTTACCAAGTTACATCTTAGGGATACTGAGGGGAAAGTAAATCCCCACCCACAAGTTAATATTATACACATTATAAAGTAGGAAACATGAACTGCTTTCATCAATTTTCACAATGAGAAATCATTTCAGGTGTATTGTAATAGATAATATATTATTTGAAATTATTTATTTTATTCAATTTTATTCAAAATTATTAATTTATGAAATAAAAAAGAGTTTTGAAAATAAAGAACATGCATCAAAACCAATGTACCCCTATCAAAAAAAAAGGATGGGGTACGCTTTACTAGAGAAGAAATTGGTATGTATTTTAAATCAATAATAAAAGTTTTATGTGATATGAAACAACATATGTTAATTTTTTTATATTCATATTGATGAATCAAAATCTTAAGCTACTTCCACCCCACATCATGTGCTATGGAAGAAGGATCATGTAAATAAGGAAGGTAAACTAGTTGATGAAAACACAAAAATAGTATGGGAAACATGTGTAAGTATGAAATAACAGTAATTCATTATTATTCATAACAACATTACATAAAAATATATATTTATGTTCATATTTTTTATTTGGTTTATACATAAGAATCGACAATGACTGTACCAAAAGAAAAACTATTTTCAGTAGCTTTGAAGCGAATGAAACAATATTGTTACATTAGAAGATTAGGTTTTGGAGTGTCTCCTAGAACATATTTCGAGAAGATAAAATCACATGAAGATATATATAATATGGTGAAACTATTTCAAACAAAAATAGACTCACTGCAAGATATTATTTTCCAGTTTGGTTTCATAAACCAATGTATGAGAAATGATCAAAGCGAACCAGCGGTGGAACAAATATCCACACATAAACCCAATAACCCCACTAGCTTTAAGTCTAGTCATTACCCCAACTAAATACCTTACCTTAAGTAATAAATGTTTTCATTAATATTTCTCCTAAATGTGAATCCAACAACTTTTGATAACTTTATATTACTAAAATTATGTAGGGTACAATTGTATGTGATTTGTATCTATCAACAAACATGCACCACCTTGTTGTGAGGGGTATGATGTATAATATCCTAGAAGTTAATATACACCATAAATAACTCCCAAAATATCACATGAGTGTGGGGATTGAGGTATCCCATGATCCTACTGATGAGTTTCCTGTTCCACTTGATGATCCAGATATTACAATGATCAATAATGCTATTGGAACTTTCATAGCATGGTCATTTAATCTTATAAAGATACATGCGGTATGTATTAAAAAACATTTTTTATATGAAAAACCGATAACAATTAATGAAAAAAGGTCTAAAATGAGGTGTGATGTTACAGATGGATAAAGTAATGGGGGAAATAGAAGGTTGGATCAAGACAATCTAGTAAATCAACCAAGAAATCAAAATGACCTTCCAAGAGTACCTTCTCCCCGTCAGTTCCATATCAACATTTATTATCATTAAAACTTCGTGTAGAGACCACATTTAATTATGTAAATATGTCTTAAATTATATATGAAAAGAAATACGTGGAACTTTCATGACAAATGTAATTGGTCTTGAGATTATAAATGAGATTCTCAAGCATTAATGGCTGGACATCACAGTTGTGAATAAATACATAAGGTACATTTTCATATCACGTATATACAAATAGTGATATAATATGTTTATTAAAGTTAATAAATATTCATATTTTCTAAAAACGTTTATATTACTATTATATAAATGGAAAATTATGTTAAGCATGATTTTGATTCATTAATTCCTATATCATTTCTATAGAAAAACTTACTTTGGATAAGGAAGAAATTAAGAAGAAACGAGATGAGATACTTGAAGCATTTGAGCAAAAAATATTAGATGACAAACTATTTTTTATGCTTAGAATGCAGAAGTAAAACTCTAAAATCTAATCATATAATTTTTTTTGTAATTTTTGCATTACTTATTTGTTTTTGTTTTTTAGGCACTATTGGATGCTGATCACAGTCAATCTGGATACCCTAAATATTTATTTTTTGGATCCAATGCATGGATATCCAATAAAATGACCAAACATGATATGTATTGTGAATTTTTAATACATTTCAATCAACATTTTATAGATAAACTTCGAATTTTATGTTTCAATATGTGTTTTAACAAGAATTTTTTTATGATAGGGTGGTCTCTAAATATATGCTAAATCATGGAATCCAGTCAGTGTCTAAATAGATAAAGCCTATAAATTACTACAAATGGAAATAGATTAAGGTATATATATAAATATTTAACTATAGAAACATATTTGAATTTTTTTTACTTATTTTGATAAATGTTTCTTCAGTGTACAAAGCAAGATAATGACAATGATTATGGATATTATGTTTGAAAATTTATAATAGAGATCATAAAGCATGAAAAGAACAACATCCCCTGATAGGTAATTTCTAAAGATAATTACAATTTCATTAAATATATTTCTTAATCATTTGTTTATCTATATTTTCTCAGTACTATCAATATTACTGATAACCTTTATACTCAAAAGAAAAAGTAATTTTGTTTATAGATGAGTGGGAAACATACATATTGTTATAATGTTTTACGATAATAAATTTAGGTGATTACCTGCTATATTTATAATCTAGTTGATCTATAAACTTATAAATATATTTGGGGATGTGAATAATTAGTGTTAGAATGATTATATATTATTTTTGATCTGTTTCTCAAGGAGGAGTATAATAGAGGAAATTAATTTATTTAGAAGTGATGATCTGCAAAAAATAAAATTATTGTGCATTGGTGGAGGTGGAGGTAGAGGCGGAGGCGGAGGTGGAGGCGGAGGCAAAGTTAGAGTTGGAGACCGAGGTGGAGGGAGAGGTAGAGGCGGAGACCAAGGTAGAGGAGGAGACCAAGCGCTGACTTGCAAACAATAAAATTATTAGTAAATGGAGTAGAATTAGGATCATAACAAGGTTGTGTTTGAGATTTTTTTTGAAAAGTGGAAACAACACTTTTCACTTAAGATAAGATTCACCGTGCAAATGTTTCTTGTGGATTATTGAAAAAAAGTTTTTCATCACTTATTTAAGTGATTTTATATAGGAATTTAAGTGGAGGAATGTTTTTTAGAAACAAAACAAACACCAATTATTATCATAGGCTATAATTTCTATTAGAACATTCTAAGTACTATCAAATATTATCGAAGTGTGAAAGAAACCCATCACCAAGAACAAACTGAACAATAATAAAAAATAGATGTAGTTTCTTTCCCATGACTTATCTATACTGTAAAGATATGGTATTAGTAGTAGGGCCAATAGTCCCTTGAGAGTCACACAACACCAATCCAATCATTAAATAAGTATATAATCTAACTCAAATGTTTTAATAAATATGTGTGTAATCAACCACCAAAGCCAGCAGGTGTATGAGAGAACTATTAGAGGATAACCAATATTGAGAGATTGTGGTCATCAAGGAGGGATGGTGTTAAGGGAAACATGAAATTAAATGAAAAGAAATTGCCTTATGAATAAATCCCTCAAAATGAAAAACCCTATTTCAAATGAAATCATAAAGCATTGAAAATAAAAATGAAGATCCCTTTGAAAAAGAAGCTAGTATCTTGATCCAAATCATCTAAAAAAATAAATAAATACAAAATTTCATCGGTTGAATCATGATTTTTTAGAAAAGGACAATACAGTGGTTTCACTTTAGTGGATGGTGGAATTATTTTGGGCTATTCAATCATCAATTGGATGCATGATATAATATAAAAAATTCTTGTGAAATCCATACAAGTAACATTTATTATGCATGTTCACATTCATTATGTAAAATGACCCATTTTAACAAGATCATTAATGAAAAACTAATCAATATTCTCAATAAAAAATACATGAGAATAAGGATATTCCCATTTTTATGTACAAATAATTATGATGTTATGTTAGAGTTTATCATCACCCAAAATATTGAAAAGGATATACTAATATATACCACAATCTAGTAAGAATTAATGGATTCACTAGATTTTAGTGTCATTTGGATGCTATAAAGGGATATAATGATGTTTAATACAGTCAAAAAGGGTAAAAAAATTATAATGAAGTTTAGTGTCTTTTGAAAATACATAATGGGTCACACTGAAGTTTTTCCATCAAAGAAGGCAAATGGTTTATCATGGAGTTTATACTCTATGATGGTGAAAGGGTAAGATATATTTTATTATGTTCCATAAAAACTCATATGAAAATATTTATTTTAGTTTAATCAATTAATGCTGATAGGTTTACACTAATGTTTAATGTTTTCTAGGAATAAATGACTTCCTCAATAAGGATGATTTACTCATGTACAATGATCATGCACTCAACAAGGATGATTCACTCATGATGATAAAATTTTATTTTTATTCTAAAATGCATTCAAAATTATGGGTTATCAAACTATAATATTGTTAGATGATCCAGAGTATTAAATGTATTGTATGGTAAAAAGACACAGTGGAATCAACCATACCTCAAAGCAATACATGTTATACCTAGTATGACTCAAATTATGTGGTTTCAGTTTAAAATTGACATTTTATTAATGTATTGTTTCATATTTATGTTTAATTTATTTCTATATAATATCACTAATATAATAATTGTTTTTATTATATAGGTGGATTATTTTACTTGATTTGGGGTGGTTTGTTTGAAGTTGTTCGTGCTCATGAGAGTTTGGACTTTGAGGCTGCAACTGAGATAACAACAAGGAAATGGGTCAGCAATGTATACAATCATCATGAAAAGGTGATTTCATACTACTTATTTAGTTACTTTTGTCACCATTTTATCTAATATTTTTATGTTAATTTCCTTATCATTTTTATCTAATATTTTTTTGCACATATCTTTTGAAAAGTCATATTTTTCCTTTAATCGTACACAACAAGCCAAAAAAGAGAGAACATGGTGCTTTTGGATGAGGAATTTTAGGAATCATGGGGTTTATTCTTCCATCCAAATTGAACATTTATTTATTTTATATTTTGGTGTATATGTTTTAAAGAAAAATACACATTACATACTCATTTATTTGCACATCAATCTAATGCATGGTGTGACTAGTATGACTCAAATGATATGTTTTTAGTTTATAATTTACATTTTAGTTCAAAACACACATCACATACTCAAAACCAAGGAAATGAATTCATATATTTTTTAACTTTAGTACAATAATCCATAAGTCATTTTTGACGTATAGGAATCAACCACACCTCAATTCGATACATGATGTGCTTGGTATGACTCAAAGTGCCCGTTATCAGTTTAAAACTGACATTTAAGTTCACAAAACATCACTCAATGAAAACCAAGAAAAAATGATCAGATTGTATTTATAATTTACTAAAATGTTTAATAATTCATTTTTCATGTATAGGAATCAGTCTCACATCAAACCGGAATATGATGTGACATGTACAACTCAAAGTGCGTGTTTCCAATTTAAAACGACATTTTAGTAAAAAACACAAGTGGCATACTCAAAACCAAGAAAAAAATTCATATTATTTTTATAATTTGTAAAAAAAATCCATAAGTCATTTGATACATGAAATAATTATCCTCACCTCAATATGAAGTACAATGTGACTAGTATGACTCCAAGCGCGTCTTTTTATTTAAAATTGACATTAATTTTAGTAAAAAATACAACTGACATACTCAAAACCAAAAAAAATCATTTAAATTATTTTGATACTTTAGGAAAATGATCCATAAGTAATTTTTTATGTGTATGAATCAACAACACCTCAATTCGATACATGATGTTCCCAATATGACTCAAAGTGTCCATTATCAATTTATAATTGACATTTTAGTATAAAAAAGTGCCACTCACCGAAAAACAAGAAAATTTACTCAGATTGTATTGATATTTAGGATAAAAATTCATAATTCATTTGTGATGTGTAGGAACCAGTCTCATGTTAAACCCACACACGATGTGATCGATTTGACTCAAAGTGCATGTTTCCATTTTAAAATGACATTTTAGTAAAAAACACAAGTGGAATAATCAAAACCAAGAAAATGAATTTATATTGATTTTATACTTTAGTAAAATAATCCATAAGTCATTTTAGATGTGTAGGAATCATCTTAACCTCAATTTGATGCACAGTGTGACCGGTATGACTCAAAGTGCATCTTTATATTTAAAATTGACATTAATTTTAGTAAAAAAGACAACAAACATACTCAAAACCAAGAAAACACATTCATATTTTTTTGATAATTTATAAAAATAATCCATTAGTTGTTTTTGTTGTGTATGAATCATCCATACCTAGATCCAATACACGATGTGCCCGATATGACTCAAAGTGTCCGTTATCAATTTAAAATTAACATTTTAGTTCAAAAAGTGTTACTCACTAAAAACTAAGAAAACAAGATTTTATTATCTTGATAATTTATGATAATGATTCATAATTAATTTTTGACGTTTATAAATTATTCTCACATCAAACCCACACACGATGTGACCGATATGACTTAAAGTGTGTGTTTCCAGTTTAAAATGACATTTTAGTAAAAAAAAGTGGCATACTAAAAACTGATAAAACACATTAGTATTATTTTAATACTTTATTAAAATTAACTATAAGTCATTTGGGACATGTAATAATTAGATGCACCTCAATTTGATGCACTATGCGACAAATATGACTCAAAGTATGTCTTTTTATTTAAAATTGACATCAATTTTAGTAAAAAAGACATATGGCATATTCAAAATAGAGAAAAAACATTTAGATTGTTTTTATACTATAGTAAAATGACCCATAAGTCGTTTTTAATTTTTAGGAATTAGTTGAACCTCAATCCGATACACGACGTGCCCAGTATGACTCAAAGTGTCTTTTATCAGTTTAAAATTGATATTTTAGCTCAAAAAGTCTCACTCACTGAAAACCAAGAAAACAAACTATTTAGGATAATGATTCATAATTTAGTTTTTATGTTTAGTAGTTATCCTCACATAAAACCCACACACGATGTGATCAATATGACTCAAAGTGCGTGTTTCCAGTTTAAATTGAAATTTTAGTAAAAAACATAAGTGGCATACTCAAAATTAGGAAAACACATTTTTATTATTTTAATAATTTATTAAAACTATCTATAAGTCATTTGGGACATGTATGAATCATCTTCACCTCAATATGATGCACAATGTGACCGATATGACTCAAAGTGCTTCTTTTTATTTAAAACTAACATTATTTTTAGTAAAAAAGACAACTAACATACTCAAAATCAAGAAAAAGAATTCAGATTGTTTTGATTTTTTTTTTAAAATGATCCATAAGTTATTTATGACATGTAGGAATCAACCTTAAATACGATACACGATGTGCCCGATATGACTCAAAGTATCTGTTATCAATTTAAAATTGACATTTTAGTTCAAAAAATGTCACTCACTATAAACTGAGAAAAATCATTCATATTATATTTCTAATTTAATAAAATGATTCAAAATTAATTTGCGATGTGTAGGAATAAGTCTCACATCAAACCCACACACGATGTGACTGATATGACTCAATGTACATGTTTCCTATTTAAAATGACATTTTAGTAAAAAATAGAAGTGACATAATCAAAACCAAGAATTTTTTTTTGATTGTTTTGATACTTTATTAAAAAAATACATAAGTCATTTGGGATATTTAGAAATCAGGTCTACCTCAATCTAACACACAATGTGACCGGTATGACTCCAAGTGAATCTTTTCAATATATAAGTGTCATTTTAGTTTAAAACGCACATCACATCGCCAAAACTAAGAAAACGAGCCTAGATTGTTTTCTCACCATTATATATGACATCAATTAATTAATTTATTTATCATTTTTATCTGATACTTATTTATTTAATTTTCATAGATATAATGCTTGAAGATGAATAATAAATGGTGTGACGTGCAAAAATCAACCACAACTCAATATGATACACAATGTTACTGGTATGACTCAATGTTTAGTTTAAAATTAACACTTTCTATTTAATTTATTTCTTTATATTATTACTAACATAATAATTATTTTTTTCTCTAGCATGGGTGGTTTGTTCTTTTATACAAGTGCGTTCTTTTTCTCTATAATAGTGTTTTTTTTCTTTTATTTGTGTTATAAATTTTATTTCATTTAAATTCTATATTTTTATCTAATTTTTCTAATTTATAGTGTTATTTATGATTCTATAGTGTGCTGTTATATCACACTATAGTATTCCCTATTTTTGGTGCTGTAGTGTGCTATAACATCACACTACAATATGCCCCTTTATTAGTGCATTTTGTAGCACTGATAAAAGCATAGGGTTTTTAACTGCACTATAGTATTAAACAATTTTTATCACTAATAAAGGACTATTATATCATTGTTAAAGGCATCTTTTGTATTAGTGTCTTGGATAAATTCTTTTATCCATACTACTTATTTAGATACATTATAAGCCACAATATACTCAGACTCTGCTATATAATCAGTGACAACTAGATACTTTGAACTCTTCTAGCTCACAACTCCTTTGTTGTGATAAAATATATATTCATATTGTGACTTCTTATCATTATGATATGTGTGAAAGCTAGCATCTGTATAACCCCTGATGTCTAGATCTTTATCTCCTCCATACATTATGAACATATCCTCAGTTCACCTCAGATACATAAGGATAGTCTTGACAATAGTCCAATGTCATTCACCTAGATCTTCTTGTTATCTACCTACCATGATCAAATCATAATCAACATCAAGACTCATATATAACATGGAATACATGATAGATCTTATCATAGAAACATATGAGATCTTACTCATTCTCTCACTTCCTCTTGTGTCTGAGGAAACATATTCTTAGAAAGATGTATAACACATGACACTAGAACCACCTCTATTGGATTGTTCCATACTGAACCTCTTTAGTATCTAGTAAATGTATATAACTTTAATTGGTCGGAGAAGCATCTTAGTTATATCACACATGATCTTGATCCTCATAATGTAGTTTGTTTCATCTAATTCCTTCACAGATAAACACTTTCTCAACCACGCCTTAACCTCTTGTAAGGATGGTATATCGTTTCCAATTAGTAATATGTCATAAACATATACTATTATGAAGAAAAATGTACTCTTACTAAAATTCTTGTAAACACATGCCTCACATTCATTCTTAATGAAACCAAATTCATTTATGGCTTCATCGAATCGAATGTGTCATGACCTAGATGCTTGCTTTAATCTATAAATGAATCTATGCAACATACATACCTTTTTAAAATTTCCTAGAGCCACAAAATCTCCAGGCTATGTCATATACACATCCTCTTAAAGTTTACCATTAGGTAATATGGGTTTTACATCTATTTACTAAATCTAATAGTCTTGGTAATATTCTACAACAAAAAAACTCGATGGATTTAAACATGGAAATTAGAGAAAAAGTTTTTTCATAGTCAATGTCTTGATGTTGTCTAAACCCTTTATCCACTAGTAATTATTTATAGGTATTCACTTTACCTTCCATGTGTATCTTTCTATTGAATACCCATTTAAACCCAATAGGTTTTACATCAACTAGTGGATTGATCAAAACCTAAACATGGTTTTGATACATAGAATCCATCTCAAAATTCATGGATTCTTGACATCTTATAGCTTCTGAGCTCTCTACTGCCTCCATGTAAGAGAGAGGATAATTATTTTAAACCAATAATGATTCACCATCATTGGTGACTAGAAATCTATATCCCTATGGAACTCTTACCTCTCTACCGCTCCTAAATAGTACTTGTGTTTCAAGAACACCTTCTTTCATGAGGACTTATGGAACTGATTTCTATACCAACCCTTGTGTATCTTGAACATAAAATTCATCAAAGTAAATATTTATACTACTATCCTCCTTTAGTATGTTCTCCCTCTCAAGAAATACAACATGTCTTATAATATTCACTTTCTTATATGAAGGGTTGTATATGTAGTATCCCCTGGTTTCCTTAGGATACCTTATAAAGAAACACTTCGTGCCTTGGGGTGCTAGTTTGTTGCTTGAGATAGCCTTAAAAAATGTCTCGCAACCCCATGCATGAACATGTGACAAAAAAAGTTTATTTACACTCCATAAATTGAATGGAATATCATTTTCTACTTTGGTTGGTACTCAATTTATAATGTTATCTATAATGAATATCCTCAAAAGGATAATGGAAGACTTGCATGACTTATCGTCGACCTTACCATGTACAAAAAAATATGATTCCTCCTTTCACTAACACCATTACACTATGGTGTATAAAATAGAGTGAGTTGAGATAAAATCTCATACTCCCATAGAAAGTTGATAAAGTCTTGGTTAAGATATTATTTACATTGATCCGATCAAAGTTTCTTTATCTTATTACCAAACTAATTTTAAAACTCATTCTTGAACTCTTTGAACTTATCAAAGTATTTAGACTTGTATCTCATTCATTATATATATCCAAACCTACTCAAATCATCAGTAAAAATAATAAAGTATGAGATTCCACCTCTAGATTCTACTTGAAAAGGTCCACATACATCGATGTGTACTAATTCTAAAAGAACTGTGGCCCTTTCACCTTGATCACTAAATGGTGATTTGGTCACATTTCCTTGTAAACAATCATGGAATATTTCAAGTAGATTTATCTAAAAAGAGTTTAAATAACCATCTTGATAGATCTTTTTCAAATGCTTCTCGTTTACGTGACCAAGACAATGATTCCACAACTAGGTGTCATATGATTTGTGCATATTAGTTTCGTTATCAATTTCCAATATTTGGTTTTCATAATTCAATACATAAATACCATTATTTAATTGTGTCATACCATAACATATGATATATTTATAAACATAACAAACTTCATTTCCAAAGGTAAAAATAAATCCATCCACATTTAAACAAGAAATAAAAATAATGTTCATAGAAACATTAGAAACATAATAACAGTTCTTTAAAACCAAAATCAATTCTATTGAAAATGTGATATGATAGTCTCCAATGGAAAGAGCAGTTATACTCACTCCATTGATAGCCTATAGATCCACCTTACCTCTTTCAACCTTCCCAAATCTAATTGGTTCCTATATTTGGATAAAAATGTCAGCACCACATGCAATATCTAATACCCAACTTGTAGATAGAAAAATATTACACTCGATAATGAACGCACCTGAAGCTTCCCCTTGATTCTTTGGTTAGGTGAAATTCTTCTCCTAGTATCCATTCTTACCACATGAAAAACACACCGCATCTTATTCCTTTCCTTGCCTCTGGAACTTCTTTTTCTTAGAGGGATGATGCTCTAGCACCTTAGACTCAGGATGAGTCTTTATCTCTATTTACTTGTTCATATTCTTTTTATTTACCATAAGGACAATAAGTTTTTCATTCCTTATGACTTTATCAACTTGATGAATAAGAGTAAGAAGTTCTGATAGTGTCTTCTCGCTATTGCTCATATTATAATTCGTAATAAAACTTGAGAAGTTTTGGGGTACTGAGGAAAAAATAAGATCTACGCACAACTCATTAGGGATATTAAAACCCAAGATGTTCATGCACTCAATATAGCCAATCATCTTGACTACATATTCCCTAGCTGGTGTCGAATATCCAAGATTGCACATGAATAGTGCATTAGATATCTCATATCTCCCTGATCTCTTCTTCTCTTGATAGAGATCCCAAAGGTGAGAAACTATGTTATACGAATCCATATCCTAATATTTCTTTAAAATATCATTAGATATAACATATAACATAAAACATTGGAAATACATTGCATCATCTACATAATTTAGATAGAGAGATACCTCTTCCTCCCCACCCTCTTTGGAAAGTGACTTAGAAAGTAGGGTTTCCAGCATGTACAATTTCCATTTGTGGTGTAGTATAACGTGCAAGCGCCTATACCATTCCTAAAATTTTTCACTAGATATAAGGTTATCCTTATTTATTATGAATCATAGTGATATTATCAATGTCATTTTATTTTCCATTTTTTACAAATTTAGATCAGATAATTAGTACTTGTTTTGATTACAAAAATAGATTAATAAATTTAAATTTGATTAAATTCTTTATTAACTTCCCACTATTTTTCAAAAAATAATAGCCCTCACAATTAGTTTTTGAATATATTGTCTCTTAGATATTATAGTGTTAAGGATCCATATTCCATTATCATAACCCATAATTGGTCCTGATAAGCTATTTGAAGGGTTTTAGGTTGGTGTAACTTGCTAAATACATTAACTCATAGTTTCTTGATCTATTGAGTGGACTCCCCAATCCTAAAATTATGTTTTAGGATTTCTTCAACCATTTACAGTTATTTACAATAAGTCCTTATTAGGTGGTAAACCCTTGATATAAACCAAGTTAAGTCAAACCAAAACTTCAAGATAAAATTTTCATGATAATTTAAAGCACCCCAACTTGGGTTGGTCAAACACTTTGAACTATGTGGTTGATTCTAACTTAATTAGTGTAAGGATAAGATGAATTAATATTTTAATTGAAGAATTTTTATCTTTATGTTTAAATCCAATTTTTATCTTTTTTACATGCCTTGTTAATATTAAGTGGATTTTACTTAAGTGATTAACCATGTATGATAAAACATTTACATATAATCTGATTATATTTTATTTCATTTTGCATTCTTGTTAATTCATTTATTAGGTGATCCCATATCATCCACAAACATAAATAATTAACTATACAACTAAAAAATATATAATATAAGTGGAATTATCATGAGATTTTTCTAGTAGTTAGTTTATCTATTGGATAATGAACCAATCCTCGAACCTATGGGAAAATACTTTATATCAAGCATAGTTCATGCTATAAAATTCCTCCTTTGGTTCCTCTGTATCACCATGATTGGTTTCACCTCGGTTCCTTGACCAAAATCACCACCACTCTCTTAGGAACTCCATAATTACATAAGCTTTTACTTGCACGCATGCAGGGGGATATGATGGATTGGATAAAAGTGGGTTCACATAAAAGAAACTGTGGGTACAAAAACCCTTACATAATAAGGGGGAGGGAATGACACAAATTACATAAATAATAATTTAACCATAATTAATTAAAAGAAACCAATCACACACAAGGGATGGTCTAATCTCATGATCATCCACACATCAAGCAATGAACATACATTTGAAATCTTATGATCAATTACTTTGATTTTTCTTTAATTAATATAATGTGTCACAAATTAATCCAATTAATTCAATTTATCTTAATTCCATCCAAGAATCCTTAACTTACCATCATTTATAATTTTTTAAAAAATTATTCTCATTTAAAATTAATGAAGTCCACAAGTTTACTTGGAGGAAACCTTGTATGTTCATTGAAATTTTAACAAAAAAATTAATTTAACATATAAATGTTAATCCTATGACATGTCATGTACTATCAAATTAATGAAACATTAAACACATAATTATTATGTTTAATTATACATTTAAATCTTATTTCTATGAAAATTTGAGAAAACTGTCAACAATAGACTACATGACATGCAGTATTTTACACGACATGTACTTATCTTCTTACCGTTTCCACAATATGTCAGTTCTCATGTGGTATATCTAATATACAACATGCTTGGGACAACCTGTTTACTATCCAGATGAATCTTAATTTTTAATCATTAACTGATTATTGATTATGTTATCGAGAATAAATAAAAGAAGATACAATGATGACTAATTATTAAAAAAAATCCTTTTAAGTAAAAAATAAAAAATGAATAAAATCAATCAATTAGTAATAAATTATTATAAATTAAACTTGTGACCCCTATGATACCACTTATAGGTTCTTGGTGCATCAAAAACATCATTTGAATGCATGAACAACTCAACTTTTAGTCTTAAATCACATGTAACCGTTGCTTACATGATCATAAGATCATGTACAAAAAAAATAGTAGATTAATAGACTGCATTAATATGCCAAAATTGGAGGGAGAGGATCTCCACATGTAATTTATAATTAATTTCTAAGTAGATACAGAATTACCTCAACTTGTAATGCCACTTTTGTTGATGATTCGATGGAATATATTTCATCACACCATCATTGTGATTCAGGATTCAAGTGTAGAATACCTCTATCAATGATTCAAACATGCACCACATTCTTTGATCAATGACATCAAATAACTAGGTTCTAGCATGGCCGATCCTAATCGCTTGTGTAGTTCATGGATGACTGCAACAATTTTATTCTCAAAAAGGGAGAAATCTTGGTGTTTTCTCAAAGATACGAGAGAGGAGGAAGATAGATATATTTATAAAACTATAGAAATATATCTAGATATATCTATCTAGATACATCTCTAGATATATCTATCTAGATATATCTATCTAGATATATCTATTGAGACATATCTCTAGATATACCACTATATATCTTTCTAGATATATATCTCTAGATATATCTCTTGATGTATTTCTAGATATATCTCTAGATATATCTCTTATCTGTTGTTCACACCTAAAAAGTCACTTTAGTAAAGTGATATATTTAGATATAGTTAAATATAATTAAATATTTATTATGTAAGGTTTAGGGTTGGCAAATTTCACACAAGCCCTTAACAATTTATAATATTCTTAATTGAACCCATCTACATTAATAATAATAATAATATTATTAATCGGTTGAAATTTAAAACATATTAAGAATATAAATAAATATCAATTATTTTTAATTAGACCATTAAACTCAGTCCACTTTGTAACGTCCTGTGTTTTGGATTGGGTTGAAATTTCAAGGGAATTTAAGATTTTTAGTTTGGTGGAGAGGAAATTATTTAAAACAAGATTCAAAACATAAATATGAGATTTGGTATACATAAAATTGTTGTTTTTTAGATGTGTTTTAAGGCCTGAGAGGTGTCTTGGAAGTTTGGATGAGTTCCAAGAGCATAAGGCTCCAAAAACTCAAAATCTAAAGACGCTGTTAAGGGTGCATGATTTGTGTGAAACCGTGCGGCTCACCAGAGGAAACCATGTAGCATATTCAGAGGGCCTGAGGGTGTCGCATGTTTTTTTATAACCATGCACACCAAGACGCATGACCGTGCAGTTGTTGCAAGTTCCTTGACAGAGGGGCAGTGCATGGTTTGCACATGGTTTCCCAAACCATTCGCATGAACCATGTGATCTTCCTTGGTCAGTGACTCAAGAACGGTTGGTGCACGATTTGACCAACCATGCAGCCAAAACATGTACCTCATTTAAAGGGGTAAATTTACCCTTTTTACCCTCCAGCCTTTTTTTATTTCTCTCCTCTTTTTTCTTCGCCTCCTTCGCATGCAACAAACCATCGAGGGTTACCTCCTCCTCTTCTCATTCCATGGAGAGATCTTCTTCATTCAGCCTCTATTTCAAGTTCCTTCAAGTGCATTAGATAGTCCTCAGTTCTTCTATAACTCCTCCTTACTTATTTATTAATTTATCTTCTTGTCTCTTTCTCAATCTTTGTGTGAGCTAATTCACCCTATTTTTAGAGCATTTGTTCGTTTCTTAAATTTCTCTCAAACCAGCTCGATTCGAGCCTTGATATTGGATGAGTAGACCATCCTTGGTATAAGGCAGGTGGCCTATATATTTTACATTAAAGTCTATCTCATTTATAAATTATTTCATTGTTTTTCATGCTGATATTTATGTGCGATGCCTATTAAATATGAATTTAGATATGTAAGAACCAATTACCTAATTTTAAATAGCTATTGTGCATCCACCCCAACCAAAACCACCCTTTTTGAGTGTTTCGCTCACATGCCTTGACTCATATCACTTGTTAAACCTTTAATGTAGAGCTGTATCATGGTATTTAGGATTTCATGGTCACCCTATCTATTAGAAATCAAATTATAAATAATTGGTTGGGATAAACCATATTTAAAAGGCATGGTCCTCTCCATGTCCTCCTAAATCACTAATGATTTGAGTGAGAACCCACTTTAAGAATATTTAAATTGTGATATGGAATGCTTTTAGACATGACCAATTTATTAATCTTTTATATATTATGTTATGGCATGTTTACTGACATGGACTTCTTTACTATTATAATTGAAATGAATAGTGGGAATGAACCCCTTTTGTATATTTGAGTTGCAATGGCATGATTTTGAATATGAATTTTTATAATTAAACTTAAATGATTAAATTAATTGTTTTTCACCTTGAGAAATTGAATTATAAATTGATGGGTTGGGATAAACCTTATTTAAAAGGCACAAACCTCTCCATGGCCTCCTAAATCACTTATGATTTGGGTGAGACCCCTATTTAAGTATATTTAAATTGTGATATGGCTTGATTTTAGACATAACCACTTTATTACTCTTTTATGTATTATGTTATGTCATGTTTAATAACATGGAATTATTTACTATTATAATTGAAATGAATAATGGGAATAGACCCCTTTTTTATATTTGAGTTGTGATGGCATGATTTTGAATATGTTATCTTGTAATTAAACTTAAATTATTTAATGAAATGTTTTGCGCCTTTAGAGACACTTAGGTTCCTTTTTACGGAACACCATGAATGAGATCATAGGCTGATAGAGATCATATGCACCTTGGGTGATATTTGGGTTTCGTCTTTACGAAATTACAAGGACGCGCTCATAGGTTACTTGATTATATTACTCCTAGAGTGATACCTGGATTCCCTTGTATGAATTCCTTGGACAGACTCTTAGGGAAAGTTGTTAAATTTTCCTTGAGTGATACTCGGATTTATATGTAGGAATTACTTGTATGGGCTCAGAGGTTGATTGAGATTATTATCCCCATGAGTGATACCAGTACCCTAGGGGAGATACCTTGCACGGACTCAGTGTCAAGATGGTTATACGATACCATGAGCGATAATCGGTCCCCTACGTGAGATAACTGGAAAGGGATAAGTGGGTTATTCCTTTATACCATAATAAGAGTGATACTTAGTATTCCTCTTTATGGATCACCTTGGATGAACTCTTACAGAGATGGGTGATTATAGTGCTCATGGTGTGATGCTTAAGATTCCTCTTTATAAATCACCTTGGATGGGCCCAAGATACCTTTTGAATTAAGAAAATTAATGGATCTTATTAAATATCTAAGAAATACTACTTTATTAGATTAATGGACACATCCACTAAGACAAAGAACATTCTTGGGTTTGATCCATGTTTGTATTTAGCTTTTATGATAGGCCCAATTATGCTACCTTGTGAATATGCCTTGTAATTATATATACAAATTATATCTTCATAGGATGACCATAGTTTAGAGATATTCTAACTTAGGCTGAAGCCGATATTGTTATCCAAGTGTCCCTGAGGAACCTAAGATGACTTGTTTACTTTAATTTAATAACTTCTCTACCTGTCATACCTACACACTGCTGTATTTTTCATTTACAGACTGGATCATGCTTTAAACACTATTGGTGGTGGTCTATTGAGTATATCTCACACCCTTCTTGGGATTTCATTGCATAAGGGTACTTGATAAGACCTCAAGTTCACATGTCCTTGGATTATTGCTTATGTTGTTCACTGTACATGGTAGCTTAGGGGAACATGACTGAGCTAGTACACATGATTCTCATGAAGATATCCCAAGGGTATTTTTATTCTTTTTCTTTATTCATATACTATAGTGAATTGTACCACCTATTGTTTTTTACTATTTTAGTTAAATATAATCATTCAAACATGCATGCATATTATATATTTAGCATTGGACATATTTCCTTTTCATTCAGTTATTTCCATTATCTTCTATTATTCTATTATTCATCTGATTATGATATTGGTTTATCTATATAATACTATTGTGATACTCTAATCATGAGGGTATATTATCTCAACCATACCACCATTATACCCTCACTACTAGTCAAAAACCTCTGGTATATGGGTAGGTAGGCGCGCTTAAGGCCATGCAGTGACCAGTTCAGCTACTGGTTTTATAGTCAGTCAGGTCGGGACATTACAAAGTGGTATTAGAGCTATTTAATTTCCTTTGTATTACTATTTTGGGTTGGTAGATAGAAGACTAGGAATGTGTTGGCGCTTGGTAAATAACCGTGTTTGAGAGTGATCAACCCATGCATGGGTAAAAGTCCAAGTGGCTAGGGATGAGATTGTTATTCGTGATGTTCATTGTTACAATTGATTATGTTTTCACCTCAAGTGATTGACATAATTTTGTTGCTTACTGATTTATAATACTTATGGTAATTTACCCTTGGCCTAGTATTGCAATAAAGTAGCATTACATTCATCATTATAGGCACGTATAGATTCATATTCCATGCATATGTCATGCCATGTAGTTTCATTTTTAGGATTCCTAATGGTTGTGATTATGTGACTTGAGTGTTATGCCATGCTCATGTGATTTAGTTAACATGATTATCTATTTAAAATTATTAGGTAATTACTTTCCAAGATTTTTTTATTATTAGTAAATTGATTTTATTCCATGTTTGGGTGTTGTACTTGCTTACGTAGTAGCATGCCATGTTTATTTTCCATGTTTCAGTGCTTATTTAGAATGTTTACCTTTGTTTACTACTTTATGATAATTATGTAAAATGGTTGGTCAAATAAAATGTCTTCATCAATATAAGAGTTGTTTTCCTGCATATATTGATGGTGAAATTCTATTTGATTAACTGATTATGACATGTTTTAGCCCTGAACCACTGGTTTCATGTGCTGAAACATATTGGTTGAGATTAAATGGGATCCAATTTTCAATTTATAAATTACATGGGCACATTATAAAATTGAAAATGGTAACCCATATAATTAAACTATATTTTATGAGATTAATATGCCTCAATACCGTTTTATAAATATAAAAGATGTTAAATTTTGAATTTAAATAAATTGGTAACTTATGGAACTTTCCATGACTCGAACCAGGTAGGTCAGTCATGATGCTTATTCTTATGAGATAAACCCCCTTAAGGGTGTAATTAAATCTTGGAATAATTAACAGGACCCTTATAGGTATCTTATATTTTGTTACGCCTTAGTACTTAACCCCATGGGGGTATGTTTGTGTTATATAATTATGGTTATTTAAAGTGTCCAAAATCGCTTATATGGATTCATATATAGATGTATGGTGGGATATTACTTGACCAGTACCCTTTTTAATTTATAATAAACCTGTTATCTACTTTTGAGATGTACTTATATGTGGCTTTTGTTAATTAAAATGTCAATTTCAACCTAAAGGGTGTATTTCTCTATAGATTAGAATTGAAATTTTCTTTAACAAAGACCAATAGTGATAACCTTATGGATAAATAAAATGGATAAAAGGAATTTATGTGATAAATTTCCCAATTACTATAGGATTTTAGTTAAATAGTTAATGTTTAAAATTTTGTTTGATATAATTTGCCTGTTACCTTATGGATTTGGCTAAATAAAGTACTAAGACCTCTTACCTTATGAATGGTACTTGTCTCTATGAAAGAAAATCCTTAGAAAGCTTAAAGTTATAAATGATAATTATTTAAATATCTTAAAATTAAACCTTAAGTAGTGTTCTTAGTATAACTCTCGTGTAAGGGTATTTTAAATGTTTTCGTGAGCTTGCCTTAGAACAGGAACATGAGTGTTGCCCATAGGCCTCTATAACTTTTCTTAGGTTGCGTTGAACCTAAATTATGGGTGGTATATCCTAGTAAACTTTTCAGGTGTGATCTCTTGGTATGATTGAAACTTTATACTTTGGTAAGGGGCTAACCCAAGGCAGGTAACACCCTTATAACTTTAAATCATTTTTTTGTTTAATAAGTTTTCTAATGTGTGGTACCATTCGAGTACCATTTGTACCATGTAGGAATCTTAATTTCTTAAAAAAACCTTTGTCTTGGTGGTTGGATTTTTGATTAGTTGACCCTTGTTATAGGTGTGATCATCATGTAATGCTTGGTTTTATCAAGTTAGACATTCTTAGGGCATGGTCGACCGCTTCATGGGTTGTGTGACTCTTCTTTTTCTTCTTCTTCAGTGATGGGTGAATTGGTACGTCTTTAGCCGAATTAACAGTTTTATGATATGAGGAGACATGGATGGAATCCTTCATATTTTACATAAAATACTAGACTCATATGGTTGATTCACTTGTGGATAGTGTCATTTGATGTTCTGTTGTGAAAATGAACCTCAGGGTAGTATGTGTCGACACACGCGGTACTCATTGAGTTAATAAATGGTGTAGAAAACTGTATGAGTTTGGTGGAAACTATGTATGACTTGATCTATTATGTTTCTATCATAGGTCATCTCCAAGTTAGAGTGACCTAGGTGTTAAATTAATCAAACTCATCCCAATGCTCGAGATGATGTTCCAAAGAGGATTGGGTGTTTTGAAGCACTGACCAGTTTTTTTTGGATTTTATTCCTAATGCTATGGAATGAATGGGCATAACTCATAAGGAGTATAACACATATGTTTTATTGTGAACCTGATATAGTGTGTTTTTAAGTGTCTAGTTTCCTTCTCTATTTCATTTTAATGTTTGTTAAATCATTTTGTCCATGTACAGTAACTGTAGTGAGTGGTCGATGGGCTGTGTGCCATGGGATGATTTCCCTTTTTTAGTAAAGATGACTATGGCACTCATAAGGTGGGTAGTTTCACATAAATCCAGGTAATACATGTCCTTATAGGTAGAAGGAACACAAACAAATAGGGCCATTTGGAAATGCTCAAATTTTATTTAAATTCCCTTGAGGCTGGTGAGTTTTGAAATATGTCAGTGCTTCCTAGGTGGCACAATGATGATGTGGTTGGTTGGGAACAAAACCCTTGAAAAACATTGTTGGTCATGAGTGGAATTTGATGGTTTATCTTGAGTGATCATATGATGTCTCGAGTAGTAAAGTCATTGTGGTCAGGTTAGTGATGCATCAGAAGGTGAAGCTGAGCTCTTTCAAAAGAAGTCTACCTGAGAGGTTTGACTAAACTTTCTGTACGCGGTTTGACACATTTGGTTCAAAACTGTACTGAGAAGTTTGTCTTAGATATGAAGAGAGTGTCTCGGGTCTTCAAGGTAAATTTTGATATTCTCTTGGTGTATTGTTGTCTTAGTGGAAATCATATTCCCTATCCTGATATCATCCATGATACACCAGGAGAGCATCGATTATACACTTAGCTAAAGAAGAATTAAAATTCCCTTCTATTTTGGTAGTTAGACTTTATAAGATTTGCGCTATGGAATCATGGTTGTGCTTACAAACATGGTTAGTACTGAGTGATACTTGGGTTCTCGAGTAGGAATTCCTTGGATTGACTCATGGACACTAGTCGATTCTTTGACTTGACTGTCATTGGGATTAGTTAGTGTTCTGATGGTTGAGGCACCGTGGCTCGGAATTAGATGTTAAATGCTAGAGCCTATGTTGGGGAGAGACATAGGATAGATGGTGAAAGGTATGACAATGTGATCATGTATCAAGTTAGAAGAGATTTAATAAGAACTATCTCAGTGTTTCAGGTTTGGAATGTGAGCGTTAGATCTAGTTTAATGGATTATGTACTATATGATTAAGGTGATGTTTAGAGGGGTGTTGGGAACTGGAAACAAAATGTGGATATTTAAATGAAACTTCATTACTTTAGTAGGTTGGTTGTCATTTTAATTATTTCCCCAAGGCTTCTCGAAGATGAGAAGTTCTAAGGTGGGGAGGTTGTAGCGTCCCATGTTTTGGATTGGGTTGAAATTACAAGGGAAATTGAGATTTTAAGTTTGGTGGATGGACCGTTCTTTAAACTAAGATTTAAAATGTAAATACAAGATTTGGTAAACTTAAAAGTGTTGTTTTTAGACATTTTTAAGACCTAAAGGTGTATTGGAAGTTCATATGAGTTTTGAGAGAGTCAGGATCCAAACACTCAAAATTAAAAGAAGATGTTAAGGGAACACAGTTTGTCTAAAAATGTGAAGCCCACTAGAGGAAATGTGCAGCCTGTTCAAAGGGGTTGATGGTGTATCACAGTTTTATATAACCATGTGCACCAGGCCACATTATCGTGTGGTTTCTGCAGGTTCCTTGACATATGGGAAGTGCATGATTTCCCAAACTATGTGCATGAACTGTGCGGGCCTCCTTCTTGGGAAATGGATCAAGAATGGTTGACACATGGTTTGGAAAACTATGCAGCCAAACCATGAACCTCATTTAAAGGGGTAAATTTAATATTTCCCCTCCAACCTTTTATTCTTTCTCCCCACTTTTTTATTCCACTCCTCCGCATGCAGCAACCCACCGAGGGTTCCCTCTCCATCTTCTCCTTCCATGGGGAGACTCTATTTCAAGCGACGTCAGGTGAATTAGATAACCCTCAGTAATTCTATAAATCCCCCTTCCTCCTTTCCTCATTTATATTATCATCTCTTGCGCTATCTTCATGCAAGATAATTCTCCCTATTTTTAGGGATTTTTTTCTTCAATTTCTCTCGAACCAACTCGATTCAGGCCTCGATATTAGATGAGTGGACCGTACTTGGTATAAGGTAGGTGGTCTATATCTTTTCCCTTAAATTTTAGCTCATTTATAAATTACCCTGTTGTGTCATACATTGGTATTTTCATGAAACGCCTCTTAAATATGAATTTAGGTATGTATTATCTAATGAACTAATTTTAAATATCCATTATGCATCAAAATGAACCACTAGGGGTTATCCACCTCAACTCGAACTACCCTTTTTGGGTGTGCTACTCACATTCCTTGACTCATATCACTTGTTAAACCTTTAATGTATAGTTTTATCATGGCATGTTGGACTTCATGCTCACCTTATCAATTAGAAATTGAATTATAAACTAAGTGGTAGGTATAAACCATATTTAAAAGGCATGACCCTATCCATGGCCTCCTAAATCAATTATGATTTGGGAGAGACCCCTCTTTAAGTATATTTAAATTGTGATATGTCATGCTTTTATACATTACCACTTTATTAATATTTTATGTATTATGTTATGGAATGTTTACTAACATGGCCTTCTTTATTGTTATAATTGAAATGAATAATAGATGTAGACCTATTTTGTATATTTGAGTTATGATTTTATGATTTTGAATATGACCTACCATAATTAAACTTAAATGATTAAATGAATTGTTTTTCATCTTGAGAGATACTCAGGTTCCTTTTTAAGAAATTCCTTGAACAAGCTCATAGGATGGTAGAGATAATATGCACCTTAGGAGATACTTGAGTTTCCTTTTTATGGAACACCAAGGATGGGATCATAGGTTACTTGATTATATTATTCCTAGAGTGATACTTGGACTCCCTTATAGGAATTACTTGGATGGACTCTTAGGGAAAGTTGTTGAATTTTACTTGAGTGATACTCATATTCCCATGTAGGGACTCCTTAGATGGTCTCATAAGCTGATTGAGATTATTATCCCCATGAGTGATATCGGTACCCTAGGGGAGATACCTTAGATAGGCTCAGTGGCAATATGGTTATACCATGCCACGAGTGATAATCAGTCCCCTATAGATATACCTAGGATGGGCTTAGTGGGTAATGCATTTATACCATACTGAGAGTGATACTTGGGATTCCTCTTTACGGATCTCCTTGTAAAGAATCTTATGAATATGGGTAATTATAGTGCTCATAGTGTGATACTTGGGATTCATCTTTATAGATCACTTTGGACGGGCCCAAGATGCATTTTGAATTAAGAACCTCAATGCCTCTTATTAAATATTTAAGAAATGATAGTTTATCACATTAAAGGACACATTCGCCAGGCCAAATACCATGTTTGGGTTCGGTCCATGTTTGTATTCGACCTTTATGATAGGCCCAGTTATTATCCCTTGTGAATACACCCTATAATTATATTTAAAAATTATATATGCATAGGTTGACCCTAGTTCAGAGATATTCTAACTTAGGAGGAAGCATGTATGGTCAGCTAGGTGTCCTTGAGGAACCTGGACTAACTTGTTTACTTTTATTTAATTAATACTTTACCTGTCATACCTGCACACTACTATATTTTACATTCATAGACTGGATAATTATTTAGACACCATTGGTGGTGACCTAATAAGTATATATCATACCCTTCTTGGGCCACCATTGCACTGGGGTACCTGAGAAGACATCATGTTCGCAGTTCCTTGGATTATTGATTGTGTCGTGCATTATATATGGGAGCTTAGGAGCACAAAACTGAGTTAGCACTCAGGATACTCATGGGGAACTCCCTTAGGAATTTTTATTCTTTTTCTTTATTCATGTACTATAATTTATTTTACCACTTTTTGTTTGTTATTATTTTAGTTATGTATACTCATCCATATATGCATGCATATTGTATATTTGGCATGTCCACCTTTCTTTTTCATTCAGTTATTTCCTTTTTCTTCTGTTGTTCTGTTATTCATCTACTTCTACTATTGGTCTGTCTATATGATACCACTATGTTACTCTAATCATGAGGGTATATTCTCCCCACTGTACCACCATTATAATCTTGCTACTAATAGACAACCTCTAACATACGATGAGGCACACTTGAGGTCATGTGGAGACTAGTATGACTACTGGTTTTATAGTCAGTCGGGTCAATATGTTACATACTTTCCCCCATCAACATTTATTGATCCTTGAATATTGGATATTTAAGTAAATAAATGTCACTAAATTATTTCTACAATAAATATAATAAATATTATATTCTCCAAACTTGAAAACTAATATATCTTATTTATTATTTAAATCAATTTAATATTTTGAATAACTTCAGATTAAATTATGGAGATCAACCAAACCTGAATAAATATTATTTATTATAACTTATTAAATTCATCACTTGAATTTAACTAAGATTGCAGATACACTTAGTGTGTAACCCTCTAGGTCACTTTCTTAGTGGCATTAGGCATAACCACCTAAAGTCTAAGGTTAACATTTGACAACGCACCAAGGCATCCCTATAGAAATAAGTTAACATTACAATAATGTCCAAAATCCTACAGAAATTCACCATGTAATATAATTTTTTATTGCGATATCTCTAATCAAGCGGGTTTCATACCAATGTTATCAATATACATACTTTATTTATCTTTATTTAAATTTCTAGAAATGAACTCACCCAACGAACACCATGACCATGGATTTATGTAGTCAATTTTATTCCATAAAAGGGCTTGATATATCAACTTCCATTATAAGATAGAAGAGATAAATCCTTTATCGCATTATGCATTAATGTTATATCACTCATGGCACAACCAATGTACTCGACTTTTCCACAAACATATTTCATCATGGTTTTCATCAATATATAAAAGTACTCAAGTTGTGATATCCATTAATGATAATCTTAAAGTCTAAGGATTAGTACACATGTTTGTAGGTAGAAACATCCAATGACACATGGAAATATGGATTTTATATTGAAGATAATGTTATAATAACCTCCTATATTGGAGATTACCAAGTAAAGACACCATGAGTAGATGTATCAATGTATTATAAGCCTCCTACACCTAATATACAATATTTTATATGTCCTGTCAGACAATATATAACAAGATTAAAGAATAGTGTCATGACACCTCTAGGTTCTCATCATAGTGGAGAATTGCAGTGACCTTTTAGTGTGACGTATATTCTAAGGACATTATCACATAAAGATATCATGCAGAAGAATAATCAAGATGAGACACAATTCTTTAATTAATAAAAACATTTAATCAAGTACCAAACAAGTTGGTCATAGGGAACCAACTCCAACAAACAGTTGAATATATCAACTAATGGCTAGTCAGTCTTTTAAGTCATTCTTTTCATCTTGCATAGATCTAGAGTGGAATATTTTTTAATATCCTATAATGTTGAAGTATATCCATTGAAATCAATTATGAATCCTATTTCCAAAAAACCTTCCTGATCAAAATCATTTTCCATCACTATAATGAATATTTTAAGTTATCTATCATGAACTAGCCCAGGTCAACCCTAAACAGGTCACCCGAGTTGGTCCATGGCAAGGCCCGAGGGGAATTATTAATCCCCACAAGCTAGAAACTAGTGAAAAACATCAAAATTAAACCGTTGGGAATGATTTCTCCCATAAAAAAAGATAAACAATGAATAAAAACTAATGAAAATAATAAAAACTAGCCGCAAAAAGAAAATAAAACTACACATACCTTCATGTGACCTCATAGGTCACCACCCAACTCAGAACCATGTTTTCTTCGAGAGTGATCCAACACTAGAAGAACCTAAAACTGAAAAGATAAGTTAGGCATGAGCATAAAAAATGATCAGTAGGAATGCCAAAGATAAACCATGGGATCCATGTATTTTCCTTTCTTGAAAACATCCCATTAACATTAGTTTGAAAATACAGATATGAAAATAGGTTTTTATCATGTTGGTAGATAAAATTACCATTTCTTTTTAAATAAACACACACAGACACACCGCCTTTACATTTTCAAAAGATGATTTTACCATTTTAAAAACCAAAACCCCAAACAAGGAAATATTGGCTAAGCAAGAAACAAATAAACATGAAAAATTAAAAATAAACTAACAAATGCTGAAAATAGACTAGTAGTGTGATCAGAAAACCAAAAGAAAATAGATAAAAACAAGAAAATAAAAAATTATCCATGGGTGATCCTAAACATCCCTAGAAGACCCCTGAACATACTCAGTTCAGAACCACCTACTGGTGTATGGTGAATCCCCTAAGTCTATAACCAACTGGCCGCCCACAACTAGCCAACCTAGTGGCACATCCCACCTAGCCTCTCTGTGATCCAAGAGATACCAACCCATATAATAAAGGTTGGTAAGAAACCATCACTCGATCCCCTAAAAGATGCCCAGGAACCCACGGTAATATTAAATAGTGTAAGTGGGAGGCCCCCACACATGTGACTCACCTTACCTGCCACCACCACACTTGCCTACCCCAAAAAACAGACATCACCTATATGATAACCCATATAGGGAAATCCTAGATAGGGACGCACACTATAAATATATACATACACATATCACATCACACAAGGTGCCAACTGGGCCGTCACACATATAATACCATACATCATTTCTTAAAACATTTCAATGTGCCGATTGGGCATTACCATTTTAAAACACATTACATTTCCAAACAAAATGTAATGTTCCAATATGTTCATCACTTCTTTTAGACATTTAAAACTTTTCTTTGAAAAAACGAGTGTTTCCAACTGGGCCTTTATCTTTACATAACCCAAAGAATTTACTAAGTCCATTTTCAATCTTTTTCCAAAGCAACACTAAATACTAATTTTATATTTGTGATGCCAAACAAGCCTTAAAGTTCCCAAACATTTACCAAGTAAGTTTTCAAGTCGAACAGGCCAAGATTTATGGAATAAATTTAAAGTCACAATCAAAAACCAATTTAAGTGAAAATTTAACATTTGGAAAGACATGGGACCATTTCAATAAAAAGGGGAGGGAGGAGAGATGGGAAACTTTTAAAGGAAAAGAGTTAAAGAGTGTCATTTTCACTTGAATGCACATCCATTTGTGCACCCAGTGAACCCATGGATGTGTCATCATCAAGAGACACCCCCTAAATTCTTTGAAATACTGAAAACCATTTTTAAAACTGACATCTACTTTACAAAACAAACTCATCAATTCCACATAATTTCCAAAAGTGCCAATGAGCATTTTAGAAACCAAGATAATTCTAAAAAAAACTTACAAATCATGCCAAAAATCACTATGTTGCACATAAAGACTCAAATCACAATACAACCATTTTAACATAATATTTCTAAAGGAAAACACCACAAAAATCAACCAATTTAACTATACAAACTAAAATGGCATTTAATCAAACCCTTTTTGGTGTGTAACTACTTAAATACTATCAAAGATTTACCTCAAAAGCTATTTTAACAAACTCCATTATCATAAAAACACCAAAATGGGGTATCCATAGGCATTATCAAAGTGATAATCATATATAAAAATTTATCAAGACAGAATCAGGCATTGTTCAAACACATTTAGCACTGACACATATATGAATAAATCAAGAATCAACTCAAAATCTATTTTTAATAAATTATACTATCATGGAAACACTACAACAAGGTAATCAAATTCACCACATGCATGAGAATCAATTTTAAAAATTAATTTAAAGAATGCAAGTATTAATGGAATTCTTTAGAAAGAAAATACATGAATTCACCTACCTCTATAGTGTGCGATTACGAAGAGACCTTAAAAGAAGGGATAACCAAGACCGAAGTACTATTCACACACCCTAGACTAAGAGGAAAACAATACAAAGCATTAACCCCAACCATTAAGGTTTGATAAAACCCTATGCACCCTAAGAAATCAAAAAAAACCTCAAAGGGGAATCACCAGGGGGAAGTCGTGTGCCGGAGAGGAGGTAGACTGGGTAGTCGCACGTCGGAGGGGAGTCGCTCGGGGAGGTCGTTCGCTAGAGAGGAGTCAGTTGGGGAGGTTGCGCATGATCAGGGTAGGCTACCGGAGGGAGGAGAAGAGAGGAGGTGGGATGTGCTGACTAGAGAGAGAGGGTGCGGCTGAAGGGAGAGAATGAGACGGAGGTATGGCTGGAGGTAGGGGAGGTTGGAGGTAGGGGAGAGGCGCGCTATACAGGTGAGGGGGAGGTGGGGGTTGTGCTGGGTAAGAGAGAGGGAAGGAGGAGGGTAAGGAAAAAATTAGGGTTAAAAAAACTAATAATAATATTAGTTTTAATAATAATAATAGTAATATAATATAATTAATAATAATATTTATAATATTATCAATAACTATTTTAATAATAATTGTAATAATAAAAATTATAATCATAAAAATAATAGTAATAATAATAATCATATTAATTTATCTTTTTAATAATAATAATAATAATAATATTATTATTATTAAAACATTCTTTAAATTCTATTTTCATAAAAGTTTATTTATTTTAAATATTGGGAAATCGCACGATCACCTAGGCTGACTGCACGGTTACCACTAACCGTGTGGTGCCCATGCACCGGCCTGTAACCTACCAAAATTATCAAACTTCAAAAAATTTAAACCAAAATTCAATCCAAACCTCGATAGAATACCCAAAGCCAAGAAATAATAAAATAAAATAAATTTAAAGGTTGGGGTGTGACAATTCTCCCCACTACAAAAATTTTCTGCCCCCATAAAGTCACCAAGTTGAAAGTTAATAAAAAATTGAGTCCATGCCTGAATAAAACTAGAAGAAACAAGGAATTATAGGGTGACTATTTATTCTCCTAGTCACACCTGACCGATCCAGATGAAACCACAACCCAAAACAAGGGGAGAACACAAGAGGGTTATCCCCACAACAAGGATTATACTAACACAAAAATTAAAACCCAAACATACCACCCTGGGGAGGGAGCATAATGTGGGAACTTGCAAACTGAACTTACTTGACCTCTCCACATGAGAAGAACAACACCGCTGAGACTTAAACAGAAAACCACTACAAGGCCACCCAACATACCTGGGCATGGAAACAATGAAACTCCCTATAACAACATTGCTGTAACTAATACTTTCCCACACCAATCCAAAAATCCCAACACATCCAACTTCCTTAGAATGAGTGAGACACCACTTCCACTAAAACTTGGAACTCTCGACCTAGTCTAAAAACCTCCAACACTAGGGAAAACCCAAGAGAAGAACTTAATACAGATAGAGAATCTGAAACACCACTCCTCAATTCCAAAAAACACAGACATCTCTATAACTAAACTGAGATCAACCCACACCAGGGTTAAACACACTCAAGGAAAATAAAGGATTCTAAAATCCACATTCAGGTAATAGGTTTGCTTGAATTACAATAAAACATGTCCATCATTACTTCACAATGAAACAATGATCTTAAAATGACGACACAATATTAAAAACAAAAAAATAAGAACAAAAAAACTTTAAATGTTCCAATCCCAACACAGAACATGAAACCCGAACCAAGGCTTTACACCTCTAGTAACTCCTGACTGTGTGTGAGCTTCACCCCAAGACCTATGGTTGGGGATCTGATGACTGAAACATCTCCTGACACACAGTCAGACACTGGAATCCTCTAGTCATGACGTATTCTTAAGGTGAAGTTTCCTGCAAAACTTCTCTAGATGACCTAGATAGCCGTAATGATGACACATCTTTGGAGGGATGCGGCATGACAACTTTGAGTACCTGAACCGGCCACACTGATGACACACCATAAAGCGGTCTGACAAACTGAAAACCAGAACCATTGAAGGAGAATCCTTAAAAGCAGGTTCCTCCAGTATATACTTCTCGCTAGATGGGGAACCATCATGAGCAATAAGAGACACCAGATTACCAACCGTCTGTTCTTTAGAGACCAAGTCAGCTAGAAACTCTTCATCTACCGGCTTCTCAAAACAACGATTCTTAGAAGAGATGACCCTATCCTTGATCTTTGGGTGAAGACCCCTGATAAAGAGATAAGTCTTAATAAAATCCTACAATTCTACCTTCAGAGAAAAAGAAACTAGCTCCTTGAAATGGTCAACATATACCTTCACCGTTCATTGGCCTTGTTGAACACACATGAGTTCTTACCTCTTCTTTGTCTTCACCTCCTTGGGTATAAACCATCGGATGAAGACAAACTTAAAAACTTTCCATGTCATCCTGACTTGCAATGATGGAGGGGAAAACAACTCCCATTCATCCAAAGCTGGACCTTCAAACAGACCCAATACAACACACACTCTAACAACTTTAGGAGTTCCCAACATCCTTAAGACACGATCGACCTCTTCAAGAAACCTCACTATCTCTAACGGACCTTGATCACTGCAAAGGACAGGTAACATTTGAGAAGAATCCGAAACTAGGCATGAATCATCAGAAACTTTGGCAGCCTTTCTGGGTGGAATTTTCTAAACAACACGAGAAACATAACACTAAATACAACATCAATCCGAAACATAGTTGGGAAGAATATCTCAATCCAAAACAATAGGCTGATAATCCAAGAACATAAAAGCATAACCAAATATTCCCTTTTCAAAATCTCTTTTTTTATTTTAAATTTTAAAACCGCCTTATTTCAAGGACACTTTCCAAATACCAAATCCCACTTTTTAAACCAAATTCAATTTGCAAAATCATTTCCCCTTTCAAAATCAATTTAGAAAAATAAGGTCAAGACTTAAATTTCAAACACACACCCAAGGAATCCCACGAACCATTGCGCATGTGTTCATATGATTCCATTCATACACACCAACATGTAGATTCCATACACACCCTCACATGTGAAAACGTTTATAAGGAACACCCAAGGTTGCTCTCAAACCATTTCTTCAGAAAATCAAAACATTTACTAAATTCTCAAATCCAAAACACTTCTAATTTTAAAACCCACTCTACAAATTTAAAACCATTTAATGGAAAACACTACAATTTCAAAACCCATTTTCATTTTCAAAACACCCTTACACCCACCAAAGCTAAGACAAAGTACAACTTGCACCAAACCACCAGAATGAGGAACTAGTGTCTATGCCTAACTCAACAACATGGTAGTGATCCCTGCCCCAATTAAGTCACAACACTAAGAGGTACTTGAACTATGCACTTGGACTCCACATGGGTCACCACTACACATGGGATCACAATGTGACACCAGATCGCCTCTGAAGTCATCCCTCAATCCAAAACAAAAGCAGAAAACTCAAATCCCAGACTACCTCTAGAAACTCGAGGATCAGAATGGGTAGGAGTTCACGAAACTCTTCCCGCACCTACCTCCCGAGTCCCGACATTCTTAATCTACAACTACCAAACACCCCAAATAACAAGGGCCTCCTCTGATACTATTTTGTCATGAACCATCCCGGGTCAACCTTGAAACGGTAACCCGATTCGGTCCATGGAAATGCCCAAGGGGTATTCTCAATCCCCACAGGTTGAAAACTAGTGGCATGCATCAAAATAAAACCGTTGGGAATGATTTTACCCATAAAAAAAGATAAAAAATGAATAAATACTGATGACAAAAACAAAAACTAGTAGAGGAAATAAAATAAAATCGCACATACCTTCATGTGACCTCATAATTCACCACCCAACTCAGAACCATGTTCACTCCAAGAGTGATCCAACACTAGAGGAACCTGAAACTGAAAAGATAATGTAGGAATGAGCATCGAAATGATTAGTAGGAATTCCAAAGATAAACTATATAATCCATGTATTTTCCTTTTTTGAAAACATCTCATTAACACTAGTTTGAAAATACAAATATAAAAATAGGTTGTTCTCATGTTGGTAGATAAAATTAACATTTATTTTTAAATAAAAACACACACACACACACACCACCTTTCCATTTTCAAAAGATGATTCTACCATTTTAAAAACCAAAACCCCAAACAAGGAAATATTGGCTATGCAAGAAACAAATAAACAGATCAAACTGAAAATAAACTAAAAAATACTAAAAATAGACTAATAGTGTGATCATAAAACCAAAATTAGAGAGATACAAATAAGAAAATAAATAAAGTAGCCATGGGTGATCCTAAACATCTCTATAAGACCCCTGGATGTACTTGGTTCTGAACCACCTATCGCTATATGGTGAATCCCCTAAGTCTATAACCAACTGACTATCCTCAACTAGCCAACCTAGTGGAACATCCCACCTGGCCTATCTATGATCCATGGGGTACCAACCCGTCTAATCAGAGTTGGTCAGAAACTGTCACTCAATCCCCTAAAATATCCCTAGAAACCCATGGTAATAGTAAACAATATAAGTGGGAGTCCCTCACACGTGTGACTCACCTTACCTGCCACCAACACACTTGCTTACCCCAAACACGGACATCACCTATAATACAAACCATATAGGGAAATCCTAGATATGGGTTACCACTATAAATATATACATACATATATCATATCACACAAGGTTCTAACTGGGCTGTCACATAGATAATACCATAAATCATTTCTTAAAACATTTCAATGTGCCAATCGAGCGTTACCTTTTAAAAACACATTCTATTTCCAAACAAACTGTAAAGTGACAATTAGGCCATCACTTCTTTTAGGAACTTAAAAATTTTCTTTGAAAACACAAGTATTTCCAAACTAGCCTTTATATTTACACAACCTAATGCATTTAATAGGAGAATTTTCAAACTATTTACAAAGCAACACCAAATACCACTTATATATTTGCGTTGCCAAACGAGCCTTAAAGTTCCCAAACATTTACCAAGAAAGTTTTCAAGTCTAATGGGAAAATCTTTATGGAATACATTTAAAGTCATAATCGTAAACCACTTGAAGTGAAACTTTACCATTTGGAAAGACATGGGACCATTTCAATAAAAAGGGGAGGGAGGAGAGATGGGAAACTTTTAAAGAAAAAAGTTAAAGAGTGTCATCTTCACTTGAATTCACATCCATGTGTGCACCTAGTGCACCCATGGATGTGTCATCATCTAGTGACACCTTATAAATTCCAAAAAAGACCTATTTTTTTTTAAAAACTAACACCTTCTTTAGAAACCAAAATCATCAATTCCACCTAATTTCCAAAAGTGCCAATGAGCATTTTAGAAACCAAGAGAACTCTCAAAATTAACTTAAGAATAATTCCAAAAATCACTAGGTTCCATATAAATACCCAAATGAAAATAAAACCATTTTAACATAATAGTTCTAAAGGAAAACACCACAAAAATCAACCAATTTAACTATACAAACTAAAACAACATTTAATCAAACCCTTTTTGGTGTGTACCTACTTAAACATAATCAAAGTTTCACCTCAAAATCTATTTTTAACAAACTCTATTATCATAAAAACACCACAATAGGGTATTCATAAGCATTATCAAAGTGCGAATCATATATAAGAATTTATTGAGACAGAATCAGGCATTATTCAAACACATTTAGCACTAACACATATATGTATAAATCAAAAATCACCTCAAAATATATTTTTAATAAATTATATCATCATGGAAACAATACAAAAAAGGTAACCAAATGCACCACAAGAATGTGAATCAAGTTTAAAAATTAATTGAAATAACGCAAGTATCAATGAAATTCTTCGGAAAATAAATACACAAATTCACCTACCTCAATGATGTGCGATTGCGACGACACCTCAAAGGGAGAACTAAGCCTGACATACGATTCACACACCCTATACCAAGAGGAAAATAATTAAAAGCATTAACCCCAATCATTAGGGTTTAACCAAACCCTATGCTCCCTAAGAAATCAAAATAAAACCTCAAAGGGGACTCATCGGGGGGAAGTCGTGCACCAGAGAGGAGGCACCCGGGGTGGTCGTGTGCCGGAGGGGAGTCGGTCGAGGAGGCCATGCATAGAAGAGGAGTTGGTCAGGGAGGCCGCACGTGAGAAGGGTGGGCCACCGGAGGGAGGAGTGGAGAGGAGGTGGGGTACACCATCCCAAGAGAGAGGGTGCGGCTGAAGGGAGAGCATTGGACGGAGGGACGACTACAGGTAGGGGAGGCCGAAGGTAGGGGATAAACACATTGCGTAGGTGAGGGGGAGGTGAGGGTTGTTCTAGGTAAGGGAGAGGGAATGGGGAGGGTAATGGAAAAATTAGGGTAAAAAAACTAATAATAATATTAGTTTTAATAATAATAATAATAATAATAATAATAATAATAATAATAATCATCATCATATCATTAATAGTAATATTTATAATAATATTAATAAATATTTTAATAATAATAATAGTAATAACAAAATTTTTAATCATAACAATAATAGTAATAATAATAATAATATTCATTTCTCTTTTTAATAATAATAATAATAATATTATTATTATTAAAACATTCTTAAAATTAAATTTTCATAAAATTTTATTTATTTTAAATATTGGGCAACCGAATGGTCACCTGGGTCGACCGCACAGTTACCGCTAATCGTGCAGTTCCCGTGCACCGGCCCAAAACCCACCAAAATTATTAAAGTTCAAAAATTTTAAACCAGCATTCAACCCGAACCTCGACGAGAATACCCAAATCCAAGAAATAATAAAATAAAATAATTTTAAAGGATAGGGTATGACATTATTAGTGAGAGGTTATAAATTCAAATAAGATAAATAATATAGCAAGAACTACCTACATATGAAATGAGTGAAGTCTCACCCATACTAAAACTGTATAAAACTGTATAATATCAATACATGCATACATGAAAATTTCAAGTGAATTAATGTACCATACAATTTCATAATTTTATTTTAAGAAATTATTTAATAGTAATGATAATTATACAAAATAAAATCCACATTATATGTATGAATAATTGAAATCATTAATACAAATAGACAGTTCATCATGAACACATAAGAACAAAATTATTATAATTAATTCATAGTAATGGACAAAATGAATAATGCATGATCATATACATGGGTATAATTGACATAAATAAGCTATGAACAATTGAGTTAAATAAAAATTGGACATTTCATTATAGAAAAAATCTAAATACAAAATTTTTATTGGATACAAATATGAATATAAAAACCAAACATAGTCAACATGTTGTAATCTAAATAAAGAGGGGCTCTAATGAAAGACACGATATTACATGTATTTTAGGGATTATAAATCATCTAGTTCAAATAGTGAAGTTGTATCAATATTTGTGCATTTGAATGCTTTTGTGTGAATGGAATGATATTCATATACCACTATGAAATATGAAGGAAACATGGTTTTAGATTAATATTACCTATTATCCACACTAAGAGACAATAGTAGACGAGGAAAAAAATGATATGAATATAGCCATTACCAGTAAGGATGATCTTCAAATCATTCATACCCTAGACATTTGAGAAATTGATTTTCAGACTATGAAAGGACCATAGCCTATCTAAGAAACAAAAAATATAATGAAATTTTCATTTATATTAAAACATTTTAAATTAAAAATTATATACAACTACAACATTTAAGTGGCCAAAATCCAATATATCAATAAGCATTTAGAAATTATAGTAGAGTAACTGGTTATATAGTCAATAATGGGTACTAACATTATTGCATGTACCAGTCACCACATTTGATAAATAGTATGGAACATATTATAGGAAACTAAACTCTATAAAAAATGGAAAGACAAAGAACTAAAGACTATTAAACTTCTACAAGAATTGGAAACTATATGATGAAAGTAGTTACCTCTGAACATATTCTAATATCATGTAAGGTCTTCTTATATTATGATATATATAAAAAAGTAGAATATGCAGTCCTAATGGATATTAATATCATATTGATAAGTTAGGAAGATGATAGTGGTGATGAAATGAAATTGATGATATTGAATAATCAGATATATGAACATTTATTATATACTGTGTAGAAGTATGTAGTTTGTATAATATATCTGAATATAAAGAACATGAACAATAAAGTAGAGTATTGGTTACATAGAATGAATATATTGTACATAATAAATCACTTGGATTTGAACTTATCTAAATATATAATGTTAGGATTAAACATTAGATTTTCCCATTTAATATTATAGTAATAATTATATAATCTTCAATATTGGTGATATCCTACTGCTTGGTATTTTCAAACAAAATAGTTACATTACTAAAATAGTGACTTTTTGAATTTTTATTCAAGAAAGATCCCACTTGTAATGACTCTAATTTTTCCATGTATTGTTTTGGAATATTGTATTGATTATTTTCATAGCTAGACGTGGAGACGACGTGAGATTTTGAGGCCCGATGTGCCCAAAAATTATTTTTGAAATATATTAAATATATTAAATGCACGAGTGCACAATTTTCCTAAAAAAATTGAATAACTTATAAATGGAGGCTCAGATTAGGAATTTGAGGCCTCTATTGAGTTCATAGCATGAGTTTTACCCTGGGCATGATAAAATCTTTTTCGGCGTCAGGCGTTTGTGAAAAAGTTTTCGTGGTCATACAATATTAAATTAATTGTTTAAAGTAATTTATTTTATTTGTAAAAGCAAAGGGACCTAACTATTTCTATAAATATATATATATATAAGAAAATTCTAGGGTTAGTCACATAACCCTAGAGATTTAGAGGATCCATTGGAGGAGAGAGTTCTTGTAAAGTGACATCGAATCAGATCGAGATTAAGGATCAGTGTGCCAACGAAATGTATAAATCCTGAAACGACAACAACATAGATTTTTTATTCATCAATGATTTATCAAAATCAAGGTATGATGTTTTTTTATTTATATTTATTCCCATTTTATTATTTCTATGATGAACATGAATCAATTGACCAATGGATTGATTTGCGGATCGTGTGTCTTGTGGGAATGGGTTAGATTTATCTGGGAATTGGGAATTGCTTTGTGATTATTTTATTATCGCTTAATTCATCATTATAACATAAATGAATTGAGGAAAACACAAAAATTGGCCGAGTTTCATTCCTCATGTTTGTGGTTGTGCATTTCTTTCCCTATTTATTCGTTCATCACATGAAAATATCTCGGCCGGTGGTTTGAAAAATACTGTATAAACAATCATTGCACACCCGTTTCTTGGAACAATAGATTATTATCAAAGATTAAAGTTTGGATTAATAATAATATCAAGCTATGATGATGGTGATGATGGATCAGGACCGAATTAGGCATACGTGGGTACGATTCTTGGACGTATGACAATAATAGACCTCCAGGGAGATTTCCAATTGACCAAGATGGATGGAAATTGGATTTATGGTGATGAATGAGTCCATTTGACTCATATCCACAGATTTCGATATGATTCACGTTTGGATTGAAGGCTGGAGGAGTGGGTGAAGATGCATGAAACAACTCTACAGTTTCTGGAAAATCTCACAGAACATGACATGTAATCTGAGATTACACGGCGTGTGGGACCCTGAGTGTGGTGCTAGGGTTTCTTTGAGAAATTAAGTATCATATGGCATGTGACCCCTATCATACAGAATGTGTCCCTTTCCTATAACTTGGGATTGTACTCAGAGGGGCACATAGGCATGGTCATGGGAATGGATAGCCATACACGGACACGACCATTCAGACACAAACACAACCAGCCGAACACTAACACGACTAGGAGTACATAGGCTTGGATACACCATGTACTCAGGCATATAAATGGATATGGGAACATTCCATGATACACAGGTAGGACCTGGTTCCAAAGAGACACACCATGTCCTACCAGTACACATCGTGTACTCCCTACAAGATGGCTTGGAGCCCTTGTTCTCTTCAGCTTGGAAACGTTTCATTAGGGAGCGTTCACTTGATCCATTCTCTGCGGGTTAGTATGGAATTATGTCATACACATAGGATATTTATCCCTTTAGTGGTACTTATTAGATAGAGTTGTTGTAATACTTCCATTAGGCTTGGAGTGGGATCTTCTATCACCATCTTGACCTAGGTGGAGTTCTTGGTATCATCGTGACTAACACCATATGGGAGTTGATCGTCTACTAAGTGGGTTATTCCAGATTGAGTTGCTGGTATACCCCATGTACTTGGGTGTGATATTTATCTTTATATAATTCTATTTATACTTCTATCACGTACCTCTTATAGATATATCTGATGAGCATGACACCTTGGATAAACGCACTAGTGCTATGCGACTCATGGAGTGTGTTCTCCTGGACAAGTGTTATGTGTAACCTTCAATCAAAATTCCTAGGCTGGCATTAAAGTTATGAATTTACCTTGAGATGGTGTTTCTTTATTGATTATATTTGGATATCATTATTATATGTGTTATATACATATACCTATGTTGATATGAATGTTATTTTTATTGTTATATGTAACACCCCGAGCTTCCATGATACACATCTCTTTCAATAATGCAATAGCTTGCATTGTACGCAAGTTCGAAATTCTAACACACCGCGACCAATAAAAGTAGCAGTTATGAATAGTAATACCCACTTTTTAAAATTATATATATTTTATATTTCAAAATGGACTTCATTTATGGATTTAGAATATCGAAATTAGCCTATGTTAAATTTTTGTTATTTTTCTGAGAACTTCCAAATTTTTATGAATAGTGAAAAATACTTAAAAACAACCTTTTTAATCAAAATAATTTATAGTGATAAATTATACTATTTAGTGGTTTTAAAGTATAATTATAATATATTTTTACCATTTTATCCAATGGTGGTCATTATAATTAATTTCACTTTGAAATTGGACACAAACAATTGTCAATCTTTTGATATATATTGTTTCTTAAAAACACGCTATTTGTTGTGACAGCGGGAATTAATTATAAAATTAATTAATGAAGCTTATATGTTTGGAATTTTTTAAAATAGAAATCATTTTTGAATTCGGAATATCAATTATAGCTTAGGGTGAAATTTTGGCATTGTTCTGAAAAACTTCAATTTTTTATGAATAGTGAAACCACTAAGTGGTAGTTAAAAAACTGATTTTTCATTTAAATGGAACATTACCACTTCTGTGATTTGATTTTCAAAAATCCAACATACATGGTTTTCATTAGGAAATAAAATGTGGTTCAATGGGATTAAAATAATTTTTTGGTGAATAGTAACTTTTAAGTTTTATTAATCGCGATTAAAGGTAATTAGTGAAATTTAAGGTAAAAATGATATTATAAAAATATGAAAATACCTTTACACTTGTCCTACCCCTATTGGATGAGTCATGGTAGACCAAGACAATCCATGGGTAAACTTGGGGACCCCATGGAGCCACTTTGGTAGGAAAATGACATTAAAAACTTTTTATTTAATGTTAAAATAAAAATGTCACAAACATGAGTTGTTTTACTGAAACAATTTTTAAATGGGGTTATACAAGTCATATTTTTGACTATAAATATTCATTAGAAAGATAAAAATATTTTCAACATCATTATAATTTTTTTATAATTTTTATACATTAAATAAATTAAATTATTTATGACACCATGATGATGCAGCGATTACCTCATTAATTAACGATTTAAATAAAATGAAAAGATAATGTAAAATATAAGACTTACACTTGTCAAAAACCTATTGGATGAGTATATTTAGAACCCTTATCACCTTATCCTCGAAATATATAAGTGTGGGACCTTTAGAATCCGAAAAATAATTTCATAATAAAGTAACATTTTAATCTTTCCAAGAGTGCCCCTTCTCTCCTCTTATAAAAGGCCCCCACCACTACCACTTTACTCACACCTTCAAAGCCTTTTGGCTCAGCCATCCTATACCCAAATACTCTCTCAAATTCCCTCCCTTACTCCTAGAAGCCTCACTTTTGTCAGAAGTATTCCCAAGGAATCCTTTGTCTCAAATCAAAAATAGTTACCCGATTTTAAGGTAATGTCTTCTCTAATGTTGTTTTGTTTTATTTTGCTTCTCCAACCCCTTAAACTCTTTTTATTCATTTATTTTGTAACAAAAAAAGTATCTAAAATATACTAGGATGTTGTTATGATAAGGATTTGGTTTACACTTACACACACCTTCATCTAATGGTTAAAGAACATACTGTTTCTGTGGATGGAGAAATACTGCCCCACGAAATGATGATTGTTCAATATTCTTTTAACACCTCTAATGGTGGCCATTTTGATGAAACTATTTTCATATATGATATATATATTATGTTTATGTTTTCATTATGCTTCTGTATTTTTCATTTATTTCATACCTTTATTGTTTCCATTATGGGTAAATGCGATATTTTCATTTTAGGAAGTGCGGACTACAACCCCCTCAAAGTGATTTGAATCGTTAATGCCATATGTGGGATGTATAAAGGATAGAGTAAATGGTATTATAAATTATATTATACTGGAATTATAGTATACCTTTATATAATTATAACTTCATTACATTAAATACGAAATAGAAATGAAAGTAGCGTTCATGCGTACGTACAGCTTACCGTCTCCATGAACGGTGCATTTCATTTCTTACCTCTAAATGTTATGTAATATTATAAATGAATGTATATACTGGATATATATTATGTATATTATATATACATCATGAATATAATTATGGATATAATGGATATTTTACCACATGAACAAAGTGTAATTATAAGAAGTTTATTTTTGACTCAAGTACCTAAGATCGACAAAACGACCGTTATAAACTTAAATAATTACATAATGTTCATGACATGGTAATAAGTGATATAAAAGGAATAATGAACTTGAAAAAGGTTCTTAAGAAGGCAGAGATTAACTCTAGTTTATTATTTAGGAGGTTAAAGAACGGTCGAGTCAAGTTGGACACGAGGTAAGGGAACTTCTTAACCCAATTTCTATTCTTTGGGTTAATCTCCTACTTTCAAATTATGTCATGATATTATTATGTCTTATCTTGTATTTGTACTTTATTTATGTGTACTTATAGTGAATAAACATAATAGATCTACTTTATTTAAAAAAAATGATATTTGTAAGGGTCTTCGTCTCAATCTCCTTTCATTGAGGCATATTTTGTTTTATACACAACTTTATTTTATACGGTGTATAAACCCCATTGACTTTTACTTTTATTCAAAATGAATCTTTTTATATGAAGCATTTTTACTAAACGAAAAAATGAATGTTTTTTCTTACGTATGCGGTGACAACGACTTCTCCGCCGCCGTGACTATTATTTGAGTTTCAGCTTCCTCTACAAGCCATAATCTTTTTAAATGAAAAATAAATACCATGTTTTAATTTTCTTTTATTTTGGTATTGAAAATGGTTTTGATAAAGTTTTTATTATATCAATGTGTTGTATTGATATCTTGTGATTGAAATATGGAAATGGTATGTTTCCTTTATGCATGTTTTATGTGATACGATTATGTTATGGTTTATGATATGTTTAAACCTATTCATATGAGGAATGCATTGGACTTAATAAGTGACAGGTGGAGCCCGCTACAACTCCTCGATGCATCGGTAGGTCTCATGAGACAAACTAGTGTCTTGGCACGAGGCCTTGACAAAATCTTATTTGTGGTCTTGGCACGAGGCCTTGGCTATGTGGTTATGATAGTCTGGCATTATGTATTCCATCATTATGAAAGTGGTTATTGATATTGCATGTGATTATTCGACTAGTAGAATATCCATGTGAGTAAGTAAATGGAATTATTTAATTTTATTTTTTCCATATTATGCTTAAGTTAATGTTTTAAAAGGATTTTGTTTTAGTTATACATTGCCTTAAATGTTAATGTTTATTTACAAAAGCTTCATAAATATTGTTATCCTTACTGAGCATCTGAGCTCACCCCTTTCAATGTTTTAATATTTTCCAGGATGTGAAGAAGTATTTTATGAATGACCAAAGGGATAGTCAGAAGAGGATATGAGTGTGGACTATGGAGACTTTGTTATTGTAGTTTTTCACTTTATGATGTAATGTAACATTTACGAATGTATCTAGTATTTCCAAGGCTACTAAACTAATCGGTCTTTCGAGACTTGATCTTTTGTGATCATGCCAATGTTACGAAGTAATGCACTGACTCTGGGTAGCTGGGGTCGGGGCGTTACAGTTGGTATCAGAGGCAGTTTAGTACTAACCTTGGAAGCTAGATTTAGATAAACTCTGATTAGAGCACATAGCCCGAAGATTGACTTTGAGGACTAGTATAGAAGAACTTCCTAGAATTTTTGTATTATAGAGTTTTTGTGAGTTTTCCAAGCAATACATCCCTATCTGGATATGAGGAGGTAGAGCTGGCTCTGGCACAAATGTACCTAGGGGTAAAACCCAAAAACACCGCTTTGAGCTAGATTCGAACGGGAACTGGTGCACGACAATAGGCCTTACTTCACTCTTGGTTACGACACTCCCGGGGGATATGCTTAGGATAATTTTAATTTTTTTACAAACCACTATGAAGGGTTATGAGTATATACTTACTCAAAGAAAACATTTTTATGATTATGGATTATATCCATAAATAGTTCAATTTATGTTAAGTATTTTACAAGTATGGAATTATGTATTTTGATTCATAAACTAATCTAGTTTATGACATTGTTTAGAAATGGCGGATAGTGGAAGGAATGGAAACTGTATCAATGCACGCACTCTGTGTAGGGATTTATCTCCTGCTCAAGATAATTATTGTGGAGATGGAGATACAACTAGTTCTGATCAACTTATTACCATACCGGGACAACTCACTCAGGTTATGAATAATAACCTTACTCGTATGGAGCACCCTGATCCGTAACGTGGAGGATCAATGTTAGATTGTTTCATGAGGCAACAAACACCAAAATTTAATGGGGGTACAAATCCATTAGTATCTTAGCAATGGATAAACTCCTTAGATAAAATATTCCACGCCTTGGGGAGTAGTGAAAGGGAAAAGGTTATCATGACAGTTTACCGCCTCACTGAAGATGCCGATCAATGGTGGTCATTGATTCAAAATACAAAGGAAGATGAAGAAGTATCAAATATGGAATGGAGAGAGTTCAAAGATCTTTTCTTAGAAAAACACTTTCCACATGACCATCGAGCAGATATGAAAAGACAATTTCTGAGTCTGAGGCAGAAGGAGGATGAGAATGTCGCAAAGTATGAGGCTAACTTTACAAGGTTAGCGAGGCATGCTGCAGATTATATATGTAACCCAAGAAGTAAGATTGATCGTTTCTTTGATGGGTTAAAAACATTTCTCCGTCGAGCATTAGTCTCACAAACCTTCTCGTCATATGAAGATATTGTATCGTGTGCTATCAATACGGAAAAGGAATTCTCTAAGTCTTATGACTTTAAAGCAAAGAAAGAAAAGAAGATATATTCTGATCAATCTGGAAATGGAAATAAGGGGAAGAAGGAAAGAGTTGAATATCAGTCCTCCAGTAAATGTGGAAAGAAACACCCCGATACTTGCTTGAAGTGAATGGGAGTCTGTTACAAGTGTGGTGAAAAAGGCCACCAAGCTCATGATTGCAAGGGAAAGAAAGAGGCTATCAATGTTGAATGCTACAATTTTAGGAAAATGGGGCATTATACAAATGAATCTCCTAAGCGTCAAGGAAACTTACCTCAGAAAAGGCCAAGGGATTAAGGCCAAGCTTATGTTGTTGCTACAGATGAAGTTGAATAATTAATATATTTGTGTTTTTGAAATCAAGGATTATATTCTGGTTATAAGAATAATGTGATATATAAGGATTGTACTTCAGTACTTGTTGTTATCATTAAGGTTTTAATATGATGAAGGAAATCATATTTTTAGTATGTGACAATAAGAGAAACTTTACTTTGTTTAGGGAATCTAATGTTACAATTGATTTTAGAATTTAAGGACCCTTTAGAGAAAGTCTGGACGGAGGTATTTTGGATTACTATAAAGGTTGGAATGGATTAATTTGATCTTTGTATATTATTGTTTAAGGTTAAAACATTTCTGAAGATTATTTTTGGAATATTTTAATACTATAGTTTTAGGAAAAGGACAACCTGCAGGGTGGGGCATAACCCGTCGCGTCGGACAAAGCTGCAGGAATCGAACCCACAACCATAGTGCGACAGGCCTTTATTACCTACCACTAGCCTACAGGAAGTCCCTAGTTATTACAAAATAGTTTTCCTAATCTAAATGGTATGTGGTAATATTTAGAACCATATACAATTAGGATAAATAGAATATTTTTGAGTTCTGTTACCATTTGGAGTGAAAGATGGGTTCGTGGTAAAAATTTATTAAAGAATGAAATCCTACATGACAAGTAAGTATATTTCCTTATGTTCTTAGTAAATCTCTTAAATAAATTCCTCAACTTTATAAAAGGTAACTTAAAACAAAAACGTTGTCGGTTAACTTTTCCAACTGGGGATTCAATGACCGTTTAACCAATCACAAGTTTTTGATTTTCTTTTGGTTAACTTTATCCTAATCCTGTTTTCTACAACTCTCCATCAGACCTTGATGGTTTGATTCTCCTCTATATCCATATTTTCATAGAATCCTAGTATGGGCTATCTCGGGTGACCTTTGTACTTATCTTTCTTTCTTTTAAAGCTATATTTTTATTAACCTTATTTCCGATGTGGGTTTTCTACAAAGGTATTTTCTATTTTCAACCTTTTATTTTCAAAGAAAAATTTCAAATTGCGAGGACGCAATTTATTGAAGGAGGGGAGAATGTAACACCCCGAGCTTCCACGATACGCTTCTCTTTCAATAATTCAATAGCTTGCATTGTACGCAAGTTCGAAATTCTAACACACCGCGACCAATCAAAGTAGCAGTTATGAATAGTAATACCCACTTTTTGAAATTATATATATTTTATATTTCAAAATGGACTTCATTTATGGATTCATAATATCGAAATTAGCCTATGTTGAATTTTTGGTATTTTTCTGAGAACTTCCAATTTTTTATGAATAGTTAAAAATACTTAAAAACAACCTTTTTAATCAAAATAATTTATAGTGATAAATTATACTATTGAGTTGTTTTAAAGTATAATTAGAATATATTTTTACCATTTTATCCAATGGTGGTCATTAGAATTAATTTCACTTTGAAATTGGACATAAACAATTGTTAATCTTTTGATATATATTGTTTCTTAAAAACACGCTATTTGTTGTGACAGCGAGAATTAATTATAAAATTAATTAATTCAACTTATATGTTTGGAATTTTTTAAAATAGACATTATTTTGTAATTTGGAATATCAATTATAGCTTAGGGTGAAATTTTGGCATTGTTCTGAAAAACTTCAATTTTTTATGAATAGTGAAACCACTAAGTGGTAGTTAAAAAACTGATTTTTCGTTTAAATGGAACATTACCACTTCTGTGATTTGATTTTAAAAAATCTGAAATACATGGTTGTCATTAGGAAGTAAAATGTGGTTCAATGGGATTAAAATAATTTTTTAGTGAATAGTAACTTTTAAGTTTAATTAATCGCGATTAAAGGTAATTAGTGAAATTTAAGGTAAAAATGATATTATAAAAATATGAAAATACATTTACACTTGTTCTAACCCTATTGGATGAGTCATGTACGACCAAGACAATCCATGGGTCAACTTGGGGACCCCATGGAGCCACTTTGGTAGGAAAATGACATTAAAAACGTTTTATTTAATGTTAAAATAAAAATGTCACAAACATGAGTTGTTTTACTAAAACAATTTTTAAATGGGGTTATACAAGTCATATTTTTGAATATAAATATTCATTAGAAATCTAAAAAGATTTCCTACATCATGATAATTTTTTTTATAATTTTTAGACATTAAATAAATTAAATTATTTATGACACCATGATGATGCAGCGATTACCTCATTAATTAACGATTTAAATAAAATGAAAAGATAATGTAAAATCTAAGACTTACACTTGTCAAAAACCTATTGTATGAGTATATTTAGAACCCTTATCACCTTATCCTCAAAATATATAAGTGTGAGACCTTAAGAATCCGAAAAATCATTTCATAATAAAGTAACATTTCAATCTTTCCAAGAGTACCCCTTCTCTCCTCTTATAAAAGGCCCCCACCACTACCACCTTACTCACACCTTAAAAGCCTTTTGGATCGGCCATCCTCTGCCCAAATACTCTCTAAAATTCCCTCCCTTACTCCTAGAAGGCTCACTTTTGGCAGAAGTCTTCCCAAGTAAGCCTTTGGCTCAAATCAAAAAGAGTTACCCGATTTTAAGGTAATGTCTTCTCTAATGTTGTTTTGTTTTATTTTGCTTCTCCAACCCCTTAAACTCTTTTTATTAATTTATTTTGAAACAAAACCAGTATCTAAAATATACTAGGATTTTTTTATGATAAGTATTTGGTTTAAACTTACACACACCTTCGTCTAATGGTTAAAGAACATACTGTTTCTGTGGATGGTGAAATACTGCCTCACGAAACGATGATTGTTCAATATTCTTTTAACACCTCTAATGGTGGCCATTTTGATGACACTATTTTAATATATGATATATATATTATGTTTATGTTTTCCTTATGCTTATGTATTTTTCATTTATTTCATACCTTTATGGTTTCCATTATGGGTAAACGCGATATTTTCATTTTAGGAAGTGCGGACTACTGCCCCCTCAAAGTGATTTGAATCGTTAATGCCATATGTGGGATGTATAAAGGATGGAGTAAATGGTATTATACATTATATTATACTGGAATTATAGTATAACTTTATATAATTATAACTTCATTCCATTAAATACGAAATAGAAATGAAAGTAGCGTTCATGCGTACGTACGACTTACCGTCTCCATGAACGATGCATTTCATTTCTTACCTCTAAATGTTATGTAATATTATAAATGAATGTATATACTGGATATATATTATGTATATGATATATACATCATGAATATAATTATGGATATAATGGATATTTTACCACATGAACAAAGTGTAATTATAAGAAGTTTATTTTTGACTCAAGTACCTAAGATCGACAAAACGACCGTTATAAACTTAAATAATTACATAATGTTCATGACATGGTAATAAGTGATATAAAAGGAATAATGAACTAGAAAAAGGTTATTAATAAGGTAGAGATTAACTCTAGTTTATTATTCAGAAGGTTAAAGAACGGTCGATTCAAGTTGGACACAAGGTAAGGGAACTTCTTAACCCAATTTCTATTCTTTGGGTTAATCTCCTACTTTCAAATTATGTCATGATATTATTATGTCCTATCTTGTATTTGTACTTTATTTATGTGTACTTATAGTTAATACACATAATAGATATACTTTATTTAAAAAAATGATCTTTGTAAGGGTCTTCGTCTCAATCTCCTTTCATTGAGGCATATTTTGTTTTATACAAAACTTTCTTTTATACGGTGTATAAACCCCTTTGACTTTTACTTTTATTCAAAAGGAATCTTTTTATATGAAGCATTTTTACTAAATGACAAAAGGAATGTTTTTTCTTACGTATGCGGTGACAACGACTTCTCCGCCGCCGTGACTATTATTTGAGTTTCGGCTTCCTCTACAAGCCATAATTTTTTTAAATGAAAAATAAATACCATGTTTTACTTTTCTTTTATTTTGGTATTGAAAATGGTTTTGATAAGGTTTTTATTATATCAATGTGTTGTATTGATATCTTGTGATTGAAATGTGGAAATGTTATGTTTCCTTTATGCATGTTTTATGTGATACAATTATGTTATGGTTTATGATATGTTTAAACCTATTCATATGAGGAATGCATTGGACTTAATAAGTGACGAGTGGAGCCCGCTACAACTCCTCGATGCATTGGTATGTCTCATGAGACAAACTAGTGTCTTGGCACGAGGCCTTGACAAAATCTTATTTGTGGTATTGGAACGAGGCCTTGGCTACGTGGTTATGATAGTCTGGCATTATGCATTCCATCATTATGAAAGTGGTTATTGATATTGCATGTGATTATTCAACTAGTAGAATATCCATGTGAGTAAGTAAATGGAATTATTTAATTTTATTTTTGCCATATTATGCTGAAGTTAAAGTTTAAAAAGGCTTTTGTTCTAGTTATACATTTCCTTAAATGTTAATGTTTATTTACAAAAGCTTCCGCAATATTGTTATCCTTACTGAGCATCTGAGCTCACCCTTTCAATGTTTTAATATTTTCCAGGATGTGAAGAATTATTTTATGAATGACCTGCAGGGATAGTCAGAAGAGGATATGAGTGTGGACTATGGAGACTTTGTTATTGTAGTTTTTCACCTTATGATGTAATGTAACATTTACGAATGTATCTAGTGTTTCGAAGGCTACTAAACTAATCGGTCTTTCGAGACTTGATCTTTTGTGATCATGCCAATGTTACGGAGTAATGCACCGACTCTGGGTAGCTGGGGTCAGGGCGTTACATTATATGCTTAGTGATTTTGGGGTGTCCTACTAGGTATTATTATACTCACCCCTACATGGAATTTTCCCACACATGTCATGTCTTATGTAGATGATCGAACTTTTTACAGAGTCCCAAATAGACCAAGACCCAATGAAGATTAGTGAACTAAACTGACCAAGGTGTATTCCTATAGTTTCCTTGATAGAAGTCCCCTTCTAAACTTTTAGGTTATACTTATTTTAGACTCTTTGAGGTGGGATTGTATTTAGAGATTTTTGTTTTCAATACTTGTTGTCATACTTTGATAGTGGGATTTAAATATATGCATACATGTTTTATTAGTTTTACATTTAAACATTGTATGGGCTTGGATATGTGTGCATGTGTATAGGTACCTAGGCTAAGGACTCCCATGTGAGTGATATGACTACTCAACGTTAGTCGCCAGCCCCTGGCCTATTGGAGGAGAGATTGGGGTAGTATCAACATGGGCCCTATTGGGACGAGTCATGACATAGTGGTATCAAAGCATTATATTCTACCTTAGGATCGAAGTTTATGTGGTTGGTTTGGGGAAAAAGTGTTAAATGTTTCAAGTTTGAATTTCAGGCAAGGGAATCTACTGTTGGTGCGATAGTTGATGTATCAAAGAACCAGGACTTTTATCACCCAACTTTCAACTCAGTAAATGTAGAAACCAATTGTAGGGAAAACATCAGTACATGCATCATATAGGAATGATTTGTGGTTTCCATGTCATTCTTGAGTTATCTCTACAGATATAATCATTGACTATGGTACATCTTATATATTTCAGGATATCTATATGATGTATTCTAGCTAGGATTTAGTATCATAATCACGAGGATGATCTCTTCAGTGAAGAGGCATCGATACAAGGGCCTGTTTATGAGGTTTTACCTCTAGGTGGTGCACTAGTTATACCACCACCTATTGAGTAGTATATATTACCCATGGTACCATCATATGAGGTGTGAAGGTTGAGTTCACTTCATGAGTTTTAGTGATAGTAGCCCCTTAGGTTCTAAGGTGATCCCAATCCACATGTGGTTAAAGACTAGATTTAGTTGTTGACATGCATTTTACATCTCATCAAGTCACTGAAAGATTAGATGAATGTCCTAACAGTGATCCTTCCCCTTGGATCTGTAGGACAATGGTGGGGTTTAGTGACCCATCCCTACGAAGATGTGAGTCTAACATGGTAAAAGTTTGAGTACCTTTTTAGAGAGGAGTTCTCTCTAGCTAAATTAAGGGATGTGCAAATCCAGGAGCTTCTGTAGCTTCAGTAGGGTAGTACGATAGTGGATGAGTATTCATTGAGGTTTACCAACATCTCTAGGTACTCGATGGATATGGTTCATGATCAGTTCTTTTGGGATCAAAATTTTAATTGATGACTATATAGGTACATCTAAGATAACATTATACCTATATGAATTCTTACCTATGTTGAGGGTGCTAGATCATGCCTTGGTGGTGATAGTTTCCTGGATGAGCAGACGCATATAGTGGTTGTCGACAATGGGAACACATAAATGGAGAATTTGGTGACAAGGAGTTGACATAATTCTCAGGGACCTAGATGTGTGAGGAATTTCATGAGGTGATCCCAATATATAGGGTCTACAGTTTATAGCTCACATGATTGGTCTAATTAGCCCAAGGAGAGGCAGTGTTATGCTTATGATGGTATGGGAAATCTTTTATGATATTATCCAACCCACCGTATGACTGACCGGGAGATAGTGGATGGGATTCCTAGGTAGAGGCGGTGGTAGGAGTATACAAGTACATAGAGAGGAAAATGTGGAAGAGGAACTTGGAGAGAAGATGGGGGTGGTAGAAATTTTGACTTGTTACCACTACCACCCCTAGGTGGTCAACGCCTGGCTCAGAGAGTTGGAGGATAAGGGCAAGGGAAGTAGTAGGTGGTCAAGACTTATGAACCAGAGGCTCTAGGGATGATACAATATATGATATATTCCTTTTATACCTTAGCAATAGTACTGATATACACAAGTGCAAGTAATTTTTTTATTTCCAGTTATCTTGTTCAAGAGATTCTGGTTGAGCCCTTGGATCGACCCTTGCGCTTAAAGACACATACTGGAGGTGACTCAGCGATCACACACTTATGCTGCTGGTGTGAACTAACTCTCTAAGGAAAGAGTTTCTATTGGGATATCTTTATAGTATTAATGAGTACTTATGACTTCATCTTAGGTATATACCAGTTATCTAAAGTTCATGCCCAGATATACTATTTCAGGAGGAGGATGCAGTGTGTGTGAAATGATAACACTGGGTTTTCCTTTGTGGGTGAAATGAAAATCCATGCAGTGAAGGATGAATTCAATCATAGAAGGATACAAACAATTACTTTTCATTTATCTAGCATAACCCTTGGTGTAGTGGATGCTATGAATTTTTAGTTCCTTTCAGTGGTGGTGGAGTATGAGTACATCTTTCCTGAGGACATTCTAGGTTTACCTCCCTACCCATAGATATACTTATACATTGATTTACACCTCGAGAAGACCCCAATATCTACACCATCATATTGTATAGCTCCTTCAAATCTTCATGAGTTGAGGGTGTAGTTGGCGGACATTCATAGGAAGGGATTTTTTAGAACCAATGTTTCTCCCTAGGTAGTCCTAGTGTTGTTCTCCAATAAGGTGGAAGAGATATTGAGGTTATGTGTGGACTAATATATCCTAAAATAAGTGAATATAAATAAAAAGTATTTGATACTGAGGATCGATGATCTCTTTGATCAGTTGAGAGGGGCATGATGGTTCTCCAAGATTGACCTCATATCAGGCTATATCCAGTTGAAAGTATAGGATGCGGATACACCAAAGACAAAATTTAGATGCTTCTATGGTCACTATGAGTATTTGGTGATGACCTTTGGCATAGAGAATTCCTTAGAAGTGTTCATGAGACTCATGAACCATATATTTTATCCCTTCTTAGACCGGTTCATGGTAGTTTTCATTGATGATATCCTAGTCTACTCGGTGTCCGAGGAGGAGTATGTGAGACACTTGGGGATGGTTTTGGATGCACTCTGAGAGCACAAAATTTATAAGAAGATCTCAAAGTTCTAGTTCTAGATTCAAGAGGTCCAGTTTCTAGGATATATTATCTTAGAATATGGTATAGCAATGAACCTAAAAAGTTTGAGATGGTGTTAGGTTGGGAGCCACCCAAGAGTGTGACAGAGGTGACAAGATTCCTTGAGTTGATAGGAAATTATTAGTGATCCATACCTAATTTATCTAGGATATCATATCCCTTAACTACTTTGACCTGAAAGGTTAATCCTTTCATGTGGATAGAGGGTGCCAATAGGCTTTCCATGAGTTGAGACCGAGATTGATGAACACTCCCATATCGAGGTTTCCATAGAAGGGTGTTGATTACATTTTGTTCTATGATGTATTAGGAACTAGGATTGGTTATGTTCTGATTTAGAGGCATGAAGTGATTACCTATGGTTCACATCAGTTGAGACCACATGAATAGAACTATGAAACCCATGATCTTGAGTTAACAATGGTAGTCTTCACACAGATGATGTGGAGAAACTGCATTATGGGTGAACATTTTATCATCTATTCTGAATATAAGAGTATCAAGTACATCTTCTCTCATAAGGATCTTAACTTGGGATAGATTCGATGACTATATTTCCTCCAGGATTATGACTTCATGATTGTCTATACTCCTAGGAAGGGGAATGTGGTAGTAGATTCTCTTAGCAGGAGATATTGTTCATAGTTACTAAGGAAGGAGTCAAAATCGTTAGCCTTATTGTAGTTATCTCGTGTGAATGGGGATGGGGCATCCTACCTCCATTCGATGTTTTTTACCCCTCCTATTTTACCAAGAGTTATGGAAGAACATATTTGGGACACCGAATATGAGACCCTATGTACTTACATATCTACTGGAATGTTCCTGATGGATTTTATGAAGGTGGGGAGCATGCCATTATTTTTAGAGTAAACATGATGGTACCAATGATGTTGTGGGAGGAGGTTCAAATAGAGTTTCATATATCTCATTTTAAGGTACATCCAAGTGTGAAAAATATGTACTAGGACCTCCAACATCAGTTTTGGTGGACATAGATGAAGAAGGGAGTTGTAGAATTTATCTCTCGATGCCTTACTTGTTAGTAAGTGAAGGAAAATCACCAGGTTCTAATAGGTTTAACTCAACCCCTTAAGGTGTCAGAGTGGAAGTGGGATGGGATATCCATAGAATTTGTGACAGGCCTACCATGTACGTCCAGGGGACATGATTCCATATGGGTGATCGTAGACCAAATCACCAAGTTGGCCTACTTCTTAGCTATTTAGGAGTAGATTTCAATGGAGTGATTGGGATGAATCTATGTGTAGGAGATAGTCTAACTCTATTGAGTTACCTCGATGACCATTTCTAACCATGATGCTTGCTTTACATCTCAGTTATGTAAGGGGTTGCAAGAGGCTTTTAGGACTCAACTACATTTGAGCATGGATTTTCACCCCTAGATTGGCGGCTAGACTGAGAAGACCATTTAAGTCTTGGAGGAATTGTTTCATTGTTTCATGTTAGATTTTTTCCATAGTTGGGAGGATCACTTACCTTTGGTGGAGTTTTCATACAACAAACACTACTATCACACCATAGTTATGGCACCATTTGAGACCTTGTATGGGAAAACTTACAGGTCACGCCTATGCTAGAACAATCTAGGAGAGTCAACACTTATGGATCCAGAGTTGGTTTGAACCAATTCAATGAAGTTTCATATAATTCAGGAGTGGATGAGGACTGTAAAGAGTCTTCAGAAGTCCTATGTTGACCTACGATGGAAGTCTTTGGAGTTTGAGGAGGGAGACATGCGTTCCTATAGGTTTCACCTCAATGTGGATTATAGATATTTGGTCAGGGTGGAAAGATATCTCTAATATCCATTGACCCTTTCTAGACACTATGTAGAGTTATCAAGGTGGTTTACTACTTAGCTAAACCACCACAATTAGACTAGGTACATGAAGTCTTTCACGTGTTTCAACTAAGGAGGTACGTGCGTGATCCATCATATGTTATCGACTGGGGCGATCTAGATATCATGAATGAATCTACCTTTGCTGAGCACTCAATATAGATCAATGATCGACATGAGATGATTTTTCATGGGTGATTTATTCCCTTATTGCATGTCTGATGGTAGTATGAGAATATTTAGGAGAGAATCTGGGAGTGGGAGACTTAGATGCATTCTCAGTGCCCACACCTCTTTGTGTAGTTTTTTGTTTCGGATTTCTAGGACGTAAATCCCCAAGGTGGGGAGAATGTAACAACTCTTATTTTTCCATGTATTATTTTGGAATATTTTATGGATTATTTTCAGTGTTAGGAATGGAGACAATGTGAGATTCTAAGGCTCAGTGTGCCCGTAATTATTTTTTAAAATATATTAAATGCACACACATGCAGTTTTCCTAAAAAAGTGGAATAAATTTTAAACAGAGGTTCAGATCAGAAATATGAGGCCACAATTGAGTTCATAGCATGAGATTTACCCTAGTCATGACATAATATTTTTCACCATTATACATTTGTGAAAAAGTTTTCATGGGCATAAAATAATAAAATAATTGTTTAAATTAATTTATTCTATTTGTAATAACACAATGACCTAACCGTTTATATAAATATACATCTATGGGAAAGTACTAGGGTTATCTGCATAACCTTGGAGATTTAGAGTAGCCGTTAGAGAAGAGAATTCTTGGTGAGTGACACCGTATTATATCGGGATCAAGGATCAGTTCCCCAATGGAAGATGTAAATACCACCAATAAAAATTATGCAGATTCATTCTTCATTAGTGATCGATCTAAATCGAGGTAGGAAGTTTATTTTATTTGGATTTATTCATTTTTTATTATTCCTATGATGAACATGATTTAATCAACCAACAAATTATTTCATGGATCATGAATATTGTAGGAATGGGTAAGATTTATCAGGGAATTGGGAATTGATTTGTGATTATTTTATTATCTATTTGTTCATTGTTATAACTAAAATTAATTGAGGAAAACATGAAAATTGGTTGAGGTTCGTTCCTCATTTTTGTGATTGTGAATTTATTTCTCTGTTTCTTCATTAATTGTGGGAAAATATCTTGGCCTGCGGTTTAAAAAATACTGGATAAACAATCATTTCACACCTGTTTCTTAGATCAAAAAATTGTTATCGTAGATCTGGGTTCAGATCGATGACAGGATCGACCAATAATTATGGTAATGATGGATCAGGACTATATCAAACATACATGGTTGCGATTATTGCATGTATAGAAATGACGAACCTCATGGGTGATTTCTGAGAGACCAAGATGACCAAAAATTAGATTTCCAATGATGAACATCTTTGTTTGACTCAGATCCATGGATTCTAGTGTATTAATAACTATATTTAAGGCTAGAGGAGCAAGATATGATGCATGAAACAACTGAATGAGTTCTGGAAAATCCCTTAGAACACAGAGTGTAATCCAAGATTACACGATGTGTGAGAGACTTGGTGCAACACTAGGGTTTCCATGAGAAGTTAAGTATCACATGGCATGTGACCCCTATCACACATCGTGTGTCCCTTTACCAGCGCTTGGGTATGTATATAGATAGGTACATAGGCATAGGAATAAGAATGACTAGATGTACATGGACACGGCTCGTTGAACATGGAAACGACCAGACAGACACAGAAATGACCATGAGTACATGGTCTCAGACATTCCATGTAACCAGACACAGACACATACATGAGCACAAGCTGTGATACATGGTCAGGACTCAATACCAAAGGGAAATTCCGTGTATTACTAGTACACGCTGTATACACCCTTCAGAATGGATTTGAGCCCTTATCCTCTTTAGATTAGAAAGTTTCATTAGGGAGTGTTGCCTTGATCAATTCCTTGGGTGTTAGTATTGAATCATGTCCTGCACATAGATGATTGTGATCCCTTCAGTGATACTGCTTGGATAGAGTTTTTGTAATCCTTCCGTAAGGCCTAGAGTAAGATCCTCTATCATCATATTTCCCTAGGTGTAGTTCTTGGTATCATCATGACCAATGCTATTTAGACGTCGATCCACTAATTAGAGGGTTATTTCAGATTGAGTTGTTGGTATACCCCATGAACTCAAGTGTGATCCTCATTTGTGTATCATTCTCTTCAAACTTCTAGTGTATACTTCTTATGGCGTGATCTGTTGAGCATGACACCTTAGATAGACTCCATCAGTGTTATGCATCTCATGGAGTGTGTTCTCCTATATAAGTGCTATGTGAAACCTTAGAGCATGATTCCTAGGCTGACATTATGACTGTGAAATTAGCTTGAGACGATGTGTCTTTGTTGAGTATATCTTATATTCTTGTTATATGTGATATAGACATATATCTATGTTGAGATGTTTTTTATTCTTATTGTTGCATGATGAGTGATTTTGGGGTTTCTTATTAGGTATTATTATAATCACCCCTGCATGGGCTTTTCCCACACATGTTGTTTCTTATGTAGATGATAAACCTTTTTATGAAGTCCTAGATAGACTAGGACCAAGCAGAGATTAATAAGCAAGACTAACCAAGGTGTATTCTGACAGTTACCTTGACAGTAGTCCCCTTATATACTTTTATGTTAGACTTGTTTTAGACTCTTTTGGTGGGTTTGTATTTGGGACTTTTTGTTTTTAGTACTTTTTATCATACTTTGATAGTGGGATTTAGATTTATGCATGCATGTTTTATTAGTTTTATATTTTAGCACTGTATGAGCTTGGATATGTGTGTGTGTACAATTACCTTAGGCTAAGGCCTCCCATGTGAGTGATATGCCTACTCGGTGCTAGTCACCAGCCCTTGGCCTATTGGAGGCGGGCTTGGGGTTATTGCGACACAGGACCCATTGGGATGGGTTGTGACACCACTTATATGGTGAAAGAATCCCAGACTGTGCAGTTTATTGTTACACCTCTAAGAGTTTTTTAAAATGAAAAATCTACAATCAATAATGTGTACATTACATATATCTTGAAGAAAATTATGTGTGATAAATAAAAATTTATTCTCCATAACAATTTGCATAATGTTCCTTGTACTTTCCTAAGGTTTATTTTTTTGATATTAATATAATTAGATAATAATATCTTTAAAGATAGTTATGAAGGCGTGAAAGGAAAATATATGAGGTAAATTTTATTTTAATATGCTACCTAAAAAATTGAATTTCTTAAACCAAAAGGCTTGTTTTATTATGTATCATGTTTAAAAATTTCAATATCCTATCATCTTAAAAGCCATAGTACATGTAAATGCATTATAAAATTTCAAAATCAACAAAAAGTTAATTGTTTATTAGAAAATTAAAATCCCGAAATAGTGAATAATGAGAAACAATCAAACCTTAGATGTTAACAATGAAAAATTTATCAGTTCAAGAGAATAATGTGTTGTAGAATGTACCTGATATAATTTTAAGTAAAAAATATACCTAAAATAATTGTAATGTTAGTTATTCAATCTTGAGGAAAACATATATTTAAAATATATCATTGAACTATAAACAATTAATGAAAAAACAAATAATTAATATATACATGGTACAATATATATCAATTACAAAATTTTGAAAAGTCCCATTGATAATAGATATTTGTAGACAATAATCTTCTAAAATGGGTGCAATTATTATGAATACTAGAGACAGCCATACAATTTAAATCTAAAACAAATAGAATTACTACTACATAGTCTTCCTTGGCTAGGTGCTTCACGATCCAATAATTAAGAACAAAAGGAATTCCTTAAGATAATAACTGTGTGACTATGTTTGCATGTTTAATAAGAAAATAAAAACAATGTAAACATAAATCAAAGAAAAATAATAAAACAAATCAAGAGTTACTGAGGAATGGAAGAAAATCTAGATCAGAAAATAGATACTAACCCATTGAGAAATTGAAAGTGCGATAGAAATTGGTAGGATCTCCATCATGAGATGAAACCTTTGTGGAAGTCGAAGATTAACACTACCATTTCAAATTCTCTTTATATGAAATCAAATAAAGGCTTGAAAATGTATACTATGAAACAATGAACTAACCACAAAATGAGTCATAATATGAATTATATTTATTTAAAATAAATCACTAAATGATTTTTAATCAAAATATGGCATACATGATATTTATTTTATTGATGAATGTATGTATTTCCCAAATTTTGAAGAAATTGGCATATATATGTTATATATATATATATACATACCTGAATATATATATATATATATATATATACATACCTGAATATATATATATATATATATATATCAGAAATCATTGTTCTATAACACAGAATATTGTTCATAATTTATGTACTAAACATAAAGTAACTTGAAAAACACTTTCTATTAAAATTCAACAAAAATAATTAAATAATACAATTGCATCTAACCTTAACTTGTATAATTAAATTTAAACAATTATAAAAAAAATGAATTGATACATACATGGTATAATATATAACCATTAAAAAACTCTAAAAGGTCTCTGTAACGTCCTGACCTGACTTACCATTCAACCCGGTAGCCGGACCAGTCGCCACATGGCCTCAAGCACATCTCCCCAAATGCCAGAGGTTGCCGACTAGCAGCGAGGGCCTAGGTGAGTCCGTGGGGAGACTATGCCCTCATTACCAAAGTATCACAACGGAATTACAAACATACAATAGCGGAAGAAGGTAACCAGTAGACAACACATAGACAACAGAAAAAGATAACAGATAGAAGGATTTGATATATATAGGATGGTGCAATTAAATACAATAAAGTATAAGTACACAAAATACCAAAAAGAAACCAAAATGTATCCCTAGTCGCATCGAAAGCCTTAGCTTGGTCCCGTGCACTCCTACCCCGAGCAGCAAGTCAAGTACTTGTACTAGGGATTTTACCCCTTCTCATTACCTAAAATCATATAATATGCTTGGGTCCAAAAACATGACCAAAACAGGGTGTGAGACTAATTCCCAGTAGGCAACCACCAAAGATCCGTGCTAATCTATTAGTGAATATATAAAGCAGACAGTGTAATATGGAAAGCAGTAAACAAGGAAACTAGCAAGACCGACCCAAGCTTGTGCTTTGGATTGGTATCGCTTAAAGTATCCATTCCATTCATTAATAACTTCATTCAAGTGTTCAAACCATTCCTTGAGCATGTTCCTGGAATACTCAATTTGGAAACTAGGCATTGCTCAGGGAGAAAAATTCACCAACACCCTACAAGCCCATTCCGGTTAACCTCCTAGGTACCCAGCCTCGCTCTAGGTGCGGTATAGTCCGTCATCTAAGCCCGTCCCTGGGATCCTATAAATAAGATTCGGGTATCTCCCATGACATATCATTCCCTACTGAGTCCGTCCATGGCATCCCACACAAGACCCATGATTCACTCGACATTTCAGTAAAAAGTCTCGTATGAGTCTGTCTATGGAAACTCACATTGGTTCCATGGTTCACCCATGAATTTGTTTCACATTTTAAGCAGTTCAAAAGCATTTAACTCATGTGGTCTAGAAATTCAAGAATTAGCATGCAAGGGTCAAGGGAAAAAACTCCATCCCATACCCAAAACCATTTCAATTACAATTTCATCTTATTGTAATTCCATTCATATTAAATTCCTATTTTTAACAACCCACAAAGGAAAGAAAAGGCATTCCTCATAGGCATCCTGGGTCAAAATCCATAAAAAATCCATTTAAGGAAATGCACCCAAGGGGTGGTTCCTGTCCACGGTGTACAACCTTACTCAAACACATACCATCCTATTTATATTACCTACAACATGCTAGGTAATAACAGGGTTGAATTCTAGGTTCAAGCGACACCCCAAAAGTGGGCGCGCGACACTCTGACATATATAAACAGCTTGACAATCAGAGAAAATAATGAGACCACCTACCTTAGGCTTGTACTAGATAGATCGTCCAATATCAGACTCTGATTCATCCTAGTTTGGAAGAAATCTGAAGAACAGACGAAGAATGAGAAATTAGGGCATATGAGCCTTAATCCAATCTGCGTTCATTATAACTAGAATAATCGAGAAAGATTAAAAAGGAATTGAGGTCTTACCATTACAGATCTAACAAGATAAACAGCGCTTGAAATGGAGATCAGATGAAGAAGCATGCTCAAATCCTCCATAGCCTTGTTTGAGAACTCTCCCCTTCTGTGCGGTAGAAATGAGGGATAGGTTTAAGTTTTTATAAAATTCAATCAATTTAATTAAAAATTAATTAAATTTCAACCTACAGAAGGTCGCACGGTTTACCCACATAGCCTGAAAAAACCGTGTGAAGATCATGCAGACCTTGCTGGAAGGCAAGGGGAAACCGCACAGCCACCCCGCACAGTTTCCCCAAACCGTGCGCAGGCCGTGCTCCTGCCTCTGCCAAGCCTACACCAAGGTGCACAGTTTAGCCAGGCTGTGCGCAGGCTGTGTACAAATCATGTGCCAGGCCATTTCAACCTAAAACTTGGTTTCGGGCTCCGAACAAGCCCCGAACACCTCTATAACTCCCTCGTTCAAGTTAGGCATCCACATAAGGCCTCAACAGAACAGTTAAACCGAAAAGAAAAAGGATTCGTACCTCGTACGAAAACCCGGGTTCTTACAATCTCCCCCCCTTATAGAAATTCATCCCCGAATTGATCTCAGAAGGGTGGTCAAGATTCATCTGTGAAGAGCTCTAGCCACTGAGCACGTACATCGACCTCCCGCTCCGAAGTCTCATCCTGTAAATGACCGTGCTGCCATAACACCCATACTAGAGGAACTGACCAGCCTCAGAGAACCTTCGTGCTCCTATCCACGATATGAATCAGATGATCATCAAATTATGCATCTACCTGAAGCTCAACCTCCTCAGGCTGGAGGGTATGAGACGGTTCTGAATAGTATCGCCATAACTGAGAAACATGGAACACGTCATGCATGGATTGGTACCTCTAAGGTAACTACAACCGATAGGCTACTGGCCCCACCCTCTCCAGAATCTCAAAAGGTATGACATATCTCGGTGATAGCTTACCCTGTCTTCTGATCTGCCTGTGTCCCAGCCTCGGTGAAACACGCAAGAAAACCTGATCCCTGACCTCAAACTCTAGGGTTCGTATGCGGTGATCAACATATGACTTCTGATGAGACTGTGCGATAGCCATCCTCTTCTGTATCAACTGGACCTACTCAGAAGTCTCCTAAACAAGACTCGGTCCCAGTAAAGCTGCCTCACCTACCTCTAACTAGCACAGGGGTGATCGGCATGACCTACCATATAAAGCCTCGTACGGTGCCATCTGTATAGTCTCCTGATAACTATTGTTATAGTAAAACTCAACTAGGGGAATATGCCTCTCCCATGAGACCCCAAAATCTAGAACACATGCTCGCAGGATGTCCTCAAGCACTTGTATCATATGCTCTGACATACCATCAGTCTGAGGGTGGTATGTTGTGCTCTGAAGAACCTGTGTACCCAGTGCCCTCTGAAAACTCTGCTAGAAACGTGACGTAAAACGAGCATCCTTGTCTGAAACTATGGTGCATGAGACCCCGTGGAGTCGTACTATCTCCCGGATATACAATCTTCCCATCTCATACACACTGAAGGTCTCCTTGATCGGCAAGAAATGAGAAACCTTCGTGAGCCTATCAACCACAACCCACACAACATCGTTACCTCGAGGTGACCTCGGAAAACCAGTCATGAAGTCCATCACAACATCATCCCATTTCCACTCCGGGATAGGTAACTACTGCAAAAGCCTAGATGGCCTCTGATGTTCCGCCTTCACCTGCTGACAGGTGGAATATCTCATGATAAAACTAGCCACTTCCCTCTTCATACCCGGCCACCAGTACTGTCAGCGCAAGTCACGATACATCTTAGTGACTCCGGGATGAACTGCCCAAACCGAAGCATGAAACTTCTGTATCATATCCTCTCTAATATCCACTAGAACCCATACATGTCCATGGATATGAAGAACTTAATCCTCGCCTATCGTCCAACCAGAAGGAGGGTCCTCACCTAACACACCTTACCGTAGAACTAGGCCTTCCAAATCTGATAGATGTCTCATCCTCACTCTGTCCAGGAGGGTAGAAGTCACAACTAAGGACAATAGAAAAGACTTCCCTTGGCTATTCTGCACATCAAGATGCATCTCAGAGAACAAATACATAAGCTTCCATTCATTGCTAGCTTGTTGCATTGCCTGTATTTGAGTCCTCCTGCTCAATGCATCAGCCACTACATTGCCCTTACCAGGCGTATAAGCAGGCTCGAAATCAAAGGACTGTAGGTACTCCACCCACCGTCTCTTCCTAAGATTAAAATCACACTAAGTAAATATATATTTGAGGATCTTGTGGTCTGTGTACACCACAAAACGATCTCCTAATAAATAACGTATTCAACAGTGCATCGCATGAACAACTGCTGCTAGATCAAGATCGTGCATCGGATAATTCCTCTCGTGTGGCCTCAGCTGCTGAGATCTGTATGCCTCGACTCTGTCTCCCTACATCAACACTGCACCCATCCCAATACCTAATGAATCACAATAGACCGTGTAACTCTTGACCTGTTCTGGTAGTATCAGGACTGGTGCTGATGTCAACCTTCCTTTCAGCTCCTGAAAGGCTGCTTCACAAGCATCTGTCCATACAAATTTCACGCCCTTCTTAGTCAGGCCTGTCAACGGCACTGCTAAGCGTGAGAAATCCTGTATGAAATGACGATAATAACCACAAAGCCCCAAGAAACTCCATATGTCGAAGACATTATTGGGATGTTCCCAAGAAACCACAGCTCTAACCTTCTCTGGATCTACAGAAAATTCTGTCTCAGAGATAACATGGCCCAAAAATTGAATCTGATCCATCCAAAAGTGGAACTTAGCAAGATTTTCATATAGCTGATGCTCTCTTAGTGTATTCAGGACGATATCAAGATGGTTGGAATGGTCGTTTAAATTTCGAGAATACACCAAAATATCATCCATGAAAACCATGACGAACGAGTCCAAGTAAGGATGGAACATGCAATTCATCAAAGCCATGAAAAACACTAGCGCATTCATGAGACCGAACGACATAACCAGATACTCATATAAACCATACCTGCTACGAAAAGTTGTACGAGCTATGTCTATAGGTAGAACACGCACCTTGTGATACCCTGACCTCAAATCAATTTTCAAGAAAACCCTAGCTCCTCGAAGCTGATCAAACATGTCATCTATCCGCGACAAGGGATATCAGTTTTTAACCATTAGTTGGTTCAGATTTCGATAGTCCACACACAACCTAAGAGTCTCGTCCACCTTTTTCACAAAAAGGACCGGCGAACCCCACAGAGAAGTACTGGGTCGAATAAACCCCTTTGCCTTTAAATCTTCGAGCTATTTCTTGAGCTCTTGCAACTCTGTCGTAGCCATCCTGTAAGGAGGAATGGATACTGGTGCAGCTCCTGGCACTAGCTCAATGGAGAACTCTACCTCTCTCTCAGGAGGTAAATGTGAAAATTTGTCATAAAAAACATCCCTGAAGCGCTCAACTACTGGAGGAAGGTCCGTATGACTCACTCCCTGATCATCCAGAAACAAACCAGCAATCTAGGCTGTCATCCCATCCATCCCACAATGCTCTGGTCCAGCTCGGCTTGCCTAGAGATCCCACTTGCCCTTAAGAGTATAAACTGTACCCTCTGGTGATGTGAAAATCACCCTCTGACGGTAACAATCAATATAGGCTCGGTAAGCTACCATCCAGTCCATACTGAGAATGACATCAAAACCTGTCATTTCGAGAAAATAAATATCCTAGACGAAGTGACACCCTCCAACCTCAAGGGGGCACCCTCTGCACTGGCATAAAACCTCTGCCCTAACTCCTAGTGGTGTGTCTAGCATCAAGATACCATCAGAGGACAAAACGACTAGCCCAAGGCTTTTCACTATAGGCAAAGATATAAAACTATGTGATGCACTTGTATTAAAGAGGGCAGATGAAATAACAGATGCTACTAAGATCGTACCTCTCACCGTAGAATGTCCCACTCCCTGATCCTCAGAAGTAGGTTGCACTGAATACATCTGGCCTGAACCACAGCCCTGTGATACAACCTCACTACTCAGAACTGGTCCACTCTGACGTCTCGGTGTACCCTGTGCCTGGATACCTCTGCCACGATCGCTACCTCGGCCTGATCAGCCAGTCGTACCCCAAATCCCTGTCTAATGAGAAGCTGTCTACCCTGCTCCTACATATGGAGTCGGTGCGGACCCTCTATCACTGGATGCTAGTGAAAACGTTCTGCATAAACGTTGAAGATGACCCATCTTTCCACATGATCGACACTCGACTAGGTCCCTCAGACACTGCGGCTTCATGTGTCCTAGCCTACCGCACTGGTAGCACCTCAGATTTCTAACTGAAGATAGGTTCTGAATTCTAGAATCACCATTTGGAAGCTCCATACGGCACTTCCTACTAACAGTCGCTGCAGTACCAGATCTCGATGCCGAACTGCTCTGGCTCGCACCTCCAGCCTCTCTCAGGTTACGTTCTGTGATTAGCGCCTAGTTCACAATTCCAAAAATGGTAGCCAACCTGAAGATATTTACCTGAGATCAGATTTCATATCTCAGACCATCCTCAAAACCCCTGGCCCTCGACAGCTCATCACCCATCAGGATAGGTGCGAAGCACTGAAGCTCAGTAAAACGAACCGAGTATTCCATCACTGTTAACACGCCCTATTCCATATGCAAGAACTCTTGTGCTCGATCGGTCCTCAAAGTCTCTGGATAAAAGAAATCGTAGAAGGATGTATGAAACTCTATCCAAGCCATCTTCCGATGATGATCTGGCTAGGTGATTACGTCCCGCCACCTCTTGGCGGAATCACACAACATGTACGTAGCGAGCTTGACCCTCCTCTCCAGAGGCATCTCCAAATGCTCAAATATAGCTATAATCTCCTCTAACCAGGACTCTGCAGCCTGTAGTCCGCCATCCCCTGAAAACGTAGGCGGATGCTGCTGCTAAAACTCACACGTCAACTCTTCCATAGTTGGGGCAGGTTGTGGTGCTCCCTGGACGATCTACATAAAAAACAACAAGCTCTCATGGAACTGTGCCTCAGCACCTGTGTCCGGTATAACCACTGGTGCCGCATCTGGCACAACTGGAGTTTACTCTAGTATCCCATGACCTACCATCTCCAGAATGTGGTCTTCACCACTCTCCCGATGTACGACTAGAGGTCTCCATGGTGGCATGACTCTGAAATGCAAAAAACACACCTCAGTTCAAGATTTTTAATGAGATTCAAAACTCACGAGCACAAGAACCAGGACAGGACAGGTCAAGGCCTTCCTAAAAACCACGTCAACCCACAACTTGCTTCTAAATCCAGGACTACATAAGGAACAATCACCACAAACCACTAGAGTCACTACCTCTTTCCCACTCATAAGCCGGGTCTAGGTCAGGCTCTATTTTTAACATTCATTCTTTTAACATACCTTTGTTCAAAAGTGTTGACCAATGGTCTACCAAGTTCCGATCCCTGAGGGCCCATAACACCTCATGAATCAAAATTTGATGCCCATATAACCATGAAATTAAGTATCATTTAGTATTTACATCCCATTGGTGCGTCATTTCCCAATTCATAAGGGCCCATACACCTTATTAATTGAAAGATGATGTCACTCTTCATCCATTTCACCCAATCTAACACAACAATAGGCACACCTATCAATCAACTATCAAAACAACATGAAATAGCTATCACAACACTTATCACAACATCATGCAATATCTAATGCATCCTAGATATCATGGCATAATACATGAATTTTGATTCCTAAAAAGGTTCCTATATGATGCATGAGATGGAAAACCCTCATCTCATTGGGTTGCAACAAAATAGAACCCACAATAATATCAATAGTATCAGCAAAAACCATGTGCTTCACCCAACGGCGAAATCGGAACAACTGTAATAATTAAAACCAAAAACACAATTCCATACGAGGAAACTTGGATTTTCCCTGTACGCGTGTTTGCAACTACCGGGAATAGTTTATTACCAAAGTCCCTTCCCTTCCTACTCCTTTCTATAGTCGCCAAACAGTAAGTCAAATTAGAAAAGGAAACCCCCATTGATACCACTTTGTAACGTCCTGACCCGACTTTCCATTCAACCCGGTAGACGGACCGGTCACCACATGGACTCAAGCGCATCTCCCCAAACACCAGAGGCTACCGACTAGCAGAGAGGTCCTAGGTGAGTCCGTGGGGAGACTATGCCCTCATTACCAAAGTATCACAGTGGAATTACAAACATACAATAGTGGAATAAGGTAACCAATAGACAACACATAGATAACTGAAAAATATAATAGATAGAATGATTTGATATATATAGGATGGTGTAAGTCCATAAAATATAGTACAAGTACACAAAATACCAAAAAGAAACCAAAATGTATCCCCAGTCGCATCGCAAGTCTCAGCTTGGTCCCGCACACTCCTACTCCGAGCAGCAAGTCAAGTACCTGTACTAGGGATTTTCCCCTTCTCATTACCTGAAATCATATAATCTTATTGGGTCCAAAAACTTGGCCCAAACAGGGTGTGAGACTAAATACCAGTAGGAAACCACCAAAGATCCGTTCTAATCTATCAGTGAATATATAAAGCAGACAATGCAATATGGAAAGCAGTAAACAAGGAAACTAGCAAGACCAACCCAAGCTTGTTCTTTGGCTTGGTGTCACTTCAAGTATCCATTCAATTCATTAATCACTTCATTCAAGTGTTCAAAACATTCCTTAAACCCATTCCTGGAATACTCAATTTGGAAACTAGGCATCGCTCAGGGAGAAAAATCCACCAACACCCTACAATCCCGTTCCGACGAACCTCCTAGGTACCCAACCTCACTCTAGGTGCGGTATAGTCCGTCATCTGAGCCCACCCCCAGGATCCTATAAATAATATTCGGGTATCACCCATGACATATCATGCCCTGTTGAGTCCATCCATGGAATCCCACACTGGACCCATGATTCACTCGGCATTTCAGTAACAAGTCTCGTATGAGTCCATCCATGGAAACTCACATTGGTGACATGGTTCACCCATGACTTTGTTTCACATTTTAAGTAGTTCAAAAGCATTTAACTCATGTGGTCTAGAAATTCAAGAATTAGCATACAAGGGTCAAGGGGAAAAACTCCATCCCATACCCAAAAACATTTCAATTACAATTTCATATTATTGCAATTCCATTCATATTAAATTCCTATTTTTAACAACCCACAAGGGAAAGAAAAGGCATTCCTCATAGGCATCCTGTGTCAAAATCCATAAAAGAGCCATTTAAGGAAACACACCCAATGGGTGGTTCCTGTCCATGATGTACAACCTAACTCAAGCACATACCATCCTATTTAGATTACCTACAACATGATAGGTAATAACAAGGTTAAATTCTAGGTTCAAGAGACACCCCAAAAGTGGGCGCGCGACACTTCGATATATATAAACAGCTTGAAAATCAGTGAAAAGCACGATACCACCTACCTTAGGCTCGTACTAGATAGCTTGTCCAGTATCAGGCTCTGATTCGTCCTGGTTTGGAAGAAATCTGAAGACCAGACGAAGAATGATAAATTAGGGCATATGAGCCTTAATCTAATCTGTGTTCGTTATAACCAGAAGAATTGAGAAAGATTAAAAAAGAATTGAGGAATTACCATTGCAGATCTAACAAGACGAATGATGCTTGAAACGGAGATCGGACAAAGAAGCAGGCTCAAATCCTCCGTAGCCTTGTTTGAGAGCCCCTTCTGTGCGGTAGAAATGAGGGTTGGGTTTAGATTTTTATAAAATTTAATCAATTTAATTAAAAATTAATTAAATTTTAACCTACAGAAGGTCACACGGTTTACTTGCACGACCTGGACAAACCATGCAGAGACCGTGCAGACCTTGATGGAAGGCAAGGGGCAACCGTACGGCCACCCAGCATGGTTTTCCCAAACCGTGCGCAAGCCATGCTCCTACCTCTGCCTAGCCTGCACCAAGGTGAACAGTTTAGCAAGGCCGTGCGCAGGCCATGTGCAAACCATGTTCCAGGCCATTTCCAGCCTAAAACTTGGTTTCAGGCACTGATCAAGCCCTGGACACCTCCATAACTCCCTCGATCAAGTTAGGCATCCACATAAGGCCTCAACAGAACAGTTAAACCGAAATGAAAAAGGATCCGTACCTCGTACGAAAACCCAGGTTCTTACAGTTTCATTTATAATATAGATTTTTAAACAATAATCTGTTGACAAGGGTTCCATTGTTACAAATACCACAGATAACCACATAATTCATATCTAAAATAAATAAAGTTGATACTGCATAATCATACTTGGTGATGTGCCTCATGATCGAAGAATTGAGAACAAAAGGAATTCCTTTGATAAGAACTGCATACTAGAAAAAAAAAAACATTAGCTAATTTTTTTTCTAAATTAAAATTAAAACAAAGGAATATTAATTTAATCGAAGTGTTACTTTAAAGAAAGTTTAGAAATAAAAAAAATGAGATATACAAAATAGATTTCCAAATTGGTGTATGATCATGTAAGAAAACATGCAAAGTTGAATTAAACTTATAAAATGTAAGAAAATTATAATTTTTATGAAATTAAAACAACACTAAAATTTCATAAAATGTATGAAGATACATAACTTGTATTTCCACCAACTCTAAGACCTTTTGGTAACTCCTTATATGCTAGAAGATCATTTTCAGTGCAAACTATTGATGTTTCATAATGTCTCTCTAAGCCATGGATGTTGTAGATCAACACTTGAAAGCATTAAAAAACTTCTTTAAAAATACATGGATATAGAAGAATTAAAAATTTAAAGGGAACCAATGATTTTAAGTTATTTTTGTTTAAAAAATAAACTAAAAATTTCAAAGTAAAAGGGAAAATTCCATGAATTTTTACTTGGCATAAAGCATGAATTACAAACAGACAACCAAAAATTATAATAAACACCAAGAACCACTAAATAAACAATTATAAGATCCTAAGAAAGTTTTGATTCCTAAAAATATTACCTAGAAAAATGAAGCATTTAAATATATATATATATGAGGTCACATTAGTATATTGAGAAAATGAATAACATCAATAACTCACCACCATCAATTAAATGAGAATAATAAGAAATAATAAATTGTAAATGGTTCCTGAAACGTAGGGATTACCTAATGTAGGGTCTCTAGGTTAGATTCTCCAGACAATTCTTTGCCGAAATTTGAATTTATTTGAAAAAAAATAAAAAAATAAAGAGAATTCACCCAAATACCCCAAATTTTACATTAATATATGAGGTCATATTAGTATTCATCCATGTTTAATTATAGGTAATTTGAATATATTTATTCTATTAATGTAGTAAAAATTAAAAAAAATCATACAGTGAACAATTTAAGAAAATGGGTATACAAAAAGGAGGAGATGGAACAAGATGGAATGGGAGAGGTGGGGATAGGTGATAGAGATGAAATAGGAAGTGGAGGGAGAGGCAGAGGTAGAGGATGCAAGAGGCGGAGGTAGAGGTAAGGGTGAGAGACGAGCTTGCGATATATGATGAGAGTCAAGCCTGAGATATTTTCAGGGTTTATAGATTTTTATGGGAGGTATGGGCTTGATATGATGAAAGGGTGGGGATTTATAGGAAAACTAATCATGTTCTACATAGTTACATTAAAAGAGAAGTAAAATTTGTGGATGAAAATAGATCAGAGGATGCGATGCGAAACTGATGTGTTAATGTAAGAGGAAGAAATAAGGGTGATTTCAAGGATCTGGAACATGGAGGAGAGGGAATTTGGGGTGGGATCAGGGGAAAAAATAGAGATGAGGAAGAATGAGGGTAAGGAGAAACATTTCTGAGGATTGAGTGCAGGTTTAGGAATCTAGAACATAGAGGAAGAGGAATTTGGGGTAGGGATCAGGGGGTTGAAATAGGGAGGAGTGAGGTTGGAAGAATGAGTGGTGGACATGTATTAGTGGATTCACTAGTGAAGAATCGTAGTTTAACATCATTTTTTTTAATTTTTGACATCAATTTTTAACCAATGTTGATCTGAGCGATGTTAAAAATAAGAGTTTCAACATCGGATTTTTAAAAACCGATGTCTGAAATTCAATTAAAATAAAATTAAACCGATGTTTCAACATCAATTTTTTTAAAAAAACTAACGTTGAAAGTTCCTTTTAGAAATTTTCAATTCTGTTTTTTTGAAAAATTGACATGGAAGGTGCCGTTTGATGTCGGTTTTTGGGAAAAAAAGACATCGAAGGTCCTTTTATTTTAATTCTAGAAAAGACTTTCAATGTTGGTTTTTGGTAAAAACTGATGTTGAAAGTATTTTTATTTTGATTTTGGAAAAAAGTTTCGATGTCAGTTTTTACCAAAAATTAACGTCGAAAGTACTATAATTTGGATTCAATGTCTTTTTATAAAAAAATGATGTGGAAAGATGGATTTTTTTTTAAAAATAAAATAACTTACATTCCTAAAAAACATCTAAAACCTTGTAAAAAACAAAATATAACAACTTAAATCAAAGAACAACCCTATAAAAACAAACACAATATACCAACTTAAAACAGAAATTGATTGTTTAAATACTCATTTTTTTAACTTTAATTAAAAGTGACATACCTAAAAAATCTGAAACCCTGTAAAAAAACATAATATACCAACTTAAAGTAAAAAAATATTGTCTAAATACTCATTTTTTAAACTTCAATTAAAAGAGAAATACCTGATAATTTAAAATTTAATCATAATTAACAAATAGTTTTCAAAAAAACTTTAAATATGGGAAAATAATTCATTCATATATGACTCAACATCATTGAAAATATACAATAATAGTGAATGTTATAAGATTAAAGAACACAATATTTTGATATAAAACATAAATTAAAAGTTACATTTGCAGAAAAATAGAACAGAAAAAATTTCAAGTAAGTGAAAGTAAAATAATAAGTATGATGTGAAGTTCCCGTTGAGGTGTTTCACTACTAGGGGGGGGGGGTATTGAATTAGTGGTGATTTTTACAAATCTTCTTTCTTTTGAAATTATCCGCTATTGACCCATCAGGATTTGGTCCACTCTTATGATTACTCAACCTCTGCTGAATACAGTACAAGTAAATAGCACATGAACATAATATTTTTATGAGGTTTGATCTCAATGTGAGCCTAATCCTTTCTGTGATTGGTTAGATTCCCCAATCATAGATTCTACACTATAATCACAAGTGGTCACAACATATATTTCTTCACTAGCATAGAGTCACACTATTCTTTCTAGAGTACCACCAGAACAAAAGTCTCACACTTCCTGTTAAAAAATGATTACAAAGAACACAAGAGAGATTACTTTTGAACATTGGTTTCTTATAAAACTATTGACAAAGATCTTTATTTTGAGCCTTCAAGATAAATAAAATAATATATTATTACTTTCTGAATAACATATTTGAATTAGTTCTTCCTCAAATTATGGATTTTGACTTCTCAACTATATACTGCTCATATACTATGAGAAATTATCATTATATAAATTAAATGATTACCACATAGAATATATATCTTGTCTCATATTTTGTGCACAATAATTTACTACTTTATGAATTGATATCAATATATACTTATCATAAGTATTATTATTCACATAAAACAATTCTTTGAAAAGGAATAGAGGTTCTAAAAATAATTTCACTAAAAAATGCTAAACCTATACTTCCAATGATGAATGATTTTTCTCAAAAATATATCTCCTCTGCACTTCAGTGATCACCTTTAATTCAGCATTTAACCCAGAATTTATAGACATCAAATTAGTGGGCAACAAGTGGTTAATGCATGATTATCCTACAAAATATGTTTAACTATTTGTGACATCCAAAAACACTTCGCATATCTCATCAAGATTAGGTTCATCACATATACTGTTTGATATTGTATGCAGTTGGGTTATTCACATGGAATCTTCCACCAAATCAACTTCATCGTAAACTATTCTTACAGTTTTTAGAAATCTATACTTAAGCAATTTCCAGTGTTCCTTTGATCTTCAAACATTCCCATATGACATATTGTTTTCATAGAGTCTTCCGCATTCAACATGAATAAAAAATCTCATTGAAAACTGAAATTTCACCACAAAACAACTTGATAATCCACAAAATAACATGAAAATATCATCACTGCAAACTGATAAACTCTTCCACATACTATCCTCATCTGTAAAAAAACTTCACAAATAATTTTTATGATTTTCAGAGATACACACTTACCCAATTTTTTAAATTCACTTTGAAATTAGGATGATCTTGCATGGTGGTCTGACACGTACACATTCGATTCCCTCTTTCTCATAGCGCTCCTTCACATGGAATTATTCTCTACATACTCAACATCACAAACTATTTTTATAGTTTTCATTAAACTATACTTAGCTTAATTTTTAATGGTCCTTTGAGCTTAGGAAGACCCTGCATGGTGTTTGGGATCTTATGGGTTCGGTTTGGCTTGGTAAACCTTGTTCACAAAAGGCCTTCGATATTGAGAGGAGGAAGATGATCGCTGCTTCGATCAAGATGTTTGGATTTGATAAATTAGACAACTGAAATTTTATGTGTATGTTTTAATGTGGGAACAATAACCCACATAACACCTTACCCCACATCAGATCTCCCATGCGACTTCCTTCTACTTTATTACAAAGCTATGACACTATTATAAATAGCTCTTTTATCAACATTAGAAATAGATTTTAACAACGATTTTTTAGTGCTATTAATATGAGCGAAGTTAAAAGGGGGCCCCTTTTATCAGTGATCAGAAAAACGCTGATAAAGGACCCTTTTATCAGCACTCAAAAAAGCGCTGATAAAAGGGGTCTTTTATCAGTTCTCAAAAAAAGCGCTGATAAAATTCAAAAAATGTAAAAGAAAATTAAAAAAAAATAAAAAAATTGTAGAGCCCTTTTAACAGTGCCCACCACCCCCTTTTGACAGCACTCTCCACCCCCTTTTAACAACGCTTGAAAGCCCTCCACTCACGCCGACACCCGTGAGCCAGCCTTTATCAATGCCCTCCCCAACCCTTTAACAACGCTATACCCCCTGCACATAAGTACATGATAAAAGGGGTCTTTTATCAACACTCAAAAAAAGCACTGATAAAATTCAAAAAATGTAGAAAATAAAAAAAATCCAAAAAATGGAGAGCCATTTTAACAACGCTCACCACCCCCTTTCGACAGCGCTCGCCACCCCCTTTTAACAGCACTCGGAAGCCCACCACTCACGCCCACCCCCGTGAGCGAGCCTTTATCAGCACCCTCCCCATCCCTTTAATAATGCTAGCCCCCCCTGGACATGGGCACACGCCCCTGCCTCTCCCTAGATTTGAACTCAAGACCTCTTCCCTACGCACTGGACACTTTACCACTCCTCCATGTTACTTTGTTATGCATTTAATGATATATCTATTTATATATATATAGTTATATTTATTTGTATATTAAAATATATTTATATTAATGTATATATATATATAGTTATATTAATATATATATATTAATATATATTAATATATATTTATTTATATATATGTATAGTTATATTTTTATCCGTATATTTATTCGTATATTAATATATATTTAATTATATATTTATTCATATATTAATATATATTTGTAAGATTAATTTTAAATACATTTATAAAATATATGTTTTTGTGTGTGTTTATAAATAAATAAATAAATACATACAGACATATATACAACATACATACACATGTATATATATTATATATATGTGTATCTGTGAGTATAATTATACATATTTATACATATTTATATATATTTACATTATTATATATTAATATGTCTATTTATATGTTAAAATATGTAGATAATATATATCAGTTTGCTAAAACACACACACTCACTCACTAATATATATATAGACACACACACATACACACACTATATAGGTATATAAATATTCATATTTTATATTTTCAATAAAATAGATATTAGTTTTTATTTAGATAAGGCTTATATATTAATAAATATATTTTATATGTAAATATGTTTAATTAATTATTTATAAAATTAAATTTTTAGGTGTGAATATATAAAAAATATGTATATATTATTATATATTTGATTATAAATAATAGAACATTGTAAAAAATGATAAAATTTCAAAACCATTATATCAATATGAATGTAAGACCTGTGAATAAATTTAGTCCCCACTAAAAAATAGCAAAAATACCCCCATAAATGATCTTGAAAATCCATCAAATGTTAAAAAATTGGGATACGCAAACTAAAAACTCAGTTTTGGAGGCCTTCTGAGCCTTTTTTGGCCTCAAAAAAAATCCTAAACCGAGGTCCCCCACAATTATAATGGTCTATAGCTCATTAAAATATTTGATTTGATATGTGGTAGAGCTCAAATGAACACATGGATCAAAAGTTATGGCTGTTTGAAGTTTGAGTTGTTTTTTCAACTTAATTTAGATCTTTTATTTATTTATTTATTTATTTTATAGTCAAATTGTTATTAAATGAATATTATTCGATAAAAATAATAAAATTATTAATTAAAAATATTTTTTAAATTATTTTATAAGCTTTTTTACTAAATATCTTATATATTAAGTTTAAATTTCTATTTATCCTTATCTAAAACACATTTAAAAAATATATATTATATTTATATCAATATAAATATATTAATATATTAATATATTACTTTTAATTTTTTTTAAATATACCCTTTATCAGTGCTAGTAAAAAAAAGTGCTGATAATGGCTACCCCCTTTATCTGCACTTTTTTAGCGCTGTTAAAGGGATGGCGCTGCAAAAACCTGAATCTGTGGTAGTCTACTTTCAACCAACCAGAAGTGGGTACAGGGTTTTCTCCCAACCCTCACCAATAAAAACCCATGTTGGTACCTTTCTACATCGTGCTAACCCGCACGGTGGTGCCACCTCCCATTCCCTTTGGATGGCTAGGTGGTTGGCCTTAAATTTTTAAGTAAAGGCCCATTAAAAAGTTAGCTAAATATTCCACTAAGTTCTAAGTAAATCAAATAAAATAAACTTATTACTAAGTATTAAATTGCTAATCCATTCTCAAATCCTCATGAAAAATAATATTTTTCAAGGACTTATTTTATTCTTTTTCACCCAAATAAGGAATGGATACTTTTTGTAATCATTGTACAATTCTACTAAATGCTTTTGCACATATCTTAAGCTTTAAGATTAGTTCAAAAAATCATCATAATTACATGTGGAGAATCATTTAAGCATGAAATCCAATTACTTTAACTGAATCCATAATAAATTTACATGCATCACCACTTCACCAACACATATTGACAAACTCATTGACAAAAAATGAAACAACTAGATTTAACATGATGTGATTTATTAAAACAATGGATTCAAAATAAGGAATTTAAGAAAAATTAATCAACACTACTTATGTGTTTTTTCTTAGAGTTTATTAATCCATTAATTATGATGTGTCTTATCTTAGATTATTTTGTTATGAAATCTTGTATAATGGTGCATATATACTGTTTGGTCATCCTTGAAGCATTCCTTGGAGATCATTAGGTTGATACAAATTTCCAATGAATAAGGTAGGGGGTCTCAAATCATCGAGTGAATTTACAGGTTATTAATGGGACATTCCTTTCAGTTATTTATCCAAATGAATGATAAAAACAAATCTTTAGTTTCATAATTATTAATGGATGGGATTTAAATATATTTTGATATATCTAGTAAACTAATTTTCAAGGAGTTTTTAAATAAAGTATGTAATGGTATTAATTTATCTTTCCCTTATTTAAAAACTTATTTTTTATGGTTCTATGAAAATTTAATTTAAGAAAATATTTTCAATTCAAATTGATAATTACTATAAAGAAATTTATGATTGGTATGCTTTTTAGTTTGTTTATATTGATATATTTATACATTCTTATATGTTTAATACAAAATATAAAATTAGTAGATATATGTTTGTCTAAGTTTAATTTGTTTAAGTTGGTTATCATGTATATATTTTTCTATAAAGTTAAGTGTGTACGTTACATTGATTTTGTCCTAGAGTTACATGAATTAAAGGATTTTCATGTTTCCTTGAGTCATTTATTTTATCTCACTCACATGATTACATTGTTTTATTACTCAAGTAATTTGGTATTCATGATGTATATTTCTAAATTAAAGTCTTGTGTAATGTGTCTATTATTTTATAAATCCTTAACCCTTTATAAAATAGAGAAAAACCCTATAAAAACAAATAGAATATACCAACTTAAAGTGGAAAACGATTGTCTAAATAATCATTTTTTAAACTTTAATTAAAAGAGACATACATGATAATTTAAAATTTAATAATACTTAACAAATAGTTTCCAAACAAACTTCTAATATGGGTAAGGTATTCATTCATATATGTATCAAAATCATTGAAAATATATAATAACAATGAATGATATAAGATTAAAAAAGATAATGTTTTAATATAAAACATAAAATAATTAATATAACTAACCTTATCAAATTCAGTCGTTGACCCAGTTGTGATTATCTCAAACATGAATCTTAAAACATAATAACCACATTCCACCCTTCCTTTTTGATGATGACACTTTGGTTATAAAACATTAACTTGAAAATGAAAATCAATATATATATATATATATATATAACAAAAAACAAATATTATCTAATATAAAATATATTTACTATTAATTTCATTATTGGATTTTATTTAGATTCTGTATCGACAAGTGATCTTCCTTAAAATTTCTCCATGACCTGTATTTTCATACATACCAACTAAAAAAACATTTATAAATAATAAGATTTAAAAATAAAGAACTTATAAAAAAAACTTGTTTAACAATTTTCTAAAACTTTTATGAACACCACCTAATAAATAAAAAAACCAATATAATTTGCATTCATATGGGAATAATACACCTAACTTCTAATGACCACTACAATATAAAAAGTTAATAATTAATTACATTATAATTAATATTAGTTAATGATTATCTTAGTATTCTTACCAATAAATGAATGGAAAAAACCATCACCCAATATTCATATTTTCTAAACTATCGCATATATATGTAACTCTAGAATCATTATTCAGATATTTTTATGGGAATTGAAATGTATTATAGATCTATAAGACCATAAAAACCAGTGGTCTCATTTTGAATGAAAAGCATGTGTAGATAAATAATTAAATAAGTAATATATTGAGTCACTTGAAGTCATATTTATTTAAAAAAAGAAAAACTAAAATATAAATTTACTTACATGAAAAATAACTACAACACCGACACACTGAGATCATAAAAAATAACCAGATCCATGGTATCTTTTTTGAATATTCTCTATGGATAATATATTTAACATATATCAAGCATCATCCAAAACACATAACCATTATCCAATGAAGAAGAAACTTGGGATAATATTTTTATCCCATCAGAAACCTCAGAAGTATCTGAAATTGTCAGTTTATGAGCCTTTTGTTTCTTTTTTACTAATTATTTTGATTTTAGATACTCCCATATAAATTAAATTTAAGAAAAAATTCTAAGTAATTTTCAATTAAATGTAAATAATATTTAGAAAACAATGTATACCTCGTATGTAAGATAATGAAGAAGACTAGATTGCCAAAGTAAAAAATGACCCATAAGATCTCCAACTATGGTTACCTTCTTTGTAGGCAATGAAAATAGAGTATTTGGATCAATAATATCATGTATCAATACTCTCACCTGACCCAACCGTGTAGGCTGGTGATGTATAGAATCCCCAAAAATATGTATGACTCCATACAATAAAATATATACATTGGGATATCTAGTATACAACTAAAAATATAAGGTTGGGTCCAAATGAGGAGGCATAGGATCTGAGTAGGCAGGCTAGGCAGGTTGCATAGGCTGCGTGGGCTGCGCGGGTTTCATGGGCTACGCAGGCAGCACAAGCTGCATGGGCTATGATTGTCTCATCAATTGTTCAAATACATCCTACACAAATGATTTAATTTGATCATCTATAGATTGTGTTAGGTATTTCATCTCAGATTTTATGTAATCTATTTCTCAGTCTCTTGATTTATTACTTTTACAACCAAAACAATTTTTAAAACTAACACTCGCCTCATATCCTCTTACGTGACCAAGGCGTTTTGGCTTTTCTAAAGTAGTATCTAGAATGTCTATCCTAATCTCTTGAATAAAAGAACCCTATTTAGTTTTATCTTGAAGGTCATCTTGGAATGAAAAATTAAAATGGTATATTAGTGTTATCAATTTAAAAAATACAAAAATTCATGTAAAAAAATTAATTTCTTACAATTCTGTTACTTACTTCCTTAGATTTCTCTATAAGATACTTTTCATTTTTTTCATTCTCAATATTTTCCATTTTTCATGGTGAGGGAGAAGAGATGGAGGACCAAACTAAACCTCTATTGAACCAATACTAGATTTAACTCTTAATTCATCAAACTTTTATGCAATCATTTTCACCTCCAATAAATGACACCCTCTACATAATAAAGTATGAGGGTATACATTCTGAATTTGGATCTCTTGATGAGTTATTCTAGAGGCCTGTTACACAAAAATAAACTAATAAGTAATTAGGTAATATACAAGAAATTTTACAATATAAAATAACTATCATACCATAAATGATTCATCATGCTGGATGATGAATAATTTATTCCATGTATTCACATTTAAAACCCATACTTGAGGCATGGTTTTTAATTCAGTAGTTTCCCAAAAAAATATTTTTTTTCAATTTTGTTTTAAAATATCTCCCTTGAACTGCCACTAAAGATAGAAATATTTTATTAATTTATTTAATTTCTTGAAAATTAAATTCCATCTGTAATTTAATACATTAAATATTAGTCATATAAAATATATAATATTCAAAAATTAAATAAAAATACATCAATCAAGATATTTTATTATTAAAGACTTGCATAACTAGTAATGCGAAATGGGTGGGGTGGGGCGGGGTGGTCCAAGCCTGTAGGGGTTTGAGCCCATGCATGTTTTTCTGAAAAAACCCCATATAATGCGAACAAAAAATTTCAAACTTGCCCTGCCCTACAAAAGTCCGCGGGTCTCCCATGGGTTGCTCGTGGGTTGCTTGCATTTTAAAAAAAATACTATTTACAATCATTTAAATATTGTATTTTTCTCATTCTTAATGGTAGTTGCAAAGAGAAGTATGGATTGAAAATAGTTAGAGTTTTAAGGGATTTGATAGAATAATTTTCTATGAGTTAATGGTGGCATACAACAACGTTGATATGGTGATGAACTATTGCGATGCAAAGTAGGTGAGTGATTAGTGAGGGGTGATGAATGATGGTGTTGGTCATGTGGTGATGTGAATGGCTGGACCTATGAATGAAAGATAAATTTTCAAGCAACAACCAGCTTCAAAGGAGGATATTAGGGTTCTCATGAGGTCTTATCATATTTTATTAAGAAAAAAATAAAATTAAATAATAAAAAAGTTGAATCAACCCAAAAATATTATGATTATAATAACTATTTTAGAATTGAAACCATGTGTAGGGGAGATGAGTTCAATTTTTCGAGTGTTAAGATGAAAAACCATGTAAATATGGAAAATAATTACAATATAAATATTATAATGATCACATTAATTCACCATTCATTCACATGTGAATGGGTAAGCTCGTACCCACACTGGCTCAACCCGTCTTGGCATGCACCCGCACGGGCTCAACTCGCATTGGCCCATGCACTTAATGATAAATTTTTTTAGGCCTTCCCTACCCCACATCCTCCCCATACCTGCAAAGCCCATGGATTGCAGGCCCATTTTGCATCACTACACATATCTTCTCTTTCACCTTCTTGTAAATGAACTTACAATTAGGATATAAAATGTTAATCCCACAACAACTCTACATGGTGATATAACTCATAAACTACATTTCATTTGGGCCAATTGGGTTATTATCATCATCAAAATTAATATATATTCTCTAGTCTCCCAAAGCAAGTGAAATTTTTGATAAACATGTAATCCAACATTTACCAACTCTTGGAATCATTTTCTTGCTAGAAGAAGAAGACTCCTCCATAGGAGGCGCATCGGTAGTCCTGCAATTATTATTTTTTGTAAATTAAACATTTTCTTTTATTAAATAATTTTATTATTATATATTTAATAATATAAAAAAATACATATACCTTGGTAAATGTTCCTCTACATTTGTGTATGTAATTTAAATAAACAAATATAATGATATTATGTGTACCTACATATCATTAGAAAAATGAATATTTAAAAAAAATTATTACAAAAAATATGTAAGTAAAAAATAGTTTCATACAAGTTTAAGTTTTTAAAAAATAATAATGATTTCATGATTCTTAACCAAAAAATATGCAAGTTAAAATATTAAATATAAACATTAATTATAAAATGATAGAAATGATTATCATTTATAAATTTAAATATTATAGTTACAAAAAAGTGTTATTATATGCATAAATTTAACCAAAACATCATGATACATGTCAGGTTTTTCAATCAAAAAATATTTAACCATAACCATTGAATATAAAATTTAACACAAAAATTATATAAATAATCTATATATATATCGAATTAAACATCCAAATAAAAAAATAGAGTCTCTACGCATGAAAATTTCAATAAATAAATAAAATATAAATATTTACCTGACTAATTAAGAGAGTAATTTAGTTTTTTTCTATATCAATAAAACATGATTATTTCATATAGCATGGACTATGTCTGCATTATAGTCATTTTTATCATCTATAAATCGCGTAATAGATGAAGAAACCTTATATAAATCTATAACATCATCATTATCCTCATCACCCACATGAATTATTTTCCCTTGAAAAATGATGGACCACTGATCATTAGATGGATCAATGACATAAAATATATTTTTTCTTGTGTTTCCATGATAAATGATTCCTATCTACAACTAAATCATTTGAAATCAACCAGTGTAAACCCATAATCATTATGTTTCACACCACTATTACTATCAACATAGTTACACTTAAACACTTTTACTCTAAATTTAGTATAATAAATTTCCCATATATCCTCAAGAACTCTAAAATACATCATTGATTTAGAAATTGAGTTTTTATTTTTTTCACTATAAAAATGTAGTTCTTCAGTGATGACCATTACCCCACAATTTTGAACAGTACTCTTTTCATCCTGATTTTTATGTAAAATATATGCATATTAATATCAAAACCTGACCATGTGATCACATTAAGAGATGATCCCCTGCCAACCATTTCAATGTTTATGATGTAGGTATATTTGTGTTGATTTTCTGTTTAAACCATGAAACAAATGTCTTTTTATGATCAATAATCATCCAAATTTTGTTTCTTTTCAGATTTCATACCTTTAATTCAAAAATTTATGATGATATGTATGTTTTAACCTCATCCGTGTTGTTCAAAATGTATAAATGTGCCTAAATCACTTGATTACATGGAATAAACTTTACCTTTAAGCCAAAAATCCCTCTACATTCACCATCAACCATCAAATTTCAAGATATAGGAAGAAAAATATGCTTCAATTCATACAAATAATCAGTACAGAACTCAATCACCTTTTTTGATACATATTTTTGAATAATAGAGGCCTAAAGTCAATGAGGATTGTTAATATATACATTAAAAAATTTCATATATATTTCAAAAGGGCACATCCAACATAATTAAATAGGCCCATATATTCTTATCTCACACACCAAATGAATCACTAAATGAACCATTATATCAAAAAATATAGGTGGGAAATAGATTTATAGTTGATAAATTATGAGTGCAACTTCATTATCCAACACATCTAAAAATTTGGATCAATGAATTTGCTAAAAATGGGTTTGAAAAAATAACATAACTTGATGATAGTGTTTCTGATAGGTTTCGATAACATACCATGCAGTGAGACTGGTAGCAGTTGTTACATTAATACATGACAGTCATGAGATTTCATACCTATTAATTTATAATCTTTCAATGACACTAAAATTTTCACATTTGAATAATATCCACTGGGTACTTTAATACCATGAATACACTAAAAAACTCATCCTATCACTCTTTCTTAATGTTTGATAAACTAAAGGTAAATATGTTCTATTTCATTTCATAGTGGGTGCTAAATCCAAACATATTTCCATGGATATCAAGCCTAATATAACATGAAATCCATATTTTTTCTTTCCTTTTATGTCTAAAAATATCCAATCAAACTATCACATATGTTTTTTATCAACATTTATAATGTCAATGTTATGTTTTATCTCTAAAAATATATAATAATGTAGTTTGAATAAGTTAGACTATTTCTTCCAGATATTTTTTTGATGACCAAAACTTGATTTCTTTCCAAACGTGAAATCAATATTTTTCACCTTGCTGTAATATTCTTCAGTTGAAAATGGTTATAGGGGTAGATTATATTCTAGTAAACCATTAAATTCTTTTTTAAATATATAGTAAGGATGATAAATTTGAAAAAATATTTGATATCCCATATACTCTTTCTTTGTTCTATTCTACAATTGATAATATGAAGTCTCTTATTTACAAATTAGACATGCTTTATGTCCCTTAAATATGTATCTAGATAAGTTTCCATACGTAGGAAATTCATTTATAGTGAACATTATCATAGCATGCAAAAGAACATACTCTTTCTTTCATTCATCAAAAAAGTAACACCTATCCCCCATAGAAGTTTCAAGTCATCAATCAATGGTGGAAGATACAAATCAATATCATTTCTTGGCTATTTTTTTTCTAGAAATCATCAAGATTATCATAAGATATTTTTTCTATATACATTTTATGGGGGAAAGTTGTAAATTACCAACAAAACAAGCCATGAACTATATTGGCTATTAAGGCCCCAATATGAATTCATTCCATCCATGCATAGTCCCATTCTAATATTTATAACTTCACTTACAAAAATCATAATTTTTTATCAAATATCTTTTAGTGTGGTGAATAAAAAAGGTGATGTTATTTACCATTAGAGATACACTTATCTGTATGCCATATTAACCTTTTTGCATAATTTGAATTTGAAAATAAACACTTCAAACAAGGAATTATTAGAAGGTACCAAATTTCTTGAGAAAGAGGTTTGATGTGGGTACTTGAGAATAAATCATAGTTAAATTCGTTCATCCATATTATACTGTGATGTCCCATATTTAGGATATTTCGATAAACATTAATATTAACACATAATCATTGGGGAAAACATGTATCTTTTTATACCCCAATACCATTGGGAATAATATGTTATTTTCCTAATAATTGGAATTTGGAAGCCTGTTAACATCTGGAAGTATCTATTTTAAAAGTTCAATCAATTTAGAGAAACTTTTATCACTCCTCCCATTTATTGATTTCAAGTTAACCAATATCAAAACTATTGATAACATTATAAATTTAGTGCAACCTGAGAATAACAATTTCTCACAATCTCCATGAAATCATTCAATAATTTCTATTTTTTTGATGGTTTTAAAGCCTACATCATGAATTAATTCTTCAATATGATCCTCTATCTCATTCTTACTATTTCCATCAACATTAGATATTGAATTTTCAGTTCTTTGAACATGCCAGATCCAACATGTATAATTATGGATAAAACCATAGAAAATAAGATGATCCTTGATTTCTATGGAATTTAATTTTATCATATTCAAACACTTCATGCATGGAAATAAAATAAAATCTTTATTTTAAAGATTTCATTTAGAAAATTCTAAGGAACAATCAATTCATTTTTCATATTCATCAGCAGTTCTTTGTAAATTTATCCAATTATAATCCATTAATTACCTAAAATCATAATATAAAAGGTAAATATATTAAAACATATAAACATTTAAAAATATTTATAAATACATAAATTTTAAACATAAAAACATATAATAAAAATAATCAATTAAGGATAACTATTTGACCATAAAAAACAATTATACATAATGATCAAAACATATCATTGAAAAATTTAAATACAAGCGGTTAAACATATATGAAAACAAATAATTTAAACATGAATAAATTTTTAACAAATAATTTTTCTTAAATGAATTTTAAAAATGAAAAAAAATTATACTAAAAGAATAATAAAAAGTCATTTTATCAATAAAAATAATTTATAAATGAAAAATAAATTGAAGAAACAAATGATTTCAACCACGAGAAATTTATAATGATAAAAAAATTATAAATATAAACAATTATAAATACAAATAGTTCCAGAAAAAATAAATTACTCTGAAAGATAATTAATAATCATAAAAAATTTATAATATTAAACAATTTTTAATAATTTTTATTATAATTGATAATAAAATTCATACAAACAAACAAATGAATCAATCAATCAAATTTATAACTATCAAAAAATTAATTTATCTTCAAAAATAAAAAATAACTTACCAAATATGGAGGTTTATAATACAAAATATATCCCAAATTATGATAAAATCAGTCAAAGTTAGTGGAAATAGGGTGAACACTACAAGATTGAAGATTTTTTTTTTCAAAAATCAAGTAGAAAAAAAAACCGAAAAAAACATTGAACTACAGTTTTTTATCAATCGGAATAGGGTTTTCTTAAACTAAATAATACCAAGAATAATAAAACATGATGGAGGATGGAAGATCAAGGAGAAATAAAGTGAAAAAGTGATGAAAATAGACCAAAAATGGAAGATCAATCACCATCGAGGGTCCTGAGTGTCATTAATGCTATTGAAGGCTGAGAGAGAAGATGAGTTCGATTGAAAAAAAATGTGGGTTTTGGTTTTTGACTTTTTTTAAAATACCTTTAACGTCAATTTTCTTAAAAAATAAAATTAAAATGTATTTTATTTCAAATTTTTCACTTACTTTTTTTAAATCTAACATGATTTTTTTAAATACCTTTTAACACTAGTTTCTTAGAAACTAAAATTAAAACCTAGACATTGAATCCACTATTTCTACTAGTGATCACTCTGGAAGAGACATGTGGATATGGAGGCACATCCTATAGTCTAGATAATGGATGAGTATGAACCTATATAAACAAATATAAACAAATAATATGAATAGATAATGAACAATTTTGAACAAATAATCAATAATTTTGAACAAATAATGAATAAATATGGTCAAATATGAACCTATATATTTATGTAGACTCAATTATTTTTTTAACACATATGAACTTGTATGAATAAATATGGAAATTAATAAAAATAATTATTAAAAAAAAATATTATTATAAAATTAATTAAATATTTAAAACCCATATATTTTAGTTTTAAATATGAACTAGGAAATAATTATAAGGTAAACAATTTCAGATACGGATTTGAGATATTCATGTACAAGATATATAATATGAATATAAAATATATGTAATGAACTTCTACATAATATTTGGAATGTGAATGTTCTAAATATATAATATGAAATATAGAATATTCATATGCTAGTTCTCAAATATATGATATAATATTTTGGTATAAATGAAGAAGAAAATGGAATGCACCTATAGCCACCAGATTTCAATTTTTTTAGAAATTTGTGGAAAGAATATGAAAATAGGTCTATACAAAGTTGAAAAAATAGAATTTTGGAGCACAAAAAAATGAGTGTAGTGATAATTAGTGGAGTTATAGGTTTATATAAACCATAATTTAGAGAGGAACATAGTTTTGGGCTTCTGATCCAGGGTTTTATATTTAGTGGAACAAAAATTAGAAACCCATTAATGATATAGGATGATATTCATAATTAGAAATTTACTAAGGGAAATATAATTAGGGTTTTATAAATTTAGGGGTGATTGTATTGTGTAAAGGGGAATTGAGGACACTATAATACGATTCTATTTCAAAAAATTTCCAGGCAGATTGAAATTTTTGATCTATGCGAAAGGTGATTTGCAAGGAAACTCAATAGGGATGATCAGTGAGTCGAAGTAAAAAACAAAGAGGAGAATGGATGGGGTTAAATGATAGAGGAAAATTTATGAATTGGTCTATGAGTGTTGTGTGGGAGAAGGTAAAAAATGACTGAGGAATATTGAAGATGTGTAGGTAGAGCCAATGGAGCAAAGGTGGAGCTGGAGGTAGGGAAGTTGAGTCAGAGGTGGTGAGGTAGGGATATGGAGTGGGGAGGTGAGGCCAAGGGTGGGGGGATTATGAATAGGGGAAGAAGAGATAGAGAAGGAAATTTCTGAACCTAAGTCCAATTTTCTGTTATTATATATTGCCTCATATATAGGTTATTTCCTTTCTATTTATCCCAAATCAAATGGAATGAGAGGTGGAGGTGGAGGAACCAGGTTAAGGCAGCAATGGAGGCGGGAGGCAGAGGTGAGAGGTGGTCTTATGATGATACCTTGAGATATTTTAAAGGAATATGTTAGGTGGAGATAGAGGTGGAGGAGGAGGTGATAGGTGAAATAAGAGGCAAAGGTGGCAGGTAGAGGTGAATATGGGTTGTAGAGATGGAACGAGAGGTGGAGGTGAAGGCAGAGATGGAAGGGGAGGTAGAGGCGGAGGTAGAGGCGACTGGTTTTGGCAGAGGTGGAGGCGGGAGGTGGAGGTGATGCAGGGGCAGGGATGCAGGGGTGGGAATTTATAGATTCCTTCAACGTGATGGGATTGAAAAAGTGGTATCTACCAAGGAAAATAGACCATGATGTGTGATAGTAGGATTAGGAAATAGAAGCAGAATTTATGGAGGTAATGGGAATTACTTTGGGAGAGGTAGACACATAGGTCGAAGTCTACTATAGAGGATCCATGTAGGCATGGGAGGCACGTCAAATAGTATATATAATTGATTTTATCACGTTACTTGATATTGATATCCTATAAAATTAAATTTATTAAAATCAATAATTAAAATTGATAGTAATTGATTTTAATATAAAACAAATTATATATAACAACAATTTTTTAAAAATTTATTTAAACATTAAACTATTTTATTTTTATTTATTAATAATCAAATTTATGTTAATTTATTTATTTTTATATGTATATAATACATTTTAATAAAATTATTCTTTAAACGTGATAGATTTAATTTTTAAAATAAAAATACATAACTTAAAAAATATTTCTTTAGAATATAATATATTTTCACCGATGAATTATTATATTTTTATTTTATTTAATTATTATTTATTATATGTTAATTACATGTTATATATATTGTTTTTAATAAACTAGTATCCATCAACTATATATATACCCAGTGACCATGTATATATTCAACGGTTATAAAATGGTTGCGTTAGCTTTTTTCATTCCTATAAACACCCTTACATACTTCTCTAACACCATTCATCCAATTTCTTCAAAATGTCAATATTAATAATAATTTTTTTACATTTTTTAATTTTATACATGATAGTATGATTCTCATGGGATACCATGATGAAGAATACTTTATGTTTTTAGTGTTTTTATTTACTTGTGGATATTGTCTTCTTGTAGTTTTCATAATCATGTTTTATATGTGTTTCATGAAACACATAAATGTTTATCTTATATTAATAAAGTATTTTTCTTTTTATATTATCACTTAATTTGGATCAAGTTTCAAAACACATGAAATTAATTGAAGAAAAATTCATACTAAAATATGAGTGTTCCAAGAAGTGAGTTCCAGGCGATGAGGTCAAAGTAGCGCTAACTGGTATTGTTGGTTTCTTTCCCCAATCAATGATGGATCATAATGAACAATGTTTCATGCTATTTTTTATGGGATTTATTTAATTTTTTTGATTGAAGTGTTTTCTGTGGGTTTCGTTAAGGGGGGATTCCATTTTGGCCTTGGTAAGTGACCTTTGTTGTATGCGGTGATATGTCATGTGATTCACATGATTATGCTTATGTGGGTTCTGAGTGAAGGAGTCATTCCCTAAAAATATATTTATATATGACATATTTATGGGTTGTATACCTAATTGCATGAAAATTATGATTTTCATGAATTGGGTATATTATTCTTTGTGCATTGGACACTCGAATCATTCTCCACCCAGGCCATCATTTACATGAACTATTTCATAATGTATAAAATGAATTCATGAACCATCCATGATATTTTTTCATGAATTTCAACACATTAATAAATGAGAGGATCTCCCTTAATTTCATATATAATCTATTTTCATATGATGGAAGTGTGTATATTGGTATTCTCATGATTGGACAAAAAATCTATCACAAAAACGTCAAGAGTCACAACTATAGAGGTTTGCAAATGAAGAAAAGAAAAAAGAACAAGAAGAAGAAGAATATTAACATAGACACATCAATTTATGTGGTTCAAGAATAATCTCTATTTCCATAGAGAGGAATAATAACTTCACTAAAAATTGGAGAAAAATTATAGGTAGGTTTCAGGGTTTCACACACACCAAAACCCTAGCTCGAATGATCTAATAAAGTAGGCAAAGCATTGTGCCACCAACTACACAGTAAGTCCACCATGCTATAGTGAATGGTGGATGGAAGTCTGCATTGCTACAGTGATACAACTATCCAAGTCTATGCTGATACAATGGCCGATGTCTATAAGTCCATGGAGCTAAAGTATCGCTCTTCCCAAAGTTTGAGATGCTACAGTAACTGTGCGGAAGTTTTCACTGCTACAACCCTTATCATTTTTGTCTTGTCTACTCTTCTACAACCGATTAGAGTTACTATAGTTTCCCAAAATTTGGGTTGGGTCCTTCGACTCTGGACCCCCATAGCAGGGGTGCATTACCCTCTGCAACGGCCAACTACCTCACCATAGAGCTCGACCCATGACAGTTGTGGTTTGGTGTATAGTATGTGCCATTAGAATTTGGATCAACATCATCCTAATGGATTGGGATATACCAATAAAACAAAATCACTAATCTATATTTCTCTCTTCATCCCCACTCTTTTCATATGATATGCTAGAACATCATGAATAGAAGGATAGATCCCTCTCGTGCAACGAGAGATTCAAATTAGCTCATTGGTGGCTGGATCAATGGGTCACATGGCCTCAAGCACACCTCCCCATACACCAGAGGCTATTGACTAGTAGCGAGGGTCTCAAGAGATGATAGTGGGGAGACTATACCCTCATATCAGAGTAGCACAATGGTATAGTAAGTAAAAAACAACATACAATATTGGAAGCAATATATAAATGAAAGACACATTAGTAGAAGAATAATATATACTGAATAATAAAAAATATCCAACACTAATATATAACAATGCGTGCATATCCCAATGATGTTATATAACTAAAAAATAGAAAAATAGATATAGTATTGAACAAAATAAAGAAAAAGAAACAAAAATTTCCAAGGGCGATCTCCATGAAAACCATGATCTCCATCTCAGTCATGTGCTCCTAACTCCTAGGAATAATTTAAACAACATAAGAAATCAACCATAGTCTTGAAAATATAATTTCTATTAGTGTACCCTAGTGAAATGGTGGCCCGAGAGGGGTGTGAGATAATAATCATAGTAGGTTCCCACCCACAGTTTCTACAACTAAATCCAGTACATGAAATATAATGTAAAGCAATGTGCGGGTATAGGCAGAAAGATAAACAAGTAGTGCAGAATAAATAAACAATAACCCACCCAAGTTCCTAATGGAAACCTGACGACTATACCTTCTTTGGATCATATCTAGAATAAGAGTCTGAATATTAACTGTATGTATATAATAATAATATATACATAGTTATATATTTCATCCACCTATATAAACCAAGTGTGTGACAATGCCTAATGGTCATATACTTGGAATACTAGTTGTTGGATAGATTGGGGAATAACTCAGACATCCATAACTAGTCTAAATGAGCCTAAAAGCTTAAGAAATAGGCTAGGTAACCTATATCCTAATAGAGTGAGAGACGTCATGCTACAATACTTAGGATGGAGAGTGATACACTATAGAAACACTATAACCATGGAACGTGTCACCTCATCCCACCGTCTATATAGTATTACTGGTGAAAGACACCATGCTCAACACCCGATGTAAGGTAGCATGATGTGCCATGCTCAATAGAACCCTTACCATTGTTCCACAACATATGTACAAGGCGTAATCATTTAATATAAGGAATGAGGAAAAACATATCATGAAACTTATTTATAAAGCCTATATAAAGGCACCATCATGTTTATAATACAATCCATGAGGAAATACCTTTCGCGCTTTGTATTTAAGAAACCTATTTTAATCAAGGGCATAAAAATTTTAAAAATTTAAATAATATGTGCTTATTTAATTATAGAAAGAGGTGTGGTCATACCACCCTATTCAATTCCATTTATATTAATCCATTTAATAAAATCAAGGCATGCAATCCATCATGAATAAATCCATTCAATATGATCAAGGCATGAGATTTAATTAACAAAACATGAAAATTAATTTTTAAAAGGCTCAAGAGATACTTAGGTGGTTCCATGGTTAGTTGGGAAATTACCAACATGGGTAATCCCATTTAAAAAGTAATCCACCATGAAAAAACTATTACATTTAATACATATCATTTAAATAAAAAAACACAACAATTCATCTTACAAAGAAACAAGGAACACTTAGAAGGTTCCTTGTTCAATTAAACATTTATATAAAAAGGAGGGAAAATCCCTTGAGATCATAAAAAGAGTCCATGTCCTAAATATTCCATTTAACCCATCAAAACAGAAGCATAGGTAAACACCCAAGCCACAAGGCCAAGCAAGATGAAAAATACTAATTACCACTTTGTAATTTTGAAGGCAGCACACCTTCTACGAGGGGTTTTACTATAAAAACATGTCATTATTTATCAAAAAATTCATTTAACATGTAAATAATCAATGTCAATAATTTAAACTCAAAACCCATTAAGGAATCATTTCATAAAAACTACCCATAATGGCATCTCAATAGATAAGGTCTGAACATGGATCTCAGGAGGTGCCAATGACTATTGGACAAAAGATTATAAGTAGAAATTTTAGTTATAACCCATGCTGAAAGCTTAGGAGATGTTCTAGGATATCAATTCATTTAATAAAAAGGGAAATTAGACTTGGAACACCCATGTGGTGTATATAAATGAGGTTTGTATCTTCCAATTTACCAAATAGGAATTAAAAGACGTATATCACGGTGCAATGATCAATTTGATATGAAGGACTTAATTTAAAGAAAACATGTGTCAAGGGTCAGTGTGTGGTGCAACGACGCTATTCATAAAATGACAGAAAAATGAGAAAAAAATCACAGACCACATACCTCATACTTAGGATGACCTATACGTCTAATCTAAAGCTCTAATTCAATCTGGTTTAGAAGAGATCTAAGAAACAAACCTTCACCCTGAAAATAGGGCAAATGAGCTCGCACAAAAATAACACAACCGAGAGAAGATTAAATGAATAATGATTAAAAATGAATCAAGAGATTATTGTTAAGAATCAATAGAGATCGACAGAACTTGAATCAGATGATAGACGGGGGAGTTACATCAAAACCTAGAATAGGCATGGGAGAAGGAAACCCACGACTCAAGGAGGAGGCTCATGCTGGAGGAGGAAAAAGGAAGGGGAAATAAGATCTCATTAAAGGAAATATGGTAATTTGACCCAAAAACTAGGTCACACGATTTGGATGCATGGTTTAGCCAAACCATATGCCAACCATACACCTCCCATTCCTTAAGAAACCACATCACATGGTTTGTGCTGCATGGTTACCTTAATCGTGCACCAACCATTTGATGAATAGTGCGAGGGTTCTGCTTAAGTGGCACTATCCATGTAAGACAGACGCATGATTTGAGTAAAGATGTAATTCTGGCCCAAAGGCCAGAAATCCTGACCAGCCTGAAAGCCCCATCAGCCCAAAAGCCCAAGCGGCCCATCCCAACAAAGCTCGAGTCAGGCTGGGTCTGGCTCGGGCAGATAGTTCATCGGGTCGGGCCTAGGCCTATCAAGCAGGCCCGTAGGTCAGGTCGGGTTAGCTCGAAAAAGCCCGGCCCGTGGGTCCATATGAATCCTGACCCGTAAAAGACCGTCCGCTCTAAAAAAATACTAGGAAACTTCCGGTAGGGAGACTCAAACCCCATAACACATGTTTCCAAGGCTACACCTAGACCAACTAGTCCAGGCGGTGTGTCTAGTTTAAAATACCCAGACTATATATATACATCAAAGATTTAACATATTATATATATATATATATATAATAATTCATTATATATTAACAAAAAAAAACTCACCCAATAATGTTCGCATACACCCCTCCCACCTTATTTTTTTAATCATGTTGCAACTTGCATATATTATATATACATATATAAATCTATTTAGAAAAAAAATTAACTCGACCACTATTGCGCACCCCTCAATAATTTTATTTTACAAATTGCACATATTATATATATATTCACATGTATAGATCTATTTAGAAAAAAAAATTAACACACTCACTGTTGTGCACCCCTCATTCATTTTTTTACAACTTGCACATATTATATATATAAATATTTTTTTAAAAAAATAAAACATTTAAAAAAAAACTTTTTAAAATAATCAATGTAACATAATATATATATATATATAATAACTCATTATATATTAACAAAAAAAACACACCCACCTACTGATGTTTGCGCACGCCCCCCTCCCACATTATTATTTTTTGATGTATGTTTCAATTTGCATATATTATATATATTATATATACATATATAAATAAATTTAGAAAAAAATCAAATCACTCACTCCTACACACCCCTCGTTAATTTTTTTACAAATTTCACATATTATATATATATATTCACATGTATAAATCTATTTTGAGAAAAAATTAACACACCCACCCTCTACTACGTACTCCCAACCTCGTGTTAATTTTTTTATAACTTGTATATATTATATATATATATATTAAAATATATAAATCTATTTTAAAAAAATTAAAACATTAAAAAAATGTTTAAAAAAAGTTAAAAAAATATTTTAAAATAAAATTCTAATATAAAATTTTAAAAATTAATGTTTAGAAAAAAATGATTTTAAAAAACATGTACAAAAACATCAATCTATTTAAAAAAAATTAACACACCTACCCACTATTGCGCACCCATAACCCCTTATTAATTTTTTTATAACTTGCACATATTATATATATATATATATATATATATATATATTTATATTTACATATATAAATCTATTTTATAAAATTAAAACATTAAAAAAATGTTAAAAAACATTTTGAAATAAACGTTTAGTATAAAATTTTAAAAATTAATGTTTAGAAAAAGAAATGATTTTTTAAAACATTTACAAAAACATAAATCTATTTAAAAAAAATTAACACACCCACCCACTGTTGTGCACCCCCCAACCCCTCGTTATTTTTTTACAACTTGCACATTATATATATATATATATATTAACATATATAAATTTATTTAGAAAAAAGATTAACACACCCTCAACCTCTCATTAATTTTCTTTTTAAAACTTGTGTATATTATTATGAATATTTTTATTACAATGAATGATATTTATTTAAACATGAAAATCGCTGCAGATTTGTTTTTTTAATGAGACGTTTTCAAATAAATTATTTATAATTTAATTATTTTCTAAATTGTTCTATGTTTTAGATTTTTATAACTTTCAAATATTATATATATTAACATAAATAAATCTATTTTGAAAAATTAAAACATTAAAAAAATGTTTAAAAAAATTTAAAAAACATTTTAAAATAAAATTTTAATATAAACTTTTAAAAATTAATGTTTAGAAAAAAAAAAGATTTAAAAAACATTTACAAAAACATCAATCTCTTTAGAAAAAAATTAACAAACTCACCCATTATTGCACACCCGTAACCCCTCATTATTTTTTTTATAACTTACACACACACACACACATATATATTAACATATATAAATCTATTTTAAACAATTAAAACATTAAAAAAAATGTTTTAAAAAAATGTATAAAAAAAGTTAAAAAAACATTTTAAAATAAAAGTTTAATATAAACTTTTAAAAATTAATGTTTAGAAAAAAATGATTTAAAAAAAACATTTAAAAAAACATAAATCTATTTATAAAAAATAAATTAACACACCCACCCACTACTGCGCACCCCCAACCCCTCGTTAGTTTTTTTACAACTTGCACACACACACACACACACACACACACATATATTTAAATATATAAATCTATTTAGAAAAAATAACACACCCTCCAACATCTCATTAATTTTATTTTTATAACTCGCACATATTATTATAAAGTTTTTTAATATAATGAATGATATTTATTTAAACATGAAAATCATTGTAGATTCATTTGTTTAATCGAACGTTTTCAAATAAATTATTCATACTTTAATTTTTTTTTTAAATTGGCCTATATTTTAGATTTTTATTAAATTAAAGAAAATATTATAATTATAATAGGCATGTGATGTTGGGGTTGAGGTGTTTTGTGAAATGCATGAAGTGAGAAATTTAAAATATGTCAAAGGATTGAAAGTTAAATTAAAAATGTTTCAATTTTAAAAGGAAACTGTTGATAAAAAAGAAAACAAATGCTTTTAAAAAATGTTACCTTTTAAAAAAAACTAAAAAATTTTAAAAAATGTTTTAAAAAATCTTTTAAGTGAAATGTTAAAAAAACAGGTTTAACAAAAACGTTTTAAAAAACTCTTAAAAAACGTTTTAAATATTTTTTAAAATAAAAATTAATTTTTTTTAAAAAATCATTAAAAAAACATTTTAAAATAAACATTTAAAAACTAATATTTAGAAAAAATGTTAAAAAACATAAAGACATCTTTAATTTGTTATATATTTTATTTTAAAAATAATAAAATCCCACAAAGGCCGACCTGAAAGGATTAACCCGACCCAATGGTTTGTGCCGGGCTGAGGCTGGGCTTGGGTCGCTTCATGGGGTTGTTTGGGCCCGCCCGACCTTAATAGTGGTTCGTGGCCTAGTTTTTTGGAGGGTAGGCCCAGCTCGGCCCGACCCGACTCATTCTAGGCCAATCTGGGTGGGGTTAGTTCAAAATTACACCCTTAGGTTTGGGTAAATTGTGTGCAACCCAAGAAAGGCGTTTATGCTCCTTTGCTGCAGCCACACGATTTACTGCTGAGGGGCCGCACAGTTTCAGACAAACCATGTGCCCTCTACAGTTCCTCAAAACAAGAAAATTCCAGCCTCAACACTCCCAAAACTCAACGAGACCTCTATGGGACCTCTCTATCCTTCAACTAAGTCCAAAAACAACACGTTGAAGTGTTCCAAATCTCAGAATTACATTCCAATGCTCAGTTTTAAAAACGATCTGTCTAGTAAACATGAAAATCAAATTCTTTTAGATTTTTGTCTATTCCAAAAACAAGTGGAATTACAACATCCCCACTTTAGAACTTCTCATCTAGAAGGAGCCTTTGGGAACAATGTAAGCATCGATTAACCTGTAAGGTCCGTGAAGTCTCATTTAAATGGTCGCGTTGCGTTTCTAAATGCCTAACTCACCTCCGAGCATTCATTTAATCACATGAAACTTAAGCTGTAGAAACTTGAGACAACACTCATTTTCCAACTAAAACACCAGGATGGTTCTTACCTGAGTCTATTTATCTAGAGACACAATCACATCGCCGTCTCATTAAATATCTAGCTAAAGGTGCTCCCCACCTTAGGATTTAACATTATAAAGGCACAATTCCAAACCACGACACCTCCACCGTTGAAATTTCCTTATGAAACATGCCCCTAAGCATTCTAATGATGCTCCTGGTGTGTTTTCTTTAATAGGGTGAACTTGATTATAGCCGAGGTCATAATAGAGATCTCACTATAAGAAGCGATCAAATCTTTATCAACCTAACTGAAGCCGGTTGTATAAGCTTTTCTTGAAAGACACTGTCGACCCTAAAACCACACCCACCTTAACCTGAAGGCGTGCTTTAAAATGGTTCCATCCAACTATAAACATTAAAAAAGAAGGAAGAAAAGTCGATCCACCTCTAGCTGACCATTCTTACAATGCTCATCTTAGAAAATCAGTGTATTACAAACTGAACCACAATGCCCTGCTCCATGGCCTCTTTCATTTTCACAAGGACGTTTCTCAGAAATCCATACCTTATTTTTGGTGATGTTTCATGATCAAAACATCACCTGACCATTTAAACTGTCGTTCCTCATCCCAAATTGGAGGGGTAACCCCAATCCAGTCTGATGGAACTTGTCACCCTTTAAGCATTAACTCCGAGCCCGACTACAAGTCCAGGGAAACCTTAGATTCATTACACGGGAGTTCAAGGAACTAACCTAAGGTATTACAACTCCATATTTAAAAGAGAGATATTGGTACAAGTCCAATACATCCAAATCTGATAATTTACTGAGACCAGAGCAGTATCATCCTGGTGGTCAAGTCAAATAAGTACCACTGGTGTCAAAGATTCCATCCAAGGCATTCCTACACGGGAACCCGTGTGTCACTTTGGACTAACCATGAATCGATAAAAACCATGCGTCCAGCTTGAAACATTGATAGAGAAAACTTATCAATCCCAACATCTTTTTAAAGCTTTATCACAACATAAGATCAACACTCTCTTAGTGCATCAAAGGCGAAGTTAAGATATGGTACATGCTCGTCTCTCAAGGAAGAGTACACTAAGATGATTCAAATGGTTTCCAACCAACCAAGAAAACCAAAAATAAGAACAGTCAAACCACTACTGGTCAACTTCTTGAAAGAAGATCGACTTCACCCACCGAAGAATCATCACCAACTGAACCATGATGCCTTCACCACCCAAGGCATTCTGTGATCGTTCAAGCTTAACCACCGAAGTCCTCCAAAACCATTGGTGATTCTCAAGGGTTACATATATTAGACTACATAAGGGTCATCAAAACATACCTTTATACGAAGAGGATAAAGGTAGTTGTGATTTTATAAGGGTTACGTAAAGGTAACAAAACTCTTTACCCTAACACATATATGTACTAGAGTCATTGCGTAAAGGTCCTTGATGTTTACCTTTATGTATAGTAAGAAAAGTAAAGATTAGCTTTGCACAAATGACATGTGTAAATGTATTACTTATACATTAGGTGTTACATAAGGGTTTTTTCCTCATTACCCTTACATAATTAGTGCTGTGAAAGGGTATTAACCTTCTAAAGAATGTCAACATATAGGTAGAGGGTAGTTACCCTTACACATAGTTTCTGCGTAAGGGTAAACAAAAAATATTTTAAAAATCAGTTTTTAAATTCTTAAATGATTTTAATAGTTTATAAATGTTTATAAAATATTTATAAATCATTATAAATGTATTTTGGGATATTTTAATTTATAAAAGTTTTATAAATTATTTAATTATAAATTATTTATAACTAATTAAATTTTTATGAAACATTTTATTCCCAAATACTAAAAGTTAATATTTAAGATACCCTTTACATAATTATATGGAATGGATTATGATATAGAAATAAAAGTGTGTATTTAGAAATCATAAGTGATAATTTATAAAGGGTTATAAGTTATGAAATAAGTCCAAAATATAAAATTTTTATATTTAAATTATGAATTGTTCATAATTAATTATTTTGAATTATTCAAAATAAAAGGGGCCTTATTTGGATATTATTTAATACACATTAAAATGTGTTTTGATTATTGATATGATCAAGGTTTAAATAATGAATAAATATATGATATTTAGATTGTTTAAAATGTTTACACAATAGAAATTGGATTATAAATAGTTTATAATTTATATAATATCATATATTTAAAATGGAAATGCCATATAATGATAAATGTGAAAGAGTTCATATTATAATGAATATAAAATGTTTATATTCATAATTATAGAAAGTCCATATTGTAAAATATAATAAAAATTATAAAATATTTATAATTATATTTTATCTATGAATTGTTCATAAATGCTTATCTCATGTTTAAATATTTGAATTGTTCATTTATTTGAAACGTTATTACTTGTAATATTCATGTTTATTAAATTGTTTAAGAAATTTGAATATTTCAAATGCTTTAGTTTAAGATATTAAACTACTTATAAGATTGAGCCTTGCATTACATGCTAGGTATGATAATGAATTTTGTTTTTCACCTAACATGACCTCAGTTTATAATTGAAGTTATGAACTTGAATTTAGTTATTAAATATTGTTTATCCATATTAGTTTTTTGAGTTAGGATAAATTGGATTCTCTCTTGAGTAAATTATTCCCGGGTATAGGGACTTGGGGTCGGACTACCTACCTACCAAGAGGCTTGTGCCTTGTCTAGGTGGGTGTATACAATTAGCTATTTGTCACTCCTGGTTTACTCACATGGAGATCATCAATCTCATATAACTCTATGGATTTACATGAAGTGTTCATGTACATTATTCATATGATTCATCTCAACATCTATGAATATGTTTGAATTTTATTTTTGTGCGGGTAACACAGAATTGTGGGTTGTGTAAAGAGTTACACATTAATATGGTTTGAACATATTGATTAGGTGGAGGGAATATGATTCCAAACCAAATTACTAGAAGCATGAATATATAAAAAGGAATAACATGATATAAGATAGTGAGATTAAAATATCCTTCAAATACTAGGTGTGATATTCTTTCCACAGCACCACTCTTCAAGACCACGATCATCTTACCAGGTAGGTTCTTCCATAGCCAAGTGACTCTGGATTATCTTTTATATGAAAATAAAGTAACGAGTGACACTAAATAATATTTGGGTAGGTTATCCCATAGCAGGGTGCCCTTGGGTTATCTTTTTTTAATCTATTTTTGATGTTTGGTTGGGTTACACTTAGCCGAGAAATATTTAGGAAGGATACTAGAGGAATAAAGTTGTGTTTATCCATGTGATGGATTGTAAAAAGGGTTATCTACTCAATTATCTAAAAATCATATATGATATGATTAGGATGATTCCCTACTTAAATAATTAAGAGATGATAGGAATGACCTAGAAGAATCATTACTTAGTGAAATATGAATATTGGCCTATTAATAGATATGATGCACTAATGGGGTCATCATTTTAGTGGGATCCCATTTAATAAAAGTCCTTATTAAGTTATTAACAATAAATTATAGTCATATAATAAGAGATTATGTTATAGATATAATCATCATCATCATCATCAATCTAAACTTTATAATCAATCCTTGATAATGAGAAGCTAAATGTAAGATAAACCTTAGAATGGTAACTTAAGAAAAGTTCTTAAGTTTGATTGGTGATCTAAGAAACATTCTTAATGGAAATTCTCTATGTTTTAATAATTCCTTCCTTAGTAACCAAGTGTTGAAATTATTCAATAAGCGAATCTAGATTCCTATGGAAGCATAGAGTGATTCATTCAGGTTTTAAAAGGTATTTGATAAAAAATGGATTGTTTTGGTTAGGAAATTTATACTATTATCATTTATGAAAAATTTTCAATAATATTATAGAATTAAAGAAAACTTTACCCAATATTATCAAAGTGTTGAGAATGGATGAATTGGGTAAATGATGTCAATATTTGGATATTGTATGGACAATACAAGTGGATAAAAGTTCAAATAAGAAGAAGAAAAGTTAGTTGAAAAGTTAAAAAATGTTTCTTCAGGAAGATGATCAAGGTAACTGAAACCTAGGACTGTTAGGAAGGAGAAATAATAATTCCATATGATGAGATTATCTAGAATACCTGAAGGAGTTTGTGAAACTCCATGGACTGTCCATGTCAGGTATGAATGTAATAGAAATTAATTCTTCAGTTTTGAAAGGTACATGATACCAAATGTATACTTTACAAGTGTTGTAAATATATAGGAGTTAAAAATAAAAGGAATAATTTTTTAAGCTTGTAGTTTACATTAATGAAGCAAAACGTTTATACATATGAATGTAATGGATTTTATCAATCTCAAATGAATCTAATTAAAATATGTGTATATTTATCTCATTTATCTTATCTGATAACAGAAGATAGTTGATAGAAAAGAGTTTTTATGATTAAGTTTATATACATGGTTTATTATTCATAAATTTCTATAATAGGTTTTGAGAAGAAGATATGGAAAAAAAATATTTATTTAGGATAAAAGTGTTTATCTAAATATTTGTTAAAATATGCAGGAATGTATTCCTTCCACCCATTAGTGGTATATTTTAATAAAGTCTTATTTTTAAATAAAAATGTTCCTAATACATAAAATACTATATGTAATATGGAAATAATAACTTATTTCTTAAATATTACTACCTAAATGGAAATAAATGTTATTTTCTAATATAAAAGGGTTTATGTATATTAGAAAGATATTTTGAAAGGAATACAGTGTTTAAGGAGCTAGTAGGAGTATATTTGGACTTCAAGAATTTCAAAATTAACAGATAAAGGATAAAACCAATATTAAGGTAATGTTTTCTCACTTAATATACAAAAAATTTAGGATATGTGATGGTAAAGAAAAATGTAAAGTGTTAAATTTAGTTACCATTTAGAAATTGGGCGCCACTATTTCCTAATGAATTTTACTAGTTTAAAATTAGGATGGTTTTTCACTCAATATCCTAAAAGATTTTAGGATATGTTTTGATAAATAAAAAATGTAAAGAGTTACATTTAGTTACTGTAAAAAGTAGAAGACATTATTTCTTAAAGGATTTTGCCAGTCAAATCTAAAAAGTAAATTATAGATTATATCTTAAAATAGTTTTAGGATATGATGATAAAGACAAATGTTAAGTGTTACATCTAGTTACCATATTAAAGTGATTTTCACTTTATACTAAAAGATTTTAGGAGGATTGGAAAATAGTAATGTAAGTAGTTACATTATAGGGTTCCAAGGATGATGATGATGAACATATAAAGAGTTCTAGGTAGAAAATAAAAGTTTTTCATCATAACATTTTGTAAAATCCCAACTAAAGATCCACTTAACTGAGGCTCCAAGCTGATGGTTCATATAGTCTAAAGAAGACCTCCCCGTATACCAGAGGTTATAGACTAGTAATGAGGGTCCAAGGTGATATGGTGCAGAGACTATACCCTCATATCAGAGTGACACAACAGATAATAAAAAATAAATAGACAATAATGGAAGCCTAAAAAACAGATGGCATATTGGAAATAGATACAATAAATAAGAGGTGGAAGTATAAAAATCTAAGAAACTTAAATAATAATCAAAATCCAAAGGCTAAATCATATATGATGATGACATGTCATGAAAATATAAAAAAGGGAAACATGGTATATAGGGGAAAAACATATACATCATTCTATAAAAAGTAAAAAAGAGAAAAATACAGCTCCACTAGCATCACAAGCATAACCTTAGTCCTATTCTACCATGATCCATGATATAAGTAAAGAAATCAAGAATCTGTAGCAGGGTGCTTTCCCATATCTATACATACAATCATAAGATATACTCGGGTACCAAATGCAGCCTAAGTAGGGTGTGAGATAAAATTAGTAGGCTACCACTAACAGTGTCTAGAAATATTCCATCCAGTGTACATAGTATATTAGTGTTTAGGTAAATAAATAATAATTTTTTTTGAAGAATAAACAATAGTCGAATTAGGTTCCTATAGGACACCTAACTGACTCTACCTGCTTCAGTGTTGGTTGATGTATATATGATCAATAACCACATATAAATATATAATATGTATACATGTATATTCACACTATATGTGAGGATGTTTAGATCTATATACATGGATAATAGGTTCTAGTTGGACTCAAGGCATAACTCAGGCATCCATAACTAGTTTAATGAGCCAATGTCTCTAGAAAGGGAACAATCCCATAATCTCATATAAATGCGAGACATCTTGACTGTTATATGAGATGGTAGGGTGAGTTTTCATTCCTAACACCTGAAGCATAGGGACATGGATCATCATGACCATTGTCCAGGTAAAAGTATAGCGGTGCGAGACATCATTCCCAACACCTAATGTAAGGGAGTGTGAAATGCTATTATCAATAAAACCCTTAAATGTTGTTCAATAGAAAATAGTAATGTCATACTCATAATAATAATAATAATAATATTAACCATGAGGGATCAATTTTAATGCACTTATAACCATTTAACATAGATACCATAGGGTACACAATTTATATAATTCATGTTCATAATTATAACACATGTGGAATTTCCTTTCCACCCATTTACATTCATTAAAATTAAACCATTTAGTTATAAAGAAAGGAAATTCCATTCCAATGTTAAGCCAACCACTTAGAATGTGCTTTTGTCAACTAAAAAATTATACAAGAGAGGGAAATTCCTTTTAGAAAAACCAAAGGGGTGGAAATCAATGAGGTCAATATTCTCTAATCATTTAACATAGTCTATGGGAGTAATTGGACATGGCATAAATATTAAAATAGGTTTGACACATTTTAGGCAACACACATAAAATTAAAGCATTTGGAACAATGGAAAAATGCTATGGAAACACTTAAATTTTTTGGGAAATATTTCTAGACCACCTGCATTAGGTCTATAGATGACCACTCATCAGGTATCTACCTTTTATTCAATGAATAATGAACTAAATATCCAAAATAGAAAAATTCATTGAAAATAAGACAAATGATATTGCACCAAAATAGCACAAGATAATGGGAAGATAAACTATTAAAGGAAGAAAGGGGATTATAGAAATTACACTTAGTTATCCAATGCTTCCACTGATGAAATAAACAAAGTCCCGATTTAGGAGCTATAAAAATCCCTAATGAAGGTGGAGTTAGAGCTCCACAAGAGATGGATATTGGGGATGTATAATAGAAACTAAAGGAGGAATAGGGATTTGAGTTAAAAATATTTTAGGGGGAAATTTGGTAAAATCACCCTAAAAATAAGGTTGCATGGTTTGGCCGCACGGTTGGGAAAACTGTGTGCCAACCGTGTTGCCTCCACTATCCAAGGACCTCCTTCATATGGGCTAGGCATAGAATTTGAAAAACCATGCACAACCCATGGGAAAATCCAATGTATCATGTATGATACATTTCACACGGTTGTGCACCCCATATTGAATGGTTGTAGAGAAAATGTGCGACCTCATGCTGTAAAAAAGTTCCCCATAGGGTTAAGATGTACGATTAGTATTAACCGTGTGATAACCATGAAAACCACTCTATTTTTCCAATTTTTGAAACCCTGGGCTCCGAAAAAGATCTATTAGTATGAGTTGTCAGACTACTACTACCCCCGTGAGAAACCTCTAAACATCACTTTTTCCTACTAAAAGAAACACTACTAGGTCTAGGTGCTTAACCGCCCTAGTTTCCACTATCGAATTCCCTCAAATTTCTCTCAGTAATTAGGTCATACTTGACTATCTTAGGAATATTCATTATCTGAAAGACATTAACCAGTGATCAGATGGTTTATACCATCCCATCCTTAAATTTTCTCATAGTCATGATATCGTCACCAGATAAAGTCGGTGTGAACCACTGAAGCTCAGTGAAGTGAGCAGAATACTCCAAGATAGACATGGATCCCTATTGTAGGTTCATAAACTCTCTATCCCGATCATCCCTTAGTCTCTATGGAAATAATTAATCATAAAATATCATCTATAATTCTTCCAAGATCATATCTCGATGTCGGTCTACCTGGGTAATGAAATCCCACCATTTCCTGAAAGAACCATGTAGCATATCGGCACTAAACTTGACCCTCCGCTCTGGAGGCATCTCCAAATTATTGAAAATATAAAGAATGACCTCAAGCAATGACTCTGTATTATGTATTCTACAACCCCCTAAAAATGTGGGAGGATGATGTTGCTAAAACTCCCAAGTCAACTCTACCATAGTCGGGCTAGGTTGAGAAACACCTTTCATAGATTACAGCATAAAAAAAATTTCTCTTCAAACTAGGTGTTAGTGCCCATATTAGAAATAACAGGTGGTTCCATTGGTGACACTATAGGAGAGGTATCACTGGCGGATTAGGGCCCATTACCTTTAGTGCATGGTTGTCACCACCATCCCAGCGTACGACTTGATGCTATTTTGGTCGAATGATTTTACAATTCCAAATGCATGCCTCATAAGATAATTTAATAGTTAAAAATATTATAGATAGATAATTAAGATAGGTGAACAAACTTCCTATGAAAATATCATACCTCTCCTCCTGCTCCTAAATCTAGGTCTAGGTGAGTAGTAAAGACCATAATAGGACTTAAGAATGTAAGAGACACCCCAAACTACCCAATAATAAGGTCGGGTTCAGGTCTAGGTCTCATATAATACAACTGAGGTTCTGGTATATGGAGTTTCAATTTCAAGGTATATAGGAAAATACCCTTTACTTTGTAATATACATCCCCATTTAACAGTAACTATTTTTACCTAAAATTTTAATTTAATTTAAGTTTTTACTCTTTTATATAATTATATACATATATATCATGGTCTGGAACCAGTAGGTCCAGAACCCACAACATGGTATAATTGGATAATTAAGGTTTGTTCAAAAATATGTGAGGGAAAGAATTATTTAGATTGATTTCAACACTTTAATTTATCAAATTATCCTTGTGCTGAAAAAAGTGTTAGAACATTTCATCATATTATGATCAATTCACTAGCTATATGCAGCAGGAAAATGCACACAAGAAGTAGGCGTGACATGGAAAAATGCATGGCATATTAGTCCTAATGTGCCTACAATAATTCATGAGATGCTAATTCCTTTCCTTAACAAGACAAGGACAAAGTAAAAAATCACTATATCAATAATAATAACTATACACATCATGTGTGTCACCTAATGGTGAAATAGTCTCAACTGTAATAGACGTAATACAATAATAAAAATAACCCATCCCAAGTAATTTGGGTTTCCCTGGTATGTGGGTTAACTACTCCCAGACACAGGCTCATTACCAAATTCCATCACATCCTAGTAGTTTGTCTAATACCGAAACTATAAGACAAAAGGAAAAAAAGAAATCTTAGATACCACCTTGTAACATTCTGACCTGAGATTCACTTAAATGGGCCCCCGAGCTGGTGGATCACATGGCCTCAAGTACACATCTCTATATTCTAGAGGCTACTGACTAGTAGTGAGGATCCAAAGTGGTATGGTAGGGAGACTGTACCCTCATATCAGAGTGACACAACGTATAATAATAAATAAACAGACAATAGTGGAAGCATAAAACAATATATGGAATGGTGGAAACAAATACAATAAATAAGAAATAATAATATAAACATCTAATGAACTGAAATAATAATAAAAAACCAATGGTAGAGTCATATATGATGATGTCATGTCATATTGATATACAAAATGGAAACATGGTATTCAAGGGATATACATATACATCATTCTATATAAAAATAAAAAATACCAAAAGACGACTCCACTAGTATCACAAGTATAAGCCCAGTCCTCTATTCCCATGCTCAATGATATAATTAAATATATTAAGAATCCTTAGTAGGGTGATTTACCTTATTCATACCTATAGTCATAAGGTCTAATCAGGCACCAAAGGATGCCCAAGTAGGTTGTGAGATAAACTCAATAGGCCACCATAAATGATGTCTAGAAATATTATATCTAGTGTACATAGCATAGTAGTGTGAAAGTAAATGAATAATAAACAATACTAAAGAATAAAAAATATTTGGTTTAGGTTCCTATAGAACACCTATATTTCTCTACCTGCTTTGACATTGGCCAGTGTATGTCTGATTAGTAACCATATATAAATATTTAATATGTATACATGTATTTTCATACTATATGTAAGGATGTTTAGCGCTGTATACATAGATACAAGGTTCTAGATGGACACGAGACATAACTCACGCATCCATAACTAGTCTAATGAGAAAATGGATCTAGTAAGGGTATAAGCCCATAATCTCATATGAATGTGAGACATATTGCCCATGATCCAAGATGGTGGGGTGAGTCGTCATTCCCAACACCCAAAATATAGGAATGTGGAGAGTCATACCCATTATGTAGGTAAAAGTATAATGGTGTGCGTCATCATTCCCAATACCCAATGTAATGTATTTTGAAACTCCATGCTCAACAGATCCCTTAACCATTGTTCAATGGCCAATAACAATGGCATACTCATAATAATAATAATAATAATAATAATAATAATAATAATAATAATAATATCCATAATGGATCACCTATAATAAACTTATAGACATTTAACATAGATACTCAAGGGTGAACAATTCATATAATTCATTTTCATAATTATAACACATGTGTCATGTAATTTAGACCAATTTCCATTCATTTAGATTATACAATTCAGTTATAAAGTAAGGAAATTGCATTCCAATGTTAAGAGAACCACTTAAAAGGTGATTTGGTTAACTAAAAAATTATATAAGATAGGTCAATTCCATTTATCGCACCCAAAGGGGTGAAAATCAATGTGGTAGACATCCTCTAATCATTAACATGTTTTATGGGAGTAATTAATTATGAAAAAAAAGATTAAAATAAGTTTAAAATATTTTAAGAAATGTGTGGAAAAGTATATCATGAAAAAAAATAAAAAAAAATACCATGGAAACACTTAATTTTTTTGAGAAATATTTCTATATCACCTACCTTATGTCCTTATATGACCACTCATCAGGTATCAACCTTTCATTTGAAGAATAACAAAAGAAATTGACAAAATAGATAACTGTCATGAAAATAGGGAAAATAACCTCACACCAAAATAGTACAAGATTTGGGAAAATAAACTATGAAAGGAAGTGGGAGGATTAGATAGATTACCCTTAGTTATCCAATGATTTTAATAATGAAAGAAACAGAGTTTGGATGGAGGCACTATCAAAATCCATAATGAAGGTGGAGGGAGAGCTCTACGGGAGAAAGATGGAGGGGATGTCTACTGGAAAAGAAAGGAAGATGATAGATTTGAGTTAAAAACATTTCAGGTGAAATTTGGTAAAATCACCCTAAAAAATGGGGTCTCATAGTTTTGTCACACGTTTAGACAAACCGTGCATCAATCATACTGCCTCCAATGTCCAAGGATCCCCTTTTCATAGGCTAAGCACATGGTTTAAAAAACCATGCATAACCCATATGAAAATCCATCGTCTCATATATAAAAAATTTCACATGGTCGTGCAATCATACTCACAAAGTTGTAGAAAAATTTTGCGCCCTCATGATATACACAAGTGTCTCACATAGTTAAGACACACATTTTTTACTAATCGTGTGCTAAAAGTGCGCTAACCATACACCCACTATATTTTCCAATTTCTAGAACCCTGAGCTCCAAAAAATATCCAGACTCTTTTGAAACCTTCCTTAAGACATATGGATCATTTTCCAAGATAAAACAAATAACTTTCACTAAAAAACTAATGAGACATACCTTTGAGAAAATCTGGGTCATTACACATTTGATATTGTGAAGTTAAGAAGTTTGAATATGCTCAAGAAGTTGAACTATTAGGAATATGATTCATAAATCTCATCATTATTCAAACTATATTTCTTTATAGATGTTTCTCACTAAAAGATTTAGTGGGAGCGTTTTATTATATTTTTAGATAGATATGTGACATGGATTACATATGATGCAACATGTAAAAAAAATTCAGAAAGTATAGAAAACATAAGGCCGATCAAGTAGTTGATTATAAATGATATGTAAATTGGTTCTTATGTTGGGTTTGTTAAATTTTCTTAAAGAGTTTGAGAATATTAAAATATATAAAATTTAAAGGAAATATCAATTTTATCATTTTTTCATATTGGATACATAAATGTATATATAGATACACATTTTTTGAAGTGAAATGATAATTGGCCTCTCAAAGTATGACTTTGAGTTTATCCCTAACCATTGTTCATAATAGAGTATTATAGGTTATGATGAAATTTTAAGGTTATCATGATTAACATTGTTTTATAGAGATACAAAATATGTTCATGAGGCACAATATAACTAATAAGATTCTTTTTCTGCACTGGATGACCCACTAAGTATACCACTCAAAGTATCATACAAATGTATTTTCTATACTAGGGGTGCATCGATCATATTTGAGTCCCTGCTACCTAAGGTTGGTAAGATACCTAGCATAATAACCTTCATACTTTGATACCCTACTTACACAAGTCTACATATTGAATTATCTAATATGGGGGTGGTTGGTTATATTGTTGATCTTGTCATCGATTGGAGATTAACCAAGATGACATTTGTCCTCTCGTATGATGAGTATGACATTAGGTGTAAAGAACCCAACCCTAGTAAGCCAGATATGATGGTTGTTTTATTTCATTAACACTAGATACAAGAAATAACATCCCAAATGACCTAATATTTTAGTATTCTTGGATAACTAGATACTTGCTTGAGTTTCACATTACATTTGAAAACATAAAATACAACATCATATTTTCTTTGAGAACACCTATTTCTCTTTATCATATCACTGTATATCAATCATAAAACACTTCTTGGTATCCTTTGGAAAAGAAACATAAGAAAGAGGTGATCTCAAATGCTCAGTAACAATGAAAGCTAAATAAGGCATGAATAATATATAAAGAATAAATGATAATAAAACAATTCAATAAAAATAATCAAATGATATATAATCTTATCCATGGATATCATAAAAAATAAAATAATTACATGAAGATCAATAAAATATTTCATAATTATGGAATGCATAATATTGGATATATGAAACTTATCATCGAGGCCTTATTCCAAGACATCTAAAATATACCGTTAAGGCCTCATTCCAAGACATATTACATAAATGGGTAAGGCCTCATCCAAATAAACAAGCTAGTTTGTCTCATGATACCTACCAATGCATTTAGGGGTTATGTAATTCTGGGCCCCACCTATCACTTAATAATCCAAATGAATTCATCATATGAATAAACAACATAACTTAATCAAAGTGTCTTAAAAATCAATAACTGGTTGTATTAAAAGAACTAGTATATGGAATACCAATAATTTATCCAGTAAAACTGATCATAAACCATCCAAAGAAATATGGTGGATGGTATAATAAGTGTATAACCTTAGTAAAACATAATATTTAACAAATTATTTTGACATATATGAAAATACTTTCAAAATTTTAGTTAAAAATATCTTGAAGAAAATACCCTTTTTCACATTGAAAACACTTATTTAAAATATAAAAGTTTCCCAGATATTAAGGAAAACATTTTATTTGAAAATAAACATGTAAAATTGTAAAGTAATCTTAAAATAAATGAGTGTTCATGGTGGTGGGAAATTATATTCATGTCATATAAGTTAAAAAACATTCCTTTCACACTTTTGTAAAAAGATCCAAAATTATACTGTTAAGAAAATGACAAGAAGATTCCTTTAAAACCATTTTGTAAAAATTTAAAATGGGTAAAAATATATTTATTAAATCATTTTTATAATTTTGAAAACATTTTTGAATATATTTTTACAAAACATGGATATAGAAGAAAAAACATTTTCAACTGAAGAGAGAAATAAAGTCATCTTTCCTTAAAAAAATATTTTCTCAATCACTTTATGTACCAAAGATAAGAAAATGGTACCATTACTTGAAAAGTTCATGAATAAATAAATCAGAATAAAATCTATTGGTTTTGATATATAAATATCAAACAATTTCCACAAGGGAGACTTTAACATAAACAATCCTGAATTATAATGAGATGGTGAAATAAACCCTTAACTCAGGTTCGATTTCCTTCATACATGTCCAGAAATATTGTATAATAAATATATATTTATTAGAAATATATTACATAACCATACTCATATATATTATACCATATATTATTTACTTATAATATTTTATCACCAATTTATTAATAATTCTTTGTTAAAATCACTATGCTGGGTAATAACTGCTTCATTTTTTCATATATGTTTTGGTTGGATTGTTTTGATCCTTATAATTTCATCATGGTTAAATTATCTACATAATTTTAACCATGTTATAAATATTTTATATATTCATTATATATGTATTTATAGTAATTCCTAAAAGTTAGAGATAGAAAAATGAATTACATCATTCATGGAGATGATAGACCATACATACGCATGAACCCTGTTTTCATTTTTTGATGGATGAAAAAATAAAGGTAAATAATAATTAACCGTTAAATAATATTTATTAATATATATATATATATATATTATATTCATTAAATATATCCTTATTATCATCCAATTGAAATGGAAATGAAAAAAATCATATTACTTTGTGGATGTGGTAGTCTATATGTATGCACGAGTGACATTATAATTTCACAACGGATTAGAAGGTAAAAAGGTATATATATGATATTATAGTTCTATAATCATATATATTTCATAATTATCATATATACTCATTAGTTTCATCTTTATAACCATCCAATTAAAGCGGTGATGAAAAACGGATTACACCACTACGTGGAGACGGTAAGCCGTACATATGTACAAGAAATGTTTTCACTTTTCATAGGATGGAAAAGAGATGGAATATGGTTATACCATAATCATAAAAATATTTAATTAAATTTATTATAACAAATTCATTATTTTAGGATAGTTACAATATATTAAGAGGAATTATAAGAAGAAATAGATTTGAAAGAGTTGGTAAAGATGATTACATCTTCTTCGATTGAATTCCTTTTGATATATTCTTAAGGGACTTAGAGTAGGTATTTTTGAATTAAAATAACCTCTATAACTTGTATAAGGATTTTGATAAGATTAATTATAATACTTGGTCAATCTATATGGCTCAAAGTGGTGTAAAAAAGTGAATTAAGGGGTTCTCTTTTATAATGGGGGGGGGGCATTCTTGTAAGTTCTTAAAGTATTAAATTAATATAAATTATTTTTGATGATAAAATGGATAAAAATTGATATAATTATAATATAATATGAGTATAAGTTTAAATACTCTCACATAATAAATATTTGACAAGTTTTTGGTAATGTTTTTACCCTTACCTTTTAGTTTTAACCCTCATCAACCCTCCTGACAATTACTATAATATTAAAGTTTTCTACCCATTTAAGGGTTAATAATGTTACTATAAAATAAAAAATATCCATAAATTGAAAATATTTATGTTTAAAATCATATCCCATTCATTTTTTGGAATATAAGTTTTTAAATAATTTTAAACCATATAAGAAAATATTATTTATTATAAAATACCGTTAATGTCATTTTTAACACTATTCATTAATTTGACTTTAAATAAATCAATACAAAGTGGAAATTAAAATATAATTATTTCAAGCCACCCTAAAATGTCACATAGATCTAAAAAATTTATGGGATGCATTAAACACTTAAAATTATATCACTTTTTATTTTTAAAATCATTTATTTTATTTTTCCGTTAATTGAATAAATACTGCATTGGCACTGTGTAAGAATTTAGGGTAGTTATTTAATATATAAAAATTTAAAATAAATTTATATCTTTAAAATATTTTCATTAATATCAAAATATACATTTATATTCATTCATAACTTTATTTTTTCTTTATATGAACACATAAGATGTATTTAAAACTAAGAGAGCGACATTTTGTAACTTCCTTTGATTAAAATGTTATATTAGTCATTTTTATGGACAAGTGTCCATTAAACAAATAGATTTTGAGATTGATGTGATAATGGTATAATTAAATTCACCCAATAATAATTAATATGAAATATTATGACCTTATCACTTATTTTTAACATAGATTAACCTGATTTACCCTTTTCCGAGGTGATAAATTTTATCAAGGTTACTATTTTATTGACCAAAAATAAAAGTGGAATATTTAGAAAAATTTTAAATCCCAATTAAAAATATTTAATTAATTTTATCAAATTAAATTTCTATTAGTGGAATAAATTAATTTTGAAGTAAATGAGCAAAACACAATGAAAAAAGTTTTTCGGAAAAATGCCTGTTTATGTATAATTTTTTTATACCAAATTAAATCCTGAAATTGATTCCAATGAACTTAATTATATTAGTAATAATATAATAGAACTAATTTTAATTTAAAATTACTTCAAAAAATTTAACTTTTTAAATGCTTGAAAAAACTACAGTTTTCAATAAAAATCGGTATTTTTCACTATTCATTGGAAAATCAATTTTTTTGAAAAATAAAAAAGTTTATTCCTAAGATAATTTTGATATTCTGATTTAAAAAATGATATTATTCTTATAAAATAAAACTTATAAAACTTATATAAATTAATTTTAATATTTTCGTATAAAAATCTATAAAAATATTTTTTGAAGAAAACATATTTCTAAAGCATAAAATAACTTAACTAAAAATTGAGTACTTATTTTATAAGAATTAATAAATGAATTTATATTGAGTAGGTGATTTATATATATTTAATAATCTTTTTAATACTATTCATACCCTCTAACATAATGACTAGGTTATAACTATCATATTTAAATAATAATATTTCGTGGTTTGTTTAAGAAATATTTTATATGTTGTGTACGTTATCAAACCTAATTTTCTTCTTTTAAAATCTCAGGGTGTTACATTCTCCATCATTAAATATACCACATCCTCATAATTTAAACTTATGTTTGATAATTAAATCTTGACATATGAAAATTCCATTTTTGAAAACCCACACATAAAAAATATTAATAAAACTTCCTTTTAAAAAGAGGGAAATGAAAATACAAAGGTCATCACAAAACTAGGTTTTAAAATATGATAAAATTAATGGGAAGTGAAAACATAGAAATGGAAAAGAAAACTAACACCCAATTACTAATTGAGTGTAATATAGAACATGGTCATGAGAAAGATAATCACCACAAAACTATAAAATTTAATGTGTTAAAAGACTATTGATTCCTTGGAAAGGAAATTAAATGTATAAATTTTTAATTTCAAGGACCTTTTACTAAAGTTGAGGGATTATTTTACTATCCAGTGAAAGTACTTGAGAAAACAAACTTACTTCATTTATTTCCATTCCATAATAAAAATATCATCCTTTTGTTGTGATTCTATCAATTTACACTCCATTTATTATATTAGGAAATGGGTATTCGAGATGAATTTTTCATGCCTGAAGCACTTTTAATGAATCAGATCTATAAGTCTTTCCTTCAGTCTATAAATATTTACAAAAAAAAAATGGTTAGTAAAAGTTATCTAATATGATAAATCATACTATAACCTTAAACAATATTATCCAAAGTTAAACTTATCCCATTCCATAAGTATTTAACCTTAAGACCCTTCCAAAATATGTATGAACAAAATTAAAAACCCGAAAATCTGAAATATTTGATTAAACACTTGTCCCCAAAAAGAATAAGGTAGCTCACAATGTCACATACCAAACATATGAATACCTTAAACTCATATTCTATTAAAAATAACCTAAATCACCATAAAAACTTAATAAAAACATAATTGATTCTAAAAATCAACTTTATCCTTATTCCTTATACCACTTAAATTAAAAAATGTAGTAAATCCATCATAAATTACTTTTCATTGAATCATTAACCATTTTAAAGATCACCAATACTATTCCATTTACTTCTTAAGTGTTAATATTATCTTTATCCCAACTAAACATTATCACCATGCCATAAAATCACTTTTCTTTGTTATCAATACCGTTCAACATATGCTTTTAAATCCTTAAATAAAAACTACTGTAGTACAATCCTTATACGTTTGATGATTCTTATAACCATAATTTCATTGATAAAATAATTATACAACATAATTATTGAATACAAATACACAATCACTTTAATTATTTCACTTCATTAGTAGTAATGGAATAAGATTTACCTTGATCCCTTAGCTTCTTTTGTGGTATATTCCCTTGATGCTTGGATAATTTATTTTCATAGTTCCCAATATCCTTATAGTTGAAACACTGAATGTTAGAGGTTTATTTCTTACCAAATAATTCATGTTCCCAATGTACCTTCTCTCTACACTTAAAGAAAAATCCCATTCCCTTCAATCAAGTATTAGAGTGTTTCTTTCCAAAATTATCACATGTAAGAAAATACTTATTTCTCTTATTCCCCTTAGTATTTTTTTCTCTTTTTTCCACTTCTTCTCTTTCTTTCCTTCAAATACATAATACTTATAGAATTATTTCTCTATATTCTTAGCACATGATACTATATCATCATATGATGAGAATGTTTGAGTGACTATTTCCCTTTTAAGGATTGTATTTAGCCCATAAAATAAATGATTAGTCTTACTCTTTGGATTACGTATGTAGTTCAAAACATTCCTTGATAACTGTGTAAAGTTAGATTTATAATTAGAAATAGTTCCCTCTTCCTTTTGTCTTAGACTTAATAATTGTATCACCATATCTATTCATTTTTCTCGAGGAAAATATTTTTCCAACAAATTTTCCTTAAAACACTTCCATTCCATGCTTGCTATTTCCACTTCATCCTTAGTTTTTTAAATCAATGGCCATCATTGATCTACATCCCCTAAGTGATGATAAAATTCCATTTCAACCTTCTACCTTTCATTACTTCTTAAAGTGAGAAATATATTCTCTATGGAACTTATCCACTGATTAACTACAAATGGATTAGTTGTCCTATTGAATGATAGAGGTTGCTGATGAATGAAGTAGTATAACATCATTACACCAAATTATGGATCAACGAGATGATCCATATGAGAAATGTTATTGTTTACAACCTGAGTCAGCTACCCCAAAATAGTTATAATTTGTTCATCTCAAGATATAACTCTAGATCCAACTTCATTATCTTTCCTAGGAGGGTAATCCCTATATATATTATATGCATTGATATAGTTTCCATTCCTTCTACTAGGAACAATTTATAAATAATGGAATACACTAGATTAGATCATAACATTATGAATAATAATTTATAATTTAAATAATAGTGAAACACTTAACATAAATAAAAAATTTATGTATAACTAATATCTAAATCACAAGCTTGGTTTCTTTGGGAACATTCTAAAGGTTCGTCATAGGGTTAAATTTATGAGTTGATGTTTCCACAAATCTAGTTCCTAAAGTTTATAATAAACTTGATCTGATAGCAACAGTAAATATCCAAACTATAGTAACCTAGAGTTTATAGTTACTTTATTACATTGACACTAGATACAAGAAATCATGTCCTAAAGGACCTAATAGTTTAATAGTCTTGTAAAACTAGATACATGATTGGGTTTCACATTATATTTGAAAAATTGAAACAAAACATAGTATTTTATTTGAGAAAACCATATTAAACCTTTAGAATATCCCTACATATCAATCATAAAACCCTTCCTAGTATATCAAGGAAATGAAAGATAATAAATGAGTGAGATTAGATGATCAGTAAGTGTATACGTACATCAAAAGCTAAATGAGGCATGAATAATATGACAAGAATAAATGATAATCAAATAATTCGATACAAATAATCAAATGAGATAGAATCTTATCTATGGATATCATAACAAATCAAATAATCACATGAACATCAATAAATGATTTCATAATAATGGAATGCATACTACTAGACATCTGAAACTTATTATTGAGGCATCGTTCCAAGACATCTAAAATATATCATCAAGGCCTCGTGCCAAGTCATATTATATAAATGGGTAATATTTTATCCAAATACCCAATCTAGTTTTTCTCATGATACCTATAGATGAATTGATGGGATATGTAATTATGGTCCTAATTTCCACTTAATAAGTCCAATACATTCATCATATGAATAAACAACATAACTTAATCAACATGTCTTAAAAATAAATAACTGTTTATATTGGAAGAGATAACATATATAATATAAATACTTTCCCCAATAAAGATGATAATAAACCATACAAATAAATATAGTGGATAATATTATAATATTATAACCTCAGTAAATCATAATATTCGACAAAGGAAGTTGACATAGATAAAAATAATTTCAAAAGTTCACTGAAAATGTTCTTGAGGAAAATAAACTTTTTCAAATTGAAAACACTTATTTAAAATCTAAAAATTTCCCAGATATTATGGAAAAAATTTTATTTGAAAATAACCTTATAAAAATATAAAGGAAGATTTAAAGCAATGGGTTTTCATGGTGGTAGAAAATTATTTTCTTTCCGTATAAGTTAAAAAACATTCCTTTTCACACTTTTATAAAAAGGTAAAAAAGAACCTCATTTGAAAAATGGTAAGAAGATTAATATAAAAATATTTTTTAAAAAGTAAAATATGGTTAAAAATGTATTTAGTAAATCATTTAGTGAATTTTGAAAAAACAAATTGAAAATATTTTTATAAAACATGGATATGGAAGAAAAAATATTTTCGACCAAAGTGAGAAATAAATTCATATTTTATTTAGAAAAAAAAATTTTCAATCGTTTTAAGTACAAAATAGAGGAATATGGGATTATTTCTTGAAAATTTCATGAGTAACCATATGATAAGAAAAGAATATTTTTGACCGAAGTGAGAAATAAAGTCATCTTTTCTTAAGAATTTTTTTTTCAATCGTTTGAAGTACTAAATAGAACAATATGGTACTATTTATTCAAAAATTAATGAGTAACCATATGAGAAGAAAATATATTGGTTTTAAGATAGAAATATCAAACAATTTCTCCATGAGAGACTTAAACATTAACAATCCTAGATAATAATGACATTATAAAATAAACCCTTACTATATGTTTGATTTCCTTTTACATGTCTAAAACTACTTTATAATAAATATATATTTATTATAAATCTATTAAATAATAATAATATTTTATATTATAACATATATGATTTACTTATAATCTTTTATCAGCTGTTTATTAATAATTATTTATTAAAATCACTGTTGCAGGTAATAACTACTTCATTTTTTCATGTATGTTTTGGTTCAGTAGTTTCAATAATTATAATTTCATCATGGTTACATTATATATATAATTTTTACCAATATATAAATATCATATACATTAATTATATATGTATTTATATTAATCTATAAAATTTAGAGATAGAAAAATGAATTACACCATTCATGGAGACGGTAGGCTGTACGTACACATGAACGCTATTTTAATTTTTTGACCGATGGAATAAAAGAAATGGAAATAATAATTCAAATTTAAAAAATAGTTATTATATATTATATATATTATATATTCATTAAATATATCCTTATTACCATCCAAGTAAAATGTAAACGAAAAACGAATCAAATCACTCTATAGAGGTGGTAGTGCACATGTACACATGAGCAATGTTATCCTTTTCCAACAAATTAAAAGGTAAAATGGTATATATGATATTATAGTTCTATAATAATATATATGTCATAAATATCAAATATAATCATTAGTTCCATATTTATATCTATCTAATTAAAGTGGTGATGAAAAAAATTACACCGCTATGTGGAGACAATAAGCCATATGTACACACGAGTGATATTTTTTTAGTAGGATGGAAAAGTGATGGAATATGGTTTTAACATAATAATAATAACATATAATCATATTTATTACACTGAATTTATTATTTTTTTATTGTCACAACAAATTAAGAGGAAGTAGAATAAGAAAAAGACGTGAAAGAGTTGGTAATGACGATTACCTCTTCTTTGGTTGACTTCCTTTAGATCTCTTTTTAAGGGATTTAGAGTAAGTATTTTGGAATGAAATGACCCTATAAAACTTGTATAAGGATGTTTATAAGATTAATGGTTATGGTTTTATAGATATATATGGATCAAATTGGTGTAAATGAGTTAAGGAAGTGGTGCCCTTTTATAATTGAGGGGAGGGGCATTCTTGTAAGTTCTTAAAGTATTAAATTAATATAAATTATTTTTCAAGAAAAAATGGATCCAAATTGGTATAATTAGAATATATTATTACTATTGGTTTAAATAATATCATAAAATAAAATTTTGATAGGTTTTGGGTATGTTTTCACCCATATCTTTTAGTTTTAACCCCTATTAGCCTTTTTGGAAATTACCGTAATATTAAAGTTTTATACCCCTTTAAGAGTTAATAATGTTAGTATAAAATGAAAAATAGACCATAAATGGACCATGGTTGATGCTTAAAACTATATACTATTCATTTTTATGGATCTAATAATTTTATGAATTTTAAACCATTTAATAAAATATTATTTATTATAAAATATTATTAATACCATTTTAACACTATTAATTTAATTTGACTTTAAATACATCAATAAAAAGTGGGATTTAAAATATAATACTTTAAAAACACCCTAAAATTTTATATAGATATATAAAATTCACGATATACATAAACTCATTCAAATTATATCAATTTTAATATTTTTAAAATTATTTTTTAATTGAATAAATACTATACCACCATTATATTATAATTTAGGGTAGTTATTTAATATATAAAAAGTTTAAATAAATTTAAATAATAAAAATAATTTCTTTAATCTCAAAATATAAATTTATATTTATTTATAACTTGATTTTGTCCCTATAAGAACACATAAGTTATATTTAAAACTAGGAGAGCGACATTTTGTAACTTTCTTTGATTTAAATATTATATAGGTCATTTTCATGGATAAGTATCCATTAAAAAATATATTTAGAGACTAATGTGATAATGGTATAATTAAATTCATATAATAAGAATTAAAGTAAAATATTATGACCTTATCACTTAGTTTTAACCTAGATTTACCTAATTTACCCTTTACTGAAGTGCTAAATATTACCTAGGTTAGTATTTATATTGACAAAAAATAAAAGGGCCCTATTTACCAAATTTAAATATCATAATTTGAAACATTTAATTTATTTTATCAAATATAATTTTTATATTTTTCAGAAATTAATTTTAAAGTAAACATGCAGAACCCGATAAAAACAATTTTTCAAAAAAAATGTCTTTTTATGCATAAAAATGTTTTTATACCAAATGAAACCATGAAAGTGATTATAATAAAATCAATTTAATTATTAATAATATAAGAGAACTAATTTTTATATTGATATCAATTTAAACAAAATGTAACTTTGTAAATTATTTAAACAAAAATATATTTTTCAATAAAAATTGGCATTTTCACTATTCACTAGAAAATGAATCTTTTCTAGAAAAAACTAAAAATTTCACCCTAAGTTAATTTTTATATACATATTTAAAAAATTATATTATTTTTATAAAATAAAACTCATATAAGTTCTATAAATTAATTATAATAATTTCTCATAAAAATTAATAAAAATCATTTTTGAAGACAATGTTTTTCTGAAGCATAAAATAACTTTAATGAAAATTGAGTACTTATTTTCTAAGAATTAATCAATGAATATTTAGCGATTATTTAATTTATATATATTTCACAATTTTTTTAATACGATTCATACCCTCCAATTCAATGACTATGTTATAATGTCCATATTTAAATAATAATATTTTTTGGTTTGTTTAAGCTCGGTGTTGCGTGTTGTGTACGCTATCGAAACTATTTTTTTTTAAATATTAGGGTGTTACATCTAGGATTTAAATTGAGATAGACTATGGAAGTGTGTGGACACTCCTAGATATTTTATATCTGTCTGGATAAGAGACATGTGATGTGCTTATCCATAAGGATGGATGAAATGTGATGTATTCATTGATCAGACCAGTCTATACTCTAAGAATTGAGAACAAATGAGTTGTCTCTATAGGATTGACATGCTTCGTGTACCATGGTCACTCAATGTATTTTAGAAATTTTTATATAATAATACACATTTTTATATGACGCAGAATAGTGGACACAGGTATAGAGATACATTTGTTTGATGGAGATTATGTTAGATTCCTTAATAGCTTGAGTAGCATTGAAACTTTTATAGATGATGCTATTTGATTACATTTATGGATCGAGAGATTTATATTTTTTTTTTCAAAACTAAATAATCCCATGGGGTTACACTTTTTGGTTGAATAAATGAGTTTGACTCATAGAGCTATTGTAAAAGTGTTTTAGAGTTAATCCAAAAGTGTTTTGGATGAGAATTCACAAGTTATTGCATATGATGTGATACATGGTGAAGTTAATGATAACTTTAAAAGAGTGTTTTGGATTATATATAAAAATAGTTTTGAATATGGTTTCATAAGTTATTATATATGATACAATTTAAGGTGAAATGGAACAAAGTATATTAGGCTTTAGTTAAAGTGGGAAATTGAAGGAGATATGCCATAAATCCATATTTATATATGATATTTATGGGATGTATATTGTCTTGAATTAGAATTATGATTTATATGAATTGGGTATATTATTCCACATGTACTGGACACTCAAACCATTATCCACCTAGGCTATCATTTACACCAAATATTTCATAAGATGAATCTATTAGGGAGTAAATTTATACAATGAATTCATCAAATTACCATGGTATTTATTCATGAATTTGAATGCATGAATTAATGAGAGGATAGTCAAGGAGTATCCTTGATTTCATATATAATATACCACCATACAATGGCCGTGTGTAGATTTATATTTTCATTCTTGTATAAAACTCCCAAGACCCGTTGCTCTCTTTATATTCCTTCTTTGTATATGAGGTTCTAGCATATTGTGAATGGAAGGATGGATCCATCTCATAAGATGAGAGATTAAAATTAGCATGTGGATACTTATGGAGGTGGGATTCTTATGTTTTCCACTTTGGCAATCTATATCATACTCATTAGACAAATATCAAAAGGTTGTAGATACTCTTTAGTGTAAGGTATGCCTATACAATATTTCTTCATTTCAGTATTTTACACAGTTTCATATTATCTTGCATAGAGATCCTAAAAAAGGGTTTTTAATCATTTTTATTGATTTTATAAATGATATTAGAATAAAAAAACCCTTTATTGAGAACCCAATGTGAGGAACCAAATGGGGAGGTCTGCATAATGGAAAATTGAGACTGGGCTGGGATAAGGCATTGGGGTGGGGATGATTGTTGAGACTATGAGTTTAAAAGTTGAATTTGATGAAAAAATTTGGTAAAGTGTGAATGTATGTGTTGAACGAGTTTCATGAAAGTAGTAGTCTTGATGATTTAAAATATGTTTTATTTGAACATGCTAAAAAATGAAGTACAAAACTATATATGTCTAAAATGTTTTATTTTGGAAAAGTGTTGGTTGGGGAGTTGATGAAAAAAGGGGGTCAACCCTCAAGTAAAGCACCTGATTATCCTACCATCATTGATTATGGTTGAGATAAAAGGCATTAACTAAGATTGGTTATGGAAGGGGGAATAAAGACAGTGTGGTTTGGCACTGGAAAGAGGAGTGTGAGACAATGCAGCCAGGGGAAAAGCCACTATTCAAGGTGGAACGATAGACCCGTTGAGATGGGCGACTCTAAGGGATTTACTAAAAGTTTTCTACTATGTTTGGATTAATAAAATGAGTGGTTATAAACAATAAGTTTCAGTGTGGTATTGAAAATAAATGGGCACTGTTCATATATTAGAAACACATGTGGTTTTATTGATATGATGATGTTATTATCAGTATCTTCCTCCAGCCCTAGCCTATGGAAAACAAGCTATATCCTATGAAATGTAAGACCATGTTGTAGGGTTCACTTAAAGCTATATGATCTGATGTTTTGATTCATATGATGATAGTGCACTACACATTACTTAATAACCGCATGGAAGAAGTTTATAATAGTGAGAATATTTTTTATGCTTCACTGTATGCCGAAGTCATAACTATTAGAAGATAAAGATAATTTAATCAAAAGGGAGGATTGAAGTCTTAACTACAATCATGAATGAAGAAGACTGAATTTGTGTATGTCTGTGAAATAAAAAATATGTATGTTTCAATAGTTTAATCTAAGCACATGAATTCTAGAGATAATTCATATTGGTTTGTGAAAACAAAACACCATATTTTTTGGATTTGTGTAGAAAAAATGAGCAGCCAACCATATTTTTCAAACTCAGGGGTGAGTGAATAGTTGATGTTTCTTGTAAATATCCTATACCTCATAATTTTTAGACGATGGGGAACAAAGTGAAACATAGAGCAATTAAATAAGATTTTGAGAAGGTAGTGAGCTCTCTTTCCATAAAAATATTACAAGGTAGTGTTCCTATGTGAAATACAGTTTACTTGTTACATGAAGTAACTTACTATTCCCACGTGAAATACAATTAAATTTTTATATGAAGAAAATCATACATAGAATAAATATGTGAAGTAAAATTTTAAAACTCTATGTAGTGTACATGAGATATGTTAAGTCCATGAAAATTATGTTTTTATGAGGAGAATCCTGTATAACAGAAGTTATGCGAAGTAGCAGTGAAGAGAGAGTGTCTCGAAGCAATTTCACAAATTAAGTGCATGAAGAAAATGCTGAGACATGCCAGGATTTATGTTTTCATGAATTTTTTACCACATAAATGAATTACAAAAAGTACATATAATTATTTACCCATTAATTAAGATAGAACATTGAAATGGGAGTTTCATAAATCACATACAATTTGAAGTGTCCAAGGATCAGTTAGGTACCAATGAGGGGGGGGGGGTGAATCAGTGGTACACTAATTTACAAATTATTTCCTTTTAATCCAACCTATGTGACTGATTAAAGTCTTTATCCCTCATCTTTAAATCCATTACTCTCCTTGTAAGCAATAATAAAAAACAATAACAACACACAAAGATTTTTACAAGGTATAATACTAAAACCTACGCCCGTGTTGCAACTAGTTATAATCACCAATTATTGATTCTTCACTAAATATAGATGGTTACAACCAGGGAAAGTCCCATTCCAATCAACACTAAGTCCCATAGTGTTCCACTATAGAGTTCCACTATAGTTTACAAGTTTTCACCTACAATATCAAATTTTGAGTCCCACATGAGGATCTTTACACTGCATACCACAGTGTTACCAAAATCCCACTAGATTGCTCCAAAGTCCCATTGGAAGCTTCTTCTACTTCAAAGTACCATTGAATACTTCCACTAATATTGAGTTACATAAGATATGATCCACTGATAGAAATATCTTTGTCGCCTTAAAACTGGTCCACAAAAAAACTAGATCACCAAATCTGCTCAGGTATAATATTTAATAACTTTGAAAATTGATAAAAAAAATGAATGATCTTTCTCACTATCCACTGATCATCAACTGATATGAACTTGAATCATACCACTGAATACTTGAGACTATGTATTTTGAATTACACCCATCTTCAGTCTAAAAAATAATTACTTACTATGAAATTTATATTACATGTGAATTTCTTCAGACATCATGCATGTATTTAATACACTATATGGTCTTCTCATTTTATTCATGCATTAATTCATGTGCATATAAACTGCCTTATAAAATGTATATTTCCAAATCATACATACACTACCTTATTTTTTATTCAAGTGATTATATAATCACATTTGTATGAGCATACACATGCATTCACACATGAACTACCTCAAAATTTATTTTTTCACTATCTATTTAATTTTACATTGTCTAAGTACATATAAAATGTACCTCCTTCTTATTTTCTTCTAGTGGTTAATTAAACATGTGCACATGAGCTTACTCAAATTTATTCACACACAATATTCAATCCTAATGCACCACTAATTATATTCGTGTAGGGAGAACATGATACAGTGTGTCACACTATCCCTTCGAATAGAAATCCTTAAAAAGAACTCAATTCAAACACACAATCTACTCAAATAAAAAACACATACGCAAAACACCGTTCATGTGATACTGCCTTCATGCATTATTTTAATATTCTTCACATGACCAGAACATGTTACTACTTCCTTATTTGTATAAATGTTTACATAAGTTCATATATCTCCATTGAAAAACAGGTTTGTGGAAGCTAAAAAAAACTTCATGTCATCATGAATGTAGATACTTAGAATGAAAGCATGGAACTCCCTTTACAAATACAGAGTGCAAGAACTGCTCTATTTTGATCTTGAATTACTCAAATTTTCTCTCTCTAAAGTGTGATCGGCTCTCAGATGTGATATAAGATTAACCGAAAAAATATCTCAGCCTAAATTATTTATATATAACCCTCACTAAATAAGCACTCTAAAAAACACATAGATCTATCCATTTAATCAGCTCATGTGTGCACCGCAAGATAACAACGCCTTTGGAAAAAAATATTTTCAATACACTAAATCTCATTGATTTGATCTTAATTAACATATGAAAATATATTTACATATGATTTAAATAATATAGGAATCAACACCATACTCGAATGGAGAACAAAAGCTTAGCGGGATGATTTATTGATGTGGTTAGAGAAACTTCAATGCATGAAAAATAATCGGGTGAGGATGAGGTTAAAAATCAGTTCAGAGTCGATCTAATATCTCAGATATATAAAATATGATGACCCAACTTCTTTTAATATTTTTAAAGTGGATTAATAGTATCCATGAAAATAAAACCCCACATCGAATCAGCCTTTGATCCTGTAATCCTTTTTAATACAACTCACATCCTCAGATTTCTAGAAATCAGTTACTGAGCACTCTCATATCACACTGGCACCACCCCATGCTAGTTCTCCTGTCTGCTTCCATGCCACCATGGTGGTGGCTCCACCTATGCATGCACCTCTACGGGAACACCCTTTACTCCTTACCCATGTGTCCCACACTGGATGGCTAGGGTGTCGACTTCCTACCTTAGCACTGGTTGTAGTCCACCTAGGCTGGCTAGTGTGGGTAAGCCCATTTTTTTATATACACACCATTAAAATAATAACCCATATTCCATATGATTCAAATCCAACCTTATAATCCAAATTCAACCTAAAATATTTTTTTCTCATCCTTTATGTAAAATTTTCTTACATTTTACATGTATTTTCTTATTAGGAACAATGTGCATCCATATTTTGATAAGTCTTGGAACTTAAGAATAGTTCTGTAATCATCACATTAATGGTTGAGGATATTTTCATAAATATCCTCATTATAAATTAATTACAACTTACATATTGATATCAAATCCATATCAAATAAAATCATAATTATTGATAACAAATACAATTCAACTCGAAGGCCACTTCAATCTACCCCTTTGAATTTGTTGTCAATACCACCAAATACTGACAAGCTCAATATGTCTATTTTACTTTCTACCCCTTACTGACAATGAATACAAATATCATATAGAGGACATCATTTATCATTAAAAATATTTATTTCCCTTAAATATGATACCACATATTTTCTTTTTCAAAGATCCTATAGCCAAACGACTCTAAGTCTTCATGGGAAGAAAACAAGAGTGTATAACCAAGGTGATCAATGATGTATATGAACAATCATACATGTGATACCATTATTAGATAACTATCACTTAATACCTTAGAGATGCTTAGACAATCAATTCATGGAAGAATATTTATCTTGTACTCATTCGAACAAACACATCATAAATTTCAAGTGCAAAATAAAATATCCCCCATCAATATCAACTCTATTTTGATAATTTTTTTTCAAGAATATTCAGGCTATGGATTTTCAAGTGATTATAAAATTAAAAATACTTGAAAATACTTAACAAATTCAAATAATATATGATGCCCTCAAAGGATGCATCCATCTCCTTTAATTCTCGACATGTTAGTACAAAAACATTTATATAGTGAATAAATAGAAACCTATTTGATTTTTAGAAATAACACTCAGGATGAGAGTTTCCTCTAAACCTAGTATTTCCCTTCTTCCTTTTGATCTCAGATTTTGAAGAGTTCACCTTCTCATAAACTGTTTCTTCATGTGGAGCTATTTATCCACCTTTTTAAGTAAAGAAAATTTCTCTTCTTCTTATTTCAAAGATTTATTCATGTAATAACCAAATTGTTCACACTAATTATTTTGATTCTCTAGATCATCACAAGTTGATGAATTCTTTTGAAATTAAGTATATTATTCTAAGACAACCTGTTTACCCTTAATTGTAGCTTCAATTTGAGTTTTCTCCATCTGTTTATCCAATTTCAATTGATCTGGATAAATAGTCAAACATTCTTTCTTTGTATATTTAGCCTTTTTGGGCGTCTCACACTGATTCTATGATGTACATGACTTCATATCTTTTTTCCTTATAATTGTTTTCCTATTAAAATAACAAGAAACCTCTCCAGGTAATTTATTCATGCATACCTCATCTCTATGACCTTCAAATCCACATCTATCACACATTTCTTTTAAGAATTCATATCTATTTTGTATTGGAAACTTTGATGGATTAATTTGATAACATGTTCTCATCAGTTCATTATAACTCCCCCTAGACTCATGCCTGATTCCTAGTAATGACATGTTATACCAACAAGAATAGGATTTATTTCTATATTTTACCAAAAACCATAAAAAACCATTGAATTGTGATCTTCTATTTTGTTGATAATCATGTTCAAGAAATTCATAATTTTTATTTTTGTAATCCATGTATTATTTTTCTTAGGGTGAAATTGTATTCCAAGAGTCTTACTTTCATCATTTGATGTGGTCAAATGCACTTATCTTGACTTCTTGGTCCTTATATATTCACCTTCACTGTTAGTAATATCATATCTATTTTGAAACTATGTAGGAACAAATAAACCTTGTCTGCTGGAACCTTTCATCTCACCAGATTGAGATGAATCAACTTTTATCACAATAGACTTATTGAAGTATTCTCTGCTATTATTTAATTCATGTTTGACTATAAGATAAATTGATTATGTCTCAGATAGATCTTCCTCCTCATGATCCAATTTTTCTTTAAGATCGCTAACCATCATCTCTAGATTAACTACCTCCAAGTTGTATTTTTTATTTTCATCGATAATAGTTATTTCACTTCTATCACATTAGCTATTTTTTATTTCCCTTTTCAAACTTTTGATTCTATTTCTTGAGTTGAGTGTTTTTATTAGGATTATATTCCAACTCTTTCTTCATCCTCCATTCCAGATCTGTTCTAAAATAACCGTCATCATAACTACTTAAATAATTTGATCCTTTCTCAACATGTGCAAAGAAATTAAGTGTGTCATCTGAATAACAACAAGATGAATAATTTTATTGTGTATGATTACTCATAAAATTACTATTTTTTAAATTATAATACTTATTCTTCTTCATATCCTTTTTCTGTTTATGAGGTTTATCACTTTCAACATCAGATTCTGATTCGTCCATTTTCATTGGAATGTTTATGAAAATATGTACAATTTCATTACATTTGAAGCACTTGAGTAGTTTATTGACTTTTCCTTTTCCATTTACCCTTTTTTAAACCTCTTTTAATAAGATAAAAAATTTCATTGAGGTATTAATCAACTTTATCATCATCAAAATAACTTGATTCCTCAACTTCTACTTCTTTAAACTTTCCATTTCTTATAGCCTCAAAGTTTATCTATTCTTTTACATTATTTTTGAAATCTAGATCCTTTATTATTTCATAATTTATGAGAGTATTATGTAACTCATCCAATAAAATATCTTCCCTATCTTCCAAGGTTAAAATATTAGCATCAAATCTATCAGGAAAATTTCTCATAAGATTTTTCAAAATTGTTTAATCTTACAGCTTCTCACCAAATCCATGGATATTACTCACTCTAATTGACTCTAATGAAATAGTCATTAATGATTTCTTCATCTATCATTTTAATATCCTAAAACTTACTTCTCCATATTTAAAACTTAGTTTCCTTGACTTTAAGATTTCCTTTGTAACTGCTTCTCAATTTATCCCAAATCTCCCTAATAGTTTAGAGACCCATCACTTTAGTGTATACTTTTTATGATAAAGCCATCAAGATTGATTTACGAGTCTTTACATCAACTTATATATTTCTATTTTTATCTCGATTCATAAAAACATTATAAAAAATAACTAGGAATCCCAATGTTGCTACATCTCTCACTTCTAGGAAAAGAGATAGAAGAAAAGGAAGCATCATATTCCTCTAGCTATAGTAGTTATTTCCATTAAAGGTAGGTATTCATCGATTGTTCACTAAAAACAGATTTTCTGTTTCTCATAAAAGTTTGAGATCTTTAGAGGGGAACTTGGATCTAATACTAATTGAAGTGTCCAAGGATTAGTTAGGTACCACTGAGGGGTGTGTGTGGGGGGGGGGGTGAATAAGTGGTACACTAATTTACAAATTATTTCTTTTTAATCTAACCACTATGAATGATTAAAGTCTAAAACCTTCATATTTAAATCTATGAATCCCCCTATAAGAAACAATAAAAAGAAATCACAACACACATAAATTCTTACAAGGTTCAATACTATGAACCACATCCTTTCTGCAACTAGTTATACTCCCCAGTTATAGATTCTTCACTAAATGTAGATGGTTACAACCAGGTAAAGTACCATTATCACCAAAACCGAGTCCCACAGTGTTCCACTATAGAGTTCCGCTCAAGTTTACAAGTTCCTACCTACACTATAAACTCCTGATTACCATATGATTATATTTATACTGCATCCCACAATGTTACCAGAATCCCATCTGTCTTCTCTAGAGTCTCACTAGAGGCTTCTTCTACTTTAGAGTCTCACTAAAGACTTCCACTAATCTTGATTTAAAAAAGATATGATCCACTAATAGAAATATCTCTATCAACTTTAGACTAATTATAAACTAACTCAAGATGATATATTTCTCCAAAAATAAATTGGATCACCAAATATGATCACATAAAATATTTATGAACTTCAATAACTGATAAAAAACTGCATGATCTTGATCACTATCCACTAATCATCAACTAATCTGAACTTGACTCAACCCACTGAATACTTGATAATATGTTTTCTGAATTACACCCAGATTCAATCACAAAAATCATTTCTCACTATGCAGTGTATATTGCATGTGAATTTATTCAAACATCATCCATGCATTTAATACACTGCATGGTATTCTCATTTTATGCATGCATTAATTCTTGTGATGAAAACTACCTTATGAAATGAATATTTCCAAAGCATACAAACACCACCTTCTTATTTATTCAAGTGATCATCTAATCACATGTGTATGAGAATACACATGCATGCACACATGAACTTCCTCAAATTTTACTTCTTCACTATATAATTAAATGTACACTGTCTAAGTACTTATAAAATGTACTTCCTTATTGTTTTCTTCAAGTGATGAAGTAAAAATGTGCACATGATCTTAATCAAATTTATGCCCACACGCAGTTCAATCCTTGTATTCCATTACTTCTCTTTGTGCTGGGAGATCATGCGATAGTGTGTCACAATATCTCTTCATGCAACACCCCTTTACAAGAACTCAATTCAAACACATAGTCTTCTCAACTCAAAAAAAAGAAAGAAAACATATGTGAAAAATCCTTCATGAGATACTGTCTTCATGAATTATTTTAATATTATTTTCATAACCATAATGTGTGAATACTTCCTTCTTTATGTAAATTTTTACAAAGGTTCATATATATTCATTGAAAAATAGGTTTGCAGAAACTCAAACAAACTTCATGCGATCATGAATGTAGATACTCAGAATGAAATCATGGAACTCCCTTCAAAAATATAGAGTGCAAGTATAAGATCATGGACTCCATGGAGGTATGTCCCTATTTAAATTTTGGTGTAAACCTCTTAAACTTGGTTAATGTAATGTTTACTAAATGCATGAGGAGGCTCGAGAGTGTCCCAGGTGTTTGGGATATGAAAGAAAGAGGATTTTGACCATCCTATGAAAATTTCATGGTAGGTGAACTATTAAAGGTAATCGTGCACCCAAACCATGTTACCTAGGATGTGGGGTGCATGGTTATGTGAACCATGTAGGGGGGGGGGACCATGCGAACATGGATTGATATATTCCATATGGTTGCACATGGTTTGTCAAACTATGCGGTCTCCCCAGGAAACCGAGCGACTTAGCCCCATTTTGGAGAGAGGCTGGCGCACAGTTGGTACACGGTTTAGAAAACCGTGCGGCCAAACCGTTCACCCCATGAAAAAGGGATATTTTACAATTTTTACCCCTCATGATTTTAAGGTTTCTCACCCAAATTCTACCCTCATTTTCTTCTAGATCAACCATAGTGATGAACCATTTTGACCAAGACTTCCCAAGGGACTATATCCTTTTATTCTAATCCATTTGGATTACCTTTGGGTGAAGATAAAACCTTTGGGTGATTCTAATGCTTCTCTTTCCTTACGTTTTCATATTAGGGCTTGTAGTTTTGTTCTTCTTCTTCTGAATCCCTAAAACCCTCTTTTTATAGTGGATATTAGGTTAGGTATTCAAGGGGTGCTTGAATCCGTATCTACAACTGAGGTTAAGTTAGTTTTTATCTATATATTTGAGGTAAGTGGTCTACAAGTTATATCCCATATTCTTGATGTCAATTTGTGCATGTGCGGTTGTGTTATTGGTTCCTTCTTATTATGAATTTTATGCCTTAGTGAGATTTGGTAAAATGGTTGGATAAATGATTAATTAAAGCCCTCATGATCCCAGAGGGATGCATTAAGGATGATTAGACCAGTTTAGGGCCACCCATGTCAATATTCCTGAACATGAAAAATTGTAATGTTAAGCATAGAGTTGATTTGTGTTTAATTAGAGCCGATGATAAATATGTTGACATGTTAGTTTGAATGAGAAAGAGGCACTAATGGTAATTATGTCTAGTTTTTATTGAAAAATAATGTGTTGTTTTGTTTAATGTTAATGGGTTAAATGAGTTATGGATTGTGAAGGGTAAATGGTTGATTGTCTAAGGAATGTGGATGATAAATGGGTAAATTTAGTTAAGGTATGTAAATGAGAATGTGTAAATGGGTTAGGGAATTTGAATTGGTGAATATGTTAAATGGGTTAATGAATGGGAATTTTTAATATAAAAAATGGGTTAAGGTATGAGAAAGGGAATTGGGTTAAATGGGCTATGAAATTTAAATGGTAAATGTGCTAATGAGTTAGATCTTGATGATTGTTTACATGTTTAATGAATATGAAATGTGAATGGTATTTAATTGGTTAACATGGGATGAAAGTGAAATTGATGTTAATGGAGTTTGATTGATAATATGGTATAAGGGAGTATTTGGAATAACATTAACTAGTTAATGAGGAATTAATTGTAAGTGGTAAATATGTCATCGAGTTATGGCATGATAATGATTTATGTGTTGAATTATTTATTAGTGGTGATTTGTTTTTTTATTATTGAATATGGTTTGTAAAATGGTATAAGTGGTAAATGGTTAAAGAACCATGTGCACATGTCTTAGTAGTTTTGGGGTATTAGACTTGAGGATCTACTCCCGTGGGTTAGGTTAGACTAAGGCTCTAAAACCCACCCTATAATTCATGGGTCAGGGAAGGGGACTCAAGGTCTATGCCCCTAATGGTTTCATTTGATGAGACTTCCTAGAATGAAGCACCAAGGTAAGTGTGATATTTTTTTTATGAAATTTTTATCCCTAGTGATATAGAGAACTTTAATTATTCCCTTACTCATATTAATTTAATGGCTTAGGCCATAGTGAAAATGATGTAAATTGCTAACCCATGGAACAAGTGATGAACATGGATTAAGTGATTAAAATGGTTAAAGTGAATATGGCTAACTAATGGCTCCCAAGTTGTATTTTTTTAACTTTTAATTTATTTAGTACTTTCCTGAAATATCTATTAAACTGGATATTTTATAGACACTATTGGTGGTGACCCATTGAGTTGTACTCACACCCTACTCGGGCTGCCATTTGGTACCCAAGCAGATTTCATGGTTGCAGGTTTGGATAAGGGAAAAGGCCCTATCTCTGGGAGTTGAGTTGGGCTTGGGATGTGCATGGATAAGGATCTAGAATTAGTGTCAGGACCCATTTTGTGGATTCAACTATTTGTATTTATTTTGTGTTTTCTTCACTTATGGAACTATTAGCATAATATGACATATTTATCATTTGGTTTTGGTTTGTACCATGTTTGGGAAATGGTTGGTAGTGCATGTTTTTGGCTTATTGCTTATTGTTTCCTTTATTTCACATATTATCTACTATGGATTACTATGATAAAGAGGTTATAACCTCCCCACGTGACCCATTATACCCTCTCTACTAATTGGAAACCTCAGGCGTATGAGGAGGGGTGATTGAGGTCATTTGGAGAATTGGCTTAGAAAAATAGTTTGTACCTTTTGTGTTAAGGATGTTAAAAATTGGTATCATATTGGTTCTTTTCTATTTTCTTATTATTTGGTTATGGTAGACAAGAGATTAGGATGTGTCGGGTCTTGGAAATGAGCTCTTTCTTGGGAGTAACTAACCCATGAATGAGGGAAAATCCACGCACCCTAGGTGGGAATTGTTATTCTTGATGTGTGTTGTTATAGTTAATGATATTCCACCATTGGGTGATACACTTATTGTGTGATGTGAATGTTTTATGATATTTTTCTCATGGATGAAATGGCACAATGTTGTGCATTCATGCATCATTATTAGGAACCTAGGGAAATAGGTAACATGCATCATGGTAGGCACACACAGGAAGGGTGTGTAAGATATGAAGGGTATAATTCCTTTAATATTCCTTAAAAATCTTAAAAAATTAATGTATAATAAATATGATGTGGATGGGTAAATGGAAATAATGTTAAATAATTGTTAAATATTCTTGCTAAATGAAAAGTTAAGAATTAGTTAAAACGTTGGTTGTATCAATTTGTAAAAATATAAGTGTTCCCAAGTGAGGAAGATTTATGTTATGATGAAAAATGGTTCATAAAGGATGTAAAATGAAGACTTGTGACTATATAAGTTGGTTTACCCATGTTGACCATGACCTGCAGTAGGGATGGTTTAGGGTAGTGTTCTAAGTGTGATGATGTTTGTTGGAATAGTGTATGCATGATGAGAGTTTATGTCTACTAGAGATCTTTCTTTTGTGAAAACTGTGGATGTTTTATGTTAATTGTTCTGAGATGTGTGTTGGAATTGTGGAGAAATTCTACCACGGTGATGGGTGCCAATTGGTTTATAAGAAAATACCACCGAGAATGCTTCTCTAGTAGTGGATAAAGAAACCTCATCGATCTAGGATAACTAGGGGAGGAGTTCAGTGAGAAATTTTATCATTTTATTCAGATAATGGGATGAGACACATGATGTGTTATTCCAAGTATGTTTGATCTTACTAGAGATTTTAAATTTTAACACCCTCCAATTTTTGTTGGATAGGGTGGACTTGAGTTCCTAATATGTTGTAGGTTGGAACATGAAGGGACTCGAGAGATGGGTATCCCTGGTGTTGTGAACAGACCCGATGTTTGGATGGTTTGGGAAGTTATAGTGCCTTAATTTGGAGATCTTGGTGATTTTTAAGTGTTGAATAGAGGGGTGTTCCTTGTTGTACCTTTGGATAAGATGTGTCTTTGAGGTTGTGATATATCACATGATAACACAAATATGGTAACCATTATGGATTGTGATCAGGAAAGTTACATTGGGTTTTGGTTTCAATGTCTTAGTTCATGGTGCTAATAGTGGTGGTTATGTTATTATGGGCTTGGAACCTAGAGTAAATGTTTTCTTCAATGAGTTGGACGTAGTGTTTTGGGGTATGGTTAGTAGATCCACCCATGAGTGGTGACTTGTTAGAAGTTTGATGTATGTGGCCTATAGAAATAGCCTAGAAACTTGATACCCCTAACCCTAGATTGAGAATTCAATATCATTCGATCCTTGAGAATGAACCGTGAGTGTGGTAAGACATTTTTTTGAGTGCTCTTGGGTGTGTGAGGAAAAGGTGGATGTTTTGGATTTAGATAGGTGTGGGTTTGGCCTAAAGGGCCAAGTGGGAAGGTCAATGGTTTTGGGAGATGCGAGTCGAGTTATGAAAATGAGTTGAAAGTCATGGAGAAATTGAGGGTGACCTTGGGAGAGGTTATCCTAGTGTTTTAGGTGCCTTGAAATATGAATAATTTGATACGCTTCAAAGGTGTAATCGATGCATAATGAATACCATTGAGTTTCAGTAAATGGTATGGTTTTACCTTGTTTTAGAAAGTCACCTAAGTACTTGTAGTTGGTTGTAGGGTTGGTTTAGAAGAGTGATACCGTTTGGATATTAGACCCGTCTTGGTCACGTAGTTTGGCTAGTTTGTATGAATGGATTGGTTACTGGGTGAGATACTGAGAATGACTTGGGGCCAATGGGGATGATGTATTAGGAGACATGGTCAGGTGATTAAGAAAGTTTTGGGTTAGAATCTGGTTATTTTTGTCTTGTGTTATATAAATTTGGTCTTAGTGTTCAATTTCAGGAATGTGTGAGACGTTGAGGGCCCCTATGAGGTCCAGATGTGGGCACACACTGGTAAGGTGCGATACCAATTGGGAAGGGTGAACAAGTGACTTGGGATAAGTTCCTATCATTCTCTATGAAACTAAAGTGGGAAGTGTGTCTATGTGGGATACCATTGGGGTTTTATTGGTGAGGTGGACCATTGTGTTCCATTTGTTAACTTTTAGGGGAATTCTTGAAGAACTCGGGTGGTGTGGTGGTGCCAAAGGAAATGTTTGTTCATGACTGCTTGGTAAAGGGCCATAAAGCGTTGGTTATCCTTGGTTAGAAATCACACCTGAGCAGTGGTGGTTAAGTGCTGATGAGATGTGTGTGGGTAGGAAATACCAAGACTTTGGTAGGTCAAGATGTCCTATAGTGGGAGGTTATGTTAGTAGTAGATAAATTTTGGTGGTGTTCATCGATGACTTCTTAGCGTACTTCTAGCTAGTGATGATCATGACCAATATCTTAACATCATCCTGAGTATACTGATAAAGACTTGGATTTATGCCTAGAGACTTGAATGTGTTTGGTTGGATATGAGACATCATAGAGGTTATTCTCTTTGGGGTGGTATATGTGGATATGGATAGTGGGATGTTCACCATTGATCATTTATGGGTGAGGTACTCAAAATGGACCAGGTGTCGACGAATTCCCTAAGTGCCATTCTTAGAATCTAGGAATGAGTATTAGGTGACGTTTGTTTTTTTGTTATGGGAAAATATAGATGACCACATACAAGTTTTTAGGTTCATTTCATGATCAAAGAGTGAGCTATGGTGGTTGAAATTGCATGAGAAAAGTGGGGGGTAACGATACTCCTAAGGTTGGGAGTGACGAGTCATTACTAGGTGTGTGGAGCAGAGAGTGGAGTTGATGTGGTGGCATAAATATTCCAATGAGAAACCTTTGAGGTGTATGTTGGATTTCTCAGAGAGGTAAGGTGTACCTTGATTATGGTGGTTAATTTATCCAATCATTGGATTTGGTCTCAGGGTGGTTCTAAATGAAATTTGATATGCCTATATAAAATTCATTTCAGGGCATGGTGAGACATGAAAATAGTTTGTAGAAAGGGAGTTTGGGTTCTATAACTTCATCGAAAATTGGGCATGGACTTAGGTAGGTGTCTTTGGGTGACATTGGAATGTATTTAAGTGTGAAGGAACCATGGAAATGTGATGTAGTGTCATGACGACAATGAAGATGGGTGTTCTATGATGATTTGATCGGGGAAAACCCAACTCGGTTAGAATGTTGTACAAAAGTGATGAGTTGTAAACTGAATTTAGTGGAATCTTTGGGATGATAAGTGAATTTTTATAATGGAAATAGTTTTTGAGGAAGAACCTAGTCAACTTCAGTCTATGTAGAGATGATTAAGGTATTTGTGTTAGGGATATTAATGGGTGTGGTGAAGTACGATTATGTTTTGGAAGGTAGTGGATTCCTTGATGGTAGAGTTTACCGGATTCCAAGGAATGACCTTGGTAGGTGCATTAGATGATGGTGGTATGCCTTAAGTGATGAGGTTACATGGGTAGGTGTAGGGAATAACATGTCAATAGTGAAAAAATGGGTGTTTTGAGACAAGATATCTGGAATGGCATGACATGATAAACAAAGGAAAAATGTGGTAAGTTGTAAGACACCAATGGTTTGATGTTTTATGGAAAGTGCATTTTTAAAATGAAGTAAAACTTGAGAGAGGTCAAGTTTTTCTTAGTTTGAAATGGATGGTGGATGCATGTTCATTTTGGGTAGTTTTGACAGTAGGTATAAATGATAATTTTGGGTAGAGTCCTCATGGATGCCTAGGCATAGTGAGTTGGGAAACACATCGAGTATGTTGTGAAATCTGAGTTTAGTTTCTGGTGGAATTTTTCAATAATGGGGGTTTCAACTACCAGAATATGGTGATGGTGAGTTAAATTGCATGGTGGGGAGCACCATAGTAGGAAATGGGGTGGTTGATGATGTGAACAATGTTTTAGATTAGATGTAATTGAGTAAGTACCATTCTAAAGTTTTGTCCTTGACAACAAAAACTCACTCAAATATTGATTGGTTGAGTTCCCTGAGTGTTTTGTTAGTGTTTTGGATGTTCAGTTATGGAATGGGACCATCATTCCTCAAGTTTTAGATTAATGTAGTTCAGTAAATGTGGTTGAAAAAAATCGTGTGTTTCTTTGGTTGGTGTCGAGTTTGGGTCATCATTGGAGTTTTAAAAATGGGTAAATAATGGCACCAAGTAATTTGGGCCATGATTTGCAGAGAGTATAGATCCAATAGAGTTCCAATTGGATCTTTCATTATGGTATGATGTTGTGTGTGATGATTCATTATGTTTCAATTTATGAAGAATTTTCTGAGGCCTCCCTATGTATTTCTTGTGGTAAATGTTTGGTATGAGGTTGATGCGTCCTTTGAGGAGCATCCGGTTTGTGTTATGGATCATTATTATAAAGTCTTAAGGGGAAAGTCTGCGCCTTTGGTTTGAGTTTTGTGGTATCATGGTAATTTTTAGAAAGAGACTTGAGAGATGGATAAGGATATACACGCCTAGTGGTTTGATATTTTTTACTTTAGAAGACCAATAATGATTGGAAGTGTGGTTTGAGGACAATCCATTATAAGGTGGGGAGGTTGTATGATCCCAGACTTCATGGAGGCATGTCTCTATTTAAATATTGGTTTAATCCTCTTAAATTTTTTTAATGTAATGTTTTAAGAATGTATAAGGAGGCTTAGGGGTGTATCGTGGGTTCAGTACATGAAATAAATTGGGATTTGGACATCCTGTGCAAGTTTCATGGTTGGTGCATTGTTAGAGGTAATCGTGTGCACAAACCATGCTACCCAGGAGGTGGGGTGCATGGTTAAGTGAACTATGCAAAGGGGGAGGTCAAACCATGTGAACATGGATAGAGATATTTTGCACGGTTGGCACATGGTTTTTCAAATAGTGTGGTCTCCTCATATAACCATGTAATTTAGACCCCTCTTGGATAGAAGATGGAACAAGGTTGGCACACAGTTTGGAAAACCGTGCAACCAAACCATGTGCCCCATTTAAAAGGGTATTTTACCATTTCACCCCTTAGGATTTTAATATTTATCACTTGATTTATACCCTAATTTTCTCCTCTATCAACCCTAGTGATGACCCATTTCAACCAAGGCTTACCAAGGGTCTATATCATTTGATTCTAAGCCATTTAGAGCATCGTTGGGTGAAGATTGAAGCTCTGGGTGAGTCTAATGCTTCTCTTTGCTCTCTTTTCTAGATTAGGGATTTTTTCCTTATTCTTAAAAATCCCTAAAACCATCTTTTCATAGTAGATCTTAGGATGGGGATTCAAGGGATGCTTGAATCCAGATCTATGTCCAAGGTTAATCAAGTGTTTATCTATTAATTTGAGGTAGGTGGTCTACAATTTATATACCATAGTCTTGATGTCAATTTGTGCATGTGATCTTGTGTTATTGGTTTCTTATTATTGTGAATTTTATGGATTTAGTGAGATTTGGTAAAATAGTTGGCTAAATGATTAATTAAACCACTCATGATCCTTGAGGGATACATTGAGGATTAATATACTGGTTTAGGGCCACCCATGGGGTGTGGAATATTCACGAACATTAAAAATTGTAATGTTAATCATAGAGTTGATTTGTGTTTAATTATACCCCATGTTAAATATGGTGACATGTTATTTTGAATGACATATATACACTAATGGTAATTGTGTCTAGTTTTTAGCATGGCATAAGAGGTTGTTTTGTTTGATGTTAATGGGTTAAATTAGTTATGGATTGTGAAGGGTAATTGGTTGATTGTCTAAGGCATGTGAATGATAATTGGGTAAATTGGGTTAAGGTATGTAAATTAGAATGTGTAAATGGGTTAAGGCATGTGAATTTTTGAATATTTTAAATGAGTTAATGAATGGTAATTGTTGAATATGAGAAATGGGTTAAGGTATAAAAAAAGGAATTAGGTTAAATGGGATATTAAATGTAAATTGTAAATGTGCCGATGGGTTAGAGCTTGATGATGGTTTACATGTTGAATTAATATGAAATTTGAATAGTGTTTAATTGGTTAACATGGAATGAAAATGAAATTGATGTTAATGGAATTTTATTGATAATATGTCATAAGCGAGTGTTTGGAATAACATTGACAAGTTAATGAGAAATTAATTTTAAATGGTAAATATGTCATCAGGTTATGGAATGAGAATGATTTATATATTTAATGATTTATTAACGGTGATTTGTTTTATGTATTGTTGAATACAGTTTGTAAAATGGTATAAGTGGTAAATGGTTAATGACGTATGTACACATGGCTTGGTGGTTATGGGATATTGGACTTGAGTATCTATGCCTATGGTTTAGGTTAGAATGAGGCTCTAAACCCCACCCCATAATTAATGGGTTAGAAAAGGGGACTGAGGCCCTATTCCCCTAACAGTTTCATTTGATGAGACATCTTGGACTGAGGCTCCAAGGTAAGTGTGATGTATTTATTTATGAAATGTTTATCCCTAGTGAGATGGGGAACTTGAATTATTCTCTTATGAATAGTAATTTAATGGCTTAGGTCATAGTGAAAATGATGTAAATGACTAACCCTTGGAACAAGTGATGAACATGGATTAAGTGATTAAAATAGTTAAAGTGAATATGGATAAATAATGGAACTCAAGTTGTCTTATGTTTACCTCGCCATTTATTTATTACTTTCATGCAATATATGTTAGAAAAGATATTTTCTAAACACTGTTGTTGGTGGCCTATTGAGTTGTACTCACACCCTTCTTGGGCTACAATTGGGTAACCAAGTAGATTTCATGGTTGTAGGTCAGGACTAGGGAAATAACCCTATGCTTGGGAGTTGAGTTGGGCTTGGGATGTGCATGGATGAGGATCCAAACTTGGAGTTAGGACCAATTTTTGGGATTATGTTATTTGTATTTATTTTGTGTTTTCTTCACTTATGGAACTGTTAGCATGACATGGTATATTTATCATTTGGTTGTGGTTTGTACTCTATTTGGGAAATGGTTGGCAGTGCATTTTTCTAGATTGTTGCTTATTGTTTCCTTTATTTCAAATGTTATCTACTGTGTATTAATCTATTTAAGTGGGTATAGTGTCCCCATGTTACCCATTTTACCCTCAATTCTAGTTGGGAACCTCTGATATTTGGGGAGGTGTTCTGGAGGTCATGTGGTGACCCAGCTTCGGGCACTAGTTTAGCGGCTTTCGAGTTGAGGATGTTACAACCAAAACTACTCTATTTTCTCCCATCTTACTCAAAATTTCTCTCTATAAAGTGTTCTTGGATCTCATATGTGATAAAATGTCAACCTATAAATGAGATCGAACTCAGGTATTTATAGAAAACTCTCATTGAATAAGTACTCTGAAAAAACATAGATCCATCTGTTTAATCAACTCATGTGTGCATCATAGATAACACTGTATTTGGAAAACAATATTTTCAATACACTAAATATTTTTGATTTGATCATAATAAACACATGAAAATAGATATTTATGTTATTTTGATCATATTGGAATCAAAACCAAACCTGAATGGTTCTCAGAAGCTTGAGTAGATGATTCATCGACGTGGATGGAGAAACTTCAACACATGTAGAACACTCGAGCAAGGATAAGATTGAAGATGAGTTCAAAGTCAATCCAACAACTCATATATATCATATCTAATGGAACACATTATTTATATATTTTTAAATTGGAGTAACAATATCCATGAAAATAAAATCTCAAATTGAATTGGCCTTAGATCCTACAAGCCTTTTTAATACAAATCACATCCTCGGCTATCTAGAAATTAGTTACCGATCTCTCACAAATCACACTGGAACTGCCCCATGATGGTGCTACCATCTATTATCATGCCTCCACAGTGGTGGATTATCTTATTCATGAACCTATGTGGTCACACCTTTCACTCCTTACCCATGTTGCCCATGCTAGTTGGCTAGGCTGTTGACTTCCCACCTCAGTAGTGGTTGCAGTCCACCTAGGCTGGCTGGTGTGAGTAAGCCTAATTTTTGATATACACACCACTAAATTAATATCCCATATCCCATATGATTCCAATCCAAAATTATAATTTAAATACAACCTAAAATCTATTTTTATCATTATTAATGTAAAATTTTCTTACATTTTACATGGATTTTTTTGTTGTGAACAATGTGCATCCACATTTTAATAAGTATTGGAACTTAAGAATAGTTCTACAATCATCACATTAATGGTTGAGTATATTTTCATAACCATCCTCATTATCACTTCATTAAAAATGACATATTTATATCAAATACATATCAAATACATTCATAATTATTGATAACAAATTAAATTCAACTCAAAGGAAACTTCAAAATGTATTACATTCACATGAAATAAATTATGTGAATTAGGTTTTTTTATAAAGTAGTTTTACAAAAATATATTGAAAATACAAAATAACATAACTGGTATATCAATTTCAAAATAATAAATAAAATAGATAGGAAGTAAATCATTTTGGAAATATAAGATTTATAGAAGAAGAAAAAAGATACCCACACAACTGAACTCATTGATACATTAGAAATAGTGTAAAAGAAAGTTTGAGAAAAAGGAATTGAAGGAGTATCATACCTACACCTACCTAAAGAATAATAAGTGCACAAAAGGATAATTCATGTTTTTGAATTGTCATAATTTTAGAGGAAGCTCCATTTTGATTTTAGGAAGACACATACTCAACCCTCACCATCAAGGATTTGATTCCAAAAAACTTATGGAAAGAGAAACAAACAAACTTGGAAGGCCAATATCCTATCTACTTAGAGTTGAAGATGCACAAAGTTATACAATTTTTTGATTATCATGAAAAGAACTATGTTTCTATAAACTGTTAAAAATATTCCTAGAGATATGTGTAAAGATTAATAGAAGGTATTATGCCTTTAGTGAGGAGTGATTTAACCCAAAACATTGAAATTAAGTGTTCTTTGGTATGAAGTGAACACGAATGAACTTGTATCCATGTAACTAGTGAAGCATACTGTATCTTTACACATCGAAACATATTTAATGTGTGATCCTAATTAATAGAAATTTTCAGTGATCCAAGTATAATATTTGTGTTCTATGCATGATTTACTTTCTAGAATATCTGTATTTGTTTTAGTGATTGAAATATCAAAAGTTACAGGTTAAACATGTTTCCTAATAGCATGATAAAAATATCCTAAAAGAAAAACACCTGAGTAAAAGAATTTTTTTTATTTGGGATACACTCTAATCCCTCTTTTGTTGTCTCAGGTTACAATAAGTGGTATTATATCCAAAAGTTTATGATTTGGTGTTCAACCTATTTTTTCGATTGATATAATCTTGGGAAATTGATATATATTTTTATGGATCATTCATCTCTAAATGGAAAGATAAAATATCAATAGAATATGGGAAATATTAAATATAAAGAGAAGAATAAATTGGTGGGAGTTTTTAACCTTGAAGAAAAACTTAACGGGGATCTTGAAGATTTATATATTCAAAGAAAGAGAAACTGGAAGATTGGAGGATTGTTGAAATAGTCTTATGAGTATGGTGAAAAACTTAAAGCTTAACTTCCATAGAATTTATAGGTAGTTGAAGATCAAAATGAAATTCATAAACAAGTATAATTGAGTATAAAATTAGAAGAATAGGCTAAGGTGATCAAAATTTTAAGTGATTATATTAGAGAAAAAAATTATTAGATCGAGTCTCTTAAGGAGGAGGTTTCTATATTTAAAAGTATGACATTAAAGGATCCCTCATAAGCTGACTTATTTAGAAGAAAAAGTTTTAGAGGTTATAAAAATGAATATTAATCACATGTATAAAATGAAAAAACTAATGAATAAGAACTATACAAGGTTCAAATAAAGGGTGGTGAGGAAGAGCTTCAGAAAAGGATTGAAAATATGGAGAATCTATTAAAAGAATCTACTGACTCTATAACAAGTTTCTCAGGTTATTTCATTGAGAGATAAGTTTAAGGGGGTATGTATCCTTGATCAATAAATTGTTGATATGAATAGATGTAACACCCGAGATTTTTATGAGTAATATTTTGTTTTTATATCATCAAAGGAATCTTTCTCTACACACTTGTTTGGCTTACTTTACATGCAATCACGACCTTCCTCGATAGCTTGCGTCGTACGCAATACCGAGTTTCACTAAACAACGATATGCTATTAAAATATTATTAAAACTAGCCGTTATGAATAGTAATAATCACTTTTTAAAATTTTATAAATTTTATTTTTTAAAATGGACTTCATTTTTGGATTCGGAATACCGAAATTAGCCTAGGGTGAAATTTTGGTATTTTTCTGAAAACTTTCAATTTTTGATGAATAGTGAAACCACTAAGTGGTAGGTTAAAAACTGAATTTTGCATAAAACTTAATTTTACCGCTTCTGTGAATGGAATTTCGAAAATCCGAGAGACACGGTTAATATCAAGGACTAAAATGTGCTTCAATGAGATGAAAATAATTTTTTGGTGAATAGTAACTTTTTACTTTTTTTACCACGGTTAATAGTAAATAGGGTAACTAAGGGTAAATATGATATCAATATTACCCTAACACATGTCCTAATTCTATTGGACAAGTGTAATTCGACCAGAAACAAACTTAGGAATAAAATATGACCATTTAGGCCCACTTGGATTAGATTAGGACATTTATTATTAATTTATTTAAAGAAGGGTTAAAATAGTTAAAATCAAAGTTTAATAAGTAAATCATTTTTAATATGGGGTTATTCATAAGATAAATTCGATTGTAAATATTAATTAGAAATATAAAAAGATTTCCTACATGATGGTATTTTATTTGTAATTTTTAGACATCAAATAATTTAATTTATTTATGACACAAAGATGATGCAATAATTAACTTATTAATGAAATATTGACATAATTGATAATATAAATACCAAAATAAATGTAATTTAAGACTTTTTATGAATTCCACTAATTTTCTAGGTTACTATGATATATTAATGTTGATTTAATCAACTTGGTTTGAACATATAATTCTGTTATGACTTTCAAAAAAATCATATATCAAATAGTGTCAAAATTGACACAAAATAGTTTTTAAATCAAATATTATATTATTAATTGTTATTTTATTCCTAAAAATCTAAGGTTCGGCCAAATGACTTAGATAATGATATATATATTAATAATAAACAATTTGGGGTTCGTTTGGCATGTTATAGTAAGTGTATTAACCATATAGTGAAAGAAAACAAAAAGACATGGTAAAAGTTAAATTATTTAACTTAGAGTTAAATCTAATTGATAAGGTTAAAATAATACCCTAAACTTGTCTAAATCCTATTGGTTGATAGGATTTCGACCCTTCCCCACTTTAGCTTCAAAATAAGACCCTTTGGAACCATTATAAACTGATTTTGACTTTAATATAAAATAATATTTTGAGATATTCCTAAGGTGCCCCTCTCCTCCCTTATAAAAGGGCACCTACTCCCCCTCCTCCTCACACCAATTTGAGCACTCAAGCTCGGCCAACCCCTGCCATTTTCTCCTCTACACTTCCCTAGAATAATCCTAGAGGTCCTGGTATTCTCCAAAGACCAATCTTATTTCCTTAAGTGGAGGATTCAAAGAGGCGTTCCAAAGAAGAGGTAATATCCATTACCGATCTTTTCAATTTCTTTCTTCTTCAACTTATTCTTCTTTAGTTGTTTCATGATAAAGTAATAACATCAGTATTACTTACATACTGATATGTTATTATAAATATGAAACAACCCTAATTCACCTTCTATCCATCCTACGGAAAAATTAAATCACCGCGCGTGCGTACGTACGGAATACCGTCTCCACGCCGTGGTGTAATCTATTTTTCCACCATCACCTTACAAGGATGGGTATAATGGTGTAATGAGTAACTATATATGATTATTATGAAGTAATATTGATACTGAAATAATATATATATATACTCCAATACAATTCCACGATCATAGGAACGATATCATCACTCGTGCGTACGTACGGAATACCGTCTCCACGATGTGATGCGACTCGTTCTACATGATCTTCATTTCATAATGATTATATAAATGAATTGAATGAATGAATATGGTATATACTATACTAATACCATTCTGTAAATGAATTATCTATAACCTAAAGATAAGAATAAGAATTTATTCGACAAAACACGCATAAGAACAAAAAGTTATAAAGACCCGAGTAACAAGTAACAATGAAATATTACTAACAAGAAGCTAATAATATGACCATATATGATATCATATCAATATGTATGATTCTGGAATAAGTCAATAACATTATTTAAATCATTATACAGGAGCTTCGGACACGAACAAATCAAATCGGACCTAAGGTAAGGGAAATATCAAAATCTCATTTTTATCCGAGATTGTTTATTCGTAAGTATTTATTGGGGTGTATTTTATCATCCACATCCATGTTTCATAAAAATGTAATATTATTTCCATCCACCTACAATTTTTTAAATCCATTTTTACCCTTCGGTGAGTTTTTAGTAATATGTATGAAAGGAATCTTTTGTCGTACGAGGTACTTTTTGACTTTTCCGACAAAAGTACGAAGAATGTTTTTTTAACTTATACGGCATGAATGGATTTTTAAAACATTGTTTCCAAGAAGCTTCCTTTACAAGTTTTCAAGTTTATTTTTAATCAACTTCTTTTATTTTAAAGTTGTATGACATGTTATGAAAGGAAAGATGTTTTTGAAGAAGAAAGGATATTTTCCTCAAGAATGGAGTTCAAGTGTTTTATCAAAATTATTTTCCATCTAAGATAATAAAGGGTTCTGTTTTTATCCCTATTATTAAATTGATTTGTTCATGTTGTGATGGAATTATTTTTATGAATTCCTTTATCTTATATGAATTGATTTATGATGTCATGATGTTTCAAGAATCCCATTTTTGTTACATGTGTTATGCGATGATGTATGTTTTATGATTATGTGGCACACATAAGAAAGGATTCATTATAAGATGGGTGGGACCTATATCTCCCTCCAATGCATTGGGTAAAGATTTTATATCTCATGAGATAGACAGGGCTGGAACGGTAGGTTATACCGGTTCAGTGATACAGGACTGAAACGAGGAGTGAACTCGGTTCAGAAAGGGACTTTGTCCACTAAGATAGTCTTGGCAATGAGTCATGACTAAAAAGAAATAATTTTCCATGATTATGTGTGCATGCCACAAAGTTTCAAGTTTTATGTTATGATTATGGGGATCTCATTTTTACTTCTATGATTTATTCCATGTTAAGATATTATGATCTCTTTTGCAGGTTTTGATTTTCAAAAAGATATGATATGATTTTTATTTCCTTTATTTGCCCTTGCTGAGCATTTGAGCTCACCCTTTTATGTTTTCTTTTCCCCAGGTCAGGAAGATGGATATTAAGTAGAATATGCTAAAAGGGACCCTAGATATGATGAAATAAATGGGAGACACTGTAGAAGATTTATGAACCAGTTGTTTATGTTTCCCAGTTTCTAAAGACACTATACATATACGGTCCTTTGTGGTTTTGTCATATGTTGTAATAAGTGTGCTTCAATTTTGAAGTATTAACAATGTATATAAAGTATGGGTTGTTATAGTTGGTATCAAAGGAAAGGTATAGTCAACCTTTGGAAACTAGGATGTGAAAGCCTTAGTAAGAACCCTAAGGATAAGTCTAAGCATAGAACACAATCTTAGAAATGGCCATGAATAACCTAGGATAAGACCATAAGCATGAAAATTTTATTCTTGAATTATGTGGTTTCCTATTAGAATTAGTGTTGCTCACACTATTCTTCTTGGTTTTAGTCAATGGCTGGAACCCGAAGGAACCGTGTTAATGCGGAATGCGATGGGCAATGCAATGATTGTCCCCCTGAGCAACCAAACGATATGGGAGCTGGAATGAAAAATCTTGTAGCCATGGTCACACAACTTTCTCAAGCTATGAATCATGCAGGATTTCCAAACGAGCAAAGGAGGGAGCAACATTCTGTTGAATCCTTCATGAGGCAGCGTCCACCTTCTTTCAGCGGGTCTACTGATCCATTAGTTGCTGAACAATGGATTAGTACTACTGAAAAGATATTTTCAGTTCTTCAATGTTCTGAGCATGATAAAGTCATCCTAGCAGTGTATCGTTTGGAAGGAGATGCGGATCAATGGTGGAATCTTGTTAAGAATACGAGGCAAAGGGATGAAATTGAGTCTATGGAATGGGACGAGTTCAAGAACTTATTTTTCAATAAGTACTTCCCTCGTATTCTCTGAACAAAGATGGAGAAAGCGTTTCTTGAACTGAAGCAAAGGGATGATGAATCTGTTGGTACCTATGAAGCAAATTTTACAAGACTTGCAAGGTACACTTCTGGTATTATTATCCAACCTGAGAGTAAGATCGATCGATTCTTTAGTGGCTTAAAACCAAGTCTTCGAAGGGCGTTAGCCATAAGGGACTTCAATAGCTACGAGGAAATCGTTCGATGTGCTCTCAAAGTTGAGATGGAGATTGGAGTAACCCATCAGTCACATGGGTTTGATAAGAAGAGGAAGATGGAATTCAAAGAAAAATCTAAAGAGCACATGGAAAAGAAGATGAGATTTTCCTTATGCTCAAAGTGTGGAAAGAAACATGGAGGGAGTTGTCTTAAAGGGACAAGTAAATGTTTTAAATGTGGAAAGGAAGGTCACCGGGCATTTGAATGCCGTGATAATGGGAAGAAGATGTCTAATGATGCAAACAAAGGAAGGGATACACAGAATGAACCTACTACACTTCAATGTTTCAAGTGCAAGGAGATGGGGCATTATGCCAATCAATGCCCAAATCCAAGGGTTGATGATGATGGTCGATGTCAACAAACTCTTAAGGCTAAAGACAAAGGAAAGTCACATGCAATTTCTATCAGCGATGTGGAGTACCATAACGATGTGGTGAAAGGTACACTTACCATCCACTCTAAAGTAGCAAATGTTTTATTTGATTCTGGATCCACCCATTCTTTTATTTCTTAAAAATTTTCTAAGGGTATCACCGTACTACCTCAACAATTAGATGTTGAGTTAGCTGTGACAACACCTAATGGAACAACAGTCGCATCAAAAGTTTATAATTCTTCTCCGATCGAAGTTTGTGGGAAAGTGCTTCCTGCAAATCTTGTGATCCTTCCTTTAGTGGAATTTGATGTGATTCTTGGCATGGATTGGCTTTCTCTACATGGAGCTCATATCAATTTCCAAAGAAGGGAAGTCACATTTCATATTCCAGATCAATCTACGATCGTATACCAATGCAAGGATGAACATAACCTTCCAGTGGAAATTTCTTCCATCTTATGGGTATTGATTCCACTAAATGAAGGTTATTTATCTCAAATGGTTGGTGAGAAACTCACGATTAAGAATATGCCCATTGTACGGGAGTTTGATGATGTCTTTCCAGAGGAATTTCCGGGTCTTCCACCAAATCGTGAAGTTGAGTTTTCAATAGAACTCGTACCGGGTGCTTTGCCTATTTCAAAGACACCTTATAGAATGGCCCCAATTGAGTTGCAAGAATTGAAGAAGCAACTCCAAGAGAATCTTGATAAGGGATTCATACGCCCTAGTGCGTCACCTTGGGGAGCACCTGTTCTATTTGTTAAGAAGAAAGATGGATCAATGAGACTTTTCATTGATTATCGAGAACTTAACAAGATCACTATCAAGAAAAAATATCCTCTCCCACGCATTGATGACTTATTTGACCAACTACGCGGAGCTCAATACTTTTCCAAGATTGATCTTCGTTCAGGGTATCATCAATTAAGGGTCAAAAGGGAGGATATACCAAAGACGGCTTTCCGTACAAGGTATGGACACTATGAATTTATAGTGATGCCATTTGGTCTTACTAATGCCCCTGCTATCTTCATGGATCTAATGAATAGAGTCTTTAGAGACTATCTTGATCAATTTGTGGTAGTCTTTATAGACGATATTCTTGTCTATTCAAAGAGCAAGGAAGAGCATGAAGATCACTTGAGAATTATATTGAAGACCCTGAAAAAGGAGAAGCTTTATGCCAAATTTACCAAGTGTGAATTTTGGCTTCAAAAAGTTGCATTTTTGGGTCATATAATATCAAAAGAGGGGATATCTGTGGATCCAGCAAAAACAGAGGTTATCGAAAGATGGTCAAGACCAACAACAGTAACTGAGATCCGAATTTTTCTTCGTTTGGCTGGATATTATCGACGTTTTGTAAAAGATTTTTCACGATTATCTAATCCACTCACCAAGTTGACTCGGAAAGGAGTTAAGTTTGTCTGGACAGAGGAATGTGAAGAGAATTTCAAGGAGTTGAAAAGAAGGTTATCCAGTGCACCTGTGCTCACACTGCCTTGTAGTGGAGAAAGGTTTGTGATCTACAGTGATGCATCCAAGAAGGGATTGGGGTGTGTTCTTATGCAAAATGATATGGTGATAGCTTATGCCTCACGACAGTTGAAAATCCATGAGCAAAATTACCCAACACATGATTTGGAGTTGGCTGCAGTAATCTTTGCATTAAAGATTTGGAGGCATTACCTTTATGGTGAAAGGTGTGATATTTATACTGATCATAAAAGTTTAAAGTATATTTTCACACAAAAGGAGTTGAATATGCGTCAAAGAAGATGGTTGGAGATAATTAAGGATTATGACTGCTCAATCCATTACCACCCTGGGAAAGAAAACAAGGTGGCAGATGCATTAAGTCGACAAGACCATGCTAGTTTATCCATGATGAGGATCACAAAAGATCCAATATTTATGGATTTACAAAGGATGGATCTTGGAATTATAATGGAAGGGGAAAAATCTTATCTTTCTCAAATGAATGTTCAACCATCTATACATGTGAAGATTAAAGAGGCACAGAAAGAAGATGTCGAGTTACAAAAGAAGGTGAGAAATGTTCCTGAATTCAACCTTGATTGTGATGGGATAATAAAGTTCAGGAATCGGGTTTGTGTTCCTCCCATCCCCGAATTAAAGAAGGAGCTGCTGGATGAGGCTCATAGTTCATCATTCTCTATTCATCCTAGAAGCACGAAGATGTATAGGGACCTGAAAGAGTACTTCTGGTGGGATGGCCTGAAAAGAGATGTTGCTGAATATGTCTCTCGATGCTTGGTTTGTCAACAAGTTAAAGCTGAGAGACAGAAGTCTAAGGGGATGTTACAACCATTACCCGTACCCGAATGGAAATGGGAAAACATCACTATGGACTTTGTCACAGGACTTCCTAAAACATCCAAAGGCAATAATGCTATCTGGGTCATAGTTGATCGTCTTACAAAGTCTGCACACTTCATTGCTATTAGAGAGGATTTCTCTCTAGATCAGCTTTCCAGGATATATGTAAAGGAAGTGGTAAGATTGCATGGAGTACCACTTTCTATTATATCTGATCAGGATCTGAGATTTAACTCGAAGTTCTGGTGAAGTCTTCAGCATACTCTGGATACAGAGTTGAGTTTCAGCACTGCTTATCATCCCCAGACAGACGGTCAGTCTGAGAGAACAATTCAAACCCTATAAGATATGTTGAGAGCTTTCTCTATGGATTTCAAATGAGGTTGGGATCAACACCTACCTTTGGTGGAATTTTCTTATAATAATAGCTTTCACTCTAGTATTCAGATGGCTCCTTATGAAGCTCTCTATGGAAAGAAATGCAGGACTCCAACTTGCTGGGATGAAGTTGGGTAAAGAAAGCTATTAGGACCTGATCTCGTTGATGAAATGGCAGAAAAGGTCAGATCTATTCAACAACACATAAGAGAAGCTCAGAGTCGACACAAAAGTTATGCCTACAACCGAAGAAAAGACCTAGAGTTTGAAGTGGGTGATAAAGTGTTCTTACGAATATCTCCCTGGAAGAGGGTTATGAGATTTGGAAAGAAGGGGAAGTTGAGCCCTAGATATATCGGTCCTTTCGAAATACTGGATCGTGTTGGGAAGGTAGCTTACCGATTGGCGCTTCCACCGAATCTCTCTCAAGTTCACGATGTGTTCCACGTATCTCTCCTGAGAAAGTACATACCAGATCCTTCACATGTACTCAGCTCAGAAGTTGTACCGCTGGAGCAAGATCTTTCTTATGAAGAACAACCGATAGAGATTCTGGATCGTAGAGAAAAAGTCCTACGAAACAAGACCACTCGCTTGGTGAAGGTTTTATGGAGGAACCACCAACTTGAAGAAGCTACATGGGAGCTTGAGGATATGATGAGGGAGAAGTATCCTCATCTGTTTGTTACAAAGTGACGAATTTCGAGGGCGAAATTCTTTTTAAGGGGGGTAGAATGTAACACCCGAGATTTTTATGAGTAATATTTTGTTTTTATATCATCAAAGGAATCTTTCTCTACACACTTGTTTGGCTTACTTTACACGCAATCACGACCTTCCTCGATAGCTTGCGTCGTACGCAATACCGAGTTTCACTAAACAACGATATGCTATTAAAATATTATTAAAACTAGCTGTTATGAATAGTAATAACCACTTTTTGAAATTTTATAAATTTTATTTTTCAAAATGGACTTCATTTTTGGATTCGGAATACCGAAATTAGCCTAGGGTGAAATTTTGGTATTTTTCTGAAAACTTTCAATTTTTGATGAATAGTGAAACCACTAAGTGGTAGGTTAAAAACTGAATTTTGCATAAAACTTAATTTTACCGCTTCTGTGAATGGAATTTCGAAAATCCGAGAGACACGGTTAATATCAAGGACTAAAATGTGGTTCAATGAGATGAAAATAATTTTTTGGTGAATAGTAACTTTTTACTTTTTTTACCACGGTTAATAGTAAATAGGGTAACTAAGGGTAAATATGATATCAATATTACCCTAAAACATGTCCTAATTCTATTGGAAAAGTGTAATTCGACCAAAAACAAACTTAGGAATAAAATATGACCATTTAGGCCCACTTGGATTAGATTAGGACATTTATTATTAATTTATTTAAAGAAGGGTTAAAATAGTTAAAATCAAAGTTTAATAAGTAAATCATTTTTAATATGGGGTTATTCATAAGATAAATTCGATTGTAAATATTAATTAGAAATCTAAAAAGATTTCCTACATGATGGTATTTTATTTGTAATTTTTAGACATCAAATAATTTAATTTATTTATGACACAAAGATGATGCCATAATTAACTTATTAATGAAATATTGACATAATTGATAATATAAATACCAAAATAAATGTAATTTAAGACTTTTTATGAATTCCACTAATTTTCTAGGTTACTATGATATATTAATGTTGATTTAATCAACTTGGTTTGAACATATAATTCTGTTATGACTTTCACAAAAATCATATATCAAATAGTGTCAAAATTGACACAAAATAGTTTTTAAATCAAATATTATATTATTAATTGTTATTTTATTCCTAAAAATCTAAGGTTAGGCCAAATGACTTAGATAAGGATATATATATTAATAATAAACAATTTGGGGTTCGTTTGGCATGTTATAGTAAGTGTATTAACCATATAGTGAAAGAAAACAAAAAGACATGGTAAAAGTTAAATTATTTAACTTAGAGTTAAATCTAATTGATAAGGTTAAAATAATACCCTAAACTTGTCTAAATCCTATTGGTTGATAGGATTTAGACCCTTCCCCACTTTAGCTTCGAAATAAGACCCTTTGGAACCATTATAAACCGATTTTGACTTTAATATAAAATAATATTTTGAGATATTCCTAAGGTGCCCCTCTCCTCCCTTATAAAAGGGCACCTCCTCCCTCTCCTCCTCACACCAATTTGAGCACTCAAGCTCGGCCAACCCCTGCCATTTTCTCCTCTCCACTTCCCTATAATAATCCTAGAGGTCCTGGTCTTCTCCAAAGACCAATCTTAGTTCCTTAAGTGGAGGATTCAAAGAGGCGTTCCAAAGAAGAGGTAATATCCATTACCGATCTTTTCAATTTCTTTCTTCTTCAACTTCTTATTCTTTAGTTGTTTCATGATAAAGTAATAACATCAGTATTACTTACATACTGATATGTTATTATAAATATGAAACAACCCTAATTCACCTTCTATCCATCCTACGGAAAAATGAAATCACCGCGCGTGCGTACGTACGGAATACCGTCTCCACGCCGTGGTGTAATCTATTTTTCCACCATCACCTTACAAGGATGGGTATAATGGTGTAATGAGTAACTATATATGATTATTATGAAGTAATATTGATACTGAAATAATATATATATATACTCCAATACAATTCCACGATCATAGGAACGATATCATCACTCGTGCGTACGTACGGAATACCGTCTCCACGATGTGATGCGACTCGTTCTACATGATCTTCATTTCATAATGATTATATAAATGAATTGAATGAATGAATATGGTATATAATACACTAATACCATTCTGTAAATGAATTATCTATAACCTAAAGATAAGAATAAGAATTTATTCGACAAAACATGCATAAGAACAAAAAGTTATAAAGACCCGAGTAACAAGTAACAATGAAATATTACTAACAAGAAACTAATAATATGACCATATATGATATCATATCAATATGTATGATTCTGGAATAAGTCAATAACATTATTTAAACCATTATACAGGAGCTTCGGACACGAACAAAGCAAATCGGACCTAAGGTAAGGGAAATATCAAAATCTCATTTTTATCCGAGATTGTTTATTCGTAAGTATTTATTGGAGTGTATTTTATCATCCACATCCATGTTTCATCAAAATGTAATATTATTTCCATCCACCTACAATTTTTTAAATCCATTTTTACCCTTCGGTGAGTTTTTAGTAATATGTATGAAAGGAATCTTTTGTCGTACGAGGTACTTTTTGACTTTTCTGACAAAAGTACGAAGAATGTTTTTTTAACTTATACGGCATGAATGGATTTTTAAAACATTGTTTCCAAGAAGCTTCCTTTACAAGTTTTCAAGTTTATTTTTAATCAAATTCTTTTATTTTAAAGTTGTATGACATGTTATGAAAGGAAAGATGTTTTTGAAGAAGAAAGGATATTTTCCTCAAGAATGGAGTTCAAGTGTTTTATCAAAATTATTTTCCATCTAAGATAATAAAGGGTTCTGTTTTTATCCCTATTATTAAATTGATTTGTTCATGTTGTGATGTAATTATTTTTATGAATTCCTTTATCTTATATGAATTGATTTATGATGTCATGATGTTTCAAGAATCCCATTTTTGTTACATGTGTTATGCGATGATGTATGTTTTATGATTATGTGGCACACATAAGAAAGGATTCATTATAAGATGGGTGGGACCTATATCTCCCTCCAATGCATTGGGTAAAGATTTTATATCTCATGAGATAGACAGGGCTGGAACGGTAGGTTATACCGGTTCAGTGATACAGGACTGAAACGAGGAGTGAACTCGGTTCAGAAAGGGACTTTGTCCACTAAGATAGTCTTGGCAATGAGTCATGACTAACAAGAAATGATTTTCCATGATTATGTGTGCATGCCACAAAGTTTCAAGTTTTATGTTATGATTATGAGGATCTCATTTTCACTTCTATTATTTATTCCATGTTAAGATATTATGATCTCTTTTGCAGGTTTTGATTTTCAAAAAGATATGATATGATTTTTATTTCCTTTATTTTCCCTTGCTGAGCATTTGAGCTCACCCTTTTATGTTTTCTTTTCCCCAGGTCAGGAAGATGGATATTAAGTAGAATATGCTAAAAGGGACCCTAGATATGATGAAATAAATGGGAGACACTGTAGAAGATTTATGAACCAGTTGTTTATGTTTCCCAGTTTCTAAAGACACTATACCTATACGGTCCTTTGTGGTTTTGTCATATGTTGTAATAAGTGTGCTTCAATTTTGAAGTATTAACAATGTATATAAAGTATGGGTCGTTATAATAGAGATGAAGGTGAATCCTTAATCAATATTTTTGAAGAAATTGTGATAGTAGTGGAAGGATCATTGAAATTAAGAATCATAGTCAAGAATTCCCATCTAAATGTTCTTGAAAAAATGATTAAATATCTTGATGGTTCTTTAGAATATTTACAAGAAGAAAGGGAAAAATAGTAAAAGTTTCATAAAATAAAGTATAAAGTCAAAATAATATCTTTAATTGATGAAATAGATCAATGAAACTTGAAATGTTTCTATTTAAAGTTTAAGTTAAAAAAACTGAATACAAATTTTTAGAAAATACAAAAAATCAGTATGGATTTTCTATGTCATGAAGAAAAACAAAGGAGAGTCATAAAGCCCAAATACCATATATTGTGAGAAAATTAGGTTTTTGGTTTGATGTGTCATTATCCAAAGAATCTAAAAATCCCACCCTAAATTACAAAAATGATATAAGAGTAGTTTAAAAAGATAAAAAAAAAGTTAGTGTGAGAATAAGGAATTTGAATCAAACAAGTGGATGAAAAGAATGAAATATGAAAACATGTATTTTTATTATAGAATGAATAATCATACAGTAAGATTTTATTGAGATTTTATTTAGTTTATTGATGATTGTTAAATGAGAGGGTTATCAAAATTATCCAAACCATAAAAAAGGTAACTAAAAAGTGTTATTTTGGGGAATAATGAGACACACAATGAATGTGTGTTTATAATCCCAAAGGATCAAAGGAATAATACAAACTAATACATCAATATCTTATCCGAGAAATTACTACATGAGGTATTCTTTTAATGGGATATTTTTTGAATGTGTTAACCATAGGCATAAATAAAGGATTTATAACCGAAAATCAGATGAAAGTGTCATTGGAAATACCTTCATTCCTATGAAAATTAAAAAAAATATTACATTGAAATAAAATCTATTAAGGCCCTACTATTGGTGGTGGGGTGGTAAGGGTTTTTTTTGGGGGGGGGGGCAGGTCATGGGGTCAAGTCCCCAGGCTTGCGATTTACTGTAATTTTCTTCCTTGCATTGTGTTCCATGGTGAATGATGTAATTGACCTAGTATAAAATCTATTAAATTAGAAAACATATTTACTGATTTGAAGGAGAAAATGGATCTCAATAAAAGGGGAACCATACACCAATGATGGTGTACACACAACAATCCTAATAGAGAAAGAGAAGACAAATCTAGAAGATAAATGAAGAAGTTGTTCTGTTTATGAGAAATATAGGTGAACATGTCAAGAAAGGATCACTAAGGAAAAAAAGCCTGAAGTGACTCTAATAATAATAAAATAGAGAAGACTTGAGGCATTACTTAGTTATTTCACAAACCATACCACAATTCAAGATATGAAGGTTGGTGTAAGAGTCCTCATATCATGGAGAAATCATGATGGAGGATGAAAACAAAATTCATCATTATAGGAAACATGTACTAGTGAGTTTAGACTCACTACTAAGATGGATCCCAAGCCAGAGAATATGTAGAATTCTAAAGTTCACACCAAGAGTGAAATTTGTAAAAGTTTAATTTCAAGAACAACCACTATCAAGGATTGGAATTAATATAGAATCACTAGGTTGGTTCATAAAGACTAACCACACTCCTCAACTCGAGGATGTCAGAGGTGCTCGTCTACCCATGAATTTAAATGTTTATATTATTCATTGAAATAAGTACAAAATCAAGGTAAATATATGATCCCTAGGTTTTCATGTTCTGAAAATAAAATAAGATTATCAACAACCAGTTCTCCATACTAAAAAATTATCTCAAAATAAAGAGTCAAGAGTTAAAAGCATTTAGTAGGGGGGTTGGTTGGTGATGAGCACTCAAAGGTTCCTCAAACTCATTTGTAAGTTTCACTATAAAGATAAAAAAATCATGATATATCAAATGATATCAATTTATATAATATATGGTATGTCTCATACACTTTTTTCATTATTGATTAACCACTAATGGCTTGGTGTAAGCGTATTTGAGATCACATGAGTTTTGATTATTCATATTGTAAGTGTTTATTGAAAATAAAATGAGTGATATTAAAAATGTAAGTTTTTTTAATAAAGAATCTTGTTTTATATACTTTGTTTTGACTCTGTAGGATTATAGGTTTTTTTAACATATAATTAATAAGTGGAGAAATTCACTCATTGGAATATTTAAAGTAGTATGGAACTTTTTTATGAAATTGGGTTGGAAGTTAGGGTGGAAATAAAAGTGGGATGAAATAAGTTTATAAGATTTGATGATATTAAACATATATATTTAAATGGACTTATGAGGTAAGAAATATGGGGATCATAGTCTCTCTTATTTTGGAATTCTTGGGGATGTGATAAGGTAATGATTTCTCTTCAAAATTTCAGTTCAAGAAGTATGTAGAAATAAGGTGAGTGAAGATGATAGATATATCCCTATAATTATCCAAATAAGGAGAATGTGAAACTTTATATTTTATTGAAAATAGGGGATATGGAAGAGTAATGAACCTAAAACTAATATCCAGTTTTGAATAAGTTGGAGATATAAGAAGAATATGGATTTTACATTATATTGTCAACAAAATTAAAAGGGGGGAATTATTCAACCATAAGTTTATAAGTTGGATTTGTTGAAAATATTTTCTAAGGTATGAATGGATTTGTTGAATGAGTTTCATGGAATTATTAGTCTTGATGATATAGAAGAATTTGTATTTGTATGTGCTAAAAAGGAAAAAAACTATATATGTATAACTGTTTTATTTTGGAAAAGTTTTGGTTTAGGAGTTAATAATAACTCAGGAAGCCTACCATCATTAATGGTGGTTAAAATAAAGGGTTCCAACTAAGAGTGGCTATAAAAAAAGAATATAGCTGGTGTGAGTTGGCACTATCAAGAGCATTATGAGGCAACACTGCTAGGGGAAAATCCACCATGTGGGGTGGCAAGAAAGACCCATTGAGTAAGGAAAATCTAAGGTAATTATTGATGAATTTTTATAATGCTTATATAAATACACCAAGTGAAAATACAAGGAAATTTTTAACATGGGATTGAAGATAAGTAGGAACTATTTATATATTAAAAATGAGTGTTGTTTACTGATATGATGGTGTTATGATCATTATTATCCTCCAAACCTAGACCATGAAAGTTGAGCTCTATCCTGAATAAGGGAAGACAACACCATAAGGTTCATTGGAAGTTGTATGATTTGATGGTCCGAGCCGAATAAGGATAGATTTCCACATGTTACTTAAGAATTGTATAAAATAAGTTTATATTAGTGAGAATCTTCACGATTATTCATTTCATGCAGTAGTCATAACTATTATAATTTGGAGATAATTCAGTCAAAATGGAGAAGAAAAGGCTAAAAGCAAAATCATGGACAAAAAGGACTAAAAATGTGTGTGTTTGTGAAACTTATGTGATGTATGTTTCATTAGTTTGAGCTAAGCACATGCATGCTAGAGTGAATTCAAATTTTTTTCAAAATCACAACACCATATTTTTTTGAGTTGCATTGAAAAATGGGTGGCCAATAACATTTTTTGGAAGAACACATGCGTGATCATGAAATCGATGTTGCCTATAAATATCCTAGACTAAATCATTTATATATGATGTAGGACATAATGAAAATTAGAGTAGTGGAGGAAGATTTTGAGAAGGAAGTGATATCTCTATTCATGTAAATATTATAATGGAGTGTTACTATATTAAATATTGTCTAATTGTCACATGAAGGAACTCATACACGAACCAGCTGTGTGAAGTAGAGTTTGAGAACTCAATGTAGTGTACATGAGCTACATGAATTCCATAAAAATTATGTTTTTATAAATAAAGTCCCATGTATAAAAATTCGTGTGATGTAGTGGTGAATAAAGAGTGTATAGATGCACTTGTGAAAAGTAAGTGTATGAAGGAAAAGCTGAGAACATTCTATGATTTATGTTTTCATGAAGGTTGTACCCCACACATGAATTGTATGAAGTACACACAACGATTTACCCCCACATAAATATAGTACAATGAACCAAGAGTTTCACAATTCACATGTAATGTATTACATTCACATGAAAATATTTATGTGAATTAGGGTTTCTAATAATGAAATATTTTATGATGCATTTCATTTTAAATAAATTCAATCTATTCGATAGCTTGTGATACACGTAACCCCAAGTCTAAATGAACCGCGATACAATATATCATTATAAAATAACTGTTAAATTGGTGGGTACAAATAGGAATAACTAAATTATGAAAATTATATTGTTTAAACATTTATAAAATAAATTTATTGGTTATCAATTTATTATAAATTAAAATAAAAATCTTCTAAAAGTAACAAAAATGTCCTTTTGAAAATCTACTTCTATGCACCCAATGTGTTTTTATTTTAATAAATTAAATTAAACACTATTGGTGAATAATTTTATTGAAATTTATATATTACATATTCAATAAAATATTTTATAATTTATCAAATTTTATTTTTCTAGACACGGAAGAATAATAAATCCAGTTTTATGCTTAAAAACTGTGTTTTTCTAAAAAGTGGCTTCGTCATGTTTTACACACTTATTTTAAAATTAAAATTAATTTTTTTTAGAAAATTTATTTGAAAAAAAGAAATTAATTTTTAAAATAAACATTTAAAAATTATCTTAGAGTGAATTTTTAATAATTTTCTAAAAATATTAATTTTTCGATGAATAGTGAAAATACTGAATTTTATTAAAAACTATCTTTTCATTTAATGAATTTAGAAAGTTAAATTTAGTTTTAAAATAGTGTTAAAAGAAAAATTAGAAAAAATATATTATTATTAATTCAATTTAGTTCATTTGAGTCAATTTTATGTTGAGTTTTGACATAAATACTTTTTATACTTATGAAAAATTTTTCTTTGAAAAAACCCCTTTTCATCGCATTTGCAAGTTTAATTTTAAATTACATTATGAGAAATATATGAATTGAATTTGGAAAAATGGATTAAATATTTTTAATAATAATAATTAATATTATATAACAAGTTCAACTTATTTTTTGGTCAAAATGAATAGTAAAAATAGTAAAAATCTGTTTCCACGGTTAAAGTTAAAACAAGTTTACCGAGGGGTTAATCTGTAAAGATAAGTGTTAAAATGGATTAAAAAATTGTTTTTAACCCATTTTTTGGTTTTATTTTAAACTTTAACATATAAAAATATAATATTAGCTATTTTGGATCCATTTTTCCAAAAAAAGTGACTTGACATTATTTTAAAACTTTGAAAGATTACAAGTGTGCCACTCACTACAATTATTAAAAAAACCTCATACCCTCACTTATTCACACCTATTAAGAAATTTATCTTGAAAAAACCCTAAAAAATTCTCCCCGAAAAATTCTTATCCATTATCTAGAGCTACCGTTCTTTGTAAAATACCAACCTCAGGGTCCTTAATAAGAGATCCAAAGGAGGTTTTTCTAAGTGAAGGTAATTATATTCACCGAGATATTTCTTTTTAACTTATTATTTTAGACCATTAAATTATGTATTAATACTTAAAATATAATAGCAACAATATCTACCATATAATTTTATTTTATTTACTATATCCATTTCCTCTTCCATTAAATGGGAAATGAAATCATCGATTTTGCGTATGGAGGTGTACCACCACGTGAACCAATGTAATTTGTTTTCCATCACCACCTCTCCCATATGGATATCATGATGGATTTAAAGTATATATATGATATTTATTAAATAATTTTATTTAATTAATTATAATATCACATTTAATTTCTTATCTTCTAATGTTTTTGAAAATGATAACATCACTCGTGCGTACGTGTGGACAACCGCCTTCATGAAGCGATGTGATTCATTTTTTATTTCCACTTTACATGGATGGTAATAAGGATATATTTAATGAATATTATATATATATATATATATATGATATTATAATTATTATTTAAATGTGAACTAATATTTACCTTTCTTTGGTTCCATCCATCAAAAAGTGAAAACAATGTTCATACGTATGCACAACTTACCGTCTCCATGAACGGTGTAATTGAATTTTCCATCTATAAATTTTATGAATGAATATATATATATATATAATTTATATATATGATATTTATATCATTATTAAAATTATAAATATAATGTATCCATGATGAAATAACAAGTACTAAAACTACCGAACTAAAACATACAAGAAAAATGAAGTAGTTATCACCTGGAACAATAATTTTAATAAACAAAGTTCAATAAAAGGGTGATAAAATGTTATAAGTAAATAATATATGGTATTATATATATTATTATGGTTCTGTAATAGATTTATAATAACTTTATATTTATTATTCATGAGGTTAAAATACATACGAAGGAAGTCAGACTTGAGGTAATGGTTTATGTAACACTCTCATTGTTTATCAGGATTGTTTGTGATTAAGTTTTCAATGATAAAATATTATGATATAACTATTGATAAACTCATTAAGTTTCTCTAGATATATTTATTTTTTAATATTACATGTTTTCCTTTCATTTTCTTCTCTTCAAGTACTTAAGAGATCGAAAGAACAATTTTATGAAAAGCTAAATTTATTTCTTTTTCCAGTCGAAAATATTTTTTCTTCCATATGTATATTTTCTAAAAAAAATTTCAAGAATTTTTTTAATATTATATTATTATTGTTTAAATTAATTTTTACCCCTGATTTAATTTTTATAAAATGGTTTAAAAGGAATATTTTTTGTATTTTCTTAATAAGTTACATTTTAACTTTTTACAAAAGTGTGAAAGGAATGTTTTATTTTAACTTATGTGGTATGAATGAAATTTCCCATCGTAATAACCAATAAAATATTTTAATATTACTTTACAAGTTTTCAAATTTATTTTCAAATAAAATTTTTTCCTTAATATTTGGGAAAATTTTAGATTTTAAATAAGTGATTTTAAAATGAAAAGGGTATTTCCCCCAAAGAATATTCCAGTGAATCTTTTAAAGGAATTTTCATCTATGATAAAATCATTTGATGATAATTATGTTTTTATGGGTATATGATCCCATAATACCATCCTTATTCTTTTTTCTAGGTGGTTTTTTATTATGATTATATGATGTTTTTGAAACTTATTTGTTTTCTATGGGTTATGCTATGATCGAATGTTTTTGAAACCTATTTCTTTTTGCACACATTCTGATATGATGAATGTTTTCTAATATTATGGAACACATATGTATTATTTTAATTATGTGATGGGTGGGACTAAAATTATAATTAGTTGGGTAAATATAGATATCTCATGTGATAAATAGTACTAGAATGGGGAGTGACCCCAATTCAGTAAGGGACTCTGTCAACTATGATAGTCTTGGGAGCAAACCTTGACTACTACAATGGTTTGGAGAGTGAATCGAATCCACTATGATAGTATTTTAAGTTATCCTTGGATTCTAAGGAAATTATTTTCTATACTTATATGTATTCCAAAAACTTATGTCTTATTCCAATGTTATGATCTCATGGATCATGTTCTTTTATTCCTTTATAATTAATTTCTTATGAACTGTTAAGATTTATCCCATGACTTAATATGATAATCTATGATATATATGGTATTGTTTTCAAATGATATTATCATGTTCTCATACCCTTATTCTCATGTTATGTTTAAGTGATAATTGATATCTCCATTGTTTAACCTTACTGAGCATATAATATTACCCTTTCTTATGTTTCCTTTTCCATAGGTTATGAAGAAATATATTATTTATGATATGTCTAAGAAGGATGGTAGTTATAAAGAACTTAATGGAAGATGATATAGTTCACTTATGAACTAGTTTTTTATATATCCAATTTTCCAAAGATACTATACCTATATGATTCTGGAATGGATCATTATGTTATATAATGAATATTTATATAATAAGTTTTAATATCTATGTATGAAAAGTATGGGTTGCTATAGGGTTTGTGTGATGTAGTTTCACAAATCTATATTGAAAACATTTAATGACTAAATTTTTATATCAATTTCAGAATAAGAAATAAAAGATAAGGGAAGAAAAATATATTGATAATATACAATTTAGAGAAGAATGAAAAAGAGGCTTACATAGTAGAACTCATTGATACATTTAGAATAGTGTTAGAGAAATCTTGAGAAAAAGAAGGGGAAAGAGTATCATCACCACACCTAGCTTAAGATGAAGTAGTGTACAAATGGATAATTCTCTTTTTGGAATTATCATAATCTTAAGGGGAATTTCTTCTATGATTCGAGGGAGACACATACTCAAACCTCACCCTTGAGGAATTTATTCCATTATGTTTTTGGAAGGAGAACATAGAAAACTTGTAAGGCCAACCACATATCTACCCGGAGTTGTAGATACACAATGTTATTCACTTTTTGATTATCATGTAGATACCCACATGTCTATAAATTATTGAAGATATCTCTGGAGTAGTGCATAGAGGTGAAAAGAAGGAACAACACCTTGGATGAGGATTAATAAAACCCAAAACATTATAAAGAAGTGTTCTGTGGCATTGAATGACCATGAACAAATTGTATCCTTAGAACTAGTGAAACATAGTAGATCTTGACACATTGATACATCATCAGTGTGTGATCCATAGATGTAGCCAAACAAAATATTTGTGTTAGGTAAATTCTTTAATTTCCTATATATTTGTATTTACTTTAGTGATTGAAACATAAAGATTTATAGGTTAAACATGGTTCTTGCTATCATGGTAACAAGATACAAAAATAAAAACATTCAATTAAAAGAAAAAGTTTGATTTGGTCTAGAATTTGATTCACCCCATCTCTCATGTGTCTTGTGGTACAACAAAGATCCCACCACTAGGGATAAAATAGAATTCAGGTTTCTAGATGAAGGATTCACATGAGGAGTCATAAATGGAAATCGAGAATTAATATGAAATTGGAAATTGGGATTGGTTAAGAATAGTGAAATGAGATATTATGATATAGTATCTTCTATAGGAGTTGGTTAATGAGTGATACAAGATTTCAAAGTGAAAATGGATCATTTTGATTATGTTTTATGCTTTATTTTAATTAAAATCTTATCTTGATAATGAAATTAAGTGAGTTATTGGGGTTGATTATAAAACAACCATTGTGGTTATTGGTAATCATTCATAAGGGTCATGGAGTGATTGACCATTGAGGGAAAGGAGGTGATTGGTTATTGGGGATAAGAATGAAGAATACTATTAGGGTCATTGGAATTTAGGCCATTAGATACATGAGATAGATAATTATTGGGGCCAAGGTTGATATAGACCAATGGGGACATGGTTTATTAACCATTGGATTCATTAATGATCAACCATTGGGGTTGATGATGCAACCATTGGGGTTGATGATGCAACCATTGGGGTTGATAATGAAAGCATTAATATAGACCAGTGCGGTATGAGGGATATGAAAAATAGGTCCTGGATATAACAATATACGTTGAAGGGTATAAATAATGAGGTCAATATAGACTAGTAAGGTTTAAGGGATATAACCAGTGTAGTCAAGATAGAATAGTGGGCTCTGAGGGGCATGACCAATGGGGTCAGTGTAGACCTGTGGGGTCTGAGATGTATGACTGGTGGGATTAGTGCAGACTAGTGAGGCATACTAGGTGTAGCTAGTGGGTTATGAGGGATATAATTAGTGTGGTTAAGATAAAATAACAGGGTCTGAGAGGATTGACCAGTGGAGGTAGTGATGGAACATTGGTGGTGATGCTTGAGATAAGGCATTAGTATTATTGCATAATATAGACCATTGGGGATAAATTATGATAACCCATTAGGGTCAATTCTCATTTTACCTTATAAATGGTTAATGGTATTAATGCAAAAACATTTGTTGAAGTAGGAAGGGTTATGTGTTGTGGTGGTTAGGTTAGCACATGATGACCTAACTTGGGTTTTTTACTTTGATAATGAGCTATTGCATTGAATTAAATGCATTAATAGTATATTAATGGATACGATAGAGGTGTAGTGAGGATATACTACTATTTTTATGTATTCATACCCTACTTTCACACCCTAAAAAAGTGTGAAAACTTTATGGTTCATGATGTGGGTAATGGAAAGGAACCTATAAAATTTATAAGTGGTCATTGATAAATAAGAAAGAGAAGGGGATCGGCTATCTAGGGAGAAACATGGATTAAGTCATTTTGGTATTTTTATTGTTTTTTATCTTGTATATGAGGATGGAAATTGGGAATTTATTTAAGAATCACATATGTGTATGTTTGTGGTGACTTCATAACATGGGTTAGTTATTTGTAATCTTTTTTGTATTATTCATTTGGTTTTTTATTACTTATTTTGTTATGATATTATTGATCATTACATTGTTTTTATCATTACATGGTCATGAAACCATGGTCATAGTCTCTTCATGATATGGATTAAGACTTAATGCTATCTAGAAGACTCTGGTGTATGGGGAGGTGAGTCCGAGGTCTTGTGGAATCACCAGGCCGAGTTCCAAGATGAGGACATTATAAAATTGTATAAAAAACTTGTTTTAATACTTTATTGTTTTGGGGACCTGGTAAACTAACACAAGGATTTCTTGGGATAGATATAAAACTTATAGTTATGTATTAATATCTTCTATACTACCATGAACTACCCTAACAAGAAACCCCTTCTAAGATGGTAGTGAAGATAATTATTACCCTCGAAGCCCACTTTTAATAGGCCACAGGTTAAAAACTATCACCAAGTGTATAAAACACACAAATGTGAGGCATTACCCTCATAAATTTATGGAATAAGATTAAAACCACCAATATAATCCTTAAAATGGTAAAATAAAACAGAAAACCACCATGAATGTAAATTTAATTCATAAATAAAACCCAAAAAATGAAATGACAAAACCAACTCTTATGATAATGACTCTAACAACAACTCGAAGCCTTGAGCTATTACAATCCAATTTGACCACAAAATACCGCATAGAAACTTTTAATATATATATATATGTATATATATGGATGAGTATACAAGTATACATACTAGTATCTTCCCCAAAATCACTCATGAAAATATAGAAAAAGTTTACTAATGTCTCATGAAAAAAAACAAAACTAACTTGAACCTATATCTAGTAAACAGTCACCCATCCTCACCATGGATCACTTTCCCAATATTGAATCCAATTATATTAACATATTATTGAAAAAAATATATTTCTAGAAGGTATATCACAACCACTTATTTACTATTTTATCTCTCACATCCCCCGACAACAATCATCTTGGTGATTCCATTCCTTCCAAATTTATTCCATCACAAATTATATCCCATATTACAACTGTATACCACATACGATAACCACATCATCATTATTAACATAACATAGTCACCACCACATATCATCACACAACCATAACCACACTATAACCACATAACTCAAGATTTATCATAGTAGGATAACATGAACATGAATGACACCAACCACTTTACCTCCTCCTACCAAGAACGATCCCTGCCATGTATCATCATCACAACCAAGTTAACCAGTATATTATATACCAAATCCTTAATCCATTACAACCTATATGAATATACATATCATGAGCTATCACAACCTATAATAAAACTAGAAGAGAGAGCATGGAAGGAGTAGTCATCCATATATTCGCTCACCAACCTAGACGTTAGGGAAAACACCTAGAACCCAAACCCATATGGGAATCGATAAGGATATATAACTTGGGTGATAGTAAATATGAAGTAGTAATAAAATATAATGAATATATTAGTCACTCACATTCCCAACCTAAGGGTTTACCTTTAAAAACAATGCCACAAAAAACCACAAGAACCACCCCACTATCACTATTCCCAACCAACGACCACTACGATAACTGTAACACAACCGGACCCATATATCTGCAAAAAAAATATATAAAAAAATTATTAATTTTACATTTCATCACACTATTCATTAAATTATAGAATCAAATTTTATGAGAATAATTAAATTTATTACATCATTCATCCATCCATATTTAATGAAAATACATTCCTTAAACTTCCTCCTCCTTCAACAACTCATTATTCAATTTCACTCATTTATTACAAATTCCATCATTTATTAATCACAACCATCTCAACCATTAACATTATTCATTTTATATCCCATCACTTATTATCTATTTCATTAATTCCAACCATATTCTATGCCACCAAGAAACTATAACATGACCCACATCAACCAAACCCATCATCACATAAACTAACCCATAACACATGACAACAACCACCACAATAGCCAAAAACACACTTCATATAAAAATAACCAACCATACCACCACAACCTTAATCACATAACAACTCATCCACCACCACCATAATCAAACCAAACCATATCACCACATCCAGCCATAGAAACCACCCATAACCAATCTAACTACAACAAGTAACACCCCAAATATAGTAAAAAACAAGGGAAACACAATAGAAAATGAAATTACCTTTTATCATTATTATATATTAAATCCAAATCTATTATTTTAATACTAACATCATAATTCTAGATTTCCACACAACCAATTCATTACCAAATTTAAGTGATTAACCCATTATGAAAGTTGATTCTAACATATCAAACAATGACAAAATAATTTCTTCACAATAGAAAACATAATATCTCCCAATATAAACATAAAAAACCATCAATATATAATAAATAATAAGGGATTTCATAAATCACATGTGAATCACCCTTACTCCATTAAATTTCCTTTAGCTCAGTTCGTTAACTTTCTAGGTTAATCCAAACTATCCACCCAAAAAAATCATGATTATTTCACAGTTTTCACATAAATAAAGAAGGAAAAGTATTGAATCCCCTACCTCAACCAAATATTTAATAATAGTTGCATGAGAATACGAGGAGATATCTAATAAAACACCACCCAATACACGAGGATTAACCACAGGGCCTATGCATGACAATTTACTATTGAAACCAAGACACAATAATAAAAATGAATTGTCCCTACTATCATATCCTTCCCAAGAAGAAAGGATATGTAGAGAATCAATTAAATGAGAAGATAACTCACCTTAGATCATAAGGAGTTGATCACTTGAAGTAGAGGATCGAAACCAGGGTGGCTAAAGATCTTTAATGATGTACCTATGGTCACCTAGGATTAAATGAAAGTCAAGGAAATATATGAGAATTTAATACAAAGCCTAAATTTATAAACATCTCAAAAAACTAACGAATCATAGTGTGATAGGGGCTCATAACACTATAATGATATTAAATTGATTTCACCTCCAAAAAGCACATCGTGATATATCCTCATATCCCCTTGAATTACGTGCTTAAATATGCTTTAACTCCATGAATTTAATGAATGTAAAAGTGAAACTATGAGGACTATACCGCAATACTAAATCCTCTGAAAAACATAGAACAAACCCTAGAATTATCACTACAAACCTAAAAAATTCCAGACCACACCATGATGAAATAGAAGGAATCATAGAAAAATAGTTCTCAGATAAACATAACCAAGGAAATCGACCACCCAAGACCTTGTGCTGTAATGGGAACAACCATTCCTTGGTCCCACATAGATGATATTAATCCAAAGTCTCACATAAGATTAACAAAAATACCCTATGTGACATCTAACCTGTATAAAATAGATACAAGATACCTAAAGACCACTATGCCATGACCAGAACAATCACAACACAACCAACCTCATGTAAGATGAACTCAAAATAACTCACATCAAATTAACCCATAAACATCCCTATAGAAAAACTATCTCCACTCACTATATCTTTATGACACAACACACTAAACTACACCTCAACACATTTCATATAATTAAATTTTTTTACTCAAACTCTTACTTCTTTCCACCAACCATCCCTCGATACCTTCAAAACCTATAAATCACAAAGTAAAAATCCAAGAAGGTCTAGTTTATTACATATATGATGGAAGTCATAGTAACTAGGATGGTACAAGATTTGATTATAAGATTTAAGAGCTATGAAATTAATGGTTATGTGTTTTAACTCAATTATGGAGGTGAGAGTTTCTGAGTTCATGAATCATATTTAACAAATATAATCATGAGATATGTATATAATTGTGTGTGATTGTGGAATCACATGGAAATAGAGAATGAATCAAGTTTATCAAACCATCAATAATATTTTTTTTATAAATAAATCATTAGTAGTGATTTAATTTAATTAGGATAAGTATGATTGTATAATATAGATTATGTGTTTATGAATTGTCCTAAGGTATTGGGAACAACATTTGGTTATAGTGATGATAGGTAGACGAGATGCACTATTAGTGATTGATAGGAATATGATTTTCTAGGTATATGAGTTATGAGAATCAGATGTAATTAAATTTGATGTAATATGAAAAGTGAATTTTTGTGTGATAAACATGTTTCTTAGGATATTTATCAGTATTTATGTAAACTACAATTTGGAATTAAAGAGATACGCCACCTATGTAATGACCAAATGAGAAAAAGGAGGGAGAGGTGGATCCACTACTATAAATCAGGTCTATACGAGTGATTTGAACAAAATATTGGTATAGGTACCTTATACAAATAGTTCAGATAGAGAATTTGTATAACTTTTAATAATTTTGGGTGACTATACAAAATATTTTAAAAAAACATTAGTTTAGGTTAAATAATTATTATTTTTTGTTTTTATGTATAATAATAATAAATACTACAGAATTTATAATTACTTTTACACACACACACATTTATCTAATTGAATACATAAAAATGGTTGTAGGATTGTGTTTAAATTGTTGAAATATAATAGGGTGGTCCTAGGTTTGAGGATTTCTACTAAGTTTTTTTACATTTCATATAGAAATGGTTTGACAACCATTGGTATATAATACCAATGGTTTACACCCAATGACTCATCAAACTATTGGTATATCCTATACCAAGGGTTCTAAATTTCTAGAATACCCTACATTTCCAATAATGAGCATGTTACTCCTGATGTAGCATGTGGACCTCTAATGGATGAGAAGATCATGGTGATATTGTTTTATGTGACATTATCATTAAAAAATAGATTTTACAAGGGTAAGGATGTGATGACCGAATGTACTCATGACTTCCATATATTGCATCTTATCATTTATAGGGGAGATAGTGAATCATAATTCATAAAGGAGTAGATGAATATGATCCATTTCATATTTAAGTTGATTAGTACACTTGATGATAGGAAAGTGAGACTATCAAAATTTTTGCTAAAGTTTAAGGCCCAAGTTTTAGGGGGAAAGGAAAATATTTGGATTTAGTTGGTTTAGAACACTAGGAGAGGTGTTTTAAAGTATTTTGAGGTATTATGGATATGTTAGTGGTGTTTGGGGGCATGATTATGTTTTTATAGAATATTGGAGGGGATTGAGGTTAAATTTGGGTATCCAAGGTGAGATGCATAATTAACACATTGGGACTATGTGGTTAGGCTATGTAGCCTATGGTGTTTTCTAGAGAAGAATGCATGGTCCTCAGGACCGTGTATTAAAGAAATTTTTCCTAGGTGTTTAGACAAGGGGGACTACGCAGTTAGTTCAAGACCCCTAAGGCCATTAATTTAGGATATACATCTATTAAAATTCTCTCAAAATATAATTTTAAAACCTAAATTCCATTCTTTATCCCTTAATTTGACCCTAATAAGGGATATCCTCTTCTTTGGGTGATTTTGAGGAAATTTTGGTGGATCTATCCCTCAAGATCTATTATCCTTTAAACCAGAGGTGGTTTGAGTGATTTTAATGTTCTTAGTTATTAAATTATATTTAAATATTATTTTTTATAGTTTATAAATATTTTTTGTAAACATTTAAAAGTTTTGAACTAAATTTCTACACTTGCATAATAGATAGGGCCTATACAATGGAAAGTGATTCCACAATTAAACATGGAAGTTTTTGGGAGTTGTAAAAGGGTAAATTCTTATTTACATCATTTTTATAAGGGTAGGGTGGGGTTTAAATAGGTTGTGAAAGGGTAAGACTCTTTTTTATAAGGGTATGTAATGGTAACCTATTGTATATATAGGTTATATAAGGGTGTGGTTTGTGTTGTGTAAAGGTACCTTTGGTTATGAATAAAGGTAAGGGGAATTTTCTATACATTTCATCAGGGTAACCCTGTTTTTCTATATATTACATAAGGGTACCTCCGAAATTTTTTAAGGGTAAGCTATAGTTTTTAAAGGTTGTGTAAGGGAAACTTTGAAGTTGTGTAAGGGTAACCTAAGTTCTCTTAAGCCATGTAAGGGTAGCTATTGGTTTCTAAAGGCCACGTAAGGGTGACCCAAGGTTGCATAAGGGTAAAATAATACCCTTATTTGAATAATATGAGCTACGTAAGGGTAAAATCATGTTACAGTTATACAATACCCTTTTTGGGAAAAATTATTTAAAAATATTATTTTTTCATTTTCTTCTTCCCAACTCAAGACTGTAACCCTTTTGATGAATCTAAAATCCAAAAACTATGGGAATTAATTCCTTTTACTTGTTGAAAGTAGTTACCCCCATTTTAAAATATTTAAAACCATCGTATTCAAGAATTTTTTCAAATACAAAATTAAATAATGAATTTAATTTTGGAATATAAATGTTGTAATCCACCCTCAGCCTTTTATTAAATAAATACCCAAACCTTCTTCTACCTTTTATTTTATATTCCTTTGAGTCAGGTTAGTCCAAGGTTTTTTTACAAAAGATGTAAAAATTATTCTTTGAGTGATTCGAGACTTTATTTTACTTTATAGGCTTGGAAGAGTTTTCTATCCCTCTTCCATTATTGGGTAATTATTTTTAAAGTGATAATTTCCAAGTATCTTTTCATGAGAAAACTGTGAATTAAGCTCTCCTAATATTTCTTTAAATTCATAGAGAATTATTGAATTGATAAATTATCAAAGAATAATATTAAGTAATTATCACATGCATACCTAATATTATTCTAGATAAATAAAGTATTATCGCATGTTGTTTTATAATTATTCTATAAGGAATTATTTTAACCCATGTAATGGATTAATTGACAATTTGGAAATTATCCAGGAGAGGGAAAGTGTTATCTATGTGTTGTTTTTATTTATTTTGGAAATAAAATAATAGAATCAATTCTTGGAATCCTTGGGGAGTGGTTTTATCCTAAAAATAAGTGGAAGTGGTTTGAGTGATGATTCCTTGATGAAACATGAAGTTATTCATTAATGACATTGAGGTAGGAAATTTATTACCTTTTATAACAACCCGAACTATTATAAATAAAGTTCTATTTTTTAATTAAATATCTTATTAAGTAATACAGATATAGAAAACACATGCACTTATTTTTTTTTATCCAACTATATTTAAAAGACCATTAAGTGTCATTAACATTGATAATATTTCCATTGAATAATGATCACACGATTAGTATAAATATAAGGTTTTAAAAAATCTAATTAACACAGACAAAGGAAGTGGGAACCTCAACTAGTAGGATTGTACCCTATGAAGCCCATTTATCTAAGATTTAGAGGGAGATATAATTTCTTATATTTTCCCTTGACCAAGACCAAATCAAGATCCAACAACTTAACCTTGAAAAAAACCGTATGTGGGATAAGTTTAAGTTCATCGAGATCACAACCCAAACCATGTTCCCCGAACCACCCCATGAAAGTCCCACCATCACGCACCTTACTCTTAGGCTTTTTTCTAGTGTATTAAATGTATATGTATCAAGAACCTAGAAATATTAATATGTACACTATTTTGTATAGAATAATTAATATATTCTCATCCCATTATTTTTACTTTTTAAATGATTTAAATTTTGATACAATAAAGAACAAATTATATTTTTGGTTAATATTAAAATTAAATTAATTAATATATGAATTAATGATTTTTTTAAATAAATAATATTTATCAAATAAAAATGATTATATAATTTTTATGAAGTAAAATTTATTTTTTATAATTGTTCGAAAACTGTTATTGTCAAAAACCCATCATCTCTTAATAAATGTTGATTTTATTTAAAAGATAAAATTCACATATTTTTAAAATTATTTAGATAAAATCAATATTATTTTTGTAATAATAATGTTTAAATTATCTAATGGTGAATTTTTCATAATTTTCTGAGACAGTTGAATTTTTGGGTAAAAATTAAATATCATATAAATATACTCTATGTTTTATGACATCTTAATGACCCAAAAGTGATTTAATTATTAATATAAATGGGATAAAATAATAAATAAATGTTTTCCATTTAAAATAATATTATTTTAAGTTTATTTGATTTATTTTTTAAAGCCATTATGAACCCTCCAAAACCTATAATATATTTTAAGGTTTTAAAATCATTTCTTTAAAAGTGTGAATCACATCCACATAAGAAAGGGAATTATTTTAATAATTTAGGAACTTGTAATTATAAAATAATAAAAACCACTCCAATTTATAATATACCATGGGAAAAAATTATGGAATGGTTTTTTGTTTTTGGATATTTTATTATATAGAGTTCAAAACCTAAATAATAAAGAAATCCCCCTCATTTCTTATATAGACCCCCCAATATACCAATTATATTCAATAAAAATTCCTGTATCATTTCCATAATCTATCCTACACTCTATAGAGTCCTCTAAAATTTCACTAAATCTCTTAATAATCCTCTCGTAAGATTTTGGAGTCATACACTCAAGTATGGGATCCTCACCTTCCTCTCCTCCTTTCAATTCAAGCACCTCCTTTGGAATTTGTCTTCTTAATTAATTTTTTATATTTTAATTTATTTATAAACATACCATAAAATCAAATTGATGTTATTTTACTTATATATATTTTATTATCTCTCATTTTTATCTTCACCGAATCCATTACTATACCGAAATTCCGTAAGGGATTTCTCTCTTCTCATTTCCATTCAAGCACTACATTTATGATATGCTCCTTGGTTTAAATTTGTTAATGTTGGGATATGTTATTAAATATTCCAATTTCTATAAATTTTGTTTATAAATTATAATATCCTCCTTTCACTCTCATTAATACTTCCATGATCCTTTACGTACACCCATTACCATGACGAAATTTGGTAAAGGTTCTTCTCTTTATTAAGTTTCTTTATGATATTATACCTTATATTTCCAATTATTAATGTTAGAAAATGTTTTTAAATGTCTCTATTACTTACCATTTTATATAGAAATTATTATATACCACTTTATCTCTCATCAATCCATTTTATTATTTTTTAACGTCATTATGCTACCGAAATATCACTGCAATTTTCTATATCTAAAAAATTGTGTAGTGAATACCGTACCCATTTCCTATAAAGAGAGTTCACCTTTATGTATATATAATTTTTTATTTTGGAATTAAATATATTTATTCCAAACACCTTGATCATGGAATTAATTATGATGATGAATGAATCTATGTTGTATGATCTATGTGGCACAGTTAAGCATGTGAATGAAATGAATGTGATGGGTGTACACAAAATTATTTAGTGCTCCAATGAATTGGGTAATGTTTAGTATCATGATACGTCATGTTGGGATAGGGAGTGAACCTTATTAATTTATGGGAATTTTTACACCATTATGTCTTGGAAGTTTATCCTTGACCTATATTTATGATGCAATGTTTTAAGTTTTTTCTACATTTCCTTTATTATGATTATCATGCTATATCAATCATTATTATTCATGTTACTTTTATACCCCATTGATATGCCTATTGTCTAACATGTATTATATTATTCGTGTTATGCCTTGTTTATTCCCTTACTGGGATTTATATCTCATCTATTTCTCATGTTTTTTCCCAGGTTATCCCGTGTAGTTTTAAAAGCCATGGAATTTTAGAAGCATGTTAAAGAAGTTCTCAATTATGCTGTTGTATCCCATGTTCAAAATGTTATTCTATGTAACTAATTCCAAAAGACACTATACTTCTCAATATTTCAGGTTTTATTAAGTGTAATCTTAGGTAATAAACCAGGAATTAATGTGTAATAAAGAGAAGGGTTTTATAGTTGGTATCAGAGTAAAAGTTTAGTTATTTTTGGTATTAGGATTAAGAAGACTCTAGAGAAAGACTTAGGGATAAGTATAAGTAAAGAAAACATCTCTAAATTTTGTTAAGTATATAGTAATTGGTTAATTAAGTAAATACTTCCCTATCTGGATAAAAAAAGTGGGTGTGGTTTAGTATAGATTTACCTAGGGGTAATAACTCTGACAATGTGTACTGGGCCTAACTTAGTATAACCTAGTACACAACAATGGGCCTTACTACACAATTTGTTTAACACTGTCGGGGGATATAACTTGGTAAATTCATAAGCTCATTATGAACCATTATTAATTGAATAAAAAAATTACCATAAGAATATATATTAGGAAATAGATTATGGATAACATATATTTAAACCTAGAAATTCATAAGTTAAGGAAATAAATGAAATTTATAAGTTATCTCTTTAATGTCATTGGATTATCCTTTATGTGTTTAATAGTTTTAAACAATCATCACTAATTTTCTTTTTATTCTATCCAATGGAAAGAAGTAGGAGGATTCAGGTAAACAATCAATGCGATGAGCAATGTGATGACTACACCAATGAGATTCCCAACCCAATGGGAGAAGAAATCACAAACCTTTTCATGATACTCTCTTAGTTGACTCAGTTTATAAATAGAAACCTAGATCATGAGGAGTGTCAAAATACCCCTAAGAGAGAGCAATCTATGATTAGGAGATTTATGCGACAAAGACCTCCAAATTTCAATGGATCACATAATCCCTTAATCAAGGAATAATGGATAAACTCTATTGAGAAGATATTCTCCATCCTTCAATATTCTGAGTAAGAGAAGGTTCTGCTGGCTATTTATTGTATAGAGGGAGAATCTGATCATTGGAGGACATTGATCAATAATACAAAGCTTTAGGAAGATATCTAAGTAATGGAGTGAAAGGAATTTCAGAATTTTTTTTTGAAATTTTTTTTCCTTGCACTCACCTACTTAAAATAGAAAGGGATTTCCTTTTTCTAAAGCATAAATATGACAAATCTATTAAGAAATACTAGGAAAATTTCACCAGACTTGCACAATACACCTATGTATTTTTTATTACCCCCAAATAAAAGGTAAACTACTTCTTTGGTGGGCTAAAACCTAGTCTATGAAAATCCCTAGAGATCTGTGACTTTCATAGCTATGAGGAAATTTTACAATGTTCCCTTAAGTTCAAAATGGAGTTTGGTGAATCCCAAGGGAATAATGGGGATAATAAGTGGAAATTTGAGTTTAATTCTGGTAGTCTAATAGAGAAATATAATGTTTCCAATAAATTTCAGAATCCCACTTGTCAGAGGTGTAGAAAGAAGCACCCCTAAAATTACCTAAGGGGGATGAATAAATGCTTTAGGTACGGTAAAGAAGGGTACCTAACTAACAATTTACAACATGAGAAACCCACTAATGCAATGGAGGAAATGAATTATGCAGTCAAACCCCATCACATTATTCATTATTTCAACTAGGAACCATGACAGTTTTCAAACCAATGCCATAAGCCAATGGTTTTTAGAGTCAACTGATAACCTCCAAGTTAGAAAGGGCATGGTTTTTCCATCATAACCACCAAGGTGGATCCTAATAATGAAGTGGTGATAGGTACGCTAGTTATTCATTCAAGAATAGAGAATGTAATTTTTTATTCTAGTTCTACAAATTCCTTCGTATCATGAAAGTTTATTATAAGTATCCAAACCCCACCACAAAGCATGGAAGTAGAGCAATTGGTGAAAATAGAAAATAGGGAAATTATTGCATACTAAGTATATAATTCCTCCCCTATCAAATTTTGTGGTCTAAACTTACCAAAAAACCTTTTAATACTCCATTTGGTGGAATTTTATGCAATTATAAGAATGGATTGACTTTCCCTATTTAGAGACAACACAAATTGCCTAATGAAGGAAATAAATATCTGTATCTTGAATCATCCTTTGATTTTGTACAAGTTAATGGAGGAGGATGAATCTTATTTAGAAAAAACACCTCAAGAATGGATATTATTTCTTGATGAGTAAGTGTATCTAGATAAAATGATTGAGTCTAAGGAAAGAATCATCCTTGAATACATGCATATTGTGAGAGAATACGCTGATGTTAGGTTTCCCTCGGCGCCGCCTTCCGCTTCCCCATTGCAGATCTTCCTTGTTCCCCTTCTGCTCGGCGCACTCGTGGCTCGCGGGTCTTCCAGTGGCGTCGATTTCTTCTCTGGTGAACATCCTTGATGCGGCGTGATTGCTCTGGCTAGGGCTCTCCATGGCGCCGCGATGTTGGTCCCGGGCGGTCGATGCTGCGGTTTGGGGGTTGATGTTGCGATTCACATCGTCTGCGGGTGTGATGGGTAGATCTGGCCCCAGGTGCGGTTTTGAAGGCGGCGCCGGGATTTGCGGCATAGGCTTGCGGAGGGGCCCCCTACTAGCGAGATCTGGCCTGGTTTGTGTTCATTCTCTTTTTTCTGTGTGTTTTTCATGGTTTTGTGGTGTGATGGTTGTTGCGGCGCTCGGTGTGGACTCGGCTCCGATTCCGGCGACCGGTGATTCATTATTGGTGACCGAAATCTTGGTTTCGGGTGATTGGCGATGGTCTGCGATGGCTTCATGGTGGCGGATCAAATTTGCACGGACTTGCTGTGGTTCTCTGGAATGAAGTCGTGGTTGCAGTAATTGCAGTGATGATATGCTGTTGAAAGCTGGAAGTTTTGATGTTTTTGTTTGATGAAGATGATGAACTACTGGTTGAAGTGTTGAATCAGCAGTATGGGTCTTTGGTTTTGGGTGTAATGGTTTGGTTTGTAATTGACTATGTTTGGTGGGGACTCTTGATTGGGTTTGGGAAAGATGTTCGCCCTCATCCATCTCCTTATTTACTGCACTTTTTATTTCTTTTAATAAATGGTCAGAGGTTATTCCTCTGACTGAACTTTCCTGGTATACCTAGGGAAATACCATTTTACAAGACTTTGTATAGAATGGATGTAGTGTAACTTGTAGAGACAAAGAAACAACTACAGGATAATATAGATAAAGGGTTAATAAGCCCATGTGTAGGATGGGTAAATGTTCCTTTGCATTGATTATCATGATCTTACGATAAAGAACAAGTATCCTCTTCCACTTATTGATGAGTTATTAGATCAGCTACATGGATCACAATAATCCTCCAAAGTGGATCTGCAGTTGGGATATTACCAAGTTAGGGTGAAGAGGGAGGATATCCCCAAGACTGCTTTTTATATAAGGTATGAGAACTATGAGTTCATAGTGATTAATTTTGATCTCACTAATGCTCTAGTAATCTTTATGGACTTGATGAATAAAGTCTTTATATATTACCTTGAAAAATTTATGGTAGTATTTTTAGATGATATTATAATATACTACAAAAGAAAGGAGGGGAATGAGGTGCATCTAATCACTATGCTAAAGACCATATGAAATAAGAATATTTATTCCAATTACATAAAATGCGATTTATGGTTGTAGTAATTCTATTTCTTATCAAAAGAAATGGGATATCTATAGTCCCTTAAAATATAGAAGAAATTGAAGGATGGTCGATGCCAACATCTGTGACATATATCTATAGTTTCCTTAGGTTATATGGGCATTATCTCCAATTTGTGAGAAATTTATTATGATTGTCAAACCCTCTTAACAAGATTACTTGAAAGGGAGTGAAGTTTTTCTGGACATAATAATATGAGGAAATCATTAAGGTGCTCAAAGAGAGGCATATCATTGCACTATTTCTCACACTAAAAACAAGTGGGGAACTCTTTATGGTATATAATAATTCTTCAAATAATGGATTAGGCTATGTATTGATGTAAAATGATAAAGTGATAGCCTACACCTCAAGGTGGTTAAAGATTCATGGGAAAACTATCCCACACATGATCTGTAGTCGGAAGTTGTGATCTTTTCATTGAAAATCTAGTGGAATTATCTATATTGGGAGAAGTGTGAGATGTATACTAATTACAAGAGCCAAAAATATATATTCACAGATAAAGAGATTAATATGAACCATCAAATATGGTTAGATCTCATCAAGGATTAAAAATGCTCAACCCACTACCATCCTGGTAAAGAAAATAAGGTGGTGGATGGTCTAAGAAGAAAATATCCTTCATGTTTATGAATGATGAGAATTGAGAAGGATACAATATTCTTAGACCCAAAAAGGATGGACATGAGAATCATTAAGGAAGGAAAATCATAAATAATTTCTCAAATGATTGCTCAACCATCCCTCATAGATAAAATAAAGGTCGACCAAAGAAACAATATAGAAATTCAGAGGAAGGTAGAAGCCATAAGAAAGGGAAAATCCTCAGAGTTTAAAATTGATGAATAAGGAATTGTGATATTTGGGTCAACGATCTGTGCACCATCAAATATTGAGTTAAATAAGGAACTGTTGGATGATTCACATAGTTCAACTTTCCCCATTCACCTAGGAAGTAAAAAGATGTATCAAGATATCTGTGAGCACTATTGATGTGGCAATATGAAGAATGAGATCACTAAATATACACCAAATTGTTTGGTATGCCAGAAAGTGAAGGTTTAAAGGAATAAGTCTAAGGTAATGATTCAAACATTACACATACCAACATGGAAATGGAATAACAACACCATGGACTTTGTCACTAGACTTACAAAGACATCTAAGGGAAAAAATGCTATATGGGTTGTTGTAGATCATCTTACAAAGAAAACTCACTTTATTATAATTTGAGAGGACATATAAATGGATAAAATTGCAATGATATACATCAAATAAATGGTAAGGCTACATGGAGTACCAATATCAGTTGTATCTGATCGAGATCCAAGATTCACCCCCAAGTTATAGAAAAGTCTCCAACATGCTATAAATACTAAGCTGAACTTCAGTATGTCTTATCACCCTCAAAAATTATTTTCAATATGAGTAGAGTATTTAGAAACTGGAATACATGTTGTGAGCATGTTCTATGGACTTCAAAGTAGTATGATACTAACATCTTCCTTTGGCCAAGTTCTCTTACAACAATAGTTTCTAATCGAGCATCAAAATGGATCCTTATGAATCCATTTATGGGAAGAGGTGAAGAACACCTACATGTTGGGATGAAGTTGGGGAACGAAAAATGATAGGTCCTGAAATGGATAAGGAAATGGTGTAAAAGGTTAAGACCATTCAACAACACATCAAGACTGATCAGAGTTGAAAGAAGAGCTATGCTGACAATCATCAACGACACCAAGAGTTTGATGTTGGAGACATGGTATTCCTCCACATATCTCCATGGAATAAATTTATTAGATTTTGTAAGAATGGAAATCTTATTCCAAAATTCATCGACCCCTTTGATATCCTTGATCGTATCAGAGTGGTGGCCTACCAACTAGCACTACCACTAAAACTATCTCAAGTACATGATATATTTCATGTATCCCTCTTGAGAAAGTACATAACAGACCACTCACATGCACTCAATATAGAGTTAATACCATTAGATAATGAACTTTTATATGAGGATAATTCGGTGAAGATCTTAGATCATAGATAAAAAGTTATAAAAAATAAGACAATGCACCTTAACAAAGTTTTGTTCAGGAACCAAAAGTTTGAAGAAGCAATGTGGGAACTAGAGGATGTGACGAAGCAAAGTTACCCTCATCTGTTTTCGTGTAGGAAATGAAAATTTTGAGGGAAAAATTTCTTAAGGGGGGAAGATTGTAACTACCCAACCCGTTATAAAAAAATCCCCCTTTTTTGTTTTAATTAAATTTATTATTAAGTAATATGGTTATAAAAAACACAAGCACTTATTTTGTTTTATTTTATCTAATTGGATTTAAAATATAAATAAGTATCATTACCATTGATAATATATCCATTTAATAGTGATCACATTATTAGTATAAATATATGGTTTTAAAAAATCCAATTGAAACAGAAAAAAGAAGTGATGGCCTCAACAAGTAAGATAATACCTTATAAAGACCATTTATTGGAGCTTATGAGGGAGATAACATTTCTGGGATTTTCCATTGACCAAGTCCATGTTGATATCTAATAACTTAATCTTGAGTGAAACTATTTGTGGGATAAGTTCAAGATCATCGAGATCACGACCTAAACCATGTTCTTCGAACCAACCCATGAAAGTCCCATCACCACACTACTTACTCTTAGGTAGTTTACTAGTGTATTAAAGGGACATGTATCAAGACCATAGAAATATGAACATTTACACTATTTTTTATAGAACAATGAATATATTCTGATCCTATTATTGTTACTTTGTAAATATTTTTTATTTTGATACAATAAAGAACAAATTGTATTTTTGATTATTATTCAAATTCAATTAATGAATTTATGGATTTTTTAAATAAATAATATTTTAATAATATTATTAAATAACTTTTATTAAATATAAATGATCATATCATTTTTATGAAGTCAAATATAATTTTTATAAGGGTTTGAAAACTATTATTTTTAAAAACCCACCATTTATTAATAAATATAGATTTTATTTTAAAAGTGAAAATTAAAATATTTAGAAAATTATTTATATAAAATTAATATTATTTTTGGAATCATAACATAGAAATTATCCAATGGTTAATTTTTCATAATTTTCTGAGACAGTTAAATTTTCGGGTAAAAATTAAATATCGTATAAATATACTTTGTGTGTTATGACATATTAATGATCTAGAATTGATGTAATAATTACTATAAATGGGATACAAGACCAAATAAATTTTTTATATTTAAAATAATGTGATTTTAAGTTTATTTTATTTATTTTGTAAAGCCATTATGAATCCTCCAAAACCTATAATATATTTTAAGGTTTTAAAATAATTTCTTTAAAAGTGTGTCTCACATCCACATAATCAAGGGAATTATTTTAATAAGTTTGGACCTTGGAATTATAAAATAATAAAAACTAATTCCATTTTGTAGAAACTATGAGAAAAAAACATGGGATGGTTTGGGGTTTGGGATATTTTATTATGTAGAGTCCAAAACCTAAATAATAAAGAAATCCCCCTCATTTACTATATAAACCCATTCAATATCCCAATTATATTCACCAAAACACCCTATATAACGTCCATAATCTTATATACACTCTTTATAGTCCTACCAAGTCACCCCAATCTCTCAATAAACCCCTCCCAAGCTTTTGGATTCACACACTGAAGTAAGGGATCCTCACCTTCCACTTCTACTTTCAATTCAAGCACCTCCTTTGAAATTTGTCTTCTTAAATGAAATTGTTTATGATTTCATTTATTTATAAAAATCACTCACTATCCAATATATTTTATTTTAATGTGATATCATTTATTCTCTCTCAATTTTATCTTTACCTAAGTCATTACTATACCGAAATTCTGTAAGGTATTTCTATATTCTCATTTCCATTCAAGAACTTACATTATAATATAATCCTTAGTTTCAATTTTTTTATGTTGGTACATGTTCTTCCATATTACCCTTTCTGTACATTTGAATTATAAATGATAATATCCCCTATTTTACTCTCATTAAGCATCTATTTATCCTTTACATACACCTGTTACCATATTAAAATTTGGTAAGGGTTCTTCTCTTTATTAAAGTTTATTTTTGATCTTATGACTTATATTTCCAATTATTAATGTTATAAAATGTATTTAAATGTCACTATTTCTTCTCATTTTATTTAAAAATGATTATATACCCCTTTCTCTCTCATCAACCCATTTTATGAATTTTTATGTAGCGCTGTTATGCTACCGAAATATCCTTGTGATTTTCCATGCCAAACCAATTGTGTATTGAATACCATACCAATTTACTATAAAGGGTGTTTGAATTTATGAAAATATAGTTTTTGATTTGGTAATTACATGTATGTAATTATTATGATAAATGAATCCATGTTGTATGATCTATGTGGAACACTTAAGCATGAGAATGAAATGAATGTGACAGATGCACCCAGAATTGTATAGCGCTCCAATGAATTAGATAATGTTTAGCATCATGATATTTCATGTTGGGATAGAGAGTGAACCTAATTCCTTTATGGGACTTTTTCACTATGCTATCTTGGCATTTTATCCTTGACCTATGTTTATGATGCAATGTTTTAAGTTGTTTCCACATTTCCCATGTTATGATTATCATGCTATATCAAGCCTTATTATTCATGTTCCTTTTATTCCCCATTGATATTACTATTTTATAACATGTATTATATTATTCATGTTATTCCTTGTTTATTCCCTCACTGTGATTTATATATCATCTCTTTCTTATGTTTGTGCCCAGGTTATTCCGTACAATCTTAAAATCTATGGAATTTTAGAAGCATGATAAGGAAGTTTTCAATAATGTTGTTGTATCCCATGTTTAAGATGTTATGCTATGTACATAATTCCAAAATACACTAGACTTATCGATCTTTCAGGTTGTATTAAGTGTAATATTATGTAATAAATTAGGAATTATTGTGTAATAAAGAGAAGGGTTGTTATACCTTTTATGGATCATGTTTAGATATGTTTCCTTGGTATAAACCTTATATTGGAATACCTTATTTACCGTGCCTGATTTTGATCACATGTGGGTGTGTGTATAGCCTTTGAGACCCGTTATGATATTTGATTCCATGATTATTTATAGAGTATCTTGTTTCCATGTTTTATTATGATCAAATGTTGTTATGTGTTTCTAAATTATTCTAATGATTATATGATATGCTTGCCTTGTATGATATACCTTGTTATATGTGTTAGCATGACTTTGAGTTTTTTTTAGTAATTGAGATCAGTGGACCATTTTGCGTTGTGTATCTCATAAAGGGGGAGTGCAAATGGCTTGCGATGATGATGACAATGGAACTGAGCATAGGGTAGGTTCAGGATGACCTAGGGACATGACTCGATGTAGTGTGTTTGGGGCATGATATCCTATGGTCCTGACCTGAGGCATAGACATGGTGTGATGGTATAGAGGACTTACACATGATAGAATCGAGATATGTTGGTATGGGGGCCTGATCTGACTTGATTCCTTAATATTTATGGGATATGTGTTACAAGACTAGTGGCTTGTTTTTGATCACTTATGATATCCTATGATTATCCTGCCAAGATGGAGCTGAATCGGGTATGGATGGAGTTATATAGAATATTTTTTAGCACATGACTGCTCGATTCACATGGTATGAATGTTACGATTTTACACTTTTATTACTATCATGTAATACACTTTTTATACTTTATAACACTTTTTAAGGATGCATTGACGATTTCCCACTAGGTTTTATTACTCACACTCTATACGGGTAGTTAGATGTGTGTGAAAACTTCATGTTTAGGGATATGAGTAAGGGAAAGGGGCCTATGGATGATGGTTAAGAAGAGGATCGTGGAACTGTTGGTAGATCGGGATAGACTTTGGGGAACTCCACATTTTTATTTGTTTATTTACTATCTTTCATTATACTCTGTTTTAACTTAACACATTAAGATCTTGTTATTACCTATATGACATGTGTTCGTTTTTTATTATTTTATATTCCACACATTACTCTAATCATAATAATATTTGATATATTATTTATTATTATTTGTTCCATGAAATGATATTGAGGGTATATTTTTCCCACTGATGGACTTAGACCCTCATTGTTAGTCTATAGCCTCTTGCCTATGGGGAAACACACATGAGGTCATGTAGAACTCTAGCTCAAACTCATTTGTTTGAGTTTGGGTGTTAAAAAATGGTATGAGAGGAAAATTTCTTATTTTCTTTTTAGAATAACCTGTGATATAGTATAAATGATATAACTATATGAGACTCGATCATGGTATTTTCCATGTATCTAGCCAGCACATGTGCAGTGGACCTCTGAGTTATCATGGATGGGATTGTTGTTACTATTTTTATGAGATTTTTAGGTGTGTTAATGTATCATGACTAGGCACACACGTCCACATGATATATATATATATATTCCTATTTATGTACTGTATATTAGTTCATTAATTTAATTCCATGATTAAACTATTTGTTCTGGATAGTTTCTCTATGTGTGATATTCTATGCAGTTGTGATATATATTTGTTGGCATTAATTGGTTAGACTGAGTATACTGATATGTTTTGCTTGTATATATATGATTGTGAACAATGTGTTGGGATGATATCATGGTTAGTGCGAGGAGGGTTATACTTTGGGTTGTGGGAAAACTCATAGGAGAACCACTATTTTATCCCATAGGCTGATTATAATCTATCTTAACAACTTAAGTTATTTTGAAGTGTTTCCTTTACACTAAAAAAGATTTCACCTCAATGTAATTTTATGGTATTATTTAAGAATAGGGGATATAATTCTCCCACAAGGTAGGATTTTCCTACTTTACCACTGGATATATAAGAGTATTTAGTATAGAATACTCCCACACCCACTATTTGGTTTAGGCAGCAAATCAAATTTAGAAATAGGTCTTTTACTTAGTGCCTATCCTAGGTGTAGGAGTTCAAAATTATGGTTGAATATTCCATGAATTTCAACTCTAACATTATTCATCCTTCCATGAAAATATAGGACCTCAGTATTCTAAGGAATGGGTTGAAATAATTATAGGAATATTTAACTTAGTATAGACTCTAAAGGATCTAAAAGTTAAACTAGCATCTTTATTGCTACTGGTGCTACCCATTCCTTTATATCCGCACAAGTTGTGGATGGACTTGAATTACCAGTAAAGTTATCCCCTAAGTTACCTTCCCTTGATACAAATTTGGGTACAAAATTAGATTATCATTAGTGATTCCAAAAGTGTTATATAGTCATCATTTTTTATGGACATCTATGGGGCTTTATGATATTGGATATGATGAGATTTGATGTGATTATTAGCATAGACTAGATGACCAGATTATGAGAATACATTGATTTTTATCATAGATGGGTATATTTTACTTCACTAAAGGTAGAGTGGTATGTGATGACTAGATAATGGGAATTGGGATAAGACATGTTTGGTCTAGAAATGTGTCATTTCAGGAAGATCAGAACACAAATGGAGGGCTTGGATCTTTTTATAGGATTAGTAATACCCCCCTCAAATTTTCCTCTAGATGTATATATCTATCTTGAAATATTTCCAGATGACATCATAGGACTTCCTACTGATAGAGGAGTTGAATTTGGGATAGATATCATATTGGTTGTGTAGCCCATTTTGATACCCCTTATCATATGCAATAATTTTATTTGAAGGTGCTCAAAGTGAAGCTCAAGGACTTAGGGAAAAATGGATTTATCAGGCAGAGTACTTCACCATGAGGTGCAACTATATTGTTCGATAAGAAGGTGGATAATAGTCTTCAAATTCATGTCAACTACTGATAGTTGAACTAGGTGATAATGAAGATAAGATATCCTTTTTCCTAGGATCGATGATCTTTTTGATCAGTTACTTGGGGAGCCTGATGGTTCTCTAATAACGATCTTTGATTGGGATACCATAGTTGTGGGTTAAAGAGGACATCTTGAATATAGTGTTTTATAGTAGGTATGAGATGTACACGTATTTGGTGATTATTTTTGGTTTTAATAATGCATTGACAATGTTTATGTACCTCATGAAAAATATCTTCCACCCATATCTAGACTCAATCATGAAAGTGTTTGTTAACAACATCCTTATCTACCGGCTAACACTAGAGCAACATTCCATAGATCTTGTGGTCATCTTGAGTATAATTTGATCACATTGGATTTATAAAAAGATGTTTAAGTATAACCTTTGTATTAATGAGGTGAAATTCTTGGGGAATACAGGTTTGAAACAAGTATATTTATAGACCTAGAGAAAGTGTAGGAAATTATGTTCAAGACACATCCCCTGTATGTGTTCGAGATCAGTAACCTTTTGGGTTTGAATGGATATTACCAACAATTTATCTAGGAATTATCTCATCTATAAGTACCTATGACTATACTGATGAAGAAGGGAATAAAGTTAAAGTGGATAGACTAGTGTGAAGAATCATTTATTGATCTCAGGAGGAGGTTGACTATAGATCTAGTGCTGATACTCCCTAAATTAGGTATTAGAAACATCATAAACTACGATACACAAGGAATTAGTTTGGGATTAGTATTGAGGAAGAGGAATAATGTAGTATCTTATGAGTCATTTTAGATATGATCCCATTAGTATAACTACCCTACTCATGGTGTGAAGCTATCATTCATGGTACACAATCTGAAGTGTTGGCGATGCTATCTCTTTGGTGAGAGTTTTGTTGTCTACACTGGCCACAAGACCCTTCATTAAATATTCACACAGTGGGACCTGAATCTGAGTTAGAGGCTCTGGGTTGAGTACTTATAGATGTCTGACTTTGAGAGAAACTATTCACCTAGTAAAGGAAACATCGTTGCAAATAATCTTATCCATAAGACATGGGCGGAGAATGAGATTATTGAGCATCCTTCTGAGGATCAGTGGCACCAAATGAGTTTTTTGGATGATTGGAGGAAGGATTATTATGAGTATCAAGGATAAATGACATATTTTATATAAATTATCACATATTATCTTCTGGACCAGGTGAAGGCTGGTTAGGAATATGAACCTAAGTGTATTGTGATGTAGGAGCGACTGGTAGGAGGTGACCCGACACTTGGTTGGATGATATATAGAGATGAAGTGATCTAAATTAATGGGAGAGGTGTATTCCATAATTATATTAGGGAATAAATTATTATATAATTCCATATCTCTAGGTGGGTGGTGTGAGAAGATGTACCATGACTTCAGGAGATAGTTCTGCTAGATAGGGATGAAGAGGGACATCGTTGAGTTTGTTTCCTGATGCCTTACCTGCTATAGGTTAGAGTTTGAGCACCAACATCATGGTGGTTTTCCCCATCAACATCTAGTGCCCATGTATAAGTATTATGATGTCATAATGGACTTTGTGATGGGGTTATCTATGACCCCAATGAGCTGTGATGCTATCAAGGTTATTATTGATCAAGTGAAAAAAGTTTCTCATTTATTACCAATCCATGAGATTAACTCAGTAGATGAGCTAGGAAAGCTATATTTATATGAGATTATATAATTTTATGGAGTTACCTTGAACAATATATCTTATAGAGACATATGTTTTATGTCATGGTTTTGATAGGGCTTGTAGAATTCCCTAGGGACTCAATAAATATTGAATACACCACACCAACCTATGATAGATAGATAGTTAGAGAGAATGATTAACACACTATAGGATATTATTAAATATTGTTTTATAAACATCAATAGATATTGGTATGATAAATTATCCTTGGTCGAGTTCACATAAAAAATATTTACTAGGATTATATACCAACGACATCATTTGAGGCTTTATATGGATGCCCATTTCGTTCACTACTATATAGGAATGAGGTGGTAAAGGGAGTAGTTTTTGGGTCTAGAATGGTGTAAGAGGCTATAGAGAGGGTACAGTTAATCATGAAGTATTTTGTGACCACTCAGAGTAGGAATCAATCATACACAGACCAGAGGATATGACCTTTGGAGTTTTTTTTGGCGACTGAATTTTCATATAAATGTCATCTTAGTTGGGGAATCATCATTTATATATAAAAAAATATTGAACTATTATTTTTGACTCTTTATTATCACAAAATGGTTTGTGATAGTGGTATACCATATGTACCTTCCTCCATATTATCAAGGAATGCATGATGTGTTGCATGTTTCTCATATTCAGAGTTACATACCTGATCTCGTACATGTTACTGACTATGAGATTATTGAGTTGGATCCAGATGCATCTTATGAGGAGATTGAAATATTAATTATATACCAGAGTGAGAAATTCCTTTAAGGGGAGACAATACCACTTGTTTGGATCATGTGGTAGCATGTATGGATCTAGGAGGAGATATGGGCGTAGGAGTTTGATGTTCAAGATTAATGACCTTAGTTGTTCAATAAAGACCACTAGATACACTTCTCAAGGTTGAGGTCATTATAGGGGGAGAATTATAATGTTCTCATTTTTTAAATGATTATTAAAACCTATTTTTTATATTTTATAAGTCTTTTTGGTGAAAATTTAAAAAAAATTAACAAATTTTGTACCCTTACATAAGGCATAATGCCTACAAAATGGTAAGTGACTTATACCCTTATAAAGAGTAGTTTTAGGAGTTTTTAAGGGTAAATCCTCATTTACATGAGTTACATAAGGGTAGTGTGGGGTTATAATAGGCTGCATAAGGGTATTCCACTTTTTCCTAAGGGTATATAAAGGTAAAACCTATTTATATGGGTTGTATAAGGGTAATGTTTGAGTTGCATAAAGGTACCTTAGGCGATGCGTAAAGGTAAAGGGAATTTTTTATATACTATGAAAGGGTAAACCTATTTTTCTATAGGATGTGTAAGGGTTCATTAGAAGTTTTTTAAGGGTAAGCCAAAGTTTTTTAAAATTTGCCTAAGGGTAACATGGAGTTTCATAAGGGTAACCCGAGTTCTCCTGAACCACGTAAGGGTAGATCCTATTTTCCAAAGGTTGTATAAGGGTAACCCAAGGTTGAATAAGGGTAAAATCATAACCTTAAAATATTATTAAGATCATTGTAATGGTAAAACCATATTACCCTTACACAACACACTTTTTGGGAAAAATTCTTTAAAAAAATTGTTTTTGTGTTTTCTTATTTTCAAATCGAGCCTGTAACCCTTTTGATGAATCTGAAAACTAAAAATCATGGGAATTTATTCCTTTAACTTGTTCAAAGTTATAAACCTTGTTTTTAAATATTAAAAACCTTCTTATTCAAGAATAATTTCCAAGAACCAATTGAATGATTAATTTAGTTTTTGAATATCAATTCTTTGATCCACCCTCTATATTTTCATAAAAAATACTCAAACCTTCTCCTAACTTTGTTTTTGAATTCATTCAAGTTTGGGTATTCCATAGTTACTTTAAAAAAGATTTATAAATTTCTCTTAGAGTGATTCATGAGCATATTTCAGTTTCCAGTCATGGTGGAGTTCAATCTCCCTCTTCCATTGTTGAGTGCATCATTTTAAAGGGATAATTTTCCTGGTATCTTTTCATGAGAAAATTGTAAACTAAGCTCTCTTAATATTTATGGAAATTGATATGTAATTATTAAAATGATAAATTATCAAATAATAATAATAAGTAATTAACACATGCATTTATTAGATTATTCTATAGAGATAGAGTATTATCACATGTTGTTTTATAATTATTATTTGAGGAAGAAATTTCTAGCACATAGAATGAATTAATCGATAATTTAGAAATTATCTAGGGGAGATAATGTTTTACCACATGTAGCATTTTTATTTATTTTGGAAATAAAATACTATAACTGGTTCTAAGAATCCTTTGATAGAATTTTTATACTACAAACTTATGGATATAATTGAGTGATGATTCCTTAACAAAACTTGAAGTTCTTTACTAATGACTTTGAGGTAGGAAGTTCTTTACCTTTTGGGGATATTATTTACACATATTTACTTTGTATAATTATTATTTTGGCATAACTTGTTTATCATGCTTGATTGTGATCGCATGTGCATGTGTGTGTGTATATATTATGAGGCTCATTATGATACTTGATTTCACGAGTGTGCTACTTTTTCCATGTTTGAATTTGATCACATGTTGATATGTGTTGCTAATATATTATCATGATGATATGCTATGATTGCTTTATATTCTCTACCTTGTTATGTGCATTATAATTCCTTTGAGGTTGTTCTTGGTACTTGAGATAGGTGTACCAGTATTCGATGCATATCCATTATAGAAGGAGTGTGTGTTGCTTGTGACAAAAACAATGATGGACCTGAGAATAGGGTAGGATAATGGACACTTGGGGGATAAACTTAGGTAGAATGTTAGATGGATGATATACTAGGGTCCTAAATTGAGGAATAGATGGGGTGTGATGGTCTGGAGGCCTGATCAGTAATGGAGCTGGGATATGATGGTCTAAGGGCCTGATCCCACTCAATGCCTTGAGACTACTGAAGATGTGTTATGAACATAATGGATTGTTTTTACTCATTTATAACATCCTATGATTATCCCACTGAAATGGAGCCGATGAAGGTATGATCAGGGGTCTAAGGTGTCTTGGTTAGCACAAAACCACTCGGTTTGTGTGGTTTGATTATTATACTTGTATAGTTTTATTACTAATATGGAATACACTTGTTATACTTTATAATGATTGTTAAGGATGCATTTGTGGTGTTCTACTATGTTTTTTTACTCACACCTTGTATGAGTATTTAAATGCGTATGCATACTTCATGTTTAGGGATCCGAGTAAGGGTAAGGGGCCCATGGATGATGGTTGAATGTAAGATCATGGAGCTAGTGGCAGACTAGGATAGACTCCAAAGGACTCTATAATTTTATTTATTTATTTACCTTCTTGCACTATAGTCTGTTTTTTATTACCAAATTGGGATCTCATTATTACCTATATGAAATTTGTGCCTTTTTTATTATTTTTGTTTTCACATGATACTCTGATCATAATAATATTTAATATATTATTTATTATTATTTGTGCTATGACATGATACTGAGAGTATAGTCTCCCCACTAACAGACTTAGAACCTCACTACTAGTTGATAATATCTTGCATAAGTGGAGGCATGTATGAGGTCATGTGACACTTTGGATCAGACTTTATGATTTGGGTTAGGGATTTTCAAAATGGTATCATAGGATAATTTCTTATTTTATTTTTAGACTAACCCGGGACATGGTAGAAAGAATATAGATGTGTGGGATTTCTGTCATTATTTTTATGATATTTTAGATGCGTTCATTCATCATGACTAGGTATATAATTCTAAATTCTATATATATACCTATCTCTATGCTAGATATTATATCTTTAATTTAATTCCATGATTATACTATTTTTTTGGATAGTTTCTCTATGTGTGATATTCCATGTAGTTATGATATATCTTTATTAGCATTAATTTCTAGAACTGAGCATGTTAATATGTTTTTTTGTATATATATGACTATAAATAATGTATATGGATGAGATCATTGTTATTTATAGGAAAGTTATACCTTGAATTATGGGTAGACTCCTAGGATAACCTTTTTATGATCCCATACACTGATTAGGATCTATCCTAATATATTTGGTTTTTTTCAAAGTGTTTCCTTCGTTTTATAGAAGATGTTTCTTTGACATAGTCTTGTGGGAATACTTGTGAAGCGGAGATAGAGTTATCCCGCAAGAGAGTATGTTCTTGATTTACCACTGAACATATAAGAGTATGTAGCTGAACATACTCCTTCACCTACTATGTGGTTTAGGTATTAGGTCCACTTCAGTTGGAAGTATTTCTCTTAGTAAATGTTCTAGGCATAAGAGTTCATAACCATGGTTGAATATTCTGTGACTTTCAACTCTAACATTATTCATCATTCCAAGGCACCAAAGGCCCTCAAGATACTGAGGAATGGGTTGAAATAATTGTGGTAATATTTGACCTAGTAGATACTCTAAAGGATCATAAAGTTAAGATAATAACTTTCTTACTACCAATTATACCCATTGATTCCCATTTACACAAGTTTTGGCTGGACTTGACTTACCAGTCAAGTTATCCTCTAAGTTACCTTCCCTTGATACACAACTAGGCATAAAAGTATATTTTCTTTAGTAATTATTAGAGTTTCCAATAGTCATTTCTAGTTACGGATATCTGTGATACTTCATGATACTGAAGATGACGATCTTTGATGTGATTCTTAGCATAAACTGGCTAGACAACTTCCAAGAATATATTGATTGCTATCATATATGTGTATTTTTTAATTTTAAAAAGGGAGAGAGGTAAAATATGAATATATAATGGGAACTAAGATTAGATAGAGTTTTCCATACTTGAGTCAGATTGAGATGATCATGACACAAATGGACGACTTGGATCTTTCAGTAGGATTAGTGAAAACTCCCTCAAATTTTCTTCTAGTCATGGATCTCTATTAGTAAGTATTTTTGGATGACTTAATAGGACTTCCTCCTGGAATAGGAGTTGAATTTGAGACATATCTTGTGTCGGGTGTGTATCCCATTTTTATACCCCCTTATTTTATGGCACCGACCAACTTGTAGGACCTCAAGGTATAACTCAAGGAATTGGAGCAGAAAAACTTTATCAGGCTGAGTACTTCACTATGGGGTGTTCCTATATTATTATACAAGAAGGAATATGGTATTCTTATAATCTACATTTAATACTAGAGTTTGAAACAAATGATGGTGAAGAACAAACATCCTTTTCCTGGTATTGAAAATATTTTTGATTAGTTATGGACCACCCAGTGATTCTCTAAGATTGATATTCAATCAGGCTTCCACTAGCTGTGGGTTAGAGAGTAAGATATACCAAAGATGGAATTTTGGAGTAGGTATTAGATATAAAAGTATCTAGTGATTATATTTTATTTGACCAATTCACCACAATGTTTATGGACCTCACAAACAAGATCTTCCACCCATATCTAGACGTGATCATCGTGGTGTTTGTTGAGGACATCCTCATCTACTCACTAATACTTGGTCAACACTAAAAACATATTGAGATAGTCTTGAGTATGATTTCAATACATAAAATATATTATAAGATATTGAAGTGTAACGTTTGGATGTATGAGGTGAAATTATTGGGCTATATAGTGTCTAGGAAAGGTATATCCTTAGACCTTGAGAAAATGAAGGAAAAAATGTAATGGAAACATCACTGAAACGTGTTTAAGATCAAGATATTTCTAAGTTTGTAATTATATTACTAATGTTTTATCTAGGAATTATCACTTCTATCATCATCTATGACTACACTAATGAAGAAGGGAGTCAATTTCAAGTGGTTGGACCATTATGAAGCATCATTTCTTGAGACGAGGATAAGGTTGAATAGAGCTCCAGTTCTAATACTCCCCAATCCAAGGATTATATACATCATGTACTGTTATCCAAAAAGTGTTGGTTTAGAAGAATAAATGATATAGAGGGAGTAGGTAGTAGCTTATGGGTCACATCAACTATGATCCCAGGAGTGGAACTACCCAAATCATGACAAAGAGCTGGCGACTGAAGTCCACGCTCTGAAGTGTTGGATACATTATCACTTTGGTGAGAGTTTGTTGTCTATACTATACACAATATCCTTCATAACATCTTAACATAGAAAGACTTGAATTTGAGTAAGAGGTGCTAGGTTGAGTACCTGAAGATGTTTTACTTTGAGATAGCCTATATACCTGGTAAAGGTTATGTTATTGTAGAAACTCTTAGCTATAAGATGCAAGTGGAGAAAGAGTTTGGTGAGAGGACTTTTGAGGATCAATGGTACCTAATGAGTTTAGTAAATTATTAGAGGATGGATGATTCTGAGGGTCAGGGATCAATGACATGGGTTACATTGATGATCACATCTTCTCCTGTGTACTAAGTGAAGGATGGTTAAGAATCCAACCCTAAGTGTACTGTGATGTGGGAGCGACTAAAAGGAGGTGAACTGATACCTAGTTGGATGATAGACAATGATGATGTGATATTAATTCATGGGATATTTTTATTCCCTTATTACATCTAGGAAGAGTTGATGAGATACTTCGATAACACTAGGTGGGTGATACGACAAAGATGTAAAATGACTTCAGATGATAGTTTTGGTGTCTAGGGATAAAGAGAGACATCATTATGTTTTTTTCCCAATTTATTACCTTCCATAGTGTAAAGGCTGACCACCTACATCCTATTGGTTTGATCCAGCCACTCTAATTTCCATGTGAAAGTGGTAGGACATTGTGATACACTTTTTGATGGGGTTACCTAGGACCATGAGGAGTCATGATGTTGTTTGGGAGATTGTCAATCGGTTGAAAATAGTTGCTAATTTCTTATCGATCTTTGAGAATGACTGAGTAAACAAGATGGGAAAGCTAAATATCCATGGTATCATAAAATTAAATGGATTTACCTTGATAATTGTATCAAATAAAGACACATATTTTATATCATGGTTTTGGAAGGGCTTGTAGAAGGCCTTAGGACTCAACTAAGATTGATCACAACACATCACTCTCTAATAGAATGACATAAAATTAGAGAAAAATATTCACATACTAGAGGATATTCTCCAATATTGTGTTCTATAATTTTTTGGAGCTTGTAATGATCACCTATCCTTGGTTTAGTTTTCATTTAATAATAGTTATCAGGATTTTATACATATGAAACTATTTGAGGATATCTATGGAAGACCATTCCACTCACTGCTATGTTGTAATGAGGTAGGTGAGGTAGTAGTTATTGTGCCTAGTATAGTGTAGGAGACCTTAGAGATGGCTTAGTTAATCAGGAAGTGGTTGGTGACCAATTAGAGTAGCTAGTGATTGTATATAGACCAGAAGCGATGACCTTTGGAGTTTTCTGTTAGAGACCAAATTTTATAAAGAGTATCACCTTGGTTGGGGAATCGTCATTTGTAGAAGGGTATCTAGAACCATGGTTTTTTGGACCCTTTAGGATCACCAAATGGGTTGGAATGGTGGAATACCATCTATAAATTATTCCATGTTATCGAGACACACATGATGTGTTCCACATTTCTTAACTTTGGAGGTACACACCCAATCCCGCGTATGTTATAGACTGAGAGGATGTTGAGTTGGATTTAGATGAATCTTATGAGAAGAGTCTGGTGTAGATTATATACAGAAGTAATAAAGTCCATTTAGGGAATAAAATATCACTTTTCCAGATCCTTTAGAAGCATGGGCGGATCTAGTAGGAGATGTGAGAGCGAGAGTATGATGTTATAACTTAATTGATTGATTTGTTCAAGAAAGATCATCGACGAAACTTCTTGAAGATGGGAAGTAATTATAAGGGGAAAATTATAATATTATTAGTTTTTAAATGATCTTTAAACCCTTATTTATTATATTTTATAAGTTTTTTGGTGAAATTTTAAAAAAATTCATATAAATTTATACCCTTACACAAGGAATAAGTCATATGTAAAGGTAAATGCCTTATACCATTACAAAAAGCGTTTTAGGAGTTTTATAAGGATAAATCCTAATTTACATGAGTTGTATAAGTTTAGGGTAGGGTTTCAATAGGCTAAATAAGGGTAATCCTCTTTTTACCAAGGTTATATGAAGGAAACCCCCTGTTTATATGGGTTGTGTAAGGGTTAGGTGTGAGTTTCATAAAGGTACATTAGGCATTGAATAAAGGTAATGGGAATTTTCTATACACCGTGTAAGGGTTTCCTTAGTTTTATATAGGTTTTTTAAGGGTACCTCAGAAGCTACATAAGGGTAAGTCAAGGTTTTTAAAGGTTGGATGAGGGTAACTTTAGAGTTTCATAAGGGTAACCTGAGTTCTCTTAAGCTATATAAGGGTTTATTTTGGTTTCCAATGGCTACATAGGAGTAACCCATGGTTGATTAAGTGTAAAATATTACCCTTATATGATTTCTAGGAGATATATAAGGGTAGAATCATTTTACCTTTATGCAATGACCTTTTTTGGAAAAATTCTTTTAGAACATTATTTTGTCATTTTCTTCTTCCCAACTAGATCCTGTAACCCTTTTGATGAATCTGAAATACAAATATTATGGGAATTAATTACTTTGACTCATTGAAAGTTGTAACCCCTATTTTAAAAGATTTTAAACCTTATCATTTAATAATTTATTCAATGACCAAATTAAATGATGAATTTAGTTTTGGAATATCAATCCTACGATCCGACCTCGGCCTTTTCTTAAAAAACACCTAAACCTTATACTGCCTTTATTTTTTATATTCCTTTGAGTTTGGGTAGTATAGAATTAATTTATGCAAGATCTCCAAAGTCTTCTTTGAGTGATTCGATACCATCTTCCAGTTTCCAAGAATGGAATATTTCTCTCCCCTCTTCCATTATTGGGTGAGATGTTTTAAGGGGATAATTTTCTAGGTATATTTTCATGTTAAAATTTTGAATTAATCTCCCCTAAGATTTATAGAAATTGATATATAATTATTGAAATTGTAAATTATCAAATAATAATAATAAATAATTACTACATGAATATCTCAAATTATTCTAGAGAGATAGAGTATTATTTCACATGGTTTCATAATTATTCTTTGAAGAAGAAATTGATAGAACATGTGATGGATAAATCAATAATTCAAAAATTATCCAGGAGAGAGAAAGTGCTATTGAATTTGGCGTTTTTATTTATTTTGGAAATAAAATAATAGAACCAGTTATATGAATCTTTTGTAAGAAGTTTTACCCTATGAACACATTGACACAGTTTGGGTGATGATTCCTTGATGAACCTTGAAGTTCTTCATCAATGAATTTGAGTTAGGAAGTTTCTTATCTTTTGGGGCTGTATTTTACACACGTTTCCTTGGTATAATTCTTATGTTGTAATATCTTATTTACTATGATTGATTGTGATCACATGTGGGTGTGTGTGTATATTGTGAAACTCATTATGATATTTGATTCCATGATTATTGCTAGAGTATCTTTCTACCATGTTTGATTATGATCACATGTTGTTATGTGCTGCTGCTACATTCTCATGATGATATGCTATGCTTTCCTTATATTATCTACCCTGTTATGTGTGTTATAATACCTTCATGGTTGTTCTTGGTACTTGATACATGTGGAACACTTTGTGATGTGTACCCCTTAGAGGGAGAGTGTTTATGGCCTATAATGATGATAATGTAGGACATAAGAATAGGATATGGGTGTGAAAACCTGGGGGCCTGATCTGAGGAAGAATTTTAAGGGAATGATGGCTTGGTGGCCTAACTTGAGATATAGACGGGAAATGATAGTCTGGAGGCCTGACCAATTATAGATATGAGATATAATGTTCTGGAGTCTTGATATGACTTGATGACTTGAGACTGTCGAGATATGTGTTATGAGCCCAATATATTATTTTTTTCTCACTTATGACATCCTATGATTATCCTACTGATATGGAGTTAAAGAATGCATGACCAGTGGTTCGTGGTGTCTTGGATTTCATAAGGTCACTCGGTATATGTGGTATTATTGTTATGATTGTATGATTTTATTATTATCATGGAATACACCTATTATACTTGAGAAAAATTGTTAAGGATGCATTATTTGTGTCCTATTTAGTTTTATTACACACACCCTATATAGGAATTTTGATGCACGTGTATACTTCATGTTTAGAGATCCAAGTAAGGAAAATGGGCCCATGGTTGATAGCTAATAATAGGATCATGGATTTGGTGGTGGACCAAGATAGACTTCATAGGACTCCATAGTTTTATTTGTTTATTTAACTACTTACATTATACTTTGGTTTGTCTTATCACATTGGGATCCCATTATTACTTGTATGATATGCATTACTTTTTGATTATTTTATTTTCAAAAATGCTACTATGATCATAATAATCTTTAATCTATTATTTGTTATTATTTGTGCTATGAAATGATATTGAGGGTATAGTATACCCATTGGAAGACTTGGACCCTCACTGTTAGTTGGAAGCCTCTTGCATATGGGGAGAGGAACATGAGGACATGTGGAACTCTAGATTGGACTTGGTGGTTTAGATAGGGGTGTTACAAAATAGTATCATAGGAAAATTTATTATTTTCTTTTTGGACTAAACTGGGACATTGTAGAAAGGATATCACTACGTGAGACTTGGGAAGGGGAGTTTCTATGTGCTTGGATAGCACTTGTGTAATGTACTTTCGATTTACCATGGATGATATTGTTGTAACTATTTTTATGAGATTTTCAAGTGAATTCATGCATCATGACTAGGAATGTAGGTCCATATTCCATATATACCTATTTTTGTGCTACATATTAGTTCTTTAATTTAATTCCATGACTGTACTATATATTTGGGATAATTTATCAATGTGTGATATCCCATGTTGTGATATATCTTTGTTGGAATTAATTGGTTAAACTGAGTGTGATTATACGTTTTATTTGGATATATATGACTGTGAATAATATATAGGGATAAGATCATGGTTAGTTCCAGGAGGGTTATATCTTGGGTTTTGGGTAGACTCCTTAGAGAACCTTTGTGTGATCTCATAGACTGACCATGATCTATCCTAATGGATTCAGTTTTTTCAAATTGTTTCTTTTATGTTAAAGAATATTTCACCTCAATGTAATCATATGGGACTACTTAAAAATAAGGGATAGAGTGCTTATATATGGGAGAATATTCCCACTTTACCAATGGAGGTATAGGAGTATACAACTAAGAATCATCCGGCACATACTCTATGGTTTAGGTAGCAGGGATGATTTATTCAGAAGTTTTTTTCTTAGTTCCCATCCTAAGAATATGATTTTATAACCATGGTCGAATATGATATGAATTTTAACTCCAAAATTCTTCATCCTTCCAGGGAACAGTAACCCTCAGGATGCTAAGAAATGGATTGAAATGACCATGGGAATCTTTAACCTAGTAGAGACTATGAAGGATAAACAAGTTTAGCTAGAAAATCACTTTCTATCAGTGATACCCATTCCTTCATATCTATATAAGTTATGTCTAGACTTGTATTATTAGTTAAGTAACCCCCTAAGTTACCTTCCCATGACACACCATTGTTCAAAAAAGTAAAATTTCTTTAATGATTCCCAAATTATCATAGAACCATTTCTATTTATGGAAATATATGATACTTCATGATACTGGAGATGACAAGCATTGATGTGAATATTAGCATGGAATGAATGATTTTTTTTTGAGAATATAACGATTTCTATCGGAGATAGGTATATTTTACTTCACCAAATGGATAAAGGTATATGATGACTGAAGAATGGGAACTAGGAGTGGACAGATCTGATCTAGGCTTAAGTTATATTAGGATGATCATGAAAAAAATGGTGGAATTTGATCTTTCAGTATGAATAGTTAAATACCCCTTGAATTTTCCTCTAGTTATGGATCTTTATTAGGATATATTTCTATATTAATTCATATGTTTTCTTACTGATAGAGGAGTTGAATTTGAGATAGAGCTTGTGTTGGATGTGTATCCCATTTCGATACCCCTTATCATTTGATGATAACTATGTTGAAGGAGCTTAAAGTGTATCTTAAGTAATTACAATAGAATTTCTTTATTAGGTTGAGTAATTCATCATGGCAGTGCCCCAGTATTTTTTGGAAAAAAGGAATATGGTAGTATCAGACTCCGAATTGAATATTAGAAGTTAAAATTTTCTATATTGAAGAACGTATACTCTTTTTCTAGAATCAATGATATTTTTAATCAGTTATGAGGAGCCTATTGGTTCTCTAAGATTGATCTTTGACTATGCTACCACTAGTTGTGGGTTAGAGAAGAGGACATTCTAAAGATGAAATTTTAGAGCATGTATGGAATATATGAGTATCTGGTGGTGCTTTTGGTTTAACTAATGCATTGAAAATGTTCATGGACCTAATGAATAACATATTCCACCCATATATAGGCTCAATCATTGTGGTGTTTATTTATGAAATCCTTATATACTCATCTTGAGATATTCCTGAGTATGCTTTGAGCACATCGACTATACACCAAGCTATATAAGTGTAAATTTTGTATTCAAAAGATTAAATTATAGGGAATGTGGTGTATGAGATAGATATATCGATAGACTCATAGAAATTGGAGGAAGTGATGTCATAGACACATCCCCATAATGTGTTTGAGATCAAGATCTTTATAGATTTGGTAGGATATTATTGATGTTTTATCCAAGATTTCTCCCATTTATCATCACCTATGACTATGTTAATGAATAAGAGTGAAAAATTACAGTGTTTGTACTAGTGTAGATAATCATTTATTTAGTTTAGGAGGAGATTTACTATAACTTCAATTTTGATACTCCCTGATCCATGGATAAAATATACCATGTAATGCGATGGAAGAAGCATTGGTTTGGGATTAGTACTGATGTAGAGAGAGCAATGACCATGGTAGGGTTGGGGGGGGGGGGGTTCCGGTGGTTTCACATGGTTGTGGGGGGTGATCATATTGTTGACCACAATGATAGGGGTGAAGTGTAGTGACAACAGTAGAGGTGGAAGGGGGGGGGTTGATGTTGGGCCCATGGGACTTTGTGATGGTGGGGATCATCATCTCACCAAGAAGTGACCATGATATGGGTGGGGTGGGGGAACAATAGTGCTTGTGGGGATACTAATTTTTTTATAAAATAAAATTTACCCATATTTAGAAAAATATTGGTAAAAATATTTCAATTACCTATGTTTCAAAAATAATAGGTAACAAATAATATTTCCTACTTTTTAAAAAACATATGAAAATATGATACTATATGACTTAAAAAAAATATTTTCAATAACACTTACCCAAATTTTAAAAATATTAGGTAAAAAGTGAAATTCCCTATGTTTCAAAAAATGTAGGTAACTATCTAATTAGCTACATTTAGAAACATAGCTAATTAGCGACATTATATTTCCTTATGTTTTTAAAAAATGTAGGTAAATTCATTAGATATTTTTTAAAACATAGTTAATTAAAAAAACACATCTAAATTAAATTTTACTTTTAGTGAAACCAACTTATCTCTTTTTTAATTACGAGAAATTTCTCCAATTAAAAAAAATCTCCCCCTAAATAACCAAAACACATCTTCCCTTTTATGATTGTCAAAATGAAAATAAAGAGAGGAAAATTAAAATAAAATTTAAATCATGAAGATAATTGCATCTAAGGTAAAGTAATAGATACAAGAAATAATATCCCACCTTAATGGTTAATATAAGCTAAAAACAAGATAATCCAATTAGACATGTAAAAAAAAGACAATTCATAAGGTAGAAAGTAGTAAAGTGAATGAGTAGGATTTAAAGATAAAACACACATCATATTAAATTATAGGGATATTATAAGAAATATTTTCAAAAATTATTTCAAAATAAAAGGGTAATATTTTTTATCAATATTTAAAAAAGATAATATTTTGAAAAAGAAATTGAAAAATATAATAATTTTTTTGAAAAATAGATATAAAAAGAAAAAAAGATTCATTTTAAAAACAAGTTTAAGAGAAAGGAAGAAAGAAAGAAAAAACAAAATATTTTTTTAAAAAAATATTTAAAAAATACAACCTCTCATATTTTAAAAATAATAAGGAATAAATAATAGATAAAGATAGAGGGAATATATTGAAATTAAGTTCAAGAGGAAAATAAAATTTAAAAATAAACCTGTCCTCCATGAGATGAAATTTGATGTCCAAAATTCATTAGAAAGGTAAAAGCTAGGACCCCCTTAGTTGAATCAATTAAAAAAGAAATCAAGATGAAATAAGAGTTAAATCATTTCAAGTGATAAATAATAAAATTTTATTTAGAAGTCACCTTATAATATGTCAATAAGGTCTAGTATAATATTCTAGTAGAAACTCAAAAGTAAGTTAATTTCGGTACCCTTGTGGATTTGGGATCATCCATATTATCTTATAAAAAATGTGATGTTGAAACTATCTTGGTTCCACTCTAATTGGCTAATAAAGATCTTGGAACCCAAACTTGTTTATTATGTGATATTCTTTGAGTTATATAAGAATAAATATGAATATATTTATTTCTCTCATATTTATCATTTTTTTGCAATAACACTCATAAATTAAATGAAAAATTTGACGATAGTAATTAAAAAATTTATTGTGTGAAATTCCTTTTACAAAAGTAGTGTTTTTAAAGAGATCACATTTTTTTAAAAACCAAAACCATGAATATTTTTTTATGGGAAGTTGATAACCTAAAATAATATCAAGACATTTATCACCATGGTTGAATTTAGAAAGAGTATTTTTAAGATATTTTATTTGAGATTCTAAATTCTCAACGTTTGGTTATTTTTTAATTTCAAATCCAAAACACCATTTTATTTAGAAATAATATCATTTTCATTAGAAGGTTTATTTTTATCATTAATAACTTGTTTATATTTTTTATTGAGATATTTTAATTTTGAAAGGAGTTCATCATAAAAATTTACAATATTATTATTTTTTGATTAGAAGAGGAATAAGAATATGATGAATTAGTATAAGAGAAGGAAAGAGAAGAAGAGTGATAGGGAAAATAAGAAATAGGATAAATAACCTCATCACCTACCTCAATATGTGCCATGAGGCATTTAGTTCTTAAGTCACTTGAGGAGGTTGAGTCCATAAAGAAATCAATTACACTCCAGGTTGAGACATTAAGGTCTTACTTATCTCATTTCTTCTTATTCAACTTCTTTTTTTAGATGGGAAATTATGGTATAATATATACCTTATTGTTTTATTCATAAAATTTCTCATTCAGTTCTTCCATTTGATTTTGTTTTTTGGAATTGTAATATATTTTCCTCTTTTTTTTTAATTTTTTCAATCTATTGATTAAGTTTTCAATCATAGATTTATCATTATATGAATATTTATCAACAATAACATTAAAATAAATTTTTATTTTGGATTCTTTGGATTAATTTTCTTATTTTTCAAATTAACACTTCATGGTGATTTCATACATCATGAGAGAGCCAATTGGTTCCTTGAGTGGCATATTTCTTTATCTTTCCTTTTCTATATAACTGTCACCTTGGGAGACCAAGATCTAGGAAAGACCTAAATAATTTTCTTAAATAAAGTTTCTATAGAAAAATCATCACCAAGAGACTTTTGATCATTTAAAATATTAGTAAAATGTGTAAACATATCAGTAATAGATTAATTTTAATGCATGATAAATCTCTTAAAGTCTTGTATAAATATGTCCAATAAAGTTTCTTTAAATTTATTCATACATTTGTCTGTGACTTTTATAAATTTACAGATTTCATGGGAGTTTTTTCAAGTAGATATGTGATTAAATTCATTTTTTAGGACCACAATGGTGAGAATTCATGGATTTTCTATCATATTCAAAAGCTATAATATCTCTAGGAGTCCATTTATCCTTCGATTCTTTTGTAGGAGTGTATCCATGCATAACCATTTTCTAAACAGGATAACCTATACTACTAAGAAAGGTAGACATGAAATTTTCCCAATAAGATTAATTTGAACCATTAAATAAAAGAGCATGTCCCAAATAAATTTCTTTGGGAGTATTTTGAAAATAATACATTTAAAAAAGATCGAACTTTAAAATCAATTAATATTTTGAAAATAAAAACAAATTTTAAAAAAATTTATTTTTGAAAAACACAAAGATCTCCCCTATTATGAATTGTTGGTTGGATTAGAATGACATGAGGTAAATTTACTTTTAAAAATAAAAACAATAAACACAAGGGGAAATTTAAAAAAAATAATTTCGATATGATAAAGTAATAAAAAAATAAATTTTATCCATATTATAAAGTTAATATTAAAGTTAATTAAGTGGGTAAGCATGCATAAAAATTATTAATAAAATTTATACGATTATACATATTGAGAGCAGATGATACAATGCATAAATTAAAATAGATAAGAAACACAATGTGATAAAGAAGTTTAGAAATATCTCGATGTGAGCCCCTATATCTCCTCCCCTTGGGTTGATAGGTTTGTCTTATTCCCTTAATTTTAATGGATATAAAGAAACTGCATCCTCCTTTACTTTTTTACATATCTTGAAAGAATACAATCCTTGTTTTTTTATAGAAGTAGCAAGAAACAAAAGGTAAAAGTTAGGATAAGAAGAGAATATTTTCTTGGAAAAAATCCATTACAATGCCGGTCTCATATCTCTAAAAGGATAGAACAAGAAGATATATATATATATATATATATATAGAAAGTTATAAGAGAGCCTTTGAGATGGGTAATTGATAATTGGATCTCCGATAGAGGGATTAAATATCACTAGAGATTCTTTATAGGTTCAATATAAGAGTTGTTTCACACATTCATTGATTGAATCCAAGAACCATTATGTCTAAATTTATAGCCCTAAATGGAGTTGGAGGTACCTTGAAACAAGATATTGATTTAATGGTCTAATAAAAATAATTTTAACCATAATTTAAAGATTATAAAAAGGTTCTATATCACAAACACCGACTATCTGAGTGATACCACAAGCTAGCCAAACAATCCCATTAGCTAGTCAGTGAGACACCTAATATCTTAATGGCTCTACCTTCTTCTACTGGATGGCCAATGCTACTCCAATAGTTATCTGGTGGACTCCTAAAGAACTTAGAGCTTTTTTCCACACCAACATCTAGCCAGTGGCTCTACATTGGGTAGTGAGTGCTGTCTACAACATCCTTCATCAATTAGAGCCTCCTTTACTCCCTTCAAGGGTCTTTAAATGGTCTTCCAACTTCAATCCATGGTTTAAATTCATAAAACAATAATTCAATAATATATTAAAATACCTTCAAGAAAGATCCTCCAATTCCATTAAAAACCACCACTTGGTCCATCAATAATATGACTTGGTATTCAAATTTCATAAGTGAGAAACATATAATAAAACCATTAGATACATAGATGAGTGTTTGTGATTATGAAAAAACCATTAGAGAGAGAGGCACAACAAGGTTAAATATAAATTCAGTAGGATTTCATTAATGACTTCAATATTATCCCATGTATGAGTAATAAAAACATGAAATTTGAATGTAAGGTTTTATAAAACATTTAAAAATAAATAATTTATCAAAAAAATTTAAAAAATACCTCCATATTTCAACAATAAATAAGTTAAAAGTCATTTTAAATCCAAAATATCTCTTTATTCAAATAAAATTTAATAATAGTCAAGATTAATACTCTCATGGAATAAAACGTAATTCCATTGTATAAAAAAACATGGAGTTTTCATCAAATAATCATAATAATACTAATATATAACGAATTCCATGTTTTCTATCAACTCCATAAAATAATGAGGTTTATCATAGTACTTGAGAACAAACAGAAGTTTTTTTCATTATACAGACCTTATAAATAAACATGAATCTTTTTCATAATATGTCCTTCATAGAGGAAGAAAATGTTTCATATAACATGATCCTCTTGAAGGACATATAGGTTTTCTATAACATGAACCTTAGAAACATAAAGTTTTCCATATTAAAACCCACATGAAGAAATATAAGTTTTCTTATAAAAACACCTTTAAAATATAAAAATAATCTTTTCTCAATCCAAATAACATCAATCATAATATTTCTAATAATAAAAAAAACACAAAGTGGAAATATGTTCTTATGATTTTAAAAAATAATCAAAACCCCTTTTTTATATATTAATCTCAAACCCATATATTTTATAAAATTTTTATGGGAAAAACCTTTAAAAAACTTAATTTAAATTAAATAAAAAAGTTAACCCATTGTTGGGAATCATTTAATAGATTTAACATTAAAAATAATTTCAACATATTTAATAAAAAATCCTCAATTTGATAAATATCATGATGGACATCAACAACCACATTTTTCTCAAAATAATTTTTTTTTGAAATAATGAATTAAAACCCATATATAATGATTTACCAAAAAATATTTTATAAATCCATCAATAATTCAGAAAAAAACTAACCCAATATAAGAATATATTGGAGATAACTACATAAATGTGCTTCCTTATAATTCCTAAAGTTATTAATTTGATGACCTTAATTGGATTAATAACCATGTTCTATTATCAAGAGACCTCAATAAATCGTTATTCATAAACTAAATTAATTAATTCATATTTAAAATTATTTTTTCACGACTCATGCATATTTTTCATTACCTATTTATATAATTGGTACAACTCGTTCCGTTTTAGAACATCCCTTTGTAACTCACTATATCAGATCACACGACCTACATTGAGTTGAACCACCCTCATACTAGTTTAAAAGACTCCCACTTAATTGATTGTATTAAAATATAGAAGGATAATGGTCGAAGCTATAAAATATAATATGTGGAATGATCCCATTCCAAATGTTGTAAAACTTTACTTTAATGACTAAAAAATGAAAACATAAAAAATAAGGGTTCATATAATTTGACACATTATAAAACACAATAGAAAAATTTCAAATAAAATATATAGAACAATTCATGCCATACACATTGATTATCATACCTAAACTCCAACCTCCATTCACTTTCCATCAAAACGTCTACCTTCATATAATATTAAAGATATTTACAATGATATGAGAGGAATAAATGAATGGTGTTTCAAATTAAATTGTACTATTTTCTTATTTAAAATCACACCCTCATCCATTTAGTATTAACCCTCCATGCGAAACTCCCTCTTTAATAGTGTCAACATTCCATTTCTCATTATAATTACATAATAAAAACCCCATCTTAACTAACCCATAATTATGAATTTAATAGCAAAGATTTTACATTATTAATTTCCTATAATATTTAAGGGTTATATTTTATTTAATTAGAAAAAAATTATGTAATAAAGTGAAAATTTCAACACAATTTATATTTTTTTCCACAAGAAAAAGTTCTTAAATTTACACCCTCGTTTCATTCAGGAAACTTTTTCCTTATTTAAATATGAGTCACCATAGCCAAAATTTTGACCTTTCAATAGTTCCTAAACATCCTTAGATCTTTTGAAAAACATTTGAAAATTTGGGATGAGTAAAAAAAGTTTATTAAGGAATATAAAAATAAATGAAACCCATTAGTATATTCAAAAACATGAAAAATTATAAAAATGATTACCTTTTTCGCAATAAACTTGGAGCATATAAAATAAATCTTAATCACATGAAAAAATAAACATTTACTCAATTAAAATCCATTAAAACTAATATCAGTAATATAAAAACCTTGAAGGAATATTGAGGTATCATATTCAAAACCATGTTAAACTCTTTCATAGAATCCTTTCAATAGGAGTAACCTAATTGGTTATCTCCAAAATTTTATCTTTTAAAACCAAATCATTACCAAATGCATTTAAAATACATATCATAGGCTCAACCATCAACATAAATAATTCAAGAGTACCATATCATGAACAAAAAATTTATATATTTCACTTTATCATCATAAAATCCTTGAAAAAATCATTTGAACTCATAAGGAAAATAAATTTTCATTTTCATATAAAAATAAGAAGAAAAATATTTTTATTTTGAGAAATCTTAAAAAAAAAGTACCCAAAAGAATGGGAGTAATATCTTCTTTGAAAAAATATGAAAACTTTTAGAGAAATATTGATAACTAATAACAACTATGATGGTGGTAAAAGGTATTCATGCTGTAAATGTTACCAGAAACATTCTTTTTCACTTTGGTAAAAATATTTAAAAGTGACCTATATGAGAAATGTAAAAAATATTACCTTTTAAAACCATTATGAAATGTAAAAGGGAGTTGAAAATGAATTTAAAAAATAATTGGATTATATATAATAACATTATTAAAAAAAATATAAGAACAAGGATTTGGGAAAAAATATATAAGGAAAACTTTAAAATAAGGGTTTTAAAGGAAAATCCCTTACCTCATGTCTCGAATCACCACATATATATTTTAATTTCCTAAAAAATAAAATTTTATTAATTATTTTATTGATTAATAAAAAATTTAATGTTAATACCCTAATTATTATTTATTTTATTTCATTTATTAATGTGTTTTATTTAGTAACTAAATTAGTTAATTTTACATCGAGTGTTTCTAAGGTCATTTAGTCTATAAAAACTTTGATGTGTTGACCATGGTCAAATGGGTCATGGTTAAATCATATAAAAAATCTTAAACGTGTAATAATTATCATATTTTTACATTAAATATACTTTTAAAATCATCTATGTAAGTTTATAATGAAAAATAAGATATATTGTTCATGGAGGTGGAAGTCTGCATGTATGCATGAGCAACATTTTCATTTTTCAATGGATAAAAAAGAAATAAATAATATAAAGGTTTAACTATAAATAATAATATTATTATAAATATCATATTTAATCATTAAATATATCCTTATGAATATCCATCTGAGGTAGTGGTGAAAAATTAATTACATTGCTTTGTAGATGTAGTACACACATATGCATGAGCCTATTTTACATTTTCCAATGGATTAGAGGGTAAGAAGTTGGAAAATATTTTATATTTATATAATAATAATTATGTTATAAAAAAATATATATCTATTAAATCCATAATTATATCCATACATGTGATGTGGTAATGAAAAACAAAACACATTGATTCATAGAGGTAATATTCCGCACATATGCACGAGCAGCGTTTTCATTTTCCATAAGATTAAAGGGAGGTATAAAATAGTTGTTACATAAATATAATAGAATCTAATTATAGTAAATAAACTTATTTAATTATTTAATTATGGTTATAATTTATTTTAAGGATAAATAAGAAGAAATAAACTTGAAAGAATTCAGTTTATACTTATACCTCCTCCTTGGATAAATTCCTTTATATTACACCTTAAGCCTTCTAGGATTGGTCTTTTGGTGTGACCAAGACCTCTAGTATATGGGTATGAGAGTTGTGGAGGGATTTGGTTATATATTGGTTGATAAATTGTGCTTAAAGTGTGTGGATAAGTGATTATAGGAAGTTCCCTTTTTATAAATGAGAGGAGTGGAAACCTTGTAAATATTAAGAACATTAAAATATAATAAATGTATTTGTCATGGAAAGTGGATCCAATTTAATAAAATTTAAAATATAGTTTTATTTAATGTCAAAATACACTCATAAAATATTTTTTATACATTTTTATATATATTTGAAGCTTTATCTCTTAGTTTTACCCCACTTTAAGCCTTATAACACTTACTGTGATGAAATTTTTTTACCATGGTAACTAGTCATCATGAATAAAAAAGAAATTGAACTCATTAAAAAATTTTAATATGAATTTTAAAAATATTTAATCCATTTTAATGGATTCAATTTATATAATTGGTAAAAAACACTTTTAATATAGGTTCAAAAAATTCAATGAAAAACCATTTTTACAAAAAATGAATTTTTATGCATAAAAATGATTTTATAGAAAAATAAAATATAATGTTGATTCCCATGGAATTAAATAGAATATTATAAATATAATTATACTTATATTAATTTAAAATCAAACCAAAATCTAAAATATCATTTTGAAAACTTTATTAAAAGAGAATAACCAAAAATAGTTTTTATTTGAATAAAAAATATTACTTAGATTTCCAAAATATTGAGAATAGATTTTAAATTTCAACATTATATTTTTAAATGATGTTATACTACTTATTAAATATATATTTATTTAATAATTTTTTTTCATTAACTTAAAATTCATTATTACATCATTATAATTCCATAAAAGTGATAATATTTGTAAAATCGGTACTTTTCACTATTTAACCAAAAATAAATATTTTAAGAAAAGTCCTAAAAATTCACCCTAATATAATTTTGATAATATAAATTAAAAAATTTATCTAATTTCATAAAACTAAAATTCTAAAATTCTAAAATTTATCTTTTAAATGAAAATAAAAAATTTAAATAAAAGTCGCTTTAATATAAAATGACCCTTTTAAACTTAAAGTTTTTTTGGAATTATTTCATATCATTTTCCAATGAGTGTTTATTTATTTAATTTACAATTTTATAATCATAATTTATTGATTCTTAAATTTCATTTTAATAATTTATTATTCAATTTAGTTCAGTGTTTCATATACCACACGGTATTCAAAAAGATATTTATTTAATGTAATACATACTAAAATACCGGGATGTTACATATGTTCTCTCCCACTCTACACTATCATAACTCTATAATCATAAATTTAAATTTATAAGGTTATCTACTATAAATAATGTGGTAAAAATATATTTAATTTCTCTAATTGACCATAGTAAATTCCATGTAAACTCTTCCTTCCCAAAAATCAACCAATATATCCCCCTAGTTAAATTAATAAAACAATATTTTATAAATCACATGAAAATAAAAAATATTTCATAAAAATAATTAAAAATTTTAAGGATAATTTAACTTTTACCATGGTATCCTCTCTTTAATAGATAGACTCAATCCATTCTGTACATCCATTTAATAAACTCAAAAATATATATCTTATAATTCTTCCCACTATAAAGATTTTCTGTCACATCAAAGATATTATTTTCATGTATGATATTTATAATTTATTTATTTTTATCTTTATTTCTTGATTCAGGTCAAATATTTGATCAAAAATATGTGTTTTTACCCTATTTAAGCATCAGGGGTGTTGGTGTCAGCCGAAAATTAAGTATTAGGGGTTGGTTGGGCCCAGGGATAGAATCATGTAGTAAGAAAAATGCCATGCCATAATTTATAGAATATTGATGATGGGAGGGATTGGTCAGTAATCTTTTCATAGCTAAGGCGAACCATAATATGAAAAATTCAATGCAGATTTGGATGAGAAATTAGTAAATTCCCATGTATGAGGCTCCTCATGCATAAGAGCCCTCATGCATAAGGGTTTGTGACTTGTTTGTAAATGTAGTTAAGGTCCCATGCATAAAGATCCTCATGTGTAAGGGTTTAGAACTTATTTAGAAAAGAGGTTAAGTACCTGTGTGTAAGGGTCCTCATGTGTAAGAGATTCTCTATGATAAAAGAAATATGTAAGGGTACTCATTGGGATGCATAAGGGTTAACCCTATGATGTGTATGGGTACCTTGGATATGTAAGGGTTCTAGGGGGTGGAAATTTGATAAAGTATTTGAGACCTAATGACGCATAAGGGTTGATGGGACCCTGTGGTATGTAAGGGTTATGGGACCTAGTGATATGTAATGGTTGATTTATTTAACTGCAATACATAAGGGTTACTATGCTATAAATTAATACCTAAGTGTTGATATAGTGATGGATAATGGGTTGTTATGGACTTTTCCAAATATCCTAGATCAAAACCATGATGTGGCCTATGTATCATAGTGTGGTGACCCCTAAATAGGGAAAATAAGAAAATAAACATCTAGATATTAATAGCATGATAAACATACCTCATGCTATGAATTGACATCCAATGCCAAATATCACAACACTAAACTCTCATAGCCTACAACCCCAATCTGTGACACATATTCACATCATGACACATCTTATTTCTAGTTTTTTTAAAATAAATAATTGATTTATTAAAATAAATTACAAAATTCCATAAGTACCTAAGGTTAGTCATAACTCTACCCACTCGATTTTACAGAGCCTTCTATACATCAACTAATGCTCCCCCTATCCTTAACTTGAGTTGTTGTAAATTTATTCATCAATTCATCAATAAATCCTTAGTTAATTGGTTCTCTTCATTCTCCTTAGTTATTTTATCTTCTTCTTTCTATGTTTATTTTTCTTCTTTGACCAAGTTGGTATAGGGATTATATTATTTAAATTTTTAGTGAGTGGTTTAGTTTTTTAGGTATTATAATCAAGTGAATATGGATCTTCTTCCTCTACTTTAGTGGATTCACATCATCCACCAATGATTTTGATCACTGAAAGGAAGGTGGTGTCACGAGTTATCTTTATTTGAGGAAAAAAATGTGTATGATTTTCAAATAGTTATGTTTTAATTTTTTTCAAGTGTTATACATTACCTTTTAGGATTGATATAAATGTTACATTTATATCTAACCTTTAAACTTGATATGGGTAATTAAATTGTCTCAAAATCATTTTTTATATATTGAATTTAACATTTCCTACTAGATTTTTGATGAAATGATTTTGAGAATGGAATGTAAACACTTTGATAATGATTATGCCTTATAGGAGCCCCGATTTCTTAGGCAGGGAACCTAGGACAATTAACATACTAGGGAATGATTCCACTCCACCTATCTTTCCTCAGTTATTATTCCTCTCTGACTAGTGGAGATACTATTAGTTTAGTATACCTATCTGATGAGAGGCATGTGTGTAATATGAAACACTTTTATTGAATAAATATTAGTATGAGGATATTAATAGGACTTGAACTTAGTGATCCTAGGTTATATCCCATGATGCTTTATTTAAAATTCTTGTTTATATGGTTTTTAATTCCATGTTTAATTAAATTAAATCTAGATACTTGTTATTCTAAACTAATTTTGTAATTTCGTATTTTTATTGTTATACCCACAAGGGACTTTGGTGGGAGATTCCTTGGGGCGGGGGGAGAATTAGGGTAGGAAATATTTTCCAAATTTGAACACTTTCCCTTAAACTCTCATAGACCTAATGAATATTGACCTCATGAATATTAGAGTCACTTGATTTTCTCTTTCTTATATGGTAATATGATTTATCTTAATCTCGACTTATCCTTTATTGGGTTTGCTTAACTATTTCTTAACCCACCATTATTATTCATGTATTTTAGAATATAAATCATGCATACAACACACACTGATTTTACTTGGTTTACCCACACTATGCTAATCCAGAGAGAATGAAATCAATAATGTGTCGATGCACCATAATCCACTAATATTACTTATGTAGTGGTGGGTTTAGGCTAGGTCACTCTTGTATGGGGTCACTACTCCTATAAATTTTTAGGGTAGGCTCATTACCTCCCACGGGTCACTCCCTCAGGCTTCCCTCCTTTACTCACTACTACTAGTAGAAAAACAAGTTCACACACTAGCCAAAACTAAATAGTCTCACCATTATTATATATGATTCAACAAATATGAGTCGGTTAATTTGATCTCCTTGAGATTATACTTCATATATAAACTATGAAATCCTCTATGAACAACTTCATCTCCTTTCCATGATATTCTAAGAGAAAATATCTTCTTCTTATTTGGTAAAATCTTCAATGAGTGAAAATCTATATTCTAATTCTTCTTCTGGAATTCCTCACTCAAAATATCATATATATCAATTTTACCAAATGAACTACATACAAGTGTTCTTAAATATTTTTTATAGAATGATATATCAATAATATAAGATTTATAGAATTTATTCTCTCTAATTTAGGAGATATTATCCTCTTTTACCTTCAAATTGTTTTTGAAGTATTCATGGGTATAATGGGAAATATCATCTTTAAATTATCCTTCAAATTCTAGTTAATGATATTGTATAATTCCATCCTAAAATATATGAATTTTAGTTCTATAGTTTTTCTATTTGGAAACCACCAAAACACAAAAATATTATTCTTGATGTGACATAACTCAATTGAGTTCCTTCGTGGCATAGTACTACCTCTCTACAACGTGATGTATGTTCAAGGTCCAGATCCACAAAACCCATTGAATATATTTATATTAATCCTACTATAATTATGTAATATAACTAATAATCCATTTCAATCATTTAACTAATCATATCTTGTCCCTCCACTTCATGTCACAAACCTCAATTAGATAGAACCACCAAAATATACTTAGCTCTAGTCATGGCATGAGTCTCACCTGAAAAAATCAATAAAATTCACCTATATCCAAGTAAAACATGAGAAACCTTTATCATGGTGTTTCCAACTATATAATAAAACCATAAAATATTGAACTTGGACTCTCATGGAACAATTATCTCTCCATAGTATGACCATCATTTAGAAAGCGCCACTAAAAACTGCTAAATCAACTATGCGGTGTGACCAATCCATTCACAAAACAAACACGAAATCAACTTAAGGCCTAAAACTCATGGCTGAATTTCATAGAAAAATTCCCCCTATGAATAAATCCTCTAGAAATCAACTCCACTATCTCATTCAGGATTTGTCGCGACCAATAACATTGTGACATGAAGTCTGTTTTACAGATATAACTATAGAATCTTCTTCCAAGATTTTTTTTACTTTGGTACCAACAATATTCAACACCAAAAATAATTTTTATTGATAACATATTCAACATAACAAATTCAAATTCTGTTAACAACAAACCCTTCACCTTTAATATATTGTCAAAAAACCGACCATCACCCAATTACCAATTCTTAATTGAATGCAAACAAACTCCTCATTTGGATTTGTTTTCAAAAAATCTTATCATAGAATCATCACCTTTTCCATTTTAGAAAACACCACTATCATTGTATCCAATGATTATCCAAGAAAACATAATTCTTTATTGTCCTCCTATACAGGTTGGAAAAACCTCTTCTCCCCCGTATGTGGTTTGGAAAATTTTCTTCATCTCATTTATAGACATATCATGGATTCATGATGATTATTCTTCCCCTTTAACATCAAATCAAAATCCTTATACTTGAGATATTTTAATTATCAAAAATATTACCATATATTATCTTCTCATGATATAATACCACTCATTTTAGTAAATCCCTATCTCTTGATTCTAAATAGCACAATATCCAAATATTGTTTCATTTGGAAGCTCTTTAGGGACATTGTTTGATAACACTTAGAATAATAACAATTTTTCTTCATGGGGAATAATCAATAAATCATCCCCCATAAATCAATATAGTCCTTGAATAAAATTTATAGAGACTAGTCTATCCCTCTTGTAATTAACTTCAAGGGTCTTTCACTTTTCAATATTATCACCAACTAATACCAATTATTTGATATCAACGGTTAATTAAACTTCCTATTTGACTTTCAAGCTCTATAAATTTATCAATTATGACTGTATATTGAAAATATATTAGTGAGTGATCTTATCACTTGGATATAAGCTATCAATAAAATATTTAATCTAATAGAGAGAAAAATTTGTGTAGGAAATAAGTGATTAAGATAATAACATCAATAATACCCATTGAACTTCACTTAATTACATAAGATAAAATTATTCAAAATTATCAATTTATACTATGGAATTATTCTTATGAACTTAAACCCACTTTCACCAAACCATTGGCGAATAAAAATTAACTATATAGTGTGTGATAAATCATATATTTTTTTCTTTTCAATTAAAATTTAAACACTAAGCTTGATACCAATTATTAAGAAAAAAATATATTGATACCACTTTGTTAAAATAGTTTTCTATACCGACTTCTCCATGTTTCCTTCCTTGGTTGGGGGTATAACACCTCTATTTTCTCATCTCCAAACTCCTCCTGTATCTCAACTCTATCATTGATTGAGATGAAACCCAACACAAGAGTCATCCATCTATAATAACCTTTGATATCCTAAAAACCAACAGATGATATCACATGTAAGTATAAAACAAAAAAAATCTTTAAAATCATTTTTATTTCCACTATTTTATTATCAAAGTCTGATAAAAATTTATTATAAGTATTTTTAACATTAAAAACTCAAATGGATCTTTCATACCACTTGTGACACTAATTTTTATTTCCCCGATTCTTATTTTTACACCATGTACTTGAAATTATATCTTTAACAAGATATTATTTATTCTAATACAAATCATAAATCATAACTTGATAGTATGTCACAATACCACTTTCATATCTTGACACAACTTCCCCATTTAATGAATCTTCCAAAAAACCTAAAAATACTTCAATAAAATTTAGAAAAAATTAAATTCATAGAGAAATGGGATCTTTCAACTTTCTCAAGTCGAGTAATGTGGTTGGTCATGATGGAATAACCCTTTACTATCAAACTTTAATTTTTTTTATATTTGAGTAAAGGAATTTATAACCCCATCAATATCCTATTCTTTTGGATATTTCTGTATCGTGATCTTCTTCAACCCCTCATTAGTATATCTTTTTTGAGGAGTGCTAATTATATAAACTTTAATTTTGATGTTTGATTTGTTTTTCTTTACCTCTGTTGTCTAGGGATATTTTACCATAGTGAGACTAATCTCACTCATTCATGTTTTTTAATTTTATGCAACACATGTACATATTTCCTTATGATTTCTTCTCCATTGGAGGAATCTTCCTATAATATTTGTTTCATTCCTTGTGGTGTGTTTTTTGAAACCCCATAATCAATGATTCATGTTCCTATTCTTTTATATACATGAGTTACACCTCACACTTATCCTTACTTGGTGTATCCTTGTTTATATACTGTTATATCTTTCTCATAGCTAAAAAATATCTTATTTTTATTTCAGATATATCTCTGTTCTTTATAAGAAGGAAGTTGTGTTTACACTAATTTTGGTGATTAATGAACCCCTTATTGATCTACACCACTTTACTTCAATACAATGGACCTATTTTCAGTAAAATATGTTTTTTTCTTATGTACAATATGAAATAAGAATGTTATTTTTCCTTATAACATATTCATCTCTTTTCTTGCTACAATTTCTGGATATGTGTCCATGGTTAGTTTAAATAAAAAATTAATCATTAAAATAATATCTTGTATAATCATGCCTTGGATGAGATGAGGTTGAAAAAAATATTTTACTACCATTGATATATTAGGTTCTAGGAATATACTCATAGTGTGCCCTAACCTACCACAATATTATCATTTTAGAGATACCTTTATTTATAGGTATTTTATTTTAGGTTTTTAAAGAATATTCCTTTTATCTCTAGATTATAGATCTGGATTTCACCCTGTAGTGTTTTTCAAAGATTCTATTGAGGGGAACTCCACCTTTTATTTTCTATTTAAAGAACAAATATTTCTCTCTATCTCTTTGATCTTTTCATCTTTATTTCATATTTTAAATTAATTTATTTCAAATTTAATGTAGCTTCCATTCCATATTTTATTATTTATTAAATTTTTGTTTTGATTGGGATGATTCTTTCCTTAAATTCCTTCTTTATAGAAATTTTATTCTTTATCTCATTTGAAATAACTTCAATCAAATAATTATAACCTTTCATATTAGCTCCTATATTCTTTATGTCAAAATTCAAGAACACCTCTAATCTCATAAGACTTTTGTTCTCTATGGCCAGAGATTCAAGAATATAAGATCTACTTGATGAATGAATTTTTATTTATCAAACTCTTCATTCATGGATTGGATCTTTTCTTGATCACTATAAGAGAATCCTGCATATTGGAAAATTGATGTTGTTTGTCATGTCACCACTGGGATCCATACTTCTCTCAATCCCTAGATCTAAATATTAATTTAACAATTTTTAAACACATTCCAAAATAATTTTAGAAATTTATTCAACAATAATATTATAATATTTTACCTTTCATGAATTCTTATCTTCCTAGGAGTATTTTTCTTATTTTTCTTATTTTTTCCTCTTGACACAAAATAGTCTTCACCAAATTTTCTCATTGCTTTATCATCTTGATCCATTTTTAAATCTTTTTTTACTATAAATTAATTACCATAAAATTATTCTATATTCATCTATATGTACATAAAAACATTCCATGAGAAACATTCTTAAAAAATACCCTTTTATAACCTCTTTTAGTAACTCCTTAACAGATGCATCAATCTCAATTTTTTTGGATCTATTTTAAATGTAAATCCATGTTGGATATGTAGAATAATTACACTGAACAAGAAATTATGGGGGAATCCAAAATGAACTTATAGGTTTGATATTAATTTCTTCCTCTAGTTAGAAAAATGTTTTCCATAAAATACCAGAACACCCTTATGAGTTACTTCCATTATGACTTCGATCAGAATAAGAGAACATAATAGCATGAAACACCAGTAAACAAATAAGATCATGTCAAAGTAAAAACAAATATAATAGAAATAAACCTATTCTTTGTTAACAATTATTAATACCATAAGGGAATTAAGTGGGAGATTACCTAATGGGGGGATAAATTAGGGTATTAAAACTCTTCCCAATTTAAATTGTTTTCCTTAAACTCGCACAACTTTAATAGATCTTAACCTCATGATTAGTAGGGTCACTTGATTTTATCTTCTTTATATGGTGATATGATTTCTCCTACTCTTGAATTAAAATTTATAGTGGACCAACTTTTTCATAAATGACTATTTCATTATTTTAAAGATAAATAACATAATAGTGATATATTCTAGGATCTAAAGGTTTAGTATCCTAGAAAAATTATGCTCATACATCACTTATATATAATAAAATTTTGACATTATTTCATTACTTATTTATATTGCTTCTAAATATATCATGTTCTTCTTATTAAATATAATTACCTAAGGATATACATCATAGAAAAGGGTGAGATACAATCCCAGTAAGGGGAGGGATAACATAGAAGGAATAAGAGACATGAATCAATAGTACATGGGTGAGCATAATAATAATAATCATATCATAATCATACGATCATCCTCACAAGAATGAGGTAATCATTTGAAAAGGCATGAAATGTAGAATATAAATAATAATGAAACATTATAACACAGGGGTTAAATACCATACATAATTGTGAACAAAGCTAGCATCATGTTTATACATAATATATGTACATAAATCCTAACATCATAATTTTAAACATTGATAAAATCATGTTCATGTATAATAAACATAATATCATGAGATATATCACATTACCCAATTAATTGGAGGGATATATAATTCTAGTACCACCCTTCATATCATAAAATTATCATGATCATGTATTCCATATGGAAATAGAACATATATAAATTGTATTCATGAAATAAAACCATGGAAAACAACTGGTTAACTAAGGATTTACTATATAATAATTCATGTAATAACCCTTGTGGTTCACAAATGAATAATGGAGATCATATTTTGGAATAAAATATCATCATTTTAAATAAGAAACAATTCAATAAGATTCAAATATTTGTTTTGGAAAAATAATGTTTTTTTGAAATTTCATTTAAATTAGATTAAAAATCATTTTTATAAGGTAGAAACATGTATATCCCAAAAAATAAAAGGTGAAGAATAGTGAAAGTAAATATTAATAAAATTATATAAGTATCTATACTAAAACTAATTTGAAAGAGGAAATAACCTAAAAGAGAGGGAGTTGGGTTCAAGAATCCCCTTACCTTAAATCTTCTTATGTATCATCTCATTTACACATTTTTTATAATAAACTTATGTTTGTTAATAAATAAAAAAATTGAATTATATTCATTTATGTCACTATTTATCCATTATAATTATTATATTCTATTTTATGATATAAGTTTTTAAATGCGAATTATGTTTTCATTAAATTATCCTATCTTTTTTTGATTCCACTATTTTTTTCAAGGAATTTTTTACATAAGTTAAATTGACTGAAAATTAAATTTTTTATTATCCAAACACTTTTGAGGAAATAGTGAGAAACCATATTACATAAGTTAAATTAATTATAGAATTATAAAATAAATATAATTACATATTTATACATTATATATAATCCATAATATCCAATCATTAAGGTGGTGATAAGTAGAGAGTTGGCAATGTCCTTGTAGGCGGTTAACCGACCTTTGATAAGATATTGTCAAAAGAGGAGGAATAGAAGTAAGAAATAAAATATGTAATAAATATAATAATTATAGTATGTTGAAATAATTAATATAATTATAATATGATAATCAATTAATATTATAATATTTAGGTTTTAAAGGAATATATATAAAGAGGAAGAGAAGAGGAAAATGAGAAATTTTTTTGATGAAACCTTACCCCCTTCTTGGTGTTTCTTCTTTTATATGAAACTAAAATACTTAAATACTTGGAGTTGGTTTACTCCAAAAAATCCCTATGTATTATAAGGGTTTAATATATGGTATTTGGATAGAGGTTTTTCTTTTATAAGTGGAAGTTAGGTGGTTTTCCAAGGGAAGTGAGAAGGGTTTTATAGTTATAGAGAGGGGTATTTTTAAGTTACAATAATTAATAAATTATTATATCCAAGGTAAACCTTTAAATAGTAATATTTTTGAAATTATGAAATATATTTGAGTAAAATAAATTTATTTTAGGACTTTAAAACTCTTTATAATTATAATTTATTAGTTTAGTCAAAAGTAAAGAAGAAAAATGAAAAAATGTTTTTTAAAGAGATACTTTAGAATTTTAGACTTTGGAAATTACTTGTTAGGTTTAGAAATTAATTTTATTGTTTTTAAATTTAACTTTTATCTTATTAAATTTATTTTGGGTTTATATAACCAATTTAATATTTACTAAGTCATTATTACATCATTATAATATCATAGAACATGTGGTATTTGAATTTTTTTTACTATTTATGTAAGCATTTAAGTTTCTTAGAAATTTATCAAAAAAATAAACCTTATAAAATTTATAAATTATAATTTAAAAAATGAATTTTTCTTTATTAATTAATTTTATTTCATAGTTAATTTTATTTTTAAACATAAAACTTATTTTTTTTACGAAATACATTAAAATGAAATTTATTAAAAAAAGTGCTTATAATTTCTTTGAGTTTTTAATATTGGTATTTATTTTTTGAATTAAAATTTTCTTAAATTACTCAGGATAAATATTATTTATATTTAATTTTATTATTTTGTGGTCAAATTACTATTCTAATTGTCATATTACTATTCCCAGTGGCTAGGTACTATCCATACAGGCCAAGTTACTATTCATGCAGTCTCATTACTATTCCAATAGTCATATTACCTCATATAAATACCTATCAATTATTTCATAATAATTCACTACACATCCTCCCAAGATTCTATATTTTTTATTTTTAAAATTTTCATTGGTCTACTAATATTTTGTTTCTTTTTCATATCATTGTTCGTGGGGGCGATAATTCTAGCAGATAGGGATGATCTAAATTTTCTTATTATACCTTTTCAATTTTTTTATTTTTATCACATTTTAATATTTTGAATTTTCATGGGTTTAATTATTGAATAATGTAATGATATACATTAATTAAATAAAGTTTTTTTTGGTTTTTCTATTTGTTGTATGTGTATAATTCTATACAATAATATAACACACATTTATTCAAGAAACAAATGTCATTTACAAAGTCTAGTTCCTTACATTATTACTCCTTCTGAAATTTCATCACCAAAATTAAAACTCATATTCTTAGTTGAGAAGAGATGAGGGTACTTCTGTTTCATTATTTCCTTAGGTTCCCATATAGCCTCTTCATATTTATGGTTCTAGTATAATACTTTTACAAGGTGAGTTATCTTGTTGCATAAAACTTTGTCTCTATAGTCCAAGATCTTCACCAGATGCTCCTTATAATAGAGGTCATGTTTTAATTATACAAACTCTGAATTCAGTACATGTGAGGGATTAGGTATGTACTCACTCAAGAGAGATATTTGGAATAAATCATGATCTTGATCTAGGTTTGGTGGAAGTTTTAGTTGACATACCACTGCTCCTATGCAATCAAGGATTTCAAAGGGGCCAATGTTACTATGGATAAGATCTCCCTTATTTCCAAATCACATGGATCTCTTCCATGGTTATATTTTAAGGGAAAACTTTTCTCCAATGTAAAACTTTAGGTCCCTTTCATGGTTTTCAATATTGATCTTCTACCAACTCTGAGCATCTTTTATATGTTGCTGGATGGATTGGAGCTTCTCTATCATCTCTGAAACAAGTTCAAGTCCAAGTATCTTTCATTCACTAACTTTATCCCAACATGTGGGAGTTATACATTACTTCCTATATAAGTATTTATATGAGTCTATTTGAATACTCGAGTGGAAGCAGTTGTTATATGAGAACTCAACCAGTGGGAAATATTGATATCATCCTCCTATAAATTCCATTGAGCATGCTCTCAACATATCCTCGAGTGTCTGGATGGTACTTTTAGATTCAACATTAGTTTGGGAGAGATATGTCATACTTAAATTCAATTTAGTATTCAGATAATGTTGAATACTTATCCATAATTTAGAGGTGAACTTTGGATCATGATCATAAATGATAGAATGTGATTCCCTATACAGCCTTACCAATTCCTTGATATATATCTCAGAACATTATTCAAGATATAAATATTACTGAATGGTGATTAAGTGGGAAGTCTTGGTGATTCTATCCACCACAAACCATATTTCATTACTTCCTTTGGATGTATTTGGGAGACTAGTAATAAATTCCATGGTGTTTTTATCCCATTTACATATGGGTATAGGAAATGGTTGCATCATCCCCTTGGACTCCAGTCACTCTACTTTAACTTGGTGACATACCAATCAATTTTAGGTGTACTAAAAAATATCTTTCTTCATGTTGTCCCACTAGAAGTGTTCTTGAAGATCATGATACATCTTGGTACTTACATGATGTATAAAAAAATTAATCTAGGAGAAATATCCAAGAGATATTTCTTTATATTAGTTGATAAAGGCACACACAATCTAGTTCTGAACTAAATAAAACCTTATTCTTCAATGTTGTATTCATAAAAATTTCATTCCTTTGCTGTTATCTCCTTCTTTTGAAGCTCCAAATCATCCCATTATGCAACCTTGATCTTCTCATGGATAGATAGTTGTGAAATCATTTGGGAAAGGTAGGATTTATTCCCTACCATTATGTTTCCTGGATACATCCTTTACATATCAATAAAGATATGGTCTTTCTCAATCCACATAATGGATAAAGTAACATGTTATTTTTTGGTAAGAGCATCAGCTACCTTATTCGCCTTTCATGGATGATAGTGAATAGAGAAATCATAATCCTTATCTTCATTGATGTATGTTGAGATATTTTTTTGAATATATACTTTAGATTCTTATGATATATATTTGTCGTACTTCTCACCATATATGCAGTGCTTCCAAATCTTCAAAGAAAATATCAAACCTGATTACTCCAGATCATGCATCGAGTAGTTTTTCTCATGAATCTTCAATAGTAATGAGGTATACTCTATCACTTTATCATTATGTATGAGCGCACAACCCAATACTTTGTTATAAGAATCACTTCATATCACAAACCCTTATACACTTGAGTTTAGTTTGAGAACATGAGAATTGATTAACCTCTTCTTGAGATCATTAAATATTTCCTCTCATCCTTCCATACAAAAATACTTTACCCCTTTACATGTTAACTTATTTAATGGGATAGATAATTTTGGGAAATTATTGAAAAATCATCACTAATGCCTAATAATCCAAGAAAACTATGTATTTCCATGACACTTTAGGGTCTAGTACATTCTTCAATTACCTTTATCTTTTAAGGATCCACAAAACTTATCTCAATTGTGATCATGTGCCCCAAGAATGTGACTTGATGCATAAAAATGCCACACTTTCGGAAATTAGAATACATATTCTCCTTTATTAATATTTCCAAAATAATCCTTAGATTCTATTCATGATCCTACTTTCTCTTGGAGTAAATGATAATATCATCAATAAACACCACCCTTAATTTTTTAAGGTAGTTTCTAAAGAATCTATTAATAAAATTCATGAAAATTATATGTGTATTAGTAATATCAAAGTTCATTAATATGAACTAAAAATGTCCATATCTTATATGGAAGGATTTATTTTTAATATCTTAATTCTTCACCTTTATTTGATGATATCTAGAATGAAGATAAATATTTGAGAATCATTGATATCCTCAAAGTTGATTAAATAAGTCATAAATCCTTTTAAGGGGATAGTTTTTATTTATAGTGATCTTGTTGGGATTTCAATAATTGATGTACAACCATATATATCATCATTTTTATTTAAAAAGATCACTTTCACGCCCCTAGGTAATTCAATAGGGCATATAAACCCTTTTTTTACAAATTCTCTTATATTTTCTTCTTTAACTCCTACAATTTGATTGGGGACATCCTATAGGGGATTTTAAAGTTAGTAGTGGCTCCATGAATGAATTATATTGAGAAATATACCCCATGATCTATGGGATTCCAAACAACTCTTATTGAAGTACATCATTATATTCCCTCATAATGGGAATTTCATCAATGTTGATACTTTCCTTTGACACAACCATTTTGGTAATAAATGTTTCTTCATTAGGTATCAATACCCACACCTTTGGGGGATTTTCTAAAGGAAAATCATGATTTTACTTGTATTTATACAAGAGCATGGGGTGGTTTGAAATATTTAAAGAAATTTCTTTTTCTTGATATTTGATGTGAGTTATATATAATGAGATCCAATCCATTCCTAGTATATCATAGAATTCAACCAAGGGAAGTATTACGAGATTCAATAGAATAATATTACCACATATTCTAATAGGAGAAGAGTGAAACACTTGGATTACATTTATCACACCCCTAGTTTTTTTATAGATATTTCTACTTTAAGTTATCTGGGTTGTGATTCAATAGTTCTAGAAAACTTACTGTATATAAAGGAATGCGTAGAGCCGGAATAAAATATTTTTTTTCTATTATTGAATGAATAAGAAGTGTACCATATATGAATTCATTTTCATGTTCCACCTTAGAAGTGGTAATGGCATAATATTTCCCTTAATACCTTGGATTTTTTGGTTGATGACATTGATTACCTTTGATAGCCCATGGTTTAGTGCACTGGATTTCACAATTCCCTTGCTCCTTACAATTGAAGCATTGAACCATGGGTGTTTTATTGGGAAGTGTCTTCATTTCCTCTATTACATTGGATAAATTTTTCATGTATCTTTGACATTCATAAGTTTGGTGGGATTCTCTCTCACACTTAAACCATTTCCTTTTCCCTTTCAGGCAATTCCTATGATGCTTATTTTCACATATTTGATATGTGGGTGGTTAGATATTATTTCCTCCTTTGTCATTTGATCCCCTAACTTGAAACACCATTCTTCTCTTCTTATTTACATGTTTATGGGACTATTATACAAACTATATCTCTACTTTGAGATCACATCGAACTACTTATTTTTAAATAAAAAAGTCTCAGATAACTACATCCTTTCGAATATGTAGTTTTAAGCCACTGAATAATCAATCTATTTTGATATTTTTGTTGGAAAAAACATGAGGTTTGTCTTGAAATACTTTTTAAATTTTCCTTATAATCTAGGATGGATTCACTATATTTTTTTCTTAAGATATATAAATTCTCTCTCTATATTTGTTTAAATATTTCAAGGGAAATAATTTTAATAAATATCTTCTTAAAGTCTTTCCAATCCATTTCTTCCATTTAATATTTTGGCTTCATATTATTTATTAATTCCCACCATTAATAAGCCTATCTATATAAAGAATACATGGAAATATTGAATTTATCCTTATAAAAATAATAGAGCACAAAAATGATCTTCTCCATTGAGTTAACCCATTGTTCTGTGACAAGTGGATCAAAATATCCACTAAACATTGATTTTTGTTTCCCCATAAAATACTAAATGTATAGTTTTTATTTCTTTAGTGAAATAATATATTCAACATAGTTTAGGTTATTTTTAATATCTTAGTATATATGGGTAAGCATCATAATTATTTTTTTAACTCCACCATCCATTGTATTGGGATTTTCATTTGAAAAATCTTTGCATTGTCCCTTGCACGGGTTACTGATCCGATTTCTCCTAGTTCCAACCATTTTTTTTAAAAGAGGTCTGAATAAAATGTTAGTTAATAAAACATGAATAAATAATTTATTCTCATGTGAAAATAAATTAAAAATTCATATATTATGGGATTCATATGTTAAGAAAAACCTTCATCTCAAACGATGCTTCTAGGACCATATACTTTAATTCTTTTCCAAATCTAAGAGAAATAATTAATTTAGTTCTATATCCTTCATAATGGTTTGAATAAATCTTGTGATTAACCAAATAATATCCCCTAGGAGTGTCAAACTATGTGTAGTAAGACCTATTTTTTATTCACTAGGTACAAGTTGAGTTAATACACCATGAGCCCCTTCGGGGTAATTATATGACAAACCATATATTTTATACATTTTATTTCACGATTTATTACATAAAGATACACATAATATAATCCAAAAAGATTACTAGGACTAATGCATTCAGGTAATTAGATACATAACACAATAAATTGAAACAAGGATACAATGACATTATTTGAAAAATCCATAATATGCCCTTAAATTTCCATTGATCTTATACAACTGTATGAGATAACCTGGGGAAGTACATAAGAAAGGGGCAAGCTATAAAGCCCAGTAAGGGAGTAATAAAAGAATTACATGAGGAAGATAATACATGTGATTAAATAGGCATATAAAGGTGAAATAAAATGATGATAATCATAAACATGAACATTGAATCATTATATAATATGATAACATCAAGGTATAATAAGAATGTGAAAACAACATAAAAATAATACAAGGATAACTAACGAGACATCATAACATAGTATGATTATACTAACTGAATATAAAACATAAATAGTATCTCATGAGATAAAAGCATTACCCAATGCATTAGAGAGATATATAATTTTGGGCCCACCCGTCACATTCATATCATGTACATGAATTCGTGGGCCACATAGATCATATAATATAATAACACATTTCATTACTTTTAATCCCACAATTAAGTAATTCAGGTTACATAAATGGAAGTCCCCAATCCATGAAGGATAATTACATCTAGGTGAATACCCTTGGGTAGAAATGGGGATGGGTATTCACACCACAAAATTTTGGCAAGGAAAATCATGAGATAATTTTGGTAGCATAATAAATGTACATAAAGGTTCGTGGAAGGGTTTAATGAGAGTGAAAGGTGGTTATAATTAATTGGGAATCATAATTATAGTAAATTTATATTTAAAAACACTTTAAAACATGGAAAATTGGAAATAAAAAAGGCTTAATACAAAGAAAGTACTTGAATAAAATGGAAGAGAAAGGGAATCCCTTACCTTGAGAGGGTGATTCTAAAATCTTGGGAGGATCTTCTTAAGAGAATGATAACATCTTAGGGGGTATTTAGAGAGATATTTTGAGAGGAAATTCATGCTAAATGTATTTTGAGAGATGAATAATGGGAGTTTGTGTGGTATTTTAATTAAAAGAGATATTAATTCTATATTAATTTCTAAACTCAGGTTTTAGACTCTATGTAATAAAGTCATCAAAACCACAAATCTTACCATGGTTTTTGCACATGGTTTCTACCAAATAGGGGTGGTTTTAAATATTTTATTAGGTTAGGAACCAAAATCATTAAAATTATACCATTGATGATGTGGAAGTGATTCATGTCCATAAATAATTGTTTTTAAAACCTTAAAATATAATATAGGCTTTGGAGGATTCATTATAGGTTTTTAAAATTTATCAAATAACTTAGAAAAACATTATTTTAAAGGTTAAATCTATTTTTCGTCATGAATTCCTTTTATAGTATTTATCACATCAATTTTGATATATTATTATGTCATAATTCATACAGTGTATTTATACCATATTTAATTTTTAGCAAAAAAATGGCTATCTCCGAAAATTATGAAAAATAAAAAATTGGATAATTTAGACACGATGATTTCAAAAATTATATTTATTTTATCAAAATAATTTTCTAAATATATGAATTTTCAATTTTAAATAAAATATTTATTTATTTAAAAATACTAGTTTTCACGACACACACAACATTCTAACCCTTATATAAATTACATGTGACTTATTTAAATTATATTTTAATTTATATTTAAATAAATATTATTTAATAATTCTATTTCATTAAAATATCATTTATTTAAAAATTCTTGAATTTATCAAGGAATGTTTTTTGATTTACTCTATATATTTCCCAAAAAATACAATTTTGGTTTCTTTGTATCAAAATATAATTTTTATAAAACTCAATATATATTTGTATATAAAGTAATATTGAAAAGGGATAAATATAATAATTATTTTATTAAAAATAAAAAAATAAAAAACTATACTATTGGGATACAGATTCATAACCCATTATTACACCAGTGTACGCCCTAAAGGTAAGGTGTGTAATAATAATACTTTTTTGGGGTGGTTTAGAAAACATGGTTTGAGAGGTGATCTATTTAAGATTGAACATATCCCATAAATGGTTTCACTCAAGATTCACTTATTGAATCTTGGATCAAGATAGGCCAAGGAAAAATCCTAGTGATTCCATATCCCTTAGAAGCTCTGATAAATGAGCTTCATAGGGTATAATCCTACTAGTCGAGGTCATCACTTCTTCCTTCCATTCCAATTAGATCTTATCATAACCCTTAATATATACTAATATTAAAAAGTTACTATAGAATAACTATATTACCAATGGCTATGATGTTTAATGTTCTTTTAATACCTTTAGAAAATTATAGCTATATTTTATAACAGTCCAAAATAACATATGAAATGTTGTTCATGTGTTTCTATAAATACATTACTTAAAAATTAATTTATTGAATCAAAAGGTAATCTCATTAATAAAAGTTTGGTTTATTACATTCTTCCACCCTTTAGAAATTTATTCATCAAAATTTCATTTCATACACTAAAATAAATGAGGGTACTTCCATTTCATAACCTCTTCTAGTTCCTAGGATACTTAATCAAACTTGTGGTTCCACCATAGTATATTGTTCTGGTGAGTTTTATTGTTTTGTAGAATTTTGTCTCTATGATATAAGATCTTCACCGTACACTCTTAACATGAAATATCATTCTCCAAAGGTACAACATCTGAATTAAGTATGTGTGAGGGGTTTGATATATAAATCCTTAATAGGGATACATGAAACATATAATTTACTTAAGATAGGTTAAGTGGGAGTTCTAGTTGATAGAACACAAGTCCGATACGATCAAGGATATAAAAGGGATTGATATATCTTGGACTAAAACTACCCTTATTCCCAAACATCATGAATTTATTCCATGGTGATATACAAAGGAATACCTTATCTCTAATAAAAATCTCTAGGTCTATTAAATGATTTTCTGCATAGATTTTTTATTGACTTTTCACATAATTCATATGATACTAAATGGTTTCAACCTTATCTATTACCTCTTAGATAAGATCGGGTCCCAATAGATTATCCTCTACAAATTCATCCCAGAATGTTGGAGTTTGAAATCTATTTCCATACACAGCCTCATAAGGTTCCATTTGAATTATTTAATAGAAACTATTGTTATATGAGAACTCCACTAGGGGAAGATTTTGATCCCAATATCGTTTGAAATCCATTAAATACAATTTCAAAATATCCTCTAGGGTTTTGATTTTTCTTTCCAACTTACCATCCTTATGAGGGTGATAAGATGTGCTAAAACTCATATATGTATCCAATTATTGCTAAAGGCTTCTCAATAACCTCAAGTTAAACCTCAAATATTGATCATATATAATTAATAGAGGTACTCCATGTAGTTTTACCACTTCTCTTAAGTATATCTTAATGATCTGGTAAAGAGATAAATCTTTCTTAATAGAAATGAATATGTTGTCCATTTAAGGTAATCAACTACCACCCAGATAGAATTATTTCCTTTAGATGTCTTGGGGAGTTATATGATGGAATCCATGTTTATGTTTTCCCATTTTCATACTAGTATAGGAAATGGTTGCATCATACCCTTAGACTTCTCACATTCAGAATTGACTTGTTGGCATACTAAGCATCAGGATACAAATTTCTATAATATATCTCTTGATATTATTCTAATTTAATTTTTTATTTAGATATATATACATATTAATTATTCCTTCATGAATAAATAAGGATGATATATGAACATCATCCAAAAGTTACCTCTTCAATTTTGGTTTTTATGGGACATATATCTAGGTTCCAAACCTTATAAATATATCTTTAGTGAAGTTTACCTCTTGAATATTCACTATCTTTATTTGTAGCTTCTCATCATATTTTGGGTATCCTTAATACTCTAAATAATGGATAGTTTAGAAGTTATTTAATAAAGGTGGGATAATGTTCCTTTTATTATTCCCATGCCCATCCTTTGTATTTTCAAAATTATTATATCCATTTCAATCCTTATCATGGATAGGGTTATAGGATCCTTTCTAATCAAAGCATCTACCAATTTATTCACCTTCCTATGAAGATAATGAATTTAATTTTCATAATCCATGATCATATCTAACCACCTTTTTTAGATCATATTTATGTCCTTTTATGTGAATATATACTTGAGTATTTTGTGATCCATATATGTCTCAAACTTTTCCCCATAGAGATAATGTCTCCAAATATTCAATGCGAACATCACTGCAGTAATTTCTAGATCATGTGTTGGGAAGTTCTACTCTTGTATCTTTAATTGGTGGGAGGCATAGGCTATTAATTTTTCATTTTTCATGAGTATACAACCTAAATTTTTTTAGGCGCAACATTTTATATCACAAATCCTTCCCTAGTGTTGGGTAATGTGAGCACAAGTATAGTGATTAAACTCTTTTTTTACTATTTAAATCTCTCCTCATGTTCATTAGTAGAGAAAAACTTCACTCCCTTAGGAGTTATCTTGGTTAATGGGTATGAAAACTATGATAAGTTCCTCAAAAATTGAAGATAATAACTAGCTAATACAAGGAAACTAAATACATCAATCACAGATGTCATTTTGGGCCATCATTAAATCACCTTTGTATTCAAGGGATCCATAAATATCCCTTTTTTGATGATAAAATAACCTAGGAATGTTAATTTCTCTAGGTATAAGTTCTATTGATTACTCAACCTATCTTTTAGGTGGAAAACTATGAACTTATTATTGGAAAATATCACCATATTCCTTTATAATAGGCATGTCATCAAGGATTATATTTTCCTTAGTATCAATATTTTGAGCTTGATACACTCTATCTAAAGGTAAAAATGTCAATTATTGAGATAATGATTCTAAAGGAGATCCTTTCTCCTCATTACACTCATGAAAAATCATAGGGCGATTCATGATATGAAGGGTGATTTCCTTCTCCTAGAAATTTATTTTTTCTCTAATACAAGGAAAGTCAATACATTACTAGGATGAAATCAAATTTTTCTAATGGTTGAATGATAATATTTTCAAGAAGAAAATTACCACAAAATTTAACTTGTGATACAATAATCATAGATGTTTTCACTGGTGATTTCAAATCATTTTAGGTGGTAACTCAATGTTCTTAAAAAACTTAAAAAATATGCTATTGTGGCATGAATTGAAATATATGAATATATACACAACTATAGAATAGAGGTTAAGTGTACTTAAATCATCACAATCTATATCAACATAAGACCTTCCTTGTTCACATGGTCTTAGACATTGATGGTTCTTATCATAATTTTTATCCCTTGGAATAGAGCATTGTCATGGATAATACCTAAGTTCACCACATTTACAACATAGAACTATTAATTATAACTTTTATTGAAATTTATTTTCCCCCACAATGTTAACTGAATTCTTCATTTTTCCATGGAAATTATCATGAATCGACCCACTGGGGCCTTCCTGGCCGATGATAAGCCGAGTGCGAAAACACCTATCCCACCTTCAATAAGCAAGGGGTTGACAACCAGGGTTGAGTAGGAATATCACACATATGTGAGTCATTATAATAATGAACCTGTACACATGCACACATCTCCAAGCCCACACAATACATAAATTAAAGTATAACTGATACTAATGAATTCATGCATCAATATCCCACAATTAAATTTTTAAAAGTACAGGAAAGAAGAAGGGCCCAATACAAGACCACCAAACTAAAAATAAAGTGAAAAATGCTCAAAAGGAGGGGAATTATATCAAATACAACACTAGTATAATCCTAGGTCTTTCTAGCCCAATCTATTCTTCTCCTGCTCTTGTTCCTCCTAAGACGTCGTAAAATGTTCTATATTCTGCATAATACATGACATGTGTGGGTGGATCCCATTTATGGGTGAGTATAAAAATACATAGTAGGACACCTTGAAATCACTAAACATAAAGAATCAGAAGTACTTATATCATCAACACATACAAAAATAAAAAACCCATATATACTCATAAAACACTCAAAGTCTCAATAGGTCATAACCACTACCAACCATAAGATTATGCTCAAGGCTTCAAGGTAATGTTCGTATAGGAGAATCCACTCCAAGAGACATGCTGGCACTGATGGCGATCATCTGAGAGGTCATTCTTGTTGGGTCTCACTAAATAAGTACACATTGTATCTCCTATATCACAATACATAGATAATTTATCACTCCTTAGACCACTTGAGGATTCCAAAAACCCTACTAGATCATCCTTATATATTGGGGATTGACAACCAATGCATGATATACATACTAATACCATAAACCCTACTTAAGTAGAAAAATAAATGATAGAGGATACCACCCTAGTCACACAGGGTGATACACACCGAACTCTATCAAATAAAAAACCCACATATAGGATCAAAATCCTATGCTTAGGATGTAATTCCACATTGTACCTTCATAGTGATGGGTTAGGGAATCACACTCGGCTGAACCTGGTCCATAATGAAGAGATAAAGGGTATCACACTACCATGAAAAAATTACATGGTGTGTCTCATCTTCTCCATGTTTTCCCATGTACCATGACCCATGATCCTATACCTCTAGTCATTTCCAAGTAGTCTAAACATGCCTATACACCTGGTCGTGGTTGAGTCTTCTAGTTGTGTCTGGGTACATGACTATTCATATATATTCTACCCATTCATGTGTGTTTTTCCATGTTTGTGCCCATGTACCCTCTAGGGTACACGCCAAACTTCCAACACCAGTTTACATGGAATGTGACATGTGTCACATATCATGTGATATTTTTCTCTATGCGTAGAAGGGGACTACATGACATGTGTTCATGGGACTACACACCGTGTAGTCAATAATTTATCAGAAATTACAGACTATTATATGCATCTTCATCCATGACTCCATCCTTTAACCCATACATGAATCATACTAAAAATAATACATCTAAGGTCAACCAACACTCACCTTCACCAATCACTAGAATCTAGCCTTCATTCGAGTTGAATTGAAATTTCTGTCGCACCATACTATCACCAGCCATGTAACCATGAATCATGAATCACTAGTCCAATTCCAATTCACCACCGATCTTCTTCTTCAATTGTCTCACCATGATCATACGATTTATCAAGAAACCACACCCATAGTATTGACCCATTGTGCTGAAAAAAAGTCACACAATGATTGAATACTGATTATTCATCGAATTGACGAGAAAGGAAATAATGAAAATGAATTGTGCGAAGAACGGGGAAAGAAATAAAAAAAATAAAAAATAGGAATAGACCTAGACCATTTTATGGGTTGGACTCGATTCATTTTTGTTATAAAAATTAATTAATAACCAGAAAATAAATAACAATAATAATTCTCCCAAATACGAAGCAAATAAATCTTCACCCACGACATAATTGACCCGTGAATCAATTTGTTAGTTGATTCACGTTTTCCATGGGATAATGAAATGGGGAAATAACTAAAAAAATAGAACCATTTCATGAGTTATTATTGATTGATAATGAATAATGAATATAAATTTATGTCACTAGAAAGATTCACTAACACTATTATTGTTGGCTACCCTTGTAGCATACCAATCATCGATCCACGATCCCGACATATGATAATGTTCCCCCATACTCTTCTCAAATATATAGGGTTATGTGGCTAACCCTAGTATTTTCCTATAAATTTTATTAAATAGAGAAGGGTTTAGGTCATTAAAAATAAAATAATAATAAAAGAATAATTATTTTAATATTTAATATTTCACCCACAACCACAATTTAACTAAACACCTGTTGTTGAAAAATTTTATGTCACGCCTAGGGTAAAACCCATATTCTAGATCCAACAAGAGTCTCAGATTTCTAGAATGAGACTCCCTTTAGGATTTATTCCACTTTTCAAGAAAAAAATTTCACAAGTGATATAATATATTTAATATTTTTATTATATCAAAATCGAGGATCTTTGGGCCTCAGAATCTCATGTTGTCTCAGTATATTGGTCCAAAGTTATTATTAGATATATTTCAAATCTTTACATGAAAAAATAGAGATATTAAATTCTCCCCACCTTAGGGATTTTCTCCCCCCAAAAGTGAAAAGTATACTTAAAAATATATGGGTATTTTGCTCGCATATGGGTTTCTTACTCCCATGTTCTCTCATAAATATTTCCATGATTCCATTGGACATAAATCAAGGGATTCACTTTACCATAGAGAATATTATCCTATCAATTCCTAAATCTCTAATAGGTACTCTAAAAAGGTAGCTCCATACTCCATTTTAAACTCACCTCAGTTGATAACATGTGATGGGTTGTGCACATACCTCCTCAGCTATGATACATAGAAGAACTTGTGCACCCAATCAAACTATGATGGTAGGAAAAAGTGGTATTCCACCTCACCAACCCTGTACAGTATCAGGAAAGGTCCAATGAACCTCATAGATAACTTATCACACCATCCAAATCTCCATATTCCACATCTAAGTGAGACCTTCATAAACACATGTTCTCCCTCATCAAACTCCAAAAGCCTTTATCATAAGTCTACATAAGACTTTTGACGGATTTGTGTAGTCCTCATCCACTATTGGATGATCTGCACCTTCTTGTTCGTAGCTAACACCAACTCTAGTGCCATGAGTAAGACTCACCTGGATCAGCCCAACACAGTGGGGACCTATAGGGTCTCTCATAAATGGATTCAAACAGTGTCATACCAATGGTATAATGGTATCTATTATTTTACACAAAATCCACTAAGGGTAGGTTATCCTCCTAACTATGGTATAAATCTAACATGAAATCCCACACTGTGTCCTCTAGAACCTGGATGGTCGACTCAATTTGGTCATTTTTCTAGGGGTGAAACATCATGATCAAATATAACTTAGTCCCCAAGGCCTCCTACAATAATCTCTATAATTGTGGCATGAAGAGAGCACCATTGCCTGAAACGGTCATCAAGGGAACTCCATGGAGCCATAATATCTCCTAAAAATAAAGGTTTCCCATGCTCTCTATTAAAATATTATCTCAAACAATAAGGAAGTGGGTCAACTTGGTGATTCGATCTATGATCAACCAAATTGAATCATGTACTCTAAACATCTATGGTAGACCTGTCATAAAGTTTATAGATATACAATCCCACTTCCACTTTATCACCTCAAGGGGTTAAGCTAAACCCACTAGAACTTGGTTCTCAGCCTTCACCTACTGACAAGTGAGTTATTGAGAGACAAAATCTTCTATACACTTATTCATCCCTAGACATTATAAAGGATTCTAAAGGTTATGGTATATATTTTACACACTTGGATGTACCAATAAAGGGAAATATTAAACTCACTCATCACCTCCTCACACACTATTACTGGTACCATTATTCATACTATGAAACAGATGATGTTCTCCCCACCTTTAGAAAATCCATCAGGAGCTTGTTCAGTGGATATCTGAGCATGTAAGGCCTCATAGTTAATATATTTATGATGAGCCTCCCTAACACACTGTAGAAGTTGGGTGGGGGCAGGGGTAACAACCATCTACTGAAGGTAAGATGTACCATCCTCACCCATAATGTATAAATGCAATGAGACTAAATAATCTAAAACCTTTTCCAAAAACTATGAACAATATATCCTACTAATATCATCTACCACATGTTCCCATTTCTAAGAGTATAGACTATCTCAAATTCAAAATCCTGGAGGAAATATAGCCATTTCCTCTATCTCAAGTTAAAATCCTTCTGAGAAAATATATACTTGGGACTCTTATGGTCAGAATAGATGATACAACACGCACCCATAAGCCAGTGTTTCCACATCTTTAGGGTGAAGAATACTACTTCAAACTCTAGATCATGGGTCACATAGTTCTACTCATGTGGTCTTAACTGACGTGGCCCATAGGCAATCACCGCCTACCTATCCATTAGAATATAACCAAGTTCAACCCTTGATGAATCCTATAACACTATGTAATCAACACCCTTCTATGGAAATATCCATATGAGAGTGATCTTCAAACTCTACCTCAAATCCTAAAAATCCTACTAGCACATCTTCTTCCATAGAAAAGGCGACCCCTTCCAGGTCAAAGAAATTAAATTTGCTGATACCCTATAGAAGTTGGAAAAAAATCTACTGTAGTATCCTTCAAACCCATGGAATCTCTACACCTAAGTATTACTCTTGGGTGTATCTCAATCTAACACTACCTCGAACTTCACTAGATCCACTGCTACTCTATCTACTAAGATGAAATGTCCTAAAAAGTGGACCTCTAAAATCAAGAACTGAAACATTGAGATCTTACCATATATCTAGTGATCTGGAAGTATATCCAAGACCATTTTTAAGTGCCTTGTGTGATCCTACTTGAAAAAATGAGTACACTAATATTTCAACTATGAAAACCACCACATATAGGTCTAAGAAAGACTGTAAGATCCATTTCATGAGTCATATGAACACTTATGGGGCATTAATCATGCTGAAATTCATACCCAAGTACTCATAGTGTTCATAGAAACATAAAAATTCCATCTTTGGTATATCCACATCTCATACTTGAAGTAAGTGATTAGCTAATCTAAGGTTGATCTTTAAGAACCATCTGAACCCTCTCAAATAATTGAAGAGGTCATTGATCCTCAATAGTGGATAATTATTCTTCATAATCACCTAGTTAAGACATTGATAATACACACACAACCTCAATATCCTATCAAACTTTTTGGAGAACAATACTGGGGATGCCTATGATGAAACACTGGGTTATAAAAATCTCTTCCTCTATAAGTCCTTTGACTGCACCTTCATCTCACAAAGCTCCACATGAGCCATCTAATATACTAGAACAAATATCAGGGAATCCCTAGGTGAAATTTAATGTATAATTCTATATCTTGGTTGGGAGTTAATCCCATAACATCCTCATGAAATACGTCCTCATACTCCTCCACTTTTTTAGGAAGCTGAAAACTCATAACATTCACCACTCTAAGGGTAATACTAGATGTTATAAACTATCCTACATACCCTAGTACCCCGAAACCCATGCCGACACTAGCATATCATGAAGGGTGTTCCTGATCCCTATGGGTTAGAGACTAGAACCTAACATCATACATGAATAAATAGCGAATGATTTTTTCACAAAACAACGGAAATAAACAATATACAAGCCGGTATATCAATACTCTTCATGGAGAAAGTACCAAAGTAAAATCGATAAAATAGTACCCAAGAAGAAAGATAAACATCCCAAAGTAAACTACAATATCAACCAAACAAAAGTCTTACAAATTTTTTTATAATAAGTGTACAAAATCACCACTGGTCACCATCACCACTCAAAAATTGAATGGATCAAAAGTATCCACCACCTCTAAGTGGCGCTTCCCTTTTCTCAGACATGGTACAAGAAAGTATAAAAATTATTGAAGGTTAAGGTAAATTGTGATCTATAAATCCCAGTGGTGTATCACCAAGTGTTCCATACTATATTCCATACCAATAAAATAATCATGATTTCATATTAAAAAAAAACATGATTTCTTTTAAATAGAAGGAAAATAGTTAAATTGGATTAATTTTTTTTATATAAAATCATTTATATAAACCATTTAGAATGATTAAAATATTTATATAAACAATGGAATATATAATCAAATCATACATAATAATAACGATAGTCATATACCTTGAAGTATGTTAGTTTATGGATATAGGATTCTCAAACTTCTAAAATCAGCAACCACAACTAATGGTGTTTTCATACTAGTATTATATTTGGGGTGCATGGTTTGGTAATATTATAGAACTTCCCATGACTTCATGTGCTTAATCAATCAATCAATAATGGGAAAATTATTTCATTTCAAATCAATCATCATTTAAAATTCAATTTCCCAATTTTTAGTTTCAATATGCCAATTCAATTTCAAAACCAAAATATAGGTTTTTCATTATTTCATGCCTTTTCAATAAAAAACCAATCATGGGTTTTCATTATTTCAATTTTATTCATTTTCTCAAAACAAATCTCAAATCATTTCATCAATTCCATCATTCTCAAAACTCAACCCACAATTCCAATTCCATTGGATTTGGGAATTTTTCTCAAGATCCATTCCATTTTTAATTTCATAATAAAATAATTTCAAATTTAGGATTTATAAATAAATTGAAATATATTTCAAAAAAAAAGAAAATTAAGGATTCAATTTCATAGAAAATCTCAAATGGTACCACTTACCTTTAATCATGGAAACAAATGATCAACGACCGCAATGGGTACACCAACAACGATTGATGGTGAAGAAGATCAATGAATCAAATATTGAATATATCAAGATAAGGATTAGATCTAATTAAATGGTGTTTATATCTATAAAAAATGTGATGATATATCAATATCTAAGAATAAGTGAAGATAAGATCGGGAGAAACCACATGATAGGAGATCTGCTTACCGGAGAGGGACCATATCTTCCACCGACACTTTAATTCACCAAAAGAAGGGGTTAGAGGAACCAAAATTTCATCTCGAGTTCCTTCAAGGAAGAAAAAATTATATTAAGTTATAATTGGGGTTATTATCCTCTTAAATTGGTGGTTCGGGAATTTTAAAATTAAATCCAGTGGAACTAAAAACCGTGCACATGATTTCCCAGGGAGGACCGCATGGATGACCAAACCATGCACCCTAATGGTGTTCTCCTACTAGTATTCTATTTGGGGTTCATGGTTTGGTCATATGATAGAACTAACCATATGATAACTATTCATTCCCCATTATCTAAGGGGTGTATGGTTTGGAGGGGTGTCCACATGGTTTTTAAAAAATCATACGCCCCTTTCTAATGGATTCCAATATGGCGCATGGTTTACTGATCACACAATTTTCCCTAACCATGCACCTACTGTTCACAACCCAAAGGGATTCAAAAATTACATAAATTTGACATAAAACAATCTGAAAAAGACCAAGAAAGGAGATCAAAAAAAGGTTCAAGGTATACCTAAATAAGGTAACAGGATGTTACAACCTCCCCATCATAAAAAATTTATGTCCCCCAAATTTCTATCAAGAAATATTTATATCAAAGAGATGAGACCACTACTCTTTCATCAATTCCTCATGATCCCATATATCATGGGAATCAAAACCACGCTTCCATAGAACATGGGAAAAAGGTATCATCTTCTCATTAAGCAACCTTGTCTCAAAATCAATAACCATGATTGGATGTCCAGTCATGGATAAATCATGCTCAACATAAAGATCCTCCCAATTCAAAACTTGAGATTGGTCAGAAAGACCCTTCCAAAGCCTTGATACATGGAACACATTATGTATATACATTAACTATGGTGGAAGTTCTCAATGTTAAGGAACTTTACCCACCTTATTAACAACCTCAAAGGGTCCCATAAATCTTGGTGAATGATATCCCTATTTTTGAAGATGTCGGTGACCCAACAAAGGTGAAAATATCTAAAACACTCAATCAAAAACTAAAAAATCAAATTTCCATCAATAATGATCAACATAATATTTATATTGGCTATGTTCCATCACCATTCTCTGGAGAATTAACTAAATCTTAGCAATCATCTCTTGGACCAATATTGGTCCAACTAAGGAATATTCACCTATCTTCGACCAACATGATAGAAATTGACATGAACATCCATGAAAGTACTAAAAGGGATCTATACAGATGGACAACTGATAACTATTGTTAGAAGAAAAATCAACCAGTTAAAAGTGATTATCCTAAGCTCCACAAAAATCAAGAAAACATGAACATAGTATGTTTCCAAAAATTTTATAGCCTGTTCTATCTGTCCATCTTTCTATGGATGATATTCCATGATCAATATCAACTAAGATCCCATTTCCTCCTAAAGGCCTCTCAAAAAATGATAAGTGAACTGGGGATCCCTATAAAAGAATATCCCAAATAGAATACCATGGAATGTGACAACCTCCTTCATATACAACCTTACCAAGTCCTCTACTTAGGTTTTATCATGTATGGGTATAAAGTGGGGTTATTTTTTTATCTGGTCAATCAAAATATATATCTTGTTCTTTTTACAAGGGGTATGAGGAAAACCCACCATGAAGTCCATAGAAATATCATCCCACTTCCAAGTCAGCACTAGAAGGGTCTAGAGAAAACCCAAACGTTTCTAGTGCTATTCCTTGGCCTTTTAGAAAGTATAACAATATGAAACAAAGTCATAGATGTAACACCTAATATCTATCCACCATAATCATCATTGTGTATCATAGAACATCTTCTTGGTACCTAGGTGCACCGCCCACTGAGAACTATGATAGTCTCCCATCATAGCCTTCCTCACAAAAAATTACATAATGTATTAGTTCTAGAAACATAGAATACCCTATGTGGAGAAAGACCACATAGAAAAAATATAACCACAATAAATTGAGTACCTAATTACATGGAACTATTCATCACAATGATGATCCTAAGGAATCATCTTTAGAAGAGAAGAGGTCAACTAAACACTAGTCAAAATAGCCTCAAACTCATTCTCATTGACTCCCAAGTGAAATTGAGAAACGATATCCATACAATTTTACCCTTCTGACGATTCTTTCATGACCTAGGTCTGATGTTTCCTACTCAAAGAATCAAATAATACACTCCCCTTTATCGTGGTATAATAAATGTAAAAATAGAAAAATTACAGGTACTCTACCCAACACCTCTGATAAAGATTCAAATATTTTTGAGAGAAGATATAATCCAGGATTTTATGATTAGAATAAATAGTAAACCTTTCTTTGAAAAGGTAGTTCCACCAAAATTTAAGATTATTCATCATGGATAAAATTTTGAGGTCATGGGTTGGATAATTCTTCTTGTTTGTCCTAAGATTCTTAGAGCCATAGTAAACAACATGATCACCCTGCAGAAAAACACAGCCCAAACATGAACCTGATGCATCATAAAAGAGAACATAGTCCTATCTAGCATCAGTAGAGTCAAAAATAGAAACAAATTCAAAATATGTTTCAAATCCATGAAGGAACCCTAAAAATTATCATCCCAAACAAACTTCACTCATTTTTTAGTGAGAAAAGTCATTGGAGAAGCCAAATTTGAGAAATCATTAACAAACCTGTGGTAATACCTTACTAAACCCAGGAATTTTCTAATCTCAAAAACATTTCATGATTGTTCCCAATTCATAACAAATTTCACCTTCTTGGTATCAACAAAAATACTAATTTTTGGACCAATTTTCCCAATAAATTCACTTATCGAATCTAGAAACTGCATTTTTAGAGCTTGGCATAGATTTGATGATCTCTCAAAACTCTCAGCACTTTGCTCATTTGATGCCCATGATACTCCTTGGTTTTAGATTAAACCAAGATGTCATCCAAAAATAATACAATGAATGTGTTGTGGTAATCATGTAATAACCTATTCATCAACACCATGGAAACTATAGGATCATTGGTTGGAACAATATTCATAACAAGATACTCATAGTGGCTATACTAACTCATAAAGATGGTATTTGAGATGTCAAATTTTATAATTCACAACTGGTGGTAGCCAGACCAAAGATTAGTATTAGAGAACCAATTTTCCCCTTTAAAATGGTCAAATAGATAAAATATCCAAGGAAATAGATACAAGTTATTTATCGTAACTCGGTTGAGATTTTGGTAATTAACACACATGTGAAGCACACTATCAACAAACTTTTCAAAGAGAACAAGTTCCACCCAAGGTGAAAATCTCATGAATATAAATACTTTCTCAAGAAAAAAATACAACTAAGTCTTTAACTGATTCTGTTTAGTTGGTTCTATGTGGTAATAAGGAATATACACTAGTTGAGTACCATGTACTAAATTGATAGAAATCTCTATCTATATTACTAGCGGAAAGCCAGAGAAATCAAAAATAAAAACTTCATAAAACTCAAAAAAAAACTAGAGGGAGATAATAACTCAAATATTATCATTCTAAGTAAAAATAAAACATTGATTTTACCTTTCCCAACTTTTTAAAAGGATAGCCAAATCTTCTCGATCTCGGGTCCCATTATCCCTAAAAGACATGGCACACCCCATCAAGCATAAAAAAGGAGACCTTCCAAAGATAACCTTCAATATGGTCTTGATGAGAAAACATCAAATCCATATTGAGAATGAAATTTGTATATTTTATATCAAGGACTAGAAAATTTTAGTTATGATCAATCTTTGATAAAGAGAAAACACAAGTTGGACACTGAAGACCCTGCTCTCTCTTTGTTTCAAGGGGTATAGTAATATCCATCACATAAGATAAAATATCTATAGGTATGTTTAAAAAATAAACAACATGGGTTGATATTAATGATTGAGATTTAATGATATCAAATAAATCAATCACTAAAGATGAAGCTATAATGATGGTACCTCTTACAGTTATTAGACCTGTATCAACTTCCTCTAGTGACTCTTCCACTGCATGAATGAGCTTCATTATGTATTACTTTAGATATAACCCATTTTTTCTTGAATCATATAATATAACCATAGTAATTTTAGGTGATGATGATCCCATGAAACCATGAAAAAAAGAAAATATATAACATAATTTCTATAAGTGACCTGAGCATCCGTAGGAACTACAGATCTTGGTCACCTCAGTGCAAAACCGTTTTGAATTCCCAAACTTTCCACATAAGAATCAAGTCAAAAAGGGTCTTTAATAGAATATATAGGAGGTCTGTAAGAACTCTTATATTGAGATCCACCATGAGAATCATTACAATTTCTATTACCTTCAAAGGACCTCAAATAACTACCACTAAGAAAAAAAGGAAATCCTCTAAACCCTGAATTACCATCCATGTCATGAACAAATATCAATGATCTATCTAGTATATAAAAATAATAATTTATCTTTATCATGAAAACCTAAGATCAATTATAAACTAAAAGTCCCATCTCAAATCCTCATGCCTTTAGCTTCTCATTAGTCATAATCTCAGGAGAAAACTGTACTAGCTCAACAAATAGGTTTGCATACCGAGTCACAATTTTTTGAATTTTCTAAAGATTAATAAACTCTAAAGAATTTTCTAAAACAATGGAATCTAGATAGAAATTATCAGTAAAAAGGACCTCAAATTCTTTCCACTCAAATCATTCATGATTTATCATCATCATCATCAAATCCCACCATCTTCTACTATTACCATCAAGATTGAAGGGAGCATACTTCACCTTAATTGAATCATGCATTTCCAAGAAATCAAAACACTGATCAATTCCTTTCAACCAATCCTCATCCTATTGAGGACAATTAGAGCCTTAGAAATCTAGTGGATTCTATGTAAGAAACTCTTGAAAAAGATCTCTAGAGTCATCACTTCATGGTTTCATGACTAAATCCTCAATGGGAATGAGTGTGGATACCTGTACCATAGCTTAGATAGTATTCACCAATATCTAAATTAGATTTTAGTCAAATGGAGGCTTCGATTGTCATGGTTCATTGGAATCTCCTTGATCAAGTCAGTTTAAACGTTTTCTCATAGGCATAATGCTACACATTATTAATAGACAAAAATAAAAACATAAATGAAGAAACTAAGATCAACAACTCAAACAAGAGTTCAGAAGTTTGGGATTTTAGAAAACTCAACTCAAATGGGGAAAAGACTATAATAAAATAAAAATACTCATCAAAGACACTTTTCCTCACCACCCATAGTGACTTAAGGCTCGTTATGATAAAAGTTGTCCATACACTCACTCATACACTACCTATAAAGTCCCATAAATCATACCTCCCATATACTAGGAAAACCTATACCACATGATAAATTTAAGAAAACATTCTCAACCTCACTCTTATACCACTTTATAATAAACCAACCTAGATATCGTGGTACCCTAACACCTAATCTGATTCTGACATGGCCCAAAGGGCATTCCCGATTCCCACGAGTTGGAGAATAGCACCTAGAATCATATAAGAATAAAGGAGATATAATTTTTCCATAAAATAGTGGAATATAAAGAAGAAACAAGTCAGTATATCAACACTTATCAAGAAGAAAGTACCAGAAGTCAAACAGGTAAATAATTACCTGAGCATAAATATAAACATCCTAAAGGAAACTAAAATGTCAACCAGAAAAAAGTCTCAAAAAATCCTATGTAATAAATGGAAAACAGCTCCACTGGTCACCATCACCACTCCACAATCCAAAGGATCAACGACATCCACTACCTCTAAGTGGCGATTTACCTTTTCTCATACCTAGTATAAGAAAGTATACAAATTCCTGAAGGAAAAGGTAGGGTGTGAGTTATAAATCCCATTAGGGTCTCACCAAGTGTTTCATAATAGTTTGCATAAAAAAACTAATCATGATTTTAAATTTAAATAAAATAGGGCATGGAATAACATATCATTCACATATTTAAAAAAACCCGATTTATTTTAAATAGATGGAAAACAATTAAAACGTGTCTTAAACAAACATTTTATATAAAATAATTTTTATAAATTATTTGGAATGAGTAAAATAGTTCTATAAATAATGGAATACATAATCAAATCATACAAAACATGCCCCATGATTATACACAATAAAGTATGTTAGTTTTTAGCTATAGGATCCTCACACTTCTCAAATTAGTCATCATGACTAATCATGTGTGAACATTCCCATTAGCCTCAGGATGAATAAGACTCATCAATATCCCATTAAGGATAATCATGTTGGACTAAGGTTTTGTTAGAGTTTTCATCATCAATCTATTTCTAGGGGATAAATATCTTATTTTCTTTTTCCAAATAACCCACTAACAAACTAGGCTCAAATTTTCTCATTTAATCAATAAATAATGGGAAACTTATCTCCTTTCAAATCAATCATCATTTAAAATTAAATTCCCCAATTTCCAATTTCAATATGCCAATTTAATTTCAAAACCAAAACATATGTTTTTCATTATTTAATTACTTTTCAATCCAAAAATAATCATGGGTTTTCATCATTTAAATTTAATCTATTTTATCGAAACACATCTCAAATCATTCATCTATTCCATAATTCTCAAAATTGATCCCAAAATTATAATTCCACTGTAATTGGGAACTTTTCTCAAGATACGTACCATTTTGAATTTCAAATAGTGGTTTTATAAATCAATACAAAACTAATTCAAAAAATAAAGAAACTAAAGGATTCAATTTCATGGAAAATATCAAATGGTACCACTTAACTTTAAAAAAAGAATCAAATGATCAACACCAATAATAGGTACGCCAACAATGATCAAAGGAAAAAAATATCTACATATTGAATCTAGAATCAAGATCTATGAAGACGAGGATTAGATATAAAAAATCAAAGTTTAGATCCCTCAAAAAAGTGATGATATATTAATCCATAAGAAGTAGAGAAGAGAAGATCGGGAGAAACCACATGTTAGGAGATCCAGTAACTGGAGAGATATAAGATCTTCCACTGACACTTTAATTATCTAAAGGAAGAGGTTGGAGGATCCAAAATTTCTTCTTGAGAGCCTCCAAATAAGACCAAAACATATTAGCACCGAATGTGGTGATTAGCCTCTTAAAAAAGTGTTTGGGAATTTTAAAATTAAATTAAAATGAATTAGTAACCATGTGCACAGTTTTCTTGGGAGGACAACATGGTTATACAAAATGTGCACTTTAACTATGAACCCCTACTATTTGGGGTGCATGGTTTGGATTCATGGTTTAAATAATCATGCGTAAAACATGAATTTACCACTTTCCTAGTGGTGTATAGTTTAGAGTGATGGACACATGGTTTGGAAAAACTGTGCACCCCCTTCTAGTGGCTTCCAATAAGCCTCACGACTTGTTAGAACAAGCTATATGATTTTCCATAACGGTACACCAAGTATACACACCCCAAAAGGATTCTACAATTCTCTATATTTCACCCAAAACACCCCAAAATAATACCCAACAAAAATAATATCAAAAAAGGGTCAAGGAATACCTAAAATAAGGTAATGGTATATTAAACTAGACAATTAATGAGTAATTGGTTTTATTCACATGCATATGATCCCATCATGCTCTGTCTGAGTTTCTTTCTCACCAATGAAGGAAAATATCATGCCATCACCACAGGCACACAAAATCTTCCACCTGAAATGGTCAATCTATGCATGAACTGTAGAAATCCAGTCTATGCCTAAAATAACATCATAAGGCCTCATAGATACTACAAAAAGATCCCATAAGAAGCTATCACCTCTAAGAGTCAAGTAACCTTGTCTGAAAAAGTGTATAATCACTGAGTCACCTCTGTTAGGAGTCTTCACATGCAAGGGTTGATCTAGGGGGTCAACCAGAATATCTAATTCGATAACCAGATAAGTGGAAAAGAAAAGAGTGTCTCACACCCATGTCTATTAATACTAAATATAATGTATAGAAGACACATATCATTCCTCTAATCATCCCTAGATCCTATGGGTCATAGTCCTCCATTGCCTATAGTTTTCATCTTCCTTGACCAGCACTTCCCTGAGCCTGGTGCAGAACACCTGGGTTAGTGGTGGAAATAGGTTAAACCACATTTCTACTCCTAGTTCTATACCTACTCCTCTACCACATCCCCCACCCTATAGACCTCCCTGCTCTTACCACTGTCTCTATCTGGGAAGTCCATTAGTTGTCACCTTGTTAGTTGTTTGGTGGGTAGGAAAAACTCAAGAAATATGTCCCTGTTCATCACAAGAGAAACATATCCTCTCTCTATGATAATTATAACCATCTCGATATCCCTCAAATTACAATCCACTATCCTTGAAACATCTCTTTAAGCTTGTTTAATACCTTTATCATTATAACATCCATCATCTACTAAATACTGAGGTCTTAACTCCTAGTTTCCCACTATCAGCACCCACTATTAGTGTATGCTTTCCCAAGAAGCACTAGACTTCTAAATCCTACCCAATCACTCCAACATAGGTTGGAATGAAAATAGATATCTCTGAATCCTTGATATAACAATGTAGACCCTGCTCAAAGGGCTGTTTTTATAAAATTGGATCTCCATCCATATAATGAGAGTATCACAATAGTTAGTGAAACTCACTGAATACTCTGCCATGGTCATGCTACCCTGCTACAATTTTCAAAACTCCTAAATGTTTACTAATCATAATGTTTTCTAATAGAACTCCTCCATGAAGACACAATCAAATTATGACTAGGAGATAACCATATCATTGTACATCTAAGTCACAAGACTCCCCCATTTCCCAATGGATCCCCGAATAAGACTCACTTCTAGGACCACTATATGATTTGTAGGTGTCCTCACAAGGAAAAAAACTTAGTTAACCACCTTAATCCATTTCTCATCTATCTGAGGGTCTGGCTCACCCTGAAACCTGGGTGGTCACCACCTCTGAAACTCATGGATTGTGCTCAACCTATGAAAATACTTAGTCTGTATTATCGACATAACTTGATAGTCAATGGGTTTTGGAAAAACTAGAAACCACCTAGAGGTACAACCTCTTATATAGGACCCCATACAAAATTCACGTCACTAGGTGGATCATCCTTGAGATCACATAGTGAAATACTGCCTAACTTTAATTATGAAGGAATCCTGAAATAAACATGATGCACCATGGTTAATGATCATATCTGGGGAGCTTACTCAATAATGACATGGATCCCATAACCCATTCTTATCTGATTCATGTTCCAATTTCCCCAACATAACCAATGTATACATGTATCGATCCAATATGCAGGTTATCAAAGTTCGGGTGGATTGATATATCATCTTCCACACCAACAATAGAGTCTCTATCTTGAAATCCACACTCACAAAACATTAAAAATATTTCCATAAATCCCAAGCCAAACCTCATAAGTAGAAAATATCCAAACTTTGGCCCTAATATAAACTGACTCTAATACCACTCTGTCATGACCCAGCCCACTAGGGCCCACCTGATTAGTGATAATTCGAGCATGATAGCCCCATGTATGCCTCCAATAAGCTAGGGGTTGGTGACCAACAATGAGTAGGTATATCACACATATGGGAGGTATTATCCTAAGGTTAATTTACACACACACACACACACACACATCTATAAGCCCATATAATGCTAAAAGTAAATTAGAATTGATATCAATGCATGCATACATATATATCCCACAATCAGAGTATGAAAAGTATTGGAAAACATAAGGGTTAAATATAAGCCCACCAAACTGGAAATAAAGTCCAACCTGATTAGAAGGATGGTACTGATGTCAAATGAAACACTTGTATGAACCTCAGTCTACCTAGCCCAATCTATGCTCTGCCTACTCCTATTACTCATAGGAAACCATCAAATGGCCTATCATCTGCATAAAAAATGATATGATCTAATAGATCCTATGTAGATGTGAGTATAAAAATACCCAGTAGGACACCTTGAAGTCACTAAACATAAAGTTTAAAGAGTATTTTTCTCATCAACACACATGTATTTCGATCAAGATATGATACATAATGAAAATAAAAACCCGGATATACTCATAATAGACTCTAAGTCTTAAGAGGTTATGAACACTTACAACCATAGGATTATACTTGAGGCTTCAAGTTAATTATCTTCTAGGAGAATCTACTCCATGGGCCATGCTAACACTGATGGATCTCATCAGATAGGTTGTGCTCCTCAGGTATTTCCGAAGAAGTAATAACTAAATATCTAAGATCTTGATACACATATAGGAGATCAATCCTTGGACCATTGGGGGATTCCAAAAACCCTATTGGATAAACCTTCTAGATAGGGGATAGATTCACTATGTATGGTGGTCACACTAATACTAAGAACCCTACCTAGTATGATGAGTGAATGATAAAGGATCCCACCCTAGTCACATAGGGGGATACACCGAACCCTATCCAGGACAAAACCTATAGAGGGGATCAAAATCATATGCTCAGGATGTGATACCACACTGTACCCTCATTATGATATAAAATGGAATCACACTCAACTGAACTTTTTCTATGCTGAAGAGACGAAGGGCCTCACATTGCCTTGTAAAACGTACACAGAATGAACTGTTAGTACATTGTGTGTCTCGTCTTCCTCGAGTCTTATCATGTACCAAAAACCATGACCAAGACCATGTACTTATGGATGTTCCTGTATACTCTAGTTACGCCCATGTACCTAGAAATGTTTGGTCCCTCTATTCATGTTTGAGTACACAATTGTGCCCTTGTATTCTATCCATGCTTGTGTTCTTGGCTATGTCCGTGCCGATGTACCCTCTGATGTACATGCCGAGATTCTAGCATCGGGTCACATGGTGTGTGACATGTTTCACATGGAATGTAATATTTTTCTCTACATGTAAACCCTAGAACCGTAGAAGGGGGACTACACTATGTGTGTTCATGGGACTACACACCATGTAGTTGAGAATTTATTAGAAATTCCAGACTATTCTACATGTATTTTCTCATGCCTACCTCCTTCGATCCATCCAAGAATAATGCAAAAAAGGATGGATCCAAGGGTGACCTACCCTCTACTTCACCATTAACTAGAATCTAGCCTTTATTACGGTAAAATTAAAACTATTGTAACACCATGTTGTCGCCACGTGTGAAACCACAAATTGAGAATCACCGATTTGATCCCAATTCACCACTGATCATCTGCCACCTCGATCACACCATTGATCATGAACCTTCACCCATGATATTGATTTTTTTCACTGAAGAACACTTGTATAATGATCGAATGATAGGTATTCATCAAACTACTATCCATGGAAATACCGACGATGAATCATGTGAAGAAAGGGTAAATAAATCCAAAAAACACAAAAGAGTAAAAAACCTCAGCAATTTTTTAGGTTGGAATCAATTTGTTTACAATAGAACAAGGAATATAGAACCAATAAATAAACAATAATAATAATAATTTCTATAAATCCAAAGTAAATAAACCTGCACCCACAACACTATCGATCCCCGAATCAGTATGTTAGTTGATTCAATTTGTGTTCATCGTGGAATAATATAACCTGTAAGTAACCAATGAAAAACCATAACCTACCCTAGGTTAAGATCGATCTATGATGAATAATGAATCTGAATTTCTATCACTATCGAGATCCACTAACTCTATTGTCATTTGCGATAATTGTGTTATACCAATCATCGATCCACAATCCCAATGTCCACCAATGATCTCCCCTCATGATCCTCTCAAATCTCCAAGTTTATGTGGATAACCCAAGGATTTTCCTATATATGTGATTAAATAGATTAGGGGATAGGTCATGGAAAATAAAATAATAATTAATTTATTATTTAATATATCACCCACAACTGCACTTTAACCAACCACCCGATGCCGAAAAAGTTTATGTCAGACCTTGGGTAAAAACCGTATACTGGATCCAACAGAGGTATCAGATTTCAAATCTGATACTCTTTTCAAGAGTTATTCCACTATTCTAAGAAAACTATGTGCATGAGATATAATATATTTAGTATTTTTATTATATCATAATCGAGGCTCTCTGGGCCTCAGAATCTCACATCATCTCAGTGCCTGACTCCAAAAATATAATTAGATATATTCTGAGATTTACATGAAAAAACCGATACATAATAGAAATTATACACTTTATGCCCTAATTTTGTACACTTAAAACATCTTCCAGTTCCTATGTGACATTTACCTTGGTACCCCTTTCTATATTTTTAACACATAAAAAATTTTATCTTCTTTCCTTTATCACATGAAATTCCTTGATATACCATCCTACTCTTCATGGAAGTGTTTGGAAATCAAACTATGTTCCATTTATGAATCATAATTAGTGATAAATGGTTTGATATAATCCCAAGGCATATTAATTTATCTCCCATAATGTTATATATATCATTTGGATAGTCATCAGATTTCCCATCAGATTAGTTGTTGACTCGGTTCCTTCTATTTCCTACCATTGACTAAAATAATGAAAAACCAGGGATGATAATTTTCAAGATATTAATATATGAAAGTGGAACTATGAACATTTAAGGGATGATACATAAATTACATGTATTCCTTAACCCATTAATTTCTTGGATTCAATTTAAGTTATCCTTGACCTATTTCTTAGAATTGAATTTCATGGGAATTTTTGTTCCCTTCATAATGGTTTGTAAAAATCACATAATCAACCAAAGAATATTCCCTAATAGTATCCCACAAAATGAAAAGTCTTAGTACTATTTTTCATGAACCATGTATAGGTTGAGTTAATATACAATAATTAATTTCAAATTTGTTACCCCTAGGTACATTTGTTCCATGGCTATATCCACTTTCTAGTATCTGGGCAGTGATGTATTTTCTTGGAAAACCAATCCATTTATACTTTACCAAAATTTATGGATATTTTCATATGTTTAGTCCTATCCATATGGTTTTAACTAATTTTTTATAATCCTAATCCCTAAAAATAACTATACCCTGCTCTGATACCAACTATGATAACCCATATCTTTTATATATTTTCTTTCATGATTTATTACATAAAGATACACGTAATACAATTACAAAATATTAACAAGCCTAGTTTATTTGGGTAAATAGATAAATATTATAATAACTTGAAATAAGGATATATCAACATTATTTAAAAACTCCATAAGATACCCTTGAATTTTTATTGATCTTCTAAAACATCACGAGATAACATGGGGATGTACATAAGAAAGGTATGAGCTATAAAGACTAGTAAGGGAATAATCAAAGAAAAACAAAATGAAAGTAATACATGTGATTAAATTGGTATATCAAGGTTATATAATAGGGTGATAACAATAAACATGAAAATCAAAGAGTTATATAAGACGATAACATCAAGGAATCATGGAAATGTGTCAAAAACATGAAATATGCCACTAAAAGCATATGTTAGGGCTAAACAACGTGACATAATAACATAGTGTTCTTAGGAGAACTAACCATTAACCATACATGGTATATCTTGAGATAAAAACATTACCCAATTAATTGAAAAGATATATAATTCTAGGATCACCCATCACATTAATATCATGCACATGAATTTATGTTCCATGTAGATAATACAACATAAGAATGTATTTCAACACTTTCAATCCCATGAATAAGGAGTGTGGGTTATATATATGGAAGTTCCAAATTAATGAAGGATATTTACATCTAGGTAAATAAACTTGAGTGGAAATGAGGATGGGTATTCATAGAAAAAAATTTGTACATGGAAAATCAAAGGATAATCTCGACAACATAACAGATGTACATTGAAGTTCATAGAAGAGTTTGATGACAAATAAATGTGGTATATAATTACTTGGGAATCATAAAGAAAATAAATTTCTATCTAAAAACACATTACAACATGAATAATTTGAAACCAAAAGTCTTAATACAAATAAAGTACTTGTATATAAAGGAAAAGGAATAGAATCCTTTTCCTTGAGAGGGTGCATCTAAAAGCTTAGGAGGATCTTATTATGAGTTTTGGAACACCTTGGGAGTGATTTAGATAGGTAAAGGGAAAATAAATTCGTTATAATTAGGTTTTGAGTGAATATAAATGAGATGTTGGGTAGGTATCTATAGAGAAAGAGAGATGGATTCTTTATTAATTTATAAACCTAGGTTTTGGACTCTAAGTAATAAAGTAATCAAAACCACAAGACTTATCATAGCTTTGTTCCCATGGTTTCTACTAAAGAGTAGTGTTTTGAAATATTTTATTAGTATAAGAACCAAACTCATTAAAATAATACAATTTATGATGTGGAAGCGAGCCATTTTCATAAATAATTGTTTTTAAAACATTAAAATATAACATAGGTTTTGGAGGATTCATTATAGGTTTTTAAAACTAATAAAATAACTTAAAAACACATTATTTTAATGGTTAAATCTATTTTTTGTCGTATATTTCTTTTATAGTATTTATCACATCACTTTTGGGATATTATGATGTCATAATACATATTATATATTATATATTGTATTTATTTTTTATCTAAAAATTAGTTTGTCTCAAAAAATTATGATAAAATAACCATTGGAGAATTTCAAGATGTTGGTTTTAAAAATGATTTTTGTTTTACCAAAATAATTTTTTAAATATAGGCAATTTAAATTTTAAATAAAAAATTTTATTTATTGAAAAATAATATTTTTCATGACATAAGAAACATTCTAACCCTTATAAAAATTATGTGGGATTTCATTAAATTATATTATAATTTATATTAAATAAATATTATTTAATAAGACTGTCAAATGAAAATAAAATTTATTTCAAAATAATTGAATTTATCAAAAAAGTGTTTTAATTGAAAGTAAATATTTCCCAAAAATATAATTTTGGTTTCTTCATTTCAAAATCTATTTTTACCAAAAAAAATTATATAATTATATATATATATAAGACAATAATAAAAACTGATCAATATAATCATATGACCTAAGGGTAAGGTGTGTGATAATAGTAATTTCTTGGGGGGGGGGGGGGGGTAGACGAACATGGTTTGGGTGGTGATCTCTATAAGCTTGAACTTCTCTCATAAATTATTTTTATTGAGTGTTAGTTATTGAATCTTATCTTAGAATAGGTTATGGGGGAAGCCCAGTGCTTCCATCTCCCTCAGAAGCTCCAATAAATGGGCTTCATAGTGTATGATCCAATTGGTCGAGTCCAAAACTTCTTCCTTCTGTGTTAATTATATCTTATCATAACCCTTAGTATATACTAATATTAATGGTCATTGTAGAATAGCTATATTATTAATGGTTATGATGCTTAATGGCCTTTTAATCCCTTCAAAAAATAATGGCTGTGTTTAATAACGGTTAAACATAACAAATGAAATATAGTGCATGTGTTTTCTATAACTATATTACTTAATAAGGAATTTATTCAATAAAAATGGAAGTTATTTTATAAAATTTCAGGTCATTAAATATTATCCCTAATTACATATGTGCTAGATCTATATCCACTTATACTATCCAGACAGATATTTCATTACTTGGAAACAACAATCTCTTATACTTTACCAAAACTAAGGATTTTAATCTATACTTATATATATATATTAGGTTCTTAGGGGTACAATTACATTAAACACACACACATGCTAAAAAGGTACACCATATCCCCACAAGGGATAGCTCGCCCATAAAACCTGATTTATTTAGTACATGGCCCGGAAACCCAGTGGGCATAAAGCCCATTACATGACCCAATGTCTCACAAACTGGCCTGAAGGCCCAATACAACATCATTCCTAAATCATGCCTACATCACTGTCTGCCTGTGTCATGCCTGTGTCACCGCCTACCTACGTCATGTCTGTTTCACCACCTGCCAGTAGAAATTCACTCCCAACCGAATTTAAAATTGGGTCTGAGGTAGGATTACATATCCTTTACCACTTGAGCAATCCCCCAACTACATCTATGGTTATACTTATCCTTATTATTTTCCACTAATGTTTCATAATCCTATTTCTCCAATTAACTAAAGAGTGCTTTTATTCCAACTATAGTGACCCATATTTTTCATACATGATAATTACATCATTTTTAAGATAAATAATATTATAATAATACATTCCAAAATCCAAAGGTTTGATATCTTGGGGAAATTGGGAACATACATCACTTGTACATAATAAAAAATTAACATTGTTTCATTTCTTATTCATAGTCTGAAATCTCTCATGTTCTCCTTAGTACATGTAATCACCTAAGGATATAAATCAAAGAATGGGTTGAGCTGAAATCCCAGTAAGGGGAGGGATGAAATAGAAGTAATAAGAGACATGAATCAATAACATATGGGTGATCATAATCATCATCATCATATTATTATCATAATATCATTATTATAAGAATAATACAATCATTTTAAAAAGTAATGGAATTTGGAATATGCATAATAATGAAACATCATAACATAGTGTTCAAATACCACACAAAGTTTTGAACAAAGTTAATATCATATTCATGCATAAAATATGTTCGTAAATCATAAAATCATAATTTTAAATAGATCTTACATATTTTAACACATAATATCATTATATATATCAAATTAACCAATGAATTTGAGAGATAAATAATTTTGGACCCACCTGTTACATTATAAAATTCTCTTGATTATCCATACCACATGGGAATAAAATATATAACAATCATAGTTATGAAATAAACCCATGGAAATGAATGGGTTTCATAAGGATTTAAAATATCACACTTCATAGAATAACCTTCAGGGTTCCAAAATGAATAATGTATATCAAAATTTTGGTCTAAAATATTATTTTTTATTTAAATAATAAATAACTTTAGAGGATACAAATATGTGTTTTTAAAAAATAAAGTTTATTTTTAAAAATTCTTTGAAATTGGATTATAAATCATTTTGGAAAGGTAGAAACATGTATATACCTAGAAATAAAATGTAAATAATAGTTAAAGTAGATATTAAGGACACCAGATAAATATCCATAATAATTTGAAAGAGGCAATTACCTAAAATAGTGGGGTTTGAGTTTGATAGTCCTCTTACCTTAAATCCTGTTATATTTCTTCTCATTTACCCCTCCTATATAATAAACTAATGTTTTTTAATACATGAAAACATAATTGAATTATATTCATTTATGTCACTATTTATTCATTATAATTATTGTATTATATTTTATAATACTCTTTGTTAAACATGAATTGTTTTGATATCATATTTTCATTAAATTATCCCATCCTGTTTCATTTTCTCTATTTTTTTCATGGGCATTTATACATAAGTAAAATTAATTCAAAAAGATTAAAATAAATTTAATTATATATTTATATATTATATATAATTTATATTATCTATACATTAAGGTAGTAATAAGAAAAGAGTTGGAAATTACCTCATAGGTCGTTAACTGACCATTGGCGGGACATTGTTAAAAGAGGAGGAAGAGACACATGGCATATAATATATAATAAATATAATCATTATATAAGGTTGAAATAATTATTATAATTTTTTAATACTACTAAATTAATCATATAATATTTGGTTTTTAAAGGAATAGAGACAAAGAGGAATATAAGTGGAAAATGAGAAGAAAAGTTGATGAAACGTTACCCTCTTTTCAATGTTTCTTCTTTCCTAAGGCACTAAAATCCTTGAATAATTGTAGTTTTTTACTCTAAAAAGTCCCTAAGGATTATAATGGGATTAAAATATGGTATTTGGGAAAATATTTGTCTTTGGTAAGTAGAAGGGAAGTTTTTTTCCAAGGGGATAGAGAGGGGGGGTTATAGTTGCAGAGGGGTATTTTTAAGTTATAATAATGAATAATTTATAATATACAATGTAAATCTTTAAATAACAATATTTTTAATATTATGAAATATATTTGAATAAAATAACATGATTTTATTACTTTAAAAAAACTTATATGTAACACCCTTAGTTTGATGCATGTTCCTTATGCTCTAAGTGTTTTAAATCCTTTTTCATGGTTTTAAAAGGGTTTGGGAAGATTTGGTGAGTTTATTGGAGAGTTTGGGAGGTATTGGAAATTATTGGGTCCACCATAAGAAAAAAAATTCATGGTGGTGGGTGTTTTGTTCTTGATGTACTTCTATGAAATGCAGGGAGGCCATAACGACCGGCTGGAGGGCGTGGTCAAGGTTATGGTGACTTAAAAGGCTCACTGTGGAAAACATACAAAGAGGCCTCAAGACACCATGGTCTAGGGAGTGATGATCCTAAATGGATCTATTATTTTGTAATAATCCATGGTGGATGGTTGTGTTACACCTCCTGGGTGTTAGGAAACCGAAGGAACATTGATCATAGTGAATCCTTTAGGCCATGGTTACAATTAACATGGTTTTGAAATGGCCAATTCACACACTAATTTTTGGGGGAGGAGTTATGGATCCATGTTCATTATTATTACTATGTATTTTAATACATTTTCTTATTGTAAAATGCCTCTTATAACCATTTTTATTTCCTCCTTATTTATGGGTTTCAAAATTTTCATTTTAGGGTGAACCATATATGGATTCCTACTGGTTTATTATGGAACACTTAGGAGGCTGATTGTTGGGGTTATAGTCTCTCTCTCTCTATCTATCTCTATATCTCTCCCATTTTGTGTCACATTTGGATTGAGTTATGTGGATTATATATCACTACATTATTTTTGGAATTAGAAGGCTTATATTTATAAACTATTTTGCTGTGATTTTCAATAAAAATCATTGTTGTATATTAGTTTGAAAATATTGGGTTCCTTGGTTTTTATATCACATACTGATTGTTTAATAAATGGACTGCATTTCAAAGAAATCTTATTGAAATCATCATTTTAATGGTTTTATAATGAAATTTATTTTTCAATGTTTTTGTGAAATTTAATAATATTTTTGGTTTTGGTAAGAATAAATATGGAATATAGTCTTATCATACATGATGGAATTTATTTATATTCATTATACAAGTCATTATCGATTCAGAATTAGTTATTTGTTTCGGACTGAAGAATCACATGGAATTTATCTCCTTTTGATGACTTGGTGAAGGATGAGTGACCAATCATGAGTATGGAGCTTCCACTGGGCATGCATGAGAGAGATAGAGATAGAAACATGGAATTGGTATGATAAGTAGAAAGAATGAATGGAAAATGTTATTTAGTTCAATTTTTTTTCTTAATCTATTTTCTAATGGTAAACTATTTTGATATTATCACGCTATATTTTATATAAATTGGGAGATAACCTATTTCCTATCCTAGTAGTATGTTTGGGAAGTCTATTGGGGAAATCTTACAGGGTATGTTTACTCACCCCATGCATATACACTTTGCTGTGTATGGAGAAATTATTCTTCATGTCACAGGTAAAAGTAATATCTTGTATTTATCTAGTAGAGTATCATGATTCAACTTCCTCAGTTTGGTGTTGGATCTTAGAGGTTCTCTTATAGATTCATTAGAGTGATGGAACATTAGTGTTGCTGCGTTAGGATGTCCTTTGGTTTTATTGAGTTATTTTTTACTATTTGTTGTTGTTACTCTTTTATTGTTATCTTATGAGTACGTCATTTGAGTTGTGTTGTTTATATTAAAGAATTATATATGGATTTGGTTGTTTATACATTTTCTTGATGGTTTATATTATTTTAAAAAGTTCAAATCATCCCCCAATGTCTACATAATCCCTTGGAATTTATTTTCAGTCTTTGGTGTCTTGGGAATGTTACTTAAGGTTAATGGAACCTTCAAACTGGCCTAAGCTAATGGGTTGGGTGAGGATGTTACAAATGGTATTATTCTTGGTATTTACTTCATCTTAGGATGGTATCAAGGATATAATAATGTTTAAACTTGAAATTTATATCATAAACAGATTCATCCAACCTCTTTATGATGAACTTAAAGTTACCAAGGTGGTTCAAGAACGAAAAGTGTTCAATGATATATCTAGGTGTGTTTTCATCTCATAATCATGGGTTTATTCGAAAAGTGTAGAATATCTTACATTAATAATGATACTTTCCACCAATGATGCATTATTTATAATGTATTTGATGATTTTTTGGAAGTTGGTTATGATGATTGTTTCTTTTGAGGATTTGGAATATTCTATGCCTTTAGTTTCAAGTGAGTGATGACTAAATGGTGTTTTCATCTATATTTATATAAATAGAACCAATTAGAAATTGTATAAAACTAAAATAAGTGGTCATGGAAAATGTACTTTCACCTGAGCCACAGATAAAACAATAAATTGTTTAGAGCTTTATTCAATCTTTTAAAAATATAGATAAGGTAAACTGAAATGATAATCAGGTCATTCTATGCAATTTCAGAAAAAAAATCCACTAATATTTTGGGGGGATTATAAACCTAAAAAGGAAAAAATGTGGCTTAATAGGATGAATATTATTTTTGATTTCCTTAGAACCTTGGTGGATCTAAAGGTCAAGTTAGTAGTATATATGCTGGAAGATATTGAACACCAATGGTGGAATTTAGATTTCCAAGATAAAGTTGACCAAGGACTTATATGGGAAGGATTAAAAAACTGATAAATAATTCTATCCTCACACATTTTAGATATCCAAAATGAAAAATTTCTTCAGCGTAAAGAAATAAAATCTATCTATGATGGAATATGTAGATAAGTTTATAAACTTAGTTTGTTTTGCTCCATAAGTAGCAACTAGTGCATCATAAATTTCATGAATGAACTGATCCAATTTTATATTTCATCTTATGAAACATTAAATAATGATAACTAATATAAGAAAGATTCAAATGTTAACTCTTTAATGCTCTACTACCACTCTGGGGAAATCTAATGTTATCACATAACAGACCTTATGGAATCCCTAATGAAATGACTTATGATATAGAATCAATCTATATGACATGTCTTTGGAATGATTCATTCTGTTCTATAAAACATGCTCAATCTTAAAGATAATATAACCCAAATATATCATACATATATCCAGATTTTAAGGAACATCTCCAATAAGCTCCTACTTGCACTAAATCCTAATATACATGGTATCATTTAACATTATATTGTATTATATACTATAAATTTTGAAACAAAATCCCAAACTACTTTTTGATATCTTCCAAAACATTTTTTAAAAAACATCAACAACCTCACCATGTATTGTATCATATGAAACACCTTATTAATATCTATCCAAAACTACTTTTGGTTAAACTTTAAAAAAATTTTAGAGTATCTCTTTGAGTAAAACTCAATCACCATCCAATCAACTAGAAAATGTGACACCAATAGCCTTTTTAGAATTGAAGACAAAAATGAATTTCAGAATTCATAAATGCAAGAAAAGAGTGTCTTTTAGCATAGAATTAGTGGTACTCAATCTATTAAGGGATCTGGTGTGATCTCTATCAAGAACATGTGTCTCTATATCTGTGTACATAAGTGGTATCATATGCAATCATTCATTTTCATATAATCTATTTTTTTTGAGATATAAAATGGTAATCATACATGAAGCATGTAAATCCCATATAGAAAACTCATATATTCTTTATTCTATAAGTATAGACACTTTTCATTCACCTTTATGGATGATCACATTACATGCCCCTCACCCGATAGATAAGCACATCATATGTGTTATATAGAGATGGAAATAAACTTCCTCAATCTATCTCAATCAACAAACTAGATTCCATAATCTTTATATGAGAAGTAAAATACCATATTCATTATTCTCCAAATTATGACATGATAAACAATAAACTCAACCAAACCCTTATTAGCTAAGTGTTAAGGATTACATAAAAAAGGTATCGAAGTATGAAAGTTATCATGTTAGCTATCTCACAAACTTCAAGTATTGGAACTCCAAATATGAACCATTCACCCCTAGTATACCAAATAAATAGTGTATAACACTCCATGTTGTATACTTCATGGGTCATCTAGTGCAAAAATATCATTTTGTGACTCATGAGTATATTTTGTATCCTAATACATGAATCACATTCATGCTAACCTTTAAATTTCTTCATAACCTATAATACTCTATGATGAACATCATTAAAGTATAACTCAAAGTCATACATTGAGAGGCGAATTATCATTTCACTTCATGATATATATCAATATATATATATGTGTGTGTGTGTGTGTGTGTGTGTGTGAATCCAAAATCAAAGAACCATAAAGTGGAGATTTCCTTTTATATAACATGACACATTTTATATTCTTAAATTCCTTTAAGAATTTTAATAAAACCATACATTAGCACCCATGTCATCATAACACATATAATAGAATACTATATCAGCCTTATTTTTATTATAATTTTAGAGGTTTTGTTAAACTCATTACATCTATATATAATTCATGCCACATTTATGTTTGAACATCTAAGAAACCCCCACCCCCACCAAACTATTTTAATGGGTAAAATCTATGAAGAAAGCTAATTTGAATAATGATGAGGCATAAGAATCATATTTCTAATGTTCAACTCCTTGAACATAGTATTCATACTTCTTAACATCACAACATCCAATGTTTCAATGTTAATAATTTCTATTGTCTACTTAGAACTCTTTCTAAGTCCATTATAATACTTAAAACCCTTTGCATCAAAATTTTTCTCTTAAAACCATATCTAATACTTATTTTTAATATCTTATAAAATAATTTTGGAAACATATCATCAACTTCACCATGTATCACAACATATACAACACCTCATGAACACCCATACAAAAATAATTTTTAGATAAACTCTAAAATACTTTTAGAGTATATCTTTGAGAAAAACTCAGCCATCATTTAGTCAAACAGAAAATGTGTACCCATGGGCCTTTGTATAATTAACAGAAAATATGAATGCCTGAATTCCTAAAAGCAAGCAAAGAACAAACTCTAAAAAAGTATCATTTTTACATAATATATATAGGGCTTTGACATAATCTCCATCAAGCACTTGTATCTCTATACCTATGTCCACTAGCTACATTATATGAAAGAGTGAATTTTCATATGATCCCTTTATCAAAGTATTAAATAAACTTGAGACACAAAGTATGTCAATCTCATATAGGTAGTCATGTATTCTTGTTTCTCTAGGTTATAAATCGATTGGGTTGATTAGTACATCACATGCCATTCATTTTAGGAGATTAGTACACCACACACCCCTCACCCAAATAGATAATCACATCATATGAACTATATAGATACAACCATAAACTTTCCATTCTATCTCAATTAAGAGCCTATATGTCATAATCACCATATGAAAGGTTTAGCTCTAACTGATGATATGATCGACAATATACCCAACCACCCCCAAATCAGTTAAGCCACATTGCTTGCATACAAAAGTTATCAAAACATGAAGTTTCTCATGCTATGTATCTTTACAACCTTAGGTATGGGGAATCAAAATATGAACTATGCACCCTTAGTATACCAAATACACAGTGTATGACACACCATGTGGAAAACTTCATGGGTTATCCAGTCCACAAAACCTGTTTTTCACCTCATAAGAATATTATGTATCCCGATACAAGAATCTTAGTCACACCATACTCAACAATTCATCACAACCTTTAATAGTCCATAATGAACATCAGTAGGGGATAAGTTAAAGTCTTACTTTGAGAGGTCAATTATCACTATGTTAAAAACACTATTTAGTGGCGATTTAAACTACCCTGGATTCTTATGTTGGGGATTATTTCATGAAACTTTTAAAAAACTATTGTGAATCACTCCATGATAATTTTTAATGTTTAGTAGCACTTTTATTTTTTAATAATTTAAAAAAAGTATTTGGTGGAAATTTTTAAAAATGCCATTAATTATTTAGTAGTCGATTTTTTATTTATTTATAACTGTTTATTATTTATTATAATTATTTATTTATTTTATTTGTTATTTATTTGTCCGCCTTGCAGAATTAAGAACATATATATGTATAAGGTGAGATCTGAACCTCTTACCTCTGGGCTATTCTAAAAACCCTTTACCAATCCTCCAAACCGTTCATGTGGTGACTAAATAGACTTTAATATACTTATATATATACAAATAAATACATGTAAATGTGTGTGTATGTATATATATATGCATACATATATTTATTCATAATTTATAAATGCACAAACACACACACAAATATAAATAAATTTACATGAACACACATACACAAGTATAATTATACATAAATATAAATATAAATATATGTATATGTATATATAAACAGCTATGAATATACATAATAAAAATATATATACAAATACATATATATATATATATATATACCCACACAATATATATAAATATATAAATAAATATAAATATATATAAATATAAATACATATAAATATATATAAATATACATAATTATATATAAATGAAAATAAATATATATAAATATCACTACTCCAAAAAATTCAATCAACATCAGTTTTTTAGTGTTTAGCGGTGGTTTAAACTGCCGTTAAATGATTGGGGACTGTTTCTATAAAATGTCACATTTACTTATGTCGCCAATAAATTAGCGTCAGTTTGTTTCACAATGGGTTTTATTTCACATCACTTTAAACCTCCATTAATCATTTAGCAGTGATTTAAAAAAATTATATATATTTTTATTTTTTAAAATATTTTAGTATTTATTATTTATTTATTTGTTTATCCAACCATGCATGAATATGTCATTCATTCCATACAAAAATTCGACATGTGTGTGTGTGTGTGTGTGTTGGGTGAGATTTGAACCACTTACCACTTGGTTATTCTGTAAAGTCTTTACAACCCCAACAAGCTTCTCATGTGATGAGTAAACAGAATTTAATATACTAATATATATACAGATAAATACATATAAATATATATACATAAATAATGATATTAATGAATAATAATAATAAATAGTAAAAAAAATAAAAAAATAAAAAATTAATAAATAAGAAATAAGGAATAAGAAATAATAATAATAAGAAATAAATAAATAAATAATATAGTAATAAAAAAGAAAAATAAAAAAGGAAAAATAAAAAAGAAAAAAAATTAATAAGTAATAAGTAATAAATAAATAGTAAATAAATAAATAATAAATAATAAATAATAAATAATAAATAAAAAAATAATTAAAAAATACTAAATTAATACTAAATTAGTAATAAATAATATATTGATAATAAATAAATAATAATAAATTATTAATAAATAATAAATAATATTATATAAAAATATTAAATAAGTAATAAATAAATAAATAAATAAATTGATAATAATTTGATTATAAATTAATAATTAATAATAGATAATAATATATAATATATAATAAATAATATATATATATATATAATTATATATGAATTTATTTAAATATAGTTATTTATATCTTATAAAAATATATAAATATAAATTAATTTACATAAATGTATATAAATGCAAGAATGGACACACACACACACACTAACCAACATAATACATATAAATATATATACCAACATCATATATATGTAAATATACATTAATGAATATATATTTATATATATTAATGTATATAAATATACATAAATAGATATAAATATCTATAAATATATATACATATAAAAACATTTACATAAATATATATATAAACGCATATTTATATTACATAAATATATATAAACACACACAAATATATAATTGTATATTAATATATATATATATATATATATATATCAACATAAGTGTGTGTATATATATACCTATATAATATACAAAATATATAAACATAAATTTGTTTAAAAATTTATCAATGCATATAAATAGAGGAAAATATACATAAATAATTATAAATTTCTATGAATAAAATGTGTTATATATAATTTTAAATAAATATTGATAAATATATATAAATTATAAATAAATATACATAAATGTATAAAAATGCATACAAATATATATACATAATAGATAATAAATTTCTAAAATATGGAAAACCATAAAAAATACAATATCATAAAATAAATAGGAATGTAAATCCATAAAATGAAATCATATACAACCCAATAATCATATAAATATACTATTAAACAAAGCTGAAATGACATCGAATGTTCAAAAATCATGGAATTTGAACAAAAAACTCAGTTTTTGAAGCCTTATGGGACCTTTTTTACCTCAAAAAATAGTGAAAAAGGTACCCATAACTTTATAGGGAATAAAAATCATCGAAGACTTCAATTTGATATGTGGTAGTGCATAGACAGACACTCAGATGAAAATTTATGGTCGTTTGAAGTTGAAACTTGATTTTCAACTTCTTTTAAACCAGTAATAAATTTTATTCTATTAATTATTACCAAAATATTTTCTAATGTCATCATAGTTTATTTTATAAAATTCAGTTTGAATAGTTTTGGAGCTCAAACAGACACTCAGATCAAAAGTTACAGTCATTTGATATTGAATTCTCATTTTCAACTTATCCTCAAATTAATTTAAGTTTCAAATTATTACTAACTAATAATTATAAATAATTAATAATTAACTCATAATAATTAATTAAAATTTTAAATAATAAATGATAAATGATTATAAATAATAAATGATAAATATTAACGATAAGTAAATATTTATTATTTATTATTTTTTTCCATTATTTTCTCAACGATTTTTAAAAATCATCGCTAAAAAATTTTAAAAACCACATTTAGTTGTGGTTTTGAAATCCACTGCTAAAAATTGATGTGAAATCCCATTTTCCTATAGTGAAAATATAAAATATATAGAATTATTAATAAATATACATAAATATATATAAATTATAAATAAATATACATACTTATATATAAATACTACTATATATATAATGATATATATATAAACATATAACTATACATATATATATCTGTATATACATGTGTGTGTGTGTGTGTGCACACACACACCCACATAATATATATATATATATATATATATATATATACACATAAATACATATAAATATCTATAATTATAAATAAATATACAAAAATATATATTAATACACTCACATATATATAAAATTAAATATATATATATATAAACATATAAATACTCACACACAATAATATAACTATCTATATATATATATACATACCCACATAATATATATAAATAAATATAAATGTAAATACATATAAATATACATAAATATGCATAAATACATATAAATATATACAAACATCTATAAATATATATAAATATAGATAATTTTACATAATACACACACACACATAGATATACATAAATATGTATAAATAAATAAATAAATATATATAAATTAACACACACACACATAAAAATCTATAAATATACACCCCCACAATTCTTAACATTTAACTTTCCACCATAAGGAATGTTCATGATCACTAAGATTTTACCTTGAATTAAATCCAATTTCAAGCCTTATAATTCCCATGAAAGAATCATCTGAAATTAAACGACCATAGGAAATCCTTGTCACATATGACACATTAAAAAAGAGATCACCAAAATAGAGAAAACCACTAAAATTTTAACACCATCATATCAATAAGAATGTAAAATTTGGGGATAAATTCATAAACCACCCAAAAGGACAATAAATCCCTTTTAAATGAAGCATAAATACCAAAAAAAAAAGATCTAAAATTAGTGAAAATTAACATAAAGAACCATTTTAAAGGTCTTACATGTCATGAACTAGACTAGGTTATCCCTGAAATAGACACCCTAACTGGCGTGCGACAAGGCTCGAGGGGAATCCTAGATCCCCATGGGATGATGAAAGGCATCAGGGCGTCACAAGACAATCATTGGGGATGAATTCACCCAATAATCATGAACATAAAATAAAATAGAGCATGCAACATAACCAGAATATAGAAGTTTTTGAACATAAATAAAGTAATTACAGTGAAACCCAAATAAGGTCCAGATACAAGATACAAAATAAAGACTAAAAATAAACCAAAAATAGATAATATATCTATGTGACCTCATGGTCACCATTTGTTTATAAATACCCATCCACTCCATGAGTGAACCAAATACAGAACAAAACCTGAACTTTAAAAATAGTTCGAGTGTACTGACATCGAGTGACATAAGTAGGGTGTGACCATACAATAGTTTAGTAGTTAAGCACCACTAAATTAGTTCATTTCCTTTCCCAAAATAGTTCATTTACACTTGTTTAAAAATATGGATATAAAAATATGTTTTCATCAATTTATAAGATAAACACATCTCTTTCTCAAATCCTCACTTGACACCCATTTTGAAAATATTCATTTGAAAATATATTTCAGTTTCAAAATCCAGTTTTGAAAACCAAACTAAAGAAAAGAAACAAAATCCAGGTAAATGTATAAGTAAGAGGGATCAAATCCAAATGAAAATAGTATATTATATTAAAATCAAATAACATTAGAAGATGAAGAAGCTGCACAAACATATAAATTAAAACAGAACATGAAACTAAAAAGGGAACAAAAATGTAATGAAAATATTAAATATTTAATCATGGCATATCCTAAACATTTTGATAGGTAACCCTATATGTACATGGTTCAAAACCATTTTTCTACCTACCTATGCGATCCAAAGTCTATAACCAACCAACATCCCCAAACTAGCCTCATCGGTGGCACAACCCCCCATGGCCTTTCCCTACCATGGGGGATCTATTCTAGAAAATTGGGACTAAATAGAAACCATCTCTTAACAATCCATATGACATCTATGATCCCATGAAATTAGTAAAGGGGATTTGAGGAAGAAAGTACAAATACAACATCTCAATCCTGATTCATCCTAAACCTTAAAACAAGTCAATCTCACCTCTTAACACCATCTATATGAAGAACCTCTCTAAAATAGAGGACTTCCATAGAGGGTTATTTTTAAAGGAACTAACTTGGCCATAACATGTTGAGAATTTAAAATTATTTTCTCAGAAAAAACATCTCTTAAAAAAATAATTTCCAAACCTAAGGAAAACATCAAACCATATTTTCAAAGTGCCAAATGATCCTTTAAAATAAGGTTTAAAAAATACTTAAAAACTTATTTGTAAAATACCTAGAAACAATAAAATCATTTAGAAAATTGATGTTTTTAAAGAAGAAATTTTATGGAATTTCCATTTATCTACATGCACATATCTATCTATTCACCCCATACACATATGGATATAAAAATATTATAATGAAATATATATGGAAATCCATAATAATGTTAAAGGTCCAATTAAAGGGACAAAAAAAATAAATATAATGAAACATAATAGTTTCTCATATAGAGGAACCAAAACCACAATGAAGACCAAATCCTATCCAAAACACATTCTAACTTTCAACCCAATTTTAAAAAATTCCAAAAAGGCTAAAAAATAACTATAACATAAAAAACCCTTTGAAAAACCACTTGGAAATTTTATCAAACACCTATCATACTTATACTTTGGAAACATATCAATATAACTATATGAATCCTTAGAAAACCATTTTTTAATGAAATTACCATCATAAAAGCTTTGATAATTCAATTTATAAATCAAGGAACATGAATAACATAATTATGAATGATTTTGGAAAGCTTAAGAATCACACAAAATGTTTTGAAAATGAAATATATGGTTACAACTAATTTAATGGTGTGTGAGTGTAATTAAAATTAAATAATGGGATAAGGAGGACCCAAGAAATAAATATCACACCCTAAATAAAATTTAAACCAATCACATTTGCCAAACCTCACCCTAGGTTTTTGTCTAGGAGGAACTAGGATAATAAACATAAGGAAGATGGATAGAGAGGAGAGAAGAGAGAAAAAGGGATCCAAAACCAAGAAAAAATTACCAAGAATCGATATAAGAGATTCAATGCTTGGTATAGGAACAAAGGTAGAGGGGCTTGGGGACCCATTCATGTGTTAAAACCTAGTGGGTGAAAGGGAGGCTCAAATGGGGTTTTATTTTCAGGAGGCTGGAATATGAAATTCAAGTTTTATAATAATTGGACAAGTTTCAATATTAGGCCGTAAAGTTTACCAAACCATATTCCAATTGTGGGCCTTCCACTGGAAGAACAAACCAACCTCTCATGATGTGGAAATGTGTCTTGGAAACTATGCACCTACCATTAAAAACACATCTATTATAAATACAGACACCCTCACACACTTTCCACATAATTTTCTCTAACCATGCATAAGTCATGCGCCAACTCTCAGAGACCAAAGGTTCCCACATGGTTTCCCCTAAGATTCACATGGTTTGGACTCAATTGTGTGATACCCTTGTGAGAAAAACTATTTAAGAAGAAAATGAACTTAAAATTCCCCTTTCATAAGGTTAGTCACACAATTTCTCCTAAACCATGCGAACTAACCTTGCATAGATCCAAAAGATGACCAAAAAACTAAATTTTTTAAATTTCACTGGTAATTAAACCTGAAAAAATAATGAAAATATTAAAAAACTAGAAATAAATAAAATAAAAAATGAAATAAAAGTTAATTTGTGATAATTCCCCCACCATAACAACATTATACCCCCATAAATTCAACATGTTCAAGACGAGGAACAAAACTGGAACCTTATACCCAAAAACTGAACATCTAAAACAAAATATCCAAACTAAACCCAAAACTTAATGAAACCACCAACTCTGATGTGAGTCCTATCTCCACAATTCACACTTGACTAGATTAAGTAGAACAATAACGCGATCTATAGTGGATATACCCACCATTTAGATATGAACTAACATGGTGGTTTAACTGGACATAACACTCAATGGGACTAATACCCAATATGAGAAGGACACAACCAAAGGATCTCAAATAAAACACAGGATCAGACTAGAATAAGATATCAAACCATCCAATGCAATTCATGGATAAATATAAAACTAAATGAAAGAGGAAAATAAAAAAAGATAAAGGGGATAAAAAATATGGGGTAAAACCAAAAAGGGTTACCTAAAAAGATAAAATAAGAAAGGATGTTAAGATATGGAGTTATCTTGGACTTAATTTTCTTCTGATGAGGTCACAACCTGAAAAATTTCTAAATATTCTCTAGCCGATTACAATGATGATAAGTCTTTGGAGTAGTAAGTCAATATGGCTTAAAGTTTCCAAATCAACCACACAGGAAGAATACGAGTGAGTTATGCTTCTAATAAGAAGTAAAAATGGAAAAATTATATTTATTTTGAATATGTACCTTTGGTTTAAACCCCTCACTAGATGGGAAACCTTTACATGCACTGAGGGGAATTAAGCTAGAAACCGTCATAGACTTCCTTATGGAAACCAATTCGGCTTGAAATGAATCATCCACCAACTTTTTAAATAATACTCACCTAGATGAAAGATATCAGTCACTAATATCTTGGAAAATACCCTTTATAAAGAGATGATATTTTAATAAATCACATAATTCTACTTTTGAACAAAAGGGAACTAGGTCCTTGATGCATTCAATGCACCTATTCACCATCCGTTGACCTTTCTAGTTACCCATAAGCTCTTAAAAATTCTTAAATATCAGTTCCTTAGGGTTAAAACGTTGGTAGAAAATGGTATTGAATATCTCACAAGTCATTCCATATTGTAATAAGGATGGAACAACTAACTCCCACTGATCCAAACCCAGTCCCTCAAACAGACCCAAAATTGCTCTCACCCTTGAGGCTTTTAGAGTTACCAAGGACCTGAAGATAGTTTCAATTCCTCTAACCACTCCACAAACTATAGTATACCTTAATCACCATGAAATTCAAGAAATAGTTGAGATGATCATGGCTCCACCATTCAACTTAGAGTCTGGGAGGAGTCAAAAACTGGAAGATACTCCTAATAAACCTTTGGGAATTTTCTTGATGACATACTCTAAATATAATAAAAACATAAAACTAAATCAATATCAGACAAAACACCAACTAAAACTAAAACATAAAAACACTTTTAACTCAAAATAATAATTTCAAAAACCAGTACATAACACAAAATAGAGTCAAAATTACTCTTTTAAAAACCATTATTCTCTTTCCAAATTTAGAACCATTTCACTTCACAAAAAATTACAAATCCCAAAACCATTTTCAATCCACCAATTTCCAAGTTCAACTTACCACTTCTAGCCCCTTTTGAAAAAAAAATAATTTTTTGTTTACTAATTTTAAAACCCAAAACACAAATTTCAATTTCTCTTTGGAAACCAAAATCTTATAAGAAAATAAATCCCCTTATATTATTTTTAAAATTCCAAAATAATTTTCACTTTTAACCTACTCATTCCAATCAAAATCAAACAAATAACATCACTTTCATAAAGAATATTTAAATAGGGGACTAGTGATCTTGCATGACTTGAACACATGGTTTAGAAGACCATACTCTGAGAATGAATTAGACACTTGAATAATATTTACTTGTTTACTCAGGCTCCATATGGTTCGCTATTACATGATAGCTCACTGCGTGATGATGGTTCACTCCCATTATAATTCTCAAAAACACAAAAACCCATCAAGAAAAATAAATAACTAATTGTAAAAACTTGAAATAAAAATTAATGACTTAAACCCCTATATCTAACTATAACTCAAGGATCGGGATGAGTAAGTGTTCATGAAACACTTCTTATACTTACCTCTTGAGTCCTAAAAATCCTATATCTAGTCTACCTAACACCCCAAATAGCAAAGGGATCCTCTGATAATATTTTCTCATGAACCATCTTAGGTCATGCCTAAACAAGACACCTAAAACAGCCCAAGATAATACTTGAGGGGCATCCCTGATCCCCAAAGGATGAGGAAAAGAATCATGGAATCACAAGACAATCATTGGAGATGATTTCACTCAATAATTACATACATAAAATAAAACAGAGCACACAAAACAACAAGATTATATAAGTCTTTGAACAAAAATAAAGTAACTACAACAGAACTCAAACAAGGTACAAATATAAGATATAAAATAATGACTAAAGATATACCAGAAATAGACACAATTTACATATGACCTCATGGTCACCATCATTCCATAACAACCCACCCGATCCATGAGTGAACCAAAGACATAAAAAAATATGAACCTTCAAAACATCTTAGGTCTACCGACACCGAGTGAAATAAGTAGGGTATGATCATACAACAACTTAGTAGTTAAGAACCACATAATCTATACATTTAATTTTCCAAAATATTTCATCTATACTAGTTTGATAATTTGGATAGAGAAATTGGTTTTCATCAATTTATAAGATAACCACCACTCTTTCTCAAATCCTCTTTTAACACCCATTTTGAAAATGTTACTTTGAAAAAATATTTTAGTTTCAAAATCTAGTTTTGAAAACCAATCCAAAGGAAATGAACACAACCCAAGTAAATGATTAAACAAGAGGGATAAAATCCAATCATAAATAGGGGAGTATATAAAAATGAATCAACACTAAAAGAGGAAGAAACTACATGAACATATAGAAGAAAACATAACATGGAACCAAAAAGGTAACAGAACAATAATGAAAATATAAAGTATTTAATCCTGGGAATATCCTAATCATATTTAGAGGCAACCCAATACGTACTTAGTTCTGAATCATCTTTATTCTTATTGATGTGATCCAAAGACTATAACCAATCAACTTCCAGAACTATCCTCACCAGTGGCATAGCCCACCATGGCCATTCACTACCATGGGAGATCTAGTTCATCTAATAAATATTAAATATTAACTATCTCTTGAACCTATAGATGATGCTTAGGATCATATGACATTAGTAAAGGAGAGGTGAGGAAGAAAGGTCAAATACAACATCTCAATATCAAGTCATATTAAACTATCTCAGAAGCCAATCTCACTTCCCAACACTATCTATGTGAAGACCCTCTCTAAACTAGAGGACATACATAGTGGTTTTCACTCTAAAGATAAATGTTTTTAATGGTACCAACCTGGAATTAGAATATTGATAATTTAAAATCATTTTCATAGAAAACACAATTTTTACAAAAATAATTTCCAAACCCAAGGAAAACATCAAACCATATTTTCAAGGCATAAAACAGGCCTTTATAAAAAGGGTTTAAAACAAAACCTTAAAAAATTATTTGGAAAATACTTATAAACTACAAAACCATAGATTAAGGTTTTTTAAGAATAAATTTTATAGAATTTCCATTTATATACATGAACACATGTATATATGACTCTGTGCATATATGGATATGAACATGTCACACTGATATATATAAACATCCATAAGAATATCAAATCCCAATTAATGGAAGAAAAATAATCATTATAATGGAACATAAGAGTTTCTTATAAAGAGGCACTAAAACCAAAAATGATGAAAAATCCAATCCAAAACATAATCAAACTTGCAACCCAATTTTACCAGATTCCAACAAAGGATAAACAATAACTAGAAAAACAAAAATCCCTTTGAAAAACCAATTGGAAGTTTTATAAAACACCTAGAATACTTATACTTTGAACACATATAGGCATAACTATAAGAATCCTTAAAAAACCCATTGTTAATCAAATTACCATCATAGATAGATTTGAAAATTCAATTTATAAATAAAGGGACATGAAGAAAAAATTAAAAAAATATATCATAATTCTCAACTATCACATGGAATATTCAGAAAAGGAAATGGATAGAGGCACCTACCTCAATGGTGTGTAAGCACAACAAAACTTCAAGCATGAGACAAGGTGGACCTAAAAACCAAACTGTACAACATAAACCAAAAATCAAATTATCCAAACCTCACCCAGGGTTTGTATAAGGAGGAACCAAAATAATAAATAGAAGGGGATATAATAGAGGAATGAGGGAAGAGATGAAAATGGAGCCAAAACCAAGAAGAAATTAACAAGAATCGATGGAAGAGATTTAAATATTGAAGTTGGATCAAAGGTAGAGTGGTTTGGGGACCCCTTCATGTGCCAAAACCGAGTGGGGGACAAGGAGGAATGAATGTGGTTTTATTTTTAAGTGTATAGAATATTAAATTCATGTTTTGGGATAACTTAGTAAGTTGAATGGTTAGTATGCATGGTTAAAAAAACCATGAACCAACCATAAACCTTCCAATATAAGAACAAACTAGACTCACATGGTTTTTATGTACGGTTTGGAAATTGTGTGTCAACTATGAAAAACACATATGTTAGAAATTTAGACACACTCACACAGTTTCCTCATAGTTTCCTCTAACCATGTAAAAGTCGTGCATCAGCTCTTAGAGACCCTAGGATCCAACACAATTTTTCCTAATAATCACATGATTTCTACTCAAACATGATCTAACCATGAAAGAAAAACTATTCTAGATGAAAATGAACTAAGAGTTCCCCTTGTGTAAATATAGTCACTTGGTTTCTCCTAAATTGTGCACACTAACCATGAAAAAAATCGAAAAATAGGAAAAAAATCAAAACTTAAATTTCACTGGGAATTAAACCAAAAAACCAATTACATGGTTAATGACCAAGAAATAAATAAAAAACGAGTGAAATAAAAGTCAGGGTATGGAATTATAGATATATTTTTATTAATAAAAAATTTATTATGAATAATTCCCCATATAAAATGTTATAGATCTTGTAATAAGTTCAATTTGACTGATCGTGGAACCTAAAAGGAAACAAAGATCAAAATTTATTATCAATTGAAGTTGAATTATGATTTTTAACTTCTCCTAGAGCATTAATAATTTTTTATTAACTATTATCAATTTTTTTCTAATATAATTATAGTTATTCTCATAATCTTTGATTTGATAGGTCACGAAGCACAAACAGACATCCTGGTCAAAATTTATGGTTATTTGATGCTAGTGTCCAATATTTAACATTTCATAAAACATTTTTAAAATGATAAAGTTTCAACCAAAATTTAAATATATATATATGTGCGTGTGTGTTTGTAGCATCCCCAAACCCACAGTCCTGGATATAGTGTTAAAAACATAATATTTACATTTTTGTATTTGATATTGATAAGCATGACCCAATTTTAACCATAAAAAACTCAAAACATCAAAATGAAATATTGGATCACTTATATACCCATATACCATTTAGGTTTAAAGTTTTAGATAATTAAGACTAACCCTTACATAATAATACTGATACCCTCAAGTGATAATTTTATAACTATACCCATCTTTTCTTATTTCAAAATAAGTCTATAAAATCTCCCGTAAAATAATTCACTATTGAAACATTTATAGTCATAAATCATTTAAAATTATTCTTTATAGATCAAGGAAAAGGAAACATAATAAGGGTGAGGTCAAATTATTAGTAAGGGTAACCACAATCATGAAAAATTGAATATCATCAGTAAGCATAAGATGAGAATAAGGGTATGCTGACATAATCAAAGTGCATGAGTGTAAAATAATAGAATTAATACCCATCAAAACTTGGATCATTAAACATTAGGTATTTAATGAAGCTTTAACAAAGTAAAGAGTCAAATTAATCAATAATCATGAGCCATGTTATGTCAATATTGATCAAAGGAAATATTTAAAACTCATAGAAAGCATAAATAAAACATGTTGGTATCTTGGAACATTATCTTTATAACTCATGTTAAACTCATGTTAGAAACAAATGGATCCCAGTTAAATCCATAGGTGAAACCAACCTGGTTAACTCACTCCTTTCGTTTTGAAGATATGGAACATTACCCAATTCATTGTAAAGCTATATTGGGCCCACCCATTCATATATATTATATCGGGATCACATGTTCATATAAGCTATATTATGATCACCTTTTCATATAATCTGTATCAATGTCACTCACTCATATAAGTTTTATTGGGATTACCCATAATAATCAATAATTTTAAAGTATTGTTCATGAATAAAACATTTATAATATTTCACTTCTCAACATAACACCGTTTAAAACAACCATAATTCTTTTATAGATTTGTTAACCCAAGAAAAGACAATGAGTTTCCTAGAAATATATTTGAAACAATCATGATAATTCATATATATAAATAATATAGATGGCATCATAATATCATAATCCTAGTTAAGTATATGAATCATTAAAGGATTATGACATAAATGAAAAACCATTAAAAGAACACTTACAACATTTTTTTTGAAAACAAGGGAAACACCTTTTTTGTCGAGTAATATTTTATAAAAATTTAAAAAATATTTGTAAAAAGATTTTATTTTCATATAACCATGGAAACTTATAAATTAATATTCAGAGAAAATAATGTCCATAATAATGGGATAATCTATTAATGATATACATGTTTAAAGAAAACATTCCTTTCACACTTGTAAAAATTCAAAAAAGATATTTTTGGAAAAATTTTAGAAATATTCCTCTTTAAAACTTTGTAAATAAATTAATAGATACTTTAAAATTACATTATGAAATAATTTAAGTATAAATAATAATATTCTTGAAAATATTTTTAAAGAACATGGATATAGAAGAAAAAATATTTTTGACCGAAGAGAGAAGTAAAGTTAGTTTTCTTTAAAAAAATTCTTTCAGTGTCTTGAGTTCTTAAAGAGATGAAAATAAAAGGAAAACATTTAATCTCCAAAAATAACTAGAGAAGAATAAAATTAAATACTTTTATCAAATAAGGATAATATAATTTCACAATGAGAATTCAAGCATAAACAATCACAATTAAAAATGAGATTAAAATACAAACCCTTTACCAATTTGGTAATTTTTGAATCATAAGACCCATGAAAGAATAAAATTAAATTTATATTTTAATATCATGAACATAAGGAGATTAATGATATAAAATTTCAATAGGTAAGTATATACACCTTATAAAAGATTATATGCACACAACATAAACATATGTGCCAATGGAATAGAATTTAAGATGAACAACCCTTACAAAGATAATATAATTGAATTGAGAATTAATCAATGGAGATATTATGTATAACAATTAAATAAAAAAAGTTTAAATACAAAATAAATAAATAAAGTCATTTCCACACATAATCTTAGAATAATATTATCAATGAAGAAGTGATATAACCCAATGAAAGGAAATTGAGTCAAGAAACCTCTTACCATTTTGGTAACTTCCCAATAAATACCCATGGGATAAAATAATTTTAATTGTATCTACAAATACTATTAATTATTAAGGATTAATTATATAATATGAAAAAATGGAAACATATACAATATATAACATAAATTAGGCGAATAACATTAAAATACATCTCAATGAAGGTAATTGAGATGAAATCCATTACCTCGAGTCCAGAATTGCCATACAAGTCCTTTATCTCAAATATAATAACTTATATAAATTATTTTATTTATTAATAAAATTATCCAAGTTTAATAACTTATAATTAAACCATTTTTTTCATTTATTTTAATGACATATTTAATTTTTTTGAGGACGTTTGGTTCATAATCCCAATACAACTTTGGTAGGTGAAATTGGACAAAGTGGTAATTAATCCATCATATATAGAATAATAATCTTGTAATATTTTCATTTTTATACATTTTTTTTACTTTTAAAATCAACCATTAAATATGGTTATGAAAAATGAATTATGTTACAATTGTGTAGACGGTAGGCCGTACATATATATGAGTCTCATTTTCATTTTTCAAGGATCTTGATGGAAAGAAGGTAAATAATATTATAACTTTAAGGAATTATAATTATATTATAAATACCATATTATTTATTTTAATATGTTTTTATATACCATCCAAGTGATGAATATTTGGAAAAAATCATATTGCATCATGTAGGTGGTAATCCACACGTACGTACGAACGACATTATCAGTTTTCAATAAATAGTAAGGTGAGAAATTAGATGCTACATTATATTTTAAGAATTTTAATTATGTCATTAATATAATATATATACATTAAATCCATCATTATAATCATCAATGAGAGGTGGTGATGGAAAAAAATTACATCGGTTCATGGGGTGGTAGTCCGCCATACACACAAATGATGGATTCAGTTTCCATTTGATGGAAGAAATATATGGATGCAGGTTATGAAATTAATATAAAAATATCTAAGTATATGGAAAATACTGATGTTATTATTTTATCATGTTTGAAAAATATTTTAAGTAGGTATCATAATAAATAAAACTAAAACATTCGGTTAAAAGATGAACCTCTTTTTCATATATTCTCCTTTTTACACCTTAATCCCTCTAAGGTTGGTATTATACCCTAAATAAGACCTCTATAACATGGGTAGGGATGTTAAGAAGGGATTTTTGTACATATTGTCTAAAAATTACCTTTTAAGTGTGGATTGGAGAGGATAAGGGGTTCCCTTTTTATAAGTGAGATTAGGGGAATTCTTGGAATTTCTTAAAGTATTAAATGAATATAAATTAATTTTCATGTTAAAATGGAACCAAATTGATAGAATTTGAAGATAAAATTATTATGAGTATAAATACACTTATAAAATAATTTTTTTAGAAGCTTATGTTATATTTTATCCCTTATCTATTTATTTTAACCCCCATTAACCTTTTTGACAATTACCATGATATCAATATTTTCTATTCGTTAGGGGTCAAGAAAGTTACTATAAAAAGAAAATTGACCCATAAATGAAAAATGGTTGATAGTTTAAACCATATAAAATTCAATTGGATTAAGATATTATTTTTATTAATTTAAAATTATTTAATAAAATACTATTTATTATAAAATATCATTAATGTCATTTTTGAAATTACATGAAATATTATAATATAATATGTGTCGAACTCATGTAAAAAGGTTCCAAAATGACATTAATTCAAATATAATTATGATATGGTATTAATAGTGTTAAAAAATAAAATTTATACATGTTTATATATTATTTTAAACCTTATCTTTTGTTTTAACTCCTTGGTTAACCTATTTCAAACTTAATCATGGAAATGGATTTTTCAATATTAAAGGGTTATAATTTTACTTATAAAGTAAAAATTGTATCATAAATAGAAAATTCATGGAATTTTAAATCAATTTTTATAATAATTGTCTTATTTTAAGTTTTTTATGTTTTAAAATAATTTAATAAAATATTATTTAACATAAAATATCATTAATGTCATTTTAAGGACTATTCAAATAATGTGAGTCTGAAAACAACATGGAAGAAAATTAATTATTATATAAACCTTTTAACACATCTATAATTTGTTATATTTATCTTAAAAATTAGTGTATCACTTTAACTCACCCAAAAAATATTAATTTTTGAGATTTTAAAATCATATACTTGATTCTTTTATTGCTTGCACAAGCACTATGTCAACGTTGTGTAAGAATTTAAGGTAATTATTTAATCACTAAAAATTTAAAATATATTTCCATGAAAAAAATAATTTATATTTAAAATAAAAATTTATAGACGAACATAATTTTTTTATCCCTGTCACAAAATTTTATAGTTATTAAAAGAAAGACATTGACGTTTTTGACTTTATATTTACTTAGAATAATATATAAGTTATCTTCAAAGAAAAATGGAAACAATTTCCATAAATTATAATATTAGATGTATATAAGTGAAAAAAACCAGAAAATAGATTAAAGTAAAGTTTTAGGGTTACTTTTAGTCCATATCATATTATTTTTAACCTTAATTACCCAACTAACCCTTATGGTGGTGACAATATTTACTAATGTTACTATTAAAAATGATAAAAAATAATAGAAAAATATTTAAAAAATTTGAACCTCATGATTCAAAATATGGAATCAATTTTTTAACATCTAATTTCTTGAAGTGGTATAAATCAATTTTAATATAAATTCATAAAATGCAATGAAAAACAATTTTTAGAAAAATGCATTTTTAGCCAAAAAATAAACATATATCAAAATCATTTTAATGTTAATTCCTATGTGATTAATAAAATTATATATAATTAAAGAATAATTATGCTAATTTATGATCAAATTTAAATAATAATGGTAAATGTATATGGAAATAGATTATAGTTTTACAAAAATCAGCACTTTTTATTATTCACCGAAAAATTAGTCTTTTCAAAAAAAATCCCAAAATTTCATCCTAAGATAATTTTAATATACTGATTTAAAAAATGATATCATTTTTATCAAATATTTTTTTTAAAGTTCCAGATATTAATTATAATATTCATTCAAAAAAATTAATAGAAATTATTTTTGAAGAAAATGTATTTTTAAAGCATAAAATAACTTAATTGAAAAATGAGTGCTTATTTCAAAATAATTAATCAATAAATTTGTATTGAGTATAAAATTTATATATATATATATATATATATTTCATAATGTGGTTAATCCTATTCATACCTTCCAATTCAATGGATAGTTCATAACCGTAACATTTAAATAATAATATATCATGGTTCATTTGTAACAACCCCAAGTAACCTAGATCTGGTGTCTTATTTATTACATTGTCATATATACAATGGATATAATCCAAAATTACCAATAATTTTAGTATTCTTGAAGATACATATGAATACATGATTCCCATTTTTTAAATTAGAAATAAAGCATAAAGGTAGTAATAATGAATATCTGACATCCTTGAACTCATTCAAAGAATTCTTCTTTATATCATAGGGAACGGAAAAAAATATGGGTGAGATAAAATACTTAGTAAGGGTTTTATACATCATAATATATCATTTCTAAGTAAGGAATAGTCAATATAGAAAGGTAAATAACTAAAAAATCATGTCGTTTAATCAATAATTTGAGCATAAAATGCATCTATGGATAATATCAATGCAATAATATCATAGATAAAGGTAAATGAATTATAAATGTAGGAAATGATTAATATTTGACATAATGATCTTATAAATCATGGTATTTATATCATAAATTCCTTATTACAATATAGTTTTAATCAATGGGTATGTATAGACCAAAAACTCATTTAATTTGACCAATTGATTCATCTCATGGGACTTGTCGATGCCCCAAGGGGCTACAAAATTCTGGTCCCCACTCATCACTGCATGTACAAAGAATTCCACATATATTTAATGATTAAATTAATTCATAAACACCATTCCTTATAAAAAATGTTCGTATTGAATAAAGAATACAAAATATCAATATTTCCCCAGTCAATCAAATAACTTTCAATGCAAACACCATAAGTAGAAATGTTAAATGGTTTAGGAAATATTCATTTACATGATAGAAAGAATATGGATATTTAGGAAAACTATAATATCTAATTAAAATTTACCAACAATAAAGTGAATTTTTCAAATAATGTTAGTGACCATAAAATTAATAAGAGATAAGAGGTGACCATTGATTCATTAGAAATATAGATTTTGTAACAAAATCAGTTTCTTTGGAGAAATAAAGAAAATGGAAGTGAAATAATATTTCATTGAAACTATTTTTTAAACCATTTAAAATGTGTAGAAGAATACAAATATCATATAATGGTTATGGTGGCAGGAAAGTTTGATAACGTTGTATATGTTAAAAACATTCCTTTCAACTTTTTGTAAAAATGATGTTAATGGAACTTTCAGAAAACTTTATAAAGATTAATTAAAAAAAATTTAAAAATTAAATTACAACCTAAAATTTCCTCAATAAATCGTTTGAGTAATTTTATGGATTTTCTTAAATCAATTTTGAAAAATACGGAAATGGAAGAAAAATACACCAGATCAAAAAGAGAAATAATATTTTATTTTATTTTAAATATTTCATTGATGGATTCTAGTGGAAAAGAGGAAAAATGTTGGAAGAAAATATGTAAACTCCTTAAAAATCCATAGTATAAGAAAATATATGGATTTTATGAAGAATATATTATAATATTCATTCAATGAAAATAAAAGAAATTCCAAAAAAATGAGATTGTAAACTAAATCCATACCCCTTTGGTAACTTTTAAATTGTAACCCCTTAAAAAATAAACATGAATTGAAAAAATAATAACCATTAATAAATATTTATTCAATTTAAATATATCAAATGGGTATTATATACATCACATAAAAGTAAATTGGTGTATAATACCAAATATGTGTCAATTGAGTGGAAATTGAGGTGAAATCCATTACCTCACATTTCTCTTTAGTTAAAAAAGATTTAAACTACTATATAATGATTTTAATCATGTTATTAATTTATACCATAATGATATTCATATTTATAATATCATATATTACCCTATTATAACATATTATCACCCTTTTTCTAATAATATTTCATTATCACCATTGTTTTAGGTGTTAACTGTTTCGTTTGCTCATGCATGTTTTGTCACAAAAGTTATAATTATTGTGAATAAAATATACTTAAATAATATATATAATTAAATTAATTTTATAAATATCATATTTATTCATAAGATACATTTTTAAAATCATTATTTAAATTTTAACATGGGAAATGAATCACATCACTTCGTGGAGACGATAGGTCGCACACACACACAAGAGATGTTATAATTTTCTTAATAAGTGAAAGGGTAAGTAATTAGATGATATATTAACTTTAAAGAATCAATATAATGTCCTATTTATCATATATATTCATTATTTTCATCATTATGACTATCTATGTGAGTCGGTGATGGAAAAATAATTACATCGGTTCGCGAAGCGGTAGTCTGTCGCACACACAAACAATGGTTTTGTTTCCCATTTTATAAATAAGGAGATGGATAAATATTATTCCATAAACATAATAACATATAAATATATTTTAGATATTTTTATTATTATATTTTAATTATTAATATATAATTTAAGGGGGTAAATGAAGACGTGAAGATAAAGAGTTTGGTGAAGACAATTACCTTCACTTAGAAAAACCTTATTTAGATCTCTTATTAGGGACCATAGGGTTGGTATTTTGGGAAGAAAATAATATCTATAAGATTTATAAGGATATTAGGGAGATATGTTTTTAGAATTTGGATGATATAAATGGCTCAATATGTGTAAAGAAGTGATGGGAGGAGGTGCCCTTTTATAATCGAGGTGAGTGGAACACTTGTAATTTTTGAAAGTTTTAAAATAAAATCAATGATCATGAGATTATCATAAGGGTATAATGACATAGTAAAAGTTCATGATAATAACATAAGATAATTCATATCCATAAAAACTTGGATCATACAAAATGTGGCATGGAATGAATCTTTAACAATGCAAATAGTCATAGGAATCAATAATCACGAGCCATGTGATGTCAATCCTAATAAAAGGAAATATTTAAAACCCTTAGAAAGTATAAATATAGAATTTTGGAATCTTGGAACATTATATTAATAAATCATGTTAAACTCTTGTAAAAAATAATTGGATCCCAGTTAAATATATAGGAGAAACCTTCATGGATAACTCCCTCCTTCCTTCATTTTGAAGACAAAGAACCTTACCAAATGCATTGGAGAGCTATATCGGGCTCACCCATCCATATATACTATATCAAACTCACCTGTTTATTTAAGATCTATTAGGATCACCTGTTTATATAATATGTACTAATATCACTCACTTATATAAGTTTTATTGGGGTCACCCCTCATCATAAATAATTTCCAAGTACCATTCATGAATAAAAAATTTAGAGGATTTCACTTTTCAACATAACACCATTTAAAACAAGCATAATTCCTTTATAGATTTGTTAACCCATGAAAAAGAAATGATTTTTATATAAATATATTTAAAACAATAATCATAATCCATAAATAGAAAGAATATGGATGGTATCATAAGATTATAATCCCAGTGAACCAGACGAATCATTAAAGGATGACGACATAGATAAAAATAACTTTAAAAAACATTTAATTTTTTTTAAAATAAGATAAAATACCATTTTTATCGAGTAATATTTTATAAATTTTTTAAAAATAATATCAAAAAATATTTTATTTTAGTATACCAATGGAAACTTATAAAGGAATATTTAAATCAAATAATGGTCATGATGATGGGAAAATCAATTCATGATGTATATGTTAAAAGAAAATATTCCTTTCACACATGTAAAAAGTCAAAAATTATTTATTTGGAAAAAATTTAGAAATAATTTTTTATTTTTTTAAGTGAATTAAAAGATAATTTGAAATTACATTTAGAAATAATTGAAGTATAAATAAGAACATTCTTGAAAACATTTTCATAAAACATGAATATATAAGAAAAATGATTTTTGACTAAAGAGAGAAATAAAGTCAGTTATCCTTAAAAAATTATTTCAGCCTCTTGAGTTATTAAAGAAAGAAAAATTAAATAAAAACATATAATATACAAAAATAACCATAAGAGAATAAAATAAAATGGGTTTATCAAATGAGTATAATAAAATTTCCCAATGGGAATTCACGCATAAACAGTCACAATTAAAAATTGGATTGAATTACAAACACCTTACCACTTTGGTAATATTTGAATCATAAACCCCATGAAAAAATAACATTAAATGAATATTTTAATATCATTGAAATAAGTATATTCATGACATAACATGTCAATGAGGCAGTATATACACCTTATAAAAGGAGATATGCATACAACTGAAACGTATTTCCCAAAGAAAGAGAATTTGAGATAAATAAATGTTACAAAGATCGTATCATTGAATTGAGAATTAATAAATGGAGTGATTATGTATAAAAAATTTAAATCCACTAAAAACAAGTGTAAATAAAATATAAATTAATCAAAGATATTTTTACACATAATTTTAGTATAATATAATCAAATAATAAGCGATATAACCCAATGAAAGGAAATTGAGTCAAGAAACCTCTTACCATTTTGGTAACTTCCTAATAAAAACCATTGGGATAAAATAATTTTAATTTTAATTAAAAATACCATGAATTATTAATGATTCATGATATAAAATTAAAAAATGGCAACATATACAATGTATGAAAGAAATTAGGTTCATAACATTAAAATACATATAAATGAAGAGAAATTGAGATGAAATCCCTTACCTCAAGTCCAAACATTCCATGTATGTCCTTTAAATCATGTATAATAAACTTATATAAATTATTTTATTTATTAATAAAATTTTCTGGGTTTAATCCCTTATAATTAAATCATTTATTTCATTTATTTTAAGGATATATTAAATTTTTTTGAGGACATTTGGTTCATAATCCCAAAACAGATTCAATAGTATGAGCATGGTCAAAGAGGAAATTAATCCATCATATAAATATTAATAATCGCGAAATATTATAATTTTTATACATTGATTATATTTTTAAATCCGACCATTAAATATGGTTATAAAAAATTAATTGTGTTGCAATCGTGGAGATGATAAGTCTTATGCACGTATGAATATTGTTTCCATTTTTCAAGGATCATGATATAAAGAAGGTAAGAATTATTTTATCTTTAATGAATGATAATTATATCATAAATAACATATTATTTATTTATATATAGTTATATATACCATCCATGTTATGCAGTGATGAACAAAAATCATATCGCTTCACGGAGGTGGTAATCCATATGTACACACGAACAATGTTATCATTTTTTCAATAAATGAAAAGGTATGAAAATAGATGATATATTATATATTAAGAATGAATATTATGTCATTAATATCATATATATACATTCAATCTATCATTATAATCATCCGTTAGAGACATTATTGGAAAACGAATTAAATCAGTTCATGAGGTAGTAGTCTACTGTTTGCAGGAATGATGGATTCAGTTCCCATTTGATGGAAGAAGGAGATGGAAGTGGGTTATGACATTAAAATAATAGTATATAAGTATATGGAAGATATTTATGTTATTATTTTATCATGTTTGAAAAATATCTAAAGTAGGTAGAAGAAGAAAGAAAACTAAAACATTCGGTTAAAAGATATACCTCTTCTTTGGCCGACCTCCATTTTTTACACTTTAAGCCCTTTAAGGTTGGCGTTCTACCTAAAATAAGACCTATATAATGTGGATAAGGATTTTAAGAAGGTACTTGGGTTGTTATTGTCTAAAAAATGGATCTTTAAGTATGGAGAGGAGAGGAGAGGGGGTGCCCTTTTATAAGTGAGATGAGGGTCATTCTTGGAATTTCTTAAAGTATTAAATTGATATAAATTAATTTTCATTATAAAATAAAAAAATTGATATAATTCGAAGATAAAATTATTATCCGTATAAAAAATCCCATCTAATTAAACTTTTACAAGTTTAGGTGATGTTTTCTCCCTTATCTCTTTGTTTTAACCCCTGTTAACCCTTTTGACAATTACCATGATATCAATATTTTTTACTCATTTTGGGTCAAGAAATATTATATAAAAGGAAAATTGACCCATAAATAGAGCATGGTTGATATTTTAAACCATATCACATTTAATTGGATTAATATATGACTTATATAAATTTTAAATCATTTAATAAAATATCATTAATGTCATTTTTGGAAATACATAAAATATTATAATATAATATGTGTCTAACTCATGTAAAATTTTTCCAAAATGAGATTAATTAAAATATAATAATTCTATGGTATTAATAGTTTCAATAATAAAATGTATATTGCTTTATATATCATTTTATACCTTATCTTTTTGTTTAACTCCTTAGTTTACCTATTTCAACCTTAACTGTGGCAATAAATTTTTGAATATTAAAGGGTTATAATTTTACTTATAAATTGAAAATTAGATCATAAATTGAAAATTAATGTAACTTTAAACCATTTATATTCCTAATTTTCTTATTTCAATATTTTTATATTTTTAAATAATTTAATAAAATATCATTTAACATTAAATATCATTAATGTTGTTTTAAGAACTCTTCACATAATGTGTCTTTGAAAGTAATATGGAAGAAAATTAATTAGAATATAAAACTTTCACACATATATAATATGTTATATTTTACATAAAAATTAATTTAAAACTGTAAATAAACCAAAAAATATTACCTTTAAAGATTTTAAATCATTAACTGGATTTTTTTACTACTTGCACAAGCACTATGTTGGCATTTAAAGTTATTATTTCATCACTAAAAATTAAAAATAAATTACCATGCTAAAAAATAATTTATATTTAAAGTAAAAATTAAAATCAAACATATTTTTTATCCCTATCACAAAACTTTATAGTTATTAAAATCAAGACAATGACACTTTTGGATTTATATTTACTTAAAATAATATATAAGTAATTTTCAAATAAATAAGGCACAAAACTTCCCTGAATTATAATATTGGATGAGTTTGGCCGAAATACAATTAGAAAATATATTAAAGTAAAGTGTTAGGTTTTTTTATTCGTTATCATATTATTTTTAAACTTAATTACCAAATTTACCCTTATAGATGTGATAATATTTATTAAGGTTACTACTCATAATGATAAAAAATAAAAGGGAAATACTTATAAAATTTGAACCTCATGATTCCAAACATGTAATAAATTTTTAAATATTCAATTCCTATAAGTGGTATAAATCAATTTTATTATAAATTCATAAACCATAATGAAAAATAGTTTTTAGAAAAATACATTTTAAGCCTAAAAATGGACATATACCAAAATTAAGTATAATAATGATTTTTATATGGTTAATTAGATTATATATAATTAAATAACAATTATTTTAATTTAATATGAAATTAAAATCATAATGGGAAATTTAAATGAAAAAAAGACAGTTTTACAAAAATCAGTATTTTCTAATTCACTAAAAAATCAATCTTTTCAGAAAAATCCCAAAATTTATACCTAAGATAATTTTGATATAATTTTTTCAAAAAATATTTCATTTTTATCAAATAAAGTTTTTAAAATTTCCATTACTTAATTATAATATTCACTTATAAAAAGTAATAAAAATTATTTTTGAAGAAAATGTATTTTTAAAATATAAAATAACTCATCTAAAAATTGAGTGAATATTTCCAAATAATTATTCAATAAATTTGTATTTAGTATAAAATTTATATATATATATATATATTATATAATTTGTTTAGTGTTATTCATACCTTACAATTCAATTGCTAAGTTACTACTGTAGAATTTAAATAATAATATATAATGGTTTGTTTGTAACAACCCTAAGTAACCTAGAGTTTGTGTATGATTTATTACATTGTAATAGATATAAGGAATCAAATACAAAAGGAACATTCATTTTAGTAGTCTTGAATATCTAAATTCATACATGATTCCCATTTTTACATTGGAAATAAAACATAAAAGGTAGTAATATAAAACATTCAACATCCTTGAACTCATTCAAAGAATTATTTTTCATATCCAGGGGAAAGAAAAAAATAAGGTTGAGATTAAATTCTCAATAATGGTTTCATAAAACTGTATCTATCATTATTATATAAGTCATAATAAATATGTAATGATAAATAATTGAAAATGTATGCCATTTAATCAATAATTTGAGCACAAAATGCATCCATGGATAATATCAATGAAATAATCTCATGGATAATAATAACTGAATTCTTAAAAAAGGAAATGATTAATATTTTACATTATTATCTCATACATAATGATATTTATATCTTCAAGACCTTGTTCCAAGTTAGTTTATTTGATGGGTATGCATACACCAAAAACCCATTTAATTTGACCAACTCATTTTTCTTATGAGACCTATCGATGCATCGAGGGGATATACAATTTCATCCCCACTATTTAATAGATTTAAAAATAATTACTAATATATTTAATGATTAATTTAATTTATAAACACTATTCTTTATCAAAAAATGTCTGTATTGAATAAAGAATACAAAATATTGATATTTCCCCAATTAATCAAATAACTTTGATTATAAAAACCATATGTATAAATGCTATATGGTTTAGTTAATAATTATATCCATGATAAAAATAATATATATATTTATGATAAATGTAATTTCTAATGAAAAATGATCACAAGAAAGTGTTTTTTTCAAGATAAAGTTAGAGGACAAAAAATTAATAGGAGATAATAGGTGACCATCAATTCATCGGAAATATATATTTTGTAATAAAATCATGTCCTTTGGAGAAATAAAGAAAATTAAATTTAAATAAGATTTAATTAAAAATATGTTTCTTTTTAAAACCTTTGAAACTATTTATAAGAATCCAAATATCATAAAATGGTAATGGCGACAAGAAATTTTGTTAATGTCATATATGTTAAAAACATTTCTTTTGACTTTTTGTGAAAATGATGAAAATGACCCTTTCATAAAACTTTAGAAATATTCATTTAAAAAAGTTTGAAAATTAAAGGATAAATTAAAAATTCCCTAAAGAATAATTTGAGTAATATAAAGGACTTTTGTTAAAACAATTGTGAAAAATATAAACATGGAAGAAAAATATACCCCATCAAAAAGAAAAATAAGACATGCTTTTATTTTGAATGTTTTAATGATGGATTCAAGTGCCAAACATGAAAAAATATAGAATAAAATATGGGAACTACTTATAAATCCACATTATAAGAAAATATATATTTTTATGAGTAATATATTACAAGATTACATCAATGAAAATAAAAGAAATCCTAAAAAATGAGATTATAAAACAAATACTTACCTCTTTGGTAAATTTTAAATTGTAACCCCTTGAAATAATAAACTTTAATTGAAATAATAATCATAATTAATAAATATTTATTCTTGTTTAATATATCATAAGAGAAATATATACACCACATAAAAGTAAATAGGTTCATAATACTAAATATGTCTCAATGGAGTGGAAATTGAGATGAACTTTATTACATCACGCTTCTATTAATTTAAAAATTATTTAACCAAATATATAATGATTATAAACTTGTTATTAATTTATAAAATAACAATATTAATATTTATAGTATCATATATGATCCTCTTATAACATCTTATCAGCTGTTTGTTTATAATATTTCATTATTACCATTGTTTCAGGTGTTAACTACTTCATTTTCTCAAGTATGTTTTATCATAGAAGTTATTATTATTGTGAATATGATATAGTTACATCATATATATAATTATATTAATTATATAAATATCATATTTTTATATATATATATTTTTAGAATCATTCTTGAAATTGGGACATGGAAAATGAATCACATCGCTTCGTGGAGACGGTAGGCCGTACATAAGCACAAGCGATGTTATAATTTCCTTAATGGGTGAAAGGGTAAGAAAGTAAATGATATATTACTTTTAAATAATAAATAATATTTCATAATTATCATATATATTAATTATTTTCATCAATATGACTATTTATGTGAGTTAGTGAGAGAAATTATTACATCGATTTGCGAGGCAGTAGTATGTCGTACACACAAGTGATGATTTTGTTTTTCATTAGATGGATAAGGAGATGGATAAATATTATGATATAAAAACAATAAAATCCAAATAAATTTTATATAATGGTTTTATTAGATTATAATTATTAATATATAAGTGAAGGTGGTAAAAGAGGAAGTAAAGAGAAAGAATTTGGTGAAGATGATTGCCTTCACTTAGAAAAACCTCCTTTGGATCTCTTATTAGGAACCATAGGGTTAGTACTTGGGGAAGAAAATAATCTCTATAAAATGTATAAGGATTTTAGGTATATATTTTGGCAGATTTTTTTTGAGATAAATAGATCACGATGTGTGAAGAAGTGAGGGGAGGAGGTTCCCTTTTATAATTGAGGTGATTGGAACACTTGTAATTTTTCAAAGTTTTAAAATAACATCAAGTACATTTATTGGAATAAATGGATCCAAAATGTATAAGATTAAAATTTTATAAGGTTAAGTTATAAATAAAACCAACCAATATATATTCATAAAGTTAATAGGTCAATTTAACCTTTATCTTTTTAGGTTAACCCCCGGTAAACACATTTTAAGCTTAACTATGGCAACAAGTTTGTCTATTTTTACTATTCATGATGAACAAAAATTAAAGTGGAACCATTAATTTTTTTTAAATTATGATTCCAAATATGGAATATATTTTATAAAATTCAATTCATTGAAGTTTTATAATTTAATTTCAAAATAACCCCGCAAAATGTGTCAAAAAAGATTTTTCAAAAAACTGAATTTTTTTAGCATAAGATGATACTATATTAACTATATGACTTATAATAAAAATTATATGGATTTAAATTATTATATTTAGATATATAATATATAAATTTCATTTAAATCATTCATCATTAAAGATTATTTTAATGAATTAAAATGGAAAGACATTATGCGTTTAAAAATGATTTTCTGAAAAATGTCTATCTTTACCTCCAAATGATCTTATATTTATTAAAATAAAATTGATAGTAAATACATGGTTAATTATTAATTTTATAGAATATTATTATAAATAAAATTATTATTATTTAAACATTACACTTTTAATTATTCATAGAAGTTTATCTCTGAGGGAAAATGTCAAAAACTCATTCTAAGCTTATTTTGACCTAGTAAGTTTAAAATCGACATTCATCCTATTAAATTATAATTTTTTTGCCATGAAATATTAATTTTTATCTTATTTTATTAATGTTTTATTAAAATATAATGTTTAATTATTAAAATTGAATCTCGGGTGTTACATTCTTCCCTCTTATAAAAATGTCTTCCTCAAAATTTTATTAGATATTACTTTCTAAAAAAATGAGGGTGGTTGTTATTCATAAGATCATATGGTTCCCATATTGATTCCTCCATTTTATGATTTATATAATTTATCTTAACCATTAGAGTCATCTAATTACTTAATACATGTTCTATAATGTCAAAAATTTGGATAGGCTCTTCCTTGTAAGATAGATCAGGTTCCAATTATTTTTCTTTATAGGTGATCAAAAGCATTAGGTTTGGCATGTACTTGTTTAATAATGATATATGGAACACATCATGTACTTTAGAGAGACTTAGTAGGATTTTTAATTGGTAAGCCACAAATATAATTCTTTCTACGATTTTAAAGGTTCTAATCCAGCTGGGTCTTAGTTTTACCTTCTTAACAAACCTTATAAGACCCTTCCATGGATATACTTTCAAGAAAACATGAACTCCATCTTCAAATTACAAAACTATCCTTCAGTTGTTAACTCTCATTCGATACATCACTATATATGACAAATACATCATTTATTAATGGTAGAGTCAAAATCAGATCATTGACCAATATCCTCTTCAATTCTCCAAAACATTCTTCACATTCCTTTATCCATACAAAATTAACCCCTTTATATATAATCTTGGATAATCAAGAAATTTTTTAAAGAAATCATCGATAGTAACCTATAAAACCAATGATGCTACATACCACAATTATTTTCATTGGTGTATTAATTTCTTTTGATGTCTTTTTCTTCACATGATCAACTGAGATTCCATCATTAGAGACAATATAGACAAGAAAAGAAACTTTATGAAGCCATAATTCACACTTTATAAATTTCCCATATAACCCTTTTATTTTAGGATTCTTAAGAATTACCTTAAATTGATTATCATGGTACTCATAACTTTTAGAATACACCAAGATATCATCAATAAATAACACAAAAAAATTGTCCAGACATCCCTTGAATAATTTTTTCATTAGATCCATAAAAATAGAGGGTGAATTAGTTAATCCAAATGGAATTATTGTAAACTCATAATGAATACAACTCATTTGAAATACTATAATTATAATATCTTCCTTCTTTACTCAAAATTGGTGATACCCGGAATGAATTAAATATTTGGAAAATATAAATCTCTATGAAGTTGATCAAATAAGTCATCAATGTGAGGTATAAAATACTTTTTCTTTATTTTAATATCATTTTTTTCTATATAATCATTGAACAACCTCAAAGATCCATATTTATTCATAATGAAAAGAATATGGGATCCACAATATGAAACACTAGGTAATATTAATCCCTTATGACACAACTCTTCTGGTTGTTTCTTTAATTCCACTAATTCCATAATGACCATTCTATTGGGAGTCTTTGATAATGGTCTTCTATCATGGATTAAATCCACATAAAACTCAACCTCACGCTCTAGTGGATATCCAGCAAATTCCTTAAGAAATACATCAATTTATTATTGTACAATAACTACATCCTTACATTAAAGATTACATTTTTTATACATAGGTTTTGTTTTCTATTCCTCCCTAGGAATGTAATTCAGAATAGATATTGGGGGTGGATCTAGATATGAATTAGATGATAAAGTCTACCCTATAAAGATAAGTAATTCAATTTATTCATCAAGAATTGTAATTTACTCCACTTTTCAATAAATTTCTGTATCATATTTTGAAATATAATCCATATAAATGATTATACCAAAGTTAATCATAAGTATAATAAAAAATTTAGAAAATTGAAAATGTTTATGTGTCATAATGGGAACTTCCTAACACATTATTATTGGAGTGATATTTTACACTAGAATTTTTGAATGATAACTCCCTTTTTAAGGTGATAGGTAAACATGTAATTATCTTGGAAAACATAGAGGATATAAAAGAGTTTACGAATAAAAAATTAAGTAGAAAATTTTATAAATTATAATATACGATTAAATTACTTGACACCACATCTTTTAGAACTTTGACCTCTGCTATAATGATCAAATAATCTTGGCCTTATAACCTTAGCCTCTTATATGGTAATTTTCCTTGATGAATGGGACATTAGTTTGAATAATTCCCTACTTATTTATAGTTAAATCACTTGATATAAGTGGTCTCTTTCTTTACCTTACACTCATTATCCAGATGACCCTTATATTTGCACTTGTAACAGACTCCCATTCCCTTCAAGAATTTTCTAGGATGTTTCTTTCCATAATTTTCACATGATAGAAATTAATTCATATTCTTATTATTCTTTGAAATGTTCCATTTTTATTAGTTTTCAAAGAATTATTCTTCTCTTGATTTCCCTCAAATATATAGGATATTGAAAATTCCTTATCTATTTTGATGGTACATAAAACTATTTCATTATATGATTAAATTTTTTGAGAAACCAGTTCCCTTCAGAGAATTGGATTAATACCTTCAAATAAATGGTTAATGTTTCCTTCTATATTATTTTTTTATCCATATAATAACTGAATATTATTATAAAGTTAGCCTCATACTCCAAAATACTTTCTTATTCCCTTTTCTTCAAGATGAGGAACTTTCTATTCATTTCAGTTCATTTATCATTAGGGAAATATTTGTTGAAGAATATTAATTTAAAATCTCTTCATTATATGTGTTATATTTCTTCTTATTCTCTAGTATTCTAGATCAATTACCACAATTGATCATCATCACCTTTGAGATAATATATTTCAAGTATAAACTTTTTATTTTTATCAAATCCCAAGACTAGAAATATCTTTTCAAGGGACTTAATTCATTACTCATATACAACTAGATTAATAGTTCCACTAAATTATAGGGGTTCTTTTCATATGAAATGATCCAATATATATATCATGCCATGGAAAATCATGTTTCTCTATATGTGCAAGGTTCATAACCTAGGTCATATTCTCTAATATGGGCGTGATCTACTCAATTCCAACACCAATTATATTGGCTTTCTTAATAAAGAAATTTATATATTGGATAAAATTATTGATACCATTATTTCAACTAGGAATAATTTCTAAAAAATTGAATATACTGAATTATTTCATAACATTATAAATTTTAATTCATAATTTATAATTCTAAATCTGGTGTAACACTTAACATAAATTGAAAATTTATGCATCATTAATATCAAAATCATAAACTTTTTTTGTTTGGGGATATCCTTAAATCATAAAAAAAATTAAATATTTCATAATGGTTTTTAAAGAAAATGTGAATTAACTCAAGAATATCCCTTGGTAGTTTCAAACTAGGTGAATAGTAAGTACACACTCACTGTTCACCAAAATGATGGTCGAGATATACCTAATCAACTCTTTTTGATGTTATTACCCTTATATAAATCTGTGCCAAAAATCACATCAACTTATAGTATCTAGATATGAATGTATTTCTAGGAAAAACCATATAATATCTTCCTTACCAAAACTTTTATGATATTATCACGCAATTAGAAATATCCTCAAAGTTTATCATAGATTTATGTTCCCTAATATATGTTTTTCTAAATATATTTCTCAAGGTTTATATTAAACTTATTATAATACTAATTATAACAACCCCAAATTCAGTTACATAGAGTTTAGTTATGCGTTATTATATTTTTATAGATATGAGGGATATAATATCTAAGGAATAGCTGATTTAGTAGTCTTGAAGATCTAAGTACATAGGCGATTCTCATTTTTACATTGGAAATAAAACACAAAACATGGTAATAGAAAACATACGAAATACTTGAACTCACTTAAAGAATTATTCTTCAAAACCTAAGTAAAGAAAAAAATAAGTGTGTGATCAAATTATCAGTAAGGATTACATAAAACAAAAGGTATATTGAGTAAATAAAGCATAATCATATGTAAAGGTAAATAACTGCAGACACATTCTGTTTAATCAATAATTTTTACATTAAATGAATCGATGGATAATATCAATGAAATAATCTAATTGTCAATAATTAAATTATCAATGAAGTAAATTATTTAAATTGTACATCATAATCTCAAACATTATGATATCTATACTGTTATGTCCTTTCCCAAATACAGTTTATTCAATGGGTAAGGTGTACACTAAAAACCCATTTAATTTGGTCAACTGATTTGTCTCATAAGACCTGTAAATGCATTGAGTGGATATTTAATTCTGGTTCCCACCTATCACTACATTTATAATTAATTCATAATATATATTTAATGGTAAATTTAATTCACAAACACTACTACTTATCAATAAATTTCCATATTGAATAAAGAATACAAAATATCAATATTTCAACAGTCAATCAAATAACTTTCAAAGTAAACACTGTGTGTAGAAATGGTATATGATTTAATAAATAATCATATCCATGATAAAAATAATATATATATTTAGGAAAAATGAAAATCTAATTAAAACTGACCCTAAGAAGGTGAATTTTTCAAGAGAAAGTGAATAACCATGAAATTAATAAGAGACAAGAGGTGACCATTAATTCATAAAAAATAGAGGTTTTGTAATAAAATCATATCCTTTGGTGAAATAAATAAAATTTAATTGAAATAATATTTAAATAAATATTTTTATTTTTAAAACCATTAAAAATATTTTGAATAATCTAAATATCATAAAACGGTTATGGCGGTAGGAAAGTTCATTAAAGACGTATACTTTAAAAACATTATTTTTGAATTTTTGTAAAGAAAGTTGAAAAAAGAACCCTTTGTAAAACTTTATCAAGATTAATTTAAAAAATTTTAAAAAATCAAGGATAACTTAAAATTTTCTTGATAAATCATTTGAGTAATAAAAAAGACTTGTAAAAAAATTGAAAATATGGACATGGAAGAAAAATATACCTGATCAAAAAGAGAAATAAGATCAGATTTTATTTTAAACATTTAATTACTGTATTGAAGTTAAAAAAATGGAAAAATTTATAAAAATATATATATAATCTTTAAAAATATATAGGATATGAAAATAGATAGAGTTTATTAATATTATATTATAATATTCTTTTAATGAAAATAAAATCAATCCCAAAAAAATTAGATTGTAAAATAAATACTTACCTCTTTGTTAAATTTTAAATTATAATCCATTAAAATAATAAACTTGAATTTAAACACTAATTATCATGAATAAATAGTTATTAATTTTAAATATATCAAATGGGTAGTATATACACCACCTAAAACTAAATAGGTGCATATTACCAAATATATATCAATGGAGCGGAAATTGAGATGAAATCTACAACCTCACACTTCCCTTTAGTTGAACATGATTTATCCTCCTGTATAATGGTTTTAAACATGTAATTATTTTATACGAAAATCATATTCATTTATATAATATCATATATTATCCTCTTATAACATCTTATCACCCGATTTCTAACAATGTCTCATTATTACCATTGTTTTGGGTGTTGAAACCTTCGTTTTATCATTCAAGTTTTGTCTATAATGTTTTGATTATTTTGAATAGGTTATAGTTAAATCATCTAAAAAATTATATTAATGTTATAAATATCATATTTATTCATTAGATATATTTTTATAACCATTATAGAAACTTGGACATGGAAAATGAATCACATCGCTTCATGGAGACGGTAGGTCGTACGTACAAACGAGTGACATTATCATGTCCTTAATGGGTTAAATGGTATGGAATTTGATGATATATTAATTTTAAAATAATTAATATTATATCATAAGTATCACATATATTCATTAATTCCATTATTATGACTATCCATGTGATTTGGTGATGGAAAACAAATTACATCAGTTCACGAGGCTATAAGCCTGTTCTACACACGAGAGACAGTTTTGTTTCCCATTTAATGAAGAATGAGATGGATAAATGTTATTACATAAATATAATAATATCTAAGTATATGGTTTATACTTTTTTTATTATATTGGAATTATTAACACAAAATTTAAGGCAGTAAAATAAGAATTAAAAAGAAATAGTTTGGTGAAGATGATTGCCTTCTCTTAGAAAAACCTCCTTTGAATATATTATTAAAAACCCTATGGTTGGTATTTTGGTAATACCATCAATTATAGAAAGTTTATAAGGATTTTGGAGAGAGATTTTTATAGGGTATTTTCAAGATAAATGGCTCAATATCTGTGAGAAAGTGAGGAGAGGAGGTTCCCTTTTATAATTGAGGTGAGTGGAACACTTGTATTTTTTCAAAATTTTAAAATAAAATCATTTAACTTTCATGAAAAAATGGATCCAAAATGGATCATATTATATAGTGATAATTATAAGTTAGAAATAAATCCAACCAATTGACTTTAAAAAAGTTTTTATGTCATTTTAACCCTTATTTTTTAGGTTAACCCCTAGGTAAACCTATTTTAACATTAACTATAGTGAAAACTTTTTACTATTCATTTTGGAAAAAATGAAAGTGTACTCATTAAAAAAAATTTAAATGATTATTAAAAATATAAAATCCATTTTATCGAATTAAATTCATAGAATTCATAGAAATTAATTTAAAAATAAACATGTAAAACATGTCAAAAAACATTTTTTCAAAAAATACATTTTCCAAGAATAAGTTGATCTTGCATTAACTATATAAAAAGTAATTATATTTATATGGATATAAATTAATATATTTATATATATAATCTATAAATTTCATTTTAATAATTCATTATTAAATTATATTTTAATTAATTAAAATTTAAATATATTATGCATTCAAAAACAGTTTTCTAAAAAATATCCCTTTTCACCTAAGATAATATTATCTTTATTTATATAAAATTGATAGTCAATACATGGTCAATTATATAAATTATAAAATATTAGTATAAAAAAAAGTATTAATAGTTAAATATTATATTTGCAATTATACATAGAAGCTTATTTCTAAGGTGAAATTTTAAAAACTTATTATAGGATTATTTTGACCTAGTAAGTTTAAAATCGATATTCATCCTATAAAATCAGAATTTTTATTATATGAAATATTAAAATGTGTATTTTATTATAGTTTTAATAAAATATAATCTTAAATTACTATAATTTAAGCTCATGTGTTACATATTTTATGCTTGGTGTTGTGTGATGTATACATTATCAGACATAGTGTTGTTTTAAAATATCAAGACATTATGTTTCCCCCTTTAATAAATTAGGTAATCTAAATTTTAACTTGAGCTCAATAATCAAGGGTTTTAAATTTAAAAATTATTTTTTTGAAATCCCAAATTATAAAAAGGGTTAATAAATCTTTATCTTGCAAATAGGGAAAGGTAAATAAGAAGTTCCTCTCAAAAAACATACAACTAGGCTTCCAAACAGGAGAACATTAGTGAGATGTAAAAATATAGACATGGAGGAAAAAAATAATTTACAAATTATGGAAATTGTTAGAGAATGTGGTCATTATAAAGTTAATGACCAAAAAATCATAAATCAATAAGAGATTAAGAAGACCATTAATTCATCATAAATGAAAGATCTTTTCAATAGAGTTGTGGAATTAATTTACCATATAGATTAAGAAAATAAGTAAATATACTTAATTGATAATATAATTTCATAATATAATCAATTTCCACCATAATCTCATATTTCCTCCAAACAATGAGTATTTAAGATGAATTTTTTCACGCATAAAGTACTAAAATAAAATTTTAATAAACCATATAATCCATAAAAGGATATTAGGCTATTCCTCTCATTTTTAAATATTGTCCATAAATGAAATGGTTAGAATAAGTTAAGATAATATCCAAAATGAATAAATATTCATATGAAGAAATAATACATTAATTTTCAAAATTCAATAATAACACCAAAGGTTCAACATAGATTTCTATAAATAAATAACTCTATATCCCGAATAACCTAAATAACCTCAACACTAAAGAATGTTTTAACCCCAAAGGTTATATCCTATCCTTTAACTTACTTCTCCAAAAATTTAATAATATTCTTCCAAAATAATCCTTAACAGTAAACCAATGTGTTATATAAACTTTAACCCTACAAAACATCTCCAAAAATATCATTAATCATCTTAAAATTACATCACTTAAAACCTTGAAAGGGGTTTATATAACTTTGAACTTATGATGATAATTAATCTTATAAAACCATGATTTTATCAAAAAATCTTAAGATAACCTCACACAAAAGCTTGCTGATCAATAAAGTTATCTAAACATTTCTTATGATACAAACTATAGCAACCCCAAACCTACACTCTCAGATACGATGTTAAAAACATAATCTTTACAATTATGGACTTGATACTGATAGACATGAACTAATTTTAGCCATCCAAATCTTAAAAAATAAAAATAAAACATTTTATCACTCACATACCCAAGTAAATTTAATATTTAGAGTTTTAGAGAATTAGGACTAACTCTTACATAATAATACCCATGTCCCCAAGTGAGCATTTTTTCAACTATACCTAGTTTTCTTATTTCTCAATAAGTCTTTAACATCTACCATAAAATACTTCAAACATGAAACCTATATATAAACAAATATTTTAATATTATTCATAATAACTTGGGGGAAAATTAAACATAAGAAGGGTTATATCAAATGCTCAATAAGGGTAAACATAAAAATTTACAATTAAATGTCATCAGTGAGCATGGGATAAGCATAAGTGAATGTTGACATAATAAAAGTTCATGATCATAAAATAAGAGAATTTATTCCCATAAAAACATGTATTATGAAACATGATACATTTCATAGATATTTAAAAATTTAAAGATTCATGTGAATCAATAATCATGATCCATGTGATGTAAATCTTCATCAAAGGAAACATTTAAAACCATAACATGTGTAAAGAAAATATGTTGTTATCTTGGAATATTATCTTTATAACCCATGTTAAACTCATTCCAGAAATAATTGGAGCCTAGTTAAATATATTGGATAAACCACCATAGTCAACTCCCTTATTATTTCTAATTTAATACAAGTAATATTACCCAATGAATTTGAGATCTATATAGGGATCACCCATTCGTATAAGTTGTATTGGGGTCACCTATTCGTATTAGCTGTATTAGGATCACCCATTGGTATAAGATGTATCAGGGTAACCCATCACCGTAAATAATTTCTAAGTACTATTCATGAATAAAACATTTAGAATATTTTACCTTTTAATATAACACCCTTTAAAACAACCATCATTCCTCTATAAATTTGTTAATACATGAAGGAATAGTTTTTATAAAAATATCTTTAAAAGAATCATTATAATCCATCCAAAGAAAAAATATGGATGGTATCATAAGATCATAATACTAGTGAATAAGATGAATCATTAAATAATGATGACATAGAGGAAAATACATATAAAATGACATTTAAAATATTTTTTTTTGAAAATAAGGGAAAATACCATTTTCATTGAGAAATATTTAATAAGAACTTTCAAAATATTAGGGGAAAGTTTTTCATTGAAATAGATATGGAAACTTATAATTTAAGCATTAAATAAAATAATTTTCAGGATGGAAGGAAAATCTATTAATGTTGTAAATGTTAAAAGAAACCATTCTTTCTACGCACTTGTAAAAATTTAAAAATGATTAGTTCATAACTTTTTTAGAATGATTCATTTTTAAAAAATTTAAATAAATCCAAATACAATTTAAAATTAATTTAAGAAATAATTTAGGTTTAAATAATAACTTTATTGATTTTTTAGAAAATATGGATATATAATAAAAAGTATTTTCAACCGAAGAGAGAAATAAAGTCGATTTTCCTAAAAAACACTCTTTCAGTGTCTTGAGTTCTTAAAGAGAGGAAAATGAAAAGAAAACATGTAATATTCATAAATAAGTAGAGGTGAATAAAATGAAATGGGTTTATCAGAAAAGTATAATATAATTTTTTAATGGGATTTCAAGCATAAAAAATCTCGCTTAAAAATGGGATTGAAATACAAACCCCTTACCACTTTGTTAATTTTTGAATCATAATCCCCGAGAAAGAATAACATAAATTTAATTTTAAATATCATAAACATAAGGAGATTCATGATATATAATGTAAATGGGATAGTATATACATCTCATAAAATAATATATGTGCACAATTGAAACATTTTTCCCAAAGAAATATAATTTGAAGCAAATGAACCTTACAAAGATCATATCATTGAATTGAGAATTAATCAATGGATATATTATGTATGAAAAATTTAAATCAACAAAAAAGTGGAAATATACAATAAATCAATCAAAGGACATTCTCACAAAATCTAGGAATAATATAATTAATTAATAAGTGATATAACCTAATAAAAGGAAATTGAGTCAAGAAACCTCTTACCTTTTTGGTAACTTCCCAATCAAAACTGCTTGGATAAAATGATTTAAATAGTAACTGAAAATACCATGAATTTTGATGTATTCATGATATAACATGAAGAATGGAAAAAATATACACTATATAAAATAAATTACGTGCATAAAATTAAAATACACCTCAATGAAGGGAAATTGAGATGAAATCCCTTACCAAGTGTCTAGACTTACCATGTATGTCCTTTTAACTCATGTATAATAAACTTCTATCAATTATTTGATCTATTAAAAAACTTTTTATAGTTTTAATACCTTATACTTATAATATTTATTTATTTTATTTTAATGAAATATTTAATTACTTAATAAATTAATTCCATGTTGGGTGTTTTGAGTATGTTTGGTTTATAATCCCCAAACAACTTTTGTAGAATGGACATGGTCAAAGATGTAATTAATATATCATCTCCATAATAATAATCCTGAAATAATTATAAATTTTATACATTAATTATACTTTTAAAACTAACCTTTAAATATGGTTATAAAAAATAAATTATGTTACAATCATGGCGATGGTAGGTCATACATATGCATGAGTAACATTTCCATTTTCAACGATTATGATGGAAAGAAAGTAAGAATTATTTTATATTTATATAATGATAATTATATAATAAATAACATATTATTTCTTTAACTAAACTTATATATACTTTCAATGTGATTAGATGAGTAAAAATCAATCACATCACTTCATAGAGGTGGTAATCCACACGTACACATAAATAACGTTATCATTTTTCAATAAATAGAAAGGTAAAAAAATAGATGATATATAATTTTTATAGAATGATAATTATTTCATGAATATTATATATATATATATACATACATTAAATCATTCATCATAACAATTCATTATAGGTAGTGATGGAAGACGAGTTATATCAGTTCGTAGGGCGGTTGTTCTCCATACACACAAATGATAGATTCAATTATCATTTGACGGAAGAAGGAGATGGATATAGGTTATTTGATTAATATAATAGTATCTAATTTTATGTAAGATACTATATTTATTATTTCATCATGTTTGAAAAAGAAAACTTGATCTTTTTTAAAATAAAAATATTGAATTTGGAGCATAGGTAGAAGAAGAAAGAAATCTAAAACACTCAGTTAAAAGCTATACCTCTTCTTCGTTCATCAACCTTTATATTACACCATAATCCCTATAAGGTTGGTATTTTCCCAAAATAATACCTATAGAACATGGGGAGGTATATTAGTATGGTATTGGGGTAGGTATTGGAAGAAACAAATGGATCTTTAAGTGTGAAGAGTAGAGGACTGGAGTGCCCTTTTATAAGTGAAGGGAGGGGCATTCTTGGAAATTCTTAAATTATTAAATTAATATAAATTAATTTTCAATTTAAAATGAAATTAAATTGATATAATTATAATATAATATTATTATGAGTCTAAATACTCTAATATAATAAAATTTGGTCAAGTTTGGGTGATGCTTTCACCCTTATCTCTTTATTTTAAGTCTTGTTAACCCTTTTGATAACTATCATGATATCAATGTTTTTTACTATTTAGGGGTAAATAATGTTACTATGAAAATAAAATTGACCCATAAATGTACCATGGTTGTTATTTTAAACCATATATAATACATATTTGTAAGGATAGTATTTTTATGAATTTAAAATCATTTAATAAAATATTATTTATTATAAAATATCATTAATGTCAATTTTGAAAATACATGGAATATTATAATATAATATGTGTCTAACTCATGTAGAATGGTTAATAATTGAAATTAATTCAAATATAATGAGTATATTGTCTTAATATAATCACAAAAATCAAATTAATATAGGTATAAATATCATTTTAAACCTTATCTTTTTGTTAAACTTCTTAATTAACAAATTTTAACCGAAACATGGTAATGATTTTTTCAATACTAAAGGGTTATAATTTCTCTTATAAATATAAAATTGGATTATAAATGAATTAGTTATAATATTTTTTATAATTTAACACCCTAATTTTCCTATTTCAATATTTTTATGATTCTAATAATTTATTGAAATATTATTTAAGATAAAATATCATTAATGTCCTTTTAAGAACAGTTTACATAATTTTAATTTGAAAAAAATACAATGGTAAATGAATTATAGTATAAGAAATTAAAATATATATAATATTTTATATCTATCTTTAAAATTTTTGGGACACTTTAAGTCACTAGGAAAATATTACTTCTATAATTTTAAAATTATTTTACTTAATTTTTTACTACTTGCACAAGCACTATGTCGGCATTGTGGAAGAAATTAAGGTAATTATTTCACTACTTAAAAATTAAAAATAAATTAACATGATAAAAAATCATTTATATTTAAAATAACCATTTATAACTAAAAATATGTTATGTTTATCCTTGTCACAAAATTTTATAGAAAATAAAAGCAAGAGAGTGACATATTTGACTTTGTATTTTCTGAAAATAATGTCATTTTCAAAGAACAATTGTATAAAATAACTATAATTTAAAATCATGGATGATAATGGTTAAATACCACTCATAAAATATATGAAATTCTAGTGTTAGTGTTTTTCTAGTCCTTATCCTATTATTTTTAACCTTAATTACCCAATTTACCCTTATCAAGGTGACAAAAAATAAAAGGAAAATATTTACCAAATTTGAACCACTTGATTAAAAATAAAATATCCATTTTTCAATATTAAATTCATAAAATTACAATAAATCAATTTCATTATAAATGCATAAAACACAATGAAAAACAGTTTTTAGAAAAATGTATTTTAAGCCAAAAAAATGAACATATAACAAAATTAAGTATAATGACCATTCCAACATAATTAATTATATTAAATCTAATTAAATAATTATTATGGTATTTTAATATCAAATTTAATACATAATTTGAAATTTAAATTAAAATAAATGATAGTTTTATAAAAATCTGTATTTTTCACTATTCACTGAAAAATAAACTTTTTCAAAAAATTCCCAAAAATATACCCTAAGATAATTTTTATCTTCTAATTTAAAAAATGATATAATTTTTTTTAAATACACTTTCGAAAATATCCATAAATTTATTATAATATTCTCTCATAAAATAAAATATAAATCATTTTTGAAGAAAAAAGTATTTTTAAAGTATAAAATAACTTTACTGAAAAATGAGTATTTATTTACTAAGAATTAATCAATAAATTTATGTTGATTATGAAATTTATATATATATATTTCATAATATGGTTAATCCTATTTATAAATGCAAATTCAAAAGCTAGGTTATAACAATAACATTTAAATAATAATAAATCATGATTCCTTTAAGCTTGGTGGTGCATGTTGTATAAGGTATCGAATATAGTATTCTTTTGAAATATTGGGATATTAATATATAAATATATAAATATATATATATATATATATGTATGTTTGTATGTATGTATGTATGTATGTATATTTTTTTGTATGTTTTTTTAATATGTAAATATATACATATATAAATAATTAATAATTAGTAAATAATTAATTTACAATCGATGAGGGGCATGGGAGAAATATAAAAACACACACACATGCCTGGGGAGGCTTGTACTCAAGACCTCCCCCACACAAAAGGTGAACACCCACTAGGCTACGACCTAGGGGGATAAATAGTTAATAATTACTCAATAATTAATAATTAATAATTAATTTAGTTTTTAAATATATCACTAATAAATAATTATAAATAATTAATAATTAATAATTAATTAAAATAATAAACAATAAAAAATAAAAAATATTCATTAAATAATAAATAATAAATAATAAATAATTATACATTATTAACAAGTAATTAAAATTATAATTAAATTTTTAATGGTTTTTAATAAACAAAGGTGAATTAACAAATGTTTTTTAAAATTAATTACTAAAATTAAGTAAATAATAATAATAATAAATTTCAAATTTTGCGATGGTATTAACCGTTGTTAAAAAATATCTGCTAAATGGTGGAAATTTTTAAACAACCATCGTGAATTGGTTTCAGTATTATAAAATCTCTACTAAAAAAATAAAAAATAAACATTTAATTGCGGTTTTAAAAACCATCGCTAAGTGATATTTTTCTTGTAGTGTATAATTTCACTTCACGAGATACACACACACACACATATATATATACATATAAATATACATATGCATATATATATATATATGTGTGTGTGTGTGTGTGTGTGTGTGTGTGTGTGTCTGTGTGTGTGTGTGTGTTTATGTGTGTGTGAATATGCAGCCAATGTGAAATAATGATAAAGTGAAGATTTTATTTTGGATAACAATATACATTATATATCTTTTAACTTCAATAAGAATACTTAACAAAACCATACTTAAGCACTGGTCTAACATGTCACGTATGATAGACTGGTAGATAATCCTTATGATTCTTACAATTAAAGGGTTTTTTATAATCATTATATCTATATGTAATTCATTCCACATCTCTATGAAACCATATTATAGAACCCTCTCACTAATACCATTAGTGAGTAACATATATAAATAATTTAAGTTTAAATAATGGTGAGAATTAGGGATCATATTCCCAATGTTCAATTCCTTGAACAAAGTATTCAAACTCCTTAACTTCACAACATCAAATGTTAAAATACTAATAATTTTCATCATTTACTTAGAACATTTTATAAGTTCATTGGAACAACTTTAATGGGTTGGTATAATAATAAATTAATTAACTAATGTTTAAATATAGTAAAGTGGGGACTAAAGGTAGTCTCCTACGAGGGTTAGAAATTTCAAATTTTCACAATTAGTAAAAATAAAATAAAATGGTTTTTGATTTGATTTAGTATGAGAAAACAAATTAAAAAGTGAAAGAAAAGAAAATTGATTTTCTAAAATGGTGAAATAAGTGATAAGTTCATAGGTTGGATCCTTAATTGATTTTCTCAAATTTTAGTGGAAGGGTTAATAAATTTCAAGTATTAAGCGTACTCATCCCTAAAAATTTATTAATGAAAATAAAAGTACACCAAATTTAATGAATGTGGCACATAAAATACCCTAAGAAATGAAAGTAGAAAGATAAACACTACCTAAAACAATAATAAAATAAAGGAAAAACCCCATAAATAATTATAGTGGTCCCATGAACCATAATTTCCATGCCATAATAGCTCATAATCTATTGAGAGATTGAGGTTTTCATGTTTCCCATCGCTAAAAGTCATTAGCGATGGGAATCTATCTAAAAAAACATCATAGAAAATGATGTCATAAATAATTATTATTTGTGACAGACTATGATTCCCATCATAAATAATTTCTCAAAAAATTTTTAAAACATAATGACGATGAATGAAAAAATACATCATGATTATTTAAATATTTAAAAAAATAAAAAAATAAAAAAATAAAAAATAGAAAAAATTAAATATAATAAAAACATACATAACATTATTACACTATTTCACATATAATATGTTTATCAAACCAAAACATATAACATTTATAAAAAAATTGAGGATCAAATGGTATTAGGGGGAGGAGGATCACCTAAAGGGTCAGGGGAGGAAACTCCATACCACAACCACATGCAATCCATAACATATACTCTAAAATTTACTTATCTCTTTGATGTTTCTGATCATGCTTCTCCTCCTACTCTACATGCATCCATTGTATCTTTTCGTCATGAGCTCACAAAATCTCTTCATACAGTGTAGTGAACGGAGATGAAGAATCTACCTGATCTCCCTTAGAGATGACCAATGACATCAAAAAAATTCCATAATAACTAATAGGTGTCAATCATGAACCAATACCAGTCACCTAACCTTTCTTGACACCATGCATAATCACCTATACCAAATCCCCCTTATCAAAACCTGACTCACAAAAGGAATCTAATTCATTCCCGACTTGAATATTTTATGAATGATATTTCTCATTCTCATACATTTCATTTAAATATAATTAGAAATTATAATAACAATAAAATTAATTTAAGTAAAATTTAAAAAATACTAACCACAAACAGGCAATTTTTGTCACTGACATGATGTCTTGTATGAGGATTAGTGTATATCTTCTTATAAACTTTAAACTCCATAATATAGGGGTCAGTGGAAAACTTTATATTATAAAAAAATTACATTTAAATTATATATACATTAATAAATAATATTACTTAACATATATCATCGATGTATATAAATGTAAGACTCCTAGCCCTATGTGTGACCCCTTGCCTCCCCAGTTTTGACACCCAGATGATGAAATTATCTTAAAAGTCTCTCATATCTATTAGTAGCACAATCCATCTCATATCAGAGCTAATATATAGTTAGGTTGACGAGAGAAGTAAGATTGGTTGAAAATAGTAACAAAAGATCAATCCATGGCTCCCTTTCTTAGGTTGTGTAAAAGATGAGAAAAAAATTCACGTAAACATATCTCTCATGCCTCATAGATAGAATATATCATGATATCATTGATCATAGACTATAAATTATGCAATAAAATTAAAAAACCATGTTACTAATTAAATAAATTTAAAATAAAATATATTATTTATTAATATAAAATCCAGTGGCCGAACATATGATGTCGTACAATAATGGAAACCTGATCCCATGACATAGAAAAATAATTTTGTAAAATCACAACAACTTACCCAATAGATAAATGTAAAAAACTAGGAAAATTAAAAAAATCAGAATATTATTATGGAAATTGATACAAAAACTTAATATAAAATAAATACCTTAAACAATTAAATATACCTCTATAAGAGATGATCAAAATCAAGAGATGAACGTATTTCTAGAATAGGGTCCAGAATCATAAACCTAGAATAAATGTACCCCCTCCTAAAAAATGCTGTTGTAGTGGCATTCTGTGGGTAAGATGAATCGAGCTCATCATCTGGAATCCTGACATCAGTGAGAGAATGAAATAGATTGTCAAGACCATATCAAGAAATATGAAATAAATAATCTTACATGTAATTTTTTTAATATAGATATCAAATATATAAAACTAATAAATACAATAATATAATAATTATCTTAATTATAAATAATTATTAATACAGATATCAAATATAAAAAAAATAATAAATACTAGAATATAATAATTAATTATAAATAAATACCAAAATATAATAATCTTACCTATAAATAATTGTTAATACCAATATAAAATATAAAAAACTAATATATATCATGCAGATAATAATAATATAACCTATAAATAATTGTTAATATAGATATAAAATATAAAAAAACTAAAAAATATCAGCATTGATAAGGAAATAAAATAGATCATCATGTCACGAACCAGCCCGGGTCGACCCTGAACCGGTCACCCGAGCCGGTCCGCGGCAAGTCCCGAGGGGCGTTCCTGATCCCCCCCGGGATGACAACAAGTACCGTGCATTAAAAATTTCAATCTTTGGGAACGATTTCAACCCAAAATAAAAACATGATCAAAAGAACAAATATAAACTAAACAAACAGACCAACACTAAAGACATAAACAAAACTACACCACGACATACCTCCACGTGACCTTGCGGGTCACCACCCAACTATATCCAACGTCTCTCCCTCACTGAGTGACTCAAGCCAGGAAAACCTGAACATAAGAAACCTGCAACTGAAATGGTAAAAGATAGGCGTGAGCACAAAAGTACTCAGTAGGTGAGCTCCACAACAAATCCCAAAGCACTGCCAGTAAATAAAGAATCTACATATTCCAAGTTTGAACTACAATGTATAAAAGTAAGCTTTCATAATGCTTTACTTGAAAATCAAAACATGAGACATTTCCCTTATTCCTTTTCGAAAGTTGGTTCCCTTTCATTAGTTTTAAACTCATTCTAAAAAGCAAAGAAGTGTTACACTTTCAAATCTTACACAAAGAGAATAAAGTATTTTCATTTGAAAACCATTTTCCCAAAATCTAACAGTATAGGCTGTGAAGGATGACTGGAAGTAAACAAGCAGGGACAACACGTTCAAGTAAAGGTAAACAAGCAAGGAAAACTAAGTGCAAGTAAAAATAAACCAGAAAATATCAGCAATAACCATGGGCGATCCTAAACATCCCTAGAAAACCCCTAGACGTACTCGGGTTCAGACTACCTGCTGGCATGGTACTCTATAGTCAATAACCAACTGGCCGCCCTAATAGCCAACCAGTGGCACGCCCCACAAGGCCTTACCAACCAAGGGGGGACTAACCCGTCTAATCAGGGTTAGCCAGCAACCACCACTCGATTCTCTAAAGGATGCCCAGGAACCCATGGTGGTTTTAATAATACTATGTAAGTGGGAGGCCCTCGCACGCGTGACTCATCTCACCGCACTTGCCAACCCCTTACACGGACATCACTACACGACAACCCTCAAAGGGAAGTCCCCCTGTAGAGATGCCCCATAAGTGCGTATATATATATATATATACGTATAATCACTTCACATTTAATAAAGTGACAACCAGGCTGTCATATCATTTACATTTTTACCAATTAATACTAAAGCATTTCTAAAGGGATATGACACATGCCATTTCATTGAAAACCAGAAACACACTTAGATATTTATTTAAGAAACTCAAATCAGCATATTAAACCTGAAGCACACTGGTTCCACAAGTAGAATCATTTTCCAATATCCAAACACACCCCACTTTTATCAAGAGCCAAACGGGCCTTTAATCACTTTTTGAAGGAACACCATTTCTCAAATGAAATCCAAACTTTTGTTCACGCGTCAAAGGAAAACATCCTTCATAAAAAAAAACCACACTTAAAGTTTCCAAAATCAAGTTTAAAGGTCATACAACATTTCCTCTAATCAAGATTCTAAGAAAAACACCATTTTCCCTAAACAATACACCTACTAATTTATACACACCAAAAACATTTCAAAACACAATTTCACATTTCATAAAGAACCATTTAGCAATATTACCATGGAAGCACACAATTGAAACCAAGAAATCACTTTCAATGAAACGCTAGAATTTAAACAGCTTTTATCAGCAGATCACCACACTATAAATAACTACTTAATAATACTTGTAAATTTACTGAAACTCAATGAAAAGATAGGGAATAAATAAATTCTAAATTTAAAGGTGAGTGAAATGGGAGACCTACCTCGAATCGGAACGAAAAACGACACGGCGCAAAACTCCTGTTGCGTAATAGTCGCACTGTATTGCGCCGTCAAACAAGTCCTAAAACAATAGACTGTTAGACAGGTTCAACAATAATAATAACATAATAGTAATATTAATAATAATAATAATGTAAAAATAATAATAATAGTGATAAAAATAACATAATAATAATAATAATAACATCATATAATAATAATAATAATATAATAATAATAAGAACAATAATAATTTAGCATAATTATAACATAATAATAGAATAACCATAACAATAATAATAAAAATAATAACTTAATAATATTAACATGATAACAATAATAATAAAAATAATTTATTAATAATAATAACAACATGAGAACAATAATAATAATAATAATATTATTATAATTAATATATTCATAACAATAATAATATAATAATAATAACATAATATAATAATAATATAATAATAATAACAATAATATAATAATATTAAAGATATTAACATATTAAAAATAATAATGCCAACAAAATAATAACAACTCAAATATAATAATAATATACTAACAAAATAAAATAAAACACGCCTGACTTACTGGGGCGCGGGGAGATTCGGCGGAGAGGTCCGACGTGGGTGCAGCTGGGGCGGTGAGCAGAGGGTGCAGGAGCGGGGTGCGGCCGAGCAGGGCAGGTCGAGTGCGGCGCTGCCGAGGGCGGCTAGCTGGAGCGGGCTGGACGGAGTGGCTGGACGGAGGGGCTGGCCGGACGGGGCGAGGGTGTAGGAGGACGCCGGAGGGGCCGGTCGGGGGGTGTCGCCGCCGGAGAGAGCCCGAACGGCGGTCGGGCTGGATGGAGAGGCGGCGGTCGGCGAGGCAGAGGGAGCCGGGAGGGCCGGCAGGGGCGCCGGAAGGCCCGGCAGGGGCGCCGGAAGGCCGGCAGGGGTGTTGGAGGGCCGGACGGGGGTGCGGCGAGGGAGAACAGGGGAGTCACCGGGGGGGGGGGGTACGACTGAGCCGGAACAGGGGGTCGCGCGCGCAGGGTGGTCGCCGGAGGTTGCGGACCAGCCGGAGACGCCGCTGGCCGGAGCAGGAGGAGGTGTCTGGCGAACACGCGGGGAGGCACGACAGCGGCTGGAGAGGAGCGCGCAGGAGGGGGCCGGTGGCCGGCGACGCAGGGAGGAGGCAGCTGGGTGCGGGAGGAGGCGGCTGGGTGCGGGTCGGCCGAACCAGGAGGCCGGTGCAGGCAGCGCCGGAGCAGGCGGACGGGGTGCAGCGGCGGCGCGCCTGGGCGGAGGCCGGGGGCGGGGTCGGCGCTAAAGGAGGGGGCCGTCGGGGGAGAGAGAGAGAGAGAAGAGGGGGGCTGCGGGAAGAGAGGAGATAAGGGAGAAGGGAGGGCGGCGGCTGGGTGGATTGGGGTTAGGTTAGGGAGAAAAAAAATATGACTATAATAATAATAATTCTAATAATAATAATAATAATAAAACTTTATAATAATAATAGTAATAATAAACTGTATAATAAAAATAATAAAACCTTATAATAATAATAAAACTTTATGATAATAATAATCGCTTCATAATAATAATAATAACAAACCTTCATAATAATATTAATAAAACTTTATAATAATAATCATAACAATAAAATAATGATAATAATTAAAAGTTATTTAATTATAATAATAACTATTATAATCAAAATACACCCACACACACACACACACACACACACACATATATATATATACGCATACCTAAACATATATATATATATACCTATATATAAACATATACACATAGATACAATATATATATATATATATATATAAATACACACACATATATAAACATAACGTATTAAAGTATATACATATGTATATATATACACATATATAGACATATATATATATACTTATACACAGAAAATAACTACAATAATAATAACACAACTTAAATAGTAATAATAATAAAATGTCAACATAAAAATTTTAATATTTAAAACGTCGGGTGAACACATAGTCACCTGGGCCGAACGCACGGTCACCGATAGCGATGCGATGACAGCGCACCGGCGCGAAACCGCCAACACAATTAAACCTCGAAAATTTTAAATCGGGACCAAGAAAGAAGTAAAATAATGGAATCTGCAGTCGGGGTGTGACAATTCTCCCTACCACAGACACTTTCTGCCCCCAGAAAGTCACCAAGACAAAAGTCAGCCAAAATTCAAGTCTATGCCCAAACAGAACTAAAGGAACTGAAGAAAACTGAGATTCTCAGGATGACCTTACTCCACACAGGTCACACCCAACCGATTCAAGAGAAAACTGAGGTCCGAGGTTGAGGGGAGAACACGAAGGGGTTCTCCCCACCACAAGAACTTAACTAGTTCGAAAATTTAACACCCAAAACATACTACCACAAGAAGGCGGTTCCAGTGTGGGAACTCATAACTGATCCAAACCGACTCCTATAACACGATCAGATTAACACCTCTGTCGAAACATTGAATCCTCAACTATAGTCAACAAACTTCAACACCAGGGATAACCCACAAAAAAAAATACTTAACTAGACATCCAACTGGAGGCATGATCCATTGAAGTCCATGAATCATAACAACATCCGACAAGCATAACTCAACTGAGGTAAACCCAAACAAGGTCTAACACACTTTACGAAAGACACACGATTTACAAGATCACATCCACACAGACAAGATTTCTTGGACTATAATTGAACAAGTTCATCATTACTTCATAGTGAAACAACGAACTTACAACGACTTTGAAACTTTAGTATCATATAGACAAACATGAAAAGATTTCTAATTGTTCCACCGCCAACACGGAACACAAAACCTGGACCAGAGCTTCACAGCCCTGGGAACTCCTGACTGTGCGCGAGCTTCACCCCGAGACATGTGGTAGGGGATCTGATGGATGAAGTATCTCCTGCCTCACAGTCAGGTACTGACACTCTCCAATCACAGCGTCCTCTTCAAGCGATGCTTCCTACAAAACTTCTCCAGATGACCCAGACAACCGCATCGATGACACGTCTTTGGAGGGTTGCGACAAGACGACTTTAAATGCCTGAAACGACCACACTGATAGCATACCATTGAACGATCTGAAGAACTGGAAGCTGGGACCAAAGGGGATAACCCCTTAGGAACAGGTATCTCTGGCGCCATTTCCTCACTGGAGGGGGAACTCTTACGAACAACAGGGGACGCTGAAGTATTAACCACCCGCACACCGGAAACCAAATCAGCCAAGAATGCTTCCTCTACCAGCTTCTTGAAACAAAGGTCTTTAGAAGGGAGGTCTCACTCCTTGATCTCTGGACGAAGACCCCCGGTGAAAAGAGAGGCCTTCATGAGCTCATGCGACACTACCTCCGGAGAAAAGGAAAGCAGTTCCTTGAAATGGTCAACATATGTCTTCACCGTCTGTTGACCTTGTTGAATATGCACAAGCTCTCTCTTTTTCTCCAGTTTCACTTCCTCAGGTACAAACCATTGGATGAAAACTATTTTAAAGACATCCCACGTCATTTCACCTTGCGTTGACGGTGGGGTAACCATCTTCCACTGGTCCAGAGCTGGATCCTCAAACAACCCCATTATTGCACGAACCTTAACATTATCAGGAGTTCACAACGTTTTAAAGACACGCTCCACTCCCTCGATCCATTTCACTGCCTCTAACGGACCTTGATCACCATGGAGAATAGGCAAAGTCTGAGAAGGACCAAAAACTGGGCATGACTTATCCGATTCCTTAGAGACCTTTCTGGGCGGCATTTCCTGAGCGACATATAAAACACAAATCCAAAACCAATATCAAACCGAAGCAACTTCAATAAAAGTGCCTTCATCAAAAACAGTCAGCACAAAGACCAAACAAACACAAAAAAACCCAAAATAAAATCTCCTTTTTAAAATCCCCTTTTAATTTTTGACTTTAAAACCACCCTCTTTCAAGACTACTTTCCAAAACCAATCCATTTTTCAAACCAAAAAAAATTTCCAAAACCATTTTCCCCTTTAAAACCAATTTAATAAACAAGGTCAAGCCTTTAATTTCAAATACACACCCAGGTAATCTCATGACCCGTTGAACATGTCTTTATCCACTGTCCATTCATACTCGCACCAAAACACATTTTTTTCCATGCATTCTCACACATGTGCAAACGTTCATAAAGAGGACATGGGGTTTCATCCCGAACCATTCTCGACCAACTCCAAGCAAACAAAAGATTTCCAAATCAAGAGATTTCAGTTTTAAAACCCGTTTCATACATTTAATGTCTTTTAAAAGAAACCAGTCCAATTTTTCAAAAACCTTTTTCATTTCCAACAACGTACTTACGCAGACCAAAACAAAAGCAGCATCCAAATTTGCATCAACCACTAGAGTGAGGGACTAGTAGTCACGCTCAACCTGACGACATGGTAGTGGGCCATGTCCCAAGTCAACGTTGACCACTAGGAGGAATTCAAACCGTGTACTCAGACCACACATGGGTCACTACTCCATGTGAAATCACGATGTAACATCGGCTTGCCTCCGTTGTCATCTCTCAATCCAAAACAAACTAGAAAGAGATAAAGACACAATTCCCGGACTACCCCTGGCGACTCGAGGTGCGGGACGGGCGAGGGTTCATGACATCCTTCCCGTACCTACCTCTCGAGTCCCAACAGTCCTAATATCCACCTACCATACAACCCAAATAACAAGAACCACCTCTGATACCATTTTGTCACGAACCAGCCCGGGTCAACCCTGAACCGGTCACCTGAGCCGGTCCGCAGCAAGTCCCGAGGGGCGTTCCCGATCCCCTCGGGATGGCAACAAGTGCCGGGCATTAAAATTTTCAATCGTTGGGAACGATTTTAGCCCAAACTAAAAACAGGATCAAAAGAACAAATATAAACTAAAAAAACAGATCAACACTAAAGACATAAACAAAACTACACCACGACATACCTCCACGTGACCTCGCGGGTCACCACCCAACTATATCCAACGTCGCTCCCTCACTGAGTGACTCAAGCCAAGAAAACCTGAACACAAGAAACCTGCAACTGAAATGGTAAAAGATAGGTGTGAGCACAAAAGTACTCAGTAGGTGAGCTCCACAACAAATCCCAAAGTACTGCCAGTAAATAAAGAATCTACATATTCCAGGTTTGAACTACAATGTATAAAAGTAAGCTTTCATAATGCTTTACTTGAAAATCAAAACACGAGACATTTCCCTTATTCCTTTTCAAAATTTGGTTCCCTTTCATTAGTTTTAAACTCATTCTAAAAAGCAAATAAGTGTTACACTTTCAAATCTTACACAAAGAGAATAAAGTATTTTCATTTGAAAACCATTTTCCCAAAGTCTAACAGTATAGGCTGTGAAGGATGACTGGAAGTAAACAAGCAGGGACAACAAGTGCAAGTAAAGGTAAACAAGAAAGGAAAACCAAGTGCAAGTAAAAATAAACCAGAAGTTATCAGCAATAACCATGGGCGATCCTAAACATCCCTAGAAAACCCCTGGACGTACTCGGGTTCAGACTACCTGCCGACACGGTACACTATAGTCAATAACCAACTGGCCGCCCTAACATCCAACCAGTGGCACGCCCCACAAGGCCCTACCTACCAAGGGGGGACTAACCCGTCTAATCGGGGTTAGCCAGCAACCGCCACACGATTCTCTAAAGGACGCTCAGGAACCCACGGTGGTTTTAATAATACTGTGTAAGTGGGAGGCCCTCGCACGCGTGACTCATCTCACCGCACTTGCCAACCCCTTACACGGACATCGCTACATGACAACCCTCGAAGGGAAGTCCCCCTGTAAAGATGCCCCATAAGTGCGTATATATATATATATATATATATATACGTATAATCACTTCACATTTAATAAAGTGCCAACCGGGCCGTCATATCATTTACTTTTTTACCAATTAATACTAAAGCATTTCTAAAGGGATATGACACACACCATTTCATTGAAAACCAGAAACACACATAGAACTTTATTTAAGAAACTCAAATCAGCATATTAAACCTGAAGCACACTGGTTCCACAAGTAGAATCATTTTCCAATATCCAAACGCACCCCACTTTTATCAAGAGCCAAACGGGCCTTTAATCACTTTTTGAAGGAACACCATTTCTCAAATGAAATACAAACTTTTGTTCACGCGTCAAAGGAAAACATCCTTCATCAACCAAGAACCACACTTAAAGTTTCTAAAATAAAGTTTAAAGGTCATACGACATTTCCTCTAATCAAGATTGTAAGAAAAACACCATTTCCCTAAACAATACACCTACTAATTTATACACACCAAAAACATTTCAAAACACAATTTCACATTTCATAAAGAACAATTTAGCAATATTACCATGGAAGCACACAATTGAAACCAAGAAAGCACTTTCAATGAAACACTAGAATTTAAACAGCTTTTATCATCAGATCACCACACTATAAATAACTACTTAATAATACTTGTAAATTTACTGAAACTCAATGAAAAGACAGGGAATAAATAAATTCTAAATTTAAAGGCGAGTGCAATGGGAGACCTACCTCGAATCGGATCGAAAAACAACACGGCGCAAAACGCCCGTTGCGTAATAGTCGCACTGTATTGCGCCGTCAAACAGGTCATAAAACAATAGACCGTTAGACAGGTTCAACAACAATAATAACATAATAGTAATATCAATAATAATAATAATGTAAAAATAATAATAATAGTGATAACAATAACATAATAATAATAATAATAACATCATATAATAATAATATAATAATAATAATAATAACAATAATAATTTAGCATAATTATAATATAATAATATAATAACCATAACAATAATAATAAAAATAATAACTTAATAATATTAACATGATAATAATAATAATAAAAATAATTTAGTAATAATAATAACAACATGATAACAATAATAATAATAATAATATTATTATTATTAATATAATAATAATAATAATAATAATATAATAATAATAATAACATAATATAATAATAATATAATAATAATAACAATAATATAATAATATTAAAGATATTAACATATTAAAAATAATAATGCCAATGAAATAATAACAACTCAAATATAATAATAATATACTAACAAAATAAAATAAAACACGCCTGACTTACAGGGGCGCGGGGAGATTCGGTGGAGAGGTCCGACGTGGGTGCAGCTGGGGCGGTGAGCAGAGGGTGCAGGAGCGGGGTGCGGCCGAGCAGGGCAGGTCGGGTGCGGCGTTGCTGAGGGCGGCGAGCCGGAGCGGGCTGGCCGGAGCGGGCTGGCCGGAGCGGCTGGCCGGACGGGGCGAGGGTGTAGGAGGACGCCGGAGGGGCCGGTCGGGGGGTGTCGCCACCGGAGAGAGCCCGAACGGCGGTCGGGCTGGATGGCGAGGCGGCGGTCGGCGAGGAAGAGGGAGCCGAGAGGGTCGGAAGGGGCGCCGGAAGGCCGGCAGGGGCGCCGGAAGGTCCGGCATGGGCACCGGAAGGCCGGCCGGGGCGCCGGAGGGCCGGATAGGGGTGCGGCGAGGGGGAACAGGGGAGTCTCCGGGGGGTACGACTGAGCCGAAACAGGGGGTCGCGCGCGCAGGGTGGTCGCCGGAGGTTGCGGACCGGCCGGAGACGCCGTAGGCCGGAGCAAGAGGAGGCGTCCGACGAACACGCGGGGAGGCGCGATGGCGGCTGGAGAGGAGCGCGCAGGTGGGGGCCAGTGGCCGGCGATGCAGGGAGGAGGTGGCTGGGTGCGGGAGGAGGTGGTTGGGTGCGGGTCGGCCGAACCAGGAGGCCGGTGCGGGCAGCGCCGGAGCAGGCGGACGGGGTGCAGCGGCGGCGCGCCTGGGCGGAGGCCGGGGGCGGGGTCGGCGCTGAAGGAGGGGGCTGCCGGGGGAGAGAGAGAGAGAGAAGAGGGGGGCTGCGGGAAGAGAGGAGAGAAGGGAGAAAGGGGGGCGGCAGCTGGGTGGATTAGGGTTAGGTTAGGGAGAAAAAAATATGACTATAATAATAATAATAATAGTAATAATAATAATAATAATAAAAGTTTATAATAATAATAATAATAAACTGTATAATAAAAATAATAAAACCTTATAATAATAATAAAACTTTATGATAATAATAATCACTTCATAATAATTTTAAAAAACCTTCATAATAATATTAATAAAACTTTATAATAATAATCATAACAATAAAATAATGATAATAATTAAAAGTTAGTTAATTATAATAATAACTATTATAATCAAAATACACACATATATATATATATACGCATACCTAAACATATATATATATATACCAATATATAAACATATACACATAGATACAGTATATATATATATACACACATATATAAACATAACGTATTAAAGTATATACATATGTATATATATACACATATATAGACACATATATATACTTATACACAGAAAATAACTACAATAATAATAACACAACTTAAATAGTAGTAATAATAAAATGTCAACATAGAAACTTTAATATTTAAAACGTCGGGTGAACACATAGTCACCTGGGCCGAACGTATGGTCACCACTAGCGATGCGATGACTGCGCACCGGCGCGAAACTGCCAACACAATTAAACCTCGAAAATTTTAAATCGGGACCAAGAAAGAAGTAAAATAATGGCATCTGCGGTCGGGGTGTGACAATCGGGACTTTATCTAGCCATTTTAAACAAACAATATTACCTATAAATAATTATTAATACAGATATCAAATATAAAAAACTAATAAATACCTGAATATAATACATCATTCATCATGTTCATTGATGAAAATGTATTTATCTTCCTCTTCTGCATCTTTAACTTCCTTACAACTTTCAGTTTCACAATCCCTATTACTTTATCAACATTATCAATATCATTTGTCAGTAACCAGGGGGATTCGTCATCAATATTTATGTCTTGTTGAGTAAGATATGTACATGTAGATATTTCTTGAAATTTTTTAATATGTTTCACTACTATAGAATCATTTTCATTTTAAAGAAACTTATTATCACGAGATTTCATTTTTATTAGACACCAAAAATAATATATGTTTCTCAAAACAACATAATAATTTTTATAACAAACTTGATGTGCTTTATTTTCCAACATAAATGGTTTATTTTTGGAAAGAATACTTTTGTAATTAATTTCAATAACTCCGTATTGTGGATGAAATCACAACCCTTAATTTTAATCAAACCAATAACATTTAATTTTTTTTACATATAAAATAACTCAATTATTTCATCTATCATGCCATAAAATCCAACTTTACTCTCTTTTTGATGCGATCCCTTAAAAAAAACACCAACATTCATTGATTTCTTTGATTCATCATATATGTGGGTACACAATTAAAACTCACTAACCACATACACATTATAGGATTTTACCAATTTTGATGGAGGGTTTTTTAAAACACATAATCAACTATCAATTTTACTTTCATGTTGTGTTTCTTGCAAATAATAAAAATAGTTAATAATAGACATCATTAAAAAATTAATTTAATGTTCCATCATAAACAACTTAACTTTCTAATTTTATAACCTATATGAAAAAATATATTATCAATTTTCATTGAGAGAATCATGGGAAATTTATATAATTTTTTTGATATATTCATCATATAGTCCAAAAAAAATAAATTAAATAAATTTTATGTTAATTTTTTTAAGAAAATAATAAAAAGTAGCACTTACTATACAAATCATGTCATTTCTTCACAATTGATCTGAACATATGTACGATCTCTATATAGTTATTCATCTAAAATACATTATTCAAAATAATCACAAAAACCAATCTCATGATGATTAAAAACTAACAAATAAAAGTCCATGACATCATCAAAATTTCCCTCATTGTGATCCATTTGATTACGTTTTGAAGGATATTTATATTGATAATAATAAGAGTAGAAATTTGAAATTTCTTCCTACAAGTATTCTTCTACAATTGACCCTTCAACTGATGATTTGTTTTACTTTTCTATTTATTTTTTTCATAAATCTCTCAAATGGGTACATCCATCAGAATTTTACGAGCCCTCCACATTCATCTTCATATAAAAAAGGCAATATTAAATGTTCCATTGAGTCAAAGAAGGCCGATGAGACACAACTGAAAAAAATAAAACAAATAACGTGAAACCACAGTCGATCCCCGGGTCCATGATCCCGGTCAACTGGGAAATGTGTTATCATGTATATATATATATATTCCAATATATATATATATATACAAAAATATGAATATACATGAGTTAGGTGAAAACTAACATGATTAGAAATAGTTGATCCTTGGGTATGTAATCCCGATCATCTGGACATCTTGTTTGAAAGCTATTGAGATGGATGCCATACCACTCAAGTCATGTATCATTAAGTCCATCTCCTGGTCTATAATCCCAATTTAAAATACCCAATTCATCCAGTGCTGAAAATTTCATAGACTAAGCTACATCACCATAGGGGGATACATATCCTAACTCAAGGTTCACTTGCAATTTCCTCCAATCACTATTATGAAGGATGTCTTATACCAATAGAAACTCTCATAAATATGGTATAGAGTTGGACATCATTCCATGTTCTCAATGTAAATCTAGTCTAATTTTTGATCCCTAGGTCCTGATCCATAGGCGGTCATGACATTATGACTTAGATAATCCCAAAGGGTCTTACCCTTAGGTGATGTATAAGGATAGCTCACTGATGAGATGTCATGAACACCCCTTGAGGTCTTTGATTATGGATAGTGTAATTATCTCCATCACTCGAGAGAGCATAATAATCCATGAGTATAAATCAATGATGTGGAATTCTATGTCATACACTTTGATCAAGTAACCAACCAAGGAGAGCATAATCATACCCAAGTATCATCAATGATGTGGAACTCCATATCTAACACCATGATCAAGTAATCGAACAAGGAGATCATAATTATCCCCATCGCTCAAGAGAGAATAATCATCCATGAGTATTATCAGTAGAGATTCCATGACCATAAATCTTAATCAAGGGATTCCATGCCTATATATCATAATCATAGGCTCAAGATATGGATCCCAAGAATCAACTCTAGACTCCCAAAAATATAATAGTCAAACATATAGGGTCAAAAACCAAATCTTAGGAAGTACCTTTGGGTATCCCAATAATATAAAAATCAAAAGGCTCAAAATCTAGACCCTAGGAGGTACATTTGTGCATCCCAACATGTGAACAAGACAAATCCTAATAAATAAATTTGGGTATCCCAAAGATAAAAGTCACATCTCATCAGACTCATCCACCACAAACTAAGAAACACCTATTGTAATCATCACTAAATTGGAATTAAACATGTGAATGCAAAAATAAATAGAGAGGGTGGGAGAATGCCTAAAACCACCAATACTATCACATACTCTTAATATTACATGTTTGGAACATATTATAAGGATGCACCTGCAATAATATATACCCAAACCCAATGTACTAGCTCAAAGTCGGTCAAAAATTAGGTCACCCACTGGGTCTCTCATGTCATAAAACAATAGAGGAATCTTACTCGGGATCCTTAGAAATGAAGGTAAAAGGAGGAATCCTACAAGGTATCCTCTAATGGTAATCCAAAAGAGGCATCCTACATGGAATCCTAGGGATGGTACATTAGAAAAGGCACCCTATAAGGTAACCTCAATAGTAGAATACATAGATGGATGCATCCTATATGGGATCTTTGGAACTATAAACAGGTAGAGGAATCATAAAAGGGATACCCTAAGTTGTCATATGAATGAAGGGATAATATAGGGTACCCTTGGTAATATTCATAAGGTAGAGGCATCCTACATGGGATCCTCTAGGTTGAAACATATGAATATGCATTCTATAGGGGATCCTCACAAACAACTAATCACATGACCTCTTAATTCAGAAGAGAACATATTTCCAGGGATACGTTCTCAAGGAAAGAGCTACAAGACCATCTAATAATGAGATATATCTCATGAATCATTTCATATTAAATGGAATAAATCTCATGAGATAGCTATATTTTATTATAAGAGTAAGAACCTCTTTGTTTAATAAAAATCTTGAAATGACACATAAGAGTCTTCAAACCACCTCAAGGGAATCACCATCACAATATATGTGGAATGTTACTCAAAATGGACTACTCGTGGGTAAAAAATCCACTCATGGATGTAATGATATGGAAAACCCTCAAAAGGATAGCAAGGGGTTGTACACAGTGTGCATACCCTAGTACACATTGAGTACTCCCAAATATCCACCTAGGTGTATAATCTAGTTAGGCTTGGCATGTAAAATAAAAAGTATATAGTGTGTTGATAATGTAAAAGGGATGTACCCTACATGGTTAACCTATCTATGTGCCTAACATGTCCTTCCCATGTACTTCACCAGGTTATGTACCTCTACATGGTGTGCGACACACACAAGATATAGTCGTGTACTCTACATGACCATGTGTACCTACATAGGCTGTCTAGATGGGTACTTGGATACACAACCAAGTTCCAATAAATGACTTATAATTCTATGAAAATAATATTCCAAAAATAAGAAAAAAACAAAACATGTGTTCTTGAACTACACACCATGCGATCATAATTTTTGAATGGGGAACACATCAAATCGCCCAAACACCTATTTTCTCTTCAAAAGGTATAAATCAACCCACAAGGGTTCCTAAAGAGTCATAACAAGGAAATAAAACTTTAAAATAGTAAATCTAAGGGGATTCATAAAATAACTTAAAAATAGATTACCTTTGGGTGAAATTCACCAAAGCTTCGCCCATTTCCACAATCTACAGTTGCCGCACAACAATTTGGCTCCTCCCGAGCTCCACTGTGGTACCACCCTTCTTCTCCCTCCATCCCTCCCTCTCTCTATCTCTTTCTATATTATTCACATGAAATAGGAGGCCCATTGGGGGAGATAATACATTAGTATCCAAAGAGGATAAGGAAGAAAAAAAGGAAAAGAAAAGGAAGAAAAAAAAAGAAAAAGGGAAAGGGGTCCAGACCAGCATCAGTGACCGACCTGAGTTTATGCCCTACCTAGAAAAAAACCAAAATTATGGAATCAAAGGTGGAGATAGAATCTCAATCCAAAATTTTGTTAAAAATGTACCACCGAACTAACTTGTGTGAATAAATTATTATTTAATTAATTAAATATTAATTGTTAATTATTTTTTTAAAATTTGAACAGCTCAGAATTCCACCAAAATCCTATACTAGGGTAAAAACCATATTTTGAGACCAAATGAATGGTCAGAAAAATTATATAATATCATATTCTAGGATAAAAATATTATTTTCCCCCTTATAAGTTTCTAAAAGTAAAAATTTAAATTTCGGCTCAAAATTCCAGTCCGAAAAAACACGGGCCCTTACAATATCCCCACCATAAAAATTCTTGTCCTCAAGAAGCCTTGGTTGAAAATAGTAACCATGCTCTCATCCATAGCTTCTAAAAAACTATTCTATATTCAATTTTTAATAACTAGTTTCACAACATCAATAACTCTCCTTCACAGTAGATACTTAACTGTGATCGATCTGGTACTTCCCACCATAGGAATACCCTTATCATCATCTGAAAAACTAACATCAATCTCAATGTCCAAAGGAAAACACAAAATTCCAATGGAAAATGAGGTCCATTACCCCCCAAACAGCCAATGGTTCACTCCCCACCATAAGGATTACCTTATAATACTCCTCAAGTGCAACCTCAATAGGATCCTTCACCAAACCCAAAAAGATATTTGAAAAGAAAAGAAGCTCAGCGTAGAGCCTATGCCCTATTAGTATAGTCAAAATGATGTCAAGATAGATCATGATCATCTCTAACTAGAAGTAGACTAATATTATATCAAAATTCATGTACAACTCTCCTGATCCATGCTCTCATCAATACAATAAACACTTTACTTTAACTACCTCTTGACACCACATCTCCCAACAATTAGTGTCCAGGTCCATCCATAGGTCAAACCCCTTCTAGTACCCAATTTATCTTCAATGTATCCTTTACCATTGAGATACATTTCTTATTTAAACTATAACTCCTAGGAAACCATGTCCACAAAAATTCTTGAAAACATCGATCCTTGGATCACATACGACCACTCACCGATTTACAATTTAAATGGCACCACATGCAACCAGTAAGTACCTTTATCACCCCAATAAAAATCCAATGAGTTATATTCAATAAAAACCACGCTGACCATGATACATGGTATATCAATCACATTAATCTAGAATATCCCTTGTAAATCCTCTTCAAAACAAACCACCTCACATGTGCCAGGATATATCCCACATCCGCCCATTTCATGGTGTCATTTTCAATCATGAGCATCTACCCATGCTCTAACCACTTTATAATAGCAGAAAAACTAGTAAACATGGATAGGTACCTGAATAGTCCAACCTATAATCTTGAAAAACAATCACCATATGTGGATTTTCAAAATAAAAAGGCATCAATATTCCTATATCGCAAAACTCAAGCACTAACCATGCCTCAGTCTCAGGCAAGTGTATAACCAAGTTTACTACATAAAAAGGCATCCATAAACCTAGGACAACCTCTATCACATAGGTTTCCCTCGATCAAATGGAATGTCTACCTATAAGGGACTGAGTCAAAACTAAGGGCCTCTAGGTATCCCACCTAGCCCTACTGATCAATTCACACAACCTGGTCACAAGATCTAAGCACATATCCCAAAAGATCAAACCTCACCAAGGGAGATAAAATCAAAACAACATAAAAGGTTCAAAAATATAAAATATCGACCTACTAGGGACTTGATCCCCTATGAGTATCCTTAAAAGGAACTGCTTCCTGGATGTTATGATACCAACATAGAAGATATACAGAACTAACACTCACCAGTTATCCTTACATGGTAATACCCCCAAAAGGTCTAGTTCATGAGAAATGTCCTGGTACCATTATACTCAATGATCCAACTAGATAACTATAAACTAAGTTTAGTTAAGCTTAATTCCATTCCAAGCTATGTAGGAAAACACTGTATAGTTTGTTACTGACACTTTAAATATTTGAACCTTAGAAAAAAACACCCGACAAGGGGTCCGACATATGGGAATCATGTACCCTATCAACCTACTAGAGTCACTACACCTCCCATACATGAGTAATGAGTCATCAATATCTCCATAAATGTCTCAATATAGATTCACATAGCCTACCATCAGAATGATATATATATATATATATGGAAGTTGGATCAATTGAGTAGAATTCCACCAAAAACCTATGTGGTAAGTCACCATTTTCTTAACACTTTAATCAATTAGCCTCTATCATCAATAATAATCACACACTAGAAGTCCTATAACATGTGAATTATACTTTCCAAATATGATGTATGAGATGCCTCTTTCCCGTGTTGGACAATAGTCAAAAATCAATCACTGGAATCTTTCTAATAGGCCAAGAGATAGAAATCCATAATAAATCATAACATCCACACAAAATGTACATTGTTCAAATTGATAATCATATACAACTGTAACATCACAAACCAAAACGGAAATCCCATATCCCTAGAAACCAGGATTTCTTACCAGAATAAGTGTTCTCGATTCACCAGTCTGATATCCATTATAAGTTCTATCATATTCTTAAGACTCATGTCTACCATATCCTAAATATCAAATAAAAATTAAAGGAACATATTTGATACCAATTTGTAATATACTAACCCATATTCCACTAACTAACGGTCTGAGCTATTTCACCATAAGGCCTCAAGTATTCCTCTCTATGATTTAGAGGATGTCAAATAGTAGTGAAGGCCTATGGTGTGTCAATTTAGATTATATGCCCTCATATTAGAGTAAACATAGTAAAAATAACTAGATATCATCTATATCAATGATTAAATGGAGTTCAGAAGAAATAAATAAACTAAAATATAACATGATGTAATACTAAATGAAATGATATAAAATCCCGAATAAACATGTCATATATAAAACAATGATAACCCATTGGGCCGACCATACATGCAGGAGCACATAAAAGAAAATAAAATAAAACTACACAGGTCTACTACTAACCCAAAGCTAGACCACATACATGGTCTGAAAACATTATCAAACAGCCAAAACCCAATTATACAAATCCACATGAGTGAATCCACTCAATAATGAAACCTTGGACCTCAGCCCCATCCATCATGATATTTGTGATCAACCTAAAAAGAAGACATAAGGTCTACACACACACTGAGGTGTAAGTATAGGGGTGAAAAATAGTCTTAGAAGGCCAACCCAATGACAATACTATAAAATTATTATCATAAGTTTATTCTTGTGGAATATGCTCAGCCTAACCAAGAAACAACTGAAAAATAATAAAACAAATAATGTGAAACCATCGTCGATCCCTAGGTATGTGATCCTGGTCAACTGGGAAATGTGCTATCATATATATTTATATTTATATATATATATATATTTATATTACCATATATATATATATATATATATAATATACATGACTAAGGTGAAAAATAACATAATCAACAACAGTTGATCCTTAGATCCATAACCTCGATCATATGAAAATCCTGCGAGAAGGGCATTGAGATGGATTTCATACTACTCAAGCTATGTATCATTAAATATATCTATAGGTCCATAATACCAATCTATAATAACTAATTAATCCAGCACAATAAATATATATGAGAAAGCTACATCACTATAGGGGGATACATGTCCTAACCATGGGTTCACTTGAACTCACCTCCAATCACTATAATTAAAAATTCTATATACTGACATACATTCTGGTAAATATAGTGCAGAGTTAGATGTCACAAAATGATAACCATGTAAATCCAGTCTAATGTCTAATACCTAGGTCCCAATCGGTATATTTTCAAGATATTGTCACTTATATAATACCTAATGGTATGACCCTTAGGCGATGCATAAAGAGAGATCACCAGTAAGATGTCATGCGCACCACATGATGTCTATGATCAAGGAAATCATAATCAACCCCACCAATTAAGAGATCATAATCCTCTATGAGTATACATTATTAATGTGGAATGACATGTCCAATACCGGGATCAAGTAACCGACTAGGGAGATCATAATAATCCCTAGGTGTTATCAATGATGTGGAACACCATGTCCAACACTATAATAAAGTAATGGACCAAGGAGATTATAATCATCCATGAGTATCATTAATAGGGAAAACATTCCTATAAATCATAATCAAGAGATTCCATGACAAAATATCATAATCATAGGATCAAAATTAGGATCTGAGGTAGCACCTCTGGCCATCCTGATAATTTAACAGTCAAATGTATTGGTTCAACAACTAGATCCCAGGAAGTACCTCTGGGAATCCCAATAATATAAAAATCAAAAGGCATAGAAGTTAAACCTGAGTAATATATCTGGGCATCCCAACATGCAAACAAGATGGATCCCAAGAGATACGTTTGGGTATCTCAAATATAATATTCACTTCACATTAGGCTTATTGGCCAAAAACCATGAAACACCTATGGTAATCATCATTGTATCAGTAGTAAACAAGTGAATGCATAAATAATGAGTGAGGGTGTAAAAATGCCTAAACCCACCAATAATATTATAGAATCTTAGGATTAAAAGTTTGGGATGGTTTATAAGGTGACACCCACTACCATCTCAACCCAAACCCGACATACTAGCTCAGGGTTAGTCAAACATCGGGGCACCCACTAGGTCCCTAATGTCATAACACAAGAGAGGAATCCTACCCAAGATCCTCAGAAGTGAAGGTGAAAGGATGAATCCTACATGGGATCCTCTAACGGTAAGTTAAAATAGAGGCATCCTTCATACAATCCTCAGAATAGTACATAAGAAAAAGTATCCTACAAGGGACCCTCAAGAACATAATATGTAGGTAGAGGCTACCTACATAAGATCCTAAAAATAGTAAACATGTATAGGATTCATAAAAGGGATCCCCTAATTAAACATATAAACAAAGGCATCCTACAGGGTACACATAGTAATAATTATAAGGTAGATGCATCCTACATTGGATCCTCTAGGTTGAAACATAAGAAGAGGAATCCTATAGGGGAACCTTAAAAACAACTAATCACATAGCCTCATAGGTCATAAAGTCACATATCCCAAGGGATAAATCCTAAAAAAAAGGTATAAGAGGGAATCATTCATGAGAGATATCTCATGGACCATATTATATCCAAGGGTATCACTCAAAAGAGATAGATGGATTCAATTACCAAAGGAAGAACATTTCCATTTAGAAAAAAACCTAAAATGCCACCCAGGAGTCTTCAAACTACCTCAAGGGTCTCACCATCACCATATACATGGAAATATACTCAAAATGGAATACTAATGGGTACAACTATGACCCATGGCCATAAATATATGAAAAAAACTAAAAAGGGTAACAAGGGGTAGTACACGGTGTGCATACCCTAGTACACGATGTGTACTCCAATATCCTCACATGGGCATGTACTCAAGCCGAACATGGCATGTAAAATACCAAGTACACGACATGTTGATCATGTATATGGTGTGTACCCTACACAATGTACCTACTTATGTCCCTCACATGTCCTGGCCACGTACTTCGTCAGGCCGTGTACCACTACATGGTGTGCGACCCACACATGATTTGGCTATATACTCTACACAGACATATACCCCTACATGGGCTGTCTGGATGGGTACTCGACTGCATCGATTAGTCTCAGTACATTAAATGTAAATCTAAAATTATTATATATCCCAAAAAAGAATAACACACGACATGTGTTCCTGAACTACACACCATGTGATCATGATTTTTGAACGGGAAACCCCTTAATTTGCCTGAAACCCCAATTTTCTCCTCAAAAAGTATAGATCAACCCACAAGGGATACTGAGAAATAATAATAAGAAATTAAAACTTAAAAATGGTAAATATATATGTATTTAAGAAAAAAATTAAAAATGTATTACCTTTTAGTAAAATTATCTTAAGTTTCACCTACTTCCGCGATCCACGATCACTACATGACAATCTGGCTCCTCACAAGCTCCACAGCAGTACCTTCCTTCTTCTCCCCTATCTCTACCTCTCTATATATCTCTCTACCCATATACAATTAACTCCCATTCATGCAACATAGGTTTCCCATGGGGGGGAGGAGGGTGTATGTGAGTAGCCAAAGGGGGTAAGGAAGAAAAAACGGAAAAGAAAAAGGGGGTTGGGCCGACCCCAATGCCTAACTTGAGTTTATACGTTACCTAAGAAAAAATAATTTTTATGGACTCAATGATGGATAAATAATCTCAATACAACACTCTATCCAAAATATATGGTTGAATTGCGTGAATAAATTAATATTTAATTAATTAAATATTAATTATTAATTATTTTTATAAAATTCAAACGATTCAAAATTCCACCAAGCTACTATCCTATGTTAAAAACTATATCATAAGAACAAAGGATTAGTCATAAAAAATATCCAAGATCATATAATAGGGTAAAAAGACCATTTTACCCCTTACAAGAATTTGGAAGCAAAATTTTAAATTTTTTCTCAAAATTCTAGTTTGAAAAAACAAGGGTCGTTAAAAAATAGGTAATCTGTAGGAAAAACTCTATGATGATAATAAAGATAACTATTCTTTATTCCATTAATAAGAATAAATATTTTTTTCTTAACCATGCAGTACAAATATGATTTTAGACCATGTGTACTCCATCCAAATAGCATACCATATGCCAAAAAGTCACTAATTGTCCACATTAATGTATCCTTTAGTGTAGAATTCTGATATGTAACTATATCATATGTAGTTACATCGTCATTCCATAATGAAATTAACTCATCAATTAGTGATTTTAAATACACATTGATATTCTTATTTGAATGTCCTTGCATTAATAACACCAAATATATATATGGGTTGTTCATTAGCATCCAAGGAGGTAAGTTGTACTGATTTATGATAATAGGCCAATACGAATATTTACTCTCATAAGAACCAAATGGATAAAAACTATCAGTTGAAAGAATCAACCTCATGTAATGAGGTTATTAAGTAAAAAAAGATGCAAATGATCAATGTGTTTCCCTGAATCTCCATTAAATGATTGATTTAAGATTTTACTAATAGAAATATTTTATTTATGCCATTTTATCAATGCAGTTGTGTTATGAAACATAAATAAATGCTGTAAATGGGGTGTAATTGGAAAATACCTCAACTGTTTCAAAGAAAATCTAAAATTTCCTTATTTTTCCTCTTTATGCCTTAATTATCAACATGTTGTAAAATTATCTAATGATTCATAATCATTATAATACAAGATGTATCAATTTGAACATAAATGGATCTTCTGATAACTAAGACCCATGTTATAAACCAACTTCTTACATTCATAAAAACTTGAGGGTAATGTTTTTCCATTAGAAAAAAAAATGATTTAACAAAAGAAAATATTTTATCAAAACAACTATTTGGCAATAAAAAATCTGATTTAATAGCCATAAATTTTTTAACAGCTTCAATTTTGTTTATATAGCATCCCAAATATAAAGCCTCCTCAATAGATTTCAACGAATTATAAAAATGAGGTGGTTTTGATTCAATATTTGGAATTTCATTATTATTTTTTGTTTCCTAAATTTACGGGACAAAAAAATCTTGTAATAAATTTTTAAATGATGGATTCCGAACTATTTTTTATTTTCTATTGAATTTCATTCACCATGTTGAAACCAAAAATAAAATCTTTCTAAAAAGGAAAACATAGTAGATTAAGTTCAACATTATTAAACACTTAGAATATCTTAAGATCAAATTTCTTAGATGGAAATTCAATTGTTACTTCAAAAACAAACTCTGAATTTAATATTGAAAATGATATAAATGTTTTAACACCCTCAATGTAGACAAGATTTATACCAGATCTATAAGGATTTTTTTGATCATTTATCCAATCATGATCATGTAAAAGAAACTGATTTCTACTTCATGAGTCCATAGTTATCTAAATAACAACATAAATAAGACTAATTATCATGCATTATGATTAAATTTCAAATTATTATTAAATTTTAATTATTGTTATTTATGACTACTTATTATGAATTATTACTAATAATTATTATTTATTATGAATTATTAGAAATATTTAGAAATTAATAGAATTTTTTTATTATTTATATGTAAATTTTTAATAAATATTACTAATTTTTAATAATTATTTGTATATTTTATATTGTTTGCAAGTTACTACAAATCATTGTAATTTTTATTAATATTTAAAAAGTATTAATAATATTTTCTACTTATTATTAATATTTAAAAATTATTACTAATATTAAATAATTATTTCTTAATTCTAACAATTTATTTAATAATTAGTAATTAATTAATTAATTATTACAAAAATTTTCACTAATTATTATGTATTTTTAATAATTATTGGTATTTTATAAATTTTATTATAATATATTACAAATTATCACAATTTACTGATATTTATAAATTATTAATAATATTTACAAATTAATACTAACATTTACTAATTATTACTAATATTGAATAATTAATTATTTATTATTACAATTTATTTTCGATTACTACTATTTATTTTAATTATTACTGCATTTTTACTAATTATTGTAAATTTTTAATAATTTTTAGTATTTTTTATATTTTTTACAAGGTATTACAATTTTTTTACTAATTATTAAAAATATTTATTAATTTTTACTAATTGATACAATTATTTATTAAGTAATACTAATTATTTATTAATTATAACTAAATTTTTAATAAATATTACTAATTTTTAATTACTATCAGTATTTCAAATAGTTTCTTTAAAATTTATTACAAATTATCATAATTTACTCATATTTACATATTATTAATAATATTTAGGAATTAATACTAACACTTACAAATTATTACTAATATTCACTAAGAATTTATTAATTATTACAGATTATTTAATGATTTTTTTAATTTTTTTAATTATTACTTTATTTTTATTAATTATTGTGAATTTTTTTATAATTGTTAGTATTTTTTTATATTTTTTACAAGGCATTACAAATTTTTTACTAATTATTAAAAATATTTATAAATTATTACTAATTAATGCCATTATTTATTAAGTAATAGTAATTAATTATTAATTATAAATTTATTTTTAATAAATATTACTTATTTGTAATAATTATTAGTATTTCATATTTTTTTTATAATTTATTATAAATTATCAGAATTTAGCCATATTTAAAAATTATTATTAATATTTAGTAATTAGTACTAAATTTTAGTAATTATTAATAACATTGAATAATTATTTGTTAATTATTACAAAATATTTAATGATTATTACTAATTATTTTAATCATTATTACATTTTACTAATTATTGTGAATTTTTAATAATTTTTAGTATTTTTTATATTTTTACAAGGTATTATAAATTTTTTACCAATTATGAATAACTATGTTTTTAATAAATATTACTTATTTTTAATAGTTATTAGTATTTTATATTTTTTAAAAATTATTTTCAATTATTATAATTTACTAATATTTACAATTTATTACTAATATTTTCTAATTTTTTATTAATTATTGAAAATAATTATTAATTAATACTATTTTTAAAAAAATTATTACTACATTTTTACTAATTATTGTGAATATTTTATAATTGTTATTAGTTTATATATTTTTTTACATATAATTACAATTTTTTACTAATTGTTACATATATTTATTATCCAATACTAATTATTTCTTAATTATAAATAAAATTTTAATAAATATTACTAATACATTATATTTAGTCTCAAACATGATAAAATATGAAATGCCATAAGATTATTAATCAAATATCATTGACGATTGATATGTAACATTAAATTTTTTAATAAAATCAATAAGCATGAACATGTAGTTCAAATATTACATATATATCATGTTTTGTGATAATTAAAACATAAAAAAATCATATAAGTAAACTTATCATCTGGAGTCACCACTTTTGAATGATATAATAATAAAGTAATAATTATTCCAAACTCAAAATATATCCAAGATAAAATATGAAACAATAATACGAGGTTTAATTAAACAAGTACCTTATGCTATTGAATCATTTAACAAAACATCAAATAAGTGATTAATTTTAATGTAGTCTTGAAAAACATGGAAACCACCCTTCAAAACAATTTTCAAACCATATTTTGATTGAAAATTTCTATTAAACTCAAAATAAACAAATATAAACACCCAAATAGAAAAATATCTTAAATTTAAAGGTTAAACATTGAAAAAACCACCTCAAATCAAGTGGAATCAAGATATATGGATCCAAAACGCACTGTCTTCGATGGTGGAAACCCAAATAGGGAAGAATAAACCTCTAATAACCCTAAATATTAAATAAACCATAAACATTAGGTACTTTTTTTACCTAGGGCTCGACCAAACCAATTTTTTTTGAGAGAGAATGGGAAATCACAAAAATGAGGAAGGAGGAGAGAAGAGGAGTATGTGCATGGGGGATTCAAATCTAAATCTATCAGTTGCCTAATATGGTTTTTGGGGTGGGTCATTCAATGGTTGTGCGACGGGATCTTGCTACACAAAGGGGAAATAAATCAAGGTTGAAGGGGAGGAGAGAGGGTTCATGTGATTTTTAATTAAAGTTTATTTGTGATGGGTTAATAGTGATAGATTTTCTATCGCTAAAAATATTTTAGAGAGAACCCTTTGCAATAAAAAATGATATATGTTGTTGGGATGACTAATAGAAACAGATAATATAGTATGTTTCTATCAGCCATCACAAATAAATAATTTTACAATTGATAACAGTATCTATCAAAATAAGGTAGGTATTCTCGATCATTTTTTATGATTGTCTATCCATCACAAATAACCTATCATAAATGTCTAACTTTCAATCAGGGTATCCTCAAGGAATATTCCTTTATAAGTTTCTTCCCTTTGTGTTTCACTTGAGAGACATTATGACAAGGATTTATCTTCTCATATGGGGTGATACTCTATCCTGAATGATGTAAAGCTTCTAGTTCCCTAAAATTTTTCAATGTAAAATATCTCACATATCCCACTATATGAAAAAATATTCATATTTAAGAAAAACGATCATCTAACGTGACACATAAAATGATTTAATTTTAAAAAATTCAGCTTTGTGGTGATTTATAAGAACAATTTTCAATACGTAAGAACAATTCTCACTTCCCTTCATACATAACATCATTAAATTTTCCAAAATTCAAGTTTTTAAGGATATGAAGGAATTATTCCTCAATATGTATAAATAATTTATCATACATAAAGAAAAATAATCCATATTTAAGAATAATTATATTTATATATTTTAATTCAACTTAAAATTACATTACATTTCAAAACTATAGGAAAATTATGTTATATACAAATCCTTCTTCTCTAGACTTAGCAATTTTTTGACTATTTAGTGCATAATATTACATATGGAACTATACTTATCCAAATTCCACTAATTCAAGTTCAACATGTCTCTTAAAAAAACAAAAATATAAATAAAAGAATGGATTTTCCAGATTATTCAAAAAATGAATAAAAACTCTTAAAAATCATGAATTGATCTATTTTCACAAAAAAAAATATAAACTGTTCCTAAAACCAATGAATGATGAAATTTCCCTTACAATTAAAAAATGGTTGGGATTTATCCACTTAAATTCAAAGTAAGAGTGATGAAAATATAATCCTTATCATTCATCGTCATCATCTCTAGGAAATACCCCGTAAAATATTTCCTTGAGATCATTACAACCTAAATCCCTTTAAGATATAATGATATTCACTTTATACTTTGATTGATATAATCCTTTATTTTTTAACATTGACCATTTTTTATTTCAAACATACTTCCACTAGCTTCTTATACACTATATCCTCATCAAAATATCATACTAAGATACACATACTTCTTTATGTTAGGAAATAACACTTATTTTCTTAAGTGAAAATATTTAATAAACAAACTATTTCCCACCATATCTCTATTTTTCTAGAGGAATGTTTTAAAAAGAAGATTTTATTCTCTAAGATATTCAACTATTGGGTAGTGGTAAACCTTCCTATCATATTATAATGAATATCTTGTATAAACCATTTTATCTTGGATAAAAACTCCTTTTATCCTTACCATCCTTTCAAAACATGTTATAAAATCTAATGAATCATAAACTGTTGTATTAAATCCATTATCTCATATTTTTTATAACAACTATTTATATTTAAAATAGTTTCCCTTATCATATAAGAGAATGAGATAAAAATAAAAGTCTTTTATATTTTATTAAGATCCATCTGATCTTGAATTATTACTTTACATTTAACCCTTTCCCTCATCATTTAAATATAGACTACAAGTTTTATCAATTATTTCCTTGTTTTTGAAACCTATGCATTTACACTATTCATAAAGTATACCGTTGGTATTATATACCTTTTAAAATGGAATAATTGTTTTTATAACACTTATACCCAATATAGATTTTCTAAGAATTTTCTCAAACAAATTTAGGTATCCCGAACAACTCCATCAAATAGAAACATTTCCCTCCCTTCAAGATTTTTTTTTCAGTGTTAATAAACTTTTATAACTACTTTAAGAAACATTTTTTAACTTTGTAACTAAATTTTCTTCTTCTAGTTTGAACTTTTACCCATTTGTACCAAAAAACAACATCAGAACCTAAACCTCACAAGTCCTAATTCATTTTGTCTCAAAACTTTGAGAGAAAATAGGGTAAATATTTCCATAATTCATTCACATTATTGGATCATTTACAACAATGAAAAAAGAATGAATTTTCTATCTATAAAAATAATTATAAGAAAATTTTAGTCTCACCAAGTCATTAACATACTCAATAATATTTAATATATGAGACTAAAGTTTCTCAGGTAATTTTTCATCTAATTGCTTTGAAACCTTGAGTGAATAATTATATTATTCTCATAAGCATCTATATTTACCTAATGAACAAAATAAAAATTTGGTCACTTATTAATTCATTACTCTAACATATATAATTTTTCTTTATTAAGAATTATTAAGTTTATACTAGTCTAAGAAGTTACTTATATTAATATTTTTTCCAAATATTTATCTCAAAGTTATATTGGATGATGATGAAATAATTTATCTACAATTTAATATTTTATCAAATTATTATCTTGTTTTAAATTCATTTTATAAGGACCTTTATTAAATATACTCTCATAAAAATGATAACCCATTGTAAATTTCATTATATCCATTAGTGTTTCAAAATCCATATTTCACTAAGGAATGAGTCTTCTTTGATGTTACTCTCACTACTTAGTTATATATGTAGGGAATCATCCCAATCATATCATATATGACTATTATATAGTTGAGTAGACAATTATTTTCCTAATCCATCACATGGATAAACTCAACACTTTTACTTTGGTATGTTTACTCTTATGGTTTCCTAGCTAAGTATAGCCTAAATCCTATAGTGGGATTCAGTTACTTAACTCTTAGGGTTATACATTTACACCATTCCTTACATAATATCATATATAGGCACCCTAATTTGGAAAAACCTACCCAGTTGAATAATCAAGGTTCGGTCTGGTGTTCTCTGTTGAAGGAATTTGATACTCAGTATCTTTAAAAGAGATTTAATCTCACCATCATATCTCATGGATTGCCTTAAAATTTATACATGCTTATAATGATTTAGATAGAATCTTATTCCTTCCACTAAATCAATATGTTCAATCCATATTGATGTAAATTCTTTCTCCAACCCATAGCTTGTGTTACCAACCCAAATTAAAAGACATCTAGATTTACAAATATCTAAATTCATCCCATGTATTAGGTACATGAAACCCTTTCATATAAAGGTTTAGAATCACATGAAATCGATAATCCCTATAAGAGTAATCTTAGAGAGATAGATATTCAACACCAACTTTTCTTTATAAGCATAAGACTATAAAATAGTGATAAATATTTCCCAAAGTCCCTCTACCCAAGGATATTTTACATAATGAAGACATTAATCATATCATAATGTTAACATCTAAAATTTATAAATCATAATTATGTACTTATTTCAAGATCATACCCTATTATAATCCAAATTCATGTTAGAATAAAATAAATTTTTTATCATACCTAACATGTAACTCTTTAAATATAAGTATTAAAATTTATAGAAGAAATTTAATATTTTAAACTATTGAATAAATATATTCATAATATAAAAATTATATCTATAAATAAAATAAGGAATAAATAAACAACTAAACAATTCATATATTTAAACATGAGATAAACTATCTATGAATAATTCATAAATATGGTTAATTATAATCACATTATAATTCATCCATATATTATTTATATTCCATAATTTATATAAATATAAAAACTATATATTTATTCCAAATACGAACTCTTTTATATTATCAATTTTATGGAATTAATTATAATTTAGATATAAAATAATTATAGAGAACCCTTCGACTATAATAGTTAACTTGATCCTTGTACTTAACATGCTATTCCACTCCAATGATCAGTTCATATATTTTCATCTCATAGACTAGAAAATCCCATGGTATTTCTACAAAATCCACTATGATAGTACATGATGTAACTTTGAACCCTTGCTAATTTCGTTTACCTAAGAGTATATAAATTCTCATATTACAAGGTATTAACTCAATTTTCAATCCCAAAAATTATATTACCCATGTAAATATAAAATAATGAGATTCACTTGTATTAGATAATAAAGTAATGAGAATATAATCAATTTAAATAATACTTCATACTATATATAGTCTGTCTTCAACATCTAACTCCTTGTTCAATTGCTCAGTCACAAAATTTTAGCCATGTTCATCCCGAGGTTTGTCTACTCTCCATTTGGTTGTTGACTTAGATTTATTCACTTTATACACCGGTATTAGCGATCCTTGAATTATATTAGATTCTCATCTACTAGTCACTTATGATAAAAAATCACAAAATTTCTTCAAATGATCTATCTTTCCACATTTATAACAATGTCATGGTGAATTAATGTAATGAGTCTTTCCATAAACCTTACTCCATATTGATATTATAAAAGTTACTTCTCTCCTTGGGAAAATTTTAAATAAATCCCTATGATATTCCTTTATAAGTTCTTATACTTCCTTACATAACCACTAAAATAACTATTTCCTCTACTAGTCCATGGAAGTAAGGTTATCACACTACTTATTTTTTCCATTTATACTTATACTATAGTTGGCATACTAACTATCTATAACACCCAGAACCCAGTATCATGAAGTCAGTGACTTAATGTTTTAATTTTTCATAAGATATAAGCAATCTCATACCAAAGGACTGAATAGTTTAGTAGTCTCGGTAAAATAGATACATAATTGAAATTAAAATTACATTTTAAACATAAAATAAAAAAATTATATTCTTTGAGAACACCATTATTCTCCTAGATTAACCTTGCATATCATCCATAATATAATTCTTAGAAACCTGGGGAAAATAAAACACAAGAAAGGGGTGATCTCAAATGCTCAGTAAGGGTAAAATACATTGGAATCTAACTTGAATCCATGAGTATGATCAATATAGAAAGGTAAATAACCGAACACCCAAGCCATGTAATCAATAAACTGAGAATGAAAATGCATCCATAGATTTTTTTCATTGTGAATATCCTCTGGATAGTAATAAATGAACTGAAGGAAATTCTTAATGTCAGATGTATAAAATATCTAGATATATCCTTCATATAGTTACTATAAAGATCAATCCTCTTTCCATTTTAAGTTTGTGGGTAGAAACCCATCTAATTTTTCTTATAAACAAATGTAAAGGGTTTGTCTCCAACTAATTTCATCTCAAGAGACTACCAATGCATCTAGGGTATTTCATTAACTAGTCCCATCCAATGACTTTCATGTCCAAATCATTTCTCATATATTGAATAATCAATTAAAAATTTTATTTGTAAATCAAAGTGGCCCATTACACTTTAAAATATTTGAATGATTAGCCCCATAAAAGTAAATAATTATCAAATGAAACCTTAAGTACCATGAATATAAATATATTCATGATATGATATATTAAAGTGTAAGTAAACCTCACAAAATAAATAAGTGGCAAATAAGTCATATCTCACATAAATAAAAATGAGATGAGAAAAACCCTTAACATAGGATTTACTTTATTTAAAAGTGATTTACCTTATGTATAATGGTTTAAATAAACTTATTAATTTATACTATAACCATATCTATATTTATGATATCATATATGTTCCTATTATTCCATCTTATCACCTGTTTGTTAATACTATTTCATTATTGCCCTTATTTCGGGTGTTAACTACTTTATTTTCCTATATATGTGTTTTCATGTAAGTCATGGTTATTTTGAATAGGATATATATAAAAAATATATATAATTATATTAATATTATAAATATAATATTTAATCATTAAATAAATTTTTATATCCATTCTTTAATTTTGTTTATGGAAAATGAATCGCATCGCATCATGGAGATGGTAGACCGTATGTACGAACGATCGATAGTATCATTCCCTTAATAAATGAAAGGATAAAGAATTTTATGGTATATTATTTTTTATAAAATCAATATCATTTCATAATTATCATATATATCAATTATTTCCTTCATTATATCCATCTAATTAAAGTGGTGACGAAAAATAAATTACACCACCGCGTGGAGACGGTAAGCCGTACATACGCATGCGCGGTGCTTTTGCTTTTCAGAGGATGAATAAAACATGAAATATGGTTTTACCATAATTATAATAAAATATAAGTATATATATGATACTATATTTATTACTTTATCATGAAAAAACACATTAAGATAAAGTAAAGGAAGAAATAATCATGGATGAGTTGGTAAAAATGATTATGTCTTCTTCAGAGGACTTCCTTTAGGTATCTTTCTAAGGGATCTAGGGTTGCTATTTTTGGAATAATAGGAAAAATATAACTTAAATAATGATATTTATAAGATAAATAGGTAGGGTTTTGTGGAGATAGATGGCTCAAATCAGTGTGAGTAAGTGAGGGTGGAGGTTCCCTTTTATAATTGAGGTGAGGGGTACTTTTAGAAATCCTCAAAATATTAAAATATAATAATGATATTATAGATCCAAAGACATAAAAATGGACTATAAATGAATATAGTAAGAAATATTTTACCATATACTACCCCCTTTGTGATTATTTATTATTTTTGTGATTTTTTCATAATTTAATAATATATTAATTTAATAAAATATAATTGTTGTCAATTTTGATACTATTCATTTAATTTGATTTCAAATACATCAAGAAAATGTGTGAATTCAAATAAAATGATTTCAAACATCTATAATATATATTATATATATATATAAAATTAATTATACATATTTATTAATTCAAAATATATCTAAATTAATATTCTTAAAATCATTTTTTTCTATTAATTAAATAAATATTGTTTAGTATTGGAGAAGCATTTAAGGTAATTATTTAATTTATAAAAATTAATAATAAAATTATATAATGAATATAATTTTATTAATATAAATATATACATTTATGTTTGTTTATATATTATTTTTTTCCCAGGTAAACACATAAAAGATATTAAATACATAGAGAGTGACATTTTGTTGTTATCTTTGATTTAATTAATATATAATTATTTTTCTTGTAAAAGTTTCCATTAAACAAATACCATTACATATTAAGGTGATAATGGTTGAATAAACTTCATCCTATATTTTTTAGACAAGTTTAGGTCACATTCTTACCCTTATCTTTTGGCTTTAACCCTTATTTAATCCTTTTAACTCTTACCATGACAACATGTGTTTTTAATCCTTAAGGGTTAATATAGTGACTGTAAAATACCAAACAAGACATAAATGGATAATTATTGAAATTTTAACATTACCCAAATTATTTTGATGAAATTTATATTTTTATTAATTTTAAATCATTTAATAAAATTTTATTTATTTTAAAATATCATTAATGTCAATTTTAAAACTGTTCATTAGTTTGACATTTAAAATATATCAATACACAAGATAACTTCAAAAAAACGTTAATGGATCCCCAATTTTTCAAGGTCATACTTATTTTTTTTATGAAATTAATTATATCAAATTATATTTATTTTAATATTTTTAATAACATTTATTTAATATGTCTATTAATTAAACAATTACTACATCATTACCCTACAAGCCTTTAATTTAATTATTTCTTCCATAAAAATAAAAAAAATATCATGATGAAGATAAACATTTTATATTTAAAATGGCTATTTATACTCAAATATATCTTCTGAATAAACATATATAAAAAATATAACACTTATTAAAAATATGAGTATGACATATTTGACTTTTTTTAGAATAAAATACGATAAAAGGATTAAATTAATCCAAGTGGATTCAAGAGGCCATAAAATCGTCTCAAGGATGATTTTGGCCAAAAATCACTCATTCAAAAAATTAGAGCAAGTGTTAGGGTAATTTAATAATACTTATAATATTATTTTTACCCTTAATTACTAGATCTACCCTTAACCATAGTAATTAAAAAAATACTGAATTTACTATTCACATTGTCCAAAACTAAAATGGATCTATTTAATAAATTTGGACCTTATGATTCCAAATATATAATCCATTTTTTAAAATTCAAAACACATAATTGGTTAAAATTAATTTAAAATTAATCCCATTGATGGGGTGAGAAAACATGTTATTAAAGTGAAAATATTCAAAATATGGAAATGATTTTATATCCAAATTCAATGTGAAATTGATTCCAATGAAATAAATTGGATTAAATAATATAAAATTAATCTAAATATACTTTGAAACCAATAAATAATATAATTTACCACTATAAATTATTTATATGAGAAAGCTATTTTTAATTAAAATTCAGTGTTCTATTACTATTCATCAAAATATGAAACTTATCAAACAAATACAAAAAATTAAATCAAATAAAATTTTTATATTTATAATTCAAAAAAGAAGTTTATTTTTTCAAATATAATTTATAAAATTTTCAAAATTTAGTTTTAAAACAAGTGCGCCATCAAAAGGAAACAAAAGTGCCTTTAAAAAATACAGCTTTTTATGCTTAAAAGTTGACTCATTTTTATATCATGTATATAAAACTCATAATATAAATTTATAATTTATAAATTTATTATTGTGGTTAATAATATTCATTACCAAAAATTTAATGGTAAGGTTATTACTATCATTGTAAAATAGTGACATTCAATTATATATCATTATTTATTTAAGCTTGGTGTTGGGTGTAACATAAGATATCAAAGAGATTAAATTTAAATAGAGACATACCATAAAGTATTGGGGTGTTACATTATCCCTTACTTTAATAAATTTTTTACTCACAATTTTGAAATTACACTTCAGAAATAAAAGGTTGATACTTCAAAAGTCCTCTCTGGGAAACCCACATCAGAAATAGTGTTAATAAAATATCCCCTTAATAAGAGGGGAAATGAAATGTGAGGGTTATAAAAAAATTAGACATTATAATAGGATAACATTATCAGGAAGTGAAAAAAGGATATGAAATAGAAATATTACTATCATGTTCTGATAGAGGGTAATAAAGAACATGGTCATTATAAAGTTAAGCAAAAAAAATCCGTAAATCTATGATCGGTTAAAAGATATTTGATTTATCAAATAAAAAAGAAAAAAAAATGTTTTTGTTCCAAAATCCTTTTCCAAGAGTTGGAGGGTTATTTTAATATACAAATAAGTGATTAATTGGTTTCTTTCAATGTCATAATCATAATCTCATCCTTTGGTTGTCTTTTGATCTATTTTTCAATTCATTTAGTACACTTGGATAAAGATATCCAGGAGGATTTTTAATTCCTGAATCACTTTAATGAATCATAACACTCTCATTACATTCATTCTTCCTCTAATTATTTATCAAAACAAAAATTTTTAGAATAGGTTTTCTAATATAATAAATAATAATTTAATCTCAAATAATAATATCTATAGTTTAACTTAATCCATCCCATAAGTAGTTACCTTAAGACTCATTCAAAATACATGTGTCCAAATTCAAAGTCCAAAAAATTATATGGAAGCTGAATAAATTTCCAGTATCAACTTAGAATTATATTCCCAAATAACATAATGTAGCTATTATTGTCACATACAAAATATTTGATCACCATAAAAACCTTAATGAAAAATTTCATGCTTACCAATCCTTAAAGAAGAAATACTACAATACAATACTTATATATCTCATGATTCTTATAACTAGAGCACAATTGATGAAATAATTATTTAATCCAAATTCACAAGAACATTAATCATTATACATCTTTGTTAAACCATTAACTATGATTCATCATCTTATTCCTTAATACCTACTTATTTTTATTTTTATTTTAGATACTCTTCATCATTAGTAGTATAACCATTACTTGTATAAATTTACTGATTCTAACCATTAAACGAAACCCAAATCAAAAAATGATAAACACTAATCATAGTGATATAGTCTTGAAGAATCATTTATAGGATGTATAAATCATAACAATTTATCAATCTATGTATCCTTAGGTTTATCCTAGGATATCAATTTCATTACCAAATCAATAGGATGATATCCTATACTTAGGCTTATCCTCAAATTCAATCATAGGGTTATATTCCATAATCTATGTTTCCTAAATCTAGTTTGAAAATTTTCTACTAAACTTAATAGGATACCAACTATAATTCCCAGACCCTAGTAGAATAGATTAAGTTCCTTACTTTACTAATTTTTCATAAGATACAAGAAATCACATCCTAAAGGAATGAATAGTTTATTTGTCTTGGTAAACTAGATACATATTTGAAATTAAAATTATATTTTAAACATAAAATAAAAAAAGCATTTTATTTGAGAACACCATTTTTCTTCAAGATTATCCCTACATATCAGTCATAATAAAATTATTATAAACCTATGGAAAATAAAACTTAATAAATGCATGAGCTCAAATACTTATTAAGGGTAAATTATATCAGAAGATAACTTGAATTAATAAGAATAATCAACATAGAAAGGTAAATAACTGAACACACAAGCCATGTAATCAATAAACTGAGAATGAAAATTCATCTATATATTTTGTCATTGTAAACATCCTATGGATAGTAATAATTAAACTGAAAGAAATTCTTAATTATAGACATCTGAACTATCAAGATATATCCTCTAGATAGTTACTGTCAAGATCAATCCTCTTTCCAGTTTAAGTTTATGGGTAGAAACCTGTCTGATTTATCTTGGAAACAATTTTGAATGGTTTTTCACCAACTGGTTTTGTCTCAAGAGAACATTGATTGATCAGGGGTCTTTTATTAACCAGTCCCCAAATCGTGTCTTTCATGTCTAAATCATTCCTCATATATCTAATAATTGATTTAAAAATATATTTTCAAATCAAAGTGTCCCATACCACTTTATAATATTTGAATCATAATCCCCACAAAAGTAAATAATTATCAAATTAAACATTAAATACCATAAAGATAATAAAATTCTTGATATGATATATCAAAGGGTCATTACACCACACAAAATATATAAGTGCTGAATAAGGCATATCTCACATAAATAAAAGTGAGATGAGAAAAACCCTTACCTTTCACCTTACTTTAGTTGAAAGTGATTTAACCTCCTTTATAATGGTTAAAATCACATTATTAATTTATAATAAAACTATATACATGATTATTATATCATATATGATCCTATTATATCATATTATCACCCATTTGTTAATAATATTTTGTTATTACCCATGTTTTGGGTGTTAATTGCTTCATTTTCCTACGCATGTTTTGTCATGTAAGTCTTGGTTCTTTTGCATAGGATATATATCCAACATATTAATAATTATATTAATTATTTGAATATCATATTTAATAATTAAATAAATTTTTACATCCATTATTGAATTTTGGATATGGAAAATTAATCGCATCACGTCGTGGAGATGGTAGGTCGTACGTACACACGAGTGTTGGTATCATTCCATTAATAAGTAAAAGTATAAGGAAGTTTATGGTATATTAATTTTTAAATAATCAATATCATGTCATAATTATCATATATATCCATTATTTCCATCATTATACCCATCCAAGTAACATGGTTATGAAAAATAGATTACACTGCGATGTGGAGACAGTAAGTCGTACGCACGCATGCACGATGCTTTTTCTTTTCATAAGATGGATAAATAATGGAATATGGTTGTCCTATAATCATAATAACATATCATAATATATATTATACTTAATTTATTACTTTATCATGGAAATGAAACATTATGAGGATGTAGAAGAAGAAATTAATATGGATGAGTTGGTAAAAACGATTACATCTTCTTCGAAGGACTTCCTTTAGATCTCTTCCTAAGAGGTCTAAGGATGGTCTTTTTGGAAGAATATAACCTCTAAAACTTAAATAAGGATTTATAGGAGAGAAATTTTTAGGTTTTGGTCGAGATATATGTCTCAAATTGGCGTGATTAAGTGAGGGAGGGGGGGCATTTATAATTGAGGTGAGGGATACTTTTAGAAATCCTCAAAATAATAAAATATAATAAAGCTATTATAGAGTCAAAGACTTACAAATGACATATAAATGAATAGGGGAAGAAATTTTAAACCATTTATTACCCCCTAGGTTATTATTTAATATTTTATTTAAATAATTTAATAATATATTAATTTAATAAATATCATTATTGTCAAATTGATACTATTTATTTAATTTATCTTCAAATACATCAATAAAAAGTGGAAATTTGAATATAATAATTTAAAAAAATATATAATATATCTTATAGATCTATAAAATTCATTATACATATTAAATCATCCAAGATATATCAAAATTAATATTTCAAAAACCAATTATTTTATTTTTTTTGTTAATTAGTTAAATATTGTTTTAGAAATGAAGAAACATTTAAGGTAATTATATGATTTCTAAAATTTAAAAATAAAATTATTAAATGAACCTAATTTAATTAAGATAAATATATACATTTAGTTTCATTTAAATCTTGATTTTGACCCTATGTGAACACATAAAAGATACTAAATACCAAGAGAGTGATATTTTTTAACTATCTTTGATTTAAATAATATATAAGTAATTTTCATAGAAAAGTGTCCATTAAACAACTAAAATTAGATATTAAGGTGATAATGGTTGAATAGTATTCATAATATAATTATTAGACAAGTTTAGGTCACATTTCTACCCTTATCTTTTGGATTTAACCCCTTTTTTATCCTTTTAACTCTAATTGTGACAACATGTGTTTTTACTCATTAAGGGTTAATATAGTTACTATAAAATTCCAAATGAAAAATAAATGGATCATTGATGAAATTTTCAAAATTATCCAAATTATTTGGTTGAAATTTATATTTTTATTAACTTTATATTATTTAATAAAATATTATTTATTTTAAAATATCATTAATGTCTATTTTAACATTATTCATTATTTTAACTTTTAAAAAACTTTCAATAAACAATATAACTTTGAAACAAAAACTTTAATGCATACCTAATTTGTCAATTTCATCCATAAAATCTTGTAATGACATTAATTATATCAAATTATATTTATTTTAATATTTTTAATAATATTTATATGATATTTCCATTAATTAAACAATTACTGCATCATTAATGTGAAAGCTTTTAATTTAATTATTTATTACATAATAATAAAAAATAAATTATAATGATAAAGATAAAAATTTTATCTTTCAAATGACTATTTATATTCTATGATCTATTCTGAATAACCATATATAAAAAATATAACACTTATTAAAAACATGAGTATGACATATTTGACTTTCCTTAGAATAAAGTACTATAAAAAGTTTAAAGTCATCCAAGTGGATCCAAGAGGCCATAAAATCATCTCAAGTATTATGTTCGTTGACTCTCACTCATAAAATAAAATTATTACAAGTTTTAGGGTAATTTCATAAAACTTATAATATTATATTCACTCTTAATTACTCGATTTACCTTTAATCATGGTAATTAAAAAATAATAAAGTTACTATTAATATTGTGAAAAAATAAAAGGGACCTATTAAATAAATTTTTAACTTTTGATTCCAAATATGGAATTAATTTTTCAAGATTCAAAACAAATAATTAGATAAAATTAATTTAAAATTAATCCTGTTGATTGGGTGAGAAAATAGGTTATTAAAGTGAAAATGTTCAAAATATTGAAATGTTTTTATATCCAAATTCAATGTGAAATTGATTCAAATGAACTAACTTAGATCTAATAAAATAAAATTAATCTGATTATACTTTAAAATTAATCAAAAATATAATTTAAAACTATAAATTATTTAGATGAAAAATCTGTTTTCAATTAAAATTTAGTATTTTGTTACTATTCATCAAAACACAAAACTTATCATAAAAATAAAAAAAAATAAACCAAAAAAATATTGATATTATTATTCAAATAACATGTTTATTTTGTCAAATATAATTTATAAAATTTCAAAAATTTATTTTTAAAACAAGTGCGCCATTAAAAGGCAGCAAAACTACCTTTAGAAAAATACAACTTTTTATGCGTAAAAGTGGGATTATTTTTATATAATGTCAAGAAAACACATAATATGAATAGATATTTTTATAAATTTCATTATTTGGTTAATAATATTCATTATTTCTCATTTAACATCTAGGTTATAATGGTCGTGGTAAAAAAATAATATTTAATTATATATCATTGTTCATTTAAGCTTAGTGTTGTGTGAAACGTAAGCTATCGAAGAGATTAAATTTTAAAAAATAAATACCATAAAATATTTTGTTGTTACACTAAATCTATGTAACTAATTGATTATATTAAGATAATTCTTAGTAGTCACCTTAACTGCATCCACATTTGAAACTTTCATTCCTTGCAGTTCTCATTTTTCACCAACTATAGCATATATGCACAAGTTCAAAAACTTTAAAGTATATTACATCATAAACACATTACCTTGATTGAAATAAATAAATTATAAAGTTTTAGATATATTCAATTCCTTGGGAAAATATTGACCATTAAAGATTATTTAGAAACTGTTCTAGTCAATATCTTTATCTAGTCTCACTTCGATGATTAATTCCAACAATTTACAAGCCAATCCTTCTAGTAAATAAGTCAAAAAATAATATTAAATATTTCAAGAATCTAAAAAAACTAAAATATATGTTTGATATTTTCTAACCATTCCATGTCTTATTATAGTCTAACATAATCATTAAATGAGGGTGGATTTTATTCCTAAAACTTCATGAAATTATCCATATCTCTTGACCTATCCTAATTAGCTTCCCTACCAACCACCTAAACTACTTATATAATTATAATCACAAGGTGAGGATCCATATAATAATTTTCCACTCCTATATATCCTCATTTAGTTGGAATCATTTTAAGTGGATTTATTTATGTAATATCTAAAAAAATTATCTTTAAAGGAAATAATTAATAAATATATTCTAGGTAATATCTTGGTGCCTCTCTATCTTGATTGGTAATCAATCAAATAACAAAATAATCAATAAAATTTTTTAAAAACATTTTCAAAATAAACTTTTAAATTCATTAATCATAAATCTATTGGAAATCTATTTTTCAAAATAAATTCCATGTGATACAACTATATCATAGAAAATAGGATGCATAGAAACTGACTTGTATTAACCCATCTTGGTAAGACTCTTAGAAAAAATAAGAACATCATATATGGATTTTATTTACCTTTATTATACCTATAGTTCTTGGTAACTAAAATTTAACCATCAAGGTTAGTTAAATATTTTTATGGGTATATTTCAAGTTACAACTATCCTATTATCCAAGCTTACTTGACTTCTATAAATGTAACTCAAAACCTTTACTTTGATACTATTTTATAATGATTTGAATTAAGTTTTTGAATCCTAATTCTTGAACCATATCTCCACATAACCTCAAGAACACCAATTGACCACTAAAGGTTAATAACTGATACCTAGGGATGGAATAAACCTTTTGGTGAATTATTTCCCCAGAAAATGAAAAACCCAAAAATAAAGGTGAAGGCATGTGGATGAAAAAAAAATTCAATAAAAACCACTTAAAATATAAAAAATAAACGTGAAAATATAATTTTTTTATAAAACCAATATCAAAATAAATAAAAAATGTCAACAGATGTAAAATAAACTGACTCAATCCCTAAGTTGACAACTCTTCCTACCACAACTCTAATATGGATTGACATCTAAAATTCAATAAATAATAATGTATTTATTTTCCTTTCATCATGACTAATAATGTCTATATGTCCATCGAAGTGCACATGTAAAAGGTGAGTATAGACTAAATAGTATTTCCCCAATGACTCCAAAATAAACCCATGCATGAGTAATACAAACATATAATTCAAATGAAATGTTTTATAAAAAAATTATAAATTAATTTTTATCAAAACATTTGTAAGAAAATACCTTTGTTTTTTAATAGATATTATAGTAAAAGTAATTTTAAAATAAAAAATATATTTTATTTCAAACACAAATCAATAATAGTCAATTTTTACACCCTCATGTCATAAAATAAAAAAACATCATATTATAAAACATGATTTTTTAACAGATAATCTTAATAGTACTCTTATATAAAAAAATCTATGTTTTACATTGAGACCTTGAAAATACAAGGTTTGTCCAAACCATTAAGAAAAAATGATTTTTTCCATAGCATGACCATTGCAAAGAAACACAAGGTTTTTTATAACATAACCCTCATAAAGGAATAATAGGTTTCAAATAACATCACCCTATTAAATAAACTAATGGTTTTCTATAACATGCCCATCATTTAGAGACATCTTTTCTATATTACAACCCTAATGAAAAAACATGATGTTTCACATTAAAATTACATTAAATATAAAATAAAATGTTTTGAAAAGATAAATTATATCAATAACAACATCTATAATAATAAAAAAAAACCCATAGTGGAAATATATTCACATATTTAAAAATAAAAAAAAACTTTTTCCAAGATTAATTAAAAAACCATGATTTTAATAACAAAATTTAAGGAAAATACTTATAAAAATATTTATTTAAATTAAATCCAAAAAATTAACCTACTACCATAAATCATTTAAAAAATATATCATTAAAATTAATTTCAATACATTTTATTAAAACCCCTAAATTTGATAAATATTATGATGGATTAAAAAACTACACTTTTATAAAAATATTTTTTTTATAAAATAATGATTTAAAAATCCCATATAATATTTTACCAAAAATAATTTATAAATAATAATTATTTAAAAATCCATAAAAAATTACATTAAGACTAGCACAAGATCATAATAAATCAAAAACGCATACTAATTTTTGTTTCCAAAAAATTATATAAGTTCTAAATATGATGATCGTAATAGGATAAATCACTAATCCCTATGATCAAGGGTCCTTAATGAAACATAATTCATAAACTAAATGAACTGATAATCCTTTAAAAGAAGTTTAGAATAAGTCATCCACATTTTCCATGACCCTTTTTTGCAATTGGAATGACCCATGACATTTTGGAATGCCCCCTATAACTCATTGTATTAAAGCACACAACCTCTAATGAGTGGAATGACCCCCGTTCCACTTGAAATGAACCATATGTAATCCATTTTATTGATGAATATAAGGAGTGATGTTAAATAATGAAAATTAAATATGTGGCACGACCCCTATACCACATAGCATGACCCCTTTCCAAATTTCATAAAACCCCACACTACTAGAGTTTCAATCTTTTACAATAGGAAATCAATGATGGGAATCTATCACTAATTATCTATCACATAAAATGGTGTAAAAAATGTGTTTTTTGTAGTGTTTCATTGTAAGTAATTATTATTTTCAACTCATATGGTATCCATTTCAAATAATAGCTTTATTTTTTTAAACAATTGTAGTGGCCCATAAAAAATAATAACTATTTACAATGGATATGGTATCCATCACAAACAAGTGGGATAAAAATTTTAAAAACTCAATTGAAATAGATTACTATATCCATTGAAATTTCTTATATTAAAAAAACAAAATAATTAAAAAAAAATTAAAAATAAATAAATAAATATAATAAGAAATCATAACAATATTACACCATTTTACGCATAATATGTTTATCAAATAAAAATACATAATAGTTACAAAAAGAATTCATGATTTATAGGTATTTGGGGGAGGATGATCACCCAAAGGGTTAAGTTGAGGAAACTCCATACCAATACCATACGCAATCCATCACAAATACACCAACATCTACTCATATCTCTAACACTACTACTCATTCTTCTCCTCCCGCTCTCTCAACAACCATTGGATCATCTCATCATGAGTTCACAACCTCAATTCATACTGTGAAGTAGATGATGATGAAGACACTCTACAAGATCCCATAGCGATTACTGATGACATCATAGAAGTACCATAATAATTAGTAGGTGTTTATCATAAACCAATATCGATCACCCAGTTTTTATCGATGCCATGAAAAGTTGCCTGTATCCAAGTCCCCTCATCAAAACCTAGCTCACAAGTGGAATTTTCTTCACTCACATATTGAATATACCATGAATGAGAATTCTTATTCACATAAGTTTCCTTTAAATATAATTATAAATTAAAATAATAATTAAATTAATATTAGTAAAATTTTAAAAAAATTACCAACCATAATATGGAGCTTTTGGTCACCAACAAGTTGTTCTGTATGGGGATCAATGTATATATTCTTATAAAATTAAAACTCTATAATAGAGGGTTTAGTAGTGACTTATATAATATAATACAAATTCTACAGTTAATGTATATATACATTAATAAATAATATTACTTACTATAATTCATTGATGTATGTAAAATGTATGACTCCTGAGCCTATGGTGACCTCCTGTCTCACCCGATTCTGAAATCCAAATGATGAACTACTCCGAAAAGTATCTCATAGCCAATATAAGCACAATCCATCCTATAATTGATCTATGATATAGTCAGGTTTATGAGAGACACAAGACTAGTCATAAATAGTAACAAAAGATCTATCCCTGGATTACTTTCTAAGGTTGTACAAAAACTGACAAAAATATCTACGTATATAGATATCCCATGCCTCCTAGATAGAAGCTCTCAAAATTTCATAAATCAAATACCATAAATTCAATAAGATAATTTAAAACAAGATGTAACTAATTAAACAAATTTAAAATAAAATATATTATTTAATAACATACAATATAGTGGTCAAACATATGATAGCAAACAATAATGGAACCCTATTCCCATGACACCCATTGTATAAAAAATTATTTATTCGAATCACATCAACCTACCAAATAGCTAAATGAGAAAAACTGTTCAAATAAAAAAATATAATATTGTTACCAAAATTAATAGAAAAATTTAATATAAAATAAATACCTTAAATAATTTCACATACCTCTATAAACAAGGATCAAAATAAAGAGATAGACATCTTTATAGAATAGGGTCTGAAATAATCAATCTAGTAAGGTCGTGCCCCCTCCTAATTGGTGGTATTATAGAAGTATCTTATAGGTCAGATGAATCAAGCTCATCATCAAGAAGTCTAGAATCAATGAGAGAATTAAATAGATAATTAATATCATCCTTGACCATATGAACTTAATAATATTACCTGTAAAAAAATGTTAATACAAATATCAAATAAAAAAACTAATAAATAACATAATATAATAATCTTACCTGTAAGTAATTTGAAATATCTATATCAAATATAAAAAATTATAAATATCATAATATAATAATTACTTAAAAATAAATGTCAAAACATAATAATATTACCTCTAAAAAATTGTTAATATAGATATACAATATAAAAAACATATAAATATCATACATAATATAATATTATTAACTATAAAAAATTGTTAATACATATATAAAATAAAAATAAATACCATCATCACTGAGGGAATGAAATAGATCATTGGGAATATCTCTATCCATATGAAACAAACAAACTTACCTATTAATAATTTTTAATATCAATATCAGATATAAAAAACTAATAGGTACCTAAATATAATACTTCATTCATCATCTTTATCCTTGTCTTCATCGATGAAAATGTTTTCATCTTCCTGTTTAGCATTGCCAAATTCCATAAAAATTTGAGTTTCATCACCCCTTATTACTTCATCAACATTATCTATATCACCAACCCTTAACTGGGGGTATTCATCATCAATATTTATATATTTCTATGTAAGATATGTATTTGGGGTTGTTTCTTGAAAAATTTCAATATGTTGCACTTTCAAAGAACCATTTCCATTTTCAAGAAACTGATTATGATCAGATTTCATTTTTATTACAATATATCAGTCATTTAAATATCTCAAAATAACACATTAATTTGCATAATAAGCTTCATGTTCCAATATAAATTATTCATTTGAGGCAATAAGGTTGTTATATTTAATGTCAATGACTCCATGTCATGGATGAAATCATAACCCTTGATTAATATAAAACTAATAACATTTAAACATTATTACATAATTTGGTCCCAGATAAAAGAACTCAATTATTCCATCCAGCATACCATAAAATTCAAATTCACTTTATTTATGATGAGATCCTTTCAATATAACACCACTATTCAATGACTTATTTGATTCACCATTTATGTTTCTATGACATAAAAATCCATTAACCACATACCCATTATAAGATTTTATCAATTTTGATAGAGGGATTTTTAGCACACACAATTGATTATAAATATTTCTTTGATTTTTTGATTCCCACAAATAATAAAAATTATTAATAATATATGTCATTACAAAATTAACTTAATGTTCCATCACAAATAACTTAACTTACCAATATTTGAAACCAATATGAAAAATTATGTTTTTGACATTCTTCAAGAGAAGTATGGGTAATTTTTATAATTTTTTTTGATATGGTTATCATATAGTCTATAAAACAAATAATGTAATCAAATTTATCTATTAAATAATTAAAAATAATAATAATAAGTAGTACGTACTGCATAAATCATGTCATTTCTTCACAATTGTAAAAAATATATGTATGATCTTTGTGTAGTTATTCATCTAAAAGTCATCATTCATGATAACCACTAAAACCAAGTTCGGGATGATTAGAAACTAAAAACTATTTTTTTGTTACATCATCAATATTTTCCACATTGTGACTGATGCGATCATGTTTTGATGGATATTAAGATTAAAAATAATAATATAATAAATTTTAAATTTCCTCATAAAAGTACGCTTCTACAATTCAACCTTCAGTTGATTCTTTAATGCTTAATTTATTCTTTTAATTTTTCATATATCTCTAAAATGGGTACATCTATAAAATTTTTACTAGCCCTTTATATTTAGCTTCATATGGAAAATGAAATATTAAATGTTTCATTAATTCAAATAATCCTGATGGAAATATTTTCTCTAATATAAATAAAATTAAAAGAAAATATTATTGATTTATAATCAATGCATGATAATATAATGTTTCCACATAAATATCTCAAAATAAATATGATATTTAAATAAACACACCCCAAATTAAATAATTCAATTTCCCATTAAGAATAATAGAGAGTATTCTTTCTATTATGATGTGGCTGTAATAACTTTTTAACCCAATAATATGTCTATTTTTGATGAAATGATAAAATTAGAAACATAACCATCTAGTAACCTCAAATATATAATCCATTTATAGAATAATAAATGACTTTTATTAGAAAGTGTTTAAGTTGATTTTGGATTCATTAAATCATGTGATATTTAATCTTCAAACAATTCAAGTTCAAGATGCATGTAAATATGGGTAACATTTAAGGATACCTTTACATTATTTATGGTCTTATCGAGTGTTTACTACACAATATAAAATATGGCATCAAAAAAATTATTCTCAATGTGAATTACATATGACATGTAATAAACCAAAAAATCAGAACAATATGGAAGACCCCCAAAAAATACTCTAATTTATCCAATTACGATCTATCCTAAAACCATATATTTTTTGTTCATTTATAGTTGTTCCAAAAGTAATAAGAGGTAATGAAGAGATGATGGATTTTACCTGAATACATGAAAAAACTACTAGAGGATCGTCTATTTCACTTTTACCATTGGTAAAATTATTTCTATTCATTCGAAAAGGGTGATCCACATAAATAAATCTATAATGATAGTAAAAATAACCAGTCTTTCTTAAATTTACAGACATAAATTATTTGTTCTCATCAATGCAGTACAGATATGATTTTAGACCATGTGTACTCCATCCAAATAACATATCATATGCCAAAAATTCATTGATTTTCCTTATTAATGTAACCTTCAGTGTAAAATTCCTATATGTAACTATATAATATGTATTTACACCTTTATTCCAAAATGAAATTAACTTATTAATAAGTGGATTCAAATAAAAATTGATATTCTTCTTTAAATGCCCTGGAATTAATATCTCCAAATATATATATTGTTCCTTCATCATCATTCAAGTAGGTAAGTTTTATGGAGTTATGAAAACAATCCAACAATAATATTTACTTCCATAAGAAAAAAATGGTAAAAAACCATTAGTAGAAAGACTCAACCACATGTTATGAGGTTATGAAGAAAACGAAGGATGCATCTGATCAAAGTGTTTCCATGAATCACCATCACAGGGATGATTTAATCTTTTAATTATGTTAATATTGGATTTATTCCATGTCATCAATGCAATTATGTTGCAATACATAAATAGAATCTATAAATAGGGTGTAATTGGAAAATATCTTAACTGCTTAATAGGAAATATAGATTTTTTGTTCCACTTTATACCTTGATTCTCCCAATGTTAGATAATTGACTAATTATTCATAATCACTATAATATAAGATGCATTCACTTGAACACGTATGGATCTTATGACAACTGATACCCAAATTATGTACCAATATCTTACATTTATATAAACTTGAAGGTAATGTATTTCTATTAGGAAACAATTATTTAACCAAATAAAATATTTGATGTAAAAAGATATTTAAAATTATAAACTCTAATTAATAGCCATAAATTTTCTAATAGCTTCATGTTTTCTTATCTGGCATCCCTGATATAAGGCCTCCTCAGCAGATTTCAAAAAATTATAAAAGTAAGATGGTTTTGATTTGGGATTTATAAAATCATTTTAAGTTGTTGTTTCTTGAATAAAAACATGAGGTTTCCCTTGAAAATTCCATTAAAAATAAAATACAAGATTCAAAAAAGATAAATGATATTAATCACGACATCTCTAATAAGAAAAAAACCCATAGTGGAAATATATTATCAGATTCTAAAATAATAAAAAAAATATTTTTCCTAGATTAATTAAGAAATCCATTATTTTTATTACAAAATTTAAGGAAAATCGTTATAAAAATATTTACTTAAATGGAATCCAAAAATTAAACTATTTCTAAAAATCATTTAAAAAATCCATCATTAAAAATTATATCAATAAATTTTATTAAAAACCCTAAATTTAATAAATATTAAGATGGATATAAAAAACTACACTTTTATAAAATTAAATCTTTTTTATCAAAAAAATATTTAAAACTCACATATAATAGTTTACAACAAATAATTTATAAATAATAATTATTTAAAAATCCATCAAAAATTTACATTAAGACTAGCCCAAGATCATAATTAATTAGCGACACCTACCATGTCTTGTTTCCTCAAAGTTCTATAAGCTCAATATAATGATCATAATAGGATAAATCACCAATAACTATGATCAAGGTTCTTTAATGAAACATAATTCATAAACTAAATGAATCAATCATCCTTTAACATATGTTTAGCATAACTCATGCACATTTTCCATGACCCTAGTGTGCAATTGGATTGACCCACGAAATTTTGGAACGCCCACTATAACTCACTTTATTGAAGCACACGACCTCTAATGAGTGGAATGGACCCTGTTCTACTTGACATGAACACTATGTAATTCATTTTTTGAGAAATATAAAGAGAGATGTTAAATAAATAAAATAAAATATGTGGTATGACCCCTATACCAGATAGCATGACCCCTTGACAAATGTCATAAAACCCTACACTACCAGAGGTTCAATCTTTTTCAATGGGAAATCAATGATAGGAATCTATAACTAATGCTCTATCATAGAAAATGGTGTAAAAAATATGTTTTTTATAGTGGTTCATCATAAATAATTATTATTTGTGACTCATATGGTATCCATTTAATATAATAACATTAATTTTTTTTTAAACAATCACAGTGGCCCATAAAAATAATAGTTATTTACGATGGATATGGAATCCATCACAAACAAGTGGGATAAAATTTAAAAAAAAACAATTTAATGGATTAATATATCAATTGAAAATTATTATATTAAAAAAATACAAAAAAATGAAAATGAAAATTAAAAATATATAAATAAATGTAATAAAAAATCATAACATTATTAGACCATTTCACACGTAATATGTTTTTCAAATAAAAATACATAATATTTATAAAAACATTCATGATTAATTGGTATTTTGGGAAGGAGGATCACCAAAAGGGTCAAGTGGAGGAAACTCTATACCAACACCACACACAATTCATCACATATACTCCAACATCTACTCATATCTATAACACTGCTGCTCATTCTTCTCCTCTTGTTCTCTCTACAACCGTTGGATCATTGCATCATGAGTTCACAACCCCACTTCATAATGTGCAGCAGATGGTGATGAATACTCTCTACAACCTCCCATAGAGCCAACCGATGACATCACAGAAGTACCACAATAACTAGTAGGTGTTTATCATAAAAAAACATCGATCACATAGTTTTTATCTACACCATGAAAAGTCGCAAGTATCTAAGTCCCCTCTTCAAAACATAACTCATAAGTGGCATTTGCTTAACTATTGTACTGAATCTCACATGAATGAGAAGTCAAATCCTAATATGTTTCCTTCAACTATAATTATAAATTAAAATGAAATCAAAATTAATAATAGTAATTTTTTAAAAAAATTACCAACCATAATATGGAGTTGTCAGTCACCAACAAGTTATTATATATGGGGATAGGTGTATATATTATTGTAAAATTAAAACTCTGTAATATAGGGGTCAGTATTGACCTATATAATATAATAGAAATTCTGCATTTAAGTTATATATACATTAATAAATAATATTACTTACCATATGTCATCGATTTATACCAAATGTATGACTCCTGAGCCTATGGTGACCTCCTGTCTCACCTGATTCTGAAATATAGATGATGACCTCCTCCTAAAAGTATCTCCTATCAAATAGGATCACAATCCATCCTATAATTGATCTATGATATAGTCAGGTTGATGATAGACATAATAATAGTTGAAAATAATAACAAAATATCTTTCCACGGATTACTTACTGAGGTTGTAAAAAAAACGGACAAAAAATTACACATATATAGATCTCACATGCCTCCTAGATAAGAGATCTCAAGCTTTAATCAATCAAAGAACATAAATTCTACAAGATAATTTAAAACAACATGTTATTAATTAAAATTTTTAAAATAAAATATATTATTTAATAACATACAATCTAGTGGTCAAACATCTGATGGCGAACAACAATGGGAACCTGGTCCCATAACGCCCATTGCATAAAAAATTATTTCTTCGAATCGCACCAGCCTACCAAATAGCTAAATGAGAAAAAATATTCAAATAAAAACAAATAATTATAATATTATTACCAAAATTAATACAAAAACTTAATATAAAATTAATACCATAAATAACTTCACATTACTCTATAAACAAGGATCAAAATCAAAAGATAGATGACTTTATAGAACATGGTCTTGAATCATCAATCTAGTAATGTCATTCCCCCTCTTAATTGGTGGTGCTATAGAAGTATCCTTCATGTTATAAAAATCAGGCTCATCATCGAGAAGTCCAGAATCAATGAGAGAATTAAATAGATCATTAGGACCATCCCTGACCATATGAAACAAATAATATTACTTGTAAAAAATGTTAACACAAATATCAAATAAAAAAACTAATAAATACCATAATATAATAATCTTACTTGTAAATAATTGTAAATATGGATATTAAATATAGAAAAATAATGAATACTAGAATATAATAACTACATATAAATAAATATCCACAGATAATAATATTACCTCTATATAATTGTTAATATAGATATAAAATATAAAAAACTAATAAATATCATAGATAATATAATATTATTAACTATAATTAATCATTAATACAGATATAAAATTTATAAAAATAATAAATACCATCATCATTGAGTGAGTTAAATAGATCATTGGAAATATCTCAATCCATCTAAAACAAATAGACTTACCTATAAATAATTTTTAATATGAATATCAAATATAAAAAACTAATAATTACCTTAATATAATACTTCATTAATCATCTTCATCTTTGTCTTCATTGATGATAATGTCTTCATATTCCTCTTTAGCATTGTAAACTTCTATATGACTTTCAATTTCATCACCCCATATTACTTAATCAACATTATCCATATCATAAACCCTTAACTAGGGTTATTCATCATCTATATTTATTTTTTTCTAATTAAGAGATGTATTTGGAGTTGTTTCTTGAAAAAATTCAATATGTTGGACTTTAATAGTACCATTTTCACTTTCAAGAAACTGATTATCATGAGATTTCATTTTTATTACACTCCACCAATCATTTAAATCTATCAAAACAACAAATTAATTTTAATAATAAACTTGATGTGCCAATATAAATGATTTATTTGAGGAAATAAGATTTTTATATTTAATTTCAATGACTCCATGTCATGGATGAACTCACAAACCTCGATTAATATTAAACTAATAACATTTAAACATTATTACATAATTTTTTCCTAGATAAATTAACTCAATTATTCCATTCATCATATCATAAAATTGAAATTCACTTTATTTATAATGAAATCCTTTCAAAATAACACCATTATTCAATGAATTATTTGATCCACCATTTATGTGTTTATGAAATCAAAATCCATTAAACACATACCCAATATAATATTTTATCAATTTTTATGAAGGTATTTTGAGCACACATAATCGAATATCAATGATGCTTTCATGTTTTTTTTCCTAAAAACAATAAAAATTATTAATAATAGATGTAATTACAAAATTTATTTAATGTTCCATTACAAATAACTTAACTTACCAATATTTGAATCCAACATGAAGAATTATATTGTTGACATTCATCAAGAGTAGTAGGGGTAATTTTTATAAATTGATTTTTAATATGGTTATCATATAGTCTATAAAAAATAATGTAAATAAAATTGTCTATTAAATAATTAAAAATAATAATAATAATTAGTACCTACTTCAAAAATCATGTCATTTCTTTACAATTTAACAAAACATATGTATGATCTTTGTGCAGTTCTTTATCTGAAAGTTATCATTCATGATAACCACTAAAACTAAGCTCGAGATGATAAGAAAATGAAAACTAATTTTTTTTGTTACATCATCAACATTTGACTCATTACGACCTATGCGATTATGTTTTGAAGGATATTTTGATAAAAAATAATAAATAAGAAATTTTAAATTTCCTTATACAAGTATGATACTTCAATTGAACCTTCATTTGATGCTTTATTGTGTACTTTATTCTCTAATTTTTTTCATATATCTCTCAAATGGGTACATCCATAAAAATTGTATTAGGCTTACATATTTAGCTTTATATGGAAAATGAATTATTAAATGTTTCATTGAGTCAAAGAAGGATGATGGAAATATTTTCTCCAATTTAAATAAAATTAAAAGAAAATATTATTTATTTTTACTCAATTCATAATGATTTAATGTTTCCACACCTATATCTCAAAGTAAATATGATATTTCAATAAAAACGCCCCAAATTGAAGAATTCAATAGACCTTTAAGACCAAAAGGCGGTAGTCCTTCTATTAAAATTTGACTATCATAACTTTTTAACCCAGTAATATGTCCATTTCTAATTTAATGAGACAAATTAAAAACATAAACATCTAGTAACCTCAAATATAAAATCCATTTATAGAATAATAAATTACTTTTATTAGAAAGTGTTTAAGTTGATTTTGGATTCATTAAATATTTTGATATTTAATATTCAAACAATTCAAGTGTAGGATGTATGTAAATATGGTTAAGATTTAACAATGCCTTTACATTATCTATAGTATTATCAAGTGTTCACAACACAGTATAAAATATGTCATCAAAAAAATTATTCTCAATATAAATTAAAAATGACATGTGATGAACCAAAAAATTATACCATAATGGAAGACCCAAAAAAATACTCTACTTTATCATATTATGATCTATCCTAAAACCATATATTTTTTGTTCATTTATAGTTGGTCCAAAAGTAATATAAGGTAATGAAGAGATGATGAATTTTATGTGAATACATGACAGAACTGATAGAGTTTCATCTCTTTCAATTCTACCATTTGTAAAATTATTTCTATTCTTTCGAAAAGGGTGATCCATATAAAGAAATCTATGATGATAGTAAAAATAACTAGTCTTTGTTCCATTGACAAGCATAAATCATTTTTTATCATCAATGTAGTAAAAATATGATTTTAAACCACATCTACTCCATCCAAATAACATATCATATGCCGAAAAGTCACTTATTTTCCACATTAATGCAACCTTCAGTGCAAAATTATGATATGAAACTATATCATATATAGTTACAACTTTGTTCCATAATGAAATTAACTCATTAATAAGTGGATTCAAATAACATTTATATTCTTCATCAAATGTCCTGAAATTAATATCTCTAAATATATATATGGTTCCTTCATCATCATTAAAGTAGGTAAGTTGTATGGAGTTATGAAAAAGAGCCAAAAAGAATATTAAATTCCATAAGAAAAAATGGTCAAAACCATTTGAAGAAATAATCAAGAACATGTTATGAGGTTATAAAGAAAAAGAAGGATGAATCTGATAAATATTTTCCATGAATCACCATGACATGGATGATTTAAGCTTTTACTAATGTATATATTTGATTTATGCCATGTCATCAATACAGTTGTGTTGCAAGACATAAATATAAGCTATAAATTGGGTGTAATTAGAAAATATCTAAACTTATTCATAGGAAATATGGATTTATTATTCCACTTTATACCACAATTCTGCACATGTTGGATAATTGAATAATGATTCATAATCACCATAATATATGATACAGTCACTTGAACACATATGGATCTTATGATAACTAATACCAAAATTATGGACCAACATATTACTTTTATATAAACTTGCTAGTAATATATTTCTCTTAGGAAATAATGATTTAACCAAAGAAAATATTTGATCTAAAAAGATATTTGACATTAAAAACTCTAATTAATATCCATAAATTTTGTAATAGCTTCAAGTTTTCTTATCTAGCAACTTAGATATAATGCCTCCTCTATAGATTTCAAAAAATTATAAAAGTAATATGGTTTTGATTCAGGATTTAGAATATCATTATGAGTTGTTGTTTCTTAAATAAAAACATGAGTTTTCCCTTGAAAATTTCATTAAAAATAAAATACAACTTTTGAGAAAGAGAAATGATATCAATCATGATATCTTTAATGTGAAAAAAACCCATAGCGTAAATAAATTATCATATTTTAAAATAATAAAAAATTATTTTTCATATATTAATTAAAAAAACCATTATTTTTATAACAAAATTTAAGGAAAATCCTTATAAAAATATTTATTTAAATGAAATCCAAAAAATTAACCTACTGGCAGAAATCATTTACAAAATCTATCCTTAAAAATTATTTCAATACATTTTATTAAAAACCCTAAATTTGATAAAAATTTATATGGATATAAAAAACTAAACTTTTATAAAAATAAATCTTTTTTATCAAATAAATATTTAAAACTCACATATAATAGTTTACCGTAAATAATTTATAAATAATAATTTTTTAAAAATCCATTAGTAATTTACAATAATACTAGCCCAAGATCACAATAAATTAGGGACACCTACCATGTTTTTTCCTCAAAATTATATAATTTCTCAATATAATGATCATAATAGGATAAATCACCAATCCCTATGATCAAGGGTCCTTAATAAAACAAAATTCATAAACTAAATGAATTTATCAAACTTTAAAATAATTATCATAACTCATGCACATTTTCCATGACCCCTATGTGCAATTGGCATGACCCATGACATGTTAGAAAGACTATATAACTCACTATATTGAAACACACAACCTTTAATGAGTGGAATGACCCCCCGTTCCTCTTGAAATTATCCCTATGTAATTCATTTTATCGAGAAATATAAGGAGAGATGTTAAAGAAATAAAATAAAATATGTGGCATGACCCCTGTACCAAATATCATAACCCCTTTCAAAATGTCATAAAACCTCACTCTACTAGTTTTTCAATCTTTTAAAACTAGAAATCAATGATGAGAATCTATCACTAATTCTACATCATAGAAAATTGTGTAAAAAATATGTTTCTTATAGTGGTTTGTCTTAAATAATTATTATTTGTGACTCATATGGAATCCAGTGCAAATAAAAGATTTGTTTTTTAAAAAAAATCCTATTGGCCCATAAAAAATAATATTATTTATGATGGATATGGTATCCATCAGAAACAAGTGAGATAAATATTTTAAAAAAAAATTGAATGTATTACTATATCCATTGAAATTTATTATATTAAGAAAATAAAAAAATAAAAAAATAAAAAAAGGAAAATGATAAATAAATAAATAAATATAATAAAAAAGAATAACATTATTAAACCATTTCACATGTAATATGTTTATCAAATAAAAATACATAATAGTTATAAAAAATCATGATTAATTGGTATCTAGGGGAGGAGGATCACCCAAAGGGTCAAGTGGAGGAAACTCCATACCAACACCACACACAATCCATCACATATACTCCAACATCTACTCATCTCTCTAACAATGCTACTCATGCTTCTCTTCCCACTCTCTCTACAACCGTTGGATCATATCATCAGGATTTCACATCTCTTCATACTGTTCATCGGATGACAATGGAGACTCTACAAGGTCCCATAGAGCTGACCGATGACATCATAGAATTATTATAATAACTAGTAGGTGTTCATCATAAACCAATATCGATCACCCAGTTTTTATCGACACCATGAAAAGTCTTCTATATCCAAGTCCCCTCATCAAAACCTAACTCATAAGTGGAATTTTCTTCACTCTTGGATTGAATATTTCATGAATGAAAAGTTGTATCATCATATGTTTCCTTCAAATATAATTTAAAATTAAAATAATAATAAAATTAATATTATAAATTTTTTAAATAAATTACCAACCATAATATGGAGGTGTCGATCACCAACAAGCTGTTTTGTATAGGGATCAGTGTATATATTCTTGTAAAATTCAAAATATATAATAGAGGGGTTAGTAGTGACCAATATAATATAATATAAATTCTTCTTTTAATTTATATATACATTAATAAATAATATTACTTACCATATGTCATTGATTTACACCAAATGTATGATTCTCGAGCCTATAGTGACCTCCTGTCTCACCTGATTCTGAAATACAAATGATGGCATCCTCCAAAAAGTATCTCCTAGCCAATAGGAGCACAATCCATACTATACTTGATCTATGATATAGTCGGGTTGATGAGAGATGTAACATCCCCAAATGATAAAGGGTGAAATAACTAAATGATATGACTCATGTCAACAAGGTTCACCTTCCTTTTCGAGATCCTGCCTGATTAGAACTCCACAGTTAAGTGTGCTTGGCTTGGAGTAATGATCAAGATGGGTGACCATCTTTGAAGTTTCCCAGGATGTGTGTGGGTGAGGACAAAGCATACTTGAAAGGACATGTGTTGGCCTGTGGGGACAGTCAGTCATATGACCCGTTCAGTCACGTGGGTGGACCCTACGTGTCTGTGGGGGAAACTGGTGGTACCTGGTGGGCCAGGACCCGACGACTGTAACACCCCAAGCTTCTACGGTACGATTCTCTTTGAATAATGTGATAGCGTGTGTTGTACGCAACACTGAGTTCTAACACACCGTAACCAATCAAACTAGCCGTTATGAATAGTAATACCTAATTTTTGAAATTATATATATTTTATATTTCAAAATGGACTTCATTTTTGGATTCGGAATATCTAATTTAGCCTAAGATGAAATTTTGGTACTTTTCGGATAACTTTAATATTTTGATGAATAGTGAAAATTACAAAATTCTAATTAAAAACAACTTTTTTAATCAAAATAATTAATAGTGATAAATTATGAATTTGAGTGGTTTTAAAGTATATTTAGAATATATTTTTACCATTTAATATAATTTTGGTCATTGGACATAATTTTACAATTAAACCGAACATAAACAAGTGTCAATCTTTTGATAGTTATTATCTCTTAAAAACACGCTTTTTGACAGCGGGAATTAATTTTAAATTAATTTCTGCCACTTCTGTGTTTTGAATTTAGAAAAATGGATTCCATATTTGGAATCAGGATGTCCAAATTTTGAAAATAGGTAACTTTTATTTTTAGGCATTTTGAATAATTACTGCGGTAAATATTTTATTTACCATGGTTAAGGGTAAATCCGGTAAATAAGGGTTAAAAAATAATATTATAATAATACTAAATTACCCTAAAACATGTCCTAGCCTTATTGGTTGATACAGTTTTGACCATAGGCATCTTTGGGTCGATTTGAGGACCCATGGTTCCACTTGTAGGTGATAGGGACACTTTTTTTTAATTAAGTTAAAATGAATACAAAAACTGACACAAGTATATATCTTTTAGAAAAACAATTTTTACATAGTGTTATATATGTTGGATTTTAGATTATAAATATTAATTAGAAAGATAAAAAGATTTATTACATAATGATATTTTATTTATAATTTTTAGACATTAAATAATTTAATTTATTTATGACACAATGATGATGTAGTAATTACTATAATAGTGAAAAATTAAAATAATTGATATTATAAATACCCAAATAAATATAATATGAAACTTTTAATGAATTAAACTAATTTAATAGGATACTATGATATATTAGTATTTATTTAATTGACTTTTTTCGAAGTAATCAATCTGTTATGAGTTTCACAAAAATCAACTATTGAATAGTGTCAAAATTGACATAAAAGAGTTCTTAAAACAAATATTATATTATAAATTGATATTAAATTCCTAAAAATCTAAGGTTCGGCCAAGAGACTTATATAATGATAGTTTCATAATTAATGGACCACTTGGGGGTCGCTTTAATGTATATAGTAAGTTTATTAACCATATTATATAAAAATACAAAGAGACATTGTAAAAGTGAAACTAATTAATTTAGAGTTAATACTTAAAGATAAGGTTAATATAAGTACCCAAACCTGTATAAATTCTATTGGTTGAGTTGTTTTAGACCTATCCCCACCTTAAAATTTAAATAATAAACTTTGGAGCCATTGGAAACCGAATATGAATTTATTATAAATTAATATTTCTAGCTTTTCCAAAGGTGCCCCTCACCCCTCTTATAAAAGGGCACACCTCCTTCTCATTTCTTCACACCTTAAAAGCCTTTTGGTTCGGCCAAAATCTGCCCACATACTCTCCCAACTGCCCTCAATACAACCTAGGGTCCTTAGTTTGATCATAAATCCAACCTAATGAGCCCTTTTGATCAAATCAAAAGGAAGAAACCGAAGAAGAGGTAATGATTTCACCACCCTTTTCCAAGTTCATTTCTTCTTCCACTTCTTCTTCCTTTGTTGTTACCATTCTAAAATAATAACTCCAATATCATATATATACTATGATGTTATTATAAATATGGTACAACCATATTCAGTATTCTATCCACCCTTTGAATAACATGTCACCATACGTGCGTACGTACGGCTTACCGTCTCCACGTCGTGGTGTAATTGTTATTCAATATATTATTATTTGGATGGGTATAATAATGATGTGTAACTCATGTAAATAATAAATATAACATGTTAATGATTCTGTATATATGATATAACATCCATTTATATATTATTTTAATATCAAAATAATGATATTGTCGCTCGTGCGTACGTACGGACTACCGTCTCCACGAACGCGATGAGATTAATTCTCCATCGTATCCATTCAAGTATAATTATCATTTGATGATTTAAAAAATGATGTTTAAGGACTTGATATAATTATTGATATGAATAATATACAACCTATCCTTTACAAACATTTCTTACGTAACAAAACATATAAAAGAAAACAAGTAAGTTAATACCCAAAACAATGATAATACTAAGATATTATTATCAAGTCAATATTAAAAGATCATATATGATATCATATTAATGTATATGATTCTTTTATAATTTAATAAAAATTATTTCACCATTATACAGGAGGTTAACCTACCCCAACTAAGGAAAAGTACAAGGTAAGGGGTTTTCATCTCACTCCTTATTCCCGTGAGATTCATGCCATATTGCCACCATCACCTTTTGTGTGGTGTATGTACTGCCCATAATTATATTCTTTGTGTAATAAACTATAATTTATGTGTATTTAAATATTCATTTTATGATACCTCTTTCATGGGTTTTATGTTTCATAAGTTATCAAATTGGTAAGGGTTATTTCACAATCTCTTCATTATCCGAGGTTGTTTATACGTAATAATCTACTGGGATCTTGTTATCATCCACATCCATGTTTCTTCAAAATGTATTTCAAAACATTTTTTACAAGAATATGGGTTAAAGTCATTTATACCCTTGTTTGACTTTTTTAAGAGGAATATTTCCGTCGTTTTCAAAACAAGGTCCTTTTTAACCTTTTCGACAGAATTAAGGTAAGAATGTTTTTTTTAACTTATACGGAGGGTGCGGTTATTTTCTGCCGTTATAAAATATTCAAAGATTTACTTACAAGCTTATAAGAATATTTTCAAGAAAATGTTTTATTTTATATGGCTCTTAAATGATTTCAAAAATAGAAAGAGATATTTCTCTAAAAAGTGTTTTGATTTCATCTATGTCAACATCCTTTGATGGATTTTACGCTTATTTGAAGTTGATTTATTATGATACAAAACTTCTATATTGTATTGAATGTTTTGTCATATGTTTGACTGTGGATGTGCTATTTTTATACCATTTATAGTTTATGGTGAAATTATTGAAATTTCGTATGCTAGTTTTAATACGAATGTTTATGTTATGTTTAAACCTTTTCATATGGGAATTCATTGGACTTAATATGTGATGGGTGGAGACCGCTATAGCTCCTCGATGCATCGGTAGGTCTCATGAGACAAACTAGTGTCTTGGCACAAGGCCTTGGGAAAATCTTATTTGTAGTCTTGGCACGAGGCCTTGGCTATGTGGTTATGATAGTCTGGCATTATGCATTCCAACATTATGAAAGTGGTTATTGATATTACATGTGATTAATCGATTAATAGAATATCCATGTGAACAAGTAAATGGAATTATTTCATTTTACTTTTGCCATTCTATGTTGAATTTCAAGTTTAAAAGGCTTTTTTTAGTAATGCATTGCCTTAAATGTTTTTGCTTATTTTTAATGTTCCGCTATATTGTTATCCTTACTGGGCATTTGAGCTCACCCCTTTTCTATGTTTTATTTTTTCCAGGATGTGAAGAAGTAAGTTATGAATGACCTTCAGGGATATTATGAGGGGATAATAGTGTGGACTGTGGAGACATTATGTTATTGTAGTAGTTTTTCATTTTATGATGTAATGTAAAACTTATGAATATATCTAGTGTTTCCAAGGCTACTAAACCAATCGGTCTTTCGAGATTTGATCTTTCTTGTGATCATGCCAATGTTATGTAATAATGCACCGACTCTGGGTAACTAGGGTCGGGGCGTTACAGTTGGTATCAGAGGAAGTTTAGTACAAACCTTGGAAGCTATATTTAGATAAACTCTGATTAGAGCACGTAGACCTAAGATGAACTTTGAGGATTAGTATAGAAGAACTTCCTAGAATTTTGGTATTGTAGAGATTTTTTGAGTTTTCTGAGCAATACATCCCTGTCTGGATACGAGCAGGTAGAGGTGGCTCTGGCACAGATGTACCTATGGGTAAAACCCGAAAACACCACTTTGAGCTAGACTCGAACGGGAACTGGTGCACGACAACGGGCCTTGCTGCACTCTTGGTTACGACACTCCCGGGGGATATGCTTAGGATAACTCTCATTTTCTTTACCAATCATTATGAAGGGTTTATGAGTATATACTTCCTCAAAGAAAACATTTTTATGATTATGGATTATATCCATAAATAGTTCAATCTATGTTAAGTGTTTTATAAGTATGGGATTATGTATTTTGATTCATAAACTGATCTAGTTTATGCCATTGTTTAGAAATGGCACCTAGTGAAAGAAATGGAAACCGTATCAATGCACGCACTCCATGTAGGGATTTCCCTCCTGCTCAAGATAATTATAGTGGGGATGGTGATGGAACTGGTGCCAATCAGTTAATCACCATACTGGGACAACTTACTCAGGTTATGAATAATAACCTTACCCGTATGGAGCACCCTGATCCACAGCGTGGAGGATCAATGTTAGATTGATTCATGAGGCAACAACCACCAATGTTCAATGGGAGTAAAAATCCCTTAGTAGCTGAGCAATGGATAAATTCCCTAGAGAAAATATTTCAGGCTTTGGGGAGCAGTGAAAGGGAAAAAGTTATCATGGCAGTTTACCGCCTCACTGGAGATGCTGATCAATGGTGGTCTTTGATTCAAAACATGAAGGAAGATGATGAAGTATCAAATATGGAATGGAGGGAGTTCAAAGATCTGTTTTTAGAAAAATAATTTCCTCGCGACCATCGAGCAGATATGGAAAGGCAATTTCTGAGTCTGAGACAGAAGGAGGATGAGAATGTCGCAAAGTATGAGGCTAATTTTACAAGGTTAGCAAGGTATGCTGAAGATTATATACGTAACCCAAGAAGTAAGATTGATCATTTCTTTGATGGGTTAAAACCATTTCTTCGTCGATCATTAGTCTCACAATCCTTTTCGTCATACGAAGACATTGTCTCATGTGTTATCAAGACCGAAAAGGAATTCTCTAAGTCTTATGACTTTAAAGCAAAGAAATAGAAGAAGAGACCTGCTGATCAATCTGCGAATGGAAATAAGGGGAAGAAGGGAAAGGTTGAATACCCATCTTGTGGTAAATATGGGAAGAAACATCCTGGTACTTGCTTGAAGGGAATGGTAGTCTGTTACAAGTGTGGTGAAAAAGGCCACCAAGCTCGTGATTGCAAGGGGAAGAAGGAAGCTACCAACGTTCAGTGCTACAATTGCAGGGAGATGGGGCATTATGAAAATTCATGTCCTAAGCGTCAGGAGAACTTACCTCAGAAAAGGCCAAGGGATCAAGGCCAAGCTTATGCTATCACTACTGTTGAGGTAGAAGCTCCGAAAGACGTGGTGGAAGATAATTTAATGGTTTCCTCAAGTTTAGAAAATGCATTATTTGATTCTGGATCATCACATTGTTTCATATCTTCCCAGTTTGCTAAGAAAATTAGATATTTCCAATTTTATTTAATAAGGGAGTTTTCAGTTAAAACTCCTAAGGGAAGTATCATTGAAACAAAGTTTTGTGAATCAGTCCCCATTAGAGCACATAAATGTTCTTTATCTGCTGATCTCATCGTCATACCTATGATTGAGTTTGATATAATCCTCGGTATGGACTGGCTTTCGGACTATGGTGCGAAGATTTATTGTAAGAAGAAAGAGGTTACAATTCTTGATGATAATGATAAGGAACACCTTATCTTTACAGAAGAATCGTCACCACCTAATTCTTATTTAGATCCACCCCCAGTAGCTCAACTTAATTCAATTATTGGGGAGGAAGAGAATGAAATAACTGTCGGTGAGGAAAGGAATGTTCAAATAGAGGATGTACCTGTTGTGAAAGAATTTGTAGATGTATTTCCGGAAGATTTACCTAGACATCCTCCAGAACGAGAAGTTGAGTTTTCCATTGATTTAATTCCTGGATCAAGGCCTATATCGAAGACCCCTTATAGAATGGCCAATGTAGAATTAGTTGAACTAAATAAACAACTAGAGGAATTGAGTAATAAGGGATTTATTCTCCCTAGTGTTTCTCCATGGGGAGCCCCTGTTCTTTTTGTTAAAAAGAAAGATGGATCTATGAGGTTATGTATCGACTACAGGGAGATCAATGCTATAACGATAAAGAACAAGTATCCCCTACCACACATTGATTATTTATTTGACCAACTGCATGGAAATCAATACTTTTCAAATATTTACCTTTGATATGTATACCATCAGTTGTGTGTGAAGAAGGAAGACATTCCAAAGACATCATTTCGAACCAGGTACGGGCATTACGAGTTTACCGTAATGCCGTTTGGATTGACTAATGCACCCTCTGTATTCATGGATATGATGAATAGAGTTTTCAAGGAGTATCTCGATGAATTTGTGGTGGTATTTATTAATGATATCTTGGTATACTCCAAAACCTACAAAGATCATGAAAATCACTTGTGCATTATCTTGAAGACTCTGAGGAGGCATGAATTATATGGGAAGTTTAGCAAGTGTGAATTCTGGCTTCAGGAGATTTCTTTTCTTGGCCATATTGTCTCTAAAGATGGAATCTCTGTTGATCCTTCTAAGACCAAGGCAATCCAAGAATGGCCAGCACCTACGAGTATAACTGAGGTACGTAGTTTTATTGGTTTGGCAGGTTATTATCGATGTTTCGTCCAGAATTTTTCCCAATTGGCTAACCCATTAACGAAGCTCACACATAAAGGGGTTAAATTTGTTTAGACAAAAGAGTGTGAAGAATGTTTCGAAGAACTGAAGAGAAGATTCGTCAATGCTCCTATATTGACTCTACCATCAGGGAATGATGGGTTCGTTATTTATAGTGATGCATCAAAGAAAGGACTCGGTTGTGTCCTTATGCAGAATGATAGAGTTATTGCCTATGCATCACGACAGTTGAAAATTCATGAACAAAACTGTCCTACTCATGATCTCGAGTTAGTATCTGTGATCGTTGCTTTGAAGATATGGAGGCACTACCTCTATGGTGAAAAATGTGAGATTTATATTGATCACAAGAGTTTTAAGTATATTTTATCACAAAAAGAACTCAACATGAGGCAAAGGAGATGGCTTGAATTACTCAAGGATTATGATTTCACGATACACTACCACCCGGGGAAAGCAAACAAGGTGACAGATGCTTTGAGTAGAAAAGACCATGGAGTTTTGAACAATATGAGAATTGAAAGGGATCCAATTTTTATGGATCTAGTGAAGATGGACATGGGAATAACCAGGGAAGGTGAAACATCAATGCTTTTTCAAATGGTTGCCAAACCATCTTTACTAGAAAGGATTAAGAGTTCTCAGACCGATGATGAAGTATTTCAAAAGAAGATTAAAGCTGTGAATGATGGGAGATTGAGAGACTTTGTGTATGAAGATGGAATTTTGAGATTCGGGAAGAGACTTTGTGTTCCCGATTTACCTGATCTAAAAAGGGAATTGTTGGATGATGCTCATAGTTCCAATTTCTCTATACACCCTGGGAGCACCAAAATGTATAGAGATTTGAAGGAACATTTTTGGTGGGACAACATGAAGAGGGAGATTGCTGATTTTGTGTCAAGTTGTATGGTTTGTCAACAAGTGAAAGCTGGAAGGCAACAGCCTGGAGGAGTCATGCAACCTCTTCCCATACCGGAGTGGAAATGGGACAATATTACGATGGACTTTGTCATGGGGCTACCAAAGACTCCTAGAAGGAACGATGCAATATGGGTTATTGTTGATAATCTTACCAAGTCAGCACATTTTCTTATTATAAGAGAAGATCTACCCCTGGAACGTCTAGAAAGACTATATATTAATGAAGTTGTGAGACTTCATGGAGTACCCCTATCGATTGTTTCTGATCGTGATCCCCGTTTTACTTCAAGATTTTGGAAAAGTCTTCAGAAATCCCTGGATACTAAACTTCATTTGAGCACTTCTTACCACCCTCAGACAGACAGACAATCAGAATGGACTATTCAGACCTTAGAAGACATGTTGAGATCTTGCTCACTTGACTTTCAGGGTATGTGGGATCAATATTTACCACTGGTAGAATTTTCCTATAACAATAGCTTCCATTCGAGTATTCAGATGGCACCATATGAAGAGTTATACGGAAAGAGATGTCGAACACCAACCTGTTGGGATGACGTTGGTGAAAGAAAACTTGTAGGCCCAGAACTGGTGGAGGAAACAGTGGAAAAGGTGAAAGTAATCCAAAATCACATCAAAGCAGCTCAAAGTAGGCAGAAGAGCTATGCCGATAATCGAAGGAAGGATTTGGAATTTCAAGTCGGTGATCATGTTTTCTTGAAGGTATCACCATGGAAGGGAGTCATACGTTTTGGTAAGAAAGGTAAATTGAGTCCCAGGTACATCGGACCTTTCGAAATTCTAGAACGAATTGGGGCTGTAGCTTACCGATTGGCAATGCCGCCAAGTCTCTCCAAAGTTCACGATGTGTTCCACGTATCTCTGTTGAGGAAATACATGCCTGACCCAACGCATGTACTCACCTATGAGGAATTAGAACTGAAACCTGATCTTTCTTATTGTGAAGAGCCCGTCAGGATTCTTGATACGAGAGAACAAGTACTGAGAAACCGGACGACGCGTCTGGTAAAAGTTTTGTGGAGAAACCATAAGATGGAAGACAAACGTGGGAACCCGAGGAACTTATGATGAAGAACCACCCGGGTCTTTTCATGCGGTAGTATTCTAGAAATTTCAAGGAAGAAATTATTTGAAGGAGGGGAGAATGTAACACCCCAAGCTTCTACGGTACGCTTCTCTTTGAATAATGTGATAGCGTGTGTTGTACGCAACACCGAGTTCTAACACACCGTAACCAATTAAACTAGCCGTTATGAATAGTAATACCTACTTTTTGAAATTATATATATTATATATTTCAAAATGGACTTCATTTTTGGATTCGGAATATCTAATTTAGCCTAAGATGAAATTTTGGTACTTTTCGGATAACTTTAATATTTTGATGAATAGTGAAAATTACTAAATTCTAATTAAAAACAACTTTTTTAATCAAAATAATTAATAGTGATAAATTATGAATTTGAGTGGTTTTAAAGTATATTTAGAATATATTTTTACCATTTAATATAATGTTGGTCATTGGAAATAATTTTACAATTAAAACGAACATAAACAAGTGTCAATCTTTTGATAGTTATTATCTCTTAAAAACACGCTTTTTGACAACGAGAATTAATTTTAAATTAATTTCTGCCACTTCTGGGTTTTGAATTTAGAAAAATGGATTCCATATTTGGAATCAGTATTTCCAAATTGTGTAAATAGGTAACTTTTATTTTTAGACATTTTGAATAATTACTGCGGTAAATATTTTATTTACCATGGTTAAGGGTAAATCCGGTAAATAAGGGTTAAAAAATAATATTATAATAATACTAAATTAACCTAAAACGTTTCCTAGCCTTATTGGTTGATAAAGGTTAGACCATAGGAATCTTTGGGTCGATTTTGGGACCCCATGGTTCCACTTGTAGGTGATAGGGACACTTTTTTTTAATTAAGTTAAAATGAATACAAAAATGACACAAGTATATATATTTTAGAAAAACAATTTTTACATAGGGTTATATATGTTGGATTTTAGATTATAAATATAAATTAGAAAGATAAAAAGAGTTCCTACATAATGATATTTTATTTATAATTTTTAGACATTAAATAATTTAATTTATTGATGACACAATGATGATGTAGTAATTACTATAATAGTGAAAAATTAAAATAATTGATATTATAAATACCCAAATAAATATAATATGAAACTTTTAATGAATTAAAATAATTTTATAGGATAATATGATATATTATTATTTATTTAATAGACTTTTTTCTAAGTAATCAATCTGTTATGAGTTTCACAAAAATCAACTATTGAATAGTGTCAAAATTGACATAAAAGAGTTCTTAAAACAAATATTATATTATAAATTGATATTAAATTCCTAAAAATATAAGGTTCGGCAAAGAGACTTATATCATGATATTTTAATCATTAATGGACCACTTGGGGGTCTCTTGTATGTATATAGTAAGTTTATTAACCATATTATATAAAAATACAAAGAGACATTGTAAAAGTGAAACTAATTAATTTAGAGTTAATACTTAAAGATAAGGTTAATATAAGTACCCAAACCTGTCTAAATTCTATTGGTTGAGTTGTTTTCGACCTATCCCCACCTTAAAATTTATTTAATAAACTTTGGAGCCATTGGAAACCGAATATGAATTTATTATAAATTAATATTTCTAGTTTTTCCAAAGGTGCCCCTCACCCCTCTTATAAAAGGGCACACCTCCTTCTCATTTCTTCACACCTTAAAAGCCTTTTGGTTCGGCCAGACTCTGCCCAAATACTCTCCCAACTCCCCTCACTACAACCTAGGGGCCTTAGTTTGACCATAAAGCCAACCTAAGGAGCCCTTTTGATCAAATCAAAAGGAAGAAACCGAAGAAGAGGTAATGATTTCACCACCCTTTTCCAAGTTCATTTCTTCTTCCACTTATTCCTTTGTTGTTACCATTCTAAAATAATAAATCCAGTATCATATATATATTGTGATGTTATTATAAATATGGTACAACCATATTCATTATTCTATCCACCCTTTTAATAACATGTCACCATACGTGCGTGCGTACGGCTTACCGTCTCCACGTCATGGTGTAATTGTTATTCAATATATTATTATTTGGATGGGTATAATAATGATGTGTAACTCATGTAAATAATAAATATAACATGTTAATGATTCTGTATATATGATATAACATCCATTTATATATTATTTTAATATCAAAAGAATGATATTGTCGCTCGTGCGTACGTACGGACTACCGTCTCCACGAACGCGATGAGATTAATTCTCCATCGTATCCATTCAAGTATAATTATCATTTTATGATTTAAAAAATGATGTTTAAGGACTTTATATCATTCTGGATATGAATAATATACAACCTATCCTTTACAAACATGTCTTACGTAACAAAACATATAAAAGAAAGCAAGTAAGTTAATACCCGAAACAACGATAATACTAAGATATTATTATCAAATCAATATTAAAACACTACGGGAAATATAGATATTTGCGACGGGCCATTTGCGACGGGATCCCGTCGCAAATAGCCTTTTGCGACGGGGCCCCGTCGCAAATCACCCGTTGCAGAAAACGCCGTCGCAACTAATTTTTTTTTGCGACGGGCCCGTCGCAAAAACACTTATTTGCGACGGGAAATTGGCCCGTCGCAAATAGGTTTCTGGTTTTTTTTAAAAAATCTTTTGCGACGGGCCCGTCACAAAAAGTATTTGCGACGGGCCATATTCCCGTCGCAAATGGTTTCTTCGAAGCGGGTATTTGCGACGGGCCCGTCGCAAATAATAATAAAAAAATTTAAAAAAAATTAAAAATTTATTTATTATTATATAAATGAATAAACCTATTTATATTGATATAAATGTAATATTTATTTTTTAAATATGTTTTAGAAAGGAAGAATGAAAATCAAATATGAATGTATAAGATGTTCAGTAAAAGAGGCTTATAAAATAAATTAAAAAATATTTTTAATTAGTAATTATGTAAGTTTTATCAATTAATAGTCATTTAATAACTCTTTGAATATAAAAAAATAAAAAAATTAATGAAAGATGGAAAATAAGTTAAAAATGAAACCCAAACTTAAAACGGCCATAACTTTTGATCCGGGACTCCGTTTGAGCTCCACAGCATATCAAATCGAAGCCTGCGACGAGCTCTACAACGCTATGGACAATGTAACCCGTCCAAGGTTGTTTCAAGGCCAAAAAGGCCCAGAAGGCCTCCAAAACTGAGTTTTTAGTCGGGGTACCCCAGTTTTTCACCATTTAAATAGCTATAACTTCTGCTCCTGATTTCCGATAAACCTCTACCATATATCATATCAAAGATCATTTCATGTTCTTCGATTTGACTAATTGTGGAGCTGAAACGGACTTCTGTATTAGAAGTTATGGTCGTTTAAACATTCAAATGGCTATAACATCCGATCCGGATGTCCGTTTGGCCTGTACCACATATCATATCGAAGATCGTTTCATATTCTTCGATTTGACTGGTTGTGGAGTTGTAAAGGACTTACGGATTAGAAGTTATAGTCGTTTTAACATTCTCGGTGGATTTTCACCCCCTCATTCCTATGTATTAATTCATAACTATACATATATATATGTGTGTGTATGTGTGTGTGTATCTATTGTATATATGTATTTATTTATTTATTTATTTATACATATACATAAAAACCCATATTTTATAAATTTATTTAAAACTAAGCTTATAAATATATATTAATTAATATACAAATAAATATACGAATAAATACTTATAACTACATATATATATATAGAATAAATATATATTAATATATGAATAAATATATATATATATATATATTTATATAACCAAATATATTTATATTAATATAAATCTATATTAATATACGAATAAATATAACTATATATATATAGATAGATCATTAAATGCATAAAAAAATGAAATGGCTTAGTTGTAAAGGTTAATGCGCGGGAGAGGTTTATTCCTATTTATTATTAATTATTTCTAATTATTATTAATTACTACTAATTACCATTAACTATGAACAATTAATACTAATAATTTAAATTTATTAAATAAAAAAACAATATAAACACAATTAAATTACAACTAATTAAAAATAAATAAAAATAATAAAAAATTTAAATTAAATATTAAATTAAAAAGAAAATAAATACCTTTAAAATTGATCTGAGGTTGATCTCCAATAACTGTTGAAGACATCAATATCAAATCTGGAAATAAAAATTAAACTTAAGTAACTGTGAACTCTAAAAATAGAGTTTTGAGAGAAGTTGAGAATGAATGGAAAAAAATGGGAGGGGGTATTTATAGGTTAGATTATTTGCGACGGGAGTATTTGCGACGGGACCCGTCGCAAATACTTGAACCCGCATTTATCATGGTCAACGGTTAAATAGTTATTTGCGACGGGTCCCGTCGCAAATATTAACCTGCCGACATACTATTTGCGACGGGGGGTATATTCCCGTCGCAAATAGTTTTTACCGCCGCCGAGTATTTGCGACGGGAATATACCCCCCGTCACAAATAGTTTTTACCACCGCCGGTTATTTGCGACGGGTGGTAACCACCCGTCGCAAATAACTTTCCCGCGGTTTGGCGCGCTTTGCGTGCCAAGCCTTTTGCGACGGGTGAGATTTCCCCGTCGCAAATGAGTGGTTATTTGCGACGGGAAAATACCCCCGTCGCAAATAAGTTTGTTTGCGACGAGATTTATTCCCGTCACAAATAACCCGTCGGAAAAACCCCTTTTTCCCGTAGTGAAAGATCATATATGATATCATATTAATGTATATGATTCTTGTATAATTTAATCACAATTATTTCACCATTATACAGGAGGTTAACCTATCCCATCCAAGGAAAAGTACAAGGTAAGGGGTTTTCATCTCACTCCTTATTCCCGTGAGATTCATGCCATATTCCCACCATCACCTTTTGTGTGGTGTATGTACTGCCCATAATTATATTCTTTGTGTAATACACTATAATTTATGTGTATTTACATATTCATTGTATGATACCTCTTTCATGGGTTGTATGTTTCATAAGTTACCAAATTGGTAAGGGTTATTTCACAATCTCTTCATTATCCGAGGTTGTTTATACGTAATAATCTACTGGGATCTCGTTATCATCCACATCCATGTTTCTTCAAAATGTATTTCAAAACATTTTTTACAAGAATATGGGTTAAAGTCATTTATACCCTTGTTTGAATTTTTATAAGAGGAATATTTCCGTCGTTTTCAAAACAAGGTCCTTTTTAACCTTTTCTACAGAATTAAGGTAAGAATGTTTTTTTTAACTTATACGGCGGGTGCGGTTATTTTCCTCCGTTATAAAATATTCAAAGCTTTCCTTACAAGCTTATAAGAATATTTTCAAGAAAATGTTTTATTTTATATGGATCTTAAATGATTTCAAAAATAGAAAGAGATATTTCTCTAAAAAGTGTTTTGATTTCATCTATGTCAACATCCTTTGATGGATTTTACGCTTATTTGAAGTTGATTTATTATGATACAAAACTTCTATATTGTATTGAAGGTTTTGTCATATGTTTGACTGTGGATGTGCTATTTTTATACCATTCATAGTTTATGGTGAAATTATTGACATTTCGTATGCTAGTTTTAATACGAATGTTTATGTTATGTTTAAACCTTTTCATATGGGAATGCATTGGACTTAATATGTGACGGGTGGAGCCCGCTATAGCTCCTCGATGCATCGGTAGGTCTCATGAGACAAACTAGTGTCTTGGCACAAGGCCTTGGCAAAATCTTATTTGTAGTCTTGGCACGAGGCCTTGGCTATGTGGTTATAATAGTCTGGCATTATGCATTCCAACATTATGAAAGTGGTTATTGATATTGCATGTGATTATTCGATTAGTAGAATATCCATGTGAACAAGTAAATGGCATTATTTCATTTTACTTTTTCCATACTATGTTGAAGTTCAAGTTTAAAAGGCTTTTGTTTTAGTAATCCATTGCATTAAATTTTTATGCTTATTTTGAATGTTCCGCTATATTGTTATCCTTACTGGGCATTTGAGCTCACCCCTTTTCTATGTTTTATTTTTCCCAGGATGTGAAGAAGTAAGTTATGAATGACCTACATGGATATTATGAGGGGATAATAGTGTGGACTGTGGAGACATTATGTTGTTGTAGTAGTTTTTCATTTTATGATGTAATGTAAAACTTATGAATATATCTAGTGCTTCCAAGGCTACTAAACCAATCGGTCTTTCGAGATTTGATCTTTCTTGTGATCATGCCAATGTTATGTAATAATGCACCAACTCTGGGTAACTAGGGTCGGGGTGTTACAATGACCATGTTAAGGCGGGGTGGTTGTGCGGTCACCGGAGCCTTGTTGTCACAAGAGACATAAGACTAGTAAGAAAATAGTAACAAAAAAATCTTTCCATGGATTACTTTATGAGGTTATAAAAAAACAAGCAAAAATTTTATGTATATAGATCTCCCATGCCTCCTAAATAGGAGCTCTCATACTTTCATCAATCAAAGACCATAAATTTTACAAGAAAATTTAAAACATATTACTAATTAAACAAAATTAAATTAAAATATATTATTTAATTACATACAATCTAGTGGTCAAACATCTAATGGAGAACAACAATGGGAACCCGGTCCGATGACACCCATTGCATAAAAAATAATTTCTTTGAATCGCACCAGCCTACTAAATATCTAAATAGTAAAAAATATTCAAATAAATCAAAATAATTATAATATTATTACCAAAATTAATAAAAAAACATAATATAAAGTAAATATCTTAAATAATTGTAATACCTCTATAAATAGGGATCAAAATCAAGAGATAGACATCTTTATAGAATAGGGTCCAGAATCATCAATCTAGTAAGGTCGTACCCCCTCATAATTGGTGGTGTTATCGATGTATCCAGCAGTTCAGATGAATGGGGCTCCTCTTCGAGAAGTCTAGAATCAATGAGATAATTAAATAGCTCATTTGGAGCATCCCTGACCATATGAAAAAAATAATATTACCTGTAAAAAAATGTTAATTCAAATATCAAATAAAAAACTAATAAATACCATAATATAATAATCTTACCTATAAATAATTATAAATATGGATATCAAGTATAAAAAATAATAAATACCAGAATATAATAATTACCTAAAAAAATATCATCACATAATAATATTACCTCAAAATAATTGTTAATATAGATATAAAATATAAAAAAATGATAAATATCATAAATAATACAATATTATTAACTATCAGTAATAATTATTAATGATATAAAATATAAAAAAATAGTAAATACCATGATCATTATGGTAATGAAATAGATCATTGGGAATATCTCCATCCATCTAAAACAAACAAACTTACCTATAAATAATTTTTAATATTGATATCAAATATAAGAAAAATATTAAGTACCTATATATAATACTTCATTAATCATCTTTATCCTTTTCTTAATCGATGAAAATTTCTTCATATTCCTCTTTAGAATATTCCATTTACATATGACTTTCACTTGCATCACCCCATATTACTTCATCAACATTATCTATATAATAAAACCTTTACTAGGGGTGTTTATCTTCTATATTTATATCTTTCTAAGTAAGATATGTATTTTGGGTTTTTTTCTTGAAAAAATTCAATATGTTTCCCTTTCACAAAACCATTTTTATTTTTAAGAAACTGATTATGATGATATTTCATTTTTATGACACTCCACCGGTCATTTAAATATCTCAAAAGAACAAATTAATTTGAATAATAAACTTGATGTTCCAATATAAATGATTCATTTGAGGCAATAAGACTATTATATTTAATTTCAATTACTCCATGTCATAGATGAACTTATAACCCTCAATTAATATCAAACTAATAACATTTAAACATTATTACCTAATTTGGTCCTAGATAAAAGAACTCAATTATTCCATCCAGCATACCATAAAATTAAAATTCACTTTATTTACAATGAGATCATTTCAATATAACACTGCTATTCAATGAAATATTTTATTCACCATTGATGTGTCAATGAAATAAAAATCCATTAACCACATACCCATTATAAGATTTTATCAATTTTGATGGAGGGATTTTTTCACACATAATTGACTCTAAATATTACTTTCATATTGTGTTTTCTACAAATAATAAAAATTATTAATAATAGATGTCATTAGAAAATTTTATTTAATGTTCCATCACAAATAAATTAACTTACCAATATTTGAAACAAACATGAAAAATTATGTTTTCAACATTCTTCAAGAGCATCAGGGGTAATTTTTATAATTGTTTTTGATATGGTTATCATATATTCTATAAAAAAATAATGTAAATAAATTTCTCTATTAAATAATTAAAAATAATAATAATAAGTAGTACCTACTGTAAAAATCATGCCATTTCTTCACAATTACACAAAACATATGTATGATCTTTGTGTAGTTCTTCATCTGAAATTCATTGTTCATGATAACCACTAAAACCAAGCTCGGGATGATTAGAAACTGAAAACTAATTTTTTGTTAATCATTAACATTTTACTCATTATAACCAATGCGATTATTTTTTGAAGGATATTCAGATTAAAAATAATAATATAAGAAAATTTAAATTTCCTTATACATGTACACTTCTGCAATTTAACTTTCAGTTGATGCTTTATTGTGTACTTTATTCTGAAGTTTTTTTATATATCTCCCAAATGGGTATATCTCTCAAAATTGTACTAGCCCTCCACATTTCGCTTCATATAGAAAATGAAATATTAAATGTTCCATTGTGTCAAATAAGGTTGATTGAAATATTTTATCCAATTTAAATAAAATTTAAAGAAAATATTCTTTCTTTATACTCAATGCATAATGATTTAATGTTTCCACGCACATATGTCAAAAGAAATATGATATTTCAATCAGCATGACCCAAATTGAAGAATTAAATAGCCATTTAAGACCAACATGCAATAGTCTTTCTATTATGACATAACTGTTATAACTTTTTAATATGTCCATTTCTAATTCAACGAGACAAATTAGAAACATAAACATAAAGAAATCTTAAATATATAATCCATTTACAGAATAATAAATGACTTTTTTTAGAAATTTTTTCAGTTGATTTTGGATTCATTAAATTTTGTGGTATTGAATCTTCAAACAATTCAAGTTCAAGATGCATGTAAATCTAGATAAGATCTAACAATTCCTTTACATTATCTATGGTCTTATCGAGTTTTCAAAACATGGTATGAAATATGTCATCGAAACAATTGTTCTCAATATGAATTACATATGACATGTTATGAACCAAGAAATCATACCAACATGGAAGACCTCAAAAAATAATCTACTTTATCCAATTATTATCTATCCTAAAACCATATATTTTTTATTCATTTATAGTTGGTCTAAAAGTAATAGGAGGTAATGAAGAGACAACGTATTTTACCTGAATACATGACAGAACTGCTAGAGGTTCATCTATTTCAATTCTACCTTTTTTTAAAATTATTTATATTCTTTCAAAAATGGTGAAACACATAAATAAATCTATGATGATAGTAAAAATAACTAGTCTTTATACCATTGACAAGCATAAATTATTTTTTCTCATCAATATAGTATAGACATGATTTTAGACCATGTGTACTCCATCCAGACAACATATCCTATGCTGAAAAGTCACTGATTGTTCACATTAATGCAACATTTAGTGTAAAATTGCGATATGCAACTATATCATATGTATTTACACCTTTGTTTCATAATGAAATTAACTCATTAATAAGTGGATTTAAATAAACATTGATATTCTTCTTCAAATGTCATGTAATTAATATCTCCAAATATTTATATGGTTCCTTCACCATTATTTAAGTAGGTAAGTCGTATGGAGTTATGAAAACAAGCCAAAAAGAATATTGACTTCCATAAGAAAAAAATGGTCAAAAACCATTAGTAGGAAGACTCAACCACATTTTATGAGGTTATGAAGAAAAATAAGGATGCATCTGATCAAATTGTTACCATGAATCACCATCACATGAATGATTTAATCTTTTACTAATGTATATATTTTATTTATACCATGTCATCAATGCAGTTGTGTTGAAAGACATAAATAGAAGGTATAAATATGGTGTAATTAGAAAATTTCTCAAATTCTTCATTGGAAATATGGATTTTTTGTTCCACTTTATACCTCGATTATCCACATGTTGGATAATTGACTAATGATTCACAATTACCATATTATAAGATGTAGTCACTTGAACATGTATGGATCTTATGATAACTGATATCCAAATTATAGGCCAACATATTACTTTCATAGAAACTTGCAACTAATGTATTTCTATTAGGAAATAATGATTTAACCAAATAAATTATTTGATCTAAAAAGATATTTGACATTATAAACTCTAATTAATAGCCATAAATTTTGTAATAGATTCACGTTTTATTATCTATCATCCCATATATAAGGCCTCCTTAGCAAATTTTAAAAAATTATAAAAGTAATTTGATTTTGATTCAGGATTTAGAATATCATTATGAGTTGTTGTTTCCTGAATAGACAGGTGAACAACCTCCTGTACTAAATTATGAAATGATGGATCTGGAACCAAAAAATTGTATTTTCTGCTAATTTTTTTGACTATATTGATATAAAAATATAATCTTTCAAAAAATGAAAACACAAAAGATGAAGTCCAATATTTTAAAATGTTTCAATTCTCCTAATATCACATTTATTACAAAGAAATTTAATTATTTATTCAGAAAAAAATTCTAACTTTGATGACACAAATGATATAAATGCTTCAACATGCTCAATATAGACAAGACTTATGCCAGATCCATTGGGGTTTTTTGATGATTTATACAATCATGATCGCATAATAAAAATAGGTGTCTACTTCTCAAATCAATAATTATCTAAAAAATATAAATAAGAATAATTATGACTCACTATGACTAATTAAAAATTATTATTATATTTTAATTATGGATAATTATGACTAATTATCATGAATTCTTACTAATTTTTACTAATTGATATGAATATTAATTAAGTAATGATAATTATCTATTAATTATAACTAAATTTTTAATAAATAATAGCAATTTTTAATTATTTTTAGTATTTCATATATTTTTTATACAATTTATTTCAAAATATCATAATTTACTAATAATTAAAAAATATTAATAATATCTATTAATTATTTCTAACATTTACTAATTATTACTAATATTGACTAATTATTCAATAATTATTACAAATTATTTTATTATTATTAATAATTATTTTAATTATTACTACATTTTACTATTTTTTTGAATTTTTAATAGTTGTTAGTATTTTATATTTTTTACATAGTATTACAATATTTTTACTAATTACTAAAATTATTTTTTTATTTTAACTAATTGATAGAATTACTTATTAACTAATACTAATTATTTATTAATTATAACTGAAATTTGAATAAATATTACTAATTTTTACTTTTTTTAGTATTTCATATATTTTGTTTTATAATTTATTTTAAATTATCATAATTTCCCCATATTTAATAATTATTAATCATATTTAGTAATTAATAATAAAATTTACTTATTATTACTAATATTGAATAAATATTTATTAATTATTACAAATTATTTATTCATTATTAGTAATTATTTTACTTAATACAACATTTATACTAATTATTGTGAATTTTTAATAGTTATTAGTATTTTTAATATTTTTTACAAGGTATTAAAAAATTTTAACAAATTATTACTACTATTTTATAATTTTTACTAATTGATAAAATTATTAATTAATTAATACTAATTATTTATAAATTAAAATTGAATTTTTAATAAAAATTACTAATTTTTAATTATTATTAGTGTATCAAATATTTTATTTTACAATTTATTACAAATTACCATAATTTCCTAATATTTAAAAAATATTAATAATATTTAGTAATTAAAATAAGTATTTAATAATTATTACTAATATTGGATAATTATTTATTAATTATTACAGATTATTAAATGATTATTACTGATTATTTAAATTATTACTACATTTTTACTAATTATTGCGGTTTTTTATTAATTTTTAGTATTTTTATATTTTTTTACAAGAAAATACAATTTTTTTACTAATTATTAATAACTATGTTTTAAATAAATATTACTTATTTTTAATATTTATTATTGTTTTCTGTAGAACAATTTTTATAATGTTTTTATGAAAAAATGTTTTTCTTATAAAAACATTTTATTCAAATGCGTTCTTTAAATTGATTTTCTCATCATTTTTATAAAACACTCATTTGTTATTTATTTGATACGTTATATATATATATATAGCCAAACATTTACAAAAAAATATTCACATGTTTTAAATAAATTAAAACCAATCATAATATAACAGTCAAACATGGTTTTTGTAAGATATTTATCTTTTGTGAAGGTACGTCCATGTTAATTTTTTTTGTTAAACTACATTTTATGGTTAAAGAAGTTTTTCTAGAGTGCTTGAGGATTTTGGAAGTGTTCTGGTGGTGTGGGGAATGAAAAGAGGAGGAAATTTGCTAAACAGTGCATAGCGCATGGTTAGCGCATGACTAGTGCAAATCGTGCGCATGGCCCAAGAAACCGTGTGACATAGTAACCATTTCAGATAGAGAGCTAGCGCATATTTATCGCACAATTTTTCAAATCATGTGGGTATCTCCAAACAACAATGTGACTCAACTTCCCTTAGACAGTGTCTTGCGCACAGTTTGGTGAACTGCGTAGGTAAACCGTGTGGCCCATTGAAAGTTGAAAATTTATAGTTTTTCTATATTAGGATTTTTAGATCCACACCTGATTTTTCTTCCCATTCAACCCCACTACCCTAGGTGATGAACCAACATCCCCCTCTCCCTCGATGGACGATTATCCTTCAAATATTGGGCGTTTGGAGTGCTTTTGGATGTGAATAAAAGATCTGGATGAGTCTAACACTTCTCCTTGCTCTATTTTTCGGATTGGGACTTGTGGAGTCTCTTTGATTCATTCTATGTCCTAAAACCTTCACTTTTACAGTCGATTCTAGGTTGGGGATCTAGAGGGTTTTTGATTTTGAATCAACGGTATAGATTAAGCAAGCGTTCATCAACAATAATGAGTTAGGTGGTCTTAAAGCTTTTTCCAATAGTCTTTATGTGTTATGTATGTATGTGGTTATCCTATTTCACTACTATGTTTCATCTTGATGACTTGGGTTACAAAAAGGGATTTGGAACTTATATTGAGGTGTGAGAACCTTCACATACCCCATTGGGTTCATCGATGATGTGAGACTGAACCTAGGGATACCCATAGGGAAAGTTGAACCCTTGTAATTGGTGGAAAAAATTAGTAAACCTTAATATAGGGGTATTATGAGAGAGAATGGGTAGTGAAAACATAATTGATGTGTGGTTAAGGTTAATGGATTGATTAAAACAATTTATAATTTGTCTTTTTTAAATTATTGAAAGGTTTTGAAATGTGTTTGATAGTATGTTTAGGGCCTTTATCCAATTATAGATTTATTTAAGGAAGATGAAGTTTTTAAAGTAAGTAATGTTTTGAAAAGAGGTGTTGACCTCAAGGTGATTTAAAAATGTATTTTTCTAATGATATTTCAAATGATGTTTGATTTTATGGAAATGTATATCTTTTGCGAAAATGTTTTAATGGTTGTTTGTATGGTTGAAATGGAAACAAAAGCCTTTGGGAATGTTTTAGTCTCAGAGGGAAAGACTCGTGTTTTAAAATATACCTTAATGATGTTTTCAAATAGTTATTTAAAATTTGGTTTTATTCATTGTTTCATTTTTAATGGTTCCTTGGAATCATATTCATTGATTTGATTTATGTGTTAGTGAAATAGGAACCATGGAGAGTGTGTTGGTATGATAACACAATTAAGAAATTAACTAAATGATGATAGTTTTTAGTTGAAAACATGGCATAAGGGAGTGAAAGATGAATTGAGAATCATGTTAAATGGGTTAAGGCATGAACATGATGTATGTTTAGCCTGAAAGATGAATTGTGAAATTTATGTGTATTGTTTATGTGTGATTTATGTTGTGATGTGATATATGTGGTAAAAGTATGAATAAGCATGTTCACATGGATTGGTGGTCGGAAAAATGACTGAGGCTCCTCCCATGGGTTGGGTTGGATTGATTCTCTAACTTCACCCAAGAATGCATGGGTTAGGGATTTGGATTGTAGCTCTATGACCCTAACGATTACATTTGATGAAACAAACTAGACTGAGGCTATAAGGTAAGTGTTATGTAATCAAAGTTTGGGATGTCAGATTGATACTATATGCTTCTCAACTTAAGGTCATGGTGTGGGTTGGGATGTCAGACTGAGGATCTTTACTTCCCAAGAACATGGAAATGGCCTGATTACCAGACTAAGGCTCTAGGGTATGTTGGTAATTATGATTAGTAAATGATTTGTGAGTAGTTTTGTATGTGACCCCTTATGCATGGTAATTGACCTGATTAGGCCGTAGTGTAAGTGATGTAATGCCTAACCCATAGAACATGAGATGAATGTGAATCTAGTAATGATGATTATATAAGTGATTAAATGGAAATAATTAAAGAAATGGTTTAAATTAATATTGTAGCTAACAGGTATGTGATGAGTTGTGAATTGTTAAACCCATTATGGATAAAATTGTGTATAAACCCTTCTTCCTTGGTTTATACTCCCAATGTAACGGAGTTAGTTGTTTGGTTTGTTCTTTTAGAGAACTTAATGGGTAAAATGAATATTATATAATCACTTAAATTTTCTCCTTATTTTTTTATTTTTATTTGCACATGATACCTGCATACACATGTTTAAAGACTATATATTTCTTTAGATACCATTGGTGGTGTTTTACTGAGTTGTACACATAGCCTACTTGGGCCTCCATGACACTTGGGCACCCAAGAAAATGCTTCTTACTTTCAGGTACAGTTTCATGATAGGGATCTAGTGTTTAGTTGTACATGGGATGACAGGTTGGATCATGGAGGTCATGACCGGGATGGGACTCGGGTCTGGGTTTAGATTCTTTTGATAGTTTTAATCTTTTTTTATATTGTATGATTACATGGCATGTAGAATTTTCACTAGATTTTGTTATAGAATGTGTACATGTATATGTGTTGTATTATGTCATATACTATTCATTTATTATTTCTATTGGTTATTTTAACTGTTGATGTTACTTCTGTTGTGGCATCACTCTGATAAGAGGGTATAATATCTCTATGTTCCTCTTTTGACCCGCGCTACTAGTCGGCAGCCTCTGGCATGTGGGGAGGCATGGCTGAGGCCATGTGATGACTCGTCTGAGGGCACCAGTTATAGTGGCTTCTAGGTTGGGGATGTTATAGTTTTACATCACATCCACAATCCAATCATTATCATAATTCATCAAAAATTATATCATCATAAGTATTCTTTAAACATAATCACAATAAGGCATAACATTCTATGATCTCTTTAAAAAAATACCACAACATTCACATTTGTCATAATTATATATATAAATATAAAAATGTTACACATAATTATATATATATATATGTCTAAAAAACATTCAATGTTTATATATATATAATTTTAATAGGTTTCCTTGTTTATATATATACATATATAAATTGAAATATTTTTCAATCATATATTTCTATCATATATATATATATATATGAATAAGTATAGATATACATACACACACATGGATTTTGTGAGATGTTAGCAGGCATAGATTCTTGTAGGCATGAACATGCGAATCGAGGGTTAGCAGGGTGGCCATATATCTCAAAACAAACAAAAACAAACACCCGAATAAAAAAATATTTTAAATATATAGGTTAAATATTGGTAAAAATTCCTCCAATCAATTGAAATCAACCATTGTGGAGCCAGAACATGATTTATTTAATGGAAGACACCCAAATATAGAATAATAACTTGTAGCAACCTTAAATATCAAATAAACCATAAATATAGGGTAATTTTTTTGATATAGGGTTTGACCAAAACAAATTCTATAATATTGAAAAGGAAATCAAAATAAATTAAGGAGGATAGAAGAGGAGTCTATACCTAGTATATTCAAACCTAAATATATAAAAAATCATCTACAACATGTGATTTTGGGAGTGGGTCATTAAAGGGTTTTTCAAGTTGAGGGTTGTTCACGATGGAGAAATAAATCATGGGAGGATAGGAGAAGGAAGGGTTCCCATGAATTTAATTATAGTTTATTTGTGATGTGTTAACAACGAGGGAATTTTCTTTGCCATAAAAAAAACTAATTTTCAAAAACCTTTTTCGATTGATTTCATTATCTTTCTCTATTAATATTTATTAATGACTATTAGTGATGGGTAAAATAGTCCTTTGCTGCTATTCATTGCTAATAATGCTTCATACATAATGGCATGCATGCACGCTAAATATATTTTCAATGGGAAACATTTATTATCCCAAATAATAATAAACAAACACTTATTTATGACGGAAAGGGTTTTCCATCAAAAATAAGAATTAATATGGGACTATTTATGACAGTTCTATTTCTAATCACAAATATCCCATCGCAATTACCCATTTTTCCAGTTCTTCTACTTTAACACCTTAAAAATTAAATCATAAAAAATAAGAGTTTTTTGACTTTGAACATAATAAAACACTCTATAAATAAATTTATAAAATTTATTGAACAATTAATGTCGCATACCTTGACTATTCAACCTAAAATCCAACCTCTCTTTACTTTTTCCCAAAAAATCCACCTCAAAAAAATACTACATAGATCTCCAATGAGACGAGAGGAATATATAAGAGGTGTTTTAAAATAAAGAGGACCATTAACCTATTTAAAATTATGTCCTCATTCCTTTATTATTAATCCACCATGTGAAACTCCTTCATCAACAATGACAACCTTCTATTTCTCATTATAATTTCATTGTCCCCCTCTCTTATCCATCATAACTCTATTATCCTATATTAAAATTTCTAAGGTGGGCTTCCATTTCTCACATGGACTTTGATTCCTATAATTGAGCATAATAAATTCCATGTCAGCACGTATATCCCAAAAATACACCAATATATTCCCCACATTAAATTAATAAAACAATCTTTCATCAATAACATTTGAATAAAAATTATACCATGATTAAATAATAAATATTATAAAAATAATTTTACTTTTCTTAGGGTAAATACACATTAATAAATGAAATAATTTCATTCTATACATCCCTTTAATAAACTAAAAATATATATGTTATAAGTATCCAAAAAGAGACCATCAGGTGACATTTAGAGGAAGTGAAACAGTGGATGACTTCAGGTTGGAGGTCATATTATGATATTCTCTTTCTTGAGGTGTTATATTGGTGTTGTGTAATTCTAGGAAGAGTGAGAAAAAATTATCTATGATGACTTCTTTCTAGTCAATTTTATCATCATAAAAACTATTAAGTTATATGGTAGATAATCATAATATGTAGAATTATTATTCTATTTTAGTTATGGTTATATTATCTTGATATGATAGGTATTTTCCTAAGGATTGAGGTAGGATACTATGGTCACCTAGTTATGGATAGATTCATCTAGTTTTTAAATGGTGGTATGGGTCACTGAAATGATTTTCATTATTTGGGAAGAATAGTTAGAGGAGGCATGGTTTTGAGGCAATTATGAATAACTTTTACTTTTAATTATGTGATTTTTTACAGTAACTTTTATAACAATAATAATAACAAAAAAATTCATTACCTATTTTAAGTTTTTGGGGAATTAAGAACTAATTGAGTAAAATAGAATAAATATTTTGATCTTATGGTGATTTATAGTAAATAATGTAAAGGTTATCACCAATGTATTCATTAACAATGAAACAAAAACTACTAAAATGAAAGGATTAGTGTTTTAACTTATTCTAAGAGTTGGTATCATTGATATGCTCACCTAAACTATAATAAGATTTATAATTATATTTTTATAAGTGAATGGGATATAAAGTTTTTATTTACCTAAGGAAATTGTTGAATAATGGTCAATAAAAATCCATTTCATAGGGAGAGTAATGATAACTATTCCACCTATCAATATGTTGTAATTTGTTTACTGAGGTTCACATGTTGTTTAAATTTTTTTCTATGTGGTGTGGATAAGGGAAAAGGTAATGGATTCCCATGCGATAATTATTTAGAACACTTGATGTGAAGGATAAATTGACTTCCAACTATACACCAAGTTGTGGTAGACTAAGAAGATTCCTAGTGTTTGAGATTAATGTCAGTGATATTTAATCCTATTAATTAGGTATGGTGGACTCAAATAGAAGACATAAAATTTAAGGCATAATGTATTCAAACATTTTTTTTGATGATCCTTAAGGTTTTTCCTTAATTTTTGGTATCATAATGTTCTAATATTAAGTTCAATAATAAATTTAGTCTAGATACAAAATAAAGGTGTTGGATGAGTTTCACACATCTCGGTTTTTAGCACCCTCAGGTGTTGTAAGGTTGCACCATGAGTTCTAGAGAAAATATATCCAATAGTAATGTATAATACTTCTATATTGTTATAAAAATTTATTATATGTTATCATGGGAAGTTCAATCTATGAGATTTTATTAGGTTTATGAGTTATCCCTTTATTTTTCTATGATGGAAGTGATATTTTATTATAAGGATTTATATAAAATATAATTCATGTTTTGTGAATGATCATGACATCACTTAATTAGTCATTGACCTATTGATTTAGTCTGATTGTTTCTAAATCATTTATGATTTGGGATTTATAAGATGTATCAAATGAGTGTATATGTATGAGATCAATTTTTGGAATGGATAGGTATTAATGTTTACTTATAATTGAGATGCACATTCCACCTCTTGGCGGTAGCTAAGCTGCTCAAGTTTTTGGGTGAAATAACTATATTCGAGTAAGAATTTCTACTCTTAGAAAAATATGAAAATGAAAAAACTGTTCAAAATCTCATGGATTCATAGTGTTATTGCATGTCTAATTTTATTGGTTTTTGTATTTACCTATAGATATAATTTTTTATTTTGGGGGTAATAAACCTTGATCAGTGATATAAAGTTTTCTAGATGTTTATTGGATAGTTTGTAATTGAGTAAAGTTGTTTAGATAACCTATCCCCATCTATTATTTTTGAATGTAGATGAATATTTAGATATTTTATGAGTATTATCTTCATAAGTTCATGTTTAAATTGTTACATATTGGGGGATGATGTGAGATAGACATGGAAATGAACATATGTCTCCTATGAATGGTTGATAATGTGTTGTACTGATATGGGAGAGGCTTATAGTAAGCAGAAAATTTTCCTTATATGATATCCTTGAAATCATTATTATTTTTACTAAGAAAAAATAGTTTTTAATGCTTAAGTGAATTTAGTTACTTCTCCATTGAGTGTGTTTTTATTTTTAGGATAAAAATCTTTAAATTCAAGGAGGTTATAATATCCTAGGTTATTTTTAAGAATGATTTACCATTTTATTGTAATTTGGATCCCATTTTTATTCCATTAGATTTATTTGAATTTACTAAATTATAATATTAGAAAATTTAATTTAGAACCATGAAATATTTGGTTTTAAAATAAAAAAATAATCATGATTAAGGATGCTTAGTGAAAAAATGAAAATATCTTGTAAACAAGGCCCCATATTAAAATTCTCTCAATACAATATTGATCAGAGCATGCTGTTTCATTAATTGGTGAATTTTATTGTTAAAGGAATATAAGCCTATAAAAATTCTATTCTGTCTATAAATATGTTTTCCTCTACATCTAAACTCATTTGAAAAATAATTAAAAGACATCCATGGGAGGGGGAGCATAAGGATATCAGAAAAAATGACGTCTACCAATTGAAATAGGATTTTTGACCCCCCCCCCCCCATTACTAATTATAAACATGCAATTTAATTTATGCATTGAAATTATTTTATAATAATAATAATAATAACAATAATAATAATAGTAGTAGTAATAAAAATAATCTTTAATAATAATAACACCAACAAAAATAGTAATAGTAAAATTAGTATTAGTAGTAGTAGTATTAATTCTATTTCATTGATTAAACTCATAGTGTTCTACCTTGCTCCCTTATATAAACATCACTCCCAAGGGACATGGACTTTACTAAATTACAATGCAACCACATTGTGACAACCTAAAGAGTACCACAATACCAACCCCATCACATTTCCTGATTAGTATTTGTTGAGAAAATATAAGGGGGTAGGGGATATGGTGTTTGATTCTTATACTTGTATCTTTATCAGGTTAATTGAAATAAGAAAAATTCCATCATTAGCCTTAGGTTAGAACAATAAAAAAATCATGTGGTGATAATAGTGTGCTACCATAGAAAAAATTTTACATAGCGCCACCCTTTATTAGGGCTAAAAAACTGATGATAAAGGGGGTGCCTTTATTATCCCTAAAAAAGAAATGATAAAAGAAACTTTTAACAGTACTAAAAAAAGTGATGTTAAAATTACCACTTTATCAGTTCTTTTTTTAGTACTTATAAAAGTACCCCCTTTATCAATGTTTTTTAGCATTGTTAAAGAGACCCCCTGTATCAGATCTTTTTTAGTAGCACTGATAAAGGGGGGTCTTTATCAGCGCTGATAAAGGGTATATTTCAAAAAAATCATTAAAAATAATATATTAATATATAAATATATTTATATTGATATAAATATATTATATATTTTTTAAATATGTTTTAGATAAGGATAAATATGCATTTATACATAATATATCAGATATTTTTTGAAAATGTATTATAAAATGATTAAAAAATATTTTAAATTAATAATTAGTTAATTATTATAGAGTAATAGTCATTTAATAACAATTTAAAGACAAAAAATAAATAAATCAACAAAAGATCTTAAATAAGTTGAAAATGTAACTTGAACTTCAAACGACTATAAATTTTGATCTAGGTGTCCATTTGAGCTCTACGACATATCAAATCAAAGACAACGATGAGATTTATGAACTAATGATAGAGGGAAACCCTATGTCACATTTTTCAAGGCCAAAAAAGTCCCATAAGGCCTCTAAAACTGGGTTTTTAGTTAGGTTACCCTAATTTTTAACATTCAATGGAATTTCAACCTCATTTAAGGGGGTCTTTTTGCCCTTTTTCAATGAGGACTAGATTTATTCTTGGGGATTACATTCATATTGATATTATTGTTTTAAAATTTAATCATTTTTCACAATTTACTATTATTTATAATCAAATATATAAATTTATATGCATATTTTTTATATATTCACTGAAACGCATGGACGATTGTTGCCTATCGACCGGTCAAAGTTCTGGTGCTCTGCTAATATGTATAGCAGCACTCGGGTCGAATCCTCGGCGATGATACTTTGAAATAGTAATTTGTTTTTAGTTGATTGTATTCTGATTGGGGGGTTTTTTTGAAGAGCTTAATTGAAATGACTAATAGATTATGATTGATTTAACAAATTGATAATTATTGAGGTGAGTTCATCATTAGGGAGTTAAGCTTGTGATATCCTTGAGCCTTGCTTTGTATTGCATTAAATTAACACCCATGTCATAAGTTGACGTTGATTGGAATTCCTAAGTGTTAAGACTTTAATCCAAGGATTAACTTAACTTAGGGTTCTAATATCAATCAAAACTTATTTATGGTAGTTTATTTATGGTTCCAATAATCCATGGACACCACTTGTTAAAAAAACATATCATTAATCCATGACATATTAAGTTTAACACACACAATATTAATGTAAAGAATACTCATTGAGAAAAAACTCTCAATCACTTAACATCCCCAAATTATAACTCACCTCAATGGTAGAATTACTCAGCCATTATAATTGTTTATAATCTGGGTTTAATGATTATGGTGATGATTTAAAAAGATTAGAAAAAGAAAGGGACAAGAAAATAGTAGTGTGCCGAACACACACACGAAAGATTTTGAGAATGAAAAATGGAATTTCGATTGAATGAGGAAGAAAAATAAGGGACTGTAATTTAAAATGATTCAAACTATTTTAATACCATTAATATTATACTACATAAGGTGGAGAAGAATAAGAGGTATTGAAGAAGAAACAAGCACTAAAATTTGATTGAAATGAAAACAAAGTTACACAATTACAATTGAAAGAAAACATAAACAAACATGAAAGAGAAGTGGAGGAGAGGAATCTCTTGTTGAAACAAGATCAAATCATATCCTCCCAGAACCTTTTCAAGGATCTAGTAATTCCAAACCTCATCCTTAAGTGCTGAAGTGCCAACCCTTTTGAAAGGAGAGGAGGGGATGTATTTATAGCCCAAGGTGGTGGACTGTTTACATTCCAGAAATACCCCTCCACTTGGCTCGCCGATATGGAAATCCAGACAGATGAATCTTGAGAAATATCCTTCTTCAAAGTGGTAGACAAAAATGTATTCTATATACTGTGAACATTTAGCGCCCATTGGACTTATTGATCCAAAGTTATGGTGGTTTTAGTAAACAATTCTTATCTGTCCATTTCAATACATACTTTTTCAAAGTCCATAATGTGAATGGTTTTTTTAATAGGAATATGCCCTCAAATAAAAATAATTTATTCAACAACGTTGGCCACCCAAATCTCCTCTTTCATACTGCAAAAGATCAGCTCTAATGGATGTCTACATCAGGAGAAAATGCAATATTAGTGTTTTGTTTTTAATTACCATCCAGAATGGTGGGCTGGACTTCAATGCATCAGTTGGGCCCTTTTTATTTGTGATTGGGTTCTGAAATTTTTATCATGGACTCCTTAAAGGTTTCTCAGAACTTGGGATGAGAATTAAGGTATTTTGACTTCTGGATTGAGCCAAGTAAGTCAACCTTCATATATGGTCCAGTTTCTTCACAGCTTCCTTGGGTCTTCTTGTGTGGTCCATATGACCCTCTAAATGGACGAATTTGCCAAAAGTGAATTCTATTTAAATTCTGTATATTGAATTAGGAATCCTACAAGACAAAAAACACACAATTTGGATCAGTAGGGTGAGAGTTATAAATAAAACACTACACTGACTCAATTGAAAAACTTCTAAAAATGCTCAAAAATTATACTTAATATTAAAACATTAATATTTCACACAAATTATGCACATTTCATATAAAATAAGCAAAGGGGGTATATAATAAGTCATTAAAATATTAATAACATCATTCACACATAAAAATATAATTTTATAAATAAATAATTTAAGATTTTTACATATAAAATATATTTATCAATATATAAAACTTATCTAAATAAAAAACAATATCCATTTTATTTAAAATAAAAATGTATGAATATTTATTTACATATAAAATTAATGTATATATAATGTTTATATATATATATATTTGTGTGAGTATTGAAAAACATATATATATATATATATTTACATATTCTAATATATGTATATAAATATTAATATATAATATATGAAAATAAATATAAATAATAAATAATTATATTTATATATGCACAAAAACAAACACACACACATATATAAATATGTATGTGTGTGTGTGTATGTATATATGTATGTATTTATAAACACATACACACACAAAACATATTTTATATATGTATATATATATATATATGGTTAAAAAATGTAAAATATATATATAAATGTATAGATATATCCTAAAATAAAGAAAAAAACAATATAGGTGAGTGACAAAGGCACATGATTATGAGGGGGAGGTCTCAGGTTCAAAACCCATCAAAGTCAAGGGTGTGCACGGGCAGGTGAGGCATACTCCTAGCACTATTAAAGGTGCGGTGGGCTTCCTAGCACTATTTAAGGGGGGGGAAGCAAGATAGTAGCTATTAAGGGGGGGGGAATGTTTTGATAAAAGGGGGGTTGGTTCACCCTCTAAATTTAAATATATTTTTAAAAAAAATAATTTTAGACTTTTATCAAATCTTTTTTAGAGCTAATAATAGGGGACTTTATCATTGATTTTTTTGTGCTGATAAAAGGGTCTTTATAATAACTTTTTTTGTACTGATAATAGGGACCATCCTTTTAATAGAGCTTGGATTATTAGTGTTTTTTATCACTATAAATGTCATTTTTTCATGATTTTAAAGACAATATCTATAGTGGTGGTGTCATGAGACCTGTGGTGTTAGTGATGATGTTTAAGAGATTTCATAATGATAGTTAGTGGAGAATAAAAGGTTCTAGAAACTAGGGTTTAAAAAATTTAGTTTTATAGGGGAAAATACCATAGTCATTCAATCAAATGATTGGATGACCAAAGAAGTAGATCCCTATAATCAAGTAGCCTAGGTTAACCTAACATTTCATTCTGAAGTTCTAGGTTTGAGTTGTAGAGAAGTAGTTTTAAATATATTTAGTGGAAGGGGAAGTTCTTGTCATATATATCAACTAGTAATTATGGTGGGGCCTGAAGGGATGGTATCTATAGGAAGGCTTGGGTGGGAATGACCGATCTTCCAATTGGTGACACTCATAGGGGTCGACTATCACAGGGGGTTCATTGTGTAAATATGTTCCTTTATGGTTAGGAATGTGAATTATTTGAGTTTTAGAATTGGATAACTAGGAGTGATCCATGTTGTTAGGTTGGATTGAGTGGGTAGGTCTTGTTGGATGCCTGGACTTGTTTTTTTGTTTCAATTTTGGGTGGCTCGGTGGGAGAATGGGTAGATGCTCGTGGTTTTGGGATGATTCATGGGTAGTGGGGGGTCATGTGGTTATTTATAGAAAGAGGAATATGCCTCAAATCAATAGGGGAGTGTTGAGGGTGATCCTATTTTCTAGAACTTAACTATGAGATGAGAATAACCATCAGTTTAGGTTCATTATCCTAGGTTTCATTATACTTTTCTTGTGTGAGCATGAGTATGGTTTTGAATTCGAGTTTCATGGGAATGTGAAACTATTGTGTTTGGATGAGCGTGAGTAGGCTGTTTTATGGGATCTTGTGAAACATTCATGTAGAATCACTTTTCCTTGAGAAGAATAGTGGTGGTTGGTGTATGTTTTCAAGAAATCCTTAGAGAATGAGTGAATTCACCTAGACATGTAAATATATACACCATGTTACATGTGTTATGTGTCCCACTACTATTGTGCCACATAGAATTCTCAATGGAATACACATGTCTTATTTCTATCCAAACATTTAATAAAATATAAAATTTTGTCCCATCCTCATTTTGGTTAAATAAATTGTATATTTTAATGATCTTTCCATAGATCACAATGATGATATTTTCAATTTCATTTGAGTTTTTTTAAAGGGATTTTTTTTTCATTTTAAAAATTTGAACATGTATTTGATGAAAATTTAGTCTATAAAAATTTTAAAAGTACCATTGCATTTTTTTCTTATATAAAATAAAACAATGACTTATGTTGGTTCATTTTAGGCTCCCAGACTAATTTTCTTTTTCAAGAGAATATTTTTGAGTGTATAAGTATGAAAATTTTCTGGTGAAATTATCTACAATGAGGATAGATGAGGAGATCCTGGTGAGACCTAACATATTATGTGAGACTATAATTACCCTTCAAAGTTGATGGTGTAACTTAACATACTATTTTGAAAGATATTTTTACATAATACACAATGAAAAACATTTAATTTTTTCATCAATCTATAAATATTTATAAAGTGTTATGAATTAAGAAATTATTATTACATGATTCTAAGTAGGAAACCATGATATGATGTGGTTGTAGACATTATAATACTCATATCTCTCTCATTATTTATTATATAAGGGTATTTTTCCTGTAGTGTGGGTCCATGATAGGTGGAGGTTATCAAACAATTTTCCATGTATCTATGAAAAAATAACTAACTTGTAAAGAAAAATATTTTTATTTTTTATTGATTAGCTTATTTGACTATAGAGGATTTACTAAGTGATTCCTACCTCCAAGAAATTCATGCTGATGAGAATTTTTCTATCAACCATTTTGATGATATATGATGATATTAATGGGATTAATTTTTCATGAGATGACCCTATTGACAACATTATATCCATGTTCCTAGCCTCCTTTATTACCCAAGTCATCAAGTTTGATGTTGACTAACCATATAGGAGTTAATCAAATATGATACCAATGATTCACTTTGAATGGTGATCTATAAAGTATATAAAATTTGGGTTGTGTGGTGTTATATGACCATGATATGATGTATATGATATGGTGGAACTACCCCCTCCAACTTCTATGGATAATACTATAAATAAACCCATATAGTTATATTAGATTTCATTATTACCATCATCATGCATGGTGGATGTGTTCTGATAATTATTAAGGGAGGGATATATCTAGATGGATAGGGGGTATTGACCACTACCCCACCCCAGCTAACAAGGGGATGGGTGGAGGCATGATATGGGAGATTGAGTTCAAGTTTCCCTTAGTAGGACATAGTGAATGGAGGCTCTTTTGTTGTGATATTGCTAAAATGTGGGTTATACATATTATATACTATTATCTAGAGAGTGAGTTTGTGGTGATATTGCGTGTACATTTATTTACTAATTTATGTACATTTGGGATGATCCAGTACTCATATGTGACATATTTCAATACCTGAAGATGATATACTCCCTATTTTATATTTTACCTAGTTTAACTTTGGGCAGTTTTTGTAGCATCCCTGGCCTGGAAGCCACTTTCAAATAGTGCTCTGGGTTGGAGGGCTACTGGGCCTTTGGAACGCCTCCCCATACGCCAAAGGCTACCGACTAGTAGTGAGGGTGTAAAAGAGTAACAATGGGTAGATTAAACCCTCAGGTAAAAGATGTAATGATGGTCCAAGTAATATATATAACATGCAATGGAGAAAGTAAGACTCAATAAGATTGAACTAAACCCGCCAATGCCAGAAGCACATTCAATATAAATAAACAATAAAAGAATAAATATAAAATAATTAAGGGATATAAATAAACATGCTAAACATACCACTTGTAGCAACAACTAAAACAAATAATTCATACATGTCAGGTCATATAGTACAATATCCAGAAGGGGTCTCCCATTGCTGACCTCAATATAGTATATACATATATAATCATGGTGAATTGAAAAGATAACAAAAAGGAAAATAAAAATAGAACTATAACTGAGGAAAGACCTCAAGGTCCCATGCCAACATCCATACCAAATAACTACTATGTTACAGATCCCAAAGTTGATCCCTTACCTGAATACAACAACATAGAGTCTACACGCATCCCAAAGGGCCCATGTAGGGTGTGAGAATGAGTCTCAGTAGGATACCCCCCATGTTTTCATACCCGCCATATGTTTTTAAGAAGGTGTAATATAATAAAATAATAAAGTAGCACATGAATAAAGTAAACAAAGACTTCCTGGTGCTCAACAGCCACCAGGAAGCCATCATCTGCCTCAACCAATGCCAGAAATCCCTGAAGAGGAGAGGATCCTTGACCCATGGCCCAAGGTATCCCCTGATATCAAAAAAGATTATTTGAACCCTCATGTTCCACCTCAAAGTCACCATTACCTCATTCCATCTAACACCTCTTGTCCCAATTAATACCACTAACGTGCCAAAGCCATGCCCAAGTAAAAAAAAAATGGTCCCTCAGACCACTACTTAAAAGCACTCATCAACTTGAAGCCCGACATCCAGAGGCACAATGATATCTGTCCTCAAATAAAAATCATCATCAGCTCATAGCACAAAATCACGAGGAACGATAATCTCCATCCGGCCAAAATAATACAGGCCCAAAGGCCTCAATACAGTGAGCCTTATCCCCCAAATGATATCCTCAATGCTATCATCTGAAGGCTCATATCCTTCCTTGTGGCATTCTACGACAAGCACCCCCAACACAATTTTCTAAGTTGCACTATTGGGGTCCTATAAAAACATTAGTAGTCAATACAACCTCATCACTGAGTCAACCTATGTGAACATGACTCCAATCGATGCTTTTACTATCATGGGTGAGCATAAATCACCAATTTAGTACCTAAACCACACCCAACCAGCACATCGTGCCCCTACAACCATGTTTCTCAAATCCAATGCTCATTCCATCCAATATCACACGAGCATATCTCATAACCTGATGACCATTCCACCTCAATCTGATATCCTCAATGCCTAACTAGTGATCACATCACCCAAGTAACCTAGGATAAGCCTAACCAGATGACCACGTCACCTCAATCATGATGGCCATTCCACCTCAATCCCTCGGGCCAAGCCCATCACAATCCCATGGATCTCATCTCATGAACTACAACATAAGCATTTCATATATATATATATATAAACTCACTAAAATAATCAATTCAATTTAATATGATTTAATTCAACTATTTAAATCAATATAACAATTCAATTTAATTGAATTGACTAACTCAACTTCAAACAATCAATTCGATTTTAGGTAACTGAAACAATTTAAAAAACAAATAAAATTGGATCAAGAACTCACCTCAGCGTAACTACCAAATATGATCAATGACCTCTAACCTGGCCTCACATGAGATAATATTATTTGGTAATTCCCAATAACATCTCATAGGGTCACACGGTCAATTCATCATTAAGAAATCAATATAAAAAAGGTTCTCGATCAATTGCCAAACACTGTGGTAAAATAAATATCCCCCAAATGAATGAAAAAACACAAAAAAGGCATGAAACACATACCTTGAACTCATAGACATAGGCACATCCAATATTATCCTCTAACTTAAAGCGGTTTGGATGAAATTGGAATTTTCATCAATCACCCTGAAAATAGTGTAAATGGCTCAAAAATATTTTACACTTCATGAGGCGAAATCAAAAAGAGAAGGAGGTGTGGGTAAGGATAAAATTATTGATATAGTTCTATTTCACCCTGATAGATCTAAAAACAGAGCACTAATGAAGATATGGGATCAAAGATTAAGTTCAAAAGGGTATAATAACAACTAATAGGGGGTTGAATTAGTTGTTCTCTTTTTATAAGTTTCAAAACTTTTAGAAAATTAACCCCTGTAACATGTTAAGATTTATTTCCTTATCAAATTTTAGAAAATAATTATGCATGAAAAATTAGGAAACCAAGTAAATAACACATGATTTATAAGGGTCGACCTTAGTGTGAGAACCAACATCCTTTCCATAGCCACTTCCATGGGTCTATGGAAATAAACTATTATGAAGAAGTGAATACAACTTGTTCTAACTCCCATTAGACACCTTCTATCTCCTGATAGGAATGATTATACTAAATCCCATCATTTTACTATGTTTTCTTATAAAATGATTGATCCAAACAAAAGAATAAATACTTTATTGAAACTTATTCAAAATTTCTCAGTCCGAATACTCAGTCTGATTTGGATGGATCTGATTTTATCAATCTGGTGAATCTAGATCTAATTCTTTAAATACAATGAGTTTGGATGTGATTATCTTAATATGATGAGTCTGGATCTAATTATCTCAATAATATGGACTCAATACAATTAACCCATTCTAAATCTAAAAAACACAAACTCTGATCAAATTATCAATACAATATTTATGAGTTTGATCGACTCAATATGATCTTCTCAATCCAATAAGCTCAATAAAATCTTCTCAATATTATCTTTCTCAATCCTATAAACAAACATTCTGGTGTAGGATCCTCCTTATGAGATCTTTGGAAGGGAATGACTTTCACTTGATTTCTTTAGCGCTCTTAATTTTTCACTTGCATGAAAGTTCACAAATGAATGAGTGATATGAGATATTATTTATAGGAAACTCATAAAAAAAGTGGGAAACTTGAAAACTTTCTCTAATTCCTCAAATTTCAATAACTCTAAAAATATATCACATTTAAAACTTCTAATTTGACTTCTTAAAATATCCATAGATTTCTATAATATTTATGCAAAATTGAATTTCAAGTTTTCCCTCCTCAACTCTTTATAAAACTTTTGGAATTATTTTATGAGTCTTATTCATAATCATCTCAACACAATTTCTATTTCTTTCTCAGCGAATCTAATTTTTGTTTCTTTCTCAGTGAATCAGAATTCTATTTCTTTCTCAGTGAATCTGATTTCTGTTTATTTCTTAGGGAATCTAAATTTTGTTTCTTTCTCAGTGAATCTAAATTTTGTTTCTTTCTATGTAAATATGAATTTTTTATCCTTCTCATTGAATTTGAATTTTTTATCCTTCTCTATGAATCCAAATTTTGTATCCTTATCAGTGAATTTTAATTCTATATCTTTCTCAGTGAATCCAAATTCTGTGTCCTTCTTAGTGAATATGAATTCTATATCCTTATCGATGAATTTGATTGATTTCTCATTATATTGAAATTCCCTTTACGATGGAATTCTCATTATGAATGATATCCCATTACAATGAAATATTTATACTACAAATTTGAAATTCTTCAAATATCTCCACCATTTATTCAAAAGATTTTATTAGGAAAGTTTTCATAATATTTTAAAAAATTATAATAATAAAAGCATCATCTGACTTGGTTTAGAAAGTATGAAAACTTTATACCTCCTGGCTTCACTTTCTTTAACAAACCTCTTCAGAAATAATATGAATTCTTCCCTTAGTAACTTCTTTATTTCTCTGATTATGATAAAGGTAAAATTCTAGAAAACAATAATTTCAGCCTCTGATTATTTTAGATCTGATGAGCTAAATACGATGAAGATGGATTCGATTCTTGGATAACAAAAAAAATTTATAAAAAATTTTAGTTTTCAATAAATATAAAAAAAATTAAAAAAAATTATCACAAAGGTTCGTCAATCTCCCCATTTGGATTTGTTTACAACCCTCGTTAACAACTTTTCCAACTCTTATAATTTTTTAACTACTCAAATTTTGTAAACAACTGAAGTTTTTTACTTTTATCAAAACATAGCCTTTCTCAAAGGAGAGTATCCTGACACCACACTAGTAGATAAAGTAATGTTTTGAAGGAATTCCATCCCTCAGTGGAAAGTAAATTTTGTGGACATGTAAAGATGAACTCCACCTTACTTTTATCTTTTCTTCTCTCAGATTTATTTTTCTCTAAATTTTCTATTGCTCTCAATTTTTTTCTCTCCCCCATTTTATGATAACCACAACTTTAGATTAATGTAAGAAAGATAAGTAAAAACTTCTTACAAATTAAAAATTTGTAACTTTCTCTCCCCCTTTGTAAACATAATCCAAAGAATAGTGGGGGATGCTTCCCTATGAGGTTTAGGAAGTCATGTGAGGATGCTGAACATGAATTTGTAGCCTCAATTATATAAACTATTCTTTTATAATTTCTTTTATAATGATATAAGAAATATGATACTTTATTGAAATGTATTCTAGAAAAAAATATCAACTATAAACTTTCTCTTTTTTAAAGTGAAACTTTATATCAATGTGTTTTTATCTTGAATGTTGGATAAGGTTCTTAAAAATATCAATTTCACTCTAATTATCACAAATTATCTTCAATGGTTTAGAAACTTTTACTTTCAAATATTCTAGCTAAAATTTCATCCATAATATTTGAGTACAAGCTTGAGCAGATGCAACATATTTAGATTTAGATGTGCTCAAAGTTAATGAACTTTTTTTCTTACTATGCCAACTCAAACAAAATTCACCCAAGAAAAATTTTCCTCCTAAGGTTGATTTTCTATCATTTTAATCTCTAACCCAATTGGTATCATTATAACTAAGAAACTTTATCTAAAAATTTCTTTTTTATAAAAAACCATGTGAAGTTGTTTCATTAACATATCTCAGTATTCCCTTTTATTTCAAAATATGTGATTATTTTGGATTACTTTGATATCTGGAATATAAACTTACAACATAAGAAATATTATGCCTTGAGTATGTATGATAAAGAAGACTTACAATCAACTTCCAAAAGTCTATATCATTCACACTTATTCTATATTTATCTTTACTCATCTTTTTTCTCACTTAAATAGAAGTTGAAACTTCATTATATTATACCATCCCAATATTATTTAACAATTCCCTCTCATACTTTTCTTGAGATAGGAAAATGTATTTTTCTTCTGTTGAACTTGTTATCCAAGGAAGAAAATTAATTCTTCTAACATATACATTTCAAAATTATTCTTCATTTCCTCATAAAATGTTTTACAAACATCTTCCCTTTCCCTAGTAAAAATTATATCATCCACATAAGTAATTATAATTAGAGCTTCCTGAGTCAAAATCTTTCACATACAAGTTTTTATAAAATTTTCCCTTAGAAAAGTTAAACATTATCAAAAAAATTTCTATTTTAGAATACCATGAACATGGATATTGTTTCATCCCATAATAATATTTCTTCAATTTACAAACATTGTTTTCATACTCATCATGTAGAAACCCACTAGGTTGTTCAAAGTAAACACCTTCCTCAATCTCACCATTCAAGAAATATGAATTTACATCCATCTAATAAACTTTGTAATTATGATTTGATACCAATGAAAGAAACATTCTAATAGTTTCTAATCTTGCATCTGGGGTAAAATTTCCTTCAAAATCCACACCTTCCACCTGTTCATATCATTTACAAACAAGCATGGATTTGTTTATTGAAACTTCTCCATGTTTATTTAACTTGTTTCAATAAACCCACTTAGATATGATAACATTTTTATTTACTAGACATGAAATAAGTTCCCATTTTTCATTCATATTAATCTGATCCAACTCTTCATTCATATAATCCACCCATTCGTTGTATTGAATAGCCTCTAAAACTGATTCTAGTTCAACTTTTGAGATAAGTGAAGTATGATTCTCTAATCTCAACTTCCTTATTGTCTAAACTAGAGCCTTATAATTTTTATTAATATTTTCATGTATGACTTGTTTTTGTAAGGTAGAAAATTTCAAAGTTTCTTTCCCAGCTGAAACTTCCTTATCACATGATTCTTCTAAATCTTGATAAGGATGTTTTGAATTACTTTCACTATTATTGGAATTCTCCAGTTTATCCTCCTCATCATTCTCAACAAATTTTGTTAAGGAACTTTGATTTTCAATTACCTTTTCATCATACAAGTTGACCAAATTTTTTAAATATTTGTTCCAAAATTTGTAACTTCTTCCGTTTAGTGAATAACCCATAAATGTTCCTTCCTCAACTTTCTCATCAAACTTTCCCTAATCTAGATATTTTATTTTGAACAAACATGGACTTCCAAAAATACTGAAGTATTTCAATGAACTTTTTTTTATTATACCACATTTCATAAGGATCTATGTTGGTTTTTAGTCTCAACGAGCATCTATTTTGAACATGTATAATAATACTAACAGCTTCTCTCCAATATAATATTGAAAGATTTTATTATGCTAACATAATTCTTCCCATTTCCACAAAAACTTATATTCTTTATTTCTACTTATCCATTTTATTATATAGTATAGGGATTACGATAATAATGTTTTATACCATGATTTATTAGATAAGTTTCAAAATTATTGCTTTTGAATTTGGTACCATTGTATGTTCTCAACCTTTTTATGGGAACCCCCATTTCTTTGTCATCAAATTTTTTGAAGAATTTGAACCATTCAATAGCCTCTCACTTGTGATTCATAAACATGATGTTTTTCATATGATTTAAATCACCAATAAAAGTGATAAAGTATAAATCTCATTTTTTTGATTGATTTCCCATCAAACCACATAAATTAGAATTAATAAGATCAAGTGTTCTGGTAGATTGAATCTCAAATATTTTATATCTTTTTTTAGTTATCTTTCCTTTCTGGAAAGTAATACAAACAAATTTATCTATTTTTTCAATTATAAATTTTTTTGGATAGCATCAAATTTAGAAAGTTTATTCATGTTTTTTGGCCCAAGGTTTCTAAGTCTTCGATGCCATAATTTGTTTTCATCATTAGCACTCAAGTAACAGGAGTTGTTAAATTCTATTATTTTAAAGAGATTCCAACTAGTCCTTTATCATTTTGTAATAACTTTTCCATCATTCACACTTTTGATGATACAAAAATATTTTCTAAAAAAAATTGTTTTCCATCATTACAAAGTTGTCTTATACTAAGCATGTTATGTTTTATCCCATCAAAAAATAAAACTTCATTAGATTTCAATATTTTGGCTTCAATATCATCCATTCTAATTCCTCTAATTTTTAAGGAACTATCACTGACAAAGGTAACCACTCCTCTATCATGAATTTCAACATGTTTCATGATTTTACATCACTTTTCATATGTGAAGAAAAAACACTATCAAGAAACCCTGGTTTTTTCCTTTTAATATATTTCAAAGCTATCTCAACAACAAAATATATTTCTTAAAATTTCTTATTTTCATCTTTCTTTTATTTTCTATCATAAGAAACTTGTATTGTAAGAAGTGTCATACATATTTCGGCATTATTTCCATCTTGATCACTTCTTTGAAAAACTTCTTCCAAACAATCGAATTGATTTTTTGTTGTAAATTTTCTAACATCTTGAGAATTTACTTTTTCAAGTTTTTGTAATCTAGGAAAGTTACTCATTCTACATCCATTATTTCTTCAAATTTGTTCAAATATTCTTCTACGTAGAGATAATTTGTGCCAAAACTTATATTCCCTGTGTGCATAGATTCCACAAAACAAGTAATAGCCATCAAATATTTATTTTCTATTTATGAAAGATCTTTCTTTTTAGAAATTTTGTTGAGGTTGGTAACTTCTTTTAGCTCTAACATACTCAGGATGTGGACCATCTTTTATTTTGATTGAGTTTTTACTTTGTATATTTTATAGGTTTATCATATCTTTTATCCACCCAAGTTTTACCAGTACTTTTATTTGAACCTTAAATGTTAACATAATCAGCTGAAACATTATTTTTGGTTAGAGAATAATTCACCCGATTATTATATTGAGCCTTCTCAATATCTTTAGAAGTCCCATCTTTTAATTCCTAAGCTTTTTTGAAGTTTTCATTTATCTTACTCATGGTACTTTCATACCGAATAAGTTTTGACTGAAACTTTTTAACCTCTTCTTTCTTAGCTTCCAGCTTCTTACTAAGATATTCAATCAACTTTCCATGTTCATAAATTCTAATTTTGTAAATTAAAATCTTCTAAATGTATTCATCCTACTACTTGGTGACATATTTTCTTTTATGAGAAACTTATTCACAATATTTATCCGTTACTCTAATTTCTTTCCGAAGTTTTTTATTTTTCTCATGATTTAAAAAAATTTATATTGTGAGATGATACTATTTATAAGATTCTTTTCCACCTTCTTCACTCTATGAGGAATATTTTGTTTTCTCTACTTTTTCAATGAAGGATCTGAATTTTTCTAAAATTTCATCTTTAGAATAATTGTTGTCAGTTGAGTCTAATAGGGTTAACAAAATTGGCCAATCAAAATGGAACCACCTACCTTAGGATAACCATATCTCGAAACAAAAATCCCTAATCAGTAAAATCCAATAAGAGTATTAGAAATGAGGACATGAGAATAAAGACTATATTCAAGATCTGAAATAGTGGGTATTAAATCCTCTAACAACATGAAGTTCTATAAAACCCTATGGAGGAAAGGCGAGATAGTAGGAGAAATAGAATAGGAAGAGGAAACCTATCAGGTAAAGATCAAACATAATTTTCAAAGATTTAATCAACTTCCAGAAGGGTGTAGATGGACCAAAATCTCCTCTTAGAATCTCCACTGGAAGAATAAATCTCAATAGGTTGAAATAGGTTCGTCAGTCACCGTAAAATATGGTTTTGGGACTTTTACAAACCAAATTCTGATTAAAAAATATTATATGACTAGTTAGATGGGAAAGGCCGAATGGTTATGAAAATTTTGCACTCTATTTTTTCACCCTTACTGATGGGGTTGCACAGTTTCTACTTGGTGGGAATACAGTTTGATAAACTGTGTGCCAACCGTGCAAACCCTCACTATTTGGGTTTTCACAGATTTCTTTGACGGGGCTCACAGTTTGGGAAAACCATGCACCTTTCATGTACAACCAAATTTTTTTCAAAATTAACAAGATTTTAGACTGAAGAATCCACCAAAAAACCCAACCAAGGCATGAAAAAACAATGGGTTTAGGAATAATTGAAAATAGTAACATAATGTTACACTAATCTCTAAATTTATCTAAAATGACCTCTAACACTAAATGTGACAACCCAGAACCCATGCTCCTAGATCCCATGCTAAAAACATAATCTTTACATTTTTTTTAATTTATGCCAATAAGTATAACCTATTTTCAACCATTCAAAAAATAAAAAATTAAAGGAAATATTTTCTGAATTTTATACTGAAGGATATTTTAGGTTTATATTTTTACATAATTAGTGTGAACTCTTTCATATCTCTTGGAAAAATAAATAACGGGTTTATAAAATATCTATATAGTCTCCATCATTTTTTCATAACTATCAACCTTTTGATGTATCATACTTAATAAATTTCTTCATATGTGGGGGAAAGGAATCATAAGAAAAAAGGTGAGCTCAGATGCTTAGTAAGGGTAAATAATGGATATATCAATGATTATATAAGCATAACATGAGAATAATGGCATAATAATATGAAAATAACATTTAAAAATTATACCCTACATATAAAATATCATAATGTTGATACATGGAGTAAATATTGGTAGTTCATAATCCATGAATCATAAAGGAACATGATCCATGAGAGATTGAAATTGTTATAAGACATGGAATTTCAGCATACACATAAGCATATAAAATCATTTTCTTATTATTCAAGACACTTTTCCAAGACAATCATAGTGTAATGGGTTCACTCCCCAAACCATCATAGTTTCTTGGGCTCACTCCCAAGACTATCATAATGGAATGGGTCCACTCCCAAAACCATCACAGTAGTCAAGGTTCACTACCAAGACTATCATATTTTAATGCATTAACTCCCCAAACCATCATAGTATTCAAGTTTCACTCTCAAGAATATCATGGTAGACAATGTCCCTTACTGAATTGGGTTCACTCCCCATTTCAATCTTGGTTATATCCTGATATATCATTATTTATCCAATTAATTCTATAGAGATTTAGGGTCTACCCATAACATAATAAAAATCATATATATGTGTTCCAAAATATCATAAATCATTCATTATATCAGAACTCATGAAGAGAAATGAATTTCTTAAAAATTTCATCAAATTATAACCTATGAAAAAGGGGATGGGTTTTATCAACATCTTTTCATCATAAATATAAACCATATAGAAAAATAATAAGCATGGTATAAGTGGATCATGTCCTTATTAAATCTTAGGTATCATAAAATTATTTCATCTTAGATGGAAAAAAGATTTTGAAATATCACTTGGAATAATTATTGAGGTAAATAACTTTTACATTTAAAAATCACTACTATTTTTTTAAAAAAATTGTGCGCTTATAAATGGAAACATGTTACTTGAAAAAAAACTTGTAAACTTGTAGAAGAAGCTTCAAATAATGAATACATCATGATGGTGGAAAATATTCACATTTTGTTTAAGTTAAAAAACATTCCTTCTATATTTTTGTCAGAAAAATCACAAAGTACCTCATTAGAAAAATGATAAAAAGATTCATTTCAAACCATTTATTAAAATTTTTAAACATGGGTAAAAATGATTTTAATTTTTTTTAGAATAATAGTAAAAAACTTTTAGAAAGTGTTTTTATAAATCATGTACATGGAAGATAAATATTTCATAGTTGAGAATTAACCATACGCAATCTTGAATAAAGATGATATTGTGAAATAAACTCTTACCACTTTGGTAAATTTTGAATCATAAGCCCTATAAAAAAGAAATTTGTATAGATGTTTATATCCCATAATTATTATGATAATAATAATAAAATAAATTCATGGGAATTATGTACACCACATAATTGAGATAATTAGTGTATAAGGCATGTGCCCAATAGAAATAAAAGTGATATGAAATTCCCTTACCTTAGGTACGACTTCCTTTGAAATTTATTTAACCTATTATATAATAAATTTAACTCTATTATAAATATATAACAGAATCATCTATATGATTATTATATCATAAATTTTCATTATATATTTATTTAAATTCATCAATAATAATATAGATAAAAATGAATTGCACTGTTCATGGATATAATGGGTTGTATGTACAAATGAATGTTGTATTAACTTTTTAAAGGATAGAAAGAAAGAAAGATAAATAATAATTCACATTTAAATAATAATTATTATATAAATTATATAATATATATTCATCATATCCATCTTTATTACCATCCAAGTAAAATGGAAACAAAAAACTAATTACATCGCTTTGTAGATATTATAGTCCACACGTACATACGAGCGACATTATCATTTTCCAACATTTTGGAAGGTAAGAAGGTAGATATTATATTTTAATTATATAATAATATTTATGGAATGAATATCAGATAAAAACTTTAAACCCATCATAGTAACCATCCATGAAAGATGGTGGTGGAAAATGAATTGTATCGCTACGTGGAGATATTAAACCGTATGTATGCAGGACTGATACATTCATTTGTTTTTTGATGATAATGAATGTGTATAGTGGTGTTTTAATAATAATAATAACATTTAATCACATTGAGGACACTTGATTTATTATTTTTTGAAAAATACCATATATCTTGAGTAGGTAAAGAAGAGTATAAAAAGAAAGTGACCAATTAGGGAGATTATCTCTTCTTTGAGACGATTCCCGTAGATCTCCTTTTAAGGTCTATAGGATTGGTATTTTTATAGGAAAATATCATCTAAAATGTTGATAAGAACGTTAATAATAGAATTATTCATGGTATGGTTGACCTATAAGGATAAAAGTGGTGTAAATAAGTGAGGGATGAGGGGGCCTTTTATAATTGAGGTGAGGGAAACTTTTGGAATTTCTAAAAAGATTAAATTATAATAAGACTATTATAGAGTCAAAATAATCCAAATAGACTATAAATAAGAATGGGATGTTGTTTTAGACCATATATTATTCTATTTACCCTTATTTAATATTTTTATGATTTTTAAATAATTTAATAAAATATTCCTTTCATAAAAAGTTATTATTATAAATGTTGAAACTATTAATTACTTTGACTTTAATAACATCATGAAAAAAATAGAAATTAAAAAAAATATTTTAATTCATCCCTAACATGTCATTTTAATCTATAAAATTCATGGATCACATAATTTATCACAAATTATAGTACATTTATTATTTTTAACATGATATATTCGAATTTTCCATTAATTGGATAATTACTGTGCCAATATTGTGCAAGAATTTAATGTAATAATTTCTTCCCTGAAAATTTAAAATAAATTATAATGATTAAGATAGATATTTTAGATTTCAAAATAAAATTTATAGTCAAGCATTTTCATGATCCGTCCCTGAGGGGCCCATGTCGTGACTACCCCAAGCCCGCCTCCAATAGGCCAGGGGTTGGTGAATAGAACCGAGAAGACATATAAAAAATATGGCAGGCATTATCCTAAGTACTTGTACACACGCACACATCTGTAATCCAAAAAATCTAAAATGTAAAAACACCAAGTAAACAAATGCATGCATACACTATATCCCAACCAACAGAGTACGATAGGAAAGTAAAGTGAAGTAAAGTAAATTGGACCAGAATACAAGCCCACAAAAATACAAGTATGTAAACCACAAAGTCCAACCTGTAGACAAATATACTGGGACTTATGCTCAAAGTCATAAAAATACCTTAGTATTCCTGAACTCATAAAGCTTTGTCTAGTCTTGGTCCACCCTGTACTCTTTTAAAAGGTCGCTCATCTGTATAAGACATGACATGTGTGGGAAAATACTGTGTAGGTATGAGTATAAAAATACTCCGTAGGATACCCTAAAACCAAATATCAATAAAAAAAGATAAGATAAAGTCATCTTTACAAAATTATGTATCTATAGAACATATAACAAGAATATCCAGATATACCCAAACCAATAAACGTAATAGAGAGATAAGACACAACTATCGCATGACACCACTAGGGATTCAGTGTGAAGATTCCAAGAATCAATCATCCATAAGAATGCACTCCTGAGTCTGGTAACACAGATGACACCAATCCGGGAAGTACTATTTTTCAGAAAATGTTGTTAGAGAGATATTCTGATATATTTGAAGCGAGATACGATACATCAGAGGAGGATCATATCTCGGTCCATGGTGTGATACCAACAAATCCATCTATATTAACCCTCTTAGTATAGGATCGACGCCTGGTGAAGTTGGTCACATCAATACTGAAGACTCTACTGAGGGAATGAATAAGGAATATAGGATCTTCTTCGGGCCTCTTGGGGGGTTCCAAAAACTCTATCTTGGAAGTCATGATGAAGGGATCATACTCCTGTGATCCAAAAACAATACCAAAAAACCTTTGGGGAAATGATAAAGGGAATAAACCCTAATGAAACTTGTCCCGGATATAGTGGAAGATAGAATCAATATACATAGGAAAGGAGGGTGCAGGATGAGTAGTAGCTACACCCATTATGCCCCTTGACCCTGGGAAATGCCTGTATAAATGGACTGATTCACAAGAAATATTTCCTAGATAAAACCCACCATTTCTCTCATAAGGACCATCTCAACATCAAGGTCCTAATTCTAGAGACAGATCTTCAATCAGATGCATGGTTTGAAAGATATGGGGGTTTAAAGTTTTAATATAAAGGGGGTTGCTGGGTTGTGGACCAACCACGGAGGTTGACCGCCGTGGAAAGTTGCCCAAACCAACCAACCCCAGTTGTCACGCCAGCATGGTAGCTTGGTCGACTATCACTCACAGTCGATCGTGTCTCAGTCCAACTGCCCCAGGTTCGACCCAACCCAATGGGTCGACCTGGCCCATTGGGTTTGGCCCGATATGCTGGGACATGCCCCTTTGCCTAACCCAACCTATTCCACCTAGGTCACTCCACCTACCCCACTCAGCACCGACCATTCTGACCCACCATATCTAGCATGCTCCACTTCAGCCTGGCCCACTATCCCTCTGTGTGTGCCACCTTCGCATCCTAGGACAACTCGTTCCACCCCACGACCTCCGTACGCAGTCGCCTGTCGCGGTTCACACCCTCCGACCACGTTGACTCCCACACCACCCCACCGTTACGCATTCCACCTACATCATCAACTTTTCCAGCAACTCTCCATCCACCCGGACTTTCATCCCCACTCTCTTGGACTAACAGGATTCGTCACCCTAAGAGATGTTGATCACTTCAATTTTTGCTGAATTTCACTGCACCATCATCATCACACCTCTGTTAAAACATCATGAGGTTAGATCTTCAATCTCATATCATTGACCCCTTAATAGAAGGTGCAATGAGCCTACGTTCATATACCATGAAGAACAAATAACGCATGAGAAAAGGGGTAAGAAATCACATGGAGCAAACTCAAGGAAAAAAAAGTTAACCTTTGTTCACTCCTATCTCCATTAGTTCTTGTAAGAACAATTAATAAAAATAAACAATATAATCATAATCATCACCAAAAATAGTTCCCACAATCAAACCCATCCTATAAGAATGACTGAACCATGGGTCAACTTGGTTATGGGTTGATCCGCGTTCGTCGTTGATTATAAAAATGGGTAAAGAAAAAACTACAAATCACAATGCCCTACTTAAGAAAAGATCACTTACTGTCGAGGATTCATTTTTGATGGTGATTTGTCAAGAATTATCTCGATCCACCATCTCTTCATTGTCCATCAAGAGATTTCTCCAAGGTTCTCTCCAGATCCATCAGGGAATTCTCAAGGGTTATGAATTCTAACCCTGGGTCACTTCTGATATTATTATTAAAAAAATAAAGAATTTTTTTCATCACTATGTAACATTAAAATAAAATAAGTCTTAAATTTATTTTATTCTTTAAACCATAAAAAAACTATCTTTCATAGCTGACCCACACCGGTCTATGTTAGGCCTTGCTTAATGCAAAGTCGTTTCTCGGAATGCAATGGTGCCCTCAAATTTCTAATCTGGGAACCCATTTAGAATTTATTCTAATTTTTTAGGAAAACTGATCACACGTGATATTTAAATTTTAATATTATAAAATAATTGTACTAGGAACACTGGGACTCAGAATCTTATGTTTTCAAAGCACATGGTCTCGAAATAATTCGATATAATATTTAAAAATAATACACATAAAAATATGAGACATTATATTATCCCCACCATAGGGCTTTACGTCCCCAAAAATCCAAAAAAGGGTACTAAAAAAGATGTGGGTATTGTGCATGATTCTGAGCCTCCTTCTCCCACATGTTCTCTTATAGATTCTCGTTCTACCACCAGACACACACCAAGGTAATAAATCACCCATGAAGGATCCTATCCTATCGATCCATGATATCCACTTGGTACTCTACAAAATTCTCCCCATCCTCAATGTACAACTCACCCCAGTTGATGACATGCTATTGGTCGTGAACCTACCTGCTCAGCTGTTATACGTGGAAGACGTTGTGTACTCAATGAAACTATGGTGGTATATCTAGTTCGTACACCACCTCACTGACTCTACTTAGGATATAAAAAGGGTTGATGAACCTCATGGATTACTTGATACCCTGACCAAATCTCTGTAACCCAAGTCGAGGTGAAACTTGAAGAAACATGTGGTATCCCTCCTCAAACTAAAAAGTCTTATGTCTCTAGTCAGTATAATGATTATGCAGGATCTAGGAAGTCTTTATCTTCTCATGGATTATTTTCACCTTCTCAATAGTAGCTCACACCAACTCCAGGTCCATGAGTGCTGACTCTCCTGGGTCAAACCAAAAAAGTGATGACATGTAGGGTTGCTGTAAAGAGCCTCAAATGGTGCCATACCAATGGTGGAGTGGTAGATATTGTTTTACACAAAATCTATCAGTGTTAGGTGATCCTCTCAACTATGACCGAAGTCTAACATGCTAGCCCGTAGCATGTCCTTCAAAACGGGAATGGTCCTCTCCGTCTGGCCATCTGTCTGGGGATGAAACATCGTACTCAAGTGTAATTGAGTTCCAAATTCCTCTTGAAATACCTTCCACAACTAGGATGTGAAAAGAGAATCACAATATGAAACAATCACCTATGACACTCCTTGAAGACAAACTATTTCCTACATGTAGAGGCGCCCGAAGCTATCCACTGAATTCCTATACTGTATAGGTTGGATGTGGGACGACTTGGTGAGTTGGTAAATGATCACCTAGATGTTATCATGTCCCCTAGACGTGCATGGTAAACCCATCATGTAATCCATGGATATTCCATCCCACATCTTTTCTAGAACCTTAAGGGGTTCGGTCAAGCCCACTGGAATTTGGTTCTAAGACTTAATTTGCTGAGAAGTGAGGCATCGGGAAATGAACTCTAAAACTCCATTCTTCATTATGGGCCACCAAAATAGACATAATAGGTCCTGGTGTATCTTCATCACACCATGATATACCGCTAAAGGGGCTATGTGGAACTACCTAAAAACTTCCTCCCATAACGCTATTGGTAAAACTGTGAATCCTCTGAAAATAATGACATTCTATATGCGTTCTGAATATCCATAAAGGGAATGCCCTATGGATAAATGAGCATGTAGAGTCTCATAGTTAGTATCCTCAATTTGCACCTCCCTGACTCATTGTAATAGTGTATGGGTAACAACCATTGACTATAGGTAATCTCCCCCATATCCATCAACAAAGGATAGCTGCAACGAGGCCAACTACTATGACACCTCATCCAAAAACTGTGAACTTGATCTCCTACTAAGAGTATCTGCCACCATGTTTCCCTTCCCCAGAGTATAGATGATCTCAAAGTCATAATTCAAGAAGAAATCTTTCCACTGCTTCTGCCTTAAGTTTAGATCCTTCTGAGATAAGATATACTTGAGACTCTTGTGATTAGAGTAGATGAATAATTACTCACCAATCAGGTAGCATCTCCATATCTTCAACATGAAGACTACCACTACCAACTCAAGATCATGGATCACATAGTTCTACTCATGTGGTATTAAATAGATTGAAACATAGGAAATCATCACTTACCTATGAATTAGAACACAACCAAGCCCAATTACTGAAGCATCATAGAACACTACATACTCAACACCCTCCTCTGAAAATCTCAAAATCAGGGAACTCATCAAACACTGCCTCACCTGTTGGAAAGCCTATTGACACTTCTCTATCCACATAAAAGGATTCCCCTTTTGGTGAAAATTTTTCATAGGTGATGATATCCTATAGAAATAATGTATGAATATCTGGTAATAGCATGCCAGCCCAAGGAAGGTCTACACCTCCATCACACTTTTAGGTGGACCCCATGCTAACACTTCCTTGAACATGACCAGGTCCACTGCCACTCCATATAACAAGATAACATGTCCCATAATGTGGACTACCCGAATCTAGAACTAGAACTTCAAGAGTTTCCCATAAATCTGGTGCTCTCAAATTATGTATAGAATTATCCTTAAGTGTCTCATGTGATCCTCCTCGGACGTCGATTTCAGAAGAATATCATCAATGAAGACCGCCATGAACCAATCTAAGTATGGTTGGAAGATATAGTTCATGAGTCCCATGAACATTGATGTGGTGATAATCATGCCAAAGGGAATCACAAATCACTCATAATGACTATAGAGGCATATAAAAGTTATATTCAGTATATCTTTATCCCATACTAGCAGTTGTTGATAGCATGATCAAAGGTCAGACTTTGAGGACCATTGTGCCCCTCTCAACAGATCGAAGAGGTCATCAATCCTCAGTAGTGGATACTTTTTTTTCACAGTCACATGGTTCAAGTTCTGGTAATCCACACACAACCAAAAGATCCCGTCTGAATTTTTGGAAAACAATACTGGGTCTACCTAGGGTGAAACACTAGGTCTCATGAAGCCCTTTCTCTGTAAATACTCCAACTATACCCTCAGCTCACGTTGCTCAGTAGGGGACATATAATATACTGGTGAGGATATCACTGCTGTTCCAGGATGTAGATCATTTTAGAAGTCAATCTCCTAGTGGAAAGATAATCTCGGAACATCTTTCGGGAAGAAATCCTCGTACTCCGCCACCACTGATAGAAATTGGAAGATCATGAAATCTACATCTCCAAGGGTCAGTCTAGTCAATAAGTGAGTGATTGGATACACCCTCCTATGAATGATTCCATTATATACTATATGGGTTTCCTTTTCCCCAAAAAATAAAAGTCTCATCCAATCACTGTAGACACACCGCACCCTTCACCTAAAATTGTTAATATGGGAATGGACTGAAGATAACCAATCCATACCAAGAATGATGTCATAAGGCCTCAACACTACCACCAAAAGGTTACAACTGAAACTCTCACATCCAAGGGAAATATAAAACTATCAGCATAGATGTGTGATCATTGAGTATCCTCTAGTAGGTGTCTCCAAGCATAAGGGTCGATTCAATGGTTCTACCAAAATCTCAAGGACTTGAACAAGATATGTGGTGAGAAAGGAATGACTAGAACCTATGTCTATCAGTAAGGTATCAAAGGTAGAAAATACATAGATCATAACTAGAATAATCTTTGGAGCCCCTAGGTCACAAGCCTCAATCGCATGAAGTTGTCCCTACCCTTTTCCTCCAACTCCCTGAGCCTGACGTGGACCTTATGTGGGTGGTGGTGGTAACAAGTCGAAATGTCGACCACCTCCCACTACTCTCCCAACTCCTCTTCCACATACTCTTACATGTAGATCAATCTGCTCCTAAATATGCCTCTTCCTCAGTTTTCTATCCACTTTCTCCCTATTAACAACACAATGGGTTGGAAAATATCGAGATAGATGCCCCCTTCCATCACATGAGTATCACCGACTCTCTCTAAGCTGACTGGATCCATGCTTTAAACCCTGAATTGTAGATCCTCTGTCCTGGGTTGGATAATATTAATGTAGACCTCTCTCAAAGGTCCGAACATAGAATTTATAATCCCTGACCATATCCATTGAGTACCTATAATGGGTTTTAAACCTCAATGAATAATCATATACCTTCATACTATCCTATTGGAGTTGAAGAAGCTCTTGTATACACACAACTCTTAGTGTAACAATTGAGAAATTTTCTTCTAATAGGTTCTCAAACTCTATCCATGAGAGCATCACCTCGTTGTGAGTCTAGGTAGACAAACTCCACAATTTCCATATTGATCCCTACATAAGGCTCTCTTATAGGAATATAATCTGATTGGATGGTGTCCTAACTAGAAAAAAAACTAGGATTACCGAATCATGATATTCCATAGCCACATGAGGGTCAGGATCACCTCTAAACCTAATGGGTATTGATCTCTGAAAGTCATGAAGCACACTCTTCCTGCACTCCTCATCTATTGTTACTCTAGGTACCACTAGTATCCCCACATGTGGTGGTATAATCGGGGCACCACATAGCAGTAACATCTGAGAATCTAGTCCCTATAACAAAGCCTCATGACTAAGGGGGTCATCCTTATGATCGAGCTACTGAATCCTAGCTGGTATGCATCGTGGAGGCATCCTGTAAGAAAACAAATTGTATCATGGTCAATGATTATATCTGGATAGCTGATTCAAGAAGGACATGGAAACCACAACTCATTCCTATATGATGCATGTGCCAATTTTTTTCCTACAACCAATGTTCTCATTTACTGAGTCGAAAAGTTGGTTATCAAAGTATTATTGTATGGATACATCAGTCGCCACACCAACACCGGAGTCCCTGGCATAAAATCTGAACTCGAAACACTTAACATTGTTTCCCCAAACCAATCTCACATACTCGTGGTCCTAAAATAGAACCAAACCACTATAATACTACTTTTTTACAACCCATCCCATAGGGGAATGTGTTGTGACTACCCCAAGTACTCCTCCAATAGGCTAGGGGTTGGGACTAGCACTGATATGTCATATCCAACAAATGGGAGGCATTTTCCAAAGAACCTGTACACACACACATCTGTAAGCCAAAAAAGTTGAAATGTAAAAAAACTAAGTAAAAAAATGAATGCATACCACATATCCAAAAAAATATAGTAAGATACGAAAGTAAAGTGTAATAAAGTAAACTACTCCAAAATAAAATCCTAAAAAAAGAAAATTTTGTAAATCACAAATTCCAAACTGTATAAAAAGGTATTGGGATTTCTACTCAAAGAATTAGGAATACCTTGACCTGTCTGAACTCGTAAATCTTTTTCCGGTCCCAATCTTCCCTGGACTATGTCAAAAGTTTACTCATCTACACAAGACATTACACTTGCAAGAAAATATCGTACATGGGTGAGTATAAAAATACTCAGTAGGACACCACAAAACCATAATTACACAAAAGAAAGATACAATCATCTCTACAAAAGTATATGTCTTCAAAACATATACAAATTATCTCCAGATATATGCAAACCAAGACACATAGTTGAGAGATAAGCCACAAATACTGCATGCCACCACTAGGGATTTAGTCTAAATATTCCATGAAGCACTCATCTGGGAGAACGCCCTCCTGAGTCTGTTATCACTGATGGAGTTCATCCAAGAAGTACTATTTTTTGGGAACTATCATGAGAGTGATACACAGATAGATCTAATGTAAAATGTGATATGTTAGAGGAGGATCACATTAAAGGACATGGGGTTATACCAACAACTCCATCTAGATTAACCCTCTAAGTAGAGGATCTGTGCCTAGTGAAGTTTGTCATGTAAATACCGAAGACTCTACCTAGGTCATGAAGAAATAATAAAAGATCATATCCAAGCCTCTCAGGGGGATTCCAATAACTCTATCCTAGAAGTACAACTGAAGGTATCATAATACTGTGAGTATGAAATGATACCAACAAATATTTAGGTAAAATATAAGGGGAACAATCCCTAATGAAAATTTTATAACAAATGGTGGATAGTAGAATCAATCCTCATAGGAAAGGATGGTACATGGTGAGTAGTAGTCAAACCCACCATGCCCCTTGACCTCAGGTACTTCCCATGTAAATGGCCCGATTCACTGAAAATATGTTTGATCTAAAACCCAACATTGGTCTCATAAGGACCTCTTTAACATCAGAGTCCCAACGTCATATACGTCTTGTCAACCAGACACACAGTTTTAAAGATATGGTGGTTTCATGTTTCAATGGAAATGGACTCACTGGGCCATGGACCGACCGCGATGGTCGATAGCTACGATTGGTTCCTTGCATTCACTAACCCCAGATATCATGGTCACATGACATCTTGGTCGACTGTGGCTCATGATCGACCGTGGCCCAGTCCAACTGCCCCAGGTCCGACCTGGCCCCTTGGGTTCGACCCGATCTACTGGTCCTGACCTGTTTTTCGGTCCTAACCCATTATCCCTGGCCCGATCCACATGGCCCACTCCACACTAGCCAGGCTGGCCCACTACATCTAGCCTAATCCACTCTAGCATGTCTTGTTGTCCCTCCATGTGCACTGCCTCTACATCCCTGGCCACCTATCTGCACCCCACAGTCTCCGTACATTGCCACCTACTACAGTCTACACCTGTCGGATGCATCGACTCCCACGCAGCCTCACCGGGTCGTGTTCCGCCTTCACTGGTTTCTTCACTGATGTCTCACCGTATACCTTGCCATTTGCCTAGACTGGCCCATTGGACCCACGCCACTACTTTCCTGGACCGACTAGAGCCACCGTTGTATTCCACCATCCTAGTCGAATATCACCACGCCGCTACCATCACGCCTCTGCTAGGTCGTAAAACGGTCCGATCTTCAATCTTGGATCGTTGCACCACGAATCGAAGGTGAAAGGATCCTGCATTTATATCCCACAAAGAACAAAGAATGTGTGGGAAACATGAAGAATAAATCACATGGAGAAAACATGAGGAACGAACCTCAAACATTGTTCATTATGATCTTGATCCAAGTAAGAACAATTAATCAAACTAAACAGTATAATCATAATCATCCCCAAAAATAATTCCAACAATCAAACCCATTTCATAAGAACGATCTAACTATGGGTCAACCTGTTCATGGGTTGATCCACATTCATCATTCATTCTAATAATAGTGAAGGAAAGAACTAAAAAAACACAACTACCTACCTAGGAAAGGATCGTTCACTATTAAGGATTTATTGCCGATGGCGATCCATTAAGAACGATCTTAATCCACCAACCTGTCATCATCCGTCGAGAGATTTCTCCAAGGTTCTACCCAAATCCTTCAAAGAATTATCTAGGGTTATGATTTATAACCTTGGGTCTCTATAGAGATACTTATTAAAAAAAGTATTGTGTTTTTTCTCTGTCACGACCCGTCCTCAGGGCCCGTGCCGTGACTACCCCATGCCCGCCTTCCATAGGCCAGGGGCTGGCGACTAGCACCAAAGGCGTAAATCCCGATAACTAGGACGAAATTGCCTTTATAAAAGTAAACAAAACATCCCAGAGTACAAGCGGAAGTAATACACTAAGTACAAAAGAAAGTGATGAAAATTAAGTGGTCCAGAATACAAATCCAACTTAAAGTACAACTAAACTGAATGAAAGTACAACAGAAAAAGACAAACAACTGGAAGAATGGAAGCAGCTCCTAGGTCGTCCTCCTCGGATCCTACTTGAAGGGTAGGTATAGATAGCGTAGCTCCTAGATCATCCACCATGGATCCTACCTGAAGGGTAGGTACAGATCTCCTCCACAATGCTCTCACCCGTCAACCTCCTCCGAGTATCGTCACTTCTTGAAGTCCACCTTTGGATACTGACTCGACGTGAGATCCACCTCCGGGTACCGTCTAGCCCTCGAACACTCGGCCTCTGTCAGCGTTGCCCGTCATCTGCAACCAACACAACGAGGTGCGGGCATAGCCCGTGCAGGGGTGAGTATAAAAATACTCAGTAGGGACCCCGAGACCCTCAAGGTCTCACTAAATCCAACAAGGATAACCACAAAGAAGGATCTCAACAGATAACCCTTACTTAGGTATAAGCCCATACTTATACCTAAGTTATCAAATAACCCATCTCAATCATGAGGAAACACAAAGGTTATGAAATCAACGGATAACCACCAACTAGGTATATTCCCATACATATACCTAAGTTATCAAGTGACCCATCTCAATCATGAGGTAAACACAATGGTCATAAACTCAGCTCAAACCAGGATTTTCATTATCGAAACTGTAACTGATGAATAGCCCTATCTCTGGAGTGTACAGTGATCCTGTCACGACTCTGAGGTACTGCTCACTAACCTAAGTCTACTGAGGTACTCCTCATGTCGAGTACTGCGGGCCAGCCACCCAAACACAGTAATGCTTCTCACCGGGGTGTGCCACCCAAACACAGTAGTGCACACCCCCTAATAGCCTGCAGAGGTACTCTCCGAACGAGTACTGCGGGTATGCACCCAAACAAGTAGTGCTCTATACGCCATGGGTCTACACCCAAAAAAAGTAGTGCTCCATCCACTGGGCTAGTCGACTCACTCCAAGTCGAGTTGGTCAAGTAGTCGTCAGGTCTCAGTCGGCTACACGGTCTCCGTACTCTGCACGCTCATCTCTGGGAGGGTCTACTCCACAAGCTACTGGTCGATAATCCAAGTATCTCAAAGTCCCACAAAGAAGTATCTCAAAGTACCGCCTCGTCATAGGGGTCTCAATGCAATAGACGGCGCGTCAATCGGACGTCCGGTCTGTGAGTAATTAGTCTTTTCGTCCCAAGGGCCCGGTTGGTTTCGTGTGAAACCAACCTGGCTGTATCTCAACTATACCCCGAACTCTCATAGGGTATACTCATAGGGACCGTTTCTCAATGTGATCACCAATGCCACTGACGGTTCGTCAAACGGACGTCCGGTCTGAAAGTTATCAGCTTTTCCGTTCTAGGGGCCCGATTGGATTTCGGGTAAAATCCAACCTATCCATACTCCAACTGCGTCCAAATCTCAGGAGAAGTATTCCAAATGTTTCGTCTCATCAAGAGGAATCCAACAAAGTCGACGGCATGCCAATCGGACGTCCGGAGCTCAAGATATAAGCGTTTCCGCTCCAAGGGCCCGGTTGGTTTTGTGTTCGAACCAACCTGGCCGAACCCAAAGTACTCCGAAACCTTGAGTGTAATATACAGAAACGACCGTCTCGATCCAAGGAACGTATCGCAGCTGACGGTGCGTCGATTGGAGGTCCATAGCCCATGATATGTGAAAAAGATCGTAAGAGGTCCGCGAAGTGGGGCATTCGGGCCCGGACCGACCCGGCCCGAGACCCCCTGGGTCGGCCCGAACCGGGTTGACCCAACCCGGTTCTGGGTTCGGCCCGCTTGGGCGTGGCCCGGCCTGGTGTGCTGGCGGTCCGCTGGCCAGCTCGGTTACACCGAGCTGGGCGGTCAGGGGGGGGGGGGCTGCCCCCCCTGTATCATTAAACGTGGCCCCCACGTGGGGGCCGCTGCTGTCCGGTCAGACGGAGGTTAAGAACCCCCGACTTCTCCCCTGTCCATTCGGTCCACTCCGGCCAGCCGGCTGCTGCACCACGGGACCGGCGCGGGCCGGTCCCCCTGCTCCGACGCCGGCGGCCGAAAACCGGCTGTCGTTCCCTGCTCCGCTGCGGCCTGTGGCCGCGGCCTTGATCCGTCCGGCACGGCGCGACGGCGCCGCGCCCCTCTGCTACGGCCCTACTCCGGCCACAGTGCCTTCGGGGTTCTTCGGCACGGCGCGACGGTGTCGCGCACCCATTCCATATGATCCCGCGCGGTGCCGTTGCACCGCGCCGCTTTCTTTTGAACCGCAACAACACAACATACAAGGGAGGAGGGTCGGCCGTGTTTGTGCAGTCCGGCCCCCTCCCGTTAATCGATAGCAAGCGGTCCAATTGAAATGAGGAACGACAATGGAAGAATTCACGAATAACAACAACAATAAAATCCCTTACTGTTTTCCCGCAATCAAAAGAAAAATTCCCAACCCGCAAACAAATACTTTTGTGGATCAACTTAATAATGAGTTGATCTGCATTCTTGTTTTAGAAGGAAAACAAACATGAGTTTATTAATATTCTCAAATTAAACCCCTACCTCATCGAATTCGTTGAGCGAAGGTTCATCGTGGAATTTATCTTTGCGGAAGAAGGCACCGTGGAAGGAGAGGGTCGTTGACGTCGCGGTACACGGCGTCGCGTAGTCGATCTCCGAGGATTCAGCGTTCTTCGTCGGAGATCGGTTCATTCTTCGTGTTCTTCGCGTTTTTCACGTTCTTATCATTCTTCGACAAAGAAGAAGAACTTCAAGACTCCCCTTTTTCTCCCAATCCCCTCTCAACACAACAATCTCCACTCAAAAATAAAATAAGTGCTTCACTTATTTTATTACTCATGACTTAAGTTTGAAATTCAAAAAAAAAATTGAATTAAACCACTTAATTAATTAAATGATTTGGCATGATTTAAGAAGTGAGAGAGGTGGTGAGTGGTCTCACATTAAAGGGGGGTTAAGGAGTTAAGGAATATGAGAGGTCACCCACTTAATGGGGGAGTTAGAGTAGGTTTAAGGAATGTGAAGGTCTAGGGTTAGTGTGGGCCCCACCTCACATTTAACCTCACTTAGGTAGTTAGGTTCACCCAACCTCCATCCTTAGGTTTTAACCACCTTAAAGAAATAAAATTAGTTGCACAAATTTTATTTCTCGGAAGTCTTTATCCACAAAACTAAACAACTCTTCCCGAGCAAACGCAACTCTGGAAAAGGTCTTTTTAAGAAATTAACAGCGCTGCGGTTTCATCGGTGCCCTCAGATTTCAATTTCGAGCACCGGATCAAAAGTTAGAAAAACCCGATCATTTGTTCACTGAACGTACCCAAGATAAACTTCTGAAAATGATTCCGGGCACACCGGACCTCGTAATCAGGTGCCGTCAGAAACTGTGATCTTGTAAAATTCCAAATAAAATTAAGAAAAAGAAGTTTTCCTTGAAATTTATGGTTCTTTACATTACTCCCACCTCATGGCTTTACGTCCCCGTAAAGCTTTAACACAAACTAGGGATACAAAAGCGGTAATGAGCATGCATCTGAGCCTTCCGCTCCCATGTGCTCACCTGGAGGTTCCTGTACTTCCAGTGAAAGTGCACTCGAGAAATTGACCTTCCTCGTAGGATCCGCTCCTGTCGATCCTCAATCCCCACTAGAACATCCGTGAAGGTCACCCCATAGCCAAAAAATCCAGCTCCCCATGGTCGATGATATGCGTTGGGTCAAGAACGTATCTCCTCAGTTGAGATACGTGGAAGTCGTCGTGAACCTGGTGCAACTGAGGTGAATGGGTCAAATGGTAAGCCACCTCGCCTACCCTGCTGAGGACCTGAAAAAGGTCCGCTGAACCTCAGAGATTACTTGTCGCCTTGGACTCAACTCTGTAAACCTCGTCGAGGTGAGACCTGTATAAGGACGTGATCTTCATCTTAGAACACTAGAGGTCTCCAATTCCTGTTTGGAACTGAAACTCAAAACTCCTGCTGCTGCGAGGGTAAGGTTGGCCGACTCAAGAGTGTTCAGCTGCACCCTCCTATGCATGAGTTCATCTTGTGTTTCCCTGGGATTTCTTTTCGCTGACCAAGGAAAACCCATCCCGACGTTGTAGTTAGACCACAACCTTTTTTCTAATACTGTCAATTTGTGTATGAACTGTGATTGCCCAGTACATACTCAAACCAATGTCATAAGTCCTCGACGCTACCACCAAGAGATTCCAATCGAAACTCTCACCTCGAGGGTCTGACCACACTGTCGGTGTAAGTTTGATTATCAAGTCTTCTCCCAAGGTATCTCCAGACGTGAGGGTCAAGTCTACAGCTTACTGTAAACTCTAGGTCTGGAACAAGATTTGTGAAAGGAAGGAATGATTCATATCGACGTCTGTTACTATGGAAGCTAGTAGTGGACACAGACTGTCCCTTGAATCATTCTTAGAGCCATTGGGTCACACTCCTTGACCGCATGTAACTACTCTCTTCCCCTGCCCTCCATCTCCCTGAGCCTGGCGGAGACTACAAAGGCAGGTGATTGTAATATGTCAAAAAGTACACCACCCCATGCTGCTCTCCTAGCTCTGCTTCCACGTCTGCTCCTCTGCAGATTCATCTTTTCTTGAAATTTCCTCTTCTTGAAACATTTTACATGTCCAAGTTTCTGAGACTGACGCCAGTTCGCATCTTCCCACTGCTAACATTCACTGGCTATAACCGATCATCCAAAGAACATTCAACCACAAAGGTTCTCTCTAGCACCCTAACATAAGTAGGAATGCATAGAGGAAAGAGTGCTTACTTGGATATCCCTTAAACACACCCCACTCTGAGGTCCGAGCTCAAAATCACTAATCATATTGTAGTCATCAAGTACCAATAATGATTGGTACACCCTGATGAATTCTTAGCTACCGACATGTCATCCTGCCGAAGCTATATAAGCTCTAGAAAACTCTCATCCCCTTCCTCAAGTCAGTCCTCAGCCGCCTGTGAGTCGGGCTCACCTCGGAACTTGAGGGTATCTGATGTTGGAACACGTGTAAGGCAGTAAGCCTACATGTGTCACCTACCGGTACCACCGGTTGTAACTGCAGACCAACAAGTAGTGATGTATAGCTGACACACTACCCGAATGCACTATCTCAGGCATCAGTCCACGTACCGAAGCCTCATCGCTATGCGGACCATCCTCATGGTAATTCACTGAAAAAACTAGTATCCAAGTCCACCATACACTCTACTGATGTCTCAGATAGGCAGAAAACTCTAGAAATCGCCTCCAGCTAGTGCTCTGCTGTCTGGGAATCTTCCTCGTCTCGTAACCTCGGAGGCCGCTGCTGCTGGAACTCATGCAATGTGCTCTGCCAGCGTGCACAGTTCTCTAGTATGTCTGGTGGCATCTGCTGCCCATCAGGTGGTGGTGCTGCTGGTACAGCACCCGAGGGTGCCAACATAGAAAAAAGGGCCCTGCACCGGAGCCTCATTGCTCAGTGAGCCGTCATAGAGTACTCTCTCAGAGACTCCAACTGACTGTCTGTGTGGAGACATTCTGAACAGATGTGACACGGTCAACGATTTATACCTAGTGAGCTGACCTAGTTTGAGCTGACTTTAAAACTTTGGAAACACACACGCAATCAGTGTTTTCGTGCACAAAGTCGGAAATCAGAAGTCAGGGTCCTGGTGTATGGATACGTCGGCCGCCACACCAACACTGGACTCTCTGAACTGAAGACCACACTTGGTACCCTTAACACTATTTCTTCACAGAAATAAAATATCAGTCTTAAGTTCTTTGGTAGAACCGACTCCTCTGATACCAATTTGTCACGACCCATCCCCAGGGACCGTGTCGTGACTACCCCAAGCCCGACTTCCATATGCCAGGGGCTGGCGACTAGCACCAAAGGCGTAAATCCCGATAACTGGGAAGGCGTTGCCTTTGTAAAATTAAACAAAAAATCCCAGAGTACAAGCAGAAGTAATACACTTAGTATAAAAGAAAGTGCTTAAAAGTAAGTGGTCCAAAATACAAACCCAACTAAAAGTACAGCTACAACTGAACGAAAGTACAACAGAAAAAGACAAACAGCTGGAAGAATGGAAGCAGCTCCTGGGTCGTCCTCCTCGGATCCTACCTGAAGGGTAGGTACAGATAGCGTAGCTCCTGGATCGTCCACCACGGATGCTACCTAAAGGGTAGGTACAGATACCCTCCACAACGCTCTCACATGTCAACCTCCTTCGAGTATCATCACTTCATGAAGTCCACCTTCAGATACTGACTCAACGTGAGATCCACCTCCGGGTACCGTCTAGCCCTCGAACACTCGGCCTCTGTCAGTGCTGCCCGTCGTCTGCAACCAACAAAACGAGGTGCGGTCATAGCCCGTGCAGGAGTGAGTATAACGATACTCAGTAGGGACCCAGAGACCCTCAAGGTCTCACTAAATCCAACAAGGATAACCACAAAGAAGGATCTCAATAGATAACCCTTACTTAGGTATAAGCCCATACTTATACCTAAGTTATCAGGTAACCCATCTCAATCATGAGGAAACACAAAGGTTATGAAATCAACGAATAACCACCACCCAGGTATATGCCTATAAATATACCTAAGTTATCAAGTGACCCATCTCAATCATGAGGTAAACACAAAGGTCATAGACTCATCTCAAACCAGGATTTTCATTATCGAAACCGTAACTGCTGAAGAGCCCCGTCTCTGGAGTGTACAGTGATCCTGTCACGACTCCGAGGTACTGCTCACTAACCTAAGACTGCTGAGGTACTCCTCATGTCGAGTACCGCGGGCCAGCCACTCAAACACAGTAGTGCTTCCCACCGGGGTATGCCACCCAAACACAGTAGTGCACACACCCTAATAGCCTGCAAAGGTACTCTCCGGACGAGTACCGCGAGTCTGCACCCAAACAAGTAGTGCTTCGTCCGCCATGGGTCTACACCCAAAAAAATTAGTGCTCTGTCCACTGGGCTAGTCGACTCACTCCAAGTCGAGTCGGTCAAGAAGTCGTCAGGTCTCAGTCGGCTACACGGTCTCCGTACTCCGCACGCTCGTCTCTGGGAGGGTCCGCTCCCCGAGCTACTGGTCGATACTCCAATTATTTCAATGTCCCATGAAGAAGTATCTCATAGTACCGCCTCATCATAGGGGTCTCAATGCAATAGACGGCGCGTCAATCGGAAGCCCGGTCTGTGAGTTATTAGCTTTTTCGTCCCAGGGGGCCGGTTGGTTTCGTGTGCGAACCAACCCGTCCGTATCTCAACTGTACCCCTAACTCTCATAGGGTATACTCATAGGGACCATTTTTCAACGTGATCACCAACGCCGCTGACGGTTCGTCAAACAGACGTCCGGTCTGAAAGTTATCAGCTTTTCCGTTTCAGGGGCCCAGTTGGATTTCGGGTACAATCCAACTCGGTCATACTCCAACTACGTCCAAATCTTAGGCGGAGTATGCCAAAATTTCCTTCTCATCAAGAAGAATCCAAAAAAGTCGACGTCACGTCAATCGGACATCCGGAGCTCAAGATATAAGCGTTTTCGCTCCGAGGGTCCGGTTGGTTTCGTGTTCGAACTAACCCGGCTGAACCCAAAGTACTCTGAAACCTTGAGTGTAATATACCGAAACGACCGTCTCGATCTAAGGATTGCATCGCAGCTGACGGTGCCTCGATTGGAGGTCCATAGCCCAATATATGGGAAAAAGATAGTAAGAGGTCCGCGAAGTGGGGGTTTCGGGCGCGGACCGACCGGGCCCGAGACCCCCTGGGTCGGCCCGAACCGGGTCGACCCGACCCGGGTCCGGGTCTGGACCACTTGGGCGCGGCCTGGCCCGGCCTGGGCATCCCAGCGCGCTGGCGGTCTGCTGGCCAGCTCGGTTACACCGAGCTCGGCGGTCAAAGGGGGGGGGGGAGGGGGTGCTGCCCCCCCTGTCTCATTAAACGTGGCCCCCATGTGGGGGCCACTACTGTCCGGTCATCCGAGGGTTATGACCCCCGGCTTATCCCCTGCCCGGTCATCCCGCTCCGGTCGGCCGACTGTTGCACCACGGGACCGGCGTAGGCCGGTCCCCCTGCTCCGACACCGGCGGCTGGAAACCGACTGTCGTTCCCTACTCCGCTGCAGCCTATGGTCGCGACCTTGATCCGTCTGGTGCGGCGCGACGGCGCCACGCCCCTCCGCCGCAGCCCCGCTCCGGCCGCGGTGCCTTCGGGGTTCTCCGGCGCGACGTGACGGCGCCGCGCACCCTTGTCGTATGATCTCGCGCGGTGTCGTTGCACTCCGCCGCTTTCCTTCAAACCGCAACAACACAACATACAAGGGAGGAGGGTCAGCCGTGTTTGTGCGGTCCGGCCCCCTCCTGTTAATCGATAGCAAGTGGTCCAATTGAAATGAGGAACGACGACAGAAGAATTCACGAATAACAACAACAATAAAATCCCCTACTGTTTTCCTGCAATCAAAAGAAAAATTCCCAACCTGCAAACAAATACTTTTGCGGATCAACTTAATAATGAGTTGATCTGCATTCTTGTTTTAGAAGGAAAAAAATCATGAGATTGTTAATATTCTCAAATTAAACCCCTACCTCGTCGAATTCGTTGAGCAAAGGTTCATCGCGGAATTTATCGTTGCGGAAGAAGGCATCGCAGAAGGAGAGGGTCGTTGGCGTCGCGGTACACGGCGTCGCGTAGTCGATCTCCGAGGATTCGGCGTTCTTCGTCGGAGATCGGTGCGTTCTTCGCGTTCTTCACGTTCTTCGCGTTCTTCAACGAAGAAGAAGAACTTCAATACTCCCCTTTTTCTCCCAATCCCCTCTCAACACAACTAGCTCCCACCATAAATAAAATAAGTGCTTCAATTATTTTATTACTCATGACTTAAGTTTGAAATTCAGAAAAATTGAATTAAACAACTTAATTAATTAAATGAGTTGGCATGATTTAAGAAGTGAGAGAGGAGGTGAGTGGTCTCCCATTAAAGGGGGGGGGGGGGGTTAAGGAGTTAAGGAATATGAGAGGTCACCCACTTAATGGGGGAGTTAGAGTAGGTTTAAGGAATGTGAAGGGGTGGGGTTCATGTGGGCCCCACCTCACATTTAACCTCACTTAGGTAGTTAGGTTCACCCAACCTCCATCCTTAGGTTTTAATCACTTTAAAGAAATAAAATTAGTTGCACAAATTTTATTTCTCGGATGTCTTTATCCACAAAACTAAACAACTATTCCCGAGCAAACGCAACTCTGGAAAAGATCTTTTTAAGCAATTATCGGCGTTGCGGTTTCATCGGTGCCCTCAGATTTCAATTCTGAGCACCAGATCAAAAGTTAGAAAAACCCGCTCGTTCGTTCACTGAATGTACCCGTGCTAAACTTCGGAAAATGATTCCGGGCACACCGGGCCTCAGAATTAGGTGCTGTCAGAAACTGCGCTCTTGTAAAATTCCAAATAAAATTAAGAAAAAAAATTTTCCTTGAAATTTCTGGGTCTTTACATTCTCTATGTAACTTTAAAATAAAATAAATCTTAAATTTATTTTATTCTTTAAAAAATCCAAAAAATATATTTCACAACTGACCCACGTCGGCCGATGTTAGGCCTCACCTAAAGTAAATTTAATGTTGCGAATGCAACGGTGCCCTAAGAGTTTTGATATGGAACCTATTTAGAAGTAATTCCATTTTTAAAGAAAACTACTCATGCATGATATTTAAAAATTAATATTTTTCAAACAATTGTTTCGGGCACACCAGGACTTGGAATCTCACGTTGTCTCAGTGCCTGATCTCCAAATAATTTCATATAATATTTAAAAAATTTACGTGAAAAAATCTAAAAAATTATAAGCATATCCTTTGGATAACCCCATATTAAAATATTAGTGTTATTAAAAACAAGAGTGTGGCATGTTTTACTTTTATAAAATATAATACTATAAAGGTCATAATCACATCCAAATAGCCAAAGAAGACCATATAACCAAAAATGGGATGAATATATACAAAATTAACTCACCTAATAAAATTTATTCATGTTTGGGGATAATTTAATATTCCTTATCACTTTTTTTAACCTAAATTTCCCGATTTACCTTTACTATGGTTAATAAAATTACTAAGTTTACTATTCATATTATCCAAAAATAAAATGGAATCATTTACTAAATTTGGAATAACTTGTTCAAAATAATGAATCCTTTTTTCAAAATTCAACACACAAAAGTGGTAGAATTTAGTTTAAAATTAAATAGTAAAAATGCAATGAAAAATAGTTTTTCAGAAAATTTCCCTTTTTAAATATAAAATATTTTAATACTAAATTTAATTATAAAATACATTTTAAAACCAATAATTTATTTTTTTTAAATAAAATTTCATTTTAATACCAACCAAAATATAATTTTACTTTTTAAATAATTTAGAAGAAAATACAATTTTCAATGAAAATTAGTATTTTTCACTATTCATTGAAAAATAAATATTTTTAGAAAATTATAAAAAATTCACATTAATATAGTTTTGACATGATGAATTCAAAAAATTAATTTTATTAAAATTTCATAAATTAATTATACTATTTACTCATAAGAAAAAAAAATTTTTGAAAAAAAAATATTTTTGAAGAATAAAATGACTTTATTAAAACTTAATTTGTCATTTACTAATAATTTATCAATACATTTGAGTAGGAAATATATATATTTAAATATTTCATAAATTATTTAATCATATTATTATCCACCAAATTAATGGATGGGTTATAACAATCACATTAAATAATAATATTTTTATAGTGTATTACAGATTGTTAAAACTCAATGTTTTGTGTAATTCAATCATTCGAAGAAATAAATTTATTTAAAGATAAATAATTTCTAAAATATTAGGGTTTTAAATTCTCCCCTGTTTAATAAATTTAATCCCCTCAATTTGAACTAATGCTCGTTGATCAAAGTTTTGACATTTGAGAATTCATTTATAGAAAACCACATCACAAAAAGGGTTAATAAAACTTTCTATTAAAAAGAGAGAAAGTGATGTATGAAGGTGACATGGAATAACACATAACTATGTTTCCAAATATGATAATATATCTAGGAAGTGAAAACATCTATATGGAATAAAAACCTAACTTCATAGACTGGTAGAGAGTGATAGAGTACATTTTTAGGGGAAAGTTAACCATCACAAAACTGTAAATCTGTGATGGGTTAAAAGGACATTGATTTCTTCATAAGAAAAGTGAACAGTTAAAATTTTTATTTCAAGATCCTTTTCCTAAGTTTGATTAATTACCTTTATTAATATTATAATAGCATGAGGAAATATACATACTTGATAAGAATAATTTCATCCTTTAATCAATTTTCACCACAGTCTCATATTTTATTCTAAATGATTAGAATTCAAGATGAAATTTTCTTCCCTGAAGCTGTAAAATCAACTTATAAAGAAACTCATAATCCAAAAAAGAATAAAAATATATTCCTCCTATATATAATAATTAACATAAACCAAAATAGTTATAACATTATAAGATGTTTCCCAAAAAATAAACCTTTTTATAAGGAAAACTACTTTAAATATCCAAAATCCAAAAGTAACACCCAAATTTCACCATAGACCATTCAATAAATAACTATCCTTAAAATTCCTCAAAAGATATTCTTGATGATGATTGAAACCAAAAAATCATAAGGATTTTATCACATAGTCTTCTAAGATAAATTTATTATTTATCTCCCATAATGTATACGCCCTAAACATATAATCTCCATGATACGATAACCATTTCCATTAATTACCTGAACTGCCATAAATCCACAATTAAATCATATATTCCTATAAAATACAATTTAACCTTTATTACTCAAACAAAATTCCATCATATTATATTTACCATAATCATATATGGTTCCCAAAATAGTGAACGTCTTCATATATAACATTAATCACTTAACACGAAATCAATTTTCAATACCATGGTTGTCTATAAAATAAAACATATGTCCCCAAAATGAACTTAACTTTTATATATTATATAGTTTAAATAAATAAAAAAAATATCATACTAACTAAGAAATCATGTAGGCTAGTGGTAGATGATGCACCCTTTTATCCCTTTGGTTGTGGTTTCAAGTCTCATGGCCTTGCCGAATGCAACTGGTTGTCACCCAACCTACGAGTATCCTTTTTTAAACTATATTATTATATTATTTATAAAATTCAAAAAAAATATGATAAAATCATCAAAACTAACCTTAATATATTCAGTATTAAATAATACTTTAAACCTCAAACATTATCTCATACCATTCATTTAGCATCCCAAAAATGTAATAAGCCATAATTACATCAAAATAAAAGATTATATAAACCTTAAAGGCTAAAAAATCATTAAAATTATGTACATATAAAGTAAAGTAATTCTTCATCAAATTAAATTTTTCCCATGATAAACATAAGTTTTACATATACCTCAAAAATAATTGTATCCTAAAATATCATTAGTCACCTTAAAAGTTTGTAACTTAAAAACTAAAAAGGGGTATCTAAGACTTTGTAAATATGATCAAAAAAAAAATTATAAGACAATAATGGAAAACATAACTCTTAATAAAACATATTATGAAACATCCTAATATCTAAAGTTATATAAAACTACCTCTCATACAAACTGTAATATTCCAAAACTTGTGCTCCCAGATCTGGTGTTAAAAACACAATCTTTACATTTTTGTCTTTGATACTAATAAATGTGACCCATTTTCAACCATACAAAACAAAAATAAAATAAAATGAAATATTGGATTGCATTCATACTGAAGGACTTTTTTGTTTTAAAGTTTTATATAATAAACAAAAACTCTTATGTATCTTAAAAAAATAAACAATCGGTTCATAACATATATACATCATCTACCACTAATTTATTTATAACATGCACCCTTTTAACATATCAAAATTAATACCTTTTTTGATATCTTGGGGAAATGAGAAATAATAAAAAGGATGATATTCGATGCTCAATAAGGGTAAATAATGGAAATATAAATTATTACATAAGCATAACATGAGCATAAGGGAATAATAATATGATAATATCATTATAATACCCTTTATATCCAAGATCACAATCTTGAGTCATGGAGTAAATCTTGGAATTTAATAAGACATGAATCATAAAGGAACATGATCCATGTTATAATAACATGGGTATAAGACATGGAATTCTAACATACACATATTCATATAAAATCATTTCTTTGATAGTCAAGAATCTTTGCACAGACTGTCGTAGTGGAATGGGTTCACTCACCAAACCATTGTAGTAACCAAGGTTCACCCCTGAATATTATAGATTAATGGTTTCACAACCAAAACAATAATATTAGTCATGTTTCACTCCTTATACTATCATATTGGAATGAGTTCAATCCCCAAACCATAATACTATTCAAGGTTTTCTCCCAAGACTATCATGGTGGAGAGGCTCCCTTACTAAACTAGGTTCACTACCCACTTCAGTCCTAGTTATCACATGAGATATCATTCTTTTCCTAATGAATTAATATGTGATATAGGTTCCACCCATCACATAATTAAAATCATATATATGTGTTCCACAAGATCATAAATCATTCATCATATCAAAAATCTTGAAAAGAAATTAATTTCATAAACATTTCATCAAATAATAACTCATGGAAAAGGGAATGGGTTTCATAAATATCTTTCTTCATAAACATAAACCATATAAAAAAAGAATAAAGATGGTATCTTTGGATAATATCCCCATTAAATCTTAACTATCATCAAAGGATGTCATCTTAGATATAAAAATGATTTTAAAAGATCACATGGAATTATTCTTGAGGAAAATAAAATTTTCGATTTAAAATCACTTCTCTTTTTAAAAAATTGTGCAATTATAAATGAAAAAAATTAACTGGAAGAAAAATTTCAAAGGAAGATTTAAATTATTGATGTTTCAAGACATCATAAAATTCACTCATTCTATATAAGTTAAAAAAACATTACTTCTGTATTTTTTTTTCCCGAAAAGTCACAATGTACCTCAATTGGAAAATGACAAAAAAATATTCCTTTCAATCCATTTAGTAAAGAAGTAAAACATGGGTAAATATTATTTTAAACAATTTATGGAGAATATTAAAAACCATTTCTGAACAAAAAAATTAGAAAACATGTAAATGGATGATAAATATTCTATAGTGGAGACTTAAACATAAGCAATATTGAATAATGATGTGATTGTGAACTAAAATCTTACCACTTTGGTAACTTTTGAATAATAAGCCTCATGAAATAAATAAATTTATATGTATATGTATATCTCATAATTTTAATGATAATAATAATACAATACATTCATGGAAAGTATATTTATAATAGCCAAGCCTTAATGTATATATACATTACATCATTTTTTGCAGAATAATTAATAAATTACACAAGCAGACATCCAAAGACCATATTAGTTTAATGCCTTGGAAACATGGAAAAATAAACACTGGTTTATAATTGAGATAAATTATCGGCCACTAGTTTCATTATTATTATCACCCTTCTTTGACACATCATACATAATACATATCTTCATAACCTAGGGTACAAAACACAAAAAAAGGCGAGATCAGATGCTCAGTAAGGGTAAAATAAGGATATATATGAGAATAAGTGTATGAGAACATGATCATGACTTTTGAATATCATACTCAACATATAAAATATCATAAACATTAATCATGGAATAAATATTGGCATTTCATAAGACATGAATCATAAGGGAATCGATAGAATAATCCATGAAAGCATAACTAAGAAACAAGACATAGAATTTATGGAATACACATAAGCATAAAAAAAATTATGTAAAGGGTACCTAAAAATACCTTTATAACATGTTAGTCTTGGGTTATAACCCATGTACCTACTTCAGTCTTTGGCTAAAAACTTCTGTAACCTCTTATTTTAGGGCTAGGACTACAACCTGTGTACCCTTTTATTTTCTAGATTGGGATAGAACTTGAGTTCCCTCTTGTTTTTGGGATTGATATAAAACATGTGTACCCTTTGAGATCATGTACCACTAATTGTTAACCAATGCATTGGAGTGAGATATAGGCCACACCCTTCATATAATAAAATCATACATACATGTTACAAAAGTTAATAAAACTTTCATCACATCATGAACTGTAAAAATATATGGGTTTAATAAACATCATATTCGAACCCATGAAATGAATTGGGTATCATAAAAATTTAATCATTTTATAACCTATGTAAAATATATATGTTTCATAATCATTTCATCCTAGAATAACCCGTGAAAGGAATAGGGTTTCATAAGCATTTATCATGGTATAACCCATTAAATGGAAACATGTTTCATAAAAATCAATATATTAAAATAAATACAATTCAGAAAAATAATATGAATGGTATCCTTAGATCATATCCTTCATAAAGAACAGAATATAACAAAGGATTTTATCTTAGACAGAGAAGGATTTTTAAAGATCACATGGAACATAAATTTTATTTGAAAATTTATTTTTAAAATCTATTACATTTTCAAAATGATTTTCCTTGAAAAAACTCTGAAAACATATAGATGAATAATGAAAAATCATTTAAAACATTTCTTGAGGAAAATTTCCTTCACTCTTTAAAAAACAGTTTTTAAAACATAAAACATATTGAAGAATTTTTCCCTTGAAAATAACCTTGAAAACTTATAAAGAACCTTGAATTTTTTTTGAAAATCTTTTTCTTCGAAAACTCTTTGAAAACTTATAAAATAAGTTTTAAAATCCTTGAAATCATTTTCTTTGGAAATAAACTTTTGAATAAATATAAAAGAATATTTGAAAATAATTTAAAACACATTTTAAACATAAAACAATTTTTGAAAACCCTTTTTCTTTGAAACCCATTTTAAAATCATTAAATTTATATAATATTCGGAAAACAATTATTTAAAAAAGTAACCTTATAAAATTAAAAATTAAGAATCAAGGAAATGATATTCATGATGGAGGTTGAGTCCATACATTCCAAGCATTCCTTTTTCACATTAAAAATTTAGAAAAGTGCCTTGATAAAAAAAACAAGAAGATTACTTTTAAAATAGTTTTGTAAAAAGTTAATACATGGGTAAAAATTTCCTTTAAACATAATAGGATACTATTAAAACTTTTCTTAAATTGTTTTTAGAAAACACAATTTTTAAGGAATACATATTTCCGACCGAAATGAGAAATAATGTTGAATTTTTATAAAACAAATTTCTTAATTATATTATGTTCAAAAGAGGAAAAAAGGTACCATTACTTGGATATAACAAGAATAAACAAATATTAACAAAATTTATGAGATTTAATTAGATATGTATCATAATATTTTATCAATGGAAGTATAATCAGAAATAATCTCAATAAATGATGATATTGTAGCTATAAACTCTTACAACTTTGGTAACTTTAAATCATAACACAATGTAAATAGTAACATAAAATGAAACTTAACATGTAATGAAAATAATTATATTCATGGTATAACATATAAAAGGTAGTACATACACCTCAAATAAAAATATAGGTGCATAACATGGCATGTGTCGCAAAGAAGTCAAATCGAGACAAAATTACTTTAACGATTTGGTAACTTTTGAAGAATAAAACCCATGAAATAAAGATCGTAAAATGTATATGTAAATATGAATAAATTTAATTTTAATAGTAATATAATACATCCATGGGTATTATTCACACCATACAAACAAATGAGTGGTGAATGAGGCATGTATTTCACAGAACTAAAAAGTGAGATGAAATTCCATTACCTAAAGTCTTAACTTTATTCCATAAATGTTAAAACCTCATGTATAATAAATATAAGTGTATTTTAAATTTAAAAGAGAACCATATTATTATATATAATACCATATATGGTTTGTTTATGACTCTATATTACTTTTTTATTATCAACTCTAAGTTAAAGTTATGTTTCATGTAATATTCACTTTGATTTAAGTATACATTTTGACTTGTTATTTTTTATCCTCTTACATAGATCATGATTTAAAAATTACCAGAATGTAAAAATTTATTTTCATATCATATATATTAATTATATAAATATTTATAATAATCTTTAAAATATATATATATATAATGGAATACATCTTTCATGGAGACGGTAAGTTGTACATACATATGAAAGATGTTTTTGTCTTCTCAACATTTTGAAAGAAAGAAAAAAAATGAAATTTAAATATATATATATATATATATATAATATCACTTAATTATAATTATTATTTCATTCATATCATATATTTTCACTATAAACACCCTTAATACATTCCAAGTAAATTTTGAACAAATCACTTCTCTTTGAGTAGGCGGTAGTCCACACTTCTACAAATGAAGTTATCACATATCCACAATATAGAAACCATGAAGGTTTGTTTTATAAAAAAACTTCATAAGAATAAATTAATAATAAATATAATATATATATATATAATATAAAAATATATTTTCCATTATAATTTCCAACTATGAGAGATGGTAAAGAAAAAACAAACAACATCGTTTCGTGAGGTAGTAGTTCGCCATACACAAGAACGGTAAGTTAGTTAACCATTAGATAGAAGTGTGTGTAATTTTAGGTTGAAACATTAGAATAAAAATATCTAAGTATATTTATGATACTTATTTTTTTATATAATCATGTAATAGGAATAATTTAGGGGGTTAATAATAAAAAATAAAACAAAAGATCTTGTGGAAGGATGTTACCTCTTTTTTGGGTAACTCCTTTTGGTTTGCACCAAAGGGATTCCTTGGCTGTATTTCTACCCAAACAGAGGCTTAAATGAGTAAGTGATGAATTTTTGGAATTTAAATTTTTATATATTTTCCTTAACTAAGTTCTTTGATATATTTGAATAAGGGGGAGAGTTGGTGGCCTTTTATGAGGGAGGGAGAAGACACACTTGGCATTTTTTAAAACAAGTTAGTTATAACCACATTTTTACAAAAACAGTCATGAAAAAACAAAAAAAACTAAACAATATAAGGTTTATGGCCCAAATATTTCCATATAACGGGTTTTTTACAAGTTTTTAGGTCATTTTGGCTCTTAATTGTAAATTTTAGTCCCTTGTGAAGCTTAATTTTTTCTTAATTGCTGTAATTAATTTTAATCACTTTCACTAATATTTTTGGTAAAATAGTAAGTTGATCTAATTAGAATATAAATATTATACTGATTAAAAAAATTTATGTATGTTTTTTAAAATTCAGTTCACATAAGTGGAAAATTTAAGTTTAATGTTAATCATGCAAACGTGGTGAGAAAGTGGGTTTTTAAAGTGAGAATTTTTTAAAGTTCATTAAGATTTTATATCTAAATTAAATATAAAAATGATTAAAATAACCTAAATTGGATTAATATATGACTAATTGATTAATTTTTACTGAAAAAAAAACTTAAAATATATTTTCACTATATAAATAAATTAGAAGAAAAAATAGTTTTGAATTAAAATTCAATATTTTTCACTATTAATCAAAAAAAGGAAGTTTCTAAAAAAACTCCAAAAAATCACCCTAAGATAATTTTCACATTATTAATTCAAAATTTAAGTTTATTTTATCAAATTTAATTTCTATGAGTATCTAGAATTCATTTTATTATTGTTCACATAAAGGCATAAAAAACAGTTCCTCTAAAAAAATAGTATTTTTAAACATATAAAGACTTTATCAAAAATTATATATCTCATTATAAATATGTTTTATTTATAAGAAACCATTATGAGTAAATTTTAAAAATTAGTTATTAGTATTCATATTACTAAGTTTAATGGCTAGTTCATAACTATCTTGTTTAAATAATTATAATAATAAAATGATGTTTTGTAGAAACTCAGTGTTGCGTGTAACGCAAGACAAGTCGGCATTGTGTGTAGTGCAAGATTACTTCAGTGTAGAATATAATGAAATTATTAATTAGTTTATCATGAAATGAAATAAATAAATTGAAATTGATTTATTTAAAAAAATGGTTCACAAAAACTCAGGGTGTTACATTCTACCCCCATTAAAATGAATTTCTACCTCAAAATTCATCTGAATTTTCAAAGGTCTAATACTTGAAATATCCTTTATTTTAAACCCACATTTTAAAAATGAATACTAATACTTTTTTAAAGAGTTAAAGTTAAAAATATACTGGTTAACCAAAGTAACACTTAACTATATTTCCATATAGTAAAACATAGGTGGGAAGGGAAGATTGGACACAGAGGAAAAGCGGAAATAATTAGAGAGATTGATAAAGATGGATGGTCATAAAAAAATATGTCATCTCGATAAATTTAACAATAAAAAAACCATAAAGTGAATAATCATGAAATATGTCATCGATATCATAAAAAATTATTATAATATTACAACATTTTATTTCAAGACCGTTTTCCTAAACAAGATATACTTACTTGATTTCATTCTATTACTTATGCACAATCTAATCCTTTAGTTATTAGTTGAACAATTACTACTTAAAATCTTACTCTATGGAATGAAGGTGAATTTTTCATTCCTGAAGAGCTAAAATATCATGAGATCCATAAATAGTATTATGGGTCATTCCATATATCACAACAAAAATGTTGTCACAATTTATCAAATATGCGTAAATCCACATATGGTGAAGTAACACATTAATCTCTAAAAATAATCCAATGTTTAACATAATCCATTTAATAAATTTTTTGTAACGCCCTGACCCGAGTTACCCAGAGTCGGTGCATTATTACATAACATTGGAATGATCACAAGAAAGATCAAGTCTCGAAATACCGATTAGTTTAGTAGATTTGGAATAACTAGATACATTCATAAAGTTTTACATTACATCATAAAATGAAAACTACAACAATATTGTCTCCATAGTTCACACTCTTATCCACTCACACTATCCCTACAGGTCATTCATAAATTAATTCTTCACATCCTGGGAAAAATAAAACATAGAAAAGGGGTGAGCTTAAATGCCCAGTAAGGATAACAATATAGCAGAAACATTAATAAATAAGAATAAACATTTAAGGAAATGTATAACTAAAACAAAAGCCTTTTAAACTTGAACTCCAACATAGTATGGAAAAAATAAAATGAAATAATGCCATTTACTTATTCACATGTATATTCTACTAATCTAATAATCACATGCAATATCAATAACCACTTTCATAATAATGGAATGCATAATGCCAGACTATCATAACCACATATCCAAGGCCTCATGCCAAGACTACAAATAAGATTTTGTCAAGGCCTTGTTCCAAGACACTAGTTTGTCTCATGAGACCTACCAATGCATCGAGGAGCTATAGCGGGCTCCACCCGTCACATATTAATTCCAATGCATCCCATATGAAAAGGTTTAAACATAACATAAACATTCGTATTAAAACTAGCATACGAAATGTAAATACTTCATCCATAAACCATGAATGGTATAAAAATAACACATCCACAGTCAAACATATCACAAAACCTTCAATACAATATATAAGTTTTGTATCATAATAAATCAACTTCAAATAAGCGTAAAATCCATCAAAGGATGTTGACATAGATGAAATCAAAACTCTTTTTAGAGAAATATCTCTTTTTATTTTGAAATTATTTAAGAGTCATATATTTATAAAATAAAACATTTTCTTTGAAAATATTCTTATAATCTTGTAAGGGAAGCTTCGAATATTTTATAATGGCGGAAAATAGCCGCACCCGCCATATAAGTTAAAAAAAATTCTTACCTTAATTATGTCGAAAAGGTTAAAAAGGACCTTGTTTGGAAAACAACGGAAAGATTCCTTTATAAACCACTTATAAAAGTCAACAAGGGTATAAATTACTTTAACCAATATTCTAGTAAATAGTATAAAAATTTTGAAATACATTTTTAAGAAACATGGATGTGGATGATAAAGAAGTCCCAGTAGATTATTACGTATAAACAACCTCAGATAATGAAGAGATTGTGAAATAAACCCTTACCTTGTACCTTTCCTTGGTTGGGGTAGGTTAACCTCTTCTATAATGGTGAAATAATTGTTATTAAATTATACAAAAATCATATACATTAATATGATATCATATATGATCTTTTAACATTTCTTTGTTAATAATATCTTAATATTATTTTCGTTTCGGGTGTTAACTTACTCATTTTATTTTATATGTTTTGTTATGTAAGACATGTTTGTTATGGATAGGTTGTATCTTATTCATATAAATAATGATATTAAGTCATTAAACATTATTATTAATCTTAAAATGAGAATTAGACTTAAATGAATACGATGGAGAATGAATCTCATCGCGTTCGTGGAGACGGTAGTCCGTACGTACGCATGAGCGACAATATCATTCTTTTGATATTAAAATAATATTTAATTGGATGGTATATCATATATAAAGAATAATTATAATGTTATATATATTATTTACATGAATTACAAATCATTATTATAACCATCCAAATAATAATATTTTGAATAACAATTACACCACGACGTGGAGACGGTAAGCCATACGTACGCACGTATGGTGACATGTCATTCAAAGGATGGATAAAATACTGAAATATGGTTGTACCATGTTTATAATAACATAAAAGTATATATCATATACTGGAGTTATTATTTTATAATGGTAATAACAACGAAATAAGAAGTGGAAGAAGAAAGGAACTTGAAAAAGGGTGGTGAAATCATTACCTCTTCTTCGGGTTCTTCCTTTTGATTTGATCAAAAGGGCTCCTTAAGTTGGATTTATGACTAAAATAAGGCCTCTAGAATGATGTGAGGGAAGTTGAGAGAGTATTTGGGCAGGTTTTGGCCGAACCAAAATGCTTTTAAGGTGTGAATTAATGAGAAGGGGGAGTTCCCTTTTATAAGTGGGGTGAGGGGCACCTTTGGAAAAGCTAGAAATATTATTTTATAATAAATTTATATTCGGTTTCTAATGGATCCAAAGTAGATTATTTAAATGTTAAGGTGGGGATAGGTCCAAAACCACTCAACCAATAGAATTTAGACATATTTGGGTCATTATATTAACCTTATTGGTTAGTTTTAACTCTTAGTTAATTAGTTTGACACTTACCAAGTCACTTTGTATTTTTATATTATATAGTTAATAAACATACTATATACCTCCAAGAGACCCCAAAGTGGTCTATTAATGATACAAATATCATGATATAAGTCTCTCGGCCAAACCTTAGATTTTTAAGAATTGAATATTAATTAATAATATAATATTTGTTTTAAAAACTCTTTTATGTCAATTTTGACACTATTTGGAAAATTGATTTTGGTGAAAACCATAACAGAATGATTACTTCGAACAAAGTTAATTAAATCATTAATAACATGTCATATTAACCTATAAAATTAGTGTAATTCATAAAAATTCTCAAATTATATTTATTTGGGTATTTATAATATCAATTATTTTAATTTTTCACTATTATGGTAATTACTGTATCATCATTGTGTCATAATTAAATTAAATTATTTAATGTCTAAAAATTATAAATGAAATGTCATTATGTAGGAAATATTTTTATATTTCTAATGAATATTTATAATCGAATGTATCTTATGTGTAACCCTATATTAAAATTTTTTAGTAAATAAACTTTGATTTTAACTCTTTTAACTCTTCTTTGAATTAAATAATAATAAATGTCCTAATCTAATCCAAGTGGACCTAAATGATAATATTTTATTCCTAAGGTAATTTTTGGTCGAGATACACTTGTCCAAGAGAATTAGGACATGTGTTAGGGTAATATTAATATCATTTTTACCCTTAATTACCCTATTTACTTTTAACCGTGGTAAATAAAAGTAAAAAGTTACTATTCACCAAAAATTATTTTCATCTCATTGAACCACATTTTACTTCTTGATATTAACCGTGTCTCTTAGATTTTCAAAATTCCACTCACAGAAGCGGTAAAATTAAGTTTTATGAAAAATTCAGTTTTTTTAACTACCACTTAGTGGTTTCACTATTCATCAAAAAATGAATTTTTTCAGAAAAATACCAAAAATTCACCCTAGGAAAATTTCGATATTCCAAATCCAAAAATGAAGTCCATTTTGAAAAATAAAATTCATAAATTTCAAAAGTGGGTATTAATATTCATAACAGCTAGTTTGATTGGTTGTGGTGTGTTAGAACTCAATGTTGCGTACAACACACGCTATTGCATTATTCAAAGAGAAGCGTACCGTAGAAGCTTGGGTTGTTACATTTTTAACCACCTAGACCTTCTAAAATATGATTTTCCCTTTATTCCATAAATAAGATTTTATCTTATACCGAAAATATTTTCATTGGAAATTTAGGTCTATCATTGTATGAATAGAATATAAAACATGATTTTATTATAATAGAATCCATATATGGGGATATAATCACATGAAATTTCACCAAAGGATGAATTATAATATTTTCATATGGATTATTACTACAAAATCAAACATGAAATTCCCAACTAAGGAGAGAAGGATTAATGTGACCTAATTATCATTATTCTCCTCATATATTGTGATTGCATAATTTTTCCCTTTGTCCTTTTCCTTTAAGGGTTGTTAGAATTGATCACCATCATTAACCCTTGGATTCGAAAACTTTTCAAAAAAATTCCCAAACTCCATTCAATTGAATCATTGAAGTGCGGGATGTGTATCTTGTAGATATTTTCCATTATTCATATCATTAGATAACTTTCTCCACTCACTTAGAAACTCAACTGCATGATGTTATTCCTTTACCCACTTAAAACATTTACTATTCCCCTAAAGACAATTACATACATGTTTCTACCCACACTGTTAGCATATAACTTAGTTCATATTCTTCTCTCCATGGTTCTTATATTTTCCTTTTAATTCAATTTTTCTCTTCTTATCCAAAGTATGAGATTGAAAAACAACTCCAACCTCCATTTCCTTCTTAATATCACATCGAACAATCTCTTCATAGCATCTAAAGTCCCTTATGGATAATGCCCTTCAGATATTTGGTTTTAAGAAATTGAAGAATTAGTAAACTTTAATTTCCGTTTTAATGATAATATTTGAGGAGTACCTTACAAGTCTTGTAAAACTTTCTTTATATGTTGCAACAGATTCATTATTCTTTTACTTAAACTCTAGGAATTCATTCTCTATCTTTGTTCATAGAATATGAGGGAAGTATTTATTGAGAAATATTCCCTTAAACTCTTCATATTTTATAAATTCAATTTCTTCTTTTCTACCTCATGTTTTTAATAAGGTTCCACCACTGATCTACTTCACCTTTCAAATGATAAACAACCAAAATGACTTTTTCATGTTCCAAACACTAAAGAATGGAACCATTAAGATAAGGTTGATCAGTGGAACCAATAAGATAAGGTGGATGTTTCCACATGAAATACTCAACAGGATTTTGTTCTCATATTTGCTCATTTGTATTTTCAACATGATTCATAGCTTAGGAAAGTTTTTTTATCATAGAAATAATGTTATTATTTCCCACTATCATAACATTCAATGTCTTATTATGATAGTCATTTCATTGTCTGTTGCATTCAGAATTAACACAATTCCTTCATGTTTGATCCATTAACTATGACCATAAAGTATATAATGAGAAACACTTTTCAAAAAATAAAACCAAATAATCATGAAAATTTACTTATAGGATGCCTAAATCATGGATTGTAATATTTGACACCTTACGTTTTTCATAGGTTATTCATAGTCATCATCTACTTAAATCCTTGATGATGGATCATAAATATTTTTTTAATTCCCAATGAATATCCCCTAGGAGTTCCAAACAAGGTGTCTAAAAAGTCCCTTTTTCATGTTCTAGGTTATTCTCAAGTCATGCCCGATATACCTTTTCAGATTTGTTACCCCTGAGTACATATTTACTAGATTCACATCGACGTATAGTATCCAGACATGGATATAATTCTAGGAAACCACTCTATATATCCCTTACCAAAATCCAGGACCTTTTCCTATAATTTTCCTTATCCTTAAACTTATACTTATAGATATACCTAGACATATCCTTCAAAATATTATTAGGGATCAAACTAAAGTTATCTCATCTTAGTTTCAAAAGGTGGGATAAACCTTTTCTCTGATACCAACTATAACAACCCAGTCTTAACTTACATATATATTACATAATTTTTTATAGAATACTTAGTAAATTACACAAACAGATGCCCAAAGACCATATTAGTTTAGTTAATTTAAAAAAATTGAAATTTTTAAACTGGTACATAAGTGAGCTACATTATCTCCCACTTGTTTCTTCATGATTAGCACACTTCTTAGACACATCATACATAATACATATCTTCATAACCTGGGGAATGGAAACATAAAAATGAGTGAGATCAGTTTCTCAGTAAGGGTAAATAAGGGAGATATATAAGCACAAACAAGATAATAATTTTATAATAGTGTGATCCTAACATTTTAAGATCATACCCTACATATCAAAGATCACAAACTTAAATCATGGAATAAATATTGGAAGTTCATAAGACATGAATCATAAAGAAACAAAGAGAATAATCCATGAAAGCATAAATGAGGAATAAGACATAGAATTTTTTCATGCACATAAGCATAGAAAATATTATGTCAAGGCTACCTACCAAGACCTTCCAAACATATTAGGATTGGGATACAACCTGTGTACCTAGTTTGGACTTAGGCTAACAACATTTGTACCTTCTTATTTTCAGTCTTCGACAACAACCCATGTACCCTCTTATTTTCGAGCTTGGGCTACAACCTGTGTACCATCTTATTTTTAGGCATGGGTTACAACATGTGTACACTTTGAGATTATATACCACTTATCATTACTCAATGCATTAGAGGGAGATATAATCCCACCCATCACATAATAAAATCATACATAACTATTATATAAGATAAGAAAACTGGTATCATATCATGACCCCTAAAAGGAGATGGGTTTCATAAACTTCATATCATAACCAATGGAATGAAATGGATATCATAAATATTCAATCATATCATATCCTATAGAAATTATATAGGTTTCATAATATTTTACTTCTAGAATAACCTAGGAATATAAACATGTTTCATAAGAATTTATCATGGTATAACTAATATAATGGAAATGGGTTTTATAAACCTCAATCCATCAAAACATATTCCATTAAAAGAAATAATATGAATGGTATCCGTGGAATATATCCATAGTAATCTATAAAATATAACTAGGGATATCATCATAGATATATATAGATTTTGAAAGACTAATTATAACATAGTGTTTCTTAAAAAATCACATTTTAAAAAATATATAATTTTAAAAATACTTTTCCTTAAAAACACTTTAAAAATATATAAAGGAATAATGAAAAATAATTTAAAACATTTCTTAAGGAAAATATCATTTACACTTTGGAAAAAATTATTTTCAAAACATAAAACATTGTGAAGAACTTTTTCCATGAAAATAACCTTGAAAACTTATAAAGAATCTTAAAAAAATTGAAAAAAATATTCTTCGAAAACACTTTGAAAACATAAAAAATAAGTTTTGAAATCATTGAAATCATTTTCTTTGAAAAAAACTTTTTAAAACATATAAAGGAAGCTTTTAAAATCATTTAAAACACTTTTTAAAAATAAACCGATTTTTGAAACCCCTTTTTCTATGAAAAATATTTTAAAATCAAGAAATTTACATGATATTTTGAAAAAACATTTCTTAAAAAAACCTTTTAAAATTAAAAATTACGCCTCAAGGAAATTAAGGTCATGATGGAGGGTAATTCCATACATTCTAATCATTCCTTTTGCGCCTTAAAATTTTAAAAAAGTGCCTTGATTAGAAAACAATTAGAATATTACTTTTAAAAAAAATTAAAAATGTAATACATGGATAAAATTTTCCTCAGAACATCATAGGATAATTGTAAAACATTTTTGATTTTTTTTAGAAAACATGATTTTGGAAGAACATATATTTCTGACCGAAAGGAGAAATAAAGTTGTATTTTCATAAAAACATTTTCTTAATTATCTTAAGTACCAAATATTATAAAAAATGGTACCATTATTTGGATATAACATGGAAAAAATATTTTAATAAAATTCAGGAGATTTATTGAGATATGGGTCATAATATTTCATCAATATTAACATAATCATAAACAATATTGATAAACAATGAGATTGCAGCTATAAATCGTTACAACTTTGGTAACATTGAATTATAATAAAATGGAAATAATAACATTAAAATAATCTTAACATATCAAAATAATAATTAGATTAATGATATAATATTTTAAATTTAGTACATACACCTCATAGAAAAATATAGGTGCATTACATGGCCTGTGTCTCAAAAAAGGGAAATTCAGACAAAATTACTTTACCGATTTGGTAACTTTTAAAACATAAACCCCATGAAAGAAAAATAATAAAATGTATATGTAAATACCCATAAATTTAATTATATTAATCATATAATACATATTTGGTCTGTATACACACCACACAAATGAAATGAGTGTTGAATAAGGCATCTATCTCACAGAAATAAAAAGTGAGAATAAATTCTCTTACCTTAAGTCTTGGCTTTATTCGTACACATTCAACACTACTATATACAAAATATAAATTCATTATAAATATATCACACAACTATATTATTATATCTAACACCATATATGGTTTTTATGACCCTATATTACGTTTCTATTAACAACTCCATGTCAATGTTATGTTTCTTTTAATATCAGCTCTGTTTTTCATATAAATTTTGAAATTTTATTCTTTATACTCTTAATTATATCACAATTTACTAATTTAAAGAATTTAAAAAATTATATATATATCAAATATATTAATTACATAAATATTTATAATAATATATAAAATATGGATACATAAAATTGAATACAACATTCATGGAGATGGTAGGTCATACATACGCATGAACGTTGTTGCTAGTTTCTTGTCGTATTGAAAGAAAGTAAGTAAATGAAATGTATGTATATATATAATATAATTAAATTATAATTATTATTTTATAAATATTATATATTTGTACTAAATCCACCCATAATGCATTCCATGTAAAGTGTGAATGAATCACATCGCTTTGAGGAGTAGGTAGTCCACACTTCCACAAACAAAGTTATCATATATCCACAATATGAAAAGCATAAAGGTATGTTTTATATAATAATTATAAAAGAATAAATACTTCATAAATATCATATATATTATATAAAAATATATTTTCCATCATAATTATTATCCATGATAGGTGGTAATGGAAAAATGAACAAGATCCTTTCATGACGCGATAGTTCATCGTACACAAGAACGATAAGTTCGTCACCTATTAGTTAGAAGTGTGTGTAAATGTAGATAGAAAACTTAGAAGAAGAAAAAACAACTCAGTATATTTATAATACTTATTTTATTATATAATAACTTAATAATTATAATTTATGGGGAGAATGATAAAAATAAAACAAAAGATATTTTTAAAGGATGTTACCTCTTTTTCAGGTAACTCTTTTTGGTTGGCACCAAAGAGCTGCCTTGGTTGGATTTATACCCAAAGGGATGATTCATGGAGGAAGGGGGTGTTTGGAAGTTAATTGGTAAAATATTGGCTGAAACTAAGTGGTTTGAGAAGTGTGAATAGGGGGGAGGTGGTGGCCTTTTATAAGGAAGGGAGGGGACACACTTGGCATTTTTTAAAAAAAGTTAGGTGTACCCACATTTTTATGTAAAAAAAGTTATAAAAAACAAAAAAAACTAAATAATAGATGGTTTATGGTCAAAATATTTCTATAAAATGGATTTTAGACGATTGGATAGGTCATTATTTCCTATGTTTAAGGTTTAGTCCCTTATTAGGCTTAATTTTACCTTAATCACTGTAATTAATTTTAATCACTTTCACTAATATTTTTGGTAAAAAATTAATTTGGTAATATTAGACTATAAATATTATACTTAATATAACCATGTATTTCTATTTTTCTAAATTCAATTCATATAAGGTGAAAAATTATGTTTAATGTTAATCCCACAGACGTGGTGATAAAGTGAGTTTTTAAAGTGAAAAATGTTCAAAAGTTCATTAAGCCTTTATATCTAAATTAAAAATAAAAATGATTATATTAACCTAAATTGGATTAATATATGTATAATTGATATATTGTGACTTTAAAACCAACTTAAAATATAATTTAACTATATAAATAAATTAGACGAAAACACAGATTTGAATTAAAATTCATTATTTTTCACTATTCATCCAAAAAAGAAGTTTCTCAGAAAAATCCCAAAAACCAATCATAAGATAAATTTGACATTATGAATTAATAAATTAATTTTATTTTATCAAATTAAATTTATAATATTTTCTAAAATTAATTTTATTATTTTTCAATGAAGGATATAAAAAACAGTTCCTTTAATAAAATAGTATTTTTAAACATATAAAGACTACCAAAAATTATATTTATCATGGTCAATATGATATATTTATATTAAAAAGTTATAAATAAATTTTAAAAATTATTTATTACTATTTATATTATTAATTTTAATGAAAATGTTAGAACTTACTCTTTTAAATAATTATAATAATAAAGTGTTGTTTCGCAGAAACTTAATGTTGTGTATAATCACTACTGAAAATTTTACCAATCCTAATGGTTTAAAACCATTAGAATAGCCGCTGAAACCATTGGGATAGACTATCCCAACAGTTTTAGGAACTGTTGGCATGTTGGGCATTGCAATAGCTATATACCAACAGTTTCAAGAGAACTATTGGTGTATGTAGTCTGAAATTAATCTATGCCGGCGGTTTAGGTAAAACAGTTGGTATATTTGTGTACCAACTATTCATGAACCATTGGTATACATACTATACAACATATAATCTATTTCAGGATACTGTTAGAATATATGTATACCAACAGTTTTTGAACCGTTGTTATACCGTCCAACATATTGAATACCAACAGTTCTGTGAACCATTGGCATATGTTGTCCAGCATATTGAATACCAATAGTTATGTGAACCATTGGCATATGTTGTACAACATACTGAATATTAATGGTTCTATGAACTGTTGTTATATCCTTACTCCCCAGCAAACATCAAATCTATACAACCCAAAGTAGAAGACATAAACCTATAAAACTGTAAACCCCCTTCGAGTAGAGGACATAAAACTATAAACCTGTAAACCTACACCTCTAAGAGTCTTCCAAATCACACAGTAAACCTACAAACTTGAAACTCTATCAGTCTTTCAAATCACCTGTAACTGTAAACCTATAAACCTTCACTTCTAACAATCTTCCAAATAAGCTGTAACTATAAACATATAAACCTGTACCTATAACAGTCTTCCAAAGTAGTTGTAAACCTACACCAACATGTACCTCATATGGAAACAAAATCAACTTGGGCACTTCAATGCCAAGGAGTTTTATAAACTGGCATGTGGTGGCAAACCACTATGATGGCTAATTAAACTCAAAGCCTGATTTATCTAGCCTTCTAAATTCCTCTAGTTATGGAGAATATGGAAACATTCCCATTCTAGATCAAACCTAAAGATTTAGATACCAAATTTCTTCTTCCTACACTATCTGTCTTTGAACAAAAGACATAAATCATCTTCTTTTTCAAAGTTCTTATTTATAATTACACTATAATTGGGGTAGTGTATGAATCAGAATTGTTGGCTTTGGTGTATGCAATTGGATACACTGTCTAATATAATTGGGATTCATTGTGGCTTGAATTTTACTATGAGTGCCTATCAAAATCAGATTCAGTTTTTTGGAAACCATATTTGGCATAACATTTAAGGGATACAAGATTTCTTTTATAGACATGATGATCTTATTTAAATTAGCATGGGTCACTGACAGACCATGCACCTTTGATTCCAAATAGATGATCATTGATCTTCAATGCTTGTTGCCTCCTTCCTTTAAACTAGATGAGACCAACACCTTATGTGTGAGGGTTAAGTATTTATATTCACTTGAAATGTAACAACTCTTCTCTAGATGATAATTTTAAGACTAGAATTATGTCTTCAATTTACTTCTTCTTTATCCAAAATATAATAATGGTAAGCTTATGTCTTCAAAGGCTACCTAGATCTATTCACTGGAAAACTATTCCCATGTTCACCTTCTTTTTCTTACCTTTTCCCCCTCTTTAAAACAAATATATCAATATAGCCTAGTTCTGTACTTTCCATATTCTTTATGGATAAACTATATGTTTAAATTTTTTGTAGGTATCTCCCCTTATCATAATAGACTCATGAAATATATGTATATATGCTGGACATTTTCATGAAAAACTATGAATGGTGTGGACCACCCTAGGATTCTATAATCTTCTATTTCTTCTCAAAGTGTTCATGTGAATGAACATGTTTTTTAATTAAAATAAATATAATAAATAAGACTCCAAGATAGTTGGTAAAAGTCACTACAGTTTTCCATTAACTTCTTCATGTTTTGAGTCATCATCCATTGAAAACTATTAACTATCCATCCACATTGTCTGTAGATATCACCTTTTAAATCAACCACTTAAAATATCCGAATATCTTTCAATAATACCTCCATTTTAATTCTCCACATTATCCATAACTTTGTAAAGCTTTTAAACCTCCAACTAAATATTTATGGCATAAAAAAACAATTCAAACTTTCCTTTTAAAATCTTGACCTCATGGCATAGATCCTTATTTTTTAATTGTGTTTCCAAAAAAATTCCTTTGAGCTTCACACCAAGACATGAAACAACACTTCTTTATGAAATATTCCCTTGAAAAAGTTAGACACCATGATCACTTGTCCATTTTTCTCCACTAAAAAATCCTGATAGACCAAAACACCCATCTATCCAAAAATGAAATGGGGAAAACTGTTATTTCTAGTAGTGGAGACTGATTTGATTCTCAATGACTCTAGTGGGATTCCCTAGTGTAAGATATATGAGTACCAAGAGGACTGACATTTTTCACTTGGATAGTGAGACATTTTCGAGATGGTGGTATATGTCCCGAGTGACTAGGATTTTGTACCTATATGGTGAGCTATGATATGAACCAAATTCACTTGTTTTTATTTCATACACCTGTTGGGTGAAACATTCTAACAATTATAGTGATATATCTTAAGGAATGGAAACACCTTGAGTGATAAGGTTTTGGAAGGACCCTTATTTGAGTGATAATGAAGTTATCATATTATAACATGATATATAACCCTACCATGATTGATAAGGTAGTGGTCAAGATAATGGCCTCACCTTGAGTGATAAGATTCTAGATGAACCTAACCATGAGTGATAATGGAGTGTTTGGAATGTGATATTATACCTACCATGGTTAATATGGTATTATTTTCGAAAATGTATTTACATTGATCATAATGTATTAACATGGATGTTTGTTGAGTGATAAGGTTGGTATGTGATATATAGTGGTATGAGACACTACCTTTAGTAGTATGGTTGATGTTGGGAGTTTAGTGATGACCTATATTGAGTGAGAAGTATTAGTCTAGGTCTTGGATACATGACTTTATCCTACACATTCAGGTTGTGGTTGAGTAATCATTGATACTCCCTATTTAGAGTATTTGGGTATAGAATGGGTTTCATGTATGATGGTATAATGATGCAAGTTTTTTTTTAGAAAAAATTATATATAGTTGGGTATCATGGAAACCTATTTATCACACGATGACCTAATACACATGGAGTCCTGGTGTCCTAGTTGGAACATGACATCCGACATGATATGTGTGTCTATTTATTTTTATAACATTTACTTCTCTCAAGTATACATCTATATGTAAAAATATATTAGTGTATCTTTGTGAGATTATAATGTCATATATTTCTAACACCTATCATGATCAACCTATTATATATGTAGATCTTATGATTGTTTTACTGATCTAAGAAAATATTATATGTGTGTTGTCTATTTTCATGTACAACTATGAATGGTGTGGATCGCACCAAGAGTATATAATCTTCACTTTATTCTCGAAGTTTCCATGCAAAGAACATGTTTTTGAATTCAAATAAATATACTAAATAAGTCTCCAAGAACATTCACTATAGTTTTCCATTAACTTATTCATGTTTTCAATCATCATCCTTTGAAAACTATTAACTATAAATACACATAATCTACAAATATCTCATTTTAAATCCACCACTTAAAATATTCAAATATCTTATGAGAATACCACCATTTTGATTCTCCACATTTTCCATAACTTTGGAAATATTTTAAACCTCCAATTGAATATATGTGGAATAAAAAACCACTTAAACTTTACTTTTAAAATCATGAACCTCTTGACATAGAAACTCATTTTTGAATTGTGTTTCCAAACAAAATTCCTTTGACCTTCACACCAAGGCATGAAACAACACTTTATGAAATATTCCCTTCAAAGCATTAGACACCATGAAAACTTGGACATTTTTTTCCACTACAAAATCCTGATACACCAAACTACCTAGCTTTCCAAAAATGATCTCAGAAATGACTTTGGGATCTCTCCTTCATATTTCTATAATTTTCTATACACAGGTCCACCACAGTGAGAAAAATTACTTTAGTGAGTTTCCACACTATAATTCTTCTCATTAGAACAAAGGAGAAATGTTTCAATATTAATATTCAATGGAGGAGGCACTAAATCATATAAATTGGTGGTGGTAAGATGAAGCTTATGGTGGGGACCACCAAAAGCCTAAAAGGTGTTAAACAATGACATCATTAGTGTTTTTAGATATATGGGCTCAGGTAAACACCCAAAGGGGTGGCTAAGAGTCCAGGAAAACACCCCAAATAGGTTTCACCATAAGATAAGGTCACAACGGACATGATAGAACAAATCAACTATTTAATATGCTATAATAAGGGATCACTGAAAGGTTGTAGTGAGGGGCACAATGACACAACGTATAAAGGGAAATGAAATAATGCAAAAGAATCATACACCCTACACAGACCATTTACATATTCATTCACTTTTCCTAAACATGTAAATTTCATTTATAATATTCAAAGGCTGAAAATAAAAGTTTCATGGTCAAAGAACATGCTTACTCGAGCAATGTTATTTGAGTTAAATGAGTATGATAATTGAACTTATATTATTCAAAGAAAAAAAATAACTAGCCACAAAACAAACACCAACAATAGGTATTTGGAAAACTAAAACCAAATCTAAACATGATACAAATAAATACCACTACTCTTTGGTTTAAAAGACATCACACCTCCATTGGAGGGGTTTTATTATAAAATAATGGCATTTATTTATCAAAAAATTCATTTAATTATATTTAACATTTGTTTTAAAACTCATTCATCATAAATCAAATGCAATAAGTTAGGAAACTAGATCAACATAACTATCGCTGTGAGTTTTTGCAAACATCACACCTCCATTGGAAGTGTTTTATTATAATAACATGACTTTATTTATCAAATGAAACAATTATATTAAAGAAAACCTTTTCAAGATATGAAATTTAATATAATTAAGAAGAATTAAGAAACAAGATGAATTCAATTTAAATCATTATTGAATTAAATATTCTAGGAGAGGGACCCTACCTCAAGGTGGAACCAAGCCATCCACTTCAGCTCTTGGAGCTTTATAACTAAAAGCTTCTACTCCCCCACTGGGTATACACACCTTCACAAACATGCAAGGACACCTAGCCCCTATGCACACACTTGCATGGCCATGAGCTTGTGCAAGGTGATCCTTGCACATATTCTTATATGCATACATCAGTCTCCACTCACCTATGTATGCATTTATATATATATATGTGGGAATACCTAACCCCATACAGGAATAATCACTACCATGGTTGACTATACACGTAACGGGGGAACCCACATACATATACTTACTTACCTATGCACACGCAGGAGATTCGCCCTTAACTTGGTGGCTCGAAACCAACAAGAAGGGATCAACACACTACACAAAGGATATTAGGAACCTTAAAACACATAAAGGACACTACATAACCAGTGAGAACCCAACCAAAGGCATTAAATCCTTACCACGATTGGTAGCAGAGAACCAAATCCACCCAAACCAACACAAAATGATCCAACGCCCAACTGAAAACATAATCTAGAGTCAAAAAAACTGAAATACCCAAATACATGAGGTGTGAGACAAGTAGTAACCACATAATCACTACTACAAAAAACGGGCTTTATCAGCGCTCAAAACGGGCTTTAACAGTGCTAAAAAAGCACTGTAAAGCTCAGCACTAATATGGGGGGGGGGGGGTCCCTTTTATCAGTGCTCTAAAAAGCGCTGATAAAGGCCCCTTTTATCAGCGCTAAAAAAACACTGATAAAATACCCCTTTATCAGCGCTTTCTTTAGCACTAATAAAAGACCCCTTTATCAGGGCTTTTAAAAAGCGCTCATAAAAGTCAAAAAAAAATAAAAAATAAAAAAGAATTATATAATGTGGGGGGAGATTTTAACAGCACTTAACCCCCCCTTTATCAGCGCTAGGTGGACCCCCCTCACACTCTCCTGCATACTGCCTTCCCACGCATCCCCACATGTGCGAACCCCTTTTCTTCCACTCTAACTTGAACCCATGACCTCCCCCCTTTCGCGGCTGAACCTTTACCACTAATCCATTTCATTTTTTCTCTATTTAAGGATATATCTTTATATATATATATATATAGTTATATTTATTCATATATTGATATAGATCCATATTAATATAAATATATTTATTCATATATTATTATATATATTCATTCGTATATTAATATATATTTTTATTTATTTTTATATATATTTTTAGTTATAATTTTTTTATCTGTATATTTATTTTTATATTAATATATACTTATAAGATTAGTTTTAAATACATTTATGAAATATGTTTTTTATGTGTGTTTATAAATAAATAAATAAATACATACATACATATATACAACACACACACACACACACTGACACACACACACACATAGACACATATATATTTACGAATAAATACATATATATGTGTATTTGAAAATCCATAGAATGTTAAAATGACCATAACTTCTAATCGAGAAGCCCGTTTCAACTTTACAAGCAGTAAAATCGAAGAAAATGAAATAATATTCTATATGATATGTGGTACAGGCCTAACGGGCATCCGGATCAGAAGTTATACTTGTTTGAATGTTAACAAATCAGGGTATCCCGACTAAAAACTCAATATTGAAGGCATTCTGGGCCTTTTTTGGCCATGAAAAATGTGACAGAAGCTTTCTTGGGTCATTAGCGCGTAGAGCTCGTCGCAGGCTTTGATTTTATATACTGTAGAGATCAAACGGACTCCCGGATCAAAATTTATGGCCGTTTGAAGTTTGAGTTACATTTTCAACTTATTTTAGATATTTTATTATTATTATTTTGATTTTTTGTGTCTACAAATTGTTATTAAATGATTTTTAATCGATGATAATTAACAAATTATTAATTAATAATATTTGTTAAAATATTTTAAATCCATTTTCCCAAAATTTATTATATATTAAATGTAATAGTCTATTTATACATATCAAAAACATATTTCAAAAATATATATTATATTTATATCAATATAAATATAATTATATAACAATAATTTATTTTTCATGATTTTTTTCAAAACATAAAATTTATCACCGATAAGAAAAAATTGCTGATAAATCCCCCCTTTATCAGTGATACTAAAAGAAGTGCTGATATAGGGGTCCCCTTTATCAGCGCTAAAAAAAGAGTTGATAAAGGGAGGCCTTTATCAACGCTAAAAAAAGTGCTGGTTAAGGGGGGCCTTTATCAGTGCCTTTTTAGCACTGTTAAAAGGACCCTTTATCATAGATTTTTTTAGCAATGATAAAGGCCCCCTTTATCAGCGCTTTTTTTAGTGATAATAAAAGGGTAGCGCTTCCCTTGCCCATTTTTGTAGTAGTGAATCTTACCTCAGATCAAAGCCGGCGGACTGAAACAATTTGAACCCCTTCTATACCCCTTCATAGAATATAACTACCCTATTTCCATATAAAAAAGTAAAAGACCTAAGTGGACAATGTGATAAAATAATAATATAAAAACTAAACTAAAACATACTTGTCTCCTGTGACTATAAATATCACCGCCCAACATATAAGAACAACAATTCCCCATGGGTCAAATAATGTTTCTGCAAGCAAGGGGGAAACATATCCATGTTCCAAAATGATAGTATCAAATAGTACATACCTATAAATTAACAATTACTCTTCCTCTTAATGGTATATAATCAGTTTGGATCAAGTTTCAGCTTATTTTGGTTTTGATCAATGAAAGTTTCTTTGGGAAATTTCCATTAGATTTAGTTTTTCTTGTTTTTGTTTATATTTTCTTGGACAATTTCATTTATTTGGGTTCTATTTGATCATGGAATTAATAATAATCAGTCAATCCATATTAATAATTATATCCATTGGTTCCATATCTGGATTAAAAAATACAAAGAAATGAATGATATCATATAAGGAAAATCATAAGAGGGGAATCTGAGACCATTCTCTCTCCTTTAACCTAGAGGCATTGCAATTTAAATCACACAATGCATGAAATAAATAAAATGATTTATCATGTAAAAAATATGGTTCTAAATAATATAATTAGTGGCAATATTTTCAAATAAAACACTATATAATGATGAATCAATATTAATTTTACCTCTCACTATTTTTGGACGTACACCATCTATCATTGGATTATCATATACCATGTGATGAGATTTCATTCCTAAATTATGTGGATAGAACCTCAAAATTCATCCTCAAAACTATGTTAAAGACATTGATTCAGTTATTGAGAATTTAGAATGGGTCACCCATAAATTGGACTCCCATGAAACAAAAAATAAATAGAAGAAAAAAAAGATAAATAACAAAAATGTGATTAACATAATTAACATCAATTCAAAATTAAAAAATGAATCATAAAAATAAGATTCAATAAAAGTAGAATCAAACATACACTAGTATGAGTATACAAATATAATAGAACATACCAAAACAGAATAAAAAACAAATTATACCTATATATATATTATACAATATCATTTTTCTCACCATATCCCAACTCACCCATGGATAAAAAAACATGAGATGATTATACCAAAAGATGAATCTTGAACATATACACATAATATGAGTTACGAACACACACAAATAGATATGAAGGATGTAAATTAGTCTTATTCATGCAATTCAGACCTAATATAGACTTTTCATGGGCATAAAAATCACAAAAATACCCTAATTAAATTGTTCCAAACAAAGAGGGTAGAATAAACCAACCTCGAATGGTAGAAAATGGAGGTAGATAAACCAAGATGATCCAAAATACTTTTCCTTTAGCAGAGGATGCCAAATCATGTCTGAGGTGGACCCAGAAGAACCATGATATTCCCTAGAAACAAGGATCAAAGTTAGAATTAGAGAACCTCAAAACCCTTAGGGTTCATCTGAATGAAACCTAGAAATGAGAGAGAGTAAAACTCTAAGAAATTGAAGAATTAAAGAAGATGAATGATTACATAAAAGTACCGACCAAGAAACCTTAATAAATTCTAGATAAATGCTGGGAGGAGAGGGAGACGAGAGAGGGGGATGTCGGGAGGGGTGTTTGGCCATGGGGGTCTCGCGCATAATTGGAGAGGATAAGGGGTCTGGGGATGTCATTAGAGGAGAGGAGGGACAATTTTATGGTCATATATTTCAAAGGGATTGATTATAACTATGTTCCATGGGAGTCATGGAATCTAAGGATAGTAAATGAAAGGAAATATATTATCATAGTAGACCTATAAATATGGTTTTCACAAGCCGCCTAGGTTTAGAGAATGTTATTTAGTGATTTTATGGAAATGAAATCACCCTGTCACTAGGTCTCCAAGTGGATAAGATATCGATTGGGATATGATTGGTCTAACATATGTATTATAATTGGGATTATGTGTATGGACTATATGAGGGTTTAGATCATGTGAAATATTTCTAAGATGATTGGTCCTTATAGTGATTGGTGTGGCAATTGTGTGTCTAGAGTTTGATGAGGAAATACTTATGAGGATGGATTGTAATCATGGTTAGTTGTTAGAGTGGTATGGTCCCTCTAAGTCTATAACATGTATTGTGAAAGGTTTTACTCCATTTAATGATTCAAGAGTTAAACTAAGGAGATGAATGATGAGATGTTAGTGTGGGTATTGGGTATTGTTAGACAGATTGGCATTATAATTCCAAGAGGCTTGGAGTTATTTAGGTTAGGATGGAACCTGGTTAGTGGGGATGGGTTATAATATATGATTTTGATGAGGTTTTTGACCAAATTATTGATAATATAATTCAAGAATGGTTGACATGACGAGAGAAGACTATAGTGTGTGGGATGAGGATTATGGTTAGTGAGTAGTGACTAGAATGAGTCTAAGGGACCCTAAAATATTCTCATGTGGATGAGATAAGAATGTAGATGGGTTCAACATGGTGTGCTTTTGTGACTAGGAAAATCATGAGGTGAATAATCCTTTTTGACTAGTTGGATGATGATATGTGAATCGAGGCATGGGATAATCCTCTAGAGATGATTCTAGACTATGTGACTGAGAGGATAGACTAGGATATGTTTGATAGGATTGGGTGAGTGTCCAACCCATGCAAGGATGATACAATGTATAGAGACACTTGTGGTTAATTATGCTATCTCATGGAGACACTTGGGGTTATTTCATGACTCCAACATATGCCAAAAATGTTCCCAAGAAATGTTTTAGAAATAAAATTCCATCTCATGAAAGACCCCAAGTCTACTCTAGCTTCCAATGTTTCCTCACACTCACACCTCATGGTATTACAATATACAAGTGATCTACGCCAACTAGTCAGGATAGAATCACTAACCTCTGTCTATAGAAAGCAGTAAAAGGCCTAAGTGGCCAATGTGATAAAGAAAATAAAATAAAAACTAAAAAAAATGTTTATATCTTGTGACTATACATGTCACCACTCAATATATAATAACTACAAGGACCCATGGGTCAAATCATGTTCCTGCAAGCAAGGGGGAAATGATCCAATTTTCAAAGTGATGTTATCAAATAGTAAATTCTTATTAATTAACAATTACTTTTTTTATTAATGGTATATAATCATTTTAGCTCAAGTTTCAGGTTAGTTTGGTTTTGTTAGATACATGTTTGTTTGGGACATTTTCATTAGATTTAGTTTGTCTTGTTTTTTTTATATTAGCTTATAAAATTTCATTTATTTGAGTTCTAATTGATTTAGTTTGATTAAATTTGGTTAATATTAGTTTGGTTTTGTTCTTTTTAGTTCATGTCAGTTGGGGTCATGAATCTTAGAACCTAGTACAATAATTTGAGATTTTCGATAAGCACAATAATTTGAGAATTTGAGAATTGGAATCCCTTAGGAATGGTCCTAAAATCTTTTACATGTCAATCATGTTTAAATTTTGGGTTAAGCACAATAATTTTAGAATTAGAACCAATAGGAATGTATGATGTGATAAAAATTCCACCACAACAAGATATACATCAGAATGCTCAACATCCCACTACCTCATAAAAATCCCATTAACACATGAAAATTCTATTAATGAAACCATAAAAACCATGGGTGACATCTTGATTAGGGAGGGTATCCTTAACCTAATAATTAAATGGAGCATCCATGATCTTACAATTTTGAAAATATAATACCAAATGTGGAATAAAATCCATCAGTTAATGTTTTCCTTTAATCATTAAAATTAGAAAACATGCATGTAAAATGATCTGTAAAGAATAGATGAAATATGCTATCATTTGAGAAAAAATCCCCTATGTGAAAATTAATGATATTAAAATTTTAATATTCTTATATTTGTTCAATATGTGAATGAATTTTGAGTTCATGTCTCCATCCTTGAGCCACTCAAGACAACTACATTCCATGAGAATATAAGAAAAACCTATAGTTTACACTATATATGGACCTCAACCTCCAATGACACCTTATATTTAGGACCTCTATTTTGACCATCAAGCAGTATTGCTTTAGTTAGTTTTGTATCAGTATCCAAATCACTAAATTTCTCTATATAATAGTTTTAAAAGACTAAACTGACTCACTTGAGTTTTAATGAGATCCTTTGAAAAGAATTTAAAATATTACAGTTTTTCAATTTCATGAATTTTTTTATTACACTAGGCCGAGTCTAAAAATATAATAGAACAACCCAAAATAGAATAAAAAAATAAATTATACTCATATATCCATTGTAAAATATCATGTTTCTCATCATATACCCACTCAACCATCAATAAACAAAGATGAGATGATTATACCAAAGGATGAATATTGAACATATACACATAATATGAGCTACAAACACACACAAATAGATATGCAGGATGTAAAGGAGACCTATTCATGCTATTCATACATAATATAGATTTTTCATAGACACATAAATCACTAAAAACACCAAATTAAATTGGGAAAAACAAAGAGAGAAGTATAAACCAACCTCAAATGGTGGCGGATGAACCAAGACTATCCAAACCGCCTTGCCTTCAACATCAGATGCCAAAACGGGTCCAAGGAAACATTAGGGAACCATGATACCCCATAGAAACAAGGATCAAAGTTAGAATCAGGGAACCTCAAAACCCCTAGGGTTCAACCGAATGAATTCCAGAAACTGAAGAGAGTAAAACACTAATAAATTGAAGAATTGAAGAAGATGAATTCTTACCTGGAAGTACCAATCAAGAACCCTCAAGAAATTTGAGAGAAATGGCGGGAGGAGAGGGAGCCAAGAGAGGGGTATGTCACATGGGGTGTGTGTCCATGTTGGGTCTTTCATGCAATTGGAGAGGGGGAATGGGGATGTCAGAGGATGAGAGGGAGCCAATAGGGGAGGGAGATGTCACCAGGGGATGGAACCAAGAGGTTAGGGGGACGTCATCATCAGAGAGGGAGTTGTGAGGTGAGGGGGGAATGTCGTTAGAGGAGGGGGAGACAAGAGGGGTATGGGATGGGAGGCAGAGGTGGAGGCCCAGAGGTCGGGGAGGTCGAGGTCAGGGAGGGGGGGGGGAGGTCCGAGAGGCCAAGGTTAGGGAGGGTTCACACAGGGTGAATGAAAAATAGAGAGGGATCTTGATAAAATTATGAAATTGGTAATGTATACTGACAGTTTTAGAAAAACTATAGAAATAAAAAAAATCACATATCCTAACAGTTACCATGGGTGTGTATGAATGGGTATAAACCCATTTTCCACTAGTGAATGGAAGCTAATTATAGGTTGTGTGTAGAAAAATATTACTTTGGTGTAGAGTATAATAAAAGTCCAACTTAGTGTAGCATGAAACACAATAAATAAAAAGAAAATAATTTATTTAAAATAAAAATTTCATAAAAACTTGGGTTGTTAAAATATTCACCACACCATAGAAACAAGTAATGCATAAGACATGTCTCCCATAAAAACAAAAGTGAGATGAAATTCACTTACCTTAGGTCTGACTTCCTTTGAAATTTCTTTAACCTCGTATATAATAAATTTAACTTTATAATAAATCAGTACCAGAATCATTTACATGATTATTATATCATAAATATTCATTATATATATATATAAATTCATCCATAATGATATATATTGAAAATGAATTAGAACATTCATAGAGACGGTAGGCCATATATACACATGAACGCTATATTCACTTTTTGAAGGATGGAATGAAAGAAAGGTAAATAATTATTCACATTTATAGAATGACTATTATATCATTTATATAATATATATTCATTAAATACAACCTCATTTCTATCTTACTAAAATAGTGATTAAAAATAAATCACATCGCTTCATGGAGATGATAGTTAGCACTTAATCACAAGCGATGTTATAATTTTAGAATGGTTTGGAAGGTAAGAAGGTTGATGTTATATTTGAATTAAAAAAGAATAATTATTTCATAAATATAAAATATAAACTTTAAACCCATAATAGTAACCATACATAAATTATGGTGATAGAAAATGATTTTTATCACTATGTGAAGACAGTAAGTCGTACATACCCATGAGCGGTAATTTCACCTTTTCTTTGATGGGAAAGAGGGTGTATAGTGGCGTTTTGACAATCATAATAACATCTCATAATATATATGATAATGGAGTTATTATTTAATTATGAATATCATATATTTATAAGAGTTAAAGAAGAGTATAAAAAATAAAGTTATCAGTTAGGGAGATTAACTTTTCTTTGAGACGATTCCCTTAGATCTCCTTTTAAGGGCTCTAAGGTTGGTCTTTTGAGATGACCAGAACCTATATAATGTGTATAAGGAATTTTAGAAGAAATATTTTTAGGTAATGGTTGAGATATAAGGGTCTAATATGTGTGAAGATGTTAGGGAGGAAGGCCCGTTTTATAATTTTGATGAGGGGCACTTTTGGGTGTTCTCAAAATATTAAAGTATAATAAGACTATTCTAGAGCCAAATGATTCCAAATTGCTTATAAATTTATAGGGGATGAAATTTTCGATCATATATTATCTCATTTGTCATTATTTAATATTTTTATGATTTATAAATATTTTGATAAAATGTATATTCACAAAATGTAATTATTGTCAATTTTGATACAATTCAATACTTTGAATTTTATAACATCATGAAAACAATATAAATTTGAAAAAACGTTTAATACATCCCTAACATGTCATTTTCATAAATAAAATTTGTTGATCACATAAATTATCTTAAATTGTAGTACTTTTAATATTTTTAATATCATTTATTTGATTTTTCAATTAATTGAATAATTAATACATCAGCATTGTGTAAGAATTTAATGTAATTATTTATTCTATAAAAATTATGTCTGGACCCGTCCCCCTGGGCCCGTGCCATGATTACCCCAAGCCTTCCTCTCGGTGGTTAGGGGATGGAAACTAGCGCAGAAGGAATTATCTCGTAAGTGGGAGGCATTTTGTTAAATACCTGTACGCACTCACAAACACAAATCCAAATCCACAATGATGAAAACTAAACAAGCATGCCACTAAGACAACCATTGAGAGTAAAAGTACAATATGTAAGTAAAAATGGTCCAGAATACAAACCCAACAAAAGAAAAGTTGTAAAAAAGGGAGTATAAGGTCTCTGATAATTCGTCCGTAGAAAACCCTACCTGTAGGGTGGATGAAGAGTAGCTACTAGAAGCTATAGGAGTATGAATCGCCTGTCTAACCTCACTAGGCACCGCCTGGTCCTAGGCCACCAAGGTCTCAGTCAAGATGTTGGTCATCTGCATAAGACACGACATGTATGGGTGGAGCCTGTGTAGGGGTGAGTAACACAATACTCAGTAGGGAACCCAAACCACGATGAAAAGGCCACAAAGGGAAGCACATATGAAGTAATGGACATATCACACAAGTATAACTTAAAGTATATAAATAAAGATTATCAGACGTAAAGATGAACGTCTTGTACTACTGAGGGATTCATACCTTATGAGTCACTGAGGTCTGTTCGTTTGTCGGGCCACTAAGGTCCACTCGGCTATCGGACCACTAAGGTCCATTTCGCTACCTCTCGTCTACTAGGCCACTGAGGTTCGCTCAGCTACTGCTCGTCTACTAGGCCACTGAGGTCCACTCAACTACTGCTTGTCTTCTGGGCCACTAAGGTTTTCTTAGCTACAACTCGTCTACCAAGACACCAAGGTCTGCTCATCTACTGCTCGTCTGTCATGCCACTGAGGTTTTATCGGCTACTGCATGTCTTCTTCCTACTACCTAGAACTAAAGACTCTGCCACCTGAGGTCTATTGGTAGCTCCTGCTGCTGGAACCCTCTCTTTCAGGAAGCTTCCCATGAGTAGGAATCGCTCTAGCACCCCATCCTGAGTATGGATGCTAAGTGATTCCATGAATGCCCTAATATCCCAGTGTAGTCCCTGCTCAAAAGCTTGAGCCCTAAGGAATTGGTCCCACACCATATCTGTGGAGTAGTGATAAAGCTCAGTGGATCTCATTGAGTACTCCTTTACTATCATGAAACCCTTCTGTAGGTGTACTAACTCATGTATACTCACTGAGTGTAATGTCACTGGAATGAACTTATATCTGAAGAGGCACTCAAATTCTGTCTAGGTGAGGGTAACCTCATCATGAGTCTGGATCTTCAAGCTCCAACATCTCCTCACTGAGCCTTGAATGAGGATAGTGGCTAAGATCACCATATGGTCTAGAGGCATTCTCACCCTACGAAATACTCGCGTAACCGCCTCGAGCCAAACCTCATCCACCGGGGGGTTAGTCTCACCCCTGAACATGGGAGTTAGCTTCTACTAAAACTCATGTAAGTCACTAAGACTATGTACGTCCTTTACTGGTAGCATCGATAGAAACTGCTAATAAAAGGGTGTTGGTAATGCTGGTGCACCTCCCTATGGGGCCATCTCCTATATTGGTCCTTATACTGATGCCTCATCATTGGGGATACCATCCTCATGGTCACCCATTGAGATCCTTGGTGGATTTCTACATGGTGGTATCCTAAAATATATCTAGATGAACCAAGATCAATATGTTATACCTTGTGAGCTGACTCTGACTAAAGAAGAAAACGAGGAAACACTCAAAATATTATGTGATGCATGTAACTAGTGGTTTGATGTACCAAGTTAAAAATTAGAATTCAGGGTTTTAGTGTATGGATACGTCAGTTTCCGCACCAAAACTGGAATCCCCAATCCTAAAATTATAACTATAAACATTCAATATTGTTACCCCAAAACAAATCCACAGACTCTAGGCCTTTAAGGTAGGACCGGCCACCTTTGATACCATTTAGTCACGGCAAGGGCCCTGGGGGATGAGTCATGACAAATTAGAAATAAATTATCATGAAAAATATTAATAATTTAGTTTTTAAAAATACTATTTATAGTTGAACATATCCTCTAGATAACCCCATAATAAAATATTAGTGTTATTAAAAATAGGAGTGTGACGTGTATGACATTTCTTGAAATAAAATACAATAAAGGTCATAATCACATTCAAATGGCCAAAACAATATCATATAACCAAAAAAGTTATTATTATGGAAGAAATTAACACACAAAATAAAATTTTATCATGTTTTGGGTTCATTTAATAGCCCTTGTCACTTTATTTTTAACCTAAATTACCTTATTTACCCTTACTATGGTTAATAAAATTATTAAGTTTACTATTCATATTGACCAAATATATAATAGACCTATTTACTAAATTTAGAATCATTGATTCAAAAATATTTAATAAATTTTTCAAAATTCAATACACAAAAGTTTCACAATTTATTTTAAAAATAAATAGTAAAAATGCTACAAACAATGGTTTTTAAAAAAAATTCCCTTTTAAATATAAAATTGTTTTTATACTAAATTAAAGTATAAAACCATTTTAAAAATAAAACATTTATTATTTTAAATCAAAATTAACTAATTAAATTTTAATAATAACCAAAATATAAATTTACATTATAAATACTTTAAAAGAAAAATATGATTTTCAATAAAAAAAATCAATATTTTTCACTATTCATTGAAAAATCTACCTTTTCAGAAAATTTTAAACAATTAATCTTAATATAATTTTTACATAATGAATTAAAAAAAGAAAAAAATTCTTTCAAATTCATTTTCTAAAAAAATTATAAATGAAATATAATATTTACCCAAAATAAAAAACCATTTTTGAAAAAATCCTATTTTTAAAGAATAAAATGACTACTAGAAATTGAATGATTATTTATTAAGAATTTATAAATAAATTTATATAGAAAATATTTATATATTTATTCATTTTTTTTATAAAATAGTTAATCATATTCATACACACCAAATTAACAGTTAAGATATAACTATCATACTAAATAATAATATTTTAATAGTGTATCATGGTTCATTAAAACTCAGCATTGCATTTAACGCAATCCTTTGAAGAAAAAAATTATTTAAAGATAAATATTTTCTAAAATTTCTAGGTGTTGAAATATCCCCCACCCCACTTAATAAATTTTATTCTTGAAATTTGAAATTTTTTGTGGTAATCAAAGGTTTGACATATGAAAATTACTTTATGGAAATCCACATCACAATAAGTACAAATAAAAAAATCTCTCGAAAAGAGAGAAAGTTTAGTATGAAGGTCATCTAGAATAACACATAACTAGGCTTTAGATTAGGATAATATAAGTGGGAAGTGAAAACCTTAATATGGAAGGAAAACATAATTCTTAAGTACTAATAGAGAGTGATAGAGAATATGGTCAGAATAAAGTTAACCATAAAAAACTATAAATTTGTGATGGGTTAAATGGTTATTGATTTCTCAATAGTAAAATTAAATGGGTAATGTTTTTATTTCAAGATCCATTTCCTAGAGATGAGGATTTACTTTACATCCAAGTCTAATAACATGATGAAATATATGCGCTTGACAATAATAATTGCATCCTTTAATCAATTGTCACTGTAGTCTCATATTTTGTTCCAAATAATTAGAATTCAAGAAGAATTGTTCTTCCCTGAAGCACTAAAATAAACTTATAATGGATAGCATAATACAAAAATCAATAAAAAAAATATTCCTTCTATATTTATTCATTAAAAAACAAAAAATTTGTCACATGAAATGATGATTCCCCAAAAAAATATACTTTTATATGAGAAAAAAAATTTAAATCTACAAAATTCAACAGTAACACCAAAGGTTCAACATAGATCATTCATAAAATAACTATCCATAAAATTCCTCAAAAAACATTCTGGACTGATATTAAAACCTAAAAATCTTTAGGATTTGATAACATAGTCTTCAAAAAAAAATTAGTATATACCTCCCAAAATATATGTGCCCTAAACATATAATATCTAAGATATGCTAACCATTTCCATTAATAACCTAAACCAACATAAATCCATAATAAAATAATATATGCCTCTAAAAGAAAATTTATCCTTTATTCCTCAAATAAAATTCAATAATATTCAATTTACCTTAATTATATAGGGTTCCCAAATTAGTGAACATCTTCCTATATAAAATTAATCACTTAAAAACAAATCAATTTTCAATCCAATGGTTATCTATATGAAAAAACATATGTTCCCAAAATGTAATTAATATTTATCTATCATATAGTTTAAATAAAGATTCTAAATTTCATACTAATGAGGACATCACATAGTCCAATGGTAGGTGATGCACCATTATTGCCCTTCAGTTGGGGGTTCAATCCTCATGGCTTCGTCGAATACAATGGGTTGTCACTCTACCTAACAATTATCTTTTTTTCTAAATCTAAATTAATATATTCCTTATAATATTCCTATAAATTTGATAAAAATATTAAAAAATAACCTTAATATATTCAACATTAATTTTTTTTAACCACAAACATTATCTCATACCTTTCATTTTGCATCCCAAAAATGTAATATCCCATAATTAACTCATAATCAAAGATAATATAATTTCTAAATTAAACCAATATCATTAAACTTACGTCCAAAAAAATTAATGGAATTCATTCTTAGATAACATTTTACACTTGATAAACTTATGGGTTACATATACCTCAAAAATAAATGTCTCCCAAAATATCATTAATCACTTTAAAGTTTCCTAACTTAAAACCTCAAAGGGTTGTCTAAGACTTTTAACTTGTGATAAAACATAAAATTATAAACACATGGTTATAAACATAAATCTTTAAAAATTTATCATTAAAAATTATAATCCATAAAGTTATCTAAACCAACCTATAATACCATCTATAATAGCTGAGAACACATGCTCCTAGACCTGGTGTTAAAAATATAATATTTACATTTATATATTTGATACCAATAAACATGAACCATTTCAAAACATCTAAAACATAAAAAATAAAAGGAAACATTGGAAAACTTTCATACATAAAGTCCTTTTAGGTTTAGCGTTTTAGAAAATTGGGACAAACTCGTACATATCTTGGAAAAATAAACTTGTTTATAAAATATATATATCATCTTCCACTTATTTATTCATAAATAGATCCCTTTTTATATGTCATACATAATACCTTTCTTAATATCCTAGGTAAATGAAACATAAGAAAAGGGTGAGATCAGATTTTTAGTAATATTAAATAAGGGTGATAACAATGATTAAATAAGAAAAACACAATCATAAGGGCATAATAATATTAACATAACATTTGAAAATTATACCCTGCGTATCAAATATCATAATCTTGAGTCATAGAGTAAATCTTGGTATTTCATAATTCATGAGTCATAAAGGAAAATGGTTCATTATAGAATAAAATTTTTATAATACATGGAATTTTGGCATACATATAATAATAGAAAGTTATTTCCTTGGTAGACAAGATTATTTCCCAAGACTATCATAGTGGAATGGATTCACTCCCCAAACCATCATTGTAGTCAAGGCTCACACCCAAGACTATCATAATGAAATGGTTTCACTCCCCAAACTATTTTAGTATTTTATTTTCAATCCCAATACTATCATAGTTTAATGGGTTCACTCCTCAAACCATCATAGTAGTCAAGGTTCACTTCTAAGACTATCATGGTGGATAAGGTCTCTTATTGAATATGGTTCACTACCCATTTTAGTCCTAATTATCTTATGATATTTCATTATTTTACCAATCCATTAGAGTGAGATATATGTTCCACCCATAACATAATTAAAATTATAGATATGTTTTCCACAAGATCATAAACATTTCATCATATCATAACTCATGAAAATAAACGAACTTCATAAACATTTCATCATAGTATAACCCATGGAAAATGGAATGGGTTTCATAAACATCTTGTCACCACATACATAAACCATTAAAAATAATAATAAGGATAGTATACATGAATAATATCCCCAGTAAATCTTAAGTATCATAAAATAATATCATCTTAGATGGAAAATTTATTTTGAAAGATCACTGGGAATGATTCTTAAGGAAAATAACTTTTCCATTTTAAAATCACTTCTCTTTTAAAAAAACTACGTACTAATTGAAAATAAACTTTTAAACTTATAAAGGAATCATAAAATAATTGAGTAATCATGATTTCATAAAATTCACTCATTTCATGTAAATTAAAAAAACATTCCTTTTGTATTTTTGATGAAAAGTCATAAAGTACCTCATTTGTAAAACAAAAAAAATATTCCTTTCAAAAAATTTAGTAAAAAAGTTAAAATTGGGTTAAAATTATTTTAAAAACTTTTAATATATTATTAAAAACCTTTTTGAAAATATTTTTTTAGAATATAGACATGGAAAAGAAATATTCCACAGTAGATACTTAAATATATGAAATCTTGGATATTGATGATATTGTGAAATAAACCCTTACCACTTTGTTAACTTTTCAATCATAAGCCTCATGAAAAAAGAAATTTATATGGATATTTATATCCCATAATTGTAATTATAAGAATCATAAAATACATTCATGGGTAGTATATAAACCACACAATATAAACAAGTAATGTATAAGGCATTGTCCCACATAAATAAAAGTAAGACGAAATTTCCATACCTTAGGTCTGGATTCCTTGAAAGTTCTTTAACATCATGTATGATAAATTTTACATTATTATACCTAAATTACAGAATAATTTATATGATTATTATATCATAAATATTATTTATATATATATTGAAATTCATCCATAATGATGTAGGTAGAAAATGAATTACATTGTTCGTGGGGAGGGTAGGTCGTACGTATACATGAACGTTGTATTCCACTTTTAAAGGATGTAGGGAAAGAAAGGTAAATAATAATTCACATTAATAGAATCATTATTATATCAATTAAATCATATATATTCATCATATCCTTCCTCTTTTCCATCAAAGTAAAATAGAAATGAAAAATGAATCTCATCGCTTTGTGGAGATGGTAGTCCACACATACGCACGAGCGACATAATTTTAAAATTATTTGGAAGGTAAGTTGGTATATATTATATTTTCATTAAAAAAGAATAATTATGTCATAAATATAATATATAAACTTTAAAACCATCATATTAACCATCCATGAATTATGGTTATGGAAAATGACTTGTATCGCTACGTGGAGACGGTAAGTCGTACGTACCCACGACTGATACATTCACTTCTTATTTGATGGGAAAGAGGGTGTATAGTGATTTTTTTCATGATCATAAAAAATTTAATCACATATAGGGTACTTAATTTATTATTTTTTTGATGAATATAATATATTTTTATGAGGTAAATAACAATAGAAAAATAAATTGATTGCTTATGGTGATTGCCTCTTTTTTTAGATGATTCCCTTAAATCTCCTCTTAATGGTTCTAGGGTCAGTAGTTTAAGAATAAAAGCACCTATATAATGTTTCTAAGGAATTTTATAAGATAATATTTAGGGTATAGTCAATATATAAGGATCAGAGTGGTGTAAATAAGTGAGGGAGGAGGGGGCCTTTTATAATTGAGGTGAGGGGAACTTTTGGAATGTCTCAAAAGATTAAATTATATAAGAATGTTCTATAGACAAATAGTTCCAAATGAAATATAAATGAATAGGGTATGACATATTTTACCATATATTACCCCATTTTCCCTTATTTAAATTTTTTATTATTTTTTAATAATTTAATAAAATATTATTTTCATAAAATGTTATTATTGTCAATTTTGAAACTATTCATTACTTTGGTATTAATAACATCATAAAAATAATAGAAATTAGAAAAAAACATTTAATAATTCAACAAATACCATAAGTGTTTATTGGGAAAAATACCTCAAGGCATCATTGAAGAATTTTTGGGTTGGTTGTGTTTGTTGACAAAGAGGGACTTGGTGTTTTGTTTGTTGACAAAGTGGGTTTTAAGTTCAGTTTGTTTTAAAAGGGGGAATCCATGGTGATTTTTCATGTTCAGGATATTTTTTTGACGTTCCATGATGGAAAGAAGAACCTCAAAAAAAGAATGGATGATCTGGATTTGGTACATCGGCACATTGATTGTGTATACTCATTGGACATAGCTCACTGAGGGTGAACCAAGTAAAACCGTTGTGTCATGTGCATGCTTTAACTTTTGTTCATACTCTACACTAGTAATGGGAGAGAAGTGAGTTTTTTCTAATAAAGAAACATGATCAAAGGGGAAGTTTTTTTATCTGTCATACCCTGATTCACCTCCCCCCCTCTCGGGGTATCTAGCATAGTGGACACCTAACAGTGTTGAACAAAGACATACATGAAAAATAAAGTAGTTAACACTTTAAATAGTGATGTTAATGAAATATTGTTAATGAATAGATGATAATACATTATAATTAAACTATGTAATCAACAGTTCTCTTTTAGTGGATTTGGTACATCAGCACATTGTCTGTGTATGCTCATTGGATGTAGCCCAGTGAGGGTGAACCAAGTAAAACCGGTGTGTCTTGTGCATGATTTAACTTTTGTTCATACTATGCACTAGGATGGAGAGAGAAGTGAGTTTTATCTAAAAACAAAACAAGATCAAAGGGGCATTTTTTTATCTGTCATACCTTGATTCACCACCCTCTCAGGGGTATCTAGCCTAGTGGACCTAACAGTGTTGAACTAAGAAATAAATGAAAAATGAAGCAGTTAACACCTGAAATGGTGATGTTAATGAAATATTATTAATGAACATATGATAATATGTTATATGTAAACCATGTATGAATATGGATATTTTTTATAATTATAATAAATTTAAATTTTTTATATAGGATTTCAGAGTGCTTATGAAGATATACAGACTTAAGGTAAGGGTTTTACGTTACAATCACATTTTCTCAAGATTTTTAATGCTAAAATTTTCAAAGATGAAATTATATGATATATCTATCTAAAATATTAGGTATTTTTTTAATTATTTTATTTCTGGCTATTATATTTTTCCTTTTATTTTCTCTCTTTCATTACTCAAGAGTCTGAAAAAATGCTTTTAAGGAAAATTGACTTTTTTTCTCTCTTCAGTCAAGAATGTTTTTCTTCTACATCAAAATTTAATTTAAAATAATTTGAAGAATTTTTTTACCATTCCCAAATGATTTTATAAAACCATTTTTACCCATTTTTTAATTTATAAAAAAAATTAAAATGAATCTTCTTATTTTTTTTCTAAGAGAGCTAATTCTGAATTTTTACTAAGAATATAAAAAAAAAATATTTTAAAATACACCAAATGAACAAATTTTCCCACCATCACGACTTCTCTTTTATTTGAAGTTTACTTTAAACATTTCCATGGTTATTTTAAAATAAAAAAATTTCCTTAATATTTTTTAAATTTATTGATTTTAAATAATTGATTTCAAAATTAAAAGGGTATTTTCCTTAAGAAATGTTTCAGGGATATTTTAAAGGTATTTTAATCTAAAATAATTTTATGTTTCTTATGATTTACAAGGGATATGATAAAATATTACCATATATATATATATGGATTCAAATTCTGATTATAAAATATTGATTAAAGCCATTTTATTTTTCACATGTTAAGATTTGATGTAATGATAAATGTTTTCTCGATCTTTCGACATACATATGAATGGAATATGATTATGTGATGGGTTGTTCTATTATATCACTTCAATGAATTTAGTCAATATTATTGTTTTATGAGCTAAAAGGGTATATGGGAGGTTATCCTAATACCAAAATATGATACACATGTGGTTATCCCAAGCCCAAAATAGTGTACACAAGAGATTATTTCAATCCCAAAAGAGGGTACACAGAATGTTATCCAATGCTCAAAGTTGGTAAATTGGTGGTTATCCCAATCCTAACATGTGATTGATGTCTTTTTGGGTGTCCTTGACATAATATTTATATGATTATGAGTATTCCACACTTTATTAAACTCTTTTATGATATGATCTTATTCCAATTTTATTCTCTCACGGATCATGTTCTTTGATGTCTTTATATTTCATGTATTATGAACTGCCAAGATTTGAGCCATGAATCATATGTATATAATTTTTTTTATGAATTTAAAATGTCAATATCATGTTATCATACCCTTATTCTCATGATATTCTTACCTATAATAATTCATTGATATCTCTCTGGTTTTCCTTTATTAATCATTTGAGCTCACCCTTTCTTATGTTTCCTTTTCCCCATGATATAATTAAAGGTTTTATGTATGATATATCTAAGTAGGTTGAAAGTTATGAAGAACTAAGTGGGTGATTAAATAGATATTTTATGTATTAGTTTTTTATGTATCTAATTTTCGAAATACACTAATCCTTTATGGTTCTTATGTGAATTGAAATGTTATATATTGAATATTTATCTAGTAATTTTTAATATTTATGTATCAATTGTTTGGGTCACTATAAGGTTCTTTCCTAGTGATGACTTGGGTTCAATAATTAAATCCTTCTACGTGTTTTCTTACTCTAAAGTGATTAATTATGGGATAATTGGTTAATATTTCTATTGGATTCCATGAATGGTAGTTTTGATAGTACATTGGGTAAACAAATTACTTTCTTTAGTGTGGATTGGATATGATTTTGTGTTATGATTTTGGTTTTTATCATCATAGTAAGGTAAATTTTTTATCATGAAAATACTATGATAGTAAGGATGAAATGGGTTTAGATATAAAATAGTGTTAGGGGTGTTATTTTATATATTTTCACTTATTTTAATGGTTTTTTATATTTATTCATAGTGTTTATTTTGGTTTATTGGTTTTCTTATATTTAATTATTATCATTATTGTTATTGTTATTATTATTCCATGTATGAGTATGGGTAAAGTGACATGCCTTAGAAACTGTCACATGTATTAATATTTATCACACTTGATCATTAGAGTTGTGGGCATGGAAGAAATCATATTCAGTTATTTTTACTCACCCATATCAATATACCCAGTGTGGTTTCAATTTTTTTATGGATGGCCCCAAGCATTTGAAATTGGATTATTTTTCAATGTCATATTGAGATCCAAGATTTATGAAGGTGTGTAAATGAGAATATGATCCAATTTGATCTTCATACAATGAATAAGAAACCATATTTATGTCCATGAGGTGAATACATTGTACGCCATGTGATAAAGACATGGGGAAATTTTTATTGAAGTCCATAAGAATAATATAAAGGTGATAATTTATACACTTAATCAACATGAAAACAAGTCTTCCCATGCCATGACATGAAGAAGAACACCATGATGTTTCAATAAATTGGATATCCATGAGTGAATATAAATCAATAGAATATAAAACACTATCTAAAGAATTTAGTGGAGTGTTCATGAGTTGTACAAGTTCTTACATAACTAGAAATTAAGATTTTGTAAATCCATTGTTGTGGTGGTGAGAGACTCTATTTATAACTAGGTTATGGATTCCTCGTATTGATGAAATTTACATAGGATAACCAATTAAAATATCATTGTGGTAAAATCAAAACTCATATTAAATATCATTTATGTGACATGTGATTTATTATAAGAGAATCATGAGATTATTTCAGACACACTTGCATATGGGATACATTGAGAAGCATGAGCACACATGGAGATCTCCTTGAAGGTGTTTTTTCCTACCTATACTTCGATAGTACCATAATATGGATGAAAACATTTAATTCATATACTATACATAATTTCCATGAGTTTTTGTGAATAATATGGAAATATTATTTAATAATAGTCATTTTGTTTCAAGTTGATGAGTTCACTTGAGATGACATCATATATTATAGGGATTATTATGATTTATCATCAAAGAGATTTATTAAATAATAATTATTATAAGGTTAATTTTAAGGTTAATTAAGTCTATAGAATAGAGTTATCTTCACTCATGACTATCCAAATATACAATGTCTCATGGCGTTCTCCTTCATATAATTCAATGAGTATCCCTTGTCTTCATGATGATCAAGTGTACGATCCATCTCCATCATCGTTTTCTCATGAAATTTGTTAATCATTTCTCTATGTCTTTATCTCATGGCATAAAACTTCATCACCCCATGACTATAATCAAGTATACTAATTCTTATGATGATTATCATAATGGATCATAATTTCCTTCATCCTCCATCATCATTTTAGGATATCCATAAACCAATGACAACAAAATACAATATTTAATGCTTGTGGATCTCGATACCCACCTTTGAATTCTTTTTCAATACATAATCACTATAAATAATACTTTTCTAAGTAATAAAAATAAAAATACTTTACACAAGGTTAGTTTTACAAATCCCATAGATCACCCACAATTCAGTATCCCTTTAAATAGTTACATGTCAAACACCCTATTTTATATAGAATTGTATCTTTATAATTATATGTATTTCCCTATCCTAATTTAGAAAGATAATACAAATGTATTATTTGGAAAGTGGATTGGGGGAAACCTCAATGAATAAAATGAATCATTGGTTGAATATTAATTTCTAGATATATTTTTTCATATAGGAGATCAATAAAACATTTTCCCATTTTTATAAATAAAGATAACTCTAATTTGAATTTTACTTTAAATATAATTTGAAGAACATGATACCAATTTAAAACCATTATGTATGTATAAATGATTTGTACCATCAATGTGATGATCATCTCTTTAATAGGTTGTATACCTCATGCCATTAATAGACTTAAGTATATACTACTATGTATAAAATTCCACTTATATATATATATTATATGTTTGGAGGTAAAACTAAATTAAACACACACGTACCTCACACACAATTTGGAAAGTCAGGTTATATCCCCTTTAGGGGATATACCACCAATCAACTTTAAAACCATCATATTAACCATCCATGAATTATGGTTATGGAAAATGACTTGTATCGCTACGTGGAGACGGTAAGTCGTACGTACCCACGACTGATACATTCACTTCTTATTTGATGGGAAAGAGGTTGTATAGTGATTTTTTTCATGATCATAAAAAAATTTAATCACATATAGGGTACTTAATTTATTATTTTTTGATGAATATAATATATTTTTATGATGTAAATAACAATAGAAAAATAAATTGATCGCTTATGGTGATTGCCTCTTTTTTTAGATGATTCCCTTAGATATCCTCTTAATGGTTCTAGGGTCAGTAGTTTAAGAATAAAAGCACCTCTATAATGTTTCTAATGAATTTTATAAGATAATATTTAGGGTATATTCAATATATAAGGATTAGAGTGGTGTAAATAAGTGAGGGAGGAGGGGGCCTTTTATAATTGAGGTGAGGGGAACTTTTGGAATGTCTCAAAAGATTAAAATATACAAGAATGTTCTATAGAAAAATAGTTCCAAATGAAATATAAATGAACAGGGTATGACATATTTTACCATATATTACCCCATTTTCCCTTATTTAAAATTTTTATTATTTTTTAATAATTTAATAAAATATTATTTTCATAAAATGTTATTATTGTCAATTTTGAAACTATTCATTACTTTGTCTTTAATAACATCATAAAAATAATATAAATTAGAAAAAAAACATTTAATAATTCAATAAATACCATAAGTGTTTATTGGGAAAAAATACCTCAAGGCATCATTGAAGAATTTTTGGGTTGGTTGTGTTTGTTGACAAAGAGGGACTTGGTGTTTTGTTTGTTGAAAAAGTGGGTTTTAAGTTCAGTTTTTTGTAAAAGGGGGAATCCATGGTGATTTTTCTTGTTTAGGAGATTTTTTTGACATTCCATGATTGAAAGAAGAACCTCAAAAAAAGAATGGATGATCTGGATTTGGTACATCGGAACATTGTTTGTGTATACTCATTGGACATAACTCAGTGAGGGTGACCCAAGTAAAACCGTTGTGTCATGTGAATGCTTTAACTTTTGTTCATACTCTACACTAGTAAGGGGAGAGAAGTGAGTTTTTTCTAATAAAGAAACATGACCAAAGGGGAAGTTTTTTTATCTATCATACCCTGATTCACCCCCCCCCTCTCGGGGTATCTAGCATAGTGGACACCTAACAGTGTTGAACAAAGACATAAATGAAAAATAATGTAGTTAACACTTTAAATGGTGATGTTAATGAAATATTGTTAATGAATAGATGATAATACATTATAATTAAACTATGTAATCAGCAGTTCTCTTTTAGTGGATTTGGTACATCAGCACATTGTCTGTGTATGCTCATTGGGCGTAGCCCAGTGAGGGTGAACCAAGTAAAACTGGTGTGTCTTGTGCATGCTTTAACTTTTGTTCATACTACGCACTAGGATGGAGAGAGAAGTGAGTTTTATCTAAAAACAAAACAAGATCAAAGGGGCAATTTTTCTTATCTGTCATACCTTGATTCACCACCCTCTCGGGGGTATCTAGCCTAGTGGACCTAACAGTGTTGAACTAAGACATAAATGAAAAATGAAGCAGTTAACACCTGAAATGCTGATGTTAATGAAATATTGTTAATGAAAATATGATAATATGTTATACGTAAACCATGTATGAATATGGATATTTTTTATAATTATAATAAATTTAAATTTTTTAAATAGGATTTCAGAGTGCTTATGAAGATATACAGAATTAAGGTAAGAGTTTTACGTTACAATCACATTTTCTCAAGATTTTTAATGCTAAAATTTTCAATGATGAAATTATATGATCTATCTATCTAAAATATTAGGTATTTTTTTAATTATTTTATTTCTGGCTATTATATTTTTCCTTTTATTTTCTCTCTTTGATTACTCAAGAGTCTGAAAAAATGCTTTTAAGGAAAATTGACTTTTTTTCTCTATTCAGTCAAGAATTTTTTTCTTCTACATCAAAATTTAATTTTAAATAATTTGAAGAATTTTTTTACTATTCCCAAATGATTTTATAAAACCATTTTTACCCATTTTTTAATTTATAAAAAAAATTAAAATGAATCTTCTTATTTTTTTTCTAAGAGAGCTAATTCTGAATTTTTACTAAGAATATAAAAACAAATTATTTTAAAATACACCGCATGAACAAATTTTCCCACCATCAGGACTTCTGTTTTATTTGAAGTTTACTTTAAACATTTCCATGGTTATTTTAAAATAAAAAAATTTCCTTAATATTTTTTAAATTTATTGATTTTAAATAATTGATTTCAAAATTAAAAGGGTATTTTCCTTAAGAAATGTTTCAGAGATATTTTAAATGTATTTTAATCTAAAATAATTTTATGTTTCTTATGATTTACAAGGGATATGATAAAATATTACCATATATATATATATATGGATTCTGATTCTGATTATAAAATATTGATTAAATCCATTTTATTTTTCACATGTTAGGATTTGATGTAATGATAAATGTTTTCTCGATCTTCCGACATACAGATGAATGGAATATGATTATGTGATGGGTTGTTCTATTATATCACTTCAATGAATTTAGTCAATATTATTGTTTTATGAGCTAAAAGGGTACATGGGAGGTTATCCTAATACCAAAATATGATACACATGTGGTTATCCCAAGCCCAAAATAGTGTACACAAGAGATTATTTCAATCCCAATAGAGGGTACACAGAATGTTATCCAATGCTCAAAGCAGGTAAATTGGTGGTTATCCCAATCCTAACATATGATTTATGTCTTTTTTGGTGTCCTTGACATAATATTTATATAATTATGAGTATTCCACACTTTATTAAACTCTTTTATGATATGATCTTATTGAAATTTTATTCTCTCACGGATCATGTTCTTTGATGTCTTTATATTTCATGTATTATGAACTGCCAAGATTTGAGCCATGAATCATATGTATATAGTTTTTTTTATGAATTTAAAATTCCAATATCATGTTATCATACCCTTATTCTCATGATATTCTTACCTATAATAATTCATTGATATCTCTCTGGTTTTCCTTTATTAATCATTTGAGATCACCCTTTCCTATGTTTCCTTTCCCCATGATATAATTAAAGGTTTTATGTATGATATATCTAAGTAGGTTGAAAGTTATGAAGAACTAAGTGGGTGATGATATAGATATTTTATGTATTAGTTTTTTATGTATCTAATTTTCGAAATACACTAATCCTTTATGGTTCTTATGTGAATTGAAATGTTATATATTGAATATTTATCTAGTAATTTTTAATATTTATGTATCAATTGTTTGGGTCACTATAAGTTTCTTTCCTAGTGATGACTTGGGTTCAATAATTCAATCCTTCTACGTGTTTTCTTACTCTAAAGTGATTAATTATGGGATAATTGGTTAATATTTTTATGGGATTACATGAATGGTAGTTTTGATAGTACATTGGGTAAACAAATTACTTTCTTTAGTGTGGATTGGATAGGATTTTGTGTTATGATTTTGGTTTTTATCATCATAGTAAGGTAAATTTTTTATCATGAAAATACTATGATAGTAAGGATGAAATGGGTTTAGATATAAAATAGTGTTAGGGATGTTATTTTATATCTTTTCACTTATTTTCATGGTTTTTTATATTTATTCATAGTGTTTATTTTGGTTTATTGGTTTCCTTATAGTTAATTATTATCATTATTGTTATTGTTATTATTATTCCATGTATGAGTATGGGTAAAGTGACATGCCTTAGAAACTGTCACATGTATTAACATTTATCACACATGATCATTAGAGTTGTGGGCATGGAAGAAATCATATTCAGTTATTTTTACTCACACATATCAATATACCCAGTGTGGTTTCAATTTTTATATGGATGACCCCAAGCATTTGAAAATGGATTATTTTTCAATGTCATATTGAGATCCTAGATTTATGAAGGTGTGTAAATGAGAATATGATCCAATTTGATCTTTATACAATGAATAAGAAACCCTATTTATGTCCATGAGGTGAATACATTGTACGCCATGTGATAAAGACATGGGGAAGTTTTTATTGAAGTCCATAAGAATAAGATAAAGGTGATAATTTATACACTTGATCAACACGAACACAAGTCTTCCCATGCCATGACATGAAGGGGAACACCATGATGTTTCAATAAATTGGATATCCATGAGTGAATATAAATCAATAGAATATAAAACACTATCTAAAGAATTTAGTGGAGTGTTCATGAGTTGTACAAGTTCTTACACAACTAGAAATTAAGATTTTGTAAATCCATTGTTGTGGTGGTGAGAGACTCTATTTATAACTAGGTATGGATTCCTCTTATTGATGAACTTTACATAGGATAACCAATTAAAATATCATTGTGGTAAAATCAAAACTCATATTAAATATCATTTATGTGACATGTGATTGATTATAAGAGAATCATGAGATTATTTCAGACACACTTGCATATGGGATACATTGAGAAGCATGAGCACACATGGAGCTCTCCTTGAAGGTGTTTTTTCTTACCTATACTTCGATAGTACCATAATATGGATGAAAAAATTTAATTCATATACTATACATAATTTCCATGAGTTTTTGTGAATAAGATGGAAATATTATTGAATAATAGTCATTTTGTTTCAAGTTGATGAGTTCACTTGAGATGACATCATATATTATAGGGATTATTATGATTTATCAGCAAAGAGATTTATTAAATAATAATTATTATAAGGGTAATTTTAAGGTTAATTAAGTCTATAGAAAAGAGTTATCTTCACTCATGACTATCCAAATATACAATGTCTCATGGCATTCTCCTTCATATAATTCAATGAGTATCCCTTGTCTTCATGATGATCAAGTGTACGATCCATCTCCATCATCGTTTTCTCATGAAATTTGTTAATCCTTTCTCTATGTCTTTATCTCATGGCATAAAACTTCATCACCCCATGACTATAATCAAGTATTCTAATTCTTATGATTATTATCATAATGGATCATAATTTCCTTCATCCTCCATCATCATTCTAGGATATCCATAAACCAATGACAACAAAATACAATATTTAATGCTTGTGGATCTCGATACCCACCTTTGAATTCTTTTTCAATACATAATCACTATAAATAATACTTTTTTAAGTAATAAAAATAAAAATACTTTACACAAGGTTAGTTTTACAAATCCCATAGATCACCCACAATTCAGGATCCCTTTAAATAGTTACATGTCAAACACCCTATTTTATATAGAATTATATCTTTATAATTATATGTATTTCCCTATCCTAATTTGGAAAGATAATACAAAGGTATTATTTGGAAAGGGGATTGGGGGAAACCTCAACGAATCAAATTAATCATTGGTTGAATATTAATTTCTAGATATATTTTCTCATATAGGAGATCAATAAAACATTTTCCCATTTTTACAAATAAAGATAACTCTAATTTGAATTTTACATTAAATATAATTTGAAGAACATGATACCAATTTAAAAACCATTATGTATGTATAAATGATTTGTACCATCAATGTGATGATCATCTCTTTAATAGGTTGTATACCTCATTCCATTAATAGATGTAAGTATATACTACTCTGTATAAAATTCCACTTATATATATATTATATGTTTGGAGGTAAAACTAAATTAAACACACACGTACCTCACACACAATTTGGAAAGTCAGGTTATATCCCCTTTAGTGGATATCCCACCAATCATGGGATAATTGTTGGGATATATTCTTCAGGTACTATATTATTTACAAACATTCATGATGATTTTAAAACTCAAATGATCATGAAAAAATGATGAATACATGTTCCTTATCTAAAAATAGATTCCATGGAATTTTTTTTCATGTGATATCACCAATAGAAAATAATTACTTTATAATTTCACGATAGGAGTGCTCTTTTTCATCTGTGTATTAGTATTGAGAGTTATTTCATAATTATATATTCTCACAATAGAATCATGATTCCAATACTTTATTGTTTCTACCCCATTTTCTTCTCAACCCACTTCATTTCAGGATTTCATTATTTCATGGTTTTGTTATATTTTTGAGGTACCACCTTTTACAAAGTTATTATTTCTTTGTGTGATTTTTTATTCTATGATAAGATTTAAATATATTCAATAATTTTACTATAACTGGCCTTGTACTATTAGACTACAATCAGTTGTTACTTTATTACATTGGTACTGGATATAAGTAATTGTATCCCAAGGACCAAATAGTTTAGTAGTCTTGGAAAAGTAGATACATAATTGAATTTGACATCATATTTAAAAACATAAAATAAATCATAGTATTTTATTTTATAACAGTATTATTCCTTATATAATATCCCTTGATATCAATTATAATACACTTAATTTCATCCTGGGGAACGGAAACATAATAAATGGGTGAACTCAAATTCTTAGTAAGGGTATGAATATTGCAGAAGATAATAAAGTATGAATAATATGGAAAGAATAAACGATAGTAAAATAATGACCTATAAATAATTAATTGATCTTGAAACTTATCCAGAGATATCATAACTAATCAAATAATCACATGGACTCCAATAACTGATCTCATACTGATTGAATTCATAATGTCAAATGTCTAAAACTTTCCATCAAGGACTTGTGCTAAGATATCCAATATAATAGGGTAAAAACTCATCCAAATACCCAGTCTAATTTATCTCATGAAACCTAATGATGCATCAAGGGAATATATAACTCCAAGACAAACTATTCACTAATTTATTCCAATGCATTCATTATATGAATAAATAATTCAACTTAATCAACTGGCCTTGAAAATCAATAATTGTCTATCTTGGAAAAACTAGCATATGGAATATCAACAGTTTACCCAATAAAACTAGTCATAAAATATCTAGATAAATATTTTTTATCATTATATTATATCTTCATCATTATATTTTAAAAGGGATATTGAAAATTCATTAAAATGATCACTGGAAAAATTCTTGACAAAAATACGTGTTTCACTTTGAAGTCACTTATTTAAAGTCTAAAATATTTCCCAAATATTAACAAAAACATTTTATTTGAAAGGAAATATGTAACCATGTAAAGTAATATTAAAATAAATTATTTTTTATGATGGCTGTAAATTCTTTTCATGTCATATAAGTTAAAAAAAAAAATCATGCTATTATAAAAATGTCAAAAGGTACCTCATTCAAAAAATGAAAAAAAATATTCTATTTAAAAAAAATTATAAAATTTAAAAGATGGGTAAAATTTATTTAATAAATAATTTTATAATTTTATAAAAATATTTTATACATTTCAATGAAAATATGGACATAGAAGATAAATATCCTAATTGAGTAGAAAATACAAGGTCAGTTTTCATTAAAAACATTATTTCGGTATCTTGTGTATTTAAAGAAAGGAAAATGAAAGGAAAAATTTTAATTAACATAAATAAACTTAGGATAATAAAATAAATTATTTTTAACATAGAAATATAAAAAAATACTCTTAGTGGAGACCTAAACATAAACAATCTCGAATAATGATGAGATTGTAAAATAAACTCTTACCTCAAGTTTGAATTCCTTAATATTTGTTCGAACCTCAAATATAATAAATATTTATTTATTATAAATATATTATAGATACATAATTATATATATAATTTCATATATTATTTACTTATAATCTTTTATCACCCATTTATTAACAATTGTTTGTTTAAAGCAATGTTTCGAGTACTAACTGTTTCGTTTTTATTGAATGTTATGGTTTGGTAGTTTCGGTCTACTTACTTTTATTAGGGTTACATAATATTCATAATATTAATAGTGATATAAATATCATATATATTCATAATATATATATATTTATATTTATATTAATCCATAAAATATAAAGATGGAAAAATGAATTACACCATTCATGGAGACGGTAGGTCGTACGTATGCATGACCATCGTTTTCACTTTTCAAAAGATGGAATAAAAGAAGGGTAAATAATAATTAACCTTTTAATAATTATTATTATATAATATATTAAATATTAATTTATTAAATATACCCTTATTACCATCCATGTAAATTATAAATAAAAAACAAATCACATCGTTTCATGCAAGTGGTAGTCCACACGTACGCACGAGAAATGTTATCTTTTTTCATTATATATAAAAGATGGTGGATAATGGTGATTTAATAATAATAAATTTATTAAATCTTCCCTTATTACCATTCATGTAAATTAGAAACAAAAATCAAATCACATCGCTTCATGCGGGTGGTAGTCCACACGTACGCATGAGCATTGTTGTCCTTTTTCATTATATAAAAAAGAGGATGGATAATGGTGGTTTTATAATAATAATTATAATAATAATAATAATAATTTAGTTTATTTATGATAATAAATTTATCATATTATGATAAATACCATATATTTATATGAGAAAAAATAATAAGTAAAAAAAATGTTATCTGTTGAGGTCATTACCACTTCATTAAAAGAACTCTTTTAGATCTCCTCTTTAAGACACTAGGGTTGGTATTTTTGGAAGCCCTTCACCTCTATAATGTGTTTGGGTATGTTGAGAAGTTAAATTTATAGGTATTTGTTGATGTTTTTTATCTCAATGTAGTGTAAATAAGATAGGGAATGAGTGTCCTTTTATGAGGGAAATGACACTCTTAGAATTACTAAAAAGATTAAAATATAACAAAGTCATTCTCAAATCAATTTTTTTAAAATGGATATATATTAAAATATAATTTATTATATTGTTTAAATATAACTATTTTTTTTACTATTTTAAGTGGTGTTTTAAACCTTATCATTTGGTTTAACCACTTAGTTAACCTATTTTAACAATAGTCACAATAACAATTTTTTCAATCATAAAGGGTTATAATTTTACTTATAAGGAAAAAATTGGTTCATAAATGGATAATGGATGAAATTTTAGACCATATCTTATGACCCTTGTCATATTTCATGTTTTTTATGATTTTTAATTAGTTTAAAAAAATATTTTTTTCATAAAATATCATTATTTTCATTTTTTACACTATTAATTTAATTTGACTTTAATGGAATCAAGACAAATATGGAATTAGAATATAATAATTTTCAAAAATAGTAATTTAAAATATTATATAAAATTATTTTAAAACTATAAATTACTCCAATTATATTAATTTTAATATTTTTAAAACCATTTATTTTATTTTTCAATTAATTAATGAAATATTGTGTCGACATTGTGTAAAAATTTAAGTTAACTATATAATAAATAAAAAATATAAATAATTTTTTATCATAAAGATAATGTAATTATTATAAAATTAATCATTAGAATTCATTCAAAATTTTATTTTATCTTAATGTGAACACATAACAGATATTTAAAAGTAATAGAGTAACATTTTGTATTTTTCTATACATTAAATATTATATAAGTAATTTTCATGGAAAATTGTCACTTAAATAACTAAATTTAGATACTAAGGTAATATTTTTTAAATTAACTTATTCCAATGATAATTACGATGATAATTTTCTACCTTAAAACTTAGTTTTAACCTAGGTTAACCCGATTTATTCTGTACTAAAATTGAAAAATTTTACCATGGTTACTATTCATAATGACCAAAAATAAAAGGGTTCTATTTACCAAATTTGAAACTTTTTATTCTAGATTTTGAATTCATTTTTCAATATTAAATTTATATAATTGGTATAAAATAATTTTAAAATATGTACATAGAACACAATGAGAAACATTTATTTGAAAAATACAGTTTTTAAGCATAAAACATGATTTATTATTATATAATACCTAGAAAAAAAATATTAGATGAATTATAAAATATATTATTTAATATATAATATATATTTTATTAAAACCATTCACCAATAGTGATTAATTTAATTTATTCAGATAAAAACACATTGTGTGCATAAAAACAATTTTTCCAAAAAATGTTTCTTTTATTTTCAAATGATTTGTATTTTTCATTATAATCCACTGATAACCAATGAATTCATTTTATAAATGTGTAAAATGAAATTTTTTACTAATTTATTTATTAATATTCATACACTAAAATCTAACATATTGGAAATAACTATCATATTCAATAATAATATTTTAATAGTGTATCGTAGTTTGTTTAAACTCAATGTTTCATGTAAAGAAATTTATGGAAGAAAATAAATTTATTTAAAATTAAATATATCATAAAATATCTGGGTGTTACATTATACCCCTCTTATAAGAATTTATCCCTCAAAATTAAATCAGTCTAATACAAACAACTAAGTATACTTCTACCTCATCACATCCTAAATTTCCCATGTAACTTCTTCAAATTTATGATTTCACCACAAAACTTTGACCAGGTGAGTGGTCTTGTTTCATATCACTTTATCCCTATGATCTAAAATATCCACTATTTGTTCCTCATAAGAGAGATACTACTCCAAATATATGACTTCTTAGTTCGGTACAAGTGAAGGATTGGGTATGTACTTCTTTAGGAAAGATACATAGAGCACATTATGAACCTAAAATGGATTTGGTGGAATTTCTAAGCAATGAGATACCATCCTGATATGATCAATAATATTTAAGGGATCGTTATAACTATGTCTCAACTTTCCCTTATTTATGAATGTTATTACCTTCTTCTATGTATATAGTTCTATGAATACCTTGTCAGTAACATCACACACTATATCTCATCGATGATTGTCAACATTACTTTTTTCGACTCTAAGATACCTTTATGTGTCATTGAACAGATATAACCTTATCTATAATTTTCTAAGCTAATTTAGGTCCCAATATCTTTCTTTCTCCAACCTCATCCCAATACATTAGAGTTTTATACATCCTACTATAGACGTCTTTGTGAGGATTCATCTAAATTTATGAGTGAATGATATTATTTTAATAAAATTACACCAAATAAAGGTGTTAATCTCAACCAAATTTTAAATCCATATATAATTATCTTAACATACCTTATAGAGTTTTTATGGCCCTCTTATACTGAAAATGTATATGAGGGTGAAAAGTAGTTCCGAAACTCAATGTTGTATCTAGAGATCACTGAAGACTTTACCAAAACACCATAGTAAACCTCAGATCCCAATCAGATACAATAGAATGTGGTAATATACCACTTTCTTAATGTGTATTATAGTAAGATGTTCAAAATATAAATCTTCTTAGATAGTAGTTAACAGTACTAACTTTGTAAGGCGATCAACAAAAACCCAAATAGCATTATGTCCTTTTGATGTTTTAGGGAGTGTGATGACAAAATCCATGGTGATTTTTTCCCATTTCCATTATAGTGTGGGTAATGGTTATAGCACCCCATTATATTTCATTATCTTATATTTAACATGATAACATAACAGGCACCGAGATACATACTCTACAATATCTCTCTTCATGTTATCCTACCATAAATACCCTTTTAGATCTCTATACATCTTTGTACTTCCATGATAAATAAAGAATAATGAACTTTGAGCTTTATCCAAAAAGCTCTTTAATTAAGTCTAGTATATATGGGACACATACTCGATACATGAACATTTTTATTCTAGCATGATCATGGTTAGAATTTGGGTTACTTCTCACCTTATTCTATAATTCCTCATCTTCCTTCTTCACCTTCTTAATCCTCTCATGGATAGATAATTGGAAATTCATCTGAGAAAGATAATATCATTCCCCTTTCTTCTTTATTTCAAGATTCATATTCTATAAATCCATAAATATTGGATCTATTTAAATACTCATCATGGAAAAACTAGCATGGTCTTTTCGACTCATAGCATCAGCCACCTTATTTTACTTCCCAAGGTGGTAATGTATTGAGAAACCATAATATTTGATCAACTCCAACAATCTAATTTGGATCATATTTAACTCCTTTTATGTAAATATATACTTCAATATTTTATTATCAATATATATATCATAGATTTCACTATTAAAATAATGCCTCCAAATATTCTTTGTGAAAATTATATCTACCAACTCCAAATCACGAGTCGGGTAATTTTTCTCATGACTTGTTTTTTGGTAAGTGTTATATGTTATCACCATGTCATTCTTTTTAGAAACACATTCCAATACTTTATTCGATCCATCACTAAAGATCACAATCCCTTCTCTATTGTGGGATAGTTTAAGAACATGTGTGTTGAATAACCTTTTCCTTCGTTCTATGAAACTCTCTTCATATTCATCTATCCATAATAACTTAACTCCCTTCTTAGTCAACTTGGTTAGTGGATTATATAGTCATTATAAATCTATCAAAAAGTTCTGATAGTATCCATTTAACCAAATAAATCTATGGATTTTGGTTACCGTGGTTGGTCTAAGCCATTTCTCAATAACCTACATCTTTCAAGTACCCACCGATATACCCTCACTTGAGATTATATGATCCATGAATGAAAAATTTTGAAGAAAAGATTTGCACTCTGTAAATTTAACATACAACTTATCCTTCCTCGGGTTCTTCAACACAATTCTCAAACTTTATTCATGATATTTCCTTCCCTTTTAATATATAAGAATATCATATATAAATACTATCACAAAATTATCAAGGAAATCTCTAAATAATTTATTTATTAAATATGCAAAGATGTTAGGACAATTGGTAAGTGCAAATAAAATTACTATAAATTCATAATGATCATAAATCATATGGAATGTTGTATTGGGTATATCCTTCTTTTTTATACTAAGCTGATAATACCCATATAAAAAATAAATCTTAGAGAAATATAGAGATCATTGTAGTTGATCAAATAGATCATCGATATGGGGAAGAGGATGATTTTTCTTAATAGTGATCTTGTTAAGTTCATAATAATAAATTAAAATATGCATTGAACCATATTTATTCTTAATAAAAAGAATAGGTTCACCCCATGGTAAATCACTAGACCAAATGAATACATTTTTATAGATTCTACTGGATTTTTTCTTTAATTCATATAACCCAATCATATCCATTATATTTGGAGTCTTTAAAATAGTCATTAAACTGGGTATGAGTTCTATTGAAAACTCAAAATCACAATTTGGTTTAAAACTCAGTAAGATGTCAATAAATACATCATAATATTCCTAAAAAATGGGAACATTTTCAATTTTTCGTTTATTCCCAGCCATTTGAGATAAATATACCTTATTAACATATAGAAAAACCCATATAATAGTAGTAATTTGCATCAATTGTTCAGGTTCCTCCTTAAACTAGTTGATAATTGAAGTTCTATTCAGAATAAAAAATATAAATTACTTTCATTAACAATTGATATGTGCTATATACTAAGATAACCAATCCATACTTAGAATTATATAAAATTCAATTATAGGAAGAATAATAAGATTTTAAGGAATAATATTCCCATTAACTTCTGTCTTAGAGGATTTATATACTTGAGATACAGACATCCTTCCATTAGGAGTTTTTACTACCAACTCAGTATCTAATAGTTGAGGTGGTGGTACGATATCATTAAAAAATTATTCATATATAAAATATTGGGTAAAATCAAAATCAAATAAATCATTTTAAATCCAAGATTGGATGATAATTGTACCTTTAACCATTCCTCTAGGAACATCCACATCGGTTTTAGTAATTACATAAGATCAGTCTTCTCTCCTTGGATTGTTTTGTGGTATTTTCCCTTGATATTTGAGGAATTTGTTAGAATATTTTCCCATCTCCTTATAGTTAAATAATTTCACTTTGATGGATTCTCCCTTACCCTTTCATTCATGAGCATGATGTCATTTTTTCCACACTTGAAGAAAATTAATTTTCATTTTAATCATGTACTATGGTGTTTCTTTCCCCATGTATCACATGTTCAAAAATTCCATTTTATCTTCTTCCCATTATCCATTTTCAAAACTATTGTCTTATCCTTCTCTTGATTTCATTCAAACCTCTAATACTTATAGAATTTTTTCTCTACCTTGATTCCAAATGGTACTATATCATTATACATTTAGAATTTTTGGGAGACTAGATTCCTTTGAAGGATTAGATTAATCCCATCAAATAAATGGTCAATATTTCTCTCTAGATTATTTATGTAGTCTGCAGTGTTCCTTGATAACCTTGTAAAGTTTGCTTCATACTTAGAAACATTTTCCTCTTTATTTTTTCTCAAAATCAATAATTATCTCTCCATATCCTTTTATTGTTTGTGATGAAAATATTTTTGCAAGAAAGGTTACTTAAAATAATTCCATCCCATAATAGATATTTTCTCCTCATCCTTAGTGTTCTTAATTAATGACCACCATTGATCTACATCCTTTAAGGGATGATAAACTACCATTAAAACCTTATCCCTTTCATTACTTACCAAATTGAGAAATATCATCTCTAAAGACTTATCCTTCTCTCAGATATAAAGAGATTTTTGGTCCCATTTAATGATGGAGGTTATTGATTCATGAGGTGGTCTAACATAATTACACCATATTTTGAATTAGAAGATCGGTCTATACGGACATGGTTATTTTCCATAACCTGAGTCAGCTTCCCTAATATAGTAATAATTTTTTCATCTCCAGCTACATCTCCATATCCATATTCATTATCTTTACTAGGAGGGAAATCCGAACATGGATTACATGCATTGATATGGTTTCTATTCATTTAAATAGGTGATATTTATAAATAATGTTATACACTATAGTAGATCATAACATTATGAATATTAATGTATAATTTAAAAACTAGTGAAACACTAAACATAAATTTAAAAATATATGCCTAGATAATCTCAAAATCAAAACTTGGTTTGTTTGGGAATGTTCTAAAATCATAAAAATATTTTCAAATCATTCATATTTTTTAAGGAAAATATAAACTAACACAAGAATATTCCTTAGGGGTAAAAAAAAATTATGCAGTAAGGGTACACTCACCGTGTACAACGATGGTTGAGATATACTCTAAATAACTCTTTTTGGAGTTATTACCCCTAGGTCCATCTGTTTCAAAACCGAATCCAATTTTAGTATCCAGATAGGGATATATTTCTAGGAAACCACATAAACTCTACTTTACCAAAACTGTAGGATATTATCCTATACATAAACATATTCTCAAAGTCGCTCATAGGGTTATATTCTCTAATCATTGTTTTCATATATCTAATTCCCAAGGTTTCTACTAAAAATTATATAATACCAACTATAAATAACCTAACATATTAACCCATATTTATTGGTTAATTTTTTACATTGGTACTAGATACAATCCATCCCATCCCAAATTTTTGAATATTTTTGTTGTCTTGGAAAACTAGATACATACTTTAATTTCACAATACATTTGGAAAAATTAAAACACACATAGTATTTTCTTTGAGAACAATATTATTCACTCTCAAATATCCCTTCATATCAATCATAAAATTCTTCTTTACATCTTAGGTAAAGGAAACATAATAAAGTGGTGACCTCAGATGCTTAGTAAGGATATGTGTATAGCAAAAGATAACAAGGTATGAATAATATGGGAGAAAAAATGATAGTTAAATAATTCCACAAAAATAATCATTTTAGATTGAAACTTATCCATGGATATTACAAATAATCAATAAATTACATTAACATCAATAAATAATTTCACAATGATGTAATACATAATGTTGGACATTTGAATCTTACTTTCGCTCTAAGACATACTGCATAAATGGGAAAGGGCTCATACAAATACCAAATCTAGTTTTTATCATGTGCCATATTTATGTATTAAGGGGATATGTAATTTCCTTCCTCACTAATCACTTAATAAGTCCAATGAATTCATTATATGAATAAAAATTACAACTTAATTGACATGACTTAAAGCTAATAATCATCTGTATTAAAAAAACTAGCTAGCATACAGAATATCAATACATTCCTCAAACAAAGATATCATAAACCATCCAAATAAATATGTTGGATGATATAATTATAGTATATCCTCATCATAATATTCAACAAAATATTTTTATATAGATTAAAATTCATTAAAAAGATCACTACAAAATTTCTTGAGGAAAATACCCTTTACACTTTGAAATCACATATTTAAAGTCTAATATATTTCCTCGATAATAAAGAAGAAAATTTCATAGAAATTAACCTTGTAAAATGATATATTAATCTTAAAATCAATGAGTCTTTATAATGGTAATATATTTTTCTCATTTTTTATAAGTTAAAAAAACACTTCACACTTTTGTCAAAAGGTCAAAAGGTACATCATTCAGAAAAAACAAGAAGATTGATTTCCATAAATTTTATAAAAAGTAAAAGGTAGGTAAATATTTTTTTAATAAATCATTTTAGAATTTAAAAAACATTATTTTATAAATTTCTAGGAAAATATGGGCATGGTAGAGAAATATTATTTACCGAGTAGAAAATACAAGGTCAATTTTTGATAAAAACATTATTTCGGTATTTTGAGTACTTAAGGAAAGGAAAATGAAAGAAAAAATTGAAATTTACATAAATAACCATAGTAGAATAAAATAATTTATTTTAAACATAGAAAGGATAAATAATGCAGCCAATGGATACTTAAATAAAAACAATTCTGAATAATGATGAGATTTTGAAATAAACCCTTACCTCAAGTTTGGCTTCCTTCATATATGTATAACCTTCCTGTATAAAAAATATTGATTTATTATAAATATAATATATAACCATAATTATATATATCATACCATATATTATTTACTTATATTATTTTATCACTCTTTTATAAACAATTTTATGTTAAAATCATTGTTTTGAGGATTAACTGGTTTGTTTTTCATGTATGTTTTCATTCAATAGTTTTGGCCATTTTAATTTGATCATGGTTCTATAATATCCAAGATTTTAATCATGATATAAATATAATATATATTTATTATAAATATATTTATATTAATACATAAAATATATAGATAGAAAAATTAATTACACCATCCATGGAGACAGTAGGCCGCACGTACGCATTAACATTGTTTTCACTTTTAAATGGATGGAATAAAAGAAAGTTAAATAATAATTCACCTTTATAAAATCATTATTATGTCATATATATAATATTTATTTATCAAATATATGATTATTTCCATCCATTTAATGATAAATGAAAAAGGAATCACAACCCTTCGTAGAGGTGGTAGTCTACACATACGCACGAGTGACGTTATAATTTTCATTTGATTAAAAAAAGGTGAATGATGGTGGATTTATAATAATAATATCATTTAAGTAAATTTAGTATAATTAATTTGTAATATTATGATAAATATCACACATTTAGAGGGTTTAAATGAATAAGTAAAAAAATAATGTGATCAATTAAGGCGATTACTACTTCTTTGAAAGACGTCCTTTAGATCTCCTATTAAGAAACCCATAGTTGGTATTATGGGAAGACCATAACCTATATAAAATTTCTATGGAATTTTTAAAAGATAAATGGGTAGGTATTTTTCAATATATTATCCTCAAAGTGGTATAAAGAAGAGAGGTAGGTGTGTCCTTTTATAAGGGGTAAAGGACACAATTGTAATTATAAAAAAGTTTCAAATAAAACTAATTCATTATCAAGAGAAATGATTTCAAATGTACATATATTAAAATATAAGGTAATATATGGTTGAAATATCATGAACTATAAAATTTTAACTAGTTTAAGTGGTCTTTTACACCTTATTATTTTGTTTTTACCCCTTAGTAAATATATTTTAACCTTAATCATGGTAACAGTGTTTTCAATCATAAAGTGTTATAATTTTACGTATAAGGTAAAATTTGGTTCATAAATGGACAAGGTATGAAATATTATTCAATATCTTATTCCATTCTCCTCTTTAAAATTTTTAAATTTTTTAAAATAATTTATAAAATTATTTTATTCAAAAAATATCATTATTATCATTTTTGGCACTATTCATTTAATTTGATTTTAATACATCAATAAAAAGATTTAATTAAAATATAATTCTTTAAAACATCACTGATATGTTATATTAATATATAAAATTCATGTATCACTATAAATTACTCTAATTATATTACTTTTAATATTTTCAAAATTATTTATTTTATTTTTCTATTAATTGATGAAATATTGAGTTAGTATTGTGTAAGAATTTAAGTTAATTATATAATAAATAAAAAATATAAATAAATTACTATCATTAAGATAATTTCATTGTTATCAAAATAATAATTAATATTCATTTACAAATTTATTTTATCCTTATGTGAACACATAAGAGATATTTAAAAGCATGAGAGGGACATTTTTTATTTTTCTTTGATTTAAATATTATATAAGTCATTTTCAAGGAAAAGTGTCACTTGAATGAATAAATTTAGAGACTAAAGTGAAAATAGTATAATTTAATTCATCTAATAAGAATTAATATAAAAAATGGTGACCTTAACAATCAGTTTTAACATAGGTTAACCTGATTTATCCTTTATCGAGGTGATAAATTTTACCATAGTTACTATTCATAATTACCAAAAATAGGGGACTATTTACCACATTTGAAACTCATGATTAAAAATATAGAATAAATTTTTCAATATTCAATTTATATTATTTCAAAGATTTAATTTTACAATATGTGGACAAAACGTAACGAAAACAGATTTTTAGAAAAATATAATTTTTAAGCTTAAAATTAGATTTATTCTTATCCCACACCTAGTAAAAATAATAGATGATTTATAAAAATATTTATTGAATATATAATATATATTTCATTAAAATAATTCATCAACAATTATTAATTTAATTTATTAATATAAAAAAACATTACGTGCATAAATATAATTTTTCAAAAAACATTTCTTTTAATTTGAAATGATTTTTATTTTCATTTCTAATCAATTGATAAGAAATAAATTATTTTTATAAATGTGTAAACTAAAATGTTTTTATAATTTATTTATTCCTATTCATACCTTCTAATATAATGGATAGGTAATAATAATCATATTAAATAATAATATTTCAATAGTATATTGTGGCTTGTTTAAACTCGATGGTGCATGTAAAGAAATCTATTGATGAAATTAAATTTATTTAAAAATAAATATATCATAAAATATTTGGGTATAAACTTTAACATAATCATACTTAATTCATGTCATTTTATACAACCACGAGACATCAACCTTTTCATTTATAGCATTAAGAGTTTTAAATTATTCACTTCTTGAACTACTACTATCAATTTTCTTTATACCACTTCATCTTATATTTATGCTCATAAATCAAACTTATTTATCTAATTTTAGTGTTGTTAATTTATATTTTGTTTCTTCTAAATCCTTCTTATTCTTAGTTATGGTTTCTTCTGGAAATTTTATCACTTCATTAATATTTTCATCATCAATTACCATGAATTCCTTGGTTATGAAGGTATTTATTACAATAATAATTTCTATTTCTTCAATTTTGTGAATTTATTGGTTTTTTACTTCAAATTAATACTCCATTACTTCCAAATTTTTATCAATAAACTTTGTTGAGTTTTTATTATTAATAACTTATGTTTTCCTTTCTAACTTATTGATTTTTAATTCTATTTAGACCTCTATAAATTCTCCTTTCACCCCATTTATGTAATTGTGATTAGTTATAAATAATATATTGGAAGAGGATAATTCACTTTCAGTTTTAGATTTAATTGGAGAAGATATTCTCACTTCTTCTTGATCTAGCCATAGTTAAAATTTCATTTTTAAAATATCATTCTTAATCTAATTGTTTTAATTCTTTGTTAATTTTATTTCATCTTTATGTGAGTTATTCAAACTCATTTTAAGTTATATGAATGAATCGCTTATGTAAGTGACTAATACCTTATATAATTGCTTCATAAAATATTTAAAATCAGTAAATGAATCTTCTTCATAGTCTATAGAAAAAAATAATCACCTCTTTTTCTTGTTTCAAGATGTGAGAAATCATTAATAGATATTACAGTTTCTCCTTCTTCATAATTAAAAAATAAATTATATAAAGTTCCATAATTATCCTTATTTTATATATTTTTTATGGATCTTCAATTTTGTTTTTAGCCACACCAATATATGTATGAGAAGTATCATGTCTCATTCATGTTGTCTTTGTTCTAATTTCCTTGAGGGTTAAATTCCATGATTTTTCCCCTATTTATTTTTCTTATTTCCCATGTTATTTACAGAAATGAACTTCAAATTATCTATAGATGTAATATCATAATAGATTATGAATGGTTCCTTAACTATATTCTTTATCATCAATAAAATTTAGTAAATAAGAAATGTATACAATTTAAATATAATGAATCAAAAGATATCACTGCCACACTTTGTCGGGAGATGTTCTTAATAATAAAGACGAATAAGTAATTTAAAAAAAATCCATCACTCTATAATTAAATTCCATCCACTCATTTATATAAAATATAACATAAATATCAATAATGTAGTCCAACTCTTCCCAATGATACCAATAGGTATAAATATATATAATAATGAAATAATAAAACTCAACACATAATTTAAAAAGAAAAATCAGGGTGAGTGAACCAACAATACAATAGGTATATGAAATAAATTATAGTTCTCTTGGGAGGTTTTACAACAACGAATATGTGATTTGAATTAGAGTTCATTTCAAAATTAAAACATTCACTTCTAAAAAACTCCTCCATCATTACTATGCCTTATTTATTGATAATGTCCTCTTAGACACTTATTTTCATTTTTAATTAACTTAAATGAATATAAGTAGTTAAATAAAAAAAGCATACACTATATTTTTCAAGGAAGTACACTCTTAGAGGAGTGGGTAATCTTCGGTGATAAGTGAGTGATCTCCCACTTCTCACAACCCTTTTATTTTTATCCATTGAAGACCTTATAGTTGGGATATAGATCTAAACTATATTAAAAATTATCTATATATCTCTTTATATGTATAGTTTAAGAAAATATAACTTTATAGTATCAAAAAATAACTTTCATTAAAATTATTATAATAATGAATCTTATTTTTTTTGTAGTAGTGAGGATTTCCATCTCATGAGTGACGTAGAGTTGAAAACCTTATTCCTAACATTAATGAATGGTTATGTGTTGATATCTTTCATTTTAGTAAAAAAATAGTTGTAACATCTCATAATCTATATACCTAGATTCACTAGTTATATTATATTATAGGTATAGAATACAAGTGTTCCTAAAGGATCCAATATCCTAGTAGTCTTAGAATACTAGAAACATACATAGATTATATTTTAAAATCTAATATATAGAATAAAAACTTTTCAAGAACATTATTATCCCTTATATCATATCCCCAAAAATTATATATAGTTATCCTCTAGGTTTCTTGGAAAAAAAACAAATAAAGGTGATCTCAAATGCTCAATAAGGAGTATCCTATTGAGGATGATATCATAACATAAACATGGAGTAATTGAAATATAAAGAATAAATAAACAACATGAAACCATTATCAACTAAAATTTAGAGCATGCTATATCCATTATAATAAATTGAAGCATGGATATAAATAATAATTAGTCTTATACTAATGGAATGAATAATGTCGAACATCAAAACATGTTGTCAATGCCTTGTTTTAAATAACTATACTGATATGGGGAGAGGTATACATAAAAACACAATTTTTTTTATCTTAGGAGACCCATTGATGAATCAAGGGGATATATTGTTTGGATCCCCACCCATTACCTGATTAAGTCCAATTAATTCACTATAAGAGTTAATAAGACCATTCATATAATTCCTTAAGAAACCTCTGGATAAATAAAAAAAGATCTATCCATATAATGAAAAATATGGAAAACCAATACTTCACCACTAAATATAAAAATATAGATATATAGAAGAACATCCCTTAATCCACTTAGAAGTTTTTGGGTATCTGATGAAGCTCACATTTTCATATATTTTATATTGTAAAACATTGTTTATAATCCCACAAAAGTGTTATTGAATGGGTAATTATCATGTTTTTAGGTTTTAGTGCTATTTTGAACCCAAATGTGAAAAACGACTAATTCTGGATTTTTGACAGAATTTTACGTCAGGGGTATTTTGGTCATTTCAGGAAAAATAAAATTCCAAATCTTCTGATTAAAATTTTGTTATAATACTTATTTTATTTCCTTAATTTTTTTCTTCTGGACCAGGAGCTTATTAGGTCATCTAAAGGGACTAAAAAATCATTAAAGATTGGAATTTTTTCGGGCGGACAACATGGACCCACCCAACGTAACAGACATCAAATGCGGCCTAAACATATCCAAATGATGTGTTTCCACCTGGGATACCTCGAGGACAAATAGTTCCGTCTCTAAAATAAATTTGGTGGATTTTAGAGGTCATTATAAAGGCTAATAAATGACATAATTTTGGAGGAACCTTCCTGGATGCTTCATCCAGAAACAACAACCGAGAATGAAAAAATCATAACTCCTACATACGGTTTCCAAATTAGCTGAAATTTTGAGAGGAGACGGAAACGATATAAATGAACATCATTCATGATGGGTGGAATGCGTGAAGAGGTCATTAATGGGGTCTAAAACGCTAAAACTTTCGGTGGTCGAATTCTGCCTATAAAAGGAGGTCGTCACCTCCTCCTCAAGGCATCCCATTTTTCCATCCATTCCTTCAAGGCACCAAGGAGGAGATCTCCACCGAGGGAGGCTGGCCGCAAATCTTCCACCTTTCTTTTATTTTATTTATTTTCTTTATTTTTAGTTTTTAATTGTAATTTAGATTTCTAATAAATTCATGCATTGTTTTTTATTTTTTGTGTCCACCGATTCACCCTCTTTTCTTCCTCTCATCTTACCATCGTGAACTATAATACTCATGAACATGAGTAACTAATCCGAGGAATATCCTGAGGGAGTAATCAGGTTCTTGAACCCAAGACCATGTTTTTAATATTCTTTGAGTTAATTCTAAGGATAATTTATAGTGGGTGTAATCCTCACTATGGTTGTCTAAAGATTAACTTCTTAATCTACAACCATTTTCCCTCGATTGAGAAGGTGGATGGAAGGTGTGCTTGGCGATCGCTAAGTAGACTTTTCATTCATAACCGGTGTAGAATAAGGTGTGCACACATACAATGGAGTTTGTAAACTAAGAATATTTGAAGCTGTCCAATGAAGGTGATCCCTGAATATTCTCTCGGGAGAACTTACTTTCTTCCCTAATTACATTCTGTTTAGCATTGCATGGTAATTTAGAATTAAATTTTAGTTTCCTATGATTTATGAATTTAATTTATTTTATTAAATTACATTTATTTCATAAAATATTAAACAACAAAAAATAATTAGATTAGGTGGAATAGAAGTAGTGATTTATTAACCACAAAAGCTCCTCAAGAGAACGACCTAGGTCAGCCCCTGTGCTGCACTTAGCTATAAATATTTTTGAGAGCGTGCACGGCAACGCTTCGTCAAATTGGCACCGCTGCCGGGGAGCCAATTGGTTTTAATTCACTATTTTTATTCACATTGTGTAAATAATTTTCCATTCATTAAAAAAAACAACAAAAAAATCATAAATTTCAAAAAATAAAAAAAATATTCTTTGTTCACGATGTATTCAAATTATGATTATTATGCATGGACTGATCAATCTCAACTGCAAGAAATTTTTTACAATGAACTAGATGCGCAGTTTCATAGGATTAGTGATAAAGTGAAAAACTTGGAGGGCCAAATATAATTGATTGCAGAATATATACGTGCATCCCAAGAACAACCAAAACCTGAACCAGAACCTGAACCAGAACGAGTGGTGGAAGAGATTTCACCCATCATTTTTTATGCTAAGGAACCTGAGGAGGGTGAGAAGGAGCTACTAAAAGAATTAATCACATCATCCCGCACTCAACCATTGCTCGAGGAGGTCCCAGAAGTAAACATTCCAACTAATGCACTGATGGGAGGTCAACATTTTTTGGAAGAATCTTGGAATAACTTTGTTGAAGATAACTTGAAACATGATCTTCCCATACTTAATAATGAAACATCAGACACTTTCTACCTCTCTCTTGCTTTGGAAGATATAGAAGAAGACGCACCTGTTGAGATTGAGTTTCCAATGGTCATGCCTGAAGAGATCAATTACCAATTTGAATTACTTGAAAGGGAAGATTTCTTTATTAATTCTTCATGTTTTAATCTTATTCAAGCTAAATTGTTTTCTAACATCTCTTCCTTTGAAATTTCTGATACAGCACAAATGGAGCAGACCATGGATGATATGAAAGAGACCACCCAAGTGGTGGTAATCAAGGAAGAAGATCCGAAGAACCTGGTGGTGGTGCGACTACCTCCTATACATCAACTTTTATATCACATGGAGGAGGACACCACCGAAGTTAATAGGGAGCACCCTTATCTTTTATTCCCTCCCACTTCGAAAATCAAATTTCTTCTTTATTTTTTCTCTGGGGTTGGGAACATTCAAATCTTATTTGGGGTTATCTACTTTCAGGTTTTAATCATGGACATCGGGAAAACTCACATGTGGTGGTTCATCTCAAAGAAACCACACCCACCTTTTGATTGGGGATAATCCACTGAAACTGCCTGACTAGGGGCAGTAAAAACCTAGCACCCGCTTGGGGGTCTAAACCAAGCATTATCTCTTTTATTTTCCTTTTCTCATTCTTTTTATTTATTTATTTTCTTATTTATTTTTATTACTTTCTTGTAGTCTTAAAGTGGTTGATTCTAGGAGCTTAACTCAAGGAATCCACTTCTAAAATAATGTCAGGTTGTATCTTTCCTTCCGTTTTATTTTTTACCTTTATATTTATATTTTGTTGAGTTTCAATAAGGGGTAGTTAAATTTAAGTGTGGGGGAGTGTCAACCTGCTTAGTTCTTCTTGTGTGCTTTTCATTTTTTTTAGGATTTTTGAGCTTTAATGAATATTATTATCACTTTTCACACATCAATTGATTATAAAGAGTTGAAATGTTTTTTGAAATAATGGATTTTATATGATTGTTGATGTGAAAACATTTTTCTTGAATTGGATTGTCAATCATTTTTATGAGTTTGACTGATTTTTGAAATCCATGCCCATCAAACACTGACTAAAAATATTTTTCCAATCCTGTGAGGTATTCTAAACCACTTTTACATATTCTTCCTAATACTCACACTTTCTTGATGGAAACTTGAATTTTGTGTGAGAACCATAATTTGTGATTATTTCTCTTTCGAAGCTTTAGATTTCATGGAATGTATTTAAAATGATTGAGGCATCGCTTTGGCTAGCCACATTTTATCTTGAGACCCACCTTTACATTTATCCTTCGTAAGCCCTTAGATGCCATGAATTGCCTTATAGGTTTAAGCCACATTACAAGCCAATTTTTCCTTACCTACCCGCACTTTTAGTATTTTTGCATGGATATTTCAAGTTTGAGTGTGGGGGAAGGGCCTTTCGTGTGCGTTCATTGGTATGTGTATCATTTATGGGTGGTTTGAGGTGTGTGTCAATACTTTGGGCAATGGATAACAAGAGAATTGGGCATGTGTCATCATTTCGTTATGCTTTATTTGGTTCATCCATTTATCCTAAAAAAAGAAGAAAAAATTGAGATGATCTTGAATTCCTCATTATACATTCTTTTATGACTCATTTCCCTCCCAAAAAAATCAAGGTCTTGAATTGTCATTCATTCATTGTATTCAATTTTCAGCTCATCCTCCATAAAAAAAAGAAAAAAAAATAAAGTTGTGCCTTTCTGGAGCTTTGAAAAAAAAGGATGAGAACTTAGATGATATCATCACTTATTGGCTCATGTACCATGTCATAAAGAGGGGTGGGGTTGTTTTTCACATTTACAAGAAGTATTGAGTGAGGAATTTCATGTGTTTTCACTTGATTTAATCATGCATTGTACTTAAAAGTTCAACCTCCTCTTTCTAGCTTGGAACATTTTTCAATCATTTTACCACCAACCCTAAGCCACAGAATAATTTGAACCTTTAATTAAATCCCTCATGATTAAATTCATTTTCATGTTTCACGCTGTGGAGAAATGATAATTTTCACAAACCTATGGTGATAGAGGCGATTTTCAAGTATGAGTATAACTCTAGATTCAATTTCTCTTGAGTGAAGAGTGACATAAAATTCAATGTGAGGTAGGTTGTGATTGGGCCGTGGATTGATTTACGAGGTTGAACAAATTTTAATGATTGAAATGAAAATTAGAGAATTATTATTCATAAATGAGACATGATGGAATTCTATTTTGGATAAAATCATTGATATTTTCTCATTTTTGATTGTCGTGTGGATTTTGATTTGGATGTAAGATGATTGCCCAGGAGTGCAATGTTTAAGTGTGGGGGAGATGATATTAAAAAAATAAAAAAATAAAAAAAAATAAGAATTAAGATAAAAAAAATATATGAATGAAAATAGATGAAAATAATATAAAAAGAGAAAAAAGAAATAGAAATGAAACAAAAAAAATAATAGAAATAAAATAAATATAAAAAAATAAAAAAAATAAAAAAAATAGAGAATAAATCACTACTTCTATTCCACCTAATCTAATTATTTTTTTTGTTTAATATTTTATGAAACAAATGTAATTTAATAAAATAAATGAAATTCATAAATCATAGGAAACTAAAATTTAATTCTAAATTACCATGCAATGCTAAACAGAATGTAATTAGGGAAGAAAGGAAGTTCTCCCGAGAGAATATTCAGGGAGCACCTTCATTGGTCAGCTTCAAATATTCTTAGTTTACACACTCCATCGTATGTGTGCACACCTTATTCTACACCGGTTATGAATGAAAATTCTACTTAGCGATCGCCAAGCACACCTTCCATCCACCTCCTCAATCGAGGGAAAATGGTTGTAGATTAAGAAGTTAATCTTTAGACAACCATAGTGAGGATTACACCCACTATAAATTATCCTTAGAATTAACTCAAATAATATAAAAAACATGGTCTTGGGTTAAATAACCTTATTACTCCCTCGGTATATTCCTCGGATTAGTTACTCATGATCATGAGTATTATAGTTCACGATGGTAAGATGAGAGGAAGAAAAAAGGGTGAATCGGTGGACACAAAAAATAAAAACAATGCATGAATTTATTAGAAATCTAAATTACAATTAAAAACTAAAAATAAATAAAATAAATAAAATAAAATAAAGGTGGAAGATTTTCGGCCGGACTCCCTCAGTGGAGATCTCCTCCTTGATGCCTTGAAGGAATGGATGGAAAAATGGGATGCCTTGAGGAGGAGGTGATGGCCTCCTTTTATAGGCAGAATTCAACCACCGAAAGTTTGAGCATTTTAGACCCCATTAATGACCTCTTCACGCGTTCCACCCTTCATGAATTATGTTCATTTATATCTTTTCCGTATCCTCTAAAAAGTTCAGCTAATTTGGAAACCGTATGTCGGAGTTATGATTTTTTCATTCTCGGTTTCTGTTTCTGGACGAAGCATCCAGGAAGGTTCCTCCAAAATTATGTCATTAAATAGCCTTCTTAATGACCTCCAAAATCCACCAAATTTATTTTAGAGACGTCCCTATCTTTCCTAGAGGTATCCCAGGTGGAAACACATCATTTGGATATGTTTATGCTGCATTTGATGTCTGTTACGTTGGGTGGGTCCATGCTGTCCGCCCGGAAAAATTCAAATCTTTAATGATTTTTTAGAACCTTTAGATGACCTAATCAGCTCCTGGTCCAGAAGAAAAAAATTAAGGAAATACAATATCTATTCTAAAAAAATTTTAATTAGAAGATTTGGAATTTTAGTTTTCCTGAAATGACCAAAATACCCCTGACGTAAAATTATGTCAAAAATCCAGAATTAGTCATTTTTCACATTTGGGTTCAAAATAGCACTAAAACCTAAAAACATGATAATTAACCATTCAATAACACTTTTTTGGGATTATAAACAATGTTTTACAGTATAAAATATATGAAAATGTGAGCTTCATCGGTATCTCCAAATTAATAGGAAGTATACTTATCAATAAAATATAGTGGTGATGGTACTTTTATTATGTTGAGTTATCCAAGGAAGATAATAGTTGGGTTGAATAGTTTTCATTAGTATGGGACCAAGGAAATGGTAGGTAACATCCTTAAAAATGGTTCATAAAAAGATTTAGGACATTCTAAATCATATCCCTAGGGAGTGTCTAGTTAGTCTGAATTCTTATGCTCATTAATCGTGCATCAGAATGATGATTGATTTAAAACCAAAAAAAACTTTCTTGGATTATTACCCCTAGGTTCATCCGTGACATAGAAGAATCCAATTTCTAAAATCCTAACATGGATTTATTTTATTGGAAACTATACACACTATTACTTTACTAAAACATAAGATGGTTTTTCTATAGTGTAAAATATTTAGTTTTACAATAGTTTTGGTAACTCTTGAATCAAAAGTAAAAGAGAGAGGGATAATGATATAGATTTATAAATCCATTAAAATTATTGATAAATATGTGAAAATTTATTTTCTATAAATTTATTAACCAAAAAAAGTAAATAAGTGGTGAATATAACATGAGTCCTAAGTAATGAAAATTGAGATAGAAACTCTCAATTTATGGCTTGTGTAGCAATTCAATCAAAACCTATTGAAATATGGGTTAAAATTGAACTCAAAATACCATGAAAAAATAATTTCATGATATAAATTTTAAAATATATTGTATATACACCACATAAAGTAAATTATGTGTATAATATCAAACATGTCCCAAATAGATGATTTTTAGATGGGAACCCATTACCTCTTGTCCAAACTTCCAGGAAGATAATTCAATCTCCTATGTCACAAAATAGATATATTATTCACTTATCTTAAAATCATAATCATTCCAATTTTCATTTATAATATTTATAAATAGTAATTATCTATATTAATTATACTTATTTTCCACATTGGGTATTTATAGTTTTTATCGTTTGTACTAGTTTCATAATAATGGTGTATATATATTCATTCTTCATCCATATTTCATCCTTATTAGGTCATTAAAGTTACCATTAGGGATTATTTATATTTATTTATGATGTTTAAAATTCACTTCATGACTGTTTTAGTCTCTATAGTTTAATATGAAATTGATAACAAGAATGTTTCAATGATTCCTGATGATTTAACAGTATTTTATTAATTAATGAATTAAATATTGATATAACATATTCTGATGATAAAAGGGTAGTTTTCGGAGTAACCCTTACATTATTAATAATGTAACATTATTATTCAAGGTTAAAAGGGAAAAATAGAAAAATAATATTGTATAGTGATTGTGGGTCAAAACTCACCTCAACCACTACTTTTTATACAACTTTGAAGGTTTTAAGGATTTTTCTTTTAACTTTTTTAATTTTTCCCTAATTTATGTTTACCTTAGTAATTAATTTTTAACCTTAGTAATAAAATTTAATGACAAGGATTAATATTTACCATTTTAAATAATTTTATCCTTATAATTTAAAATTTTAAGATCATTTTATCAGATAAAATTTATAAATGTGAGGATTGATAATTTTAAAATAAACAGACTTAATCACCTAAAACAGATTTTAGAAAAATAACATTTTTATGATTAAAATTTATATAAAATATAAAATTATCTTGGATAATAATTTTAATGAAATAAATTTCTTTATTATAAAAAAATATATTTTATGTGTCCTTCAAGGCAATCCATTATAGAATCCCCCTTAAAAATACTTGATTCAGAGAAGTGACCGAAATAGTATTTTTATTAAACTAACATTTTAATTAGTTATTAAAATGTCATAAATAGGATTTATAAGTTCAAATAATATTCTAAATCACATTTTATTATTCATTAAATTAATATTTTATTACTTAAAATGTTTTTAACATATTTTCCATTCTTATATATTGATAAATTTATACAAATTATAAGTTTTGTGAAAACTTTATTTTTAAAATAAAAAATAAACTTTTCATAAAAAGATAAAAATTTCATATTAAGCTAATTTTGATTAAATAAATTCAAAAATGAATTTAATTTAATCAATTTAATATTCCAAAATTTAACTTTTAAATAAATTCAAGAATAAAGTCTCTTTAGAGTGAGCGTTGTGTGATAGATTTGGATATGGTGTTTAACTACTATAATATGGTCTCGAGTATTAAAAGTGTGAACATGATAGGTTTAAATTCAATAACTTAGTAGTGGGATGAGCATAATAGAATAGCCATATGCTCTTACACTTTTTCTCCTCCTTGTGTGTATATAAATATCTTTGATATATATACAACACATACCTATGGATTCTTCAATAGTGATGTTAATGGATCTAGATATACAACTAAAACATCCCCATATTTCTTCTTCTTCATATTATTGTTCTTTAATAAAACGTATTGTTGATCTGGATAAAAATATTATAATTCTATTCCTTCCATTACTATTTTTGTCAATTAATCTTTAATAGGTTATAAACATGCTCAATCCTCCTATAGAATCACTACCAAAATTTTTTGTGAGGGCCCATACTAAGTATTCACTAAGAGGATTGTGAATCCTTGCGCATAAATCTTTTATGATTATTCACTAATGAACCTTATTCACTAGATAAGAAAATTATAAACATGTTTTATTAATACATTATTTTTAGAACCAAAATTTATTATAACATCATGTTACCTTCTTTCTGGTATTCTTTGACCCTTGTTTTGATCTCCTTTATGTTAGGTCTTGATTTGGGGTCATTTCAAGAGAACTTGGAAAATTTTGGAGGCTTTTTGGGTTGTACACAGTTGGAACATGGTTTGACCAAACTATGAACCCCCTAGTGTGCCCCCATATATTGGGGTATATATAGTTAGTTCTTGTTTTTTCAAACCATGTGACCACCTGGGGGAAGCCATGTTCCCCAAACAGTACACACACACATCAGGTGCATAGTTTTCCCTAAACGTGAGCCCCTTCCAGTTAACCATGAGCTTTGTTTTTTAATGTTTCGAAAATTTATTTAAAAATTATGAACCCACTTTTTAAGATACCTAATCACCCTACTTGACCATTATACATTTTTTTATCCTTGGAGGCTCCCAAGATGTGATTTTGGCACCTCTAATAGTTTTATTGGAAAATTGAAGTGGGGTTGATATCATTCGATATTCTATAGGTAAGTAGAACTTATCTCATGCAGTTTCCTTTGATATCCTTTTCTATCCTCCTAAAATTTTTGATAGATCATCGTTTAATTGATGGATCTAAACTCTTTTTTATAAGATCTTGATTCTAGTTTTTATTTTTTGATCTTCGACACCTTTATTCTTTGTTGGAAAATATCATTCTGAGTTTTGATTTCTGGACCCTTGATTTAAAGGTTGGTGGTTCCCTAATTATTTACCATATGATTGAAACCTTTAATATCTTGATTAAATTGAAATTAGTTTTTAAATGATTTGAAAACATTTATTGGTGATGATTTTATCTTTGATTTGAAATTGGCATGTTATTTGAGAAAAACACAAATTTCAATGGAATTGAAATTGTTGGTAGAATTTATGAAAAATGATGTATTTATTTGGAAATAATTTTGATAAAATTATTTGATATTAATTTTGAGAAAATTGATTAAATTTAAAAGTTATTTTTAATGGAATGAAATGGTGAAAACCTATGATTTCATTTTGAAATGATAAGGCATGTTGAAAATAGAAATTGGAAAATAATATTTTGGAATGATTTGAAATGATTTATTGACAATTTAGTTGATTGATTGACTGAAGCGTGTGTAAGAATGTGTAATTAATAGGTAATTAGGATATGGATTCTAGGATCTTGATCCAATAGAAATTTATTTATGCTGAAAACTATTTCTAAAAAACTATGGCATGACTGCCTGTGATGGGTTCTCCTATTAGGGAGTAGACTTCCCATGATGGTTTCCCCTATTAGGGTGAATTTTTGTGTGTTCACCTAAATAGATCTGAGATCATCAATAAGAAGTGTGAGATTCATATTACTAAGTAACGAACATACCATGGGGATATTTTTCATGGTTCTTTCTTTACTTGGTTTTATTAGAGATTCTATTTATTTTTTGAACTATTTTATTAATGAAAACTAATTTATATAAAACATTTTAAATAAAATGTTAATTTAATAATATTTCAATGTTTTTATATATATATTCAATATATTTGAATAAAAGAATATTTTGGTTTAGAATATGAAAATATAATTCCATGCCTTGTTTTTTTAAACTTGTAGAATAAATAGTTAATTATTATGTTATTAATTATGGAATACTTGGTTATACCCTACTATTTTTTATAGATCACACCCTACCTTTTCCTTTTGTATTTTGTATATTATCATTTTCTAGGTCTAATAAAAGGGAAATAACCACTTGTAGGTGGTGGATATTCTTGATCCTTTGGACCCAGATTCTTAGAGGTGACCGATGCAGATTTCATCCACTTGTTTCATGTGATGGTTGAGTTTTTATCTAGTTATATTTAGAGTAATTTTATTATGTGATACTTTGTGTTTTTCTATTCTTGTTAGTTTCTGATACTTTATCCTTTTTTATTTTTGATCATACTGACTTGTATCTTTTCTCTTCTACTGTTTTTTGGAAGATTGGATCCTTCTTTGATCTTGTATGATGTCAGGTGCTAGTCTATAACATATGTAGAATAGCAATTCCCTTCAGGATATATCAATGTTGTCTCAAGTATCAGGGTACTAGGGTATCTAGGTTGTTTCATGAAAAAGTCATATCAAAGGTATATGTTAATCATCTTTCCTTGATGTTAGTATGTGGGTTAAGATGTCTTGATATGACTTAGGATGTAGTTGTGAGTGATTAATTAGTTATCTCTCACCATAATGATCCTTAAGTAACCATGGGTGTTTTGAGGAAGATGTCTTGAGGAATAATTTAATCTGATTCTAGTATTTTCCCTACTTTTGATTTGGGTGTGTTGAAATGAAAATCTTGAAATCTCATTTGATGGGATTGATATACTCATTTCTCTTTTTTGAGTTGTTGACCTGAGTAATATTCTAATGTTTTAGTATTATATTTTGATGTTTTTTTAGAATCATTCCTCTCATAAGACATTTGAATAGTCCCTAAGAGGAAGTTGGTGGTGAACAACAATTAGAGGATCCTCCCATGGACCAAAATCTTCTTGATATTCTTGTGTGTGTTTCCCAAACTCTAGGATACACACTTGTATCTATTTCCATTTAGCCTCTAATTGTGGAACCACAAAGGGTTGAATCTCAAAATCATGCTCAAGAGTTTCTTTGACAAAAGACACATTCATTCCATGTTTCTAATGATCCTCAAGGGGCTATGGACTGGTTGAGAAAGATAGAGATTCTTTTTGACTTCCTGGAAATTCTTAAGGTTGTTAAGGTAAAATGTTCTACCTTTAAGTTGGAAGGTCCTAGAAGGATATGGTGGGATATGATGATAAAGGTGAAAAATAATGAGGGTTTAGAGTGGGATGACTTTAGAGTTCTTTTCACTAATCATTTTTATCCAAAATCTATAGTAATGGATAATGAAATAGTGTTTTTAAACCTCCAGCAGGCTGATAGATCCGCGATGCGATATGTGAACCACTTTACCAAGCTTGTCTGAGATATTATTGAATGATAAGATAAAGGATCAAGGGACTGATATGGGTCCCCAACCTGATATCCATTATTAGGTTTTCATATCAAATCTCAATTCATATGTTAATGTATTCGATAACACATTAATGGTTGAGATTGACCTATCTAGTAAGTCAGGTTTAACACAAGTTCATTTTTCTTCTAGTGGAAATTCTATGAGTTTCTTTAAAAGAAAGATGAATATTAATGATTCTATTGGTGGTACTCAGTAATAATAATCCTCTAGACTTTCTTTATTTCCTATAATAGTCCCTTTGACTTTCTTTTAGTGTATAAATATTGGGCATTCAATGAATGTGTGTACTGAGGCACCAAATATTTACAGTTCATATAGTCTCTCAAGACATTTATAGAAGTTTTTCTATTTATTTTCTACTTATTATAGTTTTATGGGCTCATAAAAACCTAAATTTACTATGGTTAAATTTACTGATTTGAGATTTAACGTGTTCCAGCCACAGGAATCCCGAAGAAAGATTATTCACAAAGTGGAAGAGTCTCTAGAAGAAGTTGATATAGGTCCAGTGACTATGATAGATACCATAACTATAGATTCATCTTTAGTGACTTCTTTAGTTGTTACTGGTATTTATCACTCATTTATATTTACTTGTATATTTAACATGTTAAATATTCCTACAATGTTTTTATCTTATGTGATGGATATTACTACACCCCTTGAAATGAAGAGAGAGTAGGGTATTCATTGTCCTCTTTGTGTATTCTCTTTATCACAGATTGATCTTTCTTGGAATTTTCTAGTTCTTGATATAAAATATCTTGATGTCATTCTTGAGATAGATTGTATCATTTATAATAAGCCCTAAATTGACTGTTATATTCAGTGGGTCTCCTTTATTGTGCCTAATGGGGTCCACCATTTTTTTCAGGGAGAATGGAACCTGAGGTCGAGTAGTGCCATACTTTCTTATCCATCATTGGGAAAAGTAAAATCAGTTTTAAATTTTGATCTAGAGTGAGAATCATTGAGTTATGATCTTCTAAAAATTTTTATTGAGTTTCCCAATGTGTTTTCTTTTAATTTTTTTGGTTTTCCATTAATAAGATAGGTGTATTTTTCTATTGATTTAGTGCCTGATACAAAACCAGTGTTTATTCCTTTATACAATATAACACCAGGTGAACTGAAAGATTTGAATACTCAGTTGGATAATCTGTTAGAAAATAGATTTATATTCCTGAGTGTGTCACCCTAGGTGGAGCCTGTTCTATTTTCAAATAAATCTAATGAAACACCTCGCCTCAATATTGACTACCATAAACTCTATCAAATTATGGAGAAGAATAGGTATCTATTACGATGGATTGATGATCTATTTAACTAGATGAATGGGAAAAGTTATTCTCAAAGGTTTATATTCAATATTGTTATCACCAGTTGAGAATAAAGGAATCTTACATTTATAAGACTATATTTTGGATTAGGTGTGGCCACTATGAGTATCTTTTGAGTCCATTTGGTCTAACCAATGCTCTTGAAGTATTTATAGAATTGATGAATACAATATTCCATTAGTATCTAGATATATTCATTATGGTATTTTTAGATGACATCTTGGTTTAATCTCATTTTGAGGAGTATTTTGTGTGTCATCTCAGATCATTTCTAGAAATGTTAATAATTCACCAACTCTATGCCAAGATATCAAAATGTGATTTCTGGATTAAAGAAGTGATGTTCTTGGGACACATGGTCTCTAAACATGGTATTTTATTTTATCTTGAGAAGTTGAATGTTGTTATGACATGGAAGAAACCATGGAATATTTTCTAAATTTGGAACTTCTTGCATTTAGCAGGGTATTAATGTTGGTTTGTAAAATATTTCTGAAAGTTGTATTCTCTAATGATCACTCTTACTTGGAAGGGGGTGAAGTTCTATTGGAATGTTAAAAGACATAGTTCTTTTATTCAGATGAAATTTATTTTGAATTTTGTGCTAGTTTTGAATCTTCTAGTGGTCGGTCCGGGCTGTGTGGTCTATTTTTATGCATCAGGTTTAGGTTTGTTCAATGTTCTAATGTAGAGTGATCATGTGGTAGCCTATGGTTCTCGAAATCTTATGACACATGAAAATAATTATCTGACCCATTACCTTTAAGTCATAGTTGTGATGCATTCACTTAATGATTTGGCATCATTACCTTTTCAGATAAAGGTTTTCCTTGTTTTCCAACCATAAGAGACTCATTTATATCTTCAATCAAAATGATTTTAACCTTATGAAAAGTAATTTGGTGGAGTACCAATAGTATTTATATTTTTAAATTTCTTAAACCTTGGGGAAGGGGAATGTTTTTTTCAAAATGTGGTTCCTCGGTCAAAGACAAAGACACAATATTAAATATAAAATAAAAAAGAAAGAAACTACATGAGTCTGAAGAAGGGGATATTATTAAAATATTTATCATAAAGAAGGAGAAGATCTAATGGTAGATCATCCAGCCAAGTAATGCCCAGGTTGATTCCCTAATTTTCAAGACCATCTGCAACCATGTTTGCTTCACGAAAAACATGAGTGATAATGTATCTGATCTCCAGAAGAGAAGCAAGGTAGATCATCTAACAGGTATTAAGAATCCAGGAAAGATGCACCAAACCATTCAAAATATCTTAGACAATAGTGTTTTAATCACTTTCAATCCAAATATTGTTCCAGCCCTTTTGTGTAAGGAATTCAACAACAAGAATCACATCCATCATTTCTGCTTCTAGAGAAGAGGTTGTACCACAGCTGCCAAAGAAGAATCCATGAAAATGGCAGAGAAAGTCTCTGATGATAGCACCATAGCTTTCAGGTCCCATATTGCCTTGGAAGCACCATTAACATTAAATTTGATCCATCCTGGGAGCAGAGATTTCCAGAACACCTCAAAGGTGTTCCTACAATGTCTATATAGATCTTCGATCCTAAGTTGATGAAGGATCTCAAAGTCTCCAATAGTATTATCACAATAAGCTTTCTAAATTGAGGAAGCATCCCCAATTTCAATGAGAATCCATTCCTGGCCTAAATTAAGATTTAATGATTAGTTGTTGTAGATAATAGCATTTCTATCATACCAGATCACGTGGAGGAGCTCAGTAACAATCGTTAGAAAGAGATTCTTTATTTGATGTGAAAAGTTAGTCTCCACACAAAATTTTAATTGAGAGCAACTAGAGTCAATAAATAACCATCTATACTCAAACATGTCAGTAATATAATTCCAAAGGGTTGAAGTCATAGCACAATTCCAAAATAGATGGTTAGTATCCTCTCTATGTTGGTGAAAGAAGTGACACTTAGAGCAATGTTAGTTACCAAAATATTGAAGACAAACCTCATTAGGTATATGTTTGTGAGGAATACGCCAAACTAGATTGAGTTTCAATGGTTTAATCATGGGCTTTGAAAATAATTTCAACCAAAACAATCTAGGATCTGAATTTGTGAAATTATGGTTATAAAAACTTTTGGAATCAAGAACACCATTATGGGAAGGCTCTGAGACAAAGAAATCCTCAGAGTTAGAGTATGGGTAATTATTGAAGGTTCTGGGCGCAGCGGAAGCATGGTTGGGCCGACACCCAACTTTAATTTTTACCATGATCAATGATTATTTTGGGATCAATAAGAAAATGAATTTTAGTCTCCACAGAATAGAATCAAAGATTTAGATAAATAAGTAAGAGGCCCGAAACCATTAGAGAGCATCATTCACATCATGTTTATAATTAATTTAATTAATTTCATAAAGAAAATAATACATGGATATTTGGTATTTTCTTCTTTGATGATGTTTACCATTCATAATGACCCTTCTAGAGTATCTCGTTGTGCTTACGAGGATCCAAAATAGAATCCCTCTAACGGTGATCCACACGTGCTCTGATAACCTTCGATCGACATCACTTGTTCTCTGGGTGCTAGTGCGGTGAAGCGAGTGTCTTGTGTCGGTCATTCTTGATCCCTTGTTCTTTGGCCTTGAAGAACATCTCTCGTTCTTGAGAGGGGCAGGAAGAGGATTTGAGAAAGAAATCATTTATCTCAACAATTCTCAATTCACGAAGTGTGTGGTGTGTTCGTAATGACACAATAGACATACTTGTCTATTTATATGCATGGAACATCAGTTACAATATTTAATTGCATAACATAAATTAAATACATTCCTGAACTTAGAGAAAACCCATGATCATAATAATAATACCACATTATTATTTATGGTGTGCCAACTTGCGCAAAACGGAATTATGAATAAAATTCCACATCAAAAAATAATAGCATCTTCATTATTATTTTAACTTGTTCCAACTAATAATTATTTAACGTATTGCAAATAATTATTTTACTACCAGACCGGCCTTGGTCCGCTCAAACTCCACTTCCATTTATTGAACACCCGAATAAATAAATAAATAATTTATTCTCTTAAATAAATATTTTATTTACAAATAGAAAATAAATATTTATTAAATGTTCAATAAAATAAATAAATATATTTTATTTAATTTATGTGATCTTTTTAACTTGAATAAAATTATTCCATGGTCTTGAGAATAATATTTATTTCATTAATTAAATTCAAATATAATTTAACCGAGACCACAAAAAACACATAGTGTGTGACCCTCTAGGATTCTTTCTCGTTAGCATTAGGCAGACTTACCTAAAGTCTAAGAGTACTCTCCAGAAACGGGTCAAGGCACCCAAGAGAAAGAACATAAAGTTGCAATAATGACATCTACATTTGAATGCTCACTGTGTAATATAATCCTTTTGTCGTAATGTCTCATCAAGAAGGTTTCATGATAGTGTCATCAACTTTTATGCTTGATACATCGTTTTTTAACTACCTGAAATAAAATCATCATTACACCATGGACATGGAATTTTAAATGAAGGTTCTATTTCAATCAAATAGATGAGATATCAGCTTCCATAAATGGAAGGGAAAAATCCTTCCTCAACTTATCCATTAATAACTTGCCACACATGATGCACCCAATGTAACCTACTTCCTGCTAACTGTCTGTGTGATGGTTTTCATCAATAAATAAAAGTGCACAAGTCGTGACACGTATTAATGATAATATTAAAGGATACGGATCATTAAACATGCTCTCGGATAGAAGTATCTGATGACACCAAAACATGCGGAATTCCTACTGGTGGGTATGTTCTCATAATCTTCAGTCTTGGAGATTACCATGAGTGAACTCCATGAGAGGAAGTCTCATCTGCTTATGAGTACTAACACTTGATAGTATGCATTCTATCTGTCCCATCATAGTATGTCATCCAACCATAGAACTATATTTAAGAATATTGTTATAGAATTTCAATGTTCCCATCATAGGAGGGACTGAAATGACCTTATCAATGCAACAAATACTCTAGGACACTATTACAACATAGTCATGCAGAGCAATGAAAAATATTTAATAAGATGTTTAATATTTAAATACATTAAATTTTTATGTAATTTAAGTAACACCAGTTGGTTATAAGACACCAACTCTTTCAAACTCCCACTTGGACTAGAGCGAACTGCCTACGACTTTCAGTCCGCTAGACCTCACATATTGATCATATTTCTACTGAGTCAAAGCTTTAGTCAAGGGGTCTGCCACGTTGTCTTCTGTGGAAATACTGCTCACTGCAACTTCAGCTCTCTGAGAAAAATACCTCAAGAGATGATACTTCCAAATTATATTCTCCATCCACCGATGTGACCTTGGCTCTTTTTCAAGAGCCACCGCTACAGTATTATCACAATACAATGTGATGGGATCTTTACCGCTAGGTATCACATCTAGATCCTAGATGAAACTTCACATCCAAACTACTTATTTAGATTCCTCAGAAGCTGCGATATACTCAGACTCTACTGTAGAATCGGAGACCACACTCTATTTTGATCTCTTCCATCTCATTGCACCTCCATTCAAAGTGAATATGTATCCTCTTTATGACTTCATGCCATCTTGGTTAGTCTGGGAACTATAATCTTCATATCCTCTAATGACTAGTTCCTCATCTCTTCTATAAACCCAGAACATATCCTTAGTACACCTTAGATACTTTAGGATAGTCTTAACTGTCATCAAATGGTGGTCACCTGGGTTAGCTTTATATCTTCCTACCACACTCAATGCATAGGTGATATCCAACCTAGTATATAGCATGACATACATGACTGACCCAATCACTAATGCGTATGGAGTCCTTTCCCTTATCTTTCTTTCTTCATGTGTCTGAAGACACATTTTCTTTGAAAGATGAATGCCATATGATGCTGGAAACAATTACCTCTTGGATTGTTCCATACTAAATCTCTTCAGTATCTTATCAATGTATGTACTTTGACTTAGGCCCAAAAATCTCTTGGATCTATCACAATGGATCTTGATCCCAAGAATATATGTTGCCTCACCCAAGTCCTTCATGGAGAAGCATTGATTAAACCATGCCTTAACAGATTGTAAGAATGGTATCTCATTTCCAATAAGTAATATGTCATCAACATATACTATTATGAAAACAACTGCACTCCCGCTAAACTGTTTGTAGATACAAGGCTCACATTCGTTCCTGATAAAACCAAATTTTTTTATGGCTTCATCAAAACAAATTTTCTATGACCTCGATGCTTGATTTAATCTATAAATGGATTTCTGAAACTTGTATTCCTTATTGGGATTCTTTGGAGACGTAAACCCTTTATGTTGTGTCATGTAGACATCTTTCTGAAGGTTCTTATTAAGGAAGGTTTTTTTGACATCCATTTTCCAAATCTCATAGTCATGGTAATCAGATATGGACAATAGAATTAGGATGGATTTCCTCATTGCAACTGGTGAAAAGGTTTCGTCGTAGTCAATGCCTTAACACTATTGGAACCCTTTTGCAACAAGTCCTGCCTTATAGGTGTTTATTTGTCCTTCCATGTTTAGTTTCATCTTGAATACTCATTTTCAACCAACAGGTTTTACATCATCTATAGGAAATACCAAAATCCAGACTTCGTTTTGGTACATGGAATCCATTTCAGAATTCATGGCTTCTTTCCACTTGGAAACATCTGTGCCACTTACTACTTCCTTGTAGGTTAGAGGATCATTATTATCAACTAATAATGAGTCACAATCCTCGGTAACTAGAAAACTGTATCATTTTGGTTCTTTAACCTCTCTTGTACTCCTACGTAGCTCTTGTGTCTCTAGAACAGTTCGTTCTTCCATAGGGCTTTGTGGAATTTATTCATGTACCAACTCTTTTGTACCTTGAGCATCAAATTCATCAAAGTCTATCTCACTCCAACTATATATTTTGGATATGTTCTCCCTATCAAGGAACATGGTGTGTTTTCACAATATAACCTTTTTTTGAGGGGTTGTATAGGTGATATCGCCTTGTTTTCTTGGGGTATCCTATAAAGGTACACTTTGTTCCTTGAGGTGCAAGTTTTTTACCTGAAGAGGACTTAACAAACACATTTCTTCCCCACACATGTAAATTTGATAATATGACTTTCTTTCCACTCTAGAACTCATATGGAATACCATTAATCGATTTAGTTGGTACATGGTTTAGTATGTGCACTGTTGTTTGTAACTCATATCCCCAAAAGGATAATGGAAGACTTTCATGACTCATCATTGATCTCACCATGTCCAAAAGGGTGTGGTTCTTCCTTTTTCTCACACCATTCCACTGGGGTGTGTATGGAGGACTGAGTTGGGATAGGATCCCAAAATCCTGTAAGTAATTAATTAAGTCTTGATTAAGATATTCTCTACCTCATTATGAGTGAAGTTTCTTAATCTTCTTACAAATATGGTTCTCAACTTCATTCTTGTATCCTTTGAACTTATCAAAATAATCCTACTTATACCTCATTAAGTATATATATCCATATATACTAAAATCATCCGTAAAAGTTATGAATTATGAGTACCCTCCCCTTGATTCAACTAGAAATGGTCCACACACATCGTTATGATCCAATTCAAGAAGTTATTTAGCCCTTTCACCTTTCCCACTAAATGGGGATTTGGTCATTTTTCCTTTTAAACTTGCATGACATACACCAAGTGATTTTAGTTTGAAAGAATCTAAATATCTATCTTGATGTAACTTTGTCAAGAGTTTCTTGTTTACATGGCCTAGCTGGTGATTCCAAATTTAGGTGTGGTATGAGTCATGTGAAGTATCATTATTATCAATTACCATTACTTGGTTTGTGTAATCCAACATGTAAAGACCATTGTATAAATCTTCCCTACAAAAACAAATTCTATCTTTGTAAAAGGAGTAACATTCATTTCAAAACTTGAAAACAAATCCATATGTATCTAATCTAGATACAAAAATAATGTTTTTAGTAACAGAAGTCACATAATAACAACCCTTTAACACCAAGATCGTCCCATTTGGCAACGTTAGGTGGTAGTCCTCGACAGCTATAGCAGTAAGTCTGGCTAAGTTGGCTACTCATAGATCTACCTCCCCTCGGCCAATCTTCCTAAATCTACTTGGTTCCTGTATTTGGATACATATGTGAGAACCAAAAACTGTATCTAATACCCAATTTATAGAAATAGATAGATTAAATTTGATTAAAATTTCACCTGAATCTTCCCCTTTCTTCTTAGGATGGGTGCAGTTCTTCTTCTAGTGGACCTTCTTGCCACATACGAAACAAATAGCCTCTTGTTCCTTTGCCTCCCCTTTAATCTTCCTTTTCTTGGAAGGTCATGAAGAAGCTTTGGTCTTAAAACTATTCACCTTCTCTTTCCTCTTATTCTACATAAGTACATAAGGCTTTTCATGCTTCATATCTTAGTCCACATGGAAAATGAGGATAAGAATATCATATTGAGACTTCTCAATGTAGGTCATATTGAAATTGACAACAGAGTTAGAGAATCTCTGAGGGAGTGATGCGAGAATGAGATTGGTGCATAGTTCATCAGGGGAGTTTAAACCCTAGAACCTCCAGGCACTCAATGTATCCAATTATCATGACTACATGAAGCCCAGTATGGGCACCTTCTCCAAGCTTACTCTTAAAGAGTGCCTTAGAGATCTCAAACCTTTCCTTTGTTTCTCTCTCCTGGTAAAGACCACATAGGTGCTCGATCATGCTATAAGCATCCATGTTTTCATGAGACTTCATGAGCTCACTAGACATTGATAATATCATCAAAAATTGAACATATACCATGTCATTCATATGTTTATCATAGACCATGAAATCCTCATCACTTGCCTCTTTGGCAGGAGGATCAGGTAATATTGACTCCAGCATGTAAGACTTCCGTTCATGGCATAGAATAACCTGAAGGTGTCTAAACCATTCTTGGAAGTTACTTCTGGTGAGGATGTTGTCTTTATCTAGAATTTATCACAGGGATACTGTGGTTGACAAGCTTGTCATTTTTATTCTATAATTAAAAGATCATATCATTAGTACTTTCTTGATTAAATTTTTATGAGAAATAATAGATTTTTATTAAGTCTCCCACTATTTTATTAAGTCATGATGGCCCTCACCATTGAACTCAGAATGTCTAGTTTTCATGACATTCTAGTGGCAAGGATCCATATCCCCCTTTGAATAACCCCAACAAGTGTTTTTCAAGCTATTAGAAGGTATTTAGGTAGGCAGGTCTTTGCCAACTACAGGCTTGCATCTCCATGATCTGTTGAGTGGACTCCCCAATCCTGAAATCATGACATTTGGATTTCCTCAACTCTTTACTCCAATATTACATCAAGTCTATCAAGGAATACTTCTCTTGATGTAATATGGTCATGTCAACTAGAAACCTTTCAAAAGGGATTCCTGTATAAAATTACGTGTCCCAACAAGGGTTGGTGAAACACATAATTTGATTGATTTTTTCCCTTAATCAAGTAACGGAAGGCTTCATCTGACTTAATATTTTATTTGAGAGATTTTTATCTCTTATGCCTGAATTTATTATTATTATTATCACATTCTTGTTAATATTAAGTGGAACTTACTTAATTGATTAAACAAGTCTTGATAATATTTACCCATAATTCTGGTCTATTTTAGTTCCATCTTGTATGCTTGTTTAATTATTTAATTATGTGATCGTAAAAATACATCCACAATGATAAACCATGCAACTGAAAAAAATAAAATTAAGGGAATGATCATGATATTTTCTATTAGTTATTTTATATAGCATTTGATAAAATAACCCTAACCTAGGGGAGAAACATCTTGATCCTTTTGGGTTCATGTTTACATCTTTCCACCTATCCACCTCTGTATCTCCAGGGAATGGTTTCTTCTCGGGTCCAGCTTGAATCACCTCCACTAAAATGGGATTTCCATCCATTATATATGTCTTTTTTAACACAAATGCTTTTGAGGGGTAAAAATTGGTTTTATATAAATGAAACCTTGGGCACGCAGACCCTACATATTAATGAAGAGAGATGGCTCGCAGGCTAACAAATTTAATTTAAATAAATAAATTAAAAGAAACCATCCACATACAAAGGTCTTGGTCTAGCTCATGATCATTCATACATGCAATGATGTTTACACATAAATAAAACTAGCATTCAATTATTTAATCATTATTGTTTAAGATAAATCTTGTTCGAATCAATTAATTATCATATTTAATTAATCGATCATTTTATCATAAACTCTTTTTCTGAATTTTCTTGAGATTCTCATAAATCATAATTTTAAACAAATAAATTCATTTAAAATTATCTTTGTACATAACTTGTACCTTGGAGGCAACTTGATGAATTCCTATTCATAACTACCCAATTAGTAGAAATTAACATTACACATATGTTAAATTAAACACATATATATAAAACACCTATCATGTGTTGTACCTCAGCTTTACACCTGCATTATGGTACACGTCTCAAGGGTTTGTATAATATAATAATAAATTTTAATAAATCTATGTAATTTAGATGAGTACATGGCGTGTAGTTCCAACTATATGGCGTGTAATATTTTTCACCATCCATCTGAAGTTCACGCCCGGGGAAATGGTGTGTGAGTGTACTTCATAACTCTTCGGAGTACATGGCATGTTCAGTGGGCCACATGCCGTGTAGCATCTGTGTTACATGGTTTCCAGCCAGGAAATTCGTGTACATGGTACACGGTCCAACCCTAACTTAAAGGGACTACACTCTGTATCCAGTGGACTACACAACGTGTAATCTAGAAACTGTGTGCCACCTATTCCTTGTCAACATACGGAGTCATTTAAGTCTTAGAAAGACTCTAACACACAGCTTGGTTTTGCGGACCGGTCTGATGCATTAAATCTTGACCACACGACGTGTACTACTGAATACACTCCATGTGTTCTGGTGTTATAGGGCCAGGAATATTTGGCCCCTCCTGACGAGATCCTATATTTTATTTTAATAAAAATTAAAAGAAAATATCTTTTCTGTAAGGTAAACGAGAAACGAAAGAGGAGGAATAGATCTCAAGATTCAAATTTGTAGAACGATTAACTTGAATTGAAACAACTAAATTATTAAATGCATAATCCATCAAAGACATATTTAAATAATTATAAAACATGATGTAACCTTTCTCTAATACCACTTTAAGGTTTTAGGTGTAGTAGAAGCATGGTTGGGCCAACACACAAATTTAATTTCTACCATGATCAATGATTATTTTGGGATCAATACGATGATGAATTCCAATCTCCATGGAATAGAATCAAAGATTTAGATAAAGAAATAAGAGGCCCTAAACCTTTAGATAGGATATTTTACATCATGTTTATAATTAATTTAATTAATTTCATAAAGAAAATAATACATGTATCTTTGGTATTTTTTTCTTTGATTATTTTGATCGTTCAGAATGACCCTTCCAGATTATATCGTTGTGCTTGTGAGGATCCAAACTAGAATCCCTCTAGTGGTGATCCACATGTGCTCCGATGGCCTATGATTGACACCACTCGTTCTCTAGGTGATAGCATAGAGAAGCGAGTGTCTTGTGTCAGTCGTTCTTGATCACTTGTTCTTCGGCCTTGAAGAATGTCTCTTATTCCTGAAAGGGGTGAGAAGAGGATTTGAGAGAGAAATTGTTTAGCTCAACAATTCTCAATTCACCAAGTGTGGGGTGTGTTCGTAATGGCACAATAGACATACTTGTCTATTAAATGCACATAACTTTAATTACAATATTTAATTGCATAATATCAATTAAATACATTCATGAACTTAGAGAAAACCCATGGTCATAATAATAATACCACGTCATTATTTATGGTGCGTCAACTTGCACAAAACAAAATTATGAATAAAATTATGCATCACAAGATAATAGCAGTGTCATTATTATTTTAACTTGTGCCAACTAATAATTATTTACCATCTTGTAAATAATTATTTTACTACCAGAACTTCCTTGTTTTACTCAAACTCCACTTTCATTTATTGAACACCCGAATAAATAAATAAAAAATTTATTCTCTTAAATAAATATTTTATTTACAAACTATCAAATAAATATTTTTATAATGTTCAATAAAATAAATAAATATATTTAATTTAATTTATGTGATCATCTTTACTTGAATAAAATTATTCCATGGTCATGAGAAAAATATTTATTTCATTAATTAAATTCAAATAGAATTTAACTGACACCACCAAAAACACTTAGTGTGTGACCCTCTAGGATTCTTTGTCATTGTCATTAGGTAGACATGCCTAAAGTCTAAGAGTACTGTCCAGAAATGGGTCAAGGAACTCAAAAGAAAGAACATAAATTCGCAATAATGACATCCACAAACGAACACTCACTAGGTAATATAATCCCTTTATCACAATATCTCATCAAGCAGGTTTCATGATAGTGTCATCTACTTTTATTCTTGATACGCCATTATTTAACTACCTGAAACAAACTCATCATTACACCATGTACATGGAATTTCGCACGACAGTTCTATTTCAATCAAAGGGATGAGATATCATCTTCCATAAATGGAAGGGAAAATCGTTCCTTGGATTATCCATTAATAACATGCCACTCATGACGCACCCAACGTACCCTAATTCCTGCCAACTATCTGTGTGACGATTTTCGTAATTAAATCAAAGTGCGCGAGTCGTGACACGTATTAATGAAAGTATTAAATTCTAAGGATCATTAAACATGATCTCAGGTAGAAATATCTGATGACACCAAAACATGTGGAATTCCTACTGGCAGGTCTGTTCTCATAATCTCCAGTCTTAGAGATTACCAAGTGCGGACTTCATGAGAGGAAGTCTCATCTGCTTACGAGTACTTACACCTGACGATCTTCATGCTATGTGTCCCATCATAGTATGTCATCCAACCATATAACTATATTTAAGAATATTGTTATAGAATTTCAAGGTTATCATCATAGTGGGGACTTCTATGACCTTATCAATAAAACAAATACTGCAGGACATTTTTACATCATAGTCATGCAAAACAATGAACAATATGTAATAATATATTTAATATTTAAATACATTAAATTTTTATGCAATAAAAGTAAAACCAATTGGTTCTAGGACACCAAATTTTACAATTATCAATAACATGCATGATGTTATCTCGAAAATTGAAGTTACAAGATTGAATCACATCTTTCATAGTGTAGTTTGTGTTATCAAGAGGGGAATTAGGAGATAACATTGATATAAGGGGGGCGCCAGTACAATGGTCCAACCATAAATTCATGGAAGAATCTATGCTAACCATCCATCTAGAGTTATTCATGATGTTGGAGAAATATTTTCTAATGGATATCTAGATCGAAGAATTAACATAGTTCAAATTTCCATTCTTTAAATTTGTAAGGAATCTATTTTTAAGAAAAGAAATGGAATCAAAGTTTTTATTAATTAATCTCCAAATGAGTCTGGATTGAAGGGCCTCATTAAAGAGTTTGAGATTTTTGATGCCAAGACCACCCTTCTCAAGAGGTTTGCAACAGGTAGACCAGGGGATGGTTACAAGATTTATTTCAAGAATTCTACCAGTCTAAACAAAATTTTTGATATAAACATTAATTTTTTTAAGAATACCGGTAGGCCATTTATATACCATTAGTGTGTAAACTATTTTAGAGACAATGGTATATTTCACCGAATAGATCCTACCAGCTATAGAGAGGGATTTTCCATTCCATGAGGATAGATTATTGATAACCTAGTCAACTAAAGCGGTGCAATACATGGATTTAGGCCTTATACAAAAATGGGAACTCCTAGGTAGGTTAAAGGGAAGGATCCTTCTTTGATGCCTAAACTATTTATGATGATACTTTTCCTAACGAGAGAAAAAAATTTCCAAAAAAACAAATGATTAATTCCAGCTAATAGAGATAAGGTATTTTTTAAATTTTAAATATTTCTTTTGTCTCTATGTAAGAATGGGATTATGTCATCACAATATAAAAGATGTGTAGGCACATTTAGGTTTCTGGCTACCTGAATGGGTTTGAGTTTATTTTGATCAATAAGGCGAGTGAACAATCTGATAAGATAATCTTACACAATAGAAAAAATAATGGTAGATAAGGGATCACCTTGCCTGACACCCTTGGTGAATTTAAAATACCCATTAGGGGATCCATTAATAAGGATAAAGATAGAGGCTGATTTAAATAAGGAGTTTGTCCTACTGATAAAAGAATCATTAAAACCAAAACCCTGAAGAACTTTGAAAATTAAGCTCCAATCAATGGTATCAAAGGCTTTCTTGATATCAAGTTTAATAGAAATATTTCCTCCTCTAACAAAATTATTTAGAGAGTTGGTGCATTCCAAGGCAAGTCAAATGCAATCTTGTATGGACCTACCCTTGATAAAATCAAATTGATTCCAAGATATGATTTTATTACATATGGAAGAAAGTCTATTGGTGAGAAGCTTCGTAATAATTTTGTAAAGAGAGTTAATGAGAGAGATAGGATGGAAGATATGAATTTTAGATGCATTATCCACATTAGGAATTAAGGTAATAAATTGAGAATTAAGGCCATGAGGGAGGAAACCAATATAAAAAAGGATCTGACAAGTTTACAAACATCTATGTGGGTGATCTCCCAGTAGTGTTGAAAGAATCCATTGTTGAATCCATCGGTACCCAGGGCACTATCAGGGTTGAGTCTAAAGACAGTGTCTTTGATTTCATGGTTAAGAGGGATGCACAAAAGAAATACATTTTCTTCATAATTAACCAAAACCAGAATGACCTCAGGGAGGAGGTCCTTGTTGACATTTGGGCCATTGAAAATATTTTCAAAGTAAGAGACCACATGATTACAAATGGCCGCCTCAGATTCAAAGAGGGTGTCATTGTATCTAAAAAAAGAAAGAGGTCTAAAAAATTTTCTAATTATTTGAAGAGAATTGTAGAAATTAGTGTTTCTATCACCATCTGAAAGACATTTAGTTTTGATGAATTAGTTGTGTATCTTGTCTTTAAGAACCAAAAGAGAATTAAGTTTCATAGTGATGTTGATTTAATTTTGGGGATCTGCAAAGAAATCAGAGCTAGAGGTGATATTTTGAATTTGGTTAAGCTCATTCTCAAGTGTGGAGATATCCTTGTCCATTTTTTTAGATTTAGTCCTACACCAACCTTTGAGACACTATTTTATATGTTTTAGCTTAGTGATATAGTGAAAAGCATCAGAATGATGTTTCATAGACTCCCAGTTTTTTTATGATATTAGAGTATTCTGGGTCAGCAGACCAAGAATTATTGAATATGAAAGGAAAAATGGGTTTGGCCCTTTTTGAGAGAATACTAACAAGTATGGGGTGATGGTCCGAATTTATCTTGGGAAAAGTAATGCTAGAGATGGTGTCCCAATTATCCGGAGCTAGGATATCTTTGAAATCCCTACATAGTTTTCTAGCAATGACCCTATTGTAGTGTCTTCTATACCATGTGAATTTAGAACCTGTAAGGTTAATTTAGATAAGGTTAAAATATTATAGATATGTTCTAAATTATCTTGATGAAATATTAGAGTGTGATGGGCCAATTTTCTCAATGGGAGTAAGAATAACATTAAAATCATCGATCACAAACCAAGGGTCATGAATGGTGTTTGGTAAAGAAAAAAGATCATGCCAAAGAGGTCTTCAATCTTGATATCTATTCTTAGCATAAAACATTGTGCAAAAAATATTCAATACATCAAGGGAAAGGTCACAAGTAAACATTTGATTAGAGAATTTGAAAGCATTAACATTCTTTAAATAGGCATGATAAAATAGCCAAAGAGAATCAACAACAGTACCATTTTTGAAAGAAACTAGAAAGTTATAACCATAAGCACAAAGATGCATAAATTTCCGTGAAAAGTTAATTTTTGGTTCGGCAATAGAAAATATTTTAGGTTTATGAGTCAAAAGAAGTCTTTTAAGCATAGAAATCATGTTAGGGTTCGCAATGCCCTGACAATTCCAAAATAGAATATTCATTAAAACATGGATTTGGTGCAGGATCCCCCCTTTTCCTTTTTTGATCTGCCTGATCATTTTTTCCTCTTTGATCTCCTAATATTTTGAGAATAGGTTGAACTAGGATTCTTGTCCAGTTTACTCATGGAATAAACAGAAAAATTGTTAGCATCACTTGTATTATCAATAGACTGATTTATATCAGGTGATTTAATATTCATGGGGGTGGTCATGGTACTATCATTTGACTCCATGGATGAATCTATAACTTTAGTGATAGTAAGAAACACAGGGGAAATCTATGTGCCTATTGAACCTATGTAATCAATGGGTAAGATCATTGTATTTTTCTTACCTGAATTTTTGTTCAGGGGAGTCATACCAGCGACAATACACAAGACCGGTGCAGGCTGTGTGCACATTGCCATTAGGTTCTAAAAAAATAAATCTAAAAATACTTGATGATTCGTACCTGCATTCCCATCCAGGAGAGATCAAGATGTAGTTTTCACTTCAATCTGTCCAGATTCAGTGATCCCTGCATTCCCATCTAGGAGAGCCCGAGTTGCAGGTATCACTTCTGTCTGTACTGCTTTGACCTTGTGATCCAGTTTCTTAGGCTCACCCTTCTCTTGTGAAATGCATTTATTATTAGTATCATAGCCATTTGAGTTTAGATCAGATCCCTTTGGAGTTTCAAGAAGCTCTAGTTTCCTCTTAAGGGTTGATTCCTCATTGGCTTCCAATATTGAAACGATATTCCCACTAGATGTGATCTCATGTGGATGTCTAACTTCAATAGAGGAAAGTCGGCTTGGGTCCCCTATAGAGGTATCATCTTGGGGTTGTTCAGAAGCATCCAAAACAAGATTTTTGATTTCCTCAAGGATTATATTATCAATATTTCCATTCTATTATTCATCCATCTGTTCAGCCTAGGTGATATCTAAACTTTCCCCAAGAAAATTTGACTTCTTTACCCAAACATCAGATTTCTTTCTGGAGGGGTCAGGATTTTCAGAGGCAGTGACTTTTTTCTTCTTGTTCCTTATGATTTCAGTCCATCCTTCATTACTTGGTTGAGAAACTTGACTTTTCAAAACTCTACTCTTCTACGAAGAGTGTCCTATAATTTTAAATATTTCTCAATATGGTGGAATACGTTCGAATTCAACCTGAACTTATATTTTTTATTAATTTTTATTGAAAACAATTACCCCCAATATTTTAGAGGCAATATCAACTTCAACCATCACCCTATCATATAGTCCAATATCATCATTAATTGTTCGTTGATCGATTTTGAGAGGGGTACCTATGCAGGACGCAATGTCGTTCAAGATCTTAGGATTCTAGAAGAACCAGCTAATTCCATAGAGTCTAAACCAAATCTAGGCCATGGTGTTCCTTGAGTTATGTGGATTTAAATAAAAGTCACATTAAAAGATTATAAGGATGCTAGTTTTTAGATAAATATTTCTTAGTTTCCAAACCCGATCAAGCTTATCCTAGGATCTCAACAACATATGAAAGTAACCCTTTCATATTGGCACAAGATTACAATCATAGAAACCCCGTACATGAATAATCTTAGATTTAAGTTCAGAGTTTGACCAAGGTTTATCTCCTTTGATACATGAAATATGACCTATAATTGAAAACTTACATAATAGTGAACGCTGCTGCAAAGCCTCAGGGTCAGCATCAACTACAAATCGACCATAATCGAGTTTCTTATAGAGATACGCTTTTGTCGCGGTATATTTTCACAGATTGGAACCCTTGAGTGATTCAAGTAAGGAGATCCAATTTTTTCTTTCCACCGGAGGTGTTTCTCCATTATGAACCTTGATTACATGATCCTCGAATGCAGATTCTCATTCAGGATCAAATGTCTCCATGAGAAAAAAACGAGCTAAAGAAAATCGAAGTGAGCATTATGAGCGATGTAAGGAAACGTTAGAAGTCATGGAGGAACCTCTGAGAGTTCACAAGCCTCCATCTTCCCCCTGGGGAAGAGGAATGTCATTAATTATTATTTGAGTAGGAAACATCTTACCGAGGCCTTGAAATAATCCACAAAAGAGTGGAACTTGATAGATATTTTTATCTAGTTTCATTTGGGATTCTGGAATGAATAGTTTGATGTAGTTCAGAAAAGTTTTTGGTTAACCTATTCAATTCTTGAGATGATTCTTTAGGAGAAGAAACTTGATGAAAAAGTCAATGGCATTAGGTACTCTCTTTATGTTGGTGATACTATTGGTGAGTGGTTGTTTTCTTCTGATGTAATCCTATGCTTTCAAAATCATTTTTTATTTGTCAATGAGAAAATATTTGATGGGTTATTTCTATAATTATTAGTGGGTGGTGTACCCATTTACCACAAAGATGTTCTATGGCATGCAGTGATGACTATGGTGGATAAGTATGAGGTGGAACATTTTTGATTTTTTTTTCTCATTATTATACTTTCCAGTAGGTTAAGGTTGAGCACTAGATACCTTCAGGTTTACTTCATCCACTTCCAGTATTGAATTGGAAGTGGGATGATATTTCTATGTAATTTTTATTTGGATTTCCACATACCACTCTAAGAAAGAATTCGATAAGATTTATGATTGATATACTGACCAAATTTCCTCACTTTATATGTCACGACCCACCTTCACCAAAAGGAGGGAAGGGTCAGCATATTTCCAGGTCCTTCCTTCTTTAAGTTGAAGTAGAGATAATGACCCCTGAAACCCACCTTCAATAGGTCCCAGAGTGGCGAATAGCACCAAGGGTATAGAAATTACACACAAATAGAAGGCATTGCCCTTTTTGTTTTAAAGGATTGGGAGATGAGAAGATGAAACCCAACAACACCAAGGTAAAAGAAAAGTAAATCCAAAAGTAAACCATTCCCACATGCATGTTCCAAAAGTAAACGCCACAAAAGGTGACTACAAAGGTAAGTACCAAAGAAAGAAAAAAAGCAACTGAAACTACCCCAAAGGTCTGAGCTAGTATGGTCTCGCGCGATCCCCGAAGTCTTCCTGGAAACCTGAAAGCAGTTTTATATACGTAGGGTGATCATACAAGTACACTCAGTAGGGAAAAACCAAAGACTCTCATGCACAAGTGGGGGAACATACTAAAGTCCCATGAGAAAAGGAGTAAGTCAAACACCTATCAAGGTAAACTATCTACCCAAGCCTCACCAAGGCACACTCCCCAAATAACACAAGTAAAGTAATATATATAATAAGATCACATCGATGTTTGGGTACCCCGCGCCACTTTCCCACTGGTTATTAAGACATCCTACGCATCGAACCAATCCCACCATTCTCACCGCAGTCCCACTGCCACACCCGCCCGCACACACCAGGGCCATAACTGCATGCAGTCCCACTGCCGAATACCGCACATAAACACCTGGTACACAACTGTCACACGTAACTACGCCTGAAAACACCTAGGCCAGAACAACTACCACCACACCCGAAGACACCTGGGCTAGAAGATCCACTGCCATGCCCAAAGACACCTAGGCCTCATCCCGAAGACACTTGGGAAACCACCTGCCGCACACACCTGGCCAACCATCACACTACCCCGTCCGAAGGTTCTTGGGCTAATAATGGACCTCAGGCCATCACAGCCTGCCCGAAGATACTTGGGCTATCTGGGAAAGGGAGTAGAAAAGGAGCTAATAACCAGCCACTAAGAATAGTGTTGGGAAAAAACACCCTCCCCCATGAAATGGGGATGTTCAGCACTAAGTTCTCAACTTGGGTGGGGCGCGAAGAAGAAACACAAAGCTACAAGTATTTATATAGGTAACAAGCACTCAACCAAAGCTAGGTTTTTCTTCAGACAGCCTACAGATCACAACAACACTCAAGTCCGAGTCACGACACTCGCCAACAAAACCCATTTGTCCCATTATTGTTTCATGTTCAGTGATAATTTTCAAATAAGTTCATGCACTACTGGGAAACTACCACCATAACAATAACCAAGGAAAAGAAACCATCCAAACGTCAATTTAAGTATCCACACCCGGTTTTCTTGTAAAGTCACAAAAACAAAGGAATAAGTGAGATCCCCCAAAGTACGGGAACCAAAGACAACCCCGAGACACTGCCCAGTGTCCCCTCCCCCAAAAAGGTTTTTCATCAACAGAGGATCCCACCCCAATTCGTTATATAAATGAGGTAACCACCCGGCCACAAAACTCACAACCACCAAATCCGTAACAACAGGGAATACCATTGCCAATTTCATAACCACCAAGAGTATAAAAACAGGGGATCCCATCCCCTCCCACATCTCCAGCAATCGTCCTGTGGAAGAAGAACAATCAAACCACTACCATCAAGAAAAACAGGCCCATGCGGGTATTTTCAGATTTAAAAGATTTTACACACTCCATGATTTCAATTCCATGTTTTGACCGGGGTTAGAACAGAAGTGATTGATCCTGGTGCTTTCAATTTATTCAGCCGGGTATACGTGATTAACCAATTTACTTTTGACAGTAGGAGTTTACAATTAGGAACAAGATATTTAAAACATTAGGAGGGCTTCATTAGTGCACAGACAATGACCACCAATGGCCTCGATTTTCAGAAGGCGCAAGACGGAATAATTCCGAAAGATGATCATAATTTAAACAACATCAACGATAACAGCCCCTCCCCCCTCATTCTTTATAGAAACAGTTTATTATCTTTATTTAGGTCTAGTTTATCCAATTCTATAGAATCAAAAGCACTCCCACCCCGCATGATACACCAAAGAGAGAGACGAATGAGAAATTCCCTACTTGTTGATAGAAGATCGACGCTTAGGCTGGGCGCGGAACTTTACGGATAACGATGCGGCTCGCCTGATTCACCAGAAGCTATTCGTGAAAATCCGCGATCGAGGAAAGAAGAATCCACAGCTAACCCTGTGTTTATAAGAGCCGCGGACGGTTGAGATGTGAACACAAAACCGCGTAAGGAGTGGGGGTCATGGGTTGATAACGTGGTTGGGCAGTTACACATGGAGGTCTCTTGGGATTTTCAGGAATTAATTATGGGATTTAAATGGTTTTAAAAGGAATAAAATAATTAATTTACGTCAAAACTTAGGTTGCGAGAGCGAAAAAGTCCGGTACTAGAAAAAAAACAACGAAAGGCTCGGTGAGGGGACACGGTGCCACCATCATGGTGCCACCATCACGATGTCACCCTCACGGTGCCATCCTCATGGTGTCACCCTCACAGTTCCACCGTCACGGTCTCACCCTCACGGTGCCACTGTCACGGTTCCACCGTGACCGGTGTCACCCTCACCGTGCCACCCACACGGTGTCACCATCACACTGTCACTGTCACAGTGTCACCCTCACAGTGCCACCCTCATGGTGTCACCGTCATGGTGTCACCCTCACTGTGCCACCGTCACGGTTCCACCGTCACAGTGTCACCGTCACGGTCTCACCTTCACGGTGCCACCGTCACGGTTCCACTGTTTTGGTGGAGCCTCACTTTTGGAAAAGTAATGGGTCAGGAGGGTCCGGTCCATTACATTAGATACCTCTTAAACGATTCTCGTCCTCTAGAATCAAAAAAAAATCAAGAAGGAAAGAGAGGGTCCGAACAACCACCTAGAAAGATACCACTTATAAGTGAACCCATGCTAACTAAAAACACTTCCCTGTCAAGAACCAAGCAACATATCATGCCAAACTTCCCAGGCATGTGGTTTGGGGAGTCTCCTCCCCCATGTCAAGATATTATCCGCTTTGGGTGGCACTGACTCACTCGCACGGGTTTAATCACATCCACCTTATTGTGTCTTGATTAGGGGTCAGGTTCTCTCCTCCCCCATAGCCAGGGATTTTCACACACATTCAGAGGAAAGAAAACCAGTACATTTCATATCCAAAAAGACAAAACGTTCTACCACAACAGGTATAACAAGGAACAAATCTTAAAACAACTCTGGGTACTAGGTACGCATCTGTTCTTCCCTCTCCCACGTACTCTCCTCAAGCCCCCCATGTCTCCACAACACACTAACCAAGGGAATGGTTCGCCCACAAAGCACCTTCTCCTTGTGATCCTCGATCATCACTGGTCTCTCCACAAAAGTCACGTCATCCTCGATGTCCATCTCACCCCAATCAAGGAAGTGTGAATCGTCATGCAGATACCGACGGAGCTGGGACACATAGAAAACATCATGTATCCTTAGTAGTGACGGTGGTAACGCTAGTTGATAAGCCACTTCACCGACCTGCCGCAACACTTCGAAGGGTCCGATGAACCTGGGAGAAAGCTTACTCCCCTTGCCGAACATCCACTGCCCACGCCGAGGGGAGACCTTCAAGAACACGTGGTCTCCAACCTCAAACTCCAAGGGCTTCCTTCTGGTATCAGCATATGACTTTTGTTGGTCCTGGGCCGCCTTCATCCTTTCTCGTATGAGTTGAACCTTCTCTTTCGTGCTCTGCAGCACTTCCAGGACAAGGATGCCTAACTCTCCTACTTCGGCCCAACACACAGTTGAACGACATGGCCTCCCATACAAAGCTTCAAATAGGGCCATGCCAATGGTAGAGTGATAGATATTATTGTAGGAAAACTCTACCAGAGGCAAGTATTTCACCCATGATCCTCCTGAGTCCAAAACAAAAGAACACAGTATATCCTCCAAGGTCTGGATGGTGCGCTCAGTTTTTCCATCTATCTGGGGATGGAAAGAAGTGCTAAGGCGTAACTGTGTGCCAAAAGCATGCTACAATCCTTTCCAGACCCGCGAGGTAAACCGTGCATCCCTATCCGAGACTATAGACCTCAGAACTCCATGCAACTGCACCACCTCATCCACATACCTTCATGTCAAATCATCCACTTCACTCGACTCCCTGATCGCCAGAAAGTGAGCCGATTTCGTCAACTTGTCCACTACCACCCATATGGCATCGTATACCCCTTGGACCTTGTGTAGTCCTATGACGAAATCCATTGAGATATCATCCCACTTCAACTTGGGGACATCTAGAGGCTGCAGTAGGCCGCCTGGAACTCGGTATTCAGCCTTCACTTGCTGACACACTAAGCACTTGGCCACAAACTCTGCCACCGCTTGCTTAACTCCGGGCCACCAAAACTACCTCTTCAGTCCCTGGTACATCTTGGAAAATCCTAGGTGTACTACCATGGGTGAGTTGTGGAACTCACGGAGAACCTTGCCACGCACCACCTCCGGAACAAACAGGTTTCCCTGGAAAAGCATCCAGTTTTGACCATCCTCTATCCATCCTTGTAGAGCATTGCCCTGGTCAACTCAGTCACGCATCACTTCGCACTCCGGGTCTCCCCACTGAGACTCCTCCACTTGCTAAAACAGAGATGACTGCACTGTCATCTGATATAGGCATCCTCTGCCGATATCCATCTTCGCATCCAAGTGTAAAGCAGCCAACTCCTCCATCGACTTCCAAGCGTCCGTCGACTCTCAGACCGCATCCTTTGGCGTCCTCCTTCTCAAGGCATAGGCCACTACATTGCCCTTTCCTTCAGTATAAGAGCTCTCGAAGTCAAAATCCTAGAGGAACTCCACCCATCTCCACTGTCGCAAGTTTAGGTCCCGCTGGGAGAAGATATACCTCAAGCTTTTGTGATATGTGAAGACCACAAAGCATTCTCCGATGAGGTAGTTCCTCCATAAATTTAGCGCAAAAACGATCGCTGCAAGCTCCAGGTCATGGGTGGCATAATTACGCTCATGAGGGCGTAGTTTTCTGGACCCATAAGAGATCATCTCTTATTGCTGCATCAACACACATCCCAGGACATGTCCTGAAGCATCACAGAACACCTAATACGCCACCCCTTCTTCTAGTAATCTCAGCACGGGGGCACTAACCAACTTCTCCTTCAGATAGCTGAAGGCTGACTCGCACTGCTCACTCCACATGAAAACCTGGTCTTTCTTGGTCAGGGCTGTCAAAGGGGCTGCAACTCGGGAGAAGTTGGGTACGAACCTCCGATAGTAACCCACCAGCCCGAGGAAACTACAGAATTCTGCCACATTCTTGGGTGATGCCCAAGAAACAACTGCCTCAACCTTTGATGGGTCCACCGCTACCCCTTGCTCGGACACCACGTGCCTGAGGAAATGCACTTCCTATGTCCAGAACTTTCATTTTGACAACTTACCATAGAGCCGGTGCTGTTGGAGGACCTCCAAAACCGTCCTCAGGTGCTCCGCATGTTCCTCCTCTGATCTTGAGTAGACCAGGATGTCGTCGATGAACAACACTATGAACCGATCTAGGTACTCCCAGAATATGGAGTTCATAAGCCCCATGAACACATCCGGGACATTCGTAACACCGAAGGGCTTGAATAAGAACTCGAAGTGTCCATATCTGCACCTGAATGCCATCTTTGGGATGTATCCCTCCTTCACTCTCGGCTGGTGGTACCCAGACCATAGGTCGATATTCGAGATCCATCCTGCCCCTTTCAGCTGGTCGAAAAGATCGTCTATCCTCGGAAGAGGGTAGTGATTCTTGATCGTTACCTGATTCAACCTCCTGTAGTCTATGCACAACCTAAGACCACCATCTTCCTTCTTTGCGAACAAGAATGGAGCACCCCACGGTGACGCACTTGGCTGAACATAACCCCTCTTCATCAGATCGTCAATCTGGATCCGCAACTCACGTAGCTTTGAAGGTTCCATCTGGTAAGGAGCCATTGAGATCGGACGAGCATCGGGCTGCAGGTCTGTCCCGAACTCGATATCATGTTGAGGGGGTAGAGTCATCACATCCTCAGGAAAGATTTCCATAAACTCACGGACAACCTCTGGAACCTCCACCATCTCAGCATCTACTGACTCTACTGACATCTCGGCTATCAAGGAGAGGAGGGGTCCCTCTCTCCTGCTACCCTTCTAACAGCCCCGCTCGCCGGTGAAGGTAACACGCCGGCCACCCAAGTCTAAGAACACGACCCTTCCTCGGAAACAGTCGATGACGGCACACACAGAGAATAGCCAGTCGATGCCTAGGATGACATCATATGGCTGTGTCTGTAGCAGGAGAAGATCCCTAACCAACTGGTGTGGCCCTATCATCATTCTACATCCTCGACAAACAAACAACAAGTCAGTCTGACCTCCGACTGGTGTGCTCAACACCAGGGTCACTGGAAGTCTCTCGGCATCTAGACCCAAGGCGCGGGCTATACTGGGTGCAACAAAGGAGTGTGAAGCTCTGATATCGAACAAGGCAAAATCAAGAGTGCTAAACAAACTGATCGTACCTCGAACAACCTCCGGCCCTGCTAGAACTACTGCCTCTGAGGCGTGTAGCTGTCCAGGCCCGACTTCTCTTCCCATCGGCTGTCGGCCACCTCCCTAACCACGCCCTGGTCGAGGTCCCTAAGGAGAACCCTAAGGTCGTCCCCCTCCTCCCACATCTGTCCTCAGAAGAGCGGGAGCTCACTGTCCCTGCTGCTGTTGCTGGAAAGGTCTGGCTGGAAGCTGCTTCTGGGGTGGGTGCTGGGGATGTCCGCCACCGCAGTACTGCACCCGGTTCGGGCACTGACTCTAGAGATGTCCAGGGCTCCCACAGACAAAGCACCGCGGTCCCAGGCCCGAAGTAAAAGGGCGAGGACCGGGGGATCGAAACTTAAACTGTTGCGGTCTACTCCCTGCTGGTCGGAACCTGGAGGGTCCTGACACTGGAGGCCTGGTGCTGAGGGCCTTTCCCTTTGATGGTCCTAGTTGGATCCCCTCTCGTGACACACCTCCTAGAGCGTGTATCCTCTCCACCACTTCGGCCTTCTTCTGGACCTCCAAGTACGTCAGCAGGGTAAAGGGGGTAACAGCATACTGGAGGGAGGGTCAGAGCGCCTCCTCCAAACGTCTTGCCCGAGACTCCTCGTTAGGAAAGAGGTTCGGAGAAAAACGTAGGAGGTCCTTGAACTTGATCCCTAGATCCCTCATGGACATACTCCCCTATTATAGGGAGAGTCTCTTCTGTCTCTTTTCCGCCTTCATCGTCGAGGAGAGGAATTCCGCCCGGAACTCCCTCTCGAAATCAGCCCATGCCACCTCAGCCTCTCCCCTCTCCCCCAAGTAAAGCGTCCACCACTAACGCGCTGCTCCCCGCATCTGGATGAAGGACAGAGGAACCCAGTACTCGGTCGGGGCCCGAATCAGGCTGAAGTCTATCACTAGCTCCTCTAGCCAGCCTTCTGTCTTCATGTCAGAGGTGCTGCCCTCATACTTCTTGAGGGTCTATCGCTGGAAGGACCGAAGAGTCTTCTGCCACTGTTCATCCTCTTCCTCTCGATCAGCTCTCTGCCAATCGGCCAAAGTAGTCTCCGGGGCTTCGATTGCCTGTACCACATGTGGTCTCCTTCTAGGTTCCATAGCTGCAAGGTAAACAAGGAATGCCTAAGCCCAAGTAGTGCAGAATATTGTTCTTAAAATTTCTTAATCTTTTCATTGATTCTTAATTCCCAGGACATTCTAGAAGCACGAGAACACAAGTCATTATGATGCATGTGCCTTTCCTAGGGTCTCTACCCTGCAATCAGCATGGCCTCACTTGGTCATTCGGTAGGTCCAGAGTCCTTGCATCGGATCACAGGGGGCCCTAAAATCCCGTGTCCTAGCCAGTCTTCCCTGGCCTAATTCACGCACTGAGGTCACCCAACACTTTTGCCCTACCATACCATGCAATCCTTACTGTTCCTAACTCCAAACACCATCCTATCTCTCAACCTCCACCTTTGATACCATTCTGTCACGACCCACCTTCACCAAAAGGAGGGAAGGGTCAGAAGATTTCAAGGCCCTTCCTTCTTTAAGTTGAAGGAGAGATAATGACCCCAGAAACCCTCCTTCAATAGGTCCTGGAGTGGCAAATAGCACCAAGGGTATAGAAATTACACACAAATGGAAGGAATTACCCTTTTTGTTTTATAGGATCAGGAGATGAGAAGATGAAACCCAACAACACTAAGGTAAAAGAAAAGTAAATCCAAAAGTAAACCATTCCCACATGCAGGTTCCAAAAGTAAACGCTACAAAAGGTGACTACAAAGGTAAGTACCAAAGAAAGAAAAACAGCAACTGCAACTACCCCAAAGGTCCAAGCTAGTATGGTCCTGTGCGATCCCCAAAGTCCTCCGGGAAACCTGAAAGTAGTTTTATATAAGTAGGGTGAGCATACAAGTACACTCAGTACGGAAACACCAAAGACTCTCATGCACAAGTGAGGGAACGTACTAAAGTCCCATGAGAAAAGGAGTAATCCAAACACCTATCAAGGTAAACTATCCACCCAAGCCTCACTGAGGAACACTACCCAAATAATACAAGTCAAGTAATATATATAATAAGAACACATCGATGTTTGGGTACCCCATGCCACTTTCCCACTAGTTATTAAGAAATCCTATGCATCGAACCAATCCCGCCATTCTCACCACAGTCCCACTACCACACCCGCCCGCACACACCTGGGCCATAACCTTACGCAGTCCCACTACCGAATCCCGCCCGCAAACACCTGGGCCACAACTGTCACACGTAAGCATGCCTACAAACACCTAGACAGAATAACTACCTCCACGCCCGAAGACACTTGGGCTAGAAGATCCACTACCACGCCTGAAGACACTTAGGCCTCATCCAAAGACACTTGGGAAACCACCTACCTCACACACCTGGCCAACCATCACACTAACCCCGCCCGAAGGTTCTTGGGCTAATAATGGACCTCAGTCTATCACAACCTACCCGAAGATACTTGGGCTATCCGGGAAAGGGAGCAGAAAAGGAGCTAATAACCATCCACTAAGAATAGTGTTGGAAAAAAACACCCTCCCCCATAAAATGGGGGTGTTTGGCACTAAGTTCTCAACTTGGGTGGGGCGCGAATAAGAAACACAAAGCTAAAAGTATATATATAGGTAACAAGCACTCACCCAAAGCTAGGTTTTTCTTCAGACAGCCTACAGATCACAATAGCACTCAAGTCCGAATCACGACTCTCGCCAACAAAACCCATTTGTCCCATTCTTATTTCATGTTCAGTGATAATGTTCAAATAAGTTCATGCACTATTGGGCAACTAACACCATAACCATAACCAAGGAAAATAAACTAGCCAAACTTCAATTTAATTATCCACACTCGGTTTTCTTGTAAAGTCACAACAACAAAGGAATAAGTGAGATCCACCGAAGTACTGGAACCAAAGACAACCCCGAGACATTGCCCCGTCTCCCCTCCCCCAAAAAGGTTTTTCATCAACAGAGGATCCCACCCCAATTCGTGATATAAATGTGGTAACCACCCGGCCACAAAACTCACAACCACCGAATCCATAAAAACAGGGAATCTCATTCCCAATTTCATAACCACCGAGAGTATAAAAACAGGGGATCCCATCCCCTCCCACATCTCCAGCAACCAGCCCGTGGAAGAAGAACAATCAAACTGCTACCATCAAGCAAAACAGGCCCATGTGGGTATTTTAAGATTTAAAAGATTTTACACGCTCCATGATTTCAATTCCGTGTTTTGACCAGGATTAGCACAGAAGTGATTGATCCTGGTGCTTTCAATTTATTCAGCCCGGTATCAGTGATTAACCAATTTACTTTTCACTACAGGAGTTTACAATTAGGATCAAGCTATTAAAAACATTACGAGGGGTTCATTAGTGCATAGACAACAACCACCAACGGCCTTGATTTTCAGAATGCACAAGCCGGCATAATTCAGAAATATGATCATAATTTAAACAAAATCAACAATCACATCCCCCCTCATTCTTTATAGAAAAAGTTTATTATCTTTATTTAGGTCTGGTTTATCCAATTCTACAGAATCAAAAGCACGCCCACCCCGCATGATACACAAAAGAGAGAGACGAAGGAGAAATTACCTACTTGTTGATAGAATATCGACGCTTAGGTCGGGCGTGGAACTTTACGGATAACGATGAAGCTCGCCCGATGCACCAGAATCTATTCGTGAAAAGACGAGATCGAGGAAAGAAGAAACCACGGCTAACCCTGTGTTTATAAGAGTCGCGGATGGTTGAGATTATAACACCAAAACGCGTAAGGAGTGGGGGTCGTGGGTTGATCACACTGTTGGGCAGTTATACACGGAGGTCTCTCGAGATTTTTAGAAATTAATTATGGGATTTAAATGGTTTTAAAAGTAGTAAAATAATTAATCTACGTCGAAACTTACATTGCGGGAGTGAAAAATTCAGGTACTGGGAAAAAAAGAATGAAAGGCTCAGCGAGGGGACACGATGCCACCATCATGGTCCCTCACGGTGCCACCCTCACGGTGTCACCCTCATGGTGCCACCCTCACGGTTCCACCGTCACGGTGGCACCCTCACGGTCTCACCCTCATGGTGCCACCGTCACGGTTCCACCGTGACCGGTGTCACCTTCACGGTGGCACCCTCACGGTGCCACCGTCACGGTGTCACCATCACGGTGGCACCCTCACGATGCCACCTTCACAGTGCCACCCTCACGGTGCCACCCTCATGGTGTCACCCTCACGGTGTCACCCTCATGGCGCCACCGTCACGGTTCCACCGTCACAGTGCCACTGTCACGGTCTCACCCTCACGGTGCCACCCTCATGGAGCCTCTGTTTTGGTGGAGCCTCACTTTTGGAAAAGTAATGGTCCAGGAGGGTCCGGGACATTACATTATACCCATTCGAGATATAAACAAAGTTGAGCACATGGGATGTCTCTATGTATAGGAGATTTTCATGTTTCATGAATCCCCTTATGCTATTGTATCTCATAGGTATCTCTATTTTAATTCTCTCTTTTATATATTCCTCTAGGAGGCACTGGGGTCTCAGGTACATCTAAGCAAGGAATATCATCAATAAATGGATGGTCAGATAGAATGAGATATATAGATTCTTGAGGAAATGTTACATGCATGCATTCTTGAATTTTTTGGAACTTAGGACGTCCATTTGGGACTTGTTGAATTTTAATATAATAAAAATTATCATTATATAATATGGATGTCCCCCTTTGAGTCCTTGTAAGGAATTCCTTGTAAGTCTACATTTTTTTGTCAGAGATTGGTGAGAGTTCTTTGGTTGGACCGATCTTGGTCTATGAAATGTTTGAAAATATTTACATGATTCTTCAGAGAAATTTTATGGAATAGATTTGGTATAAATATTATGATAGCCTTCATAGGTGACCTTTAGAGTTTTTAGTTTGTAAACTTGTGTTTTGAGTTTTTTACCCAATTTGGGTCATTGACTATTTAAAAAATAGGGAAAACTTACATCATGGTTTGTTAGATCTTTTGAGGTTGTTGAGTAGGTTGGGAAATTTTCTTACCATTTATCACTTCCACTACAGTTGATATTGATACATAATGTGTTCCATGCATCGAATCTTCAGAGGTATCTTTTTGACCCTCCTTAGGTTTTGAGTTGGGAATATCTTGCTGCTAATCCTGGTTTATCCAACACTAAGAATCTACTCAAGATTGTTGATTTTGAGATAAAGTTTTTTTATGGTAGGATGATACCATTTCTCCATGAGCTATGGCTACATGGTTTTTATTCTCATGAGACTTAGGATCATGAGGCACTCTAATGAGAGAGTAGTGGCCACATGTGAGCTTGGGTAGTTAGTAGGTAATTGGGACAAGAATTCTAGGATCTTGATCCCCTAGAAATGGATTGATGATGACAAATTTTACTAAAAAATTATAGCATGAATGCCCTTTATGGGTTCCTATATTGGGGTGTAGACTACCCATAATGGGTTCCTTTATTGGGGTGTATTTGTGTGTGTGTGCCTGAATAGAAATGATATCATTAATAAGGTGTGTGAGGATCCTTTTACCAAGAAAATAATGTACTATAGGTCTATTTTTCATGGTGATTTATTTACTTGATTTGATTAGACATGTCATTGTTTTTTTGAACTATTTTATTCATTCCAACTGATTTATAAAAACTATTTTATATAAAATGTTCATTTAATCCGGTTTGAAAGTTTTTTTGAAATATCTTTTATCTATTTTAATGAAATAATGTTTTGGTTTAAAAATTTGTAATGTAATTCCATGCCTTGTTTTTATTTAAATTGACATCATAAATGGTTAATTGTTATAGTATTGATTATGGAACACTTGGTGAGACCCTATAGGGAATTATATCTCCCACCCTACCTTTTACTTTGGCTATTTGTAGATTATCTTTTTCTAGGTCTGAACAAAGGGAATGTGCCACTTGGAGGTGGTGGATGTTCTTGATCCATTAGAATCAGATTCTTGGAGGTGAGTGGTGGATATGTAATCCACTTGATTCATGGTATTGTTGATTTATTTATCTTGTTACATGTTGAGTACTTTCATGATATACTTTTTTGGGTTTTTGTTTTACCTATCTTTTTCTAGTACTTTTACCTTTTGGAGTGTTGATCAAATTGACTTGTATGTTTTTTATTACACTATTTTGTGGAAAATTTATTCCCTATTTTCTATTGTATGATTCTAGGTTATAGTTTTCAAACCTTGGGGATTAAGAATGCCCTTCGGTCTATGTTAGGGTCATCTCGGGTATCACAGTACTAGGGTATCAAGGCTGGTTTGTGACATTTATGAAGTTAATAATTTTTTTTAGTTTTATCATTTACACATATCAACAATAAAAATATAATATGGAGATATAAAAGTTAAATCATTCAAAATTAATGTTTATATACATGTAATGGAAGGGTATCATCCATCAATATAAAATCCACTATTATAATCCAATGTGTTATAATGACCATGTTTTTTACTTGAATTTGAGTGAGTAAAAATGCCTCTCCACTAGTATGTTGTGCTCCCACACTCTAATATATAACTCTTAAAGATGTTCAGTAAATCCTTAAATCTATAATGAAAGTCTCCAAAAATTAATTCAATTAAGTATCACCTCATATTCATCTCTTTGATTATTGAAAATATGAAATTCATCAACTAAATGCCTTTTTAAAACTATCCACCATCTTCCTTCATCTTCTATTGAGATATCCTAAATTGTAGATGAATATTTGATCATCAACTAAGTATTTCCACATATTCCTCTCTTTGATCTCTAAAAATCTGAAATTAATCAACTCAATACTATTTTAAAACTATCCACCATCTTCCTTCTGCTTCTACTGCTATATCTTGAAGTGTATGAGAATCCTTGATCATTAAATATTAATAATAAACATATAAACACACTATATAACCAAAGTAGTTCATTTTATTTAAAGTAAGACTTTAAAATTCACTTTATTAGGGTTCCACCATCACAAATTTTATTTTATGAATGGATAAAAAATTTCTTTACTCCCCTTGAATGTCTTTTTTCTTTACATTTTCCTCTTCTCCAAAACTCACTCAATGTTTGTTCCTACACACACAAAAAAAAAACATTCTATAATTTCTAAATTTTGAAATTAAATATTCAAATTCCTTATTTATTATTTAATTTACATAATATAATTCTATATAATCATTTATCATATCAAATATAGTTCTTTAAATCACCCTTAATATTATATAGGGATATAAATGAATGAGTTTAAGTATCCCATGTGTCAAAAAAAACCACATCATCAAAAAAATTCAAATTTATATTTTCTATCAATCATAATGTGGACATGTGGTAACATGGTTTCTTTTTTATTAACCATTAAAAATTTTGTAAAATCATTTTAAGAACCATGGCCAACTAAATAAAACCATGGTGTGGTGAATTGCTCATTTTCTTCCTTCATGTTAAGCATGATCATCACTTCAATATTTTTTTAGGACCACAAATTCCACTATCATTGACCATGATCATGATGGTTACAGTTCAATATAGTGCACTTCCCATGTTTTCTATCCTTATAATGAAGAAAAACCATGATCATTTTATCACCCCAATCCATGAGTTTTTTGGTACTAACCATGACCAACTCAACATGACCATGATATGGTTTAGATTCTATGTAGTAACTGGATATTTTTACACAAACCATGGTTATCACTCAAGTTGTTTTATTTGGTCCTCCATAATATATTTTTTCAAAGGAGTGAAACACAACATGGCATGGTGGAAACCATGGTATGGTTTACATATCTATACTTTAAACATATTTAAACACCACACTTAAAATATTGTCGTCTTATAACTCTTTATATATCACTTAATTTACTTAAAAACTCAATTCAATGCCTCTAAATCATATGAATTAAGATAAATTTTATAATTACTCATGTGTTGAAAAAATAATCTATCACTTTGATAAATATCACCACATATAAAACCTTATTTCAAAACTACTTAAACTCATGGAGAATAAGAGTATCCCAAATAAATTATTTGGTCACAAATAATATAACCATATTAAATTTTTTATCAACCAATGAATATAAATCACTCTTTAACTTATAAATTAATTATTAATCAATCATTATAATCCTATTTTAGTGAATTCAAATTAGGAGACAATAATTATGAATAATAATTTCAATTTTTTTCTATAAGAGTGACTCACATTTACTTCCACTCTTCTCTTTTACAGCTTCTCTTTTAATCAAAACCTTCTATGTCTATGTGCCAATATAATTACATAAAAAATTATTAAAAAAATTATAATAATTGACAAACCAATAAACACATACACTCTAAAATCATAGCTTTATACACAAACAACCACATGTGTACACTGAACACATAGCTTTTCCCTTTTGAAAAAAAGTATCTCTCAAAATGTATACTCCACATTTATTTGATATTTATACCCTAAAATTAAAATATATACATCAAGATTTATACTATTATCTTTAACCTCCTTTGGAAAGAAAAAATTCAAATGACAAGTGTGAGATGGGATGAAACACCAATCCTTATCCTTGAGAATGTGGTTCTTGAAATCCAATCATCAACCTCAATTTTTGAAATATGTCCTTAGGTAGTGATTTTGTAAAAACATATTCCACTTGTTCCTTTATATAAATATATTCAATATTCTCAAAAACTTCTTCCACCTTATAATTGGTAACTTTTTACTTATATCAATTTTATTTGACTGATAAATTTGAACTTGATTACTTGAAATATTGATGGCACATTGATTATCACAACCCACTAACAAGGGATATTTTAGTTCCACTTTTAGATCTTCAAATTTTGTATTCATCCACATTAATTAAGTTATTTATTAGGTGATAGAAACATATTACACATTATTTTTACTAAATTTAATGGAATTATATATTTTATTATACCATGTAACGTGCCTTTCTTCCAAGAAAAAACACCACTAGATATGAAGTTTTGGTCATCAACATTTCCATTCCAATACACATCACTTTAACTAAATATATTGATCATTAATTTTCTTATATAAAACAAACCATAGTATATTTTAAATTTTATTGACCATATAATTATATTCACTACTATTAAATGAGATTCCATAAGTTTATTTCAATACCTTGAACACAATGTAATGATATAAACGACTTATAAACGTGAAATTTTCAAGTATAGAAAACTCCCAATATGTTTTATAAACTCATTTTTATTAAAATTATTTATATACATATATTTTTAAATAATGGATCCCAATTAAATTGATTTATAAAATATCATACCATTTTCCATTTGAAATATCTTCAACTATTCTCGATCATGATTTTTCTAAGAAATAAATATGTGATCTCTATCTTGAGAAATTTAAAGTCCCAAAATTTATATTAACACTCCAAAAATTTACATTTCAAAAATCTCATTTATTTGAGTAGAAAAATTCTTAGAAACACTACCTTGATTTATAGAAAATATGATATCGTCAATATAGATAGTAAAAATGATATATTCCTCTATGATTTTTTTATGTAGATATTGTTACCAACTCTTCTAATTTTAAAATCTAGTCACATCAAACGTGAGTGATGCTTCAAATTCCATTATCTAAAATATGTTTTTACCCATAAACTTACTTATTAAACTTTTAAACACATCCATCATATTCTCAAAGTCATATACCTTCAATTTGATCAATGTAAACTTCCTATTCAATTCCACCATTGGGAAAAGTAGCCCTGAAATCTATTTAGAAAAAAAATATCTACTTTGAGTAGTAATATAATGAAATTTCATTATTTTTTCAATCATAAAAATTGATGAAAATGTATCATCTAAAATAATTACTTCAACCTAATAATAGCCTTTACAAACATGACATGGTTTCTTCCTTTCCATGTCTCCCTTCACAATTAACTTATTACAGAACACCCATTTTATTCCAATAACACTCTTATTATTTAATTAACAACCAACTCTTAAGTGATTTATTTATTGATATGATGTAATTCTTCATTTATGTAATTAATCCACTCTTGATACTCTTATTATACATTAAAACTCATGGGTTCAACTTGAGAAATTGATGAAGTGTGTGATGTTTCCCTTAAAGATCTATAGTTTAAAAAATAATCCATGATCACCAATGTTGTTTTGAACCTCCATTTATTTAATCAACCTTTTATGAACTAAATTTATTCATTATTAATAAATATATATGGTTTAATTAGTATTTCATTCATTCCCATCCCTCAATTATTGAACATATCTAGATATTCTAGTATTTTTTCCAACTAATTCTCCATTATCTTTATCAACTTTAGAAAGTGTTTTTCATTGATCACACATAGAAAATGAGTGTACAAAATCATTACCATAAATATCATTAACAACATATCTAGATTCTTTATTATATAAATGATATCCTCTTACATTTTTCATATATCAAAGAAAAATCCTTTCAAGTCCCCTTTGATAAAACTTTATCATATTTAAACAGTTTCCTTTTATGATGTAATGATTTTGAAAACCATTAAATAATCCTAGATTTTGGTATTCTTATAAGGAATATCTTAAGGATAGATTTCATATTTTGGATTATATAGTTAATGGTTTTATATGTTTACTAATATCTTAATTTTTTTCCTTTAAAATAAATGAGAAGTACCGTGTTCCACTAGTATGGTTTGAGCTATCTCATTCAAGTTTTAATTATTCCTCTTAGATAAACCAATTTTTTATAGGTTTAATGGTTAACTATACTCATAAAAAATTCATGATTCTTTATATACAATTTAAAATTTTCACTTATATACTCGGATAGAATATCTGAATATAATTACTTCAAGTAATAAATACATTTATTTTATAAACTTCTTTGAAAATTATTTAAGCACTTTAGAATTTTATATTTGTACCTCATAAACATGATGTTTATTATATGAGTGAATTAATTTATGAATTAGATAAAATATGTATCACCATACATTTATTTCTTCTTCATTAGGCCATAAATATTTGAATGGATGAGTTATGGTTCCCAGTAGGATCGTGTAGTCACACCGAGTAGGGGGTGAATCATTATAAAAACATTGTAACAATTTTTTTTATTCTTAAAATTTTAACCTATTTTTATTTTCAAACCTATAAACCTATTAAGATGAATGAAAATAATATGTTCACTGAAAAATTTAAACCACATTTAAGAATGAAATTAAATAGATCCTAGCACATGGTATCTTCATAAGGTTCAATCCTAGTGTGGGTATCTACTCTTTATTATGTTCGAGACAATTCTATGAAACAGATTTTCAACTATTCTAAAAAAATTACTCCGAGTGTTATGGGATAGTATCATCTTTTACCCAAGAGACTATAACCTAAAAATAAAATCATACTCTCCTGATAGTTATTTTCTTCCTGAAATATTATTTATGCTAGATTCTTCTAGTTTACATTTGTAAACAAAAACATAACAAGGAAGATCTCTTTATCATCATGATACATCTGTAATAAAATGTTTCTCTTCCTCTTATCCTTAAATAATTTAGAATCAAAATGTGTTATCCTTTTAAATAACATCAACTTTTATAATTCACGTTAGCTTTGAAATATTTTTTCTTATTCACTAAATTCTAGATCATAAACTTTTATAACCTCATAAACTCTAAACTTTGGAATCTTAAATTCTAAAACCTCAAATTCTTTGACTCAAATGATTTTCAAAAATTTAAGGTTAGATTCTCTCTCTATCTATTCTTTTAGAGTCTATTCTCTCTCATCCACTGTAATTAAAATTATATATCCTCTATTTATATATGGTGGTATACTTTGAAATATTTTAAAATCATGGTAGTATGGGTTATTAATTTTTCTTAAACTTTAGTTTCCCACCTTACATGTTTTTTGAAGATCCAAAATTAACACTTAATAAAGTTTCAAAAATATCAAATACATCCTTCTTCATAGATTCTAAAATTATCAACATCAAACTTCTTCAACACCATTTTAGGTCTCAATAAAAATCATGGATTCATGTAATGCCCCTAGTTTTTTAAAATAAAACTATGTTTGATATTGTGTGTTATATGCAACAATGAACTCAAACAAACCATAATTATTTAAAAAAATTATAAAATAAATGTTCTATTCTTGGGTATGAGTATAATTAACTAATTTATGAAATATATATATGAATTAAATATATTTATAAATTACTATCAAATAAACAATAAATTTTTGGTAATGTGATTTTGTCCATTAAAAAATATGATTTCTTCAAAAATGATTTTTATTTTTTTTAATTATTATAATTATTTTCTAGAAAATTTAGAAAATTTATTTGATAAAATTAACTCTATTTTTTATATCATCATATCAAAATTAACTAAGAGTTAAAATTTTGGATTTTTTTGGAAAATATAGATTTTTTATGGAATAATGAAAAATGGCGTTTTTATATAAAATTGTCATTTCTATTGATCAATGAATTAATTTAAAAGTAAATTTATTAATTTAATTTTATTTAAATATAACATATTTATTATGTTTATATATTTAATTCAATTAATAATATTTATACTGGAATTTAATTTAAGTTTTTTTAGTATTAAAAATGCATTTTTCTGAGAACTCTTTTAAAATTAATAATGTTTCCCCACTATAATTAATTAAAATAACCTCTAATGAGAAATTATTTCAATGAAATTTTTATATTACATATATATTTTTATTAAAATAAATTTATATAAATAATATTACTATTTATACAGTTAAAGTAAATTCATCTTCCCCTTAAAAAAGTATTTTTTTGAAAAAACCGATTTCCATAATGTTTACGGGTTTTATATTAAATAAAATTATTCCACCTCTTTGAATTTATTTTGATAAAATTTATTCCATATTTTTAATCATTATAATTAATATTTGGTAATAATTGAAGCTTAATTTTTGTTCGATATGAATAGTAAATGTAGAAAATATTAATTACCACATTAAAATGAAAATATGTAAATTAAGGGTAAAAATAATTTAACAAAAGACTATAAACAATGTAACCCTAATAGTATGAATATTTATTTTTAATTTTCAAATAAATTAATATTATATTTATTCGTTATTGTTTTTACTTTATAAATGTTTAAGTAATCAGAATGATAAAAATTATATTTTGATAAGATAAAACATAAATTGTATTTTTAAGTAATATGAAATTTAAATTAATAAATTACTTTTGATTAATTAATTTAAATAATTAATATTTTAATAAAATATTATTTTTAATTATTTTTTATTAAATATAAATGATCAGATAATTTTTATGAAGTCAAATGTAATTTTTATAGGGGTTCGAAAATTCATATTGTCAAAAAAACCATCATTTAAAATAAATATCATTAATTATTTTAAAAGTAAAAATTCATATATTTAGAAAATTATTTAGATAAAATTAATATTATTTTTTAATTAGAACTTCAAAATTATCCAAAGGTGAATTTTACATAATTTTCTAAGATGGTCAAATTTTTGGGTAAAAAATAAATATCATATAAATGTAATTTGTGTTATATGAAATCATAATGACCCAAAATTGATGTAATAATTACTATAAATTAGATACATGACCAAATAAATGCTTTAACTTTAAAATAATGTTTTTTTAAGATTATTTTGTTTATTTTGTAAATCCATTATAAATCCTCCAAAACTAATAATACATTTTAAGGTTTCAAAATAATTTCTTTAAGAGTATGACTCGCTTCCACATAAGAAAAGGAATTATTGTATAAATATCAGAACTTGGAATTATAAAATAATGGAAACCAATCCCATTTGTAATAACCCATTGGAAAAACAGTGGGATGGTTTATGTTTTTGATTATTCTATTATGTAGAGTCCAAAACCTAAATAATAAATAAATCTTCCTCTTTTCCTATATAAAACTACCCAAGATCCCATTTATCTTCACTAAAAATCCTTATAGAACGTCCATAATCTTTCATACCCTCTCTAGAGTCTTCCCAAGGCACCCCCAAGCTCTCAATAATCCCCTCCCAACCTTTGGAGTCACACACTTAAGTAAGGGATGCTCACCTTCCTATCCTCCTTTCAATTCAAGCACATTCTTTGAAATTAGTCTTATTAATTTCAATTTATTATATTTTTAATAATTTATAATCATTAAATTACTATATAATTTATTTTATATGAAATATATATCATTTATCCTCTCTCATTTTGACCCTTTCCTAAGTTGTTACTATATTGAAATCCTGTAAGGGATCTTCCACTCTACTTTTTATTCAAGCACTTATTTTATGTTATGATTATTAATTTCTATTTATTCATGATGAGATATATTCTTAAATATACTAAATGATTTAGTTTTAATTTATACATGATTTTATACCCCTTTAACTCTCATTAAGCCTCTAATTATACTTTATGCACACTTGTTACCTTACCGAAATTTCATAAGGGATTTCTCTCTTCTCATTTCCATTCAAAAACTTATTTTATGTTATGTGTCTTAAACTATATTTTATTATTTTTTAATATGTTCTTCCATATTCCCCTTAATTTCAAATTAATTTATAAATAATTAGATACCCTTTCCCTCTCATTAATCCTCTCATGATCCTTTATATACACCTATTACCATGCCAAAATACAGTTAGGATTATTTTCTTTATTCAAGTTTCTTCATTACCTTATACCTTATATTTTCAAATTTATAATGTTGGTATATGATTTTATATGTCCCTATTACTACCCATTATATTTTTATGTGATTATAGACCCATTTATCTCTCATCAATCTATTTTTTAAATCTTTAAGTGACTCTGTTATGCTGTCAAAATATCATTGTGATCTTCCATGCCAAAACAACTATGTAGTGAATACCCTACCCATTTCCTATCAAGGGTGTTCATATTTATAAAAATATACTTATTGATTTGGTACTTATACATACTTATTTCATATTCCTTGATCGGAGAATAAATTATTATGATGAATGAATCCATGTTTTATGATCTATGTAGCATACTTAAGCATGAGAATGAAATGAATATGATGGGTGCACCTAGTTATCACTCTAATTCATTAGGTAATGTTTAGTATCATGATACGTCACCTTGGTATAGGGATTTAACCAAATTCCTTTATGGGAATTTGTTTACCATAATGTATTTGCAGGTTTATCCTTGGCCTATATTTATGATTCATTATTTTAAGTTGTTTCCACATTTCCCATATTATTATTGTCATGTTATATCATGTATCATTACCATGTTTATGGTCCCTACTCTTGTTATGAACCATTGATATGCCTATTGTCTAACATGTGTTATCTTATTTATGTTCTTCCATGTTTATTCCCTTACTAGAATTTATATCTCTCCCCTTTATTATGTTTTTCCCCACGTTATCTTCTATAGTTTCCATATCCATGGAATTTTAGAAGTATATTAAGGAAGTTTTTAATAATGTTATTGTATCCCATGTTCAATATGTTACACTATGTTCCAAATTAATAAAGACACTATACATGTCAATCTTCCAGATTTTATTAAGTGAATTTTTATGTAATAAATCATATATTAATGTGAAATAAAGAGTAGGGTTGTTATAGATGGTATTAAAAGAAAAAGTTTAGTTATTTTTGGGATTAGGATTATAAAATACTAGTAAAAACCATAGGGATAAAAATAAGTATAATAAAACATCTCTAAATTTTGGGTATGTATAGAGTAAGTGGTTTATCAAAAAATACATCCATGTCTGGATACAACAAGTGTAAATGCTTTTGAGACGGATGTACCTAGGGGTAACAACTCTGAAAAGGTGTCTCGGGGTAACCTAGTACGTGACAATGGGCCTTACTACGCACTTGTTTTGACACTACCATGGGATATGCTTGGTTAAACTTGTGACGTCCTAGAACCGGATGCCACTTAATGGGTTCCCCGAGCATGGTGGGCCACATGGCCCCAAGCACATCTCCCTAAATGTCAGAGACCTCTGACTAGAAGTGAGGGCATAGGGTGTGTCCATGGGGAGAATATTCCCTCATTACCAAAGTGTAGCATAGAGGATGAATGTAATCATCAGTAAATAGTGGAAGAAATATAAGTAAACAAAAGATACAATAAAAATTGAGAAAACAGTAACAATAACTGAAATAGATGGAATAACATCCAAACATACAACAACTGATGTTATATGTCATTTCACTAGAGAACTAGAAAACATTTATACAAGAAAAAAGGACTAATATGTTCCACATAAGTAAAAATGAAATCAAAAACTATCCCAAGCATCCTAAGCTCCAGATCAGTCATCTGCTATCAAGCTCCATACTAAACAGCAAGCAATAAAGTGTTTGAAGTCGTATGCCTCTCTTTGTCAACACGTGTATCCATGTAATCTACTATGGGTACCAAACTCAGCTTGGAGATGGTGTTAGATAAATCTCAGTGGTCCACCACCAATGGTGTCTCTAACATCTGGCCCGTGTAATGGAAATGTAGCAGTGTGCAATAATGTATATATAAAGTAAAGCAGTATAATGTAACTGAATACCCAAGTACGTGCTTCATCCCTCGAATGGAGTCTGAACAAGTAAAAAATTCATTATTTGATTATTAACAGTTTGCAACTAAGTCACATGTTAACAATAGTGAATCTTCCAAGTTTTGACAAGGAAACCTGTAATGATATTTAATAGTGAAGTCTCAAGGTAATAACCAAGGAAATCTAGAGCTCAAGGCTCACCAAATCAGTAATAACTATATCTTGGAATAGGTTAAGAGTGTTATTCAAGGATCATAGTCCAAGTTATTCCACAATGAGACACCTATCGAGTCCAAGGAGTTCATCCAAGGTAAAACGACGCTAATCAAAAACTGGGCCTGATGGGATTTAACCATGGAACCTACTTGTCAATACCGGATCCTTGGATTGTATCCAAGGAATCCTATAATGATATTTAATGGATCCTACAGTATCATACTAGGCATCAAAATAATATACAAGGATTGGAATTTAGGTTGGTCTCAACCTAAGCAAGTCATAACCTTAAATTGGAATGGGGTTCGTGAGTGCTCATGGAATTGTCTGATCAAAATCCAAGGAAAGATCGAGTCAGTCCATTCCTATTTGATTATGATTTCATGTACTATTTCATTTGGTTCAATCCTTACCTGTCATTAGTGTGATATGTTCAGGTAGTATGAAACCTTTTAATCAAGTCATAATTAATCAATAATTCCATTTGGTCCAATCCATGCCTTTCATTAGTGTGACAAGGCCAAGTAGCATGAAACCTTTATTAATTCCTTTTAAGGCATACACAATAATTAAGTTTCATTATGATACCATATATTAATGTGTTAAGGGTTTCTACATTCATGAAACCTATTAATCATTCATATTTAATATGGTCAAGTCATATACGTAATATACTCGCCAATTTCCATTTCACATTTAATTATCAATTGATGCACTTACCTTAGGAGGCTCAAGTGGTGAGAATTCATGGTACTTGACATTATTCAATTTAAAATATAAATAAATCCATTTAATTTAGAAAAGATTACCCCAATAAGGGTCAAGTAAAGTCATACCAGAACGGTGGCTCAAACATGTCAAATACTAAAAATCCAATTATGGCATAACATTCTAAATGGGATGGATGGAGTTGTGGGAGTAACCACCAACACATAATCACATATATGGAAAGAGAATATCCATACAGTTCTAATGATTATAATCATGTAATATAAATTCTATAAACAACACCCGGTTAATTTGGTGGGCCCCACACGATAATTCCAAAATCAATGAACTTGAGGGATGAGTTATAGACCACCCACCTTAGACTTGTAAGACTCTACTATTCTAGTATCACCCCTTGATTTAGCTCAGATTTTAAAACATCTAAGAAAAGGAGAAAAATGATCGTACCCTGATAACTAGTTCAAGGGAAAGAGAGAAGGAGAAAGGATTAAACGAACTTGAGTACTTATTGTTGTGCATCCAACATGATGTATAAAAGCTCAAATAGATCCCAAATTAAAGAGATATCTTGATTCCTATATTTGTTCTTCAAGGAGCTCCAAAATTATATGAAAATAGGTTAATACTTCTGGTTCTTAGATTAGGAAGAACGAGGGGATCTAATTAGATCATTAAGTGAAAATAGAAAAATACTCTTTAATTAGCATGTACACGGTTTGTCTGCGCAGTTTGACAAACGGTGCACAAACCATACATGAGTAATTGGGAAGAAAGGGAACCTTTATGGTTAGGACACACAACTGTGTGCTAATCAGGTGATTTGGTTCTATCTGGAATTTTCCATATGTACGGTTAGCCCAACCATCCACCAACCACATGCTAACAATGATACATGTCCATCTTCACCAAAATGATGTGTTCCAAGCTTTTAACATGCCCCGGATACCCCTAAGACATTTTCTAACCCATAGGTATCCATATGAGGTCGAAATTAAATATTTAGACTAAAATTTAAAGGATATATAACTGAGTGAAAAACCAAGTTCTTATAGTCGTCCCCCCATAAAAGAACTCATTCATGAGTTCACCTTCCATGGGTGGAGAAACACTATTTGAGAAAAACTTTTGTTATTAGGCATGTACGTCATCTTCCCTCTCATAAGTCTAATCATTTAATCATTCGTGCTTCCATATCACCCATACTAAAGGGATAGAACAACCTCGAAGAGCCTTCATGCTCCGGTCAATGATGTGTACTGGATACTCCTTAAAGGTAGCATCATCATCTAACTAAACTTCCTTAGGATGAAAGGTATAATATTGGTTGACATGATATTATTGAATCTGTGAAACATGAAATATGTTGTGTATGGCGCGGTACCTCTGAGTTAATGGAAAATGATAGGATACTGACATAAATCTCTCTAGAATTTCAAAAGGCCCTACATAATGAGGTGATAACTTTCCCTGATTTCGTAACTATCTATTCCCTATCCTGGGAGATATCCGAAGAAAAACATGATCCCCTACCTCAAACTCAAGAGGTATTTGGTGGTGATTGGAATAATATTTTTGTATACACTGAGTAGTATTCATACTCTTTTTAATCCACTAAACCTACTCTAAAGTCTCCTGAATGAGATGAGGACCTAGTAGGACCATCTCACCAACCTCTAGCCAGTATAGGGGCGAATGGAATAACCTACCATATAAGGCCTCAAAAATATATATTTGAATTTTTTCCTAATATCTATTATTATAGGATAACTTGACAAGAGGGATATTCTTCTCCCATGAACCTCTGAAATCAAGGACACATGCTCGGAGCATATCCTCTAGAACCTGCATTGTCTATTCTGATTTTCCATCAATCTGAGGGTAAAAAGCTATGATTAGAAGCACTTATATTCCCATAGCCTTCTATAATCCCTATAAGAATCACAAGGTGAAATGATAGTCCCTATCTGAAATGATGTAATAAGGGACCCCATGTAATCATATGATATCACGGACATACAATCTTCCTAGATCATCAACTGATAAAGTCTCTTGAATAGGAATGAAGTGGGATACTTTCATTAGTCTATCAATGACAACCCATACAATGTTTCTACCTCTAGGAGACCTAGGTAAACCAACTAAAAAGTCCATAGTAACATCTTCCCATTTCCATTCTGGGACTAGAAGTTGATGTAACAAGACTGAAAGTCTTTGGTGATCCACCTTCACCTATGGATAGGTGGAACACATGGTGATAAAGCCTGCTATTTTACATTTCAACCTAGGCAACCAATACTAGAGTTTCATGTCTCGATACATCTTCAATATTCCTGGATGAACTACACACTGAGAGTCATGTGACTCTTTCATCAACTCCTATCTCATATCTGTTGGGACCCAGATATGTTCATGAATACGAAGGATGTCGTCTCTATCTACGAACCAATATGGAGGTGGTTTATCTCCTGATATACTCTCATAGAGAACCAAGTCTTTAGGATCTGAAAACAATCTACCCTTAACCTTCTCAAGTAGGGAAGAGGTAATTGTAGAGGACGAGAGGTAAGACTACTCATGACTGTCATTGAACTCTATATACAGCTTAAAAAGAGGTCTATTTACTTCCATTCATCACTGGATTCTTATATGGCCCCTGTTTGAGTTTTTTGACTCAGTGCATCTGCAACCACATTACCCTTACCATGAATATAGGCAAGCTCAAAATAAAATGATTATATATACTCGACTCATCTTCTCTATCTGAGGTTCATGTTATGCTATCAAAATATATATTTGAGGTTCTTGTGTTATGCATACACCACAAAGTTTCCACCTAACATATATTGTCTCCAACAATGTAAGGCATGGGCAACTTCTTGTAGCTCAACATCATGTGTTAGGAAATTCCTCTCATGAGGCCTCAACTGCCAAGATCTGTATGTAATAAATTTTTCCTGCTACATCAGCACTGCTCCTAGGCCGATGCCTGATGCATCAAAAAATATGGTACAACCTACGACCGACTCCAAAAAATTTAGAATACTTGTCGATACAAGCCTCCCTTTTAGCTTCTAAAAGGCTTTCTCACATGCTTCTCACCAAAGGAACTTAACACCCTTCTTTGTAAGGCTAGTAAGAGGTTAAGAAAAGTGGGAAAAGTCATGTATGAAATACCAACAATATCCAGCTAGCCCTAAGAAACTCTGTATACTAAACATGTTCTTGGGCTACTCTTAGGAAACTACAACACTAAACTTTTTGGGTAAATAGCTGATTATGAGATAATATAACTGAAGAAATCAACTTTTTCGATCCATAAGTGGCTCTTATAAAGCTTTGAATAAATTTTATGCTCTCTTAGTGTACTCAGAAAGATATCAAGATGACTGGAATGGTCTCTATGAGTGTGAGATACACCAAGATTTCATCCACAAAGACTATGACAAAATAATCCAAATATGGGTGGAAAACCCTATTCATCATATCTATAAAAATGATAAGTGAATTCTTAATACCTAACATCATAACACGATACTCATACAGACCATACATACTATAGAAAGTTGTATGAGGTATTTCTAATGGCCTAACTCACACCTGATCATAGATCGATCTTAGGTTGATCTTAGAGAATACCCTAGATGCTCAGATCTGTTCAAATAGATCATCTATTAGAGGTAGTGGATATTGGTTCTTGACTGTAAGCTGGTTCAACCTTCGATAATCCATGCATAGACATAAGGTTCCATCAACATTCTTGGAAAAAAGTATAGGAGAACCCCAATAGGATGTACTGGTTCGTATAAATACCTTGGCCTATAAATCCTCTAACTACCTCTTGATATATTGAAGATCTTTTGGTGACATCCTATACAGAGGAATGGACACTCAAGCTACTCCTGGAATAATCTTGATTATAAACTCTACCTATCTCTCAAGAGGTAAGCTAGAAAAATCATTGGGAAATACATCCATAAAATGATCCATTACTGGAGGGAAATAATATTAATGTAATCCCTGATCCTCCATGAAGATATTTTCAATATGGGTGGTCACTCTACCTTTCCAATGATGATTTGGTCCAGCTCTACCAGCGTGGGCATCCCACTCACCCTTATGTAGATAATTGTTTCCCTCTGGTTATGTAAATGATATCTTGTAGCGATAGAAGTATACAAAATCATGATAATGAACCAACTATACCATACTGATAATGAAATCAAAGCCTGTAATCTCTATAAAAAAGTGGTTCCATAATAAAGGTTAATTTCCTACCTTAAGGGGATACTTTCTACACTAGAAGATGGCCTCTTTTCGTACCCCTAATGGCATATCTAGGGTCGTTATGCTATAGTAATACTATATATATAGCCTAAGAATCTCCACAATAGATACAAAGATAAAATATTTTGAAGCACCTATATCATATAAAGAATATACTATAGTAGATGATACTAGAATAGTACCTCATATTGTAGATGTTCCTATATCCTGATCCTCGAGTATTGACTGTAGTGCATTCAACTGGACTGATCCATGACCATGTGCAATAGATGGACTACCATGATCATAACTACTCTGTTGGTGCTGCTGGTGATCAGGGGTCTGGATACCATGGCCACAACCTCCTCCTCGTCCTGACCTACCGGTGCTATTCCAACTCTATGCCTGACATGGCGTAAAATAACTTTCTTCTGAAGGTGGAGTTGGTGCGGATCCTTTTCCACTCAAAGCTAGTGGAAAGGTCCTAGAGGAAATGCTAAATATTTCCCATATAGAAACAAGAATAACACTATAATGGGTATTTATCACACTGAGGATTCGAATGGACCCATCAGCCACACTGATGACACAATTTATAGCTATTTAATCGATCACTATGGTTGTCACTTCCCTGACAGGAAACATAGAGGGAAAATTTCCTGCCACTAAAAGAACTATTATCCTACCAAAGCACTAATCCTGTATTCCTAGTACTATTATAATCCCTTATATTGTTCTAAATTATAAGAGCCTAATTGACTATCTTAGAAAAAGTTGATAGGTGAAGTACATTCACCTACATACAGATGGCTTACTAGATCCCATCCTCAGAGCTTTTAGCATGCGAAAGATCATCACTAGAAAAAATCGATTAAAAGCACTGTAAATTTGTGAATAACACTAAATATTCCATAAATGACATAGAACCCTACTTGAGATGCATGAACTCTTTGGTTGTATCATCTCTCAGCATCTGGGGGAATAACTTATCATAGAAGGTAGTCTGAAAATCAACCCATAACATGCCCTAGTGAAAACCGGCCTGGGAAGTCACATCCCACCAACACTTGGCTAAATCCCAAATCATGTATATATAAATCTTGACTCTCCACTCTAGGGGCGTTTCTATATGCTCTAAGATAGATAGGATGGACTCTATCCAAGACTCAGTAGCATGTGGACCACCATCCCCTAAGAAAGTTGGAGGATGTTGTTGTTAGAACTCACGAGTCAGATCAGCCATCATAGGTGAAAGCTGTGTAGAACCATGCCTGGACTGTATCAGATGTAGGAAACTATCATGAAATTGGGAATCAATGCCCATATTTGGTACAAGATGAGGTGACTTGATTAACACTCCTAGAGGTAAGAGTGGTGGCTCAGGGCCCACCATGTTTAGAGCATGGTCGTTTCCACCCTCTTAGCATATGATACAAGGATGTCTTGGAATAATTGGTCTACAATTTCCAAGAAAATGCCTCAGAACAAGCTTAAGTAGAAATATGGAATCACTAGCGGATGATGAACGTATTAAAACTCACAACCCAAGGCATACTACCCCAAATACATACTTAGACGACCATGTATCTGTAAGTGCTCTAGTATAAGTTCCATTTAATTTTACATTTAACTAGTACTTTGCCCATGCATTCACACGACACAATAAATTAATTCTTATTATTAACTATAGAATATTATTTATCAAACATAATACTTTATATTAATATTTATTTTTTAAAAAAATTACATATATAATGAATGAAAGAAAGTTACATCAATTGGAGAACAAAAGTTACATAATGAGCAGTAATCGCTTTCAAATATATATTAAAGGAAAAATAGTTACATAAAGACTTATTGCCTGGGAACATATTTTAATGAATTTGAGGAATAAAAAATGCTCTCTCCAGATAGAAGAGCTTTTTAATTCTCAAATATAAGGGCTTCAGAATCCTCCTTGGAATCTATGTAATTACTTCTCGAAGACATTCAAAAATGTTTAGAAGTTCCCCATTCCGTTATGTTTATTGAAAACATCAACAGACAGAAAGAAGCATCAAGTACAGTATCACAAATAGATTAGGAGGAAATGAACTTATCTATCCCAACACCATTCCCTTCCACACTATCTTCATCTGACCAACCATCAACTGAGTTTTCCTACGCAACACATGACATATAATAAAAAATGCAGAGATTGGAAACCCATTTTTAACAAAGCTCCAACCCATGTTACCAATGGAATCCCTATTTGAGTGGACCACCTAGCCAAAATGCTTTCACTTTGAAATGACAATCGTTGAACCATCTAGTGTCTTCTTTGTTTTGTTAGATTACATTTGAGCCTAAATAACAATGGATCCCTCTTCATCCTACTTCTTTCATTTCCATTTAGAAACTCTATCATGACAGGGCATTCCCTTTCCTTCTTTGGGTGAATATCCATTCATGATGTGGTACCTAATATGCCCACCCAAAGATTTTCTAGAAGGAAAGAAATTACAAGCATGCTTGGGCCTTTTATTTTGATATCCTCCCTTTTCTATGGTCATGTTTTTTATAAAATTAAACCAAAATCAATATAAATATATGTTATAATGATCATGAGTCAGAGATAAACTATTTACAAATTTAAATAGGGTTAAAATAATCCATACAAGATGATTCTACAAAGTGTTTTAGGTTACTGCGATATAGAAAACTATTATGGTAATTGAGGACTAAACATTAAAATATTTCTAGAAGAATGACAATGAAAAAAACATTTATAAAGGCTAAAATGAAGATCATTGGTGAGGATTTTTGGAGGAAGAAACCAATAAATTTTATGGGAACAACAATCATTTTTTTAAATTTTCAACTAAAAAATAGGAGAAGAAAAATATAGATCAGAATACATGATCATGTTTTCAAAAACAATATTGCATGTGATATATACTACACTTACAAGAATCTACTAACTGAGACAAAAGAAAATGATACACTACTCATCTAATGAATAAAGAATAAAGTCAATATGCTCGTCTACCATTCTGCCCTGGTATATAGACCATGATAACAGATTTGATCTCACACTTCCTTCAAACATCATTGAACAGATTCTATTATATTTTTAAAATAACAATTTAAAAAATGAATATATAATTCAAAATATGAATTTCATCATTAAACATATGAATATTAATGAAGTTCAATATATAAGATAAAATATGTAAATTTTTCAAAATAATGTTTTTGAAAATGAATTTGTTGTTCATTTAACTCATTGAATCTAACAATACATATATAGTTGAACATATACTGCTATCAATTAACAGAATAGAGGAATTCTCTTTCCTAAAATCAAAAAAGCAATGTGAGAAGAGGGAAGTGAGAGAAAGATTTTTGGTTAGGGGATTCCACCATTTGATGTTCAGATATAAATGTTTTCTAGACATATATAAATTAATAAAATGAAAGAATACTTGAACAAAGTAAATTTATATAAATTTTGTAAAACATAATTTTTCTCTCTACTGATATTCAAAAGGTTTAACATATGTCATGTTAATCAGAAAAATAAAACATAACACATGTGATAATCCATTAATGGTGTAAAAATTATTCCCTATAATTACCAAGGGAGATTCCAAAAGAACCAAACTGCTTATGATTTGTTATCAAAAGAAGGAACCATGCCCCGAACTATCTATACAAAATTTAAAAAAGAAAAGGTTTAAAAATAATAATACATATTAATGCATATAGAAATTTTGGAATACAAAATATGAATCTGAACATAAAATAAATAAATAGTAACCAAAATAAAAAGAAGATAACTTTGGAATTGTTAGCATAAGTCTGTTCTTGACCGAAGGTTGAGTTAGAAAGTGATTTTTAACATGAAGTTGTGTTTGTAAATATGAGGTATATCTAATATTATTCTTAAACACAATAGAAAATAAAAAAATGTGCAGAGATATACAAAGTGATATTTTTAACATGTCCAGGGAATTAATGAAAATTCAACAATACAGAACATAAACACACAATAATGAGTAAAGTTCAGTCAACTAATCTTGTAGTGGAAATCAACATCCATCCCAAGATTCACATATATGGGGAATTCGAGTCATGAACATATACGATCGAAACATCCTTCATGTGAAACCTTATGAAACTATTAATGCATATAGAAGTGGTAAAGAGATGGATAAAAGTATATACAAGTAAACAGTGACACATTGAATATATAATTTGGATAGAAATGTAAAAAAAAATATGAATCAAACAAAAGAATAGGTAACCTACAAAACCAAGCTCTGAGATTCACCATAATCCTCCTCTTTTTCATATTTATCACTGTCACAGAGATATCTATAGTGATATTTGAAACATATTTCTAGTGAATCAATGAAAAGAAAACTGTATAGAACAATAACACACAATAATGTATAAATCTTATTAAAATAATATCTTAGTGGAAAACAACATTCATCAATGAATTGTTAGTGTTGACCAGTTTAAGCTCTTACTCGTATTGAAATCCAAAAATGTAAATAACATATGACATGTCTCCAATTAACAAATTTGTAATTTATTCAACTCTACTCCTGAAGGGAAACTGGATTTTACTATCACAAAAGTGAACGAAATTATGTATGTTTGAGCAGATAAATTGATAATAATGCCATTCATATGGATACTAATCTATCAATCTATAAAAAGGAACTTTAATTTTTCTTGTTTCATTTCCCTAAAAGGGAAAAAATAGCAGTGCATCCATTTTTCTATTTATTTTATGATATATGTGGAAGTGTAGTGTAATGAAAATAATCATCATTTATAAAGGCCATAATACCACAAAAAAATTATATTGTCTTAATTGAAATTAATATGAAACCATACAGGTCTCCTATATTTTAAAAACTGGTAATCAGAAGGCAATAGTTTAAGGTCCCTGGATCCCTCATAAAAACAGTGTTCTGTTGGTCACTAAACCAAAGAAAACTAGATTTTTTTTTCATTTTCATGTTTTTATATTCATGATAATATATAACATAGAAAATTTAATGCAATGAACAAGGTGATACATATATCATTATTTCCTAACCTAGATAAAAAATAAGGTGTAGGATATGAAAGGCTATTCAAATTATAGAATTTACTAAGACTAACTTACACATGCCCAGTGTAAGCCTAATATGTGCATATATGGGGAATTTGAGTCATGAACATATACTGTTGACACATCCTTCATGTGAAACCTTGAGAAACTGTTAATGCACATAAAAGCGGTAAAGAGATATCTAATAATTGATACAAGGAAACAATGACACAACAATGATATATTTTATATTGAAATATAAATAAAGAAAATTTGAATTGATCAAAACAAAAGTTAACATGCATAACTAAGTTATAAGATCCGACATGCATCTCATCTTCATCATTTTCATCAATTTCACTTCCATAACTACTAATTTTAGATTCATTAGAAATATATTTATTTTTTACAACTTCTCACCTTTTCCCAAATATGATTAATAGCTTAAATATCACAACTAAGTTTCAATAGGCTCTTTCTTCCTGTCAGATGGTGGAAGTAACGTTGTGGATGAAAACATATTCATGCACCATGTTTGCACATAGATTTGGAATCAGGAAATACATATCCTAGATTTTGTAAATCATAGGATGGAAATAAGGAAAAACATACCCTGCATGACACTTAGATGTGGTGGTGGAATTCTATAACAGCCCTGGTAAAAAATATAAATGAAGTAACATTGTCCAAACAAAATAATGTCATGATGTAATATTAAACTGAAATTAATATTCAACAAAAATTAATAAATCTTAGAGAGAATAGAAAAAAATTAAAAAAATTGACAATAACACGCCTTTTGTTTACCTCTGGATCTGTAGGGTCTCTAAAGACATATAGTTTTATAAAAATGGTGGAAGACTGAACATCATGGATCCCTATTTCATGAGTTGTGAATGAAGATGTATTACATTTCAATATGTAAATTATAGTATGAATAGATTGAAATGTGAAACATTGAAATAGCGGAAAATGTTACAGAGATTTTATCAAAGAAATATTACAGGTAGCGAGATCTATATGTTACACTTTGAATCTACATTTAGGGAAATTGTCAACCAGTTGGTGAGATATACAAAGAAAAATGAATTTTTATTATTTCTAAAATATTATAAGAACATACCCATTTTATAAATCTGGATCTTAAGGATCTTTGAAGAATTTATCGATGATGGTAATGGGGTTTATGAAGAGGTTGACGGGCATCGTCGACAACGGTTGACAGTATAGAAAAATTGGATGGGCTTGCGGCATGGGGATTGAAGGAGAAGGTGAGGATACTCACAAGCTGAGAAGATAGATTAGAACAGTATAGATTATAGAGGTGGAGAAAATAGGTAAAGGCATAGGATGACAAAGGAGGTGGAGGCGCGCATGTGAGGTGTATACAAAGACGTGGCGGGAGAGTGGAGTTGGGGAGGGAGACGATGTCGAGAGAGGATTCGGCGATATAGGGATACGGAAATCGAGGTAAAGGAATGGTGAGAGAGGTGAGTTGTGGGGATGGAGATGACGATATTCTGTAGAAAACCTAATACGAACAAGGAATAATCCTGAGTGGGAAGAGAAGCTGGTAGGCCGCCGCGAGTAGGATTTTACGGATTGGACAGAGGAGTGGAAATTTTTTTGGTGATGTGGCCTCATATGTTGGTGAAACATCAGCTGGAGGAAGCCAAGCTTAGTATAGATAAGAGATATATAAAATAAATATTGATGAAGAAGAAAAAAAAAATAAATGAAACATTATTTTAATGGAAAATGAAATAGTGAGAAAAAATTACCTTAAATCGTTGTTACCATGTCATTCAAAAAAATGGATATGGTGATAAAGAAACCTAAATAAAAGAAGATATTCAAGATCATTAGGCACTATCATAATTTTCATGTAATGTATAATCAATTTATTTATCATTAATAACAATGCATTTGGCAGGACGTGCATAAAATAATGAAACAATAGTGAGAAATCTAGAATAAGGGGTGTAAAGGTAACACATTACATTTTGGAAAAAATAACACATGAAGTAAAATCTAAAAACATATAATTAAATTTCATAAATCATTTGACATATTTACAAAAAAATATAAATAAGCTCATGGAATTATATTATATATAGTGAAGTAATTATGAGAAACCATATATATATATAGAAAGAGTTGAAACAATGCTATTAGTAATTTGTTAAAATGATATAACCTGGAAAAAAATGAAATTGTATTAAATGGAATTGAAAATGAAATAAAAACCCTGATAACATGACAAAACAATGTTAAAAATAATAATAGTGATAACAACAAACAATAACTGAAACAAATATACATAAAAAAATTACTTGTTACCTAGAGTTGAAGTAATGTATTACAACCCACAAATTGGTTGAGCAAATTTCAGCCTGAAAATTTTAGTTTAATAGACAGTATATGAAATTAAAAACAGAAAACATATAAAATTTACTATATGCAGATGAGAAGAAGATTTGGATACTGAAAATGATAGTGTAGAGGTCGACCATGAAGAAATACCTGAACATTTTTCAGGAATTCATCGCCAGGGTTATTTTGTGGGAAGAGTAAGAGGAATCCATAGAATATGTGAGGGGGATACAGTGTAATTGTATTGTTTGTTAGAAAAATAATTTGAAGTAATTACCTCGAGAAAGATAACAGTTGTGATATTCAGGAGCCGTAGGAGGCAGTGGTCGATGATGAAACAACATCTGAAGGCGATGAAGGGTTTATCGAGTTTATCCGGTAACCTGAGATCTGTAGTATAAAGAGGAGAATAAACTGGTCCAGGATGAGGATGATGCCGGAGTCGGGATGAGGAACACACTAGTGTTGAGGTTTTATGGGAACCCTAGGTTGTGAAGATCTGATTCCTGACCGCGAGTGGGAGAAGTAAAACCACAGAGAGTGGAGTTGAAACCGGGGGGAGGAGGATGGCATGGACAGAGGTTGATGGAGTGCGGGTTGACCGGCAGACGGAGGACAATAGAGGCGAGGGTTTGAGGGGAGTCGAAGGTGCGAGGTCATGATTTTGCGAGGTCGTGATGCACGATAACTAAGAGGGATTGGAAGAGGGAAGCAGTGAATTATAGTAAAATTGTGTGGAGGGGCATGGTGGAGTAATTGTGGAATGCCACGTATGGAAAAACTGATGTGGAGGAATGGGACTTTGACACATGGAAGCTGGAAAAACCCAATATTAATATTTATATATATTACTAGGTTCACTTATTTACCTTTAATAAACATAACAAGGTGGGATAAGGGTGTGCAACCAATTCATTTTAGATATCATGACTCAATTTATAATGGATAGTCATTTCTGGTGAATCAATTCCCATGAACCTTATCACTGGAAATGTTACCCATTTATTTATAGCATAAAGGATCAACTTGGTAAACTACTTATCCCAACCCATGAGGGCCCATACACCTCATGAATTGATATAGGAAATCACTCAATATCATCCAAGAGTAATAAAAGAATAAGCTAACTATCACAACATTACTCAACAATCACAGGCATATCAATAAATACAAAGTAGTGAAATGAACCTATATGGCATGACAATATTCATGACATGTTAATTATAGGTGCCTATAATGATGCATGTAATAATTATCATTTCCCTCATATCATCGGTCCAAGGATGAAAGAAAATCCTCAATCACAGTAATAATCAATTACTTTGCACAACATGTGTGTCACCCAATAGTGAAACAATATCAACTATAATGGGAAAAGGTAGAAAAACAATTATAATTTAGGCAACTTGGTTTTTACCCCGAACATGGGTTCATGACACCCAAGCATGACTCATGAACAAGTCTCAAGCATTTATAATCTCCAATTTGTTGTCTCCAAATAGTAAAGCAATAAAATAAACACCTCTGATACCACTTTGGGGCATCCCGAACCTAGATTCCACTTAACAGGTGACCCAAGCCCGATGGGCCACATGACCTCAAGCGCATCTCCCCGAATTCCAAAGCCCATCGACTTGTAGTGAGGGGATAGGGTGTTTCCATGGAGATATTATTCACTCACTACCAAAATGTAGCACAACATATGACTATATACATCGGTAAATAGTGGAAGAAATATAAGTAAAGAGACGTAATAGTGTAAAATAGATACAATAGTAACAATAACTGAAATAACTAGAATCACATCCAAGCATACAAAAACTAATGATGATATTTCATGTCACTATAAAACTAGAAAACATGGATACAAGACATTAGGCATAACATGTTCTACATAAGTAAAAACGAAATAAAAAATTATCCCAAGCAGCCAGATCTCCGACTCGGTCATCTGCTATCAAGCTCCATACTAAAAAGTAAGAAATAAAGTGTTTTAAGTCATATGATTCCCTTTTTCAACACTTGTGACCATGTAATCTACTCTGGGTACCAAACAGTTCCCATAGAGGGTGTGTAATAAATCTTAGTGGGCCACCACCAATGGTGTCTATAAGATCTGACCTCTGTAATGGAAATGTAACAGTGTGAAATTATGAATATATAAATTAAAGCAGTAAAATGTAACTAAATACCTAAGTACATACTTCATCCCTCACCTGGTGTCTAAACATGTAAATAATTCATTATTTTATTATTTCCATTTTATAAATAAGTCACATGTTAACAATAGTGAAGGTTAGAAGTTATGACAAGGAAACCTATAATGATATTTAATAGTGAAGTCCCAAGGTAATAACCAAGGCTATGTAGACCTTAAGGATCACCAACTTAGCAATAAATACATCTTGGCATGAGTCAGAGTAAAATCCAAGGAGCATAGTTCATGTCACTCTGCAATGATATTCCTACCGAGTCCAAGGAGTTCATCCAAGGTAAAATAGGTCTAAGTAAAGACTGATCTTGATGGCCTTTAACCCTGGAACCTACTTATCAATGTTGTATCCAAGGATTGTATCCAAGGAATCCTATAATGATATTAAAGGGAACTTACGGTGTCATACCGAGCATCCAAATAATAGACAAGGATCAGGAGAAAGGTGGGTCTCGACCTAAGAAAGTCGTATTCTTGAATTGGAATGGGGTTCCCGAGTAATCATGGAATTATATAATCATAATCCAAGGTGATCTTGAGTCAGGCCATTCCTATTTGATTATGAATTCATGTACTATTTAATTTGGTTCAATTTTTGCCTATCATTAATGTGATAAGGTCAAGTAGCATGAAACCTTTTAATCAAGTCATAATTAATCAATAAGTCTATTTAATCCAATCCTTGCCTTTTATTAGTGTGATAAGGCCATGTAGCATGCAACCTTTATTAATTCCTTTTATGGAATACTCAATAATTAAGGTTCATTTTTCTACCTTCCATTAATGTGGTAAGGGGTGATACGAACATTCGACCTATTAAACATTCACATTTAATCCAATCAATTCATATACTTAGTATACTTTCTAATATCCATTTCACATTTAATTGTCGATTAAAGAACTTAACATATGTGGGTAAAGTGTTGAGAATACATGGTACTTTACATTATTAAATTCAAAGTATAAATAAATCCATTTAATATAGAAAATCTTACCCTTATATGGGTCAAGAAAAGTCACACAGAAACGGTGGCTCTAACATATCAAATACTAAAAACTGAATTATGGAATAACATCCTACATGGGATAGATGGAGTTGTGGGAATAACCACCAAATATTAATCACATATATGTAAAGATCATATCCATATGTTTCTAATGATTATAATCATGGCATATAAATTTTATAAACAGCCCTCAATGAAATCAGTGGGCCCCACTTGACAATTCCAAAATCAATGAACTTGAGGGATGAGCTATAAACCACCCACCTTAGGCTTGTACGACTCTCCTCCTCCGATATCAGCCCTTGATTTGTCTCAGATTGGATTAGATCTAAGAAAATGAGAAAAATTTTCATACCCCGATAACTAGGTCGAGAGCAAGAGAGAAGGATAAAGGCTTAAATATACTCAAGTGCTTACCGTTGTGCATCCAATGTTATGAACAGAAGCTTGAATGGATCCCGGATGAAGGAGATCTCTTAATTCCTATCTTAGGTCTTCAAATAGATCCAAAATTAGATGAAAATAGGTTAATCCCCTTGGTTAAGAGATTAGGAAGAAGGAGGGGATCTAATTAGATCATTAATGTAAAAATAGTAAAATTACACTTAAATTAGCCCATGTATGGTTTGTCCGCACGGTTTTACAAACCTTGCATAAACCATTCATGGGTACCTAAAAAGAAAGAGGACATGCACAGTTAGGTTGCATGACCATGTGCAAACCATGCGATTTGGTTATATCCAGAATTTTCCATCTACACGGTTAGCCAAACCATGCGCCAATCGTGCGAAATGTCCTACTTCCCTAAAAAGATGTTTTCCGAGCTCCAAACAAACCCCAGACACCCCTAAGACCTTTTATAACCCATAGAAATCCATATGAGGTCCAAAGTAAATATTTAGACCGAAACTTAATGGATCCGTACCTGAGTGAAAAACTGGGTTATTAGAAAACTCATAAGCTCGTTACAAACCATTATTAAGGCAGAAATAATCCCATATGAAAATATGTTAGTAAATAGATCATGGATAACATAGATTGAATCCTATAAATTCAAGAGTTAATGAAATAAATGTATTTAAAATTTATCCCTTTAATGTCATTGGATTCCCCTTTATGTGTTTAATATTTTAAAATACTCATCCCTAATTTTCCCTTTATTTATGTTTATGGGTTGAAATAAGAAGAATATATTGTTATTCATTGTGTATTATGTGATCTATTAGAAATCTTATTATACTTATTCAGGCATAAAAAATTATCTTGAGTTCTCATCATTTGGATAAAAAGATGAGATTATATTGGAAATTAATTAAGGGATGAAATTTTAATTTTCAAGAAATTATATTTCCTAATGTTCATACTCTTGATGATAAATGAACTCCTTAACTTAAGGAACATAATATTGAATAAAAATTGTTTTCATATTATAATCATTTCAAATGAATTGATGGTCATTTTACTCATCACTGATTTATAGTATTATGTTCATTGACCTTATCTTGACCATGTTCTCTATAATACTCAACTAGTTATTTGGTGTTATTTTTTTCTTAAATGTGCATGTTTTCACTTCCCACTAAAGTTCTCATATTTGGAAACCTAGTTATGTGATGACCTTCATATGTCCCTTTCTCACTTTTCTAGAGGATGTTTTATTAAACCTTTTACGGTGTGACATTTAAATAAATATATTTATAGTATCAAAAAATTTCTTATCGATTCCAAGTTTAAATTGAAAGGACACAACTTATTATAGGCGGAATAATATAACACCCTAAGTTTTTTTAAAAATAAAAATATGTTCGATAGAATATGTGATACGCAATGATGAACCAAAAAAATAATAATTATTCAGAAAATACCATTATAACATAGATGTTATATTCTTGGGAATGAATATAATTTACTAATTTATGAAATTTATATATTTCCTGAATATATTGATAAATTATTATTAAATAAAAATCATATTTTGGTAATGTCATTTTGTCCATCAAAAAATATGTTTTCTTCAAAAAATGATTTTTATTTATTTTTATAAACATTATAATTATTTAATAAAAAATTTAGTATAATTATTTGATAAAATTAAATCCATTTTTTATAAAAACATATCAAATTAACTTAGGGTGATTTTTTTTTGATTTTTCTAAAAATATAGATATTTTAGGGAATAGTGAAAGATAGTGTTTTTATGTAAAATTATCATTTCTTTTGATAAATGAATTGATTTAAAATTATAATTATTATTTTAATTTTATTTAAAGTTAATATAAGTATTATTTATATATATTTAATTCAATTAATAATATTTATACTAGATTTTAATATAAGTTAATTTTTAGGATTAAATAACGCATTTTTATGAGAACTATTTTAAAATAAATAATGTTTCTCTACTATAATTAATTAAAATAATACCTAATAAAAATTATTTAAATTATATTTTTAGATTACATATCCATTTTTATTAAATTAAATTCATATAATGAATAATACTAGTTATATATTTAAAGTAAAAACATTTTCCCTGAAAAATGCATTTTTCAGAAAACTGCTTTAAATCATGTTTATAGGTTTTATATTAAATAAAATTATTCCACCTCTTTGAATTTATTTTGATAAAATTTATTCCATATTTTTAATCATAATAATTAATATTTGCTAATAATTTCAACATAATTATTATACAATATGAATAGTAAATTTAGAAAATATTAATTACCATGTTAAAATAAAAACAGTTATTTAAGGTTAAAAATAATTTAACAAATACTTGAAATAATGTAACCCTAAAATTATTAATATTTATTTTTCATTTTCAATGAATTAAATATTATATTTATTGCTTATTTTTTTTACTTTATAAATTATTAAGTAATTAGTTCGATAAAAATTATATTTTGATAAGGTGAAACACAAAGTGTATTTTTTATGTAATATAAAATTGCAATTTAAGACATTATTTTTGATTAATTAATGTAAATAAATAATATTTCAATAAAATATTATTATTAAATAATGTTTATTAAATATAAATTATCAGATAATTTTTACGAAGTCAAATTTAATTTTTATAACTGTTCGAAAACAGTTATTGTCAAAAAAACCAACATTTTAAATACATGACAGTTATTATTTTAAAAGATAAAATTGAAAATTTTAAAAAATTATTTATATAAAATGAATAATATTTTTGGAATCAAAACGTCAAAATTATTCAATGGTGTAATTTTCATAATTTTCTAAGACAGTCAAATTTTTGGGGAAAAATTAAATATCGAATAAATATACATTGTCTTTTATGACATCATATTGACCAAAAAGTAATTTAATAATTACTATAAATGAGATCCATTACCAAATAAATTTTTTCCCTTTAAAATAATTTTATTTTAAGTATATTTTATTTTTTTTAAATCCATTACGAATCCTCCAAAAACTATAATATATATTAAGGTTTTAAAATCATTTATTTAAGAGTGTGACACACCTCCACATAATCAAGGGAATTATTTTATTAATTTAGACCCTTTTTCTTATAAAAAAATGGAATCCTCTCCCATTTAGTAGAAACTATGGAAAAACCCATGGGATGTTTTGTAGTTTTGGTTATTTTATTATGTAGAGTCCAAAACCTAAATAATAAAGAAATCCCCCTCTTTTTCTATATAAACTCAACCAATATCTCATTTACCTCACTGAAACTTCTTAAATCACATTCATACTCTTCCCTTCCCTCTCTATAGTCCTCCTAAGGCACCCCCAAGCTCTCAAAAATCCCCTCCCAATATTTTGGAGTCACACACTCAAGGAACACTCGCCTACCTCTCCTCCTTTCAATTCCAGCACATACTTTGAAATTAGTCTTATTAACATTAATTTTTTAAATTTTCATTCATTTATAATTATTCCATTAATGTATTATTTTTTTATATTAATGGGATATCATTTATCCTCTCTCATTTTTACCCTTACCCAAGTTGTTACTATGTCGAAATTCTGTAAGGGATCTTCCACTCTCCTTTTTATTCAAGCACTTCTTTTATGTTAAGCTTCTTGATTTCAGTTTTTTCATGTTGAGATATGTTATTAAATATCCGTAAAACTTTAATTTTGATTTATATATGATTATATACCCCTTTCACTCTCATTAATATACCCATGATCAGTTACGTGCACCCGTAAATGATGATATCCCCTTTATCTCTCAGTAATCCTCTCATGATCCTTTATGAACACCCATTACCATTTTGAAATATAGTTAGGATTATTTTTTTACTACTACTAATTATTTTTTATTTATTTCATAGGGAAGAAAGAGTACAAGACATAATGAACAAATCATTAAGAGCAGGGAGCAGGCTAAGGGGGGCTAAAATAGTAAATACTGAGGGTGTCCCCTCTAACAAGGTTCTCATCCTTAGTGTACAAAGGGTTTGTATGTGAAAAGAAAATGTTACATATAACATGGGTTGTAAAAGAAGCAAGATGGTCCACCACCTTGTTCCCCTTTCACCAAGTATGGAGCACTCAGATTTTTTTGTTGAGAAATCCTATACATATTTTGATAATATAGAATGTTGACCAAGGGGTGGTGCCTATGTCGAGGAGAGAATGATGCAGAATAGTGGAGTCTCTTTCTACCTCAGACAAAAATGGACATCATTATTTTTTTGAAATATGTCTGCAATATTCCATACCAAAACAATTTTTTAGTGAATATTATACCCATTTCCTATAAAGGGTGTTCACATTTATTAACATATACTTATTTATTGGGTACTTACGCATATGCATTCCACATTCCTCAATCATGAAATAGATTATGATGATGAATGAATCCATATTGTATAATCTATGTGGCACACTTAAGCATATTAATGAAAATAATATGATGGGTTCACCTAGATAGTGATCCAATGCGTTGGGTAATGTTTAGTGTCATGATACATCACATTGGTACAAGGAGTGAACCTAATTACTTTATAGGACTTTGTCCAACATGATGTCTTGGCCGGTTTATCCTTTACCCGTGTTTATGATTCACTGTTTTAAGTTGTTTCCACATTTCCCATATTATGATTATCATGTTATATCATGTCTCATTGTCATGTTTATGATCACTACTCTCGTCATGCCCCATTGACATGCCTATTTTCTAACATGTGTTATCTTCTTCATGTTATGCCATGTTTATTTCCTTACTAGGATTTATAGCTCATAAATTTCTTATGTTTGTCCCTAGGTTATCCCATACAGTTTTAAAAGAAATGGAATTTTAGATCCATGTTAATGAAGTTTTTAATAATGTTATCACATCCCATGTTCAAGATGTTATGCTAGGTACCTAATTCCCAAATACACTATACTTCTCAATCATATTGGTTTTATTGATAAATCATGTATTAATGTGAAATAAAGAGTAGAGTTTTTATAATTCAAAATTATGATATTTATTCCTTGAATCCTAGATCGATATCATAATATTTATGTTTTTAACCTTTTGGTTAGTTCATACTTTTCATCTCTATCCACTGCATCATCTTTTCATATTTCAGGATTTATCAATATTCAATCACACTTCTCTTTATCTCTATCTTCAAATTTCAAACTCTTATACTCTACTCATAATTCAATTTATGAATACTTTAAATACATATATGATTCCATTATTCCACAATAAATTTTATTCATTTTTATATCTTAAACTCAATCTAGATCAATAAATTATACTTATATAACTATAACACTTTCATGTTTTCATCAATCTATGTTATCAATATTATTGAATACTTACACTTCTAAACTCACATTCTAGGATATTATGATTCTCCAAGATTCATCTTCAAGTTATGATGCCTTTGGTTTGTGTCACCACTTTCTCTTATCTACTTTTAGAACCTACCACTATCTTTATTTTATTTATGACTTTAAAAATTTTCTCTTTAACTCAAATTATCTCCAACTAATTCTCATAAATTCATTTAGAAATTATTATTTTATAACTTCCATATTATCAATTTTTTAGTATAAACTTCTAGAACTCCCTTATCATTAACTCAAACCTAGTTTATCAAATTTTTATCTCCTTCCCTTTGAACTTCATCTACTCAAATAGTTTTTCATGTAAACTTATAAACTCAAAAATTATGGATTTATTCATATATTATCAAAATCCTTTAATAATTATTTCATCTTGAATCATGGTTGATTTCTAAACCATCGTGATATTTTTTATCTTGAAGGATTAGCACAACATTATCAGGTTTATTTTTTGAATTATATTTTTTGGAAATATCTTCATCTTCAAAAATAAAAATAAAACATATATAAGTGTTAGGTAAAAATTAACTATAACTTGAATATATATGTTTAATATTACATGTGAATCCTTTTATTTTTATATAATAATTAAAGGTTTTATCTTAATCTGACACGTACCAGTACATCCATATTCAAACTCATGTAATTCCTGTATTTCTACTTTTTTTACTCCAACTCAATCTTCCATATCTCAAATATGATGATAATTAATCCTATCTATCATAAATGTAGCATTGCACCTCTGGCTAGTAGCATCTCATGCTTCTTCTAGATATCAAATTCTATACTTTTTTTTTGGTTTCAACTCATTTTTTACCTCTATATTACATACATTGAGTTTCAAGAACATGATAATTTGAAACTTTTAAACTTGTTTATTCACACGTTTCTTCCTGATTTAATTCTTAGTAATTCTTACATGGTTCTTGGGAATCTTCATCCATTATTCTTTATTTTAAATTTACCTTAGTGATGTTTATAGTCTATTTAACTCTTAATAATTCAATACTATCTTTTTATTTCCCTTATTTTTCTAACCCAACATAATTATATCATATCTCATGTATTTAAGAACCTAATTACACTCATCTTCTAAAATGAACATGTTTCAAAATTATAGCAGGTAGTGCTTCTGGAATAACCTTTTTCACCTTCATCACTCATAATTTTTCAACTAAGTTCAAATAAAAAATAATCACATATATAAAATGATTTTAGATTCAGTTGACTCTCATCCAAAATCAAAATTTCAACTAATGATATTGTATGTTTTTTAAAATGAAATCTTTTATTCTTTTTAGAATTATATATCTTGGACCTTAGGCTTTCAAAACTTAGGCAACTTCATATTTATCATCAATATCTCTCTTTTATTACTCATTAACTTTATAAACTATTGAAAATAAATAAAAATCAATATCATAATCCATTGGGTTCTTCAAGTATTTTTTATATTCATTGTAATGACCAAGCTTTAAACATTGAAAAATCTTGAGTTTTAAGTCTAGAATTCATTCTCTTAGATTTGATTAACTTTTTAGGTTTATAATTTTAAATAATTAGTTCTTAAATCATACATAACAAAATCATATATTACAAAGTGGACACTTCTAAAAAGTATCCATTATTCCCATAATATAATTATTTAAAAATAAAATATATTTTCTTTTCATGAAAGAACTTCACAAATTTCAACTTTACTTCTTACATTCAATTATCCATCCTTAAACCTTGTGAAAATAATTTTAAAAACATGGGATGAGCACAAATAGATCAGTAAGGGTCATAAAACAATATATCCATTTGTCTATTGAAAAGCCTGAAAGCCCATGATAAACATTTTCTTTAAAATAAACCCTTTTTATTTTTTCCATTAAAAATATCATTATATTGCCTTTTGGAATCAAAAAATTTCCATGAAAACTCATTAGAAAACATAGAAAATTCATGTAGGTGCCTTGGGACATCATCTTCATATAACCTTTACAAAACCCTTAAAAATTGTAATAATCATATGATTACCTTACAAAATAATTCTCTAAAAAACATAATCATTACCTAATTTATTGGAGTTCTATCTGGGCACACCCATCATATAATCTATAATGGGATCACCTGAGGTTATCTTGGAACACCCATCATATAATATATATCGAGCTCACCTGTGAGCTATAATGGGGTTCAAACCATAGTATAAACAATTTTCAAGGACCATAACATGAATAAATTTTTTTAATATTTCAACTTTTCATTATAAAATCCTTGAAAAACTCTTTTAAACATGTATGCAAAACTCTTTCTGATATCAAAATTTACTTTTCTTTTAAAAAATCATTTTCGATACTAAAATACCAAGAAAAAGGGAAAGAGGCTATTTATTTTAATTAAACATGAAATATTATAATGGAATCAAAGTTATAAATAATATTTATTTTGTTGGGGAAATTCATTGTCATCATATACATTAAAATAGAATATTTCTTTTGTATTTTTGTCAAAATAATCTGTGTAAATCACATAAAAAGTTCCTTTTGAAAACCATTGAAATAAAGTCAAAAGAGACATAAAATTTACTCGATAAATATTTTATTTCCATATAAAAACATCCATAAAATAATTTTAAAAATATGTACATGGAGTAAAAAGTGTTGAAAAATAAATATTTAGAAAAATTAAAAGAAAGTCTCTTATGTAAAACGTTAAAAAGATTCCTTTTCAAAAAAAATTGTAGAGTTAAATATAGTAGAAAAATAAATTTATTATCCATTTAGGAATAAATAATAATTTTATTGAAACATTTATAAGAACATTTATATTTAAGATAAATATTTAGAAAATAAATCTTTAAATCATTTAAAACGAGGTTTCAAGTCAAAGTGTCTCTAACCTTGAGTATGAATCGTCACGTACATTATTTATATTCATAAATAATAAAATTATTTTAATTATTTAATTTCATGAGAACATTTTTAAAATTTTTTATTCCTTTTATTTCACATATTAACTTTTTATATATAATTACATAATCATTTAAGTTCGCATCTGAAGTTTTGATGATATTCAGCTCATTTGTCCAAAATGACTTTGGTAGGTTGACTATGGTAAAAGATATAATTACTCCATAATATATAGAATAATAATAATAAAATAATTATCATTTTTATACATAAATATAATTTTCAAATCAATCATTAAATATATTTATTAAAAATTAACTATGTAACGATCATGGAGACAGTAGTTCGTACGTATAAATGAGTAACATTTCCATTTTTCAACGATCATTATGGAAAGAAGGTAGATATTATTTTTACATTTCTATAATGATAATAATATAATAAATACCATATTATTTCTTTAAATGTACTTATATATATAATCCATGTGATGTAGTAAATAAAAAATAATCACATCACTTTGTAGAGGTAGTAGTCTACACATATGCACAAACGACATAATCATTTATCAATAAATGAAAAGGTAAAAAATAAATGATATATTATATTTTAAATAATGATAAATATTTCATAAAGATCATATTTAAAAATTAATTTAATAATTATAAACATATGTTAGAGGAAATAATGGAAAATGAATTACATCGATTCGTGAGGCAAAGGTAGTCCGCCATACACACAAATGATGGTTTTGTTTCCCGTTTAATGGAAGAGGAGATGGATTTAGGTTATTAAATTAACATAATAACATATAATTATATGGGAGATAATTTTTTTATTATATTATCAAGGGTTAATAATATTTTAAGGAAGTGGAAAAAGCAAAACAGAAAGGCTCGGTTAAGAATGGTACCTCTTTTTCAAACCACTTCTTTAAGATTATACCTAAAGACTTCTTAGATTGTCCTTTTTAAAAAACCAAGTCCTGTGGGTAGTTTTTAGGTAATTAATTAATGTATTTTTATAGATACTTTTTCAACCAAATTGATTTTTATGTTTGAATAAGAGATTATAGGGGGTGGCATTTTATAAGTGGGGAGAGGAAACACTTGGAATTTTTTAAAAGATATTGTTATACCCACATTTTTATCATTTAAAAGGATCAAAAAATATACCATTATAAATAATTAGGTGTTATAAGGTCTAAATATGGATATAAAATATAATTTGTATAATTTATTAGGTCTTTTTAACCCTTATTATTTTAGTTTAACGCCCTTTAAACCCGTTTTCACCTTAACCATGGTGAAATATTTTTACTATTTTCACTATTCAATATGACTAAAACATTAAGTTGAAATTATTATAAAATATATATTATTATGATTCCAAATATTGAACCTATTTTAAAAAATTAAATTCATGTAATTTTTATGATTTAATTTAAAATTAAACCCACAGACGCAACGAAAAAGCAGTTTTTCAAGAAATGTATTTTTCAAGAATAAGATGGTATTATATTAACTTTATGACTAGTAATCATCATTGTATAAATTTAAATTAATATTTAAATATATATAATATATAAATTTAATTTAAATAATTCATTATTAGTGGTTATTTTAATTAATTAAAATGGAGAAACATTGTGCACTTTAAAATAGTTTTAATAAATATGCATTTTTAAGTCTAAATATAAACTTATACTAAAATCCAGTATAAAGATGATTAAAATGTAATGAATTGGATTAAATATAAATAATTAATAATTATGTAACTTGAAATCAAATTAAAATCATAATGGGACTTTTAAATTACTTAATTTATTTAAAAGAAATGAATGTTTTATAAAAATAAAAAATAATTATTTGCTGAAAAATAAATATTTTCTAAAAAATCCAAAAAATTCACCATATGTACATTATTATATGATAATTTAAAAAATGAAGTTCATTTTCTAAAATAAATTTTCTAAAATTTATAGAAATTAATTATATTATTTTATCAAAAAAATCAATAAAAATCATTTTTGACGAAAACGTATTTTTCATGAATAAAATGTCTTTATTAAAAATTGAATGATTATTTTATAAGTATTTATCAGTAAATAAATATTGAGTGTGAAATTTATATAAATTTCATAAAATATTTAATATTATTCATCCCACCACTATAACTTCTAGGTTATAACGTTCATATGTTTCACATGTTGTTTAATCTCAGTGTTTCATGTCATATATATTATAGAACAAATTGTTGTTCTTTTAAAATCTTAGGGTGTTACATTCCCCCCCCCCCCTAATAAGATTTTTCCAAAAAATTTGAACATAAACCCATATATAATGATTTTACATTTCAGAATACCCTTTTTAAAAACCCACATCGTTGAAAGGGTTAATAAAACATTGACTTGGAAAGAGAGGGAGGATAGTATGAAGGTCATCAGGAATAACACATAATTAGGTTCCCAAGTATGAAAACATTAGTGGGAAGTGAAGATATGGACATGGAATAAATGTGTAATTCCCAAATAATTATAGAGAGTGATAGATATCATTTATCATAGGAAATGTAATCATCATGAGAATTTCAACAACCACAAAACTATAAACCAAAAGGGTGTGAAAAAGATCATCGATTCAATGGAAATTATGTTAATAAGACAAATTTTTTGTTTCAAGATCCTTTTCCTAGAGTTTGGTAATTAATTTAAAATATATACTAATAAAATAAGAAAATATACTTACTTTATAAGTATAATTTCATCCCTCAATCAAATTCCACCACAATTTCATCTTTTTCTATAAAAGATAAATATTCAAGGTGAAATTTTTTTAATACCTAAAAAACTAAAACCCACTTATAATGGATCACATAACTCAACAAAAATATAAAAAATTATTCCTCCTATATTTATGCATTAAAAAACCAAATAATTGTCACAAAGTAAGATAATTCTCAAAATGAATAAAAAATCATATGGTGAAATGCAACAGTAATCTCAAAAACTCAATAGTAATACCCAAAGTTCAAACTAAATCATTCCATAAATAATTATCTGTAAAATTATTAAAAACATTCCTAACTAATATTGAAATCCAAAAACAATAAGGGTTTGATTGCATATTATTTCATGATTGATTTAATACTTATCTTAAAATAACACTAATCACTTTTAACGCCTCATGTGAAAAGATTATATTCCATAATCGTATAATATCCAAGATATATTAATCATTATCATAAATAACTTAAATCACCTGAAAGAAATTGTAAAATCATATATGATTCCAAAATATAATTCAACATCTATTCCTAAAATAAAATCCCATAATGATTGATCAACCTTAATCAAATAAGGTTCCTAAAATTGTGAAATTATTAAGAAATAACATTAATCATAAAATCACTTCTCAATCCCATGGTTATCCATATGATAAAACATATGTTCCAAAAATCAACTTAATTATTTTATTTCAAACCTTTTTAGGTAAAAATAATGTCATAGTAACAAGGACATCACATAGGCTAGTGATGGGAGCTACACTCTTTTCTCCCTTTAGTTATGGCTTCAAGCCCCTCAGCCTTGCTAGATGTGACATGTTTTACTTTTTCTAAAACTATACTAATATAATTATTATAAAATTCCTAAAAATATAATGAATATCATTAAAAATAATCTTAATCAACAAATATCATATAAACCATAAAGTTTATCATTAAATTTAAACATATGTACACAAAACAAAATGAGAATTTTACCTCAAATAACTTTTTCACATGTTAAACTTAGGGTTATGTATACCTTAAATATATATCAAAACTCAATAAATGTCTCCAAAAGTAATCATATCAGATAAAACATCAAAAGAGTTTTAATTAATTTAAACTTATGATCATCCTTAAATCTACCACTACATCATAACTCTTAAATCCATCTATGTAGACACCTTCATCACTCAATGTCCTTCAAAACCTATTAACTATGATTTTCCAACATAAATATTAATACTTAATTTCTAAAAATAAAAATATGAATTATTTCATAAGATTAAAAAATTTCAAAACATAATATAAGATATAATACATAACTTTCATATATTATTTTCTGTTTCCTCCTCTTCAACTGTAATGGAATTAGTCATTACTAGGCATTTTCCTACATAGTCTTGTTGATACGGTTCATGATATCCCCCCTAGGAAATCAGTTTTCATAATTACCATACTCCTCATATTTAAAACATTCAATTGATATAATGGAATATTTTTATTCCCCTTCATGATGTTAACTAAATTCTTCCTTTTTCCTTGGAATATTATTTCTTTATTCTATCCTTTACCACATACAAAACATATTCATATCCTTTTGAGACATTTTCTTGGGTGATTCTTCCTTCACTCTTGACACATAGGTTGTTGAATATTTTTACCTTTATGATATCAATCACTATAAATTACATGGAGCTTAATTTATCCCTAATTTTATGTGTTAGGAAACTCACCTAGGTTCAAGTCAATAATAATAACTTGAGATATATAGTAAAGAATAACCATAATAGTTTTCACTATAGCTCACATTCCATTTGATTTCTCATTCAGAAAACCAGTTCATTTTCCTTCACATCTATTATTACTTTGGTTTCTACTGGATCCATCCATTTACTTAAACTGAAAAATTCCAATGTGAGAATATCAATAATCATAATAAACAATCTTATGATGAGGATAAATACTAATATATCCTTAACCATGGTATCTTCAACTCATTACCCAAAATAACCATAATTATCCCTAACATACTAACAATTATAGTTATATATGACTTTTAAATTATTATAAAATAATATCCTCATCTTGAAAGTTATCTAAAATGACCTTTGATTATGATAGTAAGGACCTAATATTAAACATTACATAATATTCATTTTTAATTCAATAATTAATTATCTTACATTTGAGTATCTATTCAGGGTTATAGTTTTAGCGAATTGGGTTATAACTCACACATAAAAAAATTATATATTACAAAGTGGAGACATCTAATCATTATCCATTTTTTCCATAATATAAGTCTTTAAAAATAAAACACATTTTATTTCCATGAAAAATATTCATAACTTTCAACTTGGATTCTTCCTTTCCTTTACTCATACTTAAACCCTATGAAAAAAAATAAAAAATGTGGGATGAGAACAAAAATATCGGTAAGAGACATAAAAAAGCATAAATCTATTAATCTAGTGAAAAAAATGAAAACTCGTAAAACCCTATTCTTATAAAAAAAATTACCCAAAAAGCATCATTTTTCTTTTAAAAAGATCATTATCTTACCATTTAAAAAAATTATTTCCATGAAAACACGTTATCAAACCTAGAAAATTTATATAGGTATCTTTGGATATAATCTTCATAGAACCCTTACAAAACCATTATAATTTGTAATAATCGTATGGATGAAATCCAATATAATTCTCTAGATAACATAATTATTACTCAATGCACTAGAGTACTATCTGGGCATGCCCATAATATAATCTATGACGGGCTCATCTTATTCTATCTGACAACACCCATCATATAATCTATATCGGGATCACATGTGATCTTTAATGGGGATTAACACATCTTATAAACAATTTCCAAGGACCATATCTCAAATAAAACATTTTAATACTGAAACGTTTCTTTATAAAACCCTTTAAAAAAATTAAACTTGTATCCAAAACTCTTTCAGATATCAAAATACCCTTTTCTTCTAAAACCCCATTTTCAAAACTAAAATACCTAGAATAAAAATTTTTGTTTTTATTTGAATAAAATATAAAATATTTTAAGAAAATTCAAGCTTAAAATAAAGGTAATGGTTATGGGAAATGTTTTTTTTCTGTATACGTTAAAATAGAACATTCCTTTTGTCTTTTTGTAAAAATGTACTGTATAAAACACATAAAAATATTCCCTTTGAAAACCGTTTAAATAGATTAAAAATTAAAAAATATATATATTTTATAAATCTTTTATTTTCATATAATAAAATCAATAAAATAATTTTACAAATATGAAAACAGAGTAATTTTCTTGGAAAATAAATCTTTAAAAGAATATTTAAAAAAAATTAAGTCCCTTACAAAAACATTTAAAAGATTCCTTTTTTTAAACATTATAAATAGAGTTAAATATGGTCAAAAATTACATTTATCACCCATTTAAGAATAAATAATAATTTTATAGAAATATTTAAAAGAACATGGACATGGAAGATAAATATTTAGAAAATAAATCTTTAAAATATTTAATATAAGGTTTTAAGTTAAAAACTTCCTAACATTGAGTTTGATAAGTCATGTATGTTATTTATATTCATGAATAATAAACTTAATTTAATTATTTACTTTATTGGGAAAGTTTTTAAAGTTTATTATTCCTTTTATTTCACTTATTACTTTGTTATTTACAATTACTTAATCATTTAAGTTCACATTGGATGTTCTGATGATATTCATCTCATTTGTCCAAAATCACTTCAGTAGGCTGAATTTGTTAAAATAGGTAATTATTAAATCATCTAAAAAATAATAATCATGAAATAATTATCATTTTTATATATAAATTATACTTTTAAAACCAATCATTAAATATGGTTATGAAAAATGAACTATGTTATGATCATGGAAATGGTAGATCGTACGTACGCATGAGTAACGTTTCCATTTTTCAGAGATCATTATGGAATGATGATAACTATTATTTTATCTTTAAATAATAGTAATAATATCATAAATACCATATTATTTCTTTATATATACATATATATATATCATTCATGTGATGTGGCAATGAAAAAATAATCACATCGCTTCGTGGATACGGTAGTCCACACGTATGCACAAATGATGTTATCATTTTTCTGTGAAATGAAAGGTATAATATAAATGATTAATTATATTTTCAGAATGATAAATATTTCATTAATGTAATATAAAAAAAATATTTCCATCATTATAAATATTAATTAGATTTGATGATGGAAAATTAATTGCATCGGTTCGCGAGGTGGAAGTGCACTGTACACATGAATGATGGTTTCATTTCCCTTTTTATGGAATAAGATATAGATTTAGGTTATTACATTATCAAAATAAAATATAATTATTTTTTATATACTATTTTTGTTATATCATCATGGTTGAATAATATTATAAGGATGTGTAAGAAGAAACAAAACAAAAACGACTAGTTAAGAACGATACCTCTTCTTCAGACCATGTCTTTAGGATTATACCGAAAGCCTTACTAGATTTGATTTATGAGAAAAAAAAGACTATAGGACATGTGGATCGAATTAATAAATTTATTTTGGTAGGTATTTTTTGAACCAAAAGGTTTTTTTATTTTTAAGAGGAGAGGTGAGTGGGTGGCCATTTATAAGTGGGGGAGAAAATATACTTGGAATATTTGTAACGAAAAAGTTATACCCCCATTTTTCATATGAAAAAAGGCCCCAAAATGGACCATTATTAAGAATTTTATTATATAAGGAATAAATATTACCATAAAATATAATTTAGAAAATTTTTATTTTAACCCTTTTCTTTTTACTTTATCCCTCGGTAAAATCGTTTTCACCTTAAAGATTTTTACTATTTTTACTATTCATTGAGACCAAAAATTAAGTTGAAATTATTTTATAGTGTAAATTATTATTATTAAAAATATATAAACCATTTTACCAAATTAAATTCACATAATTTTAATAATTTAATTTAAAATAAAACCCATAGTCGCAGTGAAAAAGTGGTTTTTCAAAAAATGTATTTTTCAAGCATAAAATGATCTTATATTAACTTTATAACTAGTAATAATCATTATATGAATTAAAATAAATATTTATATATATAATATATAAATTTAATTTAAATCATTACTCATTAGGTGATATTTTAATTAACTAAAATGGAGAAACATTAGTCACTTTAAAACAATTTTCAACAAAATGTGTTTTTAAGCATAAAAATTTAATAATAATAAAAAGTATAATGATGATTAAAATGTAATTAGTTGGATTAAATATAACTAAATAATACATATTTTACTCTAAATAAAATTCAAATAATAATGGTACTTTTAAATTAACTAATTTATGGAAAAGAAATAATGGTTTTATAAAAATAAGTATTTTTTCACTATTCACTAAAAATCCATATTTTCTGAAAAAAACAAAAAAATTCCCCATAAGTAAATTTTGATATGATTATTTAAAAAAATTAATTTTTTAAAATACATTTTCTAAAATTTATAGAAATTAATTATAATATTTTCTCATAAAAAGAAATAAAAATCAGTTTTAAAGAAAACATATTTTTAATGAATAAACTGTCTCTACTGAAAATTAAATGATTATTTTATAAGTATTTATCAATAAATATATATTCAGTATTAAATATATATAAATTTCATAAATTATTTAATATTCTTCATACCATCCACTTTAACATCTAGGTTATAATGGCCATATATTTCATGTGTCTCTTAATCTCAGTGTTAGGTATCGTATATGCTATCGAATATAATGTTCCTATTTTAAATTCTAAAAGTGTTACATTCACTAATTTTGGTTAATAATTTAAAATAATTCCCTTAAGAATGGAATTCCCATTTCTTCTCTCTTTAGAAATGACATATCATAAAATTTTTCTTATCTAGTTAACTAAGTTCATGATATTTTTATCAATGTGGCCAATCTATCTATGACACACTCCTTTTCATCATTTTTTAATAGGTAATAATAATTTTCAACTTTTCCTACTAGAAATAAGTCACCTTTAGTTTCAAAAATGTCAATAAATGCTCATCCTTCTAAAAGATCATCTCATTTCCTTCTTCACATAGTGTTTCCTATGCTTTTTTCGGGGCGCACGCATCTGTCTGTTGGAGGAAGACGAAGACGCGTTGATTTTTTCCCCTCATTCCTGCTTTCAAAAGGTGGGCGACATCCATCATTTATTCAGGGACGTTTGCTCCTTGATCGAAACAGGATGATGGGATGTCAGTTCTTCCTTCTGTGGATTCCTCCTCGGAACTCTTCACCTAGTCTGGGTCTCCCTTATAGACTAAGATGTTGTTCGTGAAACTCTTACCAGTGTCATGTCTTCATGGACACCAGTTAATTACACTGTTTCTATCCGGGGAATTCCAAGGTGTTTGGTCAGGGCAGAAACCTTCGGTCAGGGGAGTAGTCATGTTAGACATCACTGGTGTGTCTGGACGCTGGAACACTAGTGCATCTAGGTTTCTTCCCCTTATTGTAGGGCTTCTTGAGGGTGTTAAAGCCCAAGGCATCCCACATAAAATGTGGATAATTATATGCCATGGGAATGCATCTGAGATTTTCCTCAGCTTACCATGTTTAACATAGGGTATGTCGCAGGTCTAAAGTCTAGCGGAGATGGATCAAACTGATCAGAACATTGACTAGAGTGGATCAGATGGGTGAAACCCCTGGAGGGAACAATGATTTCGGGGCTAACGCGTGGTTAGTTACCTGATTACTGCTAGGGGCAGTGAAGAGGTTAATCTCCATGATCTCACCGGAATGTGATGTCCTGGGTAAGAATCAAGATGGATAATGGATGGTCAAGTGAAGTGGATGGAGAATGAGATGGAGTCGACTTGTGGGCGACGATTATATTGGGCTTGAGCCACAAAGAGACCTCCTATGTATCCTCGTGGAAGGGAATCAAAGTCCACATAGTTTAGGATTGGGGTATAGAATTGGGGTGTGCTCAGAGGACAATGACCCGATGATATACTAGGTCTTCCACATGGTTAGTAGCTCGAGGGTTGGTCTTACGCCACTGGGACAGACCAACGATATGGATCCCAACAGAAGGGATGATAGCAGCTTACCGCTGGGTTTGGGTTTACAATGGATTTCCACTGAATGGGGTTCAAAACAGCTTACCTTTGGATGAGGGCGCAATGTCTTACCACTGGATGGGGTTTCAATGGCTTACCGCTGGATGGGGTCACAACGGCTTACCGCAGGATCGGGTCCCAACGCCTTACCGTTGGATGGGGTCACAATGGCTTACCACTAGATGGGGTCACAATGGCTTACCACTGGATGGGTTCACAAGGGCATACCACTAGATGGGGTCACAACGGTTTACCACTGGATGGGGTCACAATGTCCTACTGCTGGATGGGGTAACAAAGGCCTACCGCTGGATAGGGTCACAACGGCCTACCGCTGAATGGGGTCACAAAGGAATACCATTGGATGGGGTCACAAAGGATTACTGCTAGATGGGGTCAAAATGACTTACCACTCGATGGTGTCACAACGGATTACCGCTGGATGGGGTTGAACCTCCTGGAGGCTTCCTACATACCCTGTCTAGGAGACAAGGATCAAAGCCCACGTAGCTAGGGATGGTGGATGCAGTTTAACATCGTGTAGGATGAAAATGGGGCATACAGTTTAACGTCATGCGGGACAAAGGTGGTCTGATGTGAAGGGGGTCGGAACCAGTGGTTGTTGGGCTTGAACCTCAAAGAGGCTTCATATGTACCTTACCTTGGAAAGGAGCAAATTTGATGTAGTTCATAAGGAGTGGGAACCGATGTGAAGATGGTAGGGACCAATGGGTGTTGGGATTGAAACTAAGGGGGGCTTCCTATGTACCTTGCCTTGGTAAGGATCAAAGTCCATGTAGTTCGAGATGGGTGTAAACCGACGTGAAGATGGTCATGACTAATGGGTGTTGGGCTTGAACCTCAGTGAGGATTTCTACATACCTTGTCTTGGCAAGGATCAAAGTCAACGTAGTTTAGGATGGGTGTGCGGCTTAAACTCTAGGCTACCCAGGGAGGATTTCATGGTCGATGCTTACTCTAATCCCACATGAGTCATGCTCGGTGTGAGAAACAAGAGGCAGTGAAGACCTGACGATTACATCGCGAAAGGTGCATCTGTGGGAAGTGGAGTGGGGATTATATGTGGTTAGCATCCCAAAGAGGAAACAATGGCTTACATGTGGTTAACATCCCAAGGAGATGGATATTAGGACTTACTCTAGGATGGAGGCTCGGTGGTGAAAAATCTCAAAGGGAGAGGGATTTGGCAGCGAAGAAATGAGGGCTTCGTTGTTCATCCCCCCCCCCTCTGGTCTTCCTCTTGGAAGAATATAGGAGGAGCAGGGATGTTGCCTCATACAAGAAAGGATAGGGGCTTACACCAAGGTGGTTTCCCTTCCCCCAAGGACAAAGGCCTCTCCAATAAAGAGGATCTCATTCCATGTGAGCAATTATTTCACTCTCATGGAGACCAATGGGCGTGCATAATTTCCAAGGTGGGGAACCTCACGTACAACACATGAGGCAAGGTGACAGTTTAACGTCATGTGCTAAAGACGATGGCGATTGGAATTTTAATGTCATGCTGCTTGGATGAGGTGGGTTCCCTCTGCACCCCTAAAACTTACATAACTGATACCCACCCACCCTTGGGAAAGGGAAGGAATCATCAACGTCGTGGTGAGGGGGTGATATGGAGTTATCTATTGAGGGGTCTATGTTATCATTGATATTCTAAGAAAAAATAGCTGTTAGTGTGCCTGGGTGCCACTAAAGATTGGCAATGGTTGATGGGGCTTACGCATGGAAGCTGCCCAGGTTCCACTATGGAGCGGAAATGGTGAATGGGGATTATGCAAGGAAGCTTCCCGTAATGTCTTCCTCATGTATGGCCATGAGGGCATCCCAACTCACCAGTGGGTTGAGTCATATGATTGAGGCCTACACCTATGCGCTAGTGCACAAGCGGGATAACACCAAGGGAACTAGAATTAGTCCGAACATAGGGGGATGAAAAGTGTGAATCACATGCTCAACATTCAGAACACGGTGAGGGTGGAATGATGATGGAGGATAAATGTTGACCATGTTCAAAACACAGAATCCATATCGCGTTAGCCTGAAATGGGGACAAACAAATGAGGGTCGACTGTTGACCGTGTTTGAAACATTGGACCTAACTCAAAGTGTCGTCCAAAGTCATTCGGGGTGTTGGCTTGGAATGGTAGGTGAGTCGAGGCGGCATGGGACCAGGCCGTTAAGGGGTCCCTTCAGACATGGAATAAGATGAATATTCGAATGAATGACACGCAAAGCGTGAGGTGGTGTGATGGAATGTTTGAATAGATTCCAATGCTCTTGAAGTTATGCCACTGTGATCATGGAATAATTCATATTATGCTTGTCACATAAGGAATCTATTATTTGGAACAAGAGGCATCCTATTATTGAATGATGGGGCATGCTACAGTTTATTGTCATGTAGAGAGGACAGTTGGCATTTTATGATTGGCACATAAGGCATCTCTTATTTGGAACAAGATGCATCCTATTATTGAATAATAGGGTGTACTACAGTTTATAGTCATATATATAATATTTTTGGTATCCTATGAATGGCACATAAGGTGCCTCTTTTTGGGATCAAGAGGCATCCTATGTTTGGAACACAGGGTATACTACAGTTTATAGTCATGTAGATAGGATTGTTGGTATCTTATGCTTGAAGAATAAGGAATCTCTTGTTTGGAGCAAGAGGAATCCTACATTTTTCACATAGGGCACACTATAGTTTATAGTCATGTATATATGACTATTAGGAATAAGGAACCTAGAAATGGGTGGTGTTGGGACTTACGCAAGGAAGGCCCTTTCTGGTGGATCCTGGCATATGAGTCAGGTGATGGGGTTTGGATGAGTTGCTTGAGGAATGGTTCAACTCAAGGTATTCAGGGAATTGATGATGAGAATATCAACTCATGACATGATAAATTAACCAAGAGGAATATGTAGACTCAAGGTTCTTCATGGTGTGCATAGGAGTATCTCAAAACGTTGTATTCCATAGGTGGAAGGTGGACGTGCATAAGGGCGCAATGGAAAATGGCGACGTCCTGGGCCGAAAAGTTTGCGGTGCTACTCTCCCTTTTTCATGGGGGTGAGCGACGGAAGAGAATGGACCAACCCGACACGGACCCTAAGTGGGGGTGTGGGGGCACAGCCCCTACGGTATGGACTAGCAAGCATAGGCCTGGTCACTGTTGCGCATAAGATAGGCTATGATCAGGATGGGTTGTGTGCAATAAGGAAGGATTGCACGTAATAGGGAAGGCCTAAGTGCAATGGGCAGGAGTGCATGAAATATGGTAGATGTACGTGCAATAGGGGTTCATGCATGCAATATGGAAGGAATTGCATGCAATAGGGTAGGTTGGCGTACAATAGGGGATCTTTAATTGCAATAGGGAATGTGCGCACAATAGGGGAGCTGTGCGCACAATAGGGAAGGAATGTCATGCAATAAGGGAGGTTGGCGTGCAATAGGGGATCCTTTCACCTAATGGGGAATGTGTTCATGAAATCGGACAAGTGCATTACTGGAATGCGTAAAATTGGGCACAGTGGCACTGTTTCATGAGAAAATAATGTTTTTTGTGCCCAAAACTGGGCACATTGGTGTTATTGCACGCAAAAGTGATGTTTTGCGTGCAAGAGGGGGTTTTACACACAGGTGCGGAAATTAAGAACTCACACGCATTAGAGCGGTGGCCGAAATCTAAGGTCCTTCCTGTGAAGAAGGGGATTCACTTGTATTTATAGGTGAAATATTGAATGTCGGTGTGTGGAAAATTCCATTCCAATTTTCCACGCAAAGCCATTTTTCATGCAAGATTCCATTTTTTACGCATAAGGTTCCATTTTTACACGCAATATTCTTTTGTTTTCATGAAAGATTCCATTTTTACATGAAATATTCCAATTTTACACGCAAGATTCCATTTTTGCGCGAAAATCCATACTTTGTCCCAAAATCGTCCTCGATGGCCATTCCCAGCAATCTGCCTTCAGACGGCCATAACTTCTCATCCGTAACTCCATTTGGGCTCCATGACCAGTCATATCGAAGCCGGAGGAACGAGTTTTTTTCTGAGATCATGTCTCTCAAAATTCAGTGAATTACATTAACTCGTTATCTGGTACCAACAAATCCCCCCCCCCCAAGAAAGGGGTCCAATGTGGACAAGGAGGGTGAGGCGGACTACATTCTCAGGGAATGAGTAGGGAAAATGGCTCCCTTGGAGTCCTTTGTTTCTAGATCGCATTGAGGAAAATGCCGAGTAACTCTATAAGATCACATGATCCATGCTTGGTGCAGGAAACAAGAGATAATAGGAGGTCATTCACTTGTACGAGAGTGCTAAACAATGGAACTTTTGAGGGGATCGAATGGGATATTGATCACTATTAGGAGGATCCTAAAAGAGGGATTGCAGCTGGAGAATGGGGCTCTCTGAACTGATGACTTGTTGTTTTCCCAGTGTGCTCTAGTGCATTAATGAAGTAACTCCATGGGAATTAGAATAAATCTTAACATAGGGGAGTGGAAAGTGTGAATCATGATACCCAAAATTCGGAATGCTATGAGGGGGGGATGAAAATAAAAGATAATTTTTGACCGTGTTCAAAACACAATATCCATATTGTGTTAGCCTGGAGTGGGAATAACAAATGAGGGCCGACCGCTGACCATGTTTGAAACATGAGGCCTGACTCAAAATTTCATCCATTAGTCCTCCGGAATGTTAGCCCAGGACAGTAGGCGAGCCATAGTCCGAGCATCCATACTGTTAGGGGATTCCCTTAGATTTTTTAGAAAACAAGGGTCCGAATAATGGGCATGCAAAGCATGGAGTATGGAGTGATGGGTTGTTCAAATTGAGTCCAATACTATTGAAATTACACCACTGTGATGAAAACACGTTAGGTGGGCACATCGTTATGATCAGAGATCACACCTACTTCCGAACATGACCTCTTTGGTAAGGACCTAGAATGCTCTATAGTTTTATGTCATACAAATAAGGATGATGGGCACGTAGTTTAAACGTTGTATAGTGAGGATGATGCACATAGTTTAAAGGTCATACTGCTTGGACCGATATTGGGCCTGAGGGGACAGAAGGGTCAATGACCCTAGGTCTGGACCCAAGGTGAAATGTCTGGGTGTCGCTACATATCCCATAAGGATGATAATCAAGACAAATGTAGTTCTTAAACATGGTGTGGAAGGAGGACAACACTGATAGGGGAAATCCTCTCTGGAAAGGGATCTGGTGCATCCCATGACTAACATGGGGCATCCTAAACTTGTTCAGGGTAGAACTACAGTTTAGTTTAATGCGTTGAAGACATATGGACTCGTGCAGTTTAACATTATACGATAGGATGGGGAGTGAAAGAGAAGATCCCAGGAAGGGAGCACGTGATGTGGTATCCATAAACCCAACGTGAATGAGAACCCAAGAAGTCCAAAATACACCACGTATCCCAAGAGGAAGTTTTTTCAGGTCAATGGACTAAAGGTGAAAGTTTGGTTGGGCCTGAGGTAAGGTGCCTAGACATTCCTATTTACCCTATTAGGATGGAAATCAGGCCGCACATAGTTCTGGAAATGCAGTTTAATGTCATGCGAGACGATGAAAGGCATGTGTGGCATGGTTGCGCCAGTACACATTCTACCAGAACTACTAAGCCAACGTGAGTCATACTCGATGTGGGAAACAATAAGTAGTGATGTGAATTTCCTAGAATAAGAAGGCACATGTTAGGGGTGATGGGATGTTAGGTGAATGACGTCCCAATAATGCTAACCCGCCTACTTGATGCACCTATATGCACAAAGGGGTAAAGCCAAGTATGTTGTAATTCCACTTGAACATAAGGAAGAGGAAATATGTGAATCATGATGCTCTAGATCTGGACTGTAATGATGGTGACCTGAAGATGGGGATAACTTTTGACCATGTTCAAAACATAGCATCTGTTTCACGTTAGCCTGAAATGGAGACAGACAAATGAGGGTTGAACGCTGACTATGTTCGAAACACGGGACCTGTCGCAAATATCGTCCGAGGTCCTCAAAGACATTGGACCAAGACGGTCGGTAAGCCAATGTGGCATGAGACCAAGACGTAAAAGGGGGTCCCATCAGACATGAAAAAGGATGAGGATACAAATAACGGTCTCACCATGCTTGGACGTAGGATGAGGGAATTCCCCTGTGAAAATTCCACACTTTAGGCTTTTTATCAGAATGCATCTAAGTATGACAATAAGACGTATCAGATAGAGGGAATCAAGTCCCCCTCTAAGGACAAAGTTCCTAAGTTTTCATGTTTCCAACTTAATGGTCGTAGGATGGGCTATTAATGGGGCTTGATTTAATGGACTGTGTGTAGGGTGGAAAATAGTCCAAACATGATGCATAGTTCCTATAGGGAGATCTTAGTTTAGGGTCATAGAACATGGACCAGATTGGGAAATGCCAAGGGATGCACATGGCAAGGGTATTGAAAAACCCGACGTGAATGAGGACCCATGTGGTACTCACCACACCACATGTTCCCAAAAGGGTTTGGGCCTAGGGGATAGAATTTTAGATTCATGGGGCTGGACCTGGAGATAATATGTCTAGGTGTTCCTGCGTATACCATGAGGATAGGAATCAAGTCATATGTAGTTATAGAAGATGTCGTGAAGTTTAACATCTTGAGGAAAGGACGTGGAGTGGTATTAGTTTATGGTCATAGTGCTCGGACCATAGATGAAATTGGAGGAGGGAGACACGTGGTGAATTAATTGCTAAAACCAGCATAAATGAGGACCATAAGAGTCTAATCCACAATGTACTCCCTAGGAAACATCTAGGTCGGGGGACCAAAAGTGAAAGTTAGGCTGGGCCTAAGGCGAAGTGCCCAAGCGTTCCTACGTACCCCCTGAGAATGGGAATCAATCCATACGTAGGTATGAAAGTGGCATGGTAAGGTAACAATATCAAGGATAATAAGGTCATGCGGTTCAGGCATCTCACACTAAAAGAATCGGCATTTGATAGATCTTGTTTGTCCTTTAAGATGAATGTGTGTTTTTTTGTGAAGTGATGGACCTAGGATGGTGAGTCCATGTGTCACCACAAAAATCAAGCCATATATAGGTGTTGAAAAATGACATGGTGGGTGACTGATACCAAACATGATGTCTCCTTTAGTGAGGAAACCGCAATGCATTATTGTTTTTTGTCGTGCGTCCAGGACGATAATGTCACAGTTTATGGTCATGTGATGGGACCAACCATGCACTTTAACATCGTACAATATAGAAGTAATAGTTTAAAGTCATGTGGGACTAGGAAGCATAGTTTATAGTCATATGTCCTAGACAAATATAGGAGAGGTGAGTTTAAAAAGGGAATGTGCATGACATGATAAAGCATACCCGACGTGTATGGGGATGAGGCCCACATCACACCATGCGTGATTCCAAGAAAGAAACCTCAGGCTGAGGGTCCAAAGAAGGTTAGGGAATGTGGGGTAGGAGAGTCTATATTTTAGTTGATCTGGACCCAAAGACGAGATGTCCGAGCGTTCCTATGTATCCCATGAAGATGGGAATCAAGCCATACGCAGTTCTAGAAAGTGCAGTTTAATGTCATGCAGGACAACATACAGTTTAACATCGTGTGGGATGACATACAGTTTAATGTAATGCGGGATAGAAGGTAGGATGGACTAACTCTTTTAAGGGGAGTACGTGGTGAGGCTATTGTAAACCTGACATGAACGAAAGAATAAGCCCACATACGCCACACCACGCGGTCCTATAAGAGTCAGGGCCTAAAAGGAAGAACAAAATAGATGAATTAGTGGAACTCAAGCTGGACCTACAGATGAGATGTCTGGGCGTTCCTACATATCCCATAAGGATGGAAATCAATCCATACATAGTTCTAAAGAGGGGACATATAATGAGATCTTAGTTAACGGTCTTAGAGCTTAGACCATCGAGAAGTATAACTCTTCCAAGTAGGTTCATACCTCAATCCAATACCTAATCCCACATGAGTCAAACTCAGTGTGGGAAACAAGGGAGGAAGAGGTATTTGCAACACATGTAATACACGTAAAGGGGAAGTCAGTGTGGAGCCCCGAATGACGCCTCACAATGGCTTTTCCCCCCTAATGTGAAAATGTGCACTGAGGGATAGTACCAAGAGTGTCAAAATTCCATTTGGACATGATGTGGTGGAAAATGATGTGAATCATGTAACCAACATTTAAGGCTTGATGAGGTTGGATTGATGATGGAGGATGACTATTGACTGTGTTTAAAACACAACATCCATATCATGTGACCTGAAATGGGAGCAACAAATGAGCATCAACTGCTAATCGTACTCACAACGCAGGACTTTTATCAATTTGTTGTTCGAAATCCTCAAGGATGTTGGCCTGTAATGGTAGGAGAGCCCTTGGGCTGAGAATTCATGCCATTTGGGGGTCCCATTGGATGTGAAAGATAATGGAAGCCCAGATGAAGGGGAACACGAAGCCTGAAAATGGGTGAAAGCATGTCCGGGTAGAATCTGACACTCTGGGCTCTGAACCAGAGTACTCTTGGGACATTGGTGAATCACCGAAGAGAGCCAAGGGACCCAACTTAAGAGCAATTGACTCTACAAGATGAATGTTAGGAAAGGGATCGCAGGACGCTCATGAGAGGGAGGTATGTGGTGTGGTTGTTATAAACCTGACATGAATAAGGATGCGAGTCCATACCACACCATATACCCCTCTTCTTGAAGAACGCAGACCAAGGGTCCAAGATGATAGGGAGGTTTCTAAGAGATGGGGTTGGACTTAAAGACTAGACGTTCAGGTAGTCCTACGTATCCCATAAATATGGAAATCAATCCATAGGTAGTTTTGATTAGGATGTTGTTCAGTTTATCGTCATGTAGAAAGGACGCAAATAAGGGAAAGATATCCCAAAGAGGGGTGTGTACGACAGGATTAGTAACCCAGCGTGAATGAGGACATAATCCCATACCACACTATACAATCCTAAGTGAGAACTTGGGCCAGGGACTCGAGAAGGTCGAGGGACCTGAGACTGGGCCACATACAGAATGTCACAACCAGCTTTCAATTTAACGTCTTGTAGTGAGGACGATAGTGATATTAGTTTAAGGTCATAGAGCTCATATCGTAGACACCTAGTTTAATGTCATATGCATGGGATAGCTGAGTGGAGAGGGCGAATCATTATGCAAATAGAAGACCAAAAGGCGGAAATGATGATAGAGGAAAAATGTTGACCAGGTTCGCAACATAGTATCCACCCTTATGTAACTTTTTCAACATGAGACTGAAGAGGAGATATCCGAGTTTGGGGATGGGCCTATGGAAAAAATGTCTTGGAATTCCTATGTATCCCATAATGATGGGAATAAAGTCATATGTAGTTCTGAAAGGGCCATGTAGTTTAACGTCATGCGGTAAGGACTTGGGAGGATTAAAAGAATGAGGAGGGGCACATGGCGCAACCTTCGTAATCTTGCCACGAGTGGGGCCAAAGAAGCTTAGGCTACATCACATGAGATCCTCCAAGGGAACTACACTAAGGAGGGGTATCCAAATGAGAAGAGCATGGGGATGGACTCAGGACAATCCATCTAAGTATTTCTACGTATCCCATGTGGATGGGAATCAAGGCATACATAGTTCTTGAGATGTTGTTTAACATCTTGCAGGATGACACACAGTTTAATGTCATGTGGGACATTTCATAGTTTAAGGTCATGTAGGACCGGATAGTTTAAGGTCATGTAGGACCCTAATGCAGTTTAGGGTCATGCGGGACCATAGGGACTCAAGATAAGTATTTCTTGAGGAACTTGACATTGGTGGGAGGATTTATATTCTCACTATCTATGGTAACTAGTGATTATGCACCATTAGAGTAAACCTTGTGAATGATGTTAGGTCCTTCCCATTTGGGCTTCAACTTGGGTGGTTTCCTTCCAGGTATCATTGGTGTTCTCAGGTCCAACACCAAGTCACCTTGCAAGAATGAGTGGAGGTGAACTTTCTTGTTGAAATATATAGTTATCTTGTTCTGATGCCTTTCCAGATTGTGCAGGGCATGAATCCTATTCTCATTGAGCGCTTCCAACTCATCTAGACAGATTTCAGCTACTTTATCTAGTGCATTCTGATCATAGACAGATGTGTATAATGAGGGAAATTTAATCTCAATGGGAAGGACGACCTCTTTTCTGTACACCAGGGAATATGCGGTCACCTGGGTGGAATTACAAGTCATCATATTATAAGCCCAGAGGGCGTTGGGGAGATTGTCTGGCCAACTCTTCTTACTTTGACCAACCATTTTCTTCCGAATGTTAGAGAGTGTTTTTCTGAACACCTCAATCTGCCCATTTTCTTGCGCATGATAGTAGGAGGTATGGTTAGAACAGATGTTGTACTTATCTTACAGCCTACCTGAATGGCTTGAAGGAATTATTTTTTATTGATTTTTTATAACACCCCTTTCAAGGGATGAAGGGGAACCCTTAAAAGGCTCGTAGGCTCAAATATTATAAGGCCCATTGGCTTAGAAGATTACATGACCTGAAGGTATTAGGGAATTCAACCAGACTATCTACAAGGAACTGCCCCTCCCCAGCATCTGCATCATGATAGTAGCTCTCCAAGTTCGCATGGTCATCTGGATAGGCTTCCCGTGCAGGCACATGCTAGTCCCGATGTCATAGCCATACCATCTCATTCTTAAAATCCATTTGGCTCTACTCTGGTGAGTGCACCTTCTCTGAATCCTCTTTTGGGCCTGCTCCTTTTTTTATTCTGTCTGGGGCAACTTCATATGGCCCAAAGGCCTTGAGGTGGCCCGAAGGCATTAAAGGTGGCCCGAAATCCCTACTGACCTGAAGGCCTTGGTAGACCAAAATCCTTAAGGACTCCAATCCCAAATCGATGGCCCAAGGTGAATAGTTACAACTACTACAATACCTGCTATAGTAACTATTATAGTGCCTGCTACAGTACCCGCACAGTGTACAGTTCTGCTACAGTACCTCCACAGTGTACAGTCTGCTATAGTACTCACATGGTGTACATTTCTACTGAAGTACTGCTACATTGCCTACTACAGTACTGCTACAGTACCCAGAAATATGCCTCTACCTGGTTTTGAACCTGGGTCTCGTGGATGCACATAAGGATACCTCACCAACTAGGCTAAGGCTCATGTGTGTACTTAGCCTACAGTTTCTTTAGCTCAGGTGCTCATAAGTTCATGTCGTTATTGGTGAGGACGGTGTGAGGGACTCCAAATCGGTAAATGATGTTGGATCTCACAAAGTTAATGATGGAACGAGCCTTGAAATCCTTAAGTGGAACTGCCTCTGCCCACTTAGAGAAGAAATCTGTTGCAGTCAGGATGAATCTGCACTGGCGAGCTGTCGCCGATGGATATGGTCCCACGACATTGAGTCCCCATACCGCAAATCTCCAAGAGTACCTGGTGGAGTGGAGAGGCTATGGAGGTCGATGCATGAAATTGGCATAAATGTAGCACGCATGGAACCTTTTGGAGAACTCTATGTAGTCATGGATCATAGAGGGCCAAAAGTAACACAGTCTCTAGATCTGGTGAGATAGCTTCATCCTATTTTGATGAGCCACGCAAGAACCGACATGAACTTCCTGCATGAATTGGGAAATGTCAACTCCCTAAATGAAATGGAAGAGAACACCATCAAACCCACACTTTTAGAGGATCTTCTCACGACCAGGGCCATCCTAGAGGGTGAACTGTAATGCGTGGCATCGGATTCGCTTGCGCTCAACCCAATCTACTGGGAGATTACCACTTGGAAGGTACTCAACAAAATAGGTTCTCCAATAAGGATTCATTTCAATCACTGCATCTAGGAGACCTGGGGGTCCTGATGTGGAGGCGTTGGCAGTAAGGTGGATTACCTGCAGGCTGTCATCGTCATCTAGAGTGACAAGAGCAATGAATCTTTGGTGTGCTACGTGGATTATCAGGTCATCCTTTTTGGGCTCCGTAAGTGATTCAACTAGGCCGACTAAGGCGTCATCTTGATTGTTTTGAGATCGAGGGACATGAGTAACTTCTGGCCGAGATGGGAATTGGGCCATTAGCTGGAGAGTGTGTTCCAACAATGGAATAATATTTGGATTTCTGATGACATAGTAATCTTTGATCTTCTTGATGACTAGTTCAGAGTCCCCTTTCACGAGGGCCATCTCAAGGCTAGTAATGAGAGCCCGATACTCTGCCTCATTGTTGGTGAAACCTTTTGAAAATAGGAAGGAATATGGTAGAACAACTTGTGATGGGGTAATGAAGACGATACCCAGGACTACTTTGTTGATCCTGGGGTCATTGAGCCTTTTTCCAGTGGGGGTTTGGGAAGCACCATCAAAGTGAATTTTCCAACACAAGATAACTTGGTCTACCGAGAGGATTGCCTCATCAGGAAAAATCAAGGTCCAGAGACTGGTCTGCATGAGTTGGATGGGCATTAAGGAAGTATGCCAACGCCTGCACCTTAATATACTTATGAGGGATAAATATAATGTCGAACTATTGGATAATCACTACCCACCGAGCTAGACGACTTGTCAATATGGGAAGGTTCAGGATGTATTTCAGCGGGTCTACTCGGGACACCAGCTGTACCTCATGGTGCTACAAGTAATGTCGCAATTTCTATAATGAGAATATGAGCACAAGTCAGCTCTTCTTGATGAGGCAGTATCTGGTCTCCATATCGAGGAGAATGCGGGTGAGGTAGTAGAGGCTATTCTCCGTTCCCTTATTGTTCTTTTGGGCGAGAAGGGCATCGAGAGATCGCTCTAGGGTGGTCACATAAAGGACCAGCAACTTTCTGAAGATAGGTGGAATTAAGACCTAAGGTTGTTGAAGATATTGCTTGATTTCCTTGAAAGTATTCTGACACTATTTATCCCACTCATAAACGATGCCTTTTCTCATGATTCGAGAAAAGGGCTTACACTTTTCGGACAGATTTGTGATGAGTCGGTGTATATAGGCTAAGTGGCCTTAGAAGCCTCGAAGCTCTCGAATGTTTCTTGGAGGAGACATCTGCCTAATGGCCCTAATATTCTCTGGGTTGATCTCAATGCCCTTATATCTGACAAGAAAGCTGAGAAACTTTCTATAGGTAACCCCAAAGGCACACTTCAATGGGTTCATCTTCAGGTGATGGGAACGAAGGAAGCCAAACACTTTCTCAAGGTCTTTAAGATGTTCATGATGCTGGCGTAATTTGAACACCAGATCATCCACATAACATTCCACCAACGTTCCGAGGATCGTCTTAAATATGAAATGCGTAGCCTGCTTATAGGTGGCACATGAATTCTTTAAACCGAAGGGCATGACTTGGTAACATAAAGTACCTTGTGGTGCCCTAAAGGTTGTAGACTCCTCATCCTCAGGGGCCATTCAGATCTGATTATACTTGGAGTACCCATCCATGAAGGAGAGGTATTGAAACCCAGCAGTAGCGTCGATTAATAATTCCATCACAAGAAGGAGAAAATCATCCTTCAGACGGTGACGGTTGAGATCCCGAAAGTCGATACAGACTCTGATCTATTCGTTCTTCTTCCTGACTAACACAATGTTGGCCAGCCACTTGGGTTACTGGACCTCCTTAATGAAATTGGCTCTGATGAGCTTATCAACTTCTTCCTCAACCATGGAACCGTGAGAAGGGTGCATCTTTCTGAGAGGCTGCTTGAACCCGCGATGATTTGTTGGGAGACCGAGGCAGTGGATGGCTACCTAAGGATCTAGTCCTATAATCTCGTCATAACTCCAGGAGAATACATCATGGTGTTGTTTAAGGAAGTATATGTACTGTTGTAGCTCCTCTATGGGCATGTCAGCACTAATCAATGTGGGTTTTGGGTCTGCCTCACTATTGAGGTTCACCTGTACCAATTCATAAACTGTGGGGGAAACGTACTCTTCAAAGGTGGGGGGAGTATACTCTAAATACTCTTATTCACTTATGAAGGGGGATCCTTGGTAGGAGGATTTTCCTCTGAGTTGGATGATGCTGATGGGAGGCTAGTACCAGCCTAAGAGGCAGTGCAAACCGCATCGGGGGACTCCTGTTCTGCTGAAACCATAGCGATGAAGGATGTTGATCCGTTCCCATATGGTCTTCGGCCCAATGGGACACAATTGATGATATCGAAGAAATAGTAGCGTGTTGGATTGAGTCAGCTTATCCCAACCCAGCAGAACAAGCAAGTATGACATATTTTTGTTGCTATGGGGTAGACATCCTCATACCTTATGAGAGTAGGAGGCTCCGAGATCACCTGAGCCTAATTTGTATGGGAGTACGAGGTTATCTTCCAGAGTCTCCTAGACTTGGGAATGTGTTCCTCCCTCATCCCAGAAACAATAAAGCATTGTCCCATGTCCATGGTTGTAGCCTCCAATTGGTGGATTGGAAAGACGCAGGCATCATCTAGATCTGTCTACGGGTATGTCGCAGTCGTGGCATGCTTGACCTCATTAGCCTGAATCATCTTGTCCGTCCTCTTGTAATAGTTGACATCAAGATAGCGGGCTTCATAAGAGGCAAAGGGAGACGCATCACCTTGTATTATGCCGACTTGACCATTAAGGGATTACTTGAGGTACTGGTGATATGATGAAGAAACCGCCACATGAAGGTGGAGCCACGACCTACCCATCAATGTATTGTAGGCAGTGTCCTGGGAGACAAACATAAACTTGGTGTTGGAAATTAGGCCACCAAACTGAGTCTTCAAACAGATCGTTCCAACTGGTGTCTACTCCATCCTATCATAACCTTGGATTCTTAGGTCATAGGGACTCAGATCATCCTCAGAAAATCCCAGTTTTTGTAGGGTCTAAGTTGGGATTAGGTTGATTCCAGAGCCCGTGTTGACAAGACAGCGACAAAACTCCATGCTATTGAACTGGCCGGTGATGTACAGTGGGAATGTGTGCCCCTATATGGGAGAGCCTTCATCTTCTCTAGAGAATGAGATGATGGACTGATATTCATCATTCTTGACTGCCTCAACATGAAAGGATTTTGAGGATGCTACCTCTGTCTCAAACTAGAGGGGGCTTCTTAAAGCCTCAGAGAGGGCCACACACATATCTAATGAAAGGAGAAGGGCCTCAATGATGGAGAGATTTTATGGAATGCTGGAAATATGTTTTACAACATCATACTTATGTGCTAGGCATGAACTTCTTCTTATAGGAGGTCACTCTATGATAGGAGGTATGGTGGGCCCTACCAACTGGGTTGGTGGTTGACTGGTGCTAGGAATATCATGTTGCTTACTATTTGAAGCCTAAGGAGTGACTACTGAATGAGGGCCTGATGACTGAGCTCGGTCCGGAGCAAAGCGTGGCTGATCATGATTCAGTCAAGGTGGCTCTGCCTGATCCAACAACATGAACGACGGTGAAGGAAGATTTGATATCAGCAGATGAGAAGGTTTTGCATGATGATCTCTACACTAGGCCTGCTAACTAGTTTTAGTAGCATGCACGTCCTAGCTAGAAGCGCTGACTGAGGCACTCTAATAGCCCATATGGTCATAGATCCATCAACACTGGCGATGGCTGGGGACGTTGGGAGGACCCGCCTGGCGCTCCTCATCGTCACAAATCATGTAGGGGTTTACCAACTCTACGGTATTAACCTAGGAATACCCTTGATCTTCAATCTAAGATTCATCCACTACTGGATGGATTTTGGGATGGATCACCATCTTCGGGGGCATGAAGTCGCTAAGAGTACGGGATGACGATGGAATTGGCGGGGGACTTTTCTTTCCCTTGCGCCATCAGTGTTTTCTCTTCTGAGAAAGGGACAACTAAGACGGCGATGCATAAGTAGTTGCTACGGCTTATGAAGGCTCCAGCTGACTCAGGAATGCACGGATAACACCATGGGCATGGATGACTATTTTATGAGCCATCCAATCATCATACTTCTAGGACCCATGGTTAGAAACCTGATGTCACTCTCCTTCACTATCACTATTGATGTCTAGCCTCATGAAGACACATGCCACCTGTGATGGAGCTGGGCCTAACTGAACTATGTTGTTATCCATCTGGTCTTGAATCCAGTCTTTAAAAACATAGCATTGTTTAAGGGTGTTCCCCGGGATCCGGTGATAGGGGCAGTAATTAGGGTGATCAGTGAGGTTTGTCTCTTTTGGCCTCCTACACTCAGGAAAATGTACAATCCCCTACTCCAAGGAACTATGGATGTAACCGAGGACATAGTCATCATTGAACGAGTAAGTCTAGTTCCTCATGTCTAGAAAGGGGGGCCTTGTAAGTTGACCCTAATGATGGGCCGAAGGAGCCTATCGAAGAGGTGGAGCCTGGTTATCTTGTCTGGGTAGTGGCGGCAGATTGCGCAGGGGCACCTGCTGATTCTGAGGTGGGCGCTACTGGGCTGGAAGCTATGCCTTAGGTAGAGGGACTCTACGAGGCTGTGGAGGCGGATCCAGTAGTAATAACTCTAGTTGTCTGAGGGCCTCTATTTGAGCCACTACAGCGGCCTCAGCCCTAACGGCCCTTCTCGCGGGGATTGCAGGAGGCAATAGATGTTCCTGCTTAGCCTAATGTAAGGCTTCCTCTAGGTGTTGCGCCTTATCAAAGAAGTCTCAGAATCCCCCAGGGTAGTTCTGGGAAATTAGAGAGGGGACCAGTTCCATCTTGACATTACCTACACACATCATCAGCAATTTCTCCTGAGTCAGTGGCATGTCAAGAGAGTATGTGAGTTCTCTCTACCAGGCGACAAAGTCTGCAACGTGCTCATCAGGCCTCTGATTTCACTTGAAGAGGTCTTCGATACTCATCTTCCAAGTGGTTGAACTTAACTGGTAGAGAAATTTCCTACGAAGGTCCTCCCAACCGGCTACTGATCTGATGGGGAGCTAGATGTACCAAAAGAATGTCGGCCCCTCCAATGTCTATACGAAACATCAGAGTTTTGCAGCTTCCTACTGCACTAGAGTTCCCAACATGGGTTTACACTCTGAGATAAAGGGGTCCAGGTGCTGCGGAATGTCCCATGTCCCATTGAAGGGAGAAAAGGTGGGGTTTTTGAAACTCGGGGGTGTTGTCATATCATCCACCCATGCCGGGTATGTCTTTCCATCAGGCGGTATTGACACCGTTCAAGTCTCTAGAGCTTTGAGGCGGGCGATTAGTACCTCCACTGAATCATATGGGTGGGGATGCCTCTCTTGATGGGTATCCCTGAACACTAGTCATTGGTGAGTTCTTCAAAACGATAAACAGGCCCAGCGGCTCGTGGAGCAGCTCGTGGAACGACCTGTGGAGTAGCTGGGGGAACATGAGATGAGTCCCTAGGATTGTCATGTCGTTCAGGAGGATTTTGTGACACATACCGCGCCCTTTTTCTGTAAGTTCCAGCCTCAACCCTGTCTGCATGGACAGGATGGTTAGGGTCACTTAGGGGCAGCTCGCTAAGGGTAAGTTGTACCTTCCCCTACTACCCTAGTCGAGGATCACCATAGTCTAGTTGTCGCTCCATAGTGCATTCAGTAATGAGGTATTCAACCATATTCTTGTGTTTAGAGAGTTGCTGATGTAGCGCGGATTTTTCAGGATCGTCATCCTCCTTCTGCACTGAGCCATACGGGTCAGAGGGTTTAACAGCTCTGAGGTGTTCCTTTCCCTTGTTGGGATTCTGATTGAGGACTAGTGACTCGGTGGGAATGAGAAGACCCAGTATATTTCTTTGCTGGCGAGTGACCCTTCCCAACGGATCCAGTAGTTGCGGAACTCCCTCAAGGGGTAAGTCCCCATAAAAGAGCTCTAGCTCATTCTATTCCTCTGATAGGTCTGCCATGTTAAACGTGACCCTACCTGGAGGCATATCCACTTTGTCGCCTGGAAAATCGGGCTGGTGCTGGATGGAACTGAAATAGAGGGCCACGTACACATGGGGATAATACTCCTTTATTATCCTGCGGAGAACTTTAAAGCTCTGGACACATCTTTGCTGGAGGGTCTTATAGCAGCCCGGTGACTCAGGGCATTAGGCCATGGGGAGTGCGACCAAACTTCATTATTGGATGATGTATTCAAAGTGTGCCTGACTCTTGGGGTAGGTCACTTGTTGATGACAAAGATGGAAATGGGTCACCCAGAGGGTCTTGAAAAAGCATCCAACCTTCTCTTGGGTGAGTGCTTCTGGTGCCCTAAAATTTGGCATTGCAACTGGCCAGAACATCTCTGGGAAATGGTCCACTACAAGAATATCCCACAAGCTACTTGGTCCATATTCAGGGTATGACCCTTCATTGTCCCACTCATCTACCGGAGGTGGCTGGGGAACTGGTAGTGGTACTGATGTAGACCTCTTAGGTGGAAGGCTGTCCGGCGGAAAATATGGTGAGAGAGCTGACAAGACACCGCATCTTGGGCTATCCTTCGAAGAGTGTAGTGACTTAGACACCACATCACGATAAGACGGGCAGGTGACTACAGTTTTTGGAGCATGGAATATGGATACTGGCAATGGGATACGCTACTGATCATCCACCATTGGTCCCTAGAATAGATCTATGTGATCTCTAATCGAGGTAGATAGCACTTCTGGTGATGATTATGGTGATTTCACGGCTATAACCTATGGGGTTTCCAAATGTTCGTCCTCCTGGATATACCTATAGAGGGAGGCAAGAATCTGATAGACCTCACATTCTATAAGTATGAGGTTGATGCACCTTTTTCCTATCCCATCCCTTGACACAGAAGATCTAGGAGAGGGTTCAATCACTGAGTTGTATTCCACCTCAGAATATGAGAAGAAAACTAGTTTGATCTCAGTTTGAATCTTCTCAGCGTTCTTTTTATAGCGGCAAATACCCTCCCTCCTGCCCCAGGATGGTTCTTCGAGACAGGATAGATTCTCGACACGAGGAGGTCCTTCAGCCATACTCGTGTTGGGGAGAGGAGGACATCCAACTAAGTGATCTGGGGTGTGAGGAGCACCTGGACAAATATCAAATAGAACACAGGGAGGACCTCCATTTCCATTGACTGATGTGCGGAGGGGACCTCCGTCAGAAATGATGGAGTGGACAGAACCTCCACCAGAGCTGATAGAAGCATGGGTGGGACCTCAATGCTTGCTTCCCCTGGTAGCGCCAGTGTGAGGAGGGTCCTCATACTGGTCAAGACGAACATAGGTAGGACCTCCGTGTTGGGCGCCAATGAAGAAAATATGACCTCCACCCCTTTGATTGCTGAGGAGAGGAGGGCCTTCATTGGTTTCTATAAGGACATGGGAAATCCCCCTATACCGAAGATTGACCAGATGAATAACATCTCTATATCAACGATCTGTGGCAGGAGGAATGACCCCATACCCGATGTAATGAGCATGGGAGAGGATTTTGTACTGAGTGTCACTATCGTGGGGAGGACCCTCGTTCAGATTGAAGGTAGCATGGGGCAGACCTCCATGCCGAGCTTAAAATCGGGGAGGACTCACGTTCTCTATGGTGGCAGTATGGGGAGGACCTCCATACTGGGTGTCGCTGTCGCAGGTTGGTCCACGGCGGGTGTTCCCTACGTCGGTGGCCGAGAGAGTTGACCCAGCCTGCTTGTGGGGTAGTTGGGGCCTTGATCCGAGCCAGGCATATAAGGTCCCCTGTTCAGTGTGCACCATAGGATGATGATACACGTGGGTGGTGGCCCGGGCCACAGTAGTTGCTGACGTCGACGCCCCTTGGTGGGTTTCCTCCTCGGCCTGCGCCCGACGCTGGCGTCGGGTCAGTCGGACCGGGCCCGGTGGTGCATATACATAGCTTACCATCTCTTCTGCACATGGGACTGGGTGGTGGCACTAGCATGACCTAGTGGGGGTCCTCCTTGGGGGCCCCCAGAATAGGATCCCAGCTGGGTTGGCCCAGACATCCCCTACCTTGTCGGTGTAGGGGAGGGAGTCATCGAGACATTCTAGGGAGAGGCTCCTGAAACGATTGTACGTTGGGGTGGGGAGTAGTGGCTCCCTGCGCGGCCCTAGGGGGTGGTGGTGGCGACGAGGAACCGATGCCTCCAAATCCTTCCAGGCCATATCCTGAGTTGGGATAATCCCCTCATCCTTGTATCGGCATACGATCTCACTTATCACCCTTCATTATACGAATTCAGAAGGTGATATGGGGCATGGGAGCCCAATAGTTATGGGTGTGGAAGCTGTCGCAGAAGCGGTTGAGCCATGTGGGATTTCCACATTGGCGTTTCCCCTTCCCCTATGTCGGTGGGAGGGTGGCGATCAGATTCCTGGTGCAGCAACTTGGTTCATGAAAGCAGGGAGATTAAACCATTTGTGCGGAAACAAAGAAACTGACATCCAGTGCCCCAGTGCCATTCCGTCTCCCATGGATGGTAAGAATGATCCACGCTGACAACTTCGTAGACTGGGATTTCCAACATTTTGACTACCCCAACATCTGGTGAGCTTCACGCCAGGCCCGCTATTTGCTTGGTGGGACCCACCACCAGATAACTGGATCTGGTGACATGCTAATCCACCGATGTCTCAAACGCTACTAATATCCACCTTGAGGAGAATAACTTCACATCGGGTTCACCATTTATATTTCCGATGCTTTCTTCGGGGCGCACACATCTATCTGTTGGAGGATGACGAAGACGTGCAGACTGTTGCCCCACATTCTCGCTTTCCAAAGGAGGGCAACATCTGTCTCTTATTCAGGAACATTTGCTCCTTGATCGAAACAGGATGATGGGATATTGTTTCATCCTTCCATGGATTCTTCCCCAGAACTTTTCACCTAGTTTAGGTCTCCCTTATAGACTAAGACGTTGTTTGTGAAACTCTTCCTAGTGTCATGTCTTCATGGATGCTGGTTAATTACACTACTTCTTCCGGGAAATTCCAAGGGGTCCGGTCAGGGGAGTAGTCACATTGGATATCACTGGTGTGTTTGGATGCTGGAACACTAGTGCATTTGGGTTTCTTTTGCTTATTATAGGGATTATTGAGGGCATGGATGTCCGAGGCATCCCACATCGAATGTAGGGAATTATAGGCCATGGGCATGTATATGAGGTTGTCCTCAGCTTCCCATGTTTAACATAGGGTATGCCGCAAGTTTAACATCTAGAGAATATGGATCATACTGATCGGAACATTGACTAGAGTGGATCAGAAGGGTGAAACCTCTAGAGGGAACACTGATGTCAGGGCTAATGTGTGGTTAGTTACCCGATTACTACTATGGGAAGTGAAGAGGTGAATTTTCATGATCTCGCTGGGATGTGATGGCCCAGGTAAGAATAAAGAGGGATAATGGATGTGTAAGTGAAGTGGATGGAGAATGAGGTGGATTCGACTCGTGGGCGATGGTTATGTTGGGCCTGATCCTCGAAGAGACCTCCTACATATCCCCATGGGAGGGAATCAAATTCCACGTAGTTTAGGATGGGGGTATAAAATCTGGGTGTGTGCAGAGTACAGCGTCCCGATGATATATTGGGGCTTATGCGTGGTTAGCAGCCCAAGGGTTGGTCTTATGCCACTGGGATGGGCCAATGATATGGGTCCCAATATAAGGGACGACAGCGGCTTACCGCTGGGTTTGGGTTGACAACATATTATCGATGAATGGGGTTCACAAAGGCTTACCATTGGATGGAGGCCCAAAAACTTACCTCTAGAAGGAGGCACAATGAAATACCACTGGATGGAGGCGAAACGACTTACTATTGGATGGGGTCCCAACGTCTTACCACTGGATGGGGTCACAACGGCTTACCGTTGGATGGGGTCCCAACGGCTTACCGCTGGATGGGTTCACAACGACATACACTGGATGGGGTCACAGTGGCTTACCGCTGGATGGGGTCACAACGTCTTACCGCTAGATGGGGTCACAATGGCTTACCTCTATATGGGGTCACAATGGTGTAACACTGGATGGGGTCACAACGGCGTACTGCTGGATGGAGTCACAACGGCCTACCCCTGGATGGGGTCACTACGGCCTACCGCTGGATGGGGTTACAACAGCCTACCGATGGATGGGGTCACAACGGCCTACCACTGGATGTGGTCACAAAGATGTACCACTGGATGGGGTCACAATGTCTTACCATTGGATGGGGTCACAACAGCTTACCGTGGATGGTGTCACAATGGATTACCGCTGGATGGTGTTGAACCTCATGGAGGCTTCCTACGTACCCTTTCTAGGATACAAGGATCAAATCCCACGTAGTTTGGGATGGTGGATGCATTTTAACATCATGCAGGATGAAAAGAGGGCATGAAGTTTAATGTCATGCGGGACGAAGGTGGTCCGACGTAAAGGGGGTTGGAACCAGTGGTTGTTGGGATTGAACCTTAGGGAGGCTTCCTATGCACCTTACCTTGGAAAGGATGAAAGTTGATGTAGTTCAGAAGTAGTGGGAACTGACGTGAAGATGGTTAGGACCAATGGTTGTTGGGATTGAACCTTAGGGATGCTTCTTATGTACCTTTCCTGGGAAAGGATCGAAGTCCATATAGTTTGGGATAGGTGTGAATCGACGTGAAGATGGTCGAGACCAATGCAAGCTGGGCTTGAACCTCAGGGAGGCTTTCCACATACCTTGTCTTGTCAAGGATCAAAGTAAACGTAGTTCGGGATGGGTGTGGGGCTTACACTCTAGGCTACCTAGGGAGGATTCCATGGTCGATGCTTACTCTAAGGCCATGTAGGTCATGATCGGTGTGAGAAACAAGAGGCAATGAAGACCTGATGATTACATCATGAAAGTTGAGTCTGTAAGAAGTGGAGTGGTCCTTACATGTGATTATCAGACCAAAGAGGAAACAGTTGCTTATGCGTGGTTAGAAGCCCAAGGAGATGGATATTGGGACTTACTCCAGGATGGAGTCCCGGTGGGAAAAATCCCAAAGGGAGAGGTATTTGGTACCGAAGAAAGGAGGGCTCCATTTCTCATCCCCCCTCTCTGGTCTTTGGCCAGGAAGAAGATATGAGGAGCACAGATACTGCCTCTCACAAGAAAGGATAGGGGATTACACCAAGGTGGTTTCCCTCCCCCCACAGACAAACACGGCTCCAAAAAAGAGGATCTCATTCCATGTGAGGAATGATTTCACTCCCATGGAGACTAGTGGGCATGAAGAATTTCCAAGGTGGGTAACCCTGCGTACGACACACGATCCAAGGTTACAGTTTAACATCATGTGCTGAGGACGATGGTGCTTGGCATTTTAACGTCCTGCAGCTCGGACAAGGTTAGTTCTCTTCGCACCCCTAGGACTTACATAACTGATACCCACCCACCCTTGGGGAAGGGAAGGAATCATTAATGTCGTGGTGAGGGGTGTTATAGAGTGATCTATTGAGGGGTCTATGTTAACGTGGCTATGCGAATAAGCAGTAGTCGTTAGTGTGTCTGGGTCCCACTAAGGAGCGACAATGGTGGATGGGGCTTACACATGGAAGCTTCCCGAGTGCCGCTATGGAGCGGCAATGGTGAATGGGGATTACGTAAGAAATATGCCCATAATTTCTTCCTCATGTATGGCCATGAGGGCATCCCAACTCACTAGTGGGTTGAGGCATATGATTGAGGCCTATACCTATGCTCTAGTGCACAAGCGGGATAACTCCAAGGGCATTGAAATTAGTCCAAACATAGGGGGTGAAAAGTGTGAATCATGTGCCCGACATTTGAAATGTGGTGAGGGTGGCATGACGATGGAGGATAACTGTTGACCATGTTCAAAACACAGCATCCATATCGTGTTAGCTTGAAATGGAGATAAACAAATGAGGGTCAACTAATGACTGTGTTCGAAACACTGGACCTGACTCAAAGAGTCGGCCAAAGTCTTCTGGGGTGTTGTCCCAGAACGGTTAGTGAGCCGAGGAGACATGGGACCAGGCCGTTTGGGGGTCCCTTCAGACATGGAAGAGGATGAAGATCCAAATGAAGGAAATGCAAAGCGTGAGGTGGTGTGATGGAATTTTTGAACATATTCCAATTCTCTTGAAGTTATGCCACTGTGATCATGGCATAATGCATATTATGCTTGGAACATAAGGCATCTTTTATTTGGAACAAGAGGCATACTATTATTGAATGATATGACATGCTACAGTTTATAGTCATGTAGAGAGGACTGTTGGCATCTTATGATTGGCGCATAAGGCATCTCTTATTTGGAATAAGAGGCATCCTATTATTGAATAATAGGGTGTACTACCGTTTATAGTAATATAGAGAGGATTGTTGGCAGCCTATGCTTGGCACATAAGGCGTCTCTTATTTAGAGAAAGAGGCATACTATGTTTGGAATATAGGGTATAATACAGTTTATAGTCATGTAGATAGGAATGTTGGAATCTTATTCTTGAATCATAAGGCATCTCTTGTTTGGAGCAAGAGGCATCCTAAATTTGTCACATTGGGAGTAATACAATTTATAGTCATGTATATATTACTATTAGGCATAAAGCGCCTAGAAATGGGTGGTGTTCGGACCTACGCAAGGTCAACCCTTTCTGGTGGATCCTGGTATAGGAGTCAGGTGATGGGGTTTGGATGAGTTGCTTGAGGAATGGTTCGACTCAAGGTACTCGGGGAATTGATGATGAGAATCTCAACTCACAACATGAGAAACTAACCAAGAGGAATATGTAGACTAAATGTGTTTCATGGTTTGCAGAGGAGTATCTCAAATTGTTGTATTCCATAGGTGGAAGGTGGACGTGCATAAGGGCGCAATGGAAAATGGCGACGTCCCGGGCCGAAAAGTTTGTGGTGTGACTCTTCATTTTTCATGGGGGTGAGTGATGGAAGTGAAGGGATCGTCCTGGAACTAACCCCAAGCGGGGGTGCATCCCCCACAGTATGGACCAGCGGGCGTAGTCCTGGACACTGTTGCGTGTAAGATAGGCTATGCGCAGGATGGGTTGCGCACAATAAGGAAGGAATGCGCGCAATAGGGAAGGCATGTGCACAATAAGGTAGGAGTGTGCAAAATATAGGAGATGTGCACGTAATAGGGGGTCGTGCATGAAATAGGGAAGGAATTGCACGCAATAGGGGAGGTTGGCATGAAATAGGGGATCTTTGCACGTAATAGGGAATATGCGTGCAATAGGGGAGTTGTGCTCACAATAGGGAAGGAATTGCATGCAATAGGGGATTTTGGCACGCAATAGGGGATATTTGTGCCCAATAGGGAATGTGTGTGTGCAATTAGATAGGTGCATCACTAGAGAATGTAAAATTGGGCATAGTGGCACTATTTTGTGAAAAAATAATGTTTTCGCGCAAAACTGGGCATGTTGGCGGTTTTGCCCGCAAAAGTGATGTTTTGCGTGCAAGAGAAGGGGTTTTATGTGGAGGCGCGGAAAATATTGACTTACGCGCATTAGAGCGACGACCAACCTCTAAGGGCCTTCCTGGGAAGAAGTGGGTGCACTTGTATTTATAGGCGAAATCTTGAATGTTGGTGCAGGGAAAATTCCATTCCAATTTTCTGTGCAAATCCATTTTGCACGCAAGATTCCATTTTTCCATGCAAGATTCCATTTTTACGCACAAGACTGATTTTTTTGCACGCAAGATTCCTTTTTTACGTGCAAGATTACATTTTTATGAGAAATATTCCATTTTTTCATGCAAATCCATACTTTACCCCAAAATCGTCCTCGATGGCCATTCCTAGAAATCTACCTTCAAACGACCATAACTTCTTATCTGTAACTCCGTTTGGGCTCCACGACCTGTCAAATTGAAGCCTATAGAATGAGATTTTCTCTTAGATCATGTATCGTAGAATTCGGTGAATTACATTGATTAGTTTTTTGATTCCAACTCATATTTATGAAACACTCAACCAATTATGTTTTGAACCATTAAAAAAGGGTACTTTTTAGCTTTAACTTCTTATTTTTTAAATTTATATTAATCTAACTCCATTAATTTTTACTGATCAATAATTACCAGATATTATTAATTCTTATCTATTCTTATTAAATCCTTTAATTAGTCTCAAATCACCATGTATATATGATAAAATCCCACTATATATTATCTTTGGGGGACTATTTTTAGATACATTTAAAGAAACTTCCATTTAGTAACCCAAGTTTTTATTGGTATAGACATAACTCAATTTTTTGTTTCATGGTTCCAGGATATTTTAATGGGTAAAAAGATAAATTTACCCTATAAAAATATCTTATAAAATAATCTAATGTACTCATTGATTCTAGGTAGTGTAATTTACCCTAGGTTTAAGACGACATAGAATTATGACCATAGAAGGCCCCCAATGAAAATATATTAAGTATAAAAATATTATATTATCCCACACTTGCACATACTTGACAAAAATTATTTTCATCTTTAACAAATCATCAAACTAAAATTTTAACAATATGTTTGTGTATAAAATATAGGTCTTACACAAGGATCGGTTTAACTTTTATTCATATTAGGGACCCCGAGAGTTGGTTATCATTACATAATTGAGTTGTGATTTTTTAAAAAAGAAAAATTGTTAGAATATTAATTTTACATTAATTGGGTAATAATTGTTTAACCCTAGAAAATGTGTCTATATAATGAGGTTTAACATAATTCATTGGGTTATCCATATGAACCCATGGAATTTTGGGTGGCAGCAGAGAAATGTTCTTAAGTGGGATTAAACAAAATTTCTAGTTATCGATTATGACAATGAGCACATAACCTTCATTAATGATTAAACCTGTATTTAGGTAGGTCTATGTGATTTCTATTAAGCTTAATTCTTTTTTATTATTTTTTATAATTATTTAGAATAATTAAATTACTTCACATTTATGGATTATGGATTATTTATATTTGGGTTCCTCGCACTTTTTTATTTTCTCATCATTTTAATAATTTAAACCCTTGTTCTTAATTTGTTCTTCATGAATATTCATTTTAATTATTAATATTAATTTTTTATTTGTAGTGTATTTGAACGATAGTGGTGTTTAGATTATTATTCTTCCCATCTCTTGTATGTCTTAATTATCCTCCCTCTCTTTATCTTCTCTATCTAATTTCTTTATATCATGTGAATGATAGTCAACCCTAACATTGGTTAGCAGGAGTAGTGAAACAAATTTGGCATGGTATGGATAGAATCACAACATAGTATGAGTATAAGTACAGTGTGGTGGAAGTAATGACAAGGGAAAAATAATTTATGGTGGATTGGTAGCGAGGTAGGTGAAATGGACATGGTTCAATGGAACCACAAAGTGGTGATAGCAGCACCATGGCATGATGAATACGACACATAAGAAAATAGGGATGGATACCAAAATTGATGATGGTGTGCATAAGGGAGGCCATACATGTAGCATCTAGTGATATGTTCTATATGTAGGCCCTAATGGGATTTCATAAAAGGGGGATTTGACACCTTAATGGAATTGTGGACTGCCGAAGTTGGACACATCTTGAAATTGATTTATGATGGGACGGTAGCCTGCAAAAGTCACTGTGGATAGCGGGATATGTGGAGCCTTTAAGGAACCACAAAACTCAAGTGGGAATAGTCTCCACCATCCCAATTTGTCCTGGCTCATCCTCCAGTCCTACGGTGCCCCTAGGTTGGCCTCCTAAGTTGATCCAGCAAGCCAAATCACATGGTTTGGCCACATAGTTCCAACATAAGTCCTTGACTATGAGTCTAGATAATTCAGTCTAGGATATAGTTGTTCATGGAACACAATTAGAGTCTTTCAAGACTAACCTATCACACAATTCATGTGTTATATACTCCTCACTATAACACTCAATGTGGCATACAATGGGGCCCCCATGAAGCCTTGAGTTTTTATTTCATGGATTCTTCACCAGATTTTCATTTTTAGAAATTAAATAGTCTATATTATGTGTTTCTTCACATAGATTTCAATGGTGCAGTATATTTGTAAATCAAAGGCCATTTTTGGGGGTAATATAGGCAAACATTGGAATTATATTTGTATTACTGATGGCGGGTTTTGAACCAGATGAACATTGTATTCATGGTATTGATACATATTTCATCTATGTTATATATGACTCATATGATTTCTTTTACTTGTTTACATTATTTTATACCAGATTTTTTTCCACACTCAGCCATTATATGCTATTTAATGAGTAATGAGACAAGGCTACTTGTTGGGTATAATTAATTCTCAAGAATTTTTTCATATTATCATATGTATGGGATGTGTAGAGAGGGAATTCCTTTAGTATTCAAGTCTTCCACCTTGAAATATTTATATAGTGGTTAATAGTTTATAGGTTAGTACCCCTCTTATTGAGATCCATTATTGTTCAATGATCAGGTTCCTCTCTGGGTTCTTATAATGGTGATGCAATATTTTTGTTATGGATTCTAGGGTGTGGTACCTCTATGACTAACATGTATAATTTAGTGAGGAATGTCTCATACTTAATGGTCTTCAATGATAGTGTGGGTGTTATGGAGGTTAATCAGGTTAGATACTTTGGGACTCGTGATCTTTTCAGGCACCCTAATTCTTCCTTCAAGATACAATTTATATTTGGGATATCGAATTCAATATATATTTTATTTCTAGTTCTTTAAGTGTTATTTCATTATTGGGAGATAATCATGATGAACTTTCATAAATTTTAGCTAATATGAATAGAAATAAAATTAACGGTTTAGAATTGATATGACTAAGAACTATTTAAGTCCCTATGTATGTTAACTATAGAGAAAATTTGGGTTTATTTCTCTTTTATTTTCCTGATTATTCTCTAGTACCAGGGCCTTTGAGTTAACTTGTTTGTTCACATTTCCTTTGTGGTTTCAATAAATCCTACTGAGTACATTTATATTCACCAATGCATATGGTTTTATTACATATGTGCTATGTTTTTATTTTCAACACAAAGGTCATAGATCTCTCATTAGACATGGATCCAGTGTGTTTTTCTCAAAGTTGATGCTTAGTAGAGACTATGGTGGATATAGTGTTGGCAGATATTAGTGGTGTTGGGAGTTTATAATAGTAGGAAAAAATCATTTTTGAAGCTATCTTACTCTAAGGTCTCCATCACATTTTATTGTATTTTTCCCCCTTTTTAGATTCTTGGGCATGTATCTTTATTTCATCCCACCTTTTTATTACATAATTTTTCATTTACATGGTACAAATAATGGATATTTTAAAGTTTAGTTTCTTGGAAAAAATATACATAATACATGGAAAATTAAAACATTATTCTAATCCACTTAAAAGGACTAATCATAGGTTAATCCTAAGTACATTTAATACATCACATAGCCTAGGTAAATACATCAAAGGAAAGGGTGATCATAAGGCCCGGTAAGGGAAAGTAAGGGAAATAGTTTACATGTGATCTTGAGAAATACCAATAAGAACGTGAGGATTATCATAAAGGAATTAAAAATGGGAATATAATAATAATTATAACATGAATAATAACATTTAAATGTCGATAAAAAATTTAGATGAGACATTCATAAGCATATCACCAAGGTTTTTCATTGAGGTGTCATAAAAAAATTACCAAGGTTATTCACCAAGGCATTATAAAACATGTCATCTCTAGAGATTAAATACTTTACCCAATGCATTAGAGTGTTATAAAGGAACACTATTAATATGTATTAATTAATTTTATCCACATATATATAATAAAATTTTTCATAAATAACCCATGGAGAATAAACGAAACAGGTTTCATATAAAAATCATGGAATTTTAAAAATTGATTAAAGATAATATCATTATGTCATTTTTAACACACGGAAAAGGAATGAGGGTTTTATGTATTTCAATAATAGAATAAAATAAATCATTTTTATATATTTTTGAATACCTTGAGAAAACAAAGAGGTTTTGTTATTCACATAAATAAAATAAAAGGGGATTTCTTGTGAATAAGAGGTAAATTTTGAGAAGTAAAATCAGCAACATAACGGGTATATAAATTCGCTTTAGAAAATGGTAAAAATTTAGAAGAAAGGGGTATAAATTGATAGAAAATAATTTTTAATTAATGTAATTAATAAAAAATAAATAATATAGAGTTACCATAACATTGATAAGACATATACAAAACGAGGTTGAAATGAAGAGAAAAGAAGGATATTTCCATTACCTGGAAGGGTAACTCATAAAACATGAGGATTAGGACCTTGGGGGCTTGGGAACACCTTGGGTGGACTCCTTGTGAGGTAAAACTATCATATCTTCGTGTATGATGAATTAGAAGTGAAATTAAATGGATAAATGGGTGGGTATTTATAGAAAAAGTGGAGGATTTGTTTATTAGTTTCCAAATATTTCCCTTGGAAACTTAGGTAGTGGTAGATACCAAACCATGGGATTTCCCATGGTATTTTCCCATGGTATTGTAAAATTGGAAAAAAAATTATATTATTTTAATCCAAAAATTGAACATCATTTTATATTACTTATTTTGGCAATGAAAGTTAAATTTTTCACAAAATGATATTTTTAAAGTTAAATTTTCTATTTAAGAATTTGGAAAGTAAAATATATATCTGGAAATTGATTAAAACATATTAAAATACTTTATATTGATAAAATAATATATTTAAAGTCATTTATTTTAGTTAATTAGTTATCATATCATTATGACAAAATTATTATTTCATTAACATACCGAAAAACTCAAACTGGATTTTTATTATTCATAAAAAAATAAATTATTTTAGAAAATTATCATTAATTCACCCTAAAATAATTTAAACATATGATTTAAGAATGATATTTATTTTATCATAATAATTCTCTAAATATGATAATTTTAACTTCTAAATAAAAAAATCCTTATTTATTAAAAATAATAGCGGATTGAAAATGCATAATAAAATTTTTAACACTTAAAAAAATAAAATTATTTTACCATTTATTTTTTAATATAATATTATTTTAATCATAATATTTAATAAAAATAAAAATAATTCATAATACCTTATTATATTATAATAATTATATCTTTTATGAAAAGTACTATCTCTATCTAAAAAATCAATTTATCAAATTCCATCTCAATTTTAATAACCAAAACTATTCTTAAAATGTAAATGATGGAATAAAACATTTTTTAATGAAATGTAATTACACTTTAACTAACTAGTGCCTCGAAACATAACCCCTTATTACTCCCTCATATGCCCTAATATTAAGGTGTGAAATGGTGGTAGTTTCATGGGGTGCCTCGACTAACATCGACTGAGTGGTAATCTTCATTAACTTTAACTTCTCCTGTAGGTGATTTCATTCAAGCTTCAATTTTTGAAGCTCAGATTGGTCTTGGTCAAGGAAGAACCCCAGTGATGATACATCTATTCCAAGCTTCAAAAAATGGGCTTCAAATGGCATGAATATACTATTTGAGGCCATCGAATCTTCCTTCTATATCAATTATACATTGCCAAATTTTACTTATAAACTCTAATGATAACATTAAAATTATTATCAAGAGTACAGTTCTCAATGTTCATATTGGCCAATAGTCATAATTAACCAATGATCATAAAATGGTTGAATTATAATGGTCACAATTCCTTTTATATTCACTTTATTAAAAAAATCCATGGTTTTTTATAAATAATATAATATAAAAAAAATTTAGGAAACAATTATTATTCAAAAACTCTGGGTCATTACATTATTCCCCCATTAAAAAAAATATTCCTTAAAATTTCAACTTATTCTCTCAATTGAGAAAATGTGCGGGTACTTCTACCTCATTTCCTCCTTTGGTTCCCACATCTATTCTTTGTATTTATGGTCCCTCCACAACACTTTGACAAGGAGAGTATTCTTATTGCGTATAACCTTATCTATATTGTCCAAGATCTTCACTGGATGATCATCATAAGAGAGGTCATATTCCTATTGTACCACCTCAATATTCACCACATGTGAAGGTTCAGGTATGTACTTCCTCAAGAGAGACATGTGGAATACATCATGAACATTATCTAAATTTGGTGGAAGTGTTAGCTGATAGGCCACTAATCTTATGCGATCAAGGATTTAGTAGGGTCTAATGTACCTAGGGAAAAGCTTCCCTTTCTTCCCAAACTGCATGACTCTCTTCCAAGGTGATATTTGAAGGAACACTTTTTCACCAACACCAAACTCCAAGTCCCTTTAATGATTTTTTGAATAGATATTCTACCAAATTTAATCATCCTTTATGTGTTGGTGGATTTCATGGACCTTTTTTATCATCTCTTTTACAAGATCAGGCACAAGAAACTTTCTCTCACCAACTTTATCCCAACAATTAGAAGTTTTACATATTTTCCCATATATAGTTTCATAAGGTGACATTTTAATACTATAATGGAAGCTATTATTGTATGAAAACTCAATTAATGGGTGATTTTGACCTCTTACACATTTAAATTCCATTGAGCATGTTCTCAGTATGTCCTTGAGTATCTGAATAGTCCCTTCATATTTTTCTTAGTTTGGGGGTGATAGGTTGTACTAAAATTCAATTCAGTACATAGAACATGTTTATGAATTCTCTGTAATTTTGATGTGAACATTGGATCACGATCAGATTTGATAGAGATTGGTACCCCATATAGCCTTACCACTTCCTTCATGTATATCTTGGAAATTTGTTCAAGAGAGAAATCTTCTCGAATTGTGATGAAATGGGCAGTCTTGGTGAGATAATCCACTATAACCAAAATCACATTGTTTCCTTTCTTTATTTTTAGGAGACAATGACAAAGTATATAGTGATATTGTCCCACTTTTTTGTTGGTATGGGTAGTGGTTGTAATACCCCTTTAGTAAGTTTTCACTCTGCCTTCAATTGTTGACACACCAAGCACCTTGTAGTGTAGTCGGTAATCTCCCTTTTCGTGTTATCCCACCAATAATGATCATGAATGTACCTATACATTTTAGTTCTTATAGGATTCATATAGAATGTAGATATATAATATTTATCCATCAAATCCTTTTTCATTTCTATAATAGTTAGAACACATATCCTTGTTTGAAATTCTAGTACACTTTCTTGATTAATATTTAACTCAGTAAAATTCTCCTTCTTCACATTCTCTATTTTCTTCTACAAAAAAGGATATTTTTTTGGTATTTCTTAATCTTCTCTAGTAATTATGGTTGATAAATAATTTTGGATAGGTTTTATGATGTCTCTTCCCATACAATTCCCATGTACAATTTTACTCAGTCTTTGATCAAAGGATCTCATTGAATCCTTATCATTTCCAGCACAATAGGTTCTTTCCTACTTAATGCATCAGTGACTTTGTTTGCTCTTCTAGGATGATAATGAATTGAAAAATCACAGTCTTTAAGAATTTCTATCCATATCCATTATCTCATGTTAAATTCCTTTTATGTTAAAATATAATTCAAACTTTGGTGGTCTATTTATATATCAAATTTCTCCCCATTAAGATAGTGCAACCATATTTTCATAATAAAAATAATCGTAGTCAGCTCTAAGTCATGCATATGATAATTCTTCTCATGAGGCTTCAACTGTAGAGATGCATAAGAAACTACCTTTTCATTTTTCATGAGGACGCACATAATCCCTTTATAGATTCATCACTCAAAATAAAAAATCTTTCTCTGATATAGGGTAGAGTTAACACTAGTGCAGTAACCAACCTCTTCTTCATCTCTTAGAAACTTTCCTCACACTTCTTTTTCTAGATAAACTTGTCCCATTTTCGAGTGAACGTGGTTAGTTGATTATAAAATAATGAAAAGTTTTTCAAAAACCACTTATAATATTCTATTAAACCAAGGAAACTAATAATATCAGTTACTATTGTAGAATGATTCCACTCCTCCATAAACTTTGTCTTCACAGGGTCAACTAAGATTCATTCATTGGTTATAATGTTCCCCAATAAAGTAAATTATTGTAACCAAAATTCAAATTTAATAAATTTTCTAAATAGTCTATCCTTTCTTGTAGTTTTAAATATAACTATTAGATGATCCTTATGCTTCCCATGTCTTTTAGAATATATCATAACATCATTAATAAAAACTGACACAAAGTTATCAAGGTAGTCCTTAAAGACTATATTCATCCAATCCATAAATATAGCATGATCATTAGTCAATACGAAGGGAATAATGAAAAAATCATAATGTTCATATCTTAACAGGAAGGTGGTCATTAGAATATCTTCTTTTTTCATCCTCAATTGATGCTAACCATATTGAAGATCAATCTTGGAGAATAATTTATCCCCATGAAGCTAGTAAAATAAATTATCAATCCATGGAAGAGAGTACTTTTTCTTCATTGTGATCTCATTAAGTTCTCTATAATCAATGGATTTCCTCATTGATCTATTCTAATTCTTAAAAAATAGAATAGGTGGTCCCCAAGGATACACACTTGGTTGAATAAACCTATTCTCCAAAAGATCATGAAGTTGTTTCTTTAATTCCTCCAGCTCCACATTTTTCATTCTATAAGGGGTCTTCGATATCTACTTGGATCTAGCCATGAGTTAAATGGAGAACTCTAACTCTATTTCTAGGAGAGATCCAGGTAAATCCTCAAGAAATATGTCAATGAAGTCTTGAATGATGGGGAAATTTATATTTATATGCTTTCATGTCCTTCTTCATTTTCACCGATCATTTTCATGAAGAAGGCTATGGGAGGTGCTTCTAAAAAAATCTCAGGTCAAGATATCTCTCCTTTGAAGATAACTGTAGGTTTTCTATTCAAGACTATTTATATTTCCATACTTATACAATTGATCTTATCATTATTCTTTGAGAGCCAGTACATCCCTAGTATAGTGTCGAATTCCAACATGGGAATGAATACTAGATTTGTGATGATATTGTTATCTCTAAAGTGAATACTCGAGTTTCTATACACTGTTGATTCTTGGATAATCCCTCTAGAATTCTTGACTGATAAATCTACTTCTAGTAGTTTGGTGATTGATTATATATTCTCTGAAAACTTAGAGGAAATAATGGAATGCATAGAACCAGAATCAAACAAAGTACTTGATAGATTTGAGATAACAACAAGAGTACCTTCCACCACATCATTTGGATTTTCAACTTCATCCATTATGACATAAAATTATCAAACTTTATACCCTGTACTATTCTGGTGATTTCCCTCCATTATATTTGGATTTGGTCAGTGATTTGAAATTTTCGCAAACTATCCACACTTGAAGCATTGAACTTTAGGTTGGGCCTGTACCATCTTCCCTTTGTAGTTAGTGTTGATAAGGTGTGGATTCACCTCACTATCAAAATTTTGAGCAATATGGATATATCCTCCACACTTGTAACATTTCCCTCTCATGAGTAAGAAGTTCCCCAAATACTTCTTCCGACCTTTATTGCATGTGGGAAGTTTCACTTTATTTTATCCTCTTTTATGATCAAATTGCCTCTCTAAGCTTGGATCCATTGATATCTTATTTTCATTTGATATATGGGACCAATACATCTCTACTAACTCAATTTTAACCTTTATAGCACCTCACACTATCTCCTCATAGTTATCATAGTATCGATTGGAAAGTTTCTTCCATAGATGGGGTCTTAGTCCTCCAAATAATCGATCAACCATTCAACTAGGATCCATGAAAAAGCTAAACTTATAACAGGAAAGCCTTATAAATTTCATCTCATATATTCCCATATATTCATTTTCCTTCTACTTCATCTCTATGAATCCATTCTGAATTTTCATTCGCATCGAATGGGGGAATTGTTTTTGAAAAAATGATCCTCTAAACTCTTCCCACTTCATCACATAAATCTTCATTCTTGGATTAGTGTTTCTAAAAAGTGTCTAATATTAATCATCTTCTCCATATAAGTCATACATAGACAGGGTGACTTTCTCCAATTTAGAACAACATAGTACAGAGAATATCTTTTCTATAGATCTTATCTATTGTTCAGTAATCAATGGTTTGGTAGATCCACTAAAATAAGGTGGTAGTTGATGCATGAAGGACTTAATGGAAAGTTGTTCCCTTAATGATAAATTAGGTCTATAATCTTGATTAAATTTATTTCTCCTAACTCAAATCTATTGATTCATCATTCTCTTGAATTTTTCTATTTTGGATTCCATTGGAGGGACATCATCACATGGTCCATTGCGTTCACTATTTATGTGGTTCCTACTATTTCACACAATTTTCCAACAGAAGAAATCCTTATTGAGAAATGTGCTTATTTTAATAATCTTATAACTCTAAAGTAATCTTGTGTCTTAAAACATCATGCTTAAATATGTTATTCCTTAACCTCAAATACATTTTCTATAAATCCTTCATAATGTTTCATAAAAATCTTTTTATTAACCAAAAATATATCCCAAGATTTTTAAACTAAGAGTAATGCAAGGACCATTTTCGTGCATCAGTTCTCGTTCAATTAGATATCAAAGTGGTGTTTTTAGTTTTTCTGCACAGATACATCCAAACCATAGCTACATCAACTTATTTATATCCAAATAGGTAATTCTTTGTTCAGAAACTACTTACATAATAATTCACAAAAATACTAGGATATTTTTATATGTTTTAACTTATCCCAAAGGTTCTTCCTAAAGTTTTCAAATCCTAATTTCCACAAATAACTAAACCATCCTTTGATACCAACTATGGAATCTTTCCTTTTTATTATATAACTTTTCATTTACATTTTACAAACAAAGCATCTTTTAAATTTTAGTTTCTTGGGAAAAAGGTACATGATACATGAAAACATACAATATTATTATAATACACTTGAAGGTATTAATAATAGGTTCATCCTAAGTAAATTTACTACATATCATAACTTGGGTAGATACATCAAAGGAAAGGGTGAGCATAAGGCCTAGTAAGAGAAATCAAGGGAAACAACTTACATGTGATCTTGAAAAATATTAATAAGAAATTAAGGATTATCATAAAGGAATGAGAAATAGGCATATAATAATAATAATAATAACATGTAAATATGTATAAAAAATTTAAATGATACATTCATAATCATATCATCAAGGTTTGTCAGAGAGGTATCATAAAAAAATTACCAAGGTTATTCACCAAGGCATGGTAAAACATGTCATCTATAGAGATTAAATAATTTACCCAATGCATTTAATCCATATCATGGTACACACTTAATATGAATTAATTAATTCAATCCACATAGATAATAATAAAAAAAAATTATAAATAACTGATGCAGAATAAAAGTAATGGGTTTCATATAAGAATCATGGCGTTTTTTAAAAAGTGCTTGAAGACAATATTTTTAGGTCATTAATAACCTATAGAATTGGAATGAGGGTTTTATGTATGTCAATCCCATAATAAAATAAATAATTTATATATATTTTTTAATACCTCTAGAAAATAAAGAGGTTTTTATATTCAGATAAAGAAAATAACTGAGAGTTTCTTGAGGAGAAGAGATAAATTTCAAGATCTAAAATCGTCAGCATAACGAGTATATAACATGGTTTTAGAAAAGGGTAAAAAGAGAACAGATAGAGGTATATAATTGATAAAAAATAATTTCTTATAAGAGAATTAATAAAAAATAAATAATATAGATTTACCATAACATTCATAAGACATATACAAAAAGAGGTTCTTAAAACAAAGAGAAAAGAAAGATATTTTCCTTATCTTGAAGAGTGACTCCTAAAACTTGAGGATTTAGACCTTGGGAGTTGAGAAAACCTTGGGAGGACTCCTTGGGATGTAAAACTATCAGAGATTCATAGAGGATGAATTTTTAGTAAAATTAAATGAATACATTATTGGTATTTATAGCAAAAGTAGAGGATTTTTTTATTAGTTTCCAAATAATTGCCTTGAAACCCTAGGTAGTGGTAAATGAAAAACGATGGAATTTACCATGGTATTTTTACATATTACTGGGTTCATGGAACACCATTTATCTTATTTTAATCCATAATACTCTACCATAATTTTATATTTCTTATTTTTTCATGGAAAGTTAAAGTTTTCACAAAATAACATTTTTAAAGTTAAATTTTCAATTTTAGAATTTGGAAAGTAAATTATATGTTTGGAAATTGATTAAAATATATTAAAATACTTAATATTAATAAAATAAAAAAATTTAATTATTTTATTGTGGTTAATTTTTTATTATATAATTATGACAAAATTATGATGTCATTAACATACAAAAAAAATCATAGAGTATTTTTACTATTCACGAAAAAATAAAGTATTTTAGAAAATTCTCATAAATTCACCCTATCTTAATTTTGATGTGATTATTTAAAAAATTATGTTTATTTAATCCTAATAATTATATAAATATTATAATTTCAAATTTTAAATATAAAAATCCTTATTTATTAAAAATAATAGTGGATTTAAAATGCATAGTAAAATTTCTAACACTTAAAAAAATAAAATTATTTTATCATTTATTTTTAAATAAGAGTGTTTTAATCGTAATATTTCATTAAAATAAAAAATATTCATAATAACTTAGTTTATTATAATAATTATATCATTTCTGAAAAGTATAATCTCTATTTGAAAAAATTAATTTATCAAATTCCATCTCAATTTTATTAAGGAAAACTATTCCTAAAATGGAAATAATGGAATAATTTTTTTTATATAATGGAATTAAAATATAATTAACTAGGGCCTCAAAACATAACCCTTTATTACACCCCCTATATTCTCTAAGATTAAGGTGTGAAATGGTGGTTGTATCATGGGGTGCCTCAGCTAACATTGACTGAGTGCTAATCTCCACTAACTTGAACTTCTCCCATATGCGATTTCATTCAAGCTTTAATTGTTAAATATCAACTTAGGCTTGGTCAAGGGGAAACCCCGGTGATTATTCCTCCCCCCAAACTCTGAAAAAAAGGATTGAAATGGCACAACTCTACTAGTTGAGGCCATCGACTCTTCTTTTAGTATCAATTATCCTTTATTATCAAATTTTACTTATAAACTCTAATGATAATGTTAAAATTATTATCAAGAGTATAGTTACCAATGGTCATATTGACTAATGGTCATAATTGACCAATAGTCATATAAAGGTTGAATCATGATGTCCATATTTCCCTTTATGTTCACTTCATTAAGAAAATACATTGTTTTCTTATGAATAATATAATATAACACACATTTTTAGGAAACAGTTATCATTAAAACAGTCTGGGTCATTACAATATTACCCTATTTTTATTATGGATTATGTAATAGTTATATTTTTCGATTGTAGTGTTTTTTTGATGAATTTTTTATATATATTTTATTTGTTTATATATATTATTTAGGTATTTCTTTTTATATTATAATTTAAAGATATGTATCTTTTGTAGGTTGAAATAGTCTAAATCCTCCCATATTATGAGATATCCTACTTGGTGTTAGTCACAATCCCTTGATCTATTGGAGGTGGTATTGGGGTGTAAAACTCCACTTATTATTATTCTAGGTGGGGATTTATTAAGATGGTTCATTTTATAGTGGTATCAAAGTGGTTTTATCTTAATGATGAAGTTTGTGTTAGTAGTCATGTGAGGATTAGTTTTGGAATTTAGGGAGGAAGTATTAAGTCATCCCGAGTACATTTTTTTAGCCAAGAAACCCAATGATTATGTGGTGTTTGACGTATCCATTCATCCATAATCTGATAACCTAATTTCTGACTTAGTACATTGAGCTATCTATTGTGGTGAACAATAATGGTACATGCATCACATAGTGTTCAATTTTGATTTTTGATTCCCTTATTATGTAATCTCATACATATCTACTTAAATGATTTTGGGTTCATCGTATCAAATGAGGGATGTTATCCACTAATATTTAGATTATGTGTGGTGGAAAGGATGTAATAGTCCCATACCTATTGTTAGGACTCTCGATATGGGTTATCAAGTGATGAGGTTTTATTTTATGAACTTGGTTAAGAGACAAACTTTCCCTGTGATCTAATGTGGATTCTCTTCTATTTATACTTGATGTGGGATTCTTTATAGAGAATATGGTAGTTTTTTTTCTAAGTGAGGTGAATCTACTAGTATTTAGATGTGTTGTGTGCAATATAAATATCGAGGCAAGCCTAATCCTTTTGAAATAAGGGATTATTTAGAGAATGTGACTCATGTTTCTATCAGATTTAAGATTAAAATAACCAATTGAATTTTATTTCATCAATTTTACTATACAATATATTAATCTAATAGTAAATAGTGTCTCTCAAACTTGTGAATCCACTGCTCTACCATGGTTATACTTTGAGCCCTTTTCTTGAGTGGAGTATTATCTGAGGATGTTAGACCCTATATTGGGAAGTATTACCATATTAAATTACAAATATAGGACCATGGACATCATGAGGTGTTTCGTATACATGTTTTGTGATGATATTATTTTATCTCAATGGTTTGGGTGGAGACTATAGAGGAATAATTTTCAATATGTGGTTGTGTTATCAATTAACAACACCTGTTCTAGAGACCCCCTGAGAAACCATAGGTGGATTGAGTATTCTTGGTAGATATTCATCCTAGTTATAGAATCAGGTTAGCATTTTACCTATATATGGATAGAGTGGTTTTTTGGAAGGGGATCCATGTTTATGATGGTGATGAGACTGAGAACCTCATTTTTTAGTCCCTTTTTACTACTAAGGATTTTTTTAGTCGAGGATCAGGTGACATGGGAGTATTATAATTTGGATATCACATCAATTGGTTCCTATCAAGTATATATTAGAGTGAAGTTTGTGTATTTTATTTATATAACCTTATATTGGGTTGTGTAAGAGTGGATTTTTTTACCTGTACTAGATGTTCAAGAGTTGGGGATTCTAGTGGAATCTATTACCAAGCCTATGTTAGTTAGAGAGTTCCCCCAATGGTGATTGTCTTTCACTCCCCTGTTCTAGTGAATTCAGTTAAACCTTAATGGAGGAAGAACTATTTAAATAGATTCCTTCATGGCATATGTGAGGTGTAGTGGAAAATACCATAGTATGAAATGGTTAACCAGTACTGTTGAGTCAATAAGGTTATCTTATGACTTCTCCATTCCTTATGGTTTTATGTTTTGAAAATAACAAACGCTTTTTTCTTAAGTTTAGATTTTCTCATTTTGTTATACTTACAAAATTTTTCATTACGTTTACTTAGAATTCTCATTATGTTTACTTACAGAATTCTCATTACGTTTACCTATAGAAATCTCATTCTGTTATACTTACAGATTTTTCATACCATTTTTTATGATACTGATATTGGTAAAAATTTCATGTTGTTTTTATGATACCGATACCGATACAAATTTCATACCATTTTCATGATACCGATTTTGGTACAAATGTCATAACATTTTCATGATACCAATTCTGGTACAAATGTCATACCGATTTTATGGTACCAGTACATAAAGATAGTGATACCATTTTCTCAATCCGATTTTCTTTTTCTTAAGAATATGTTTTCTTGAAATTTTTAGAATTTCTTAATGTATCACTCTAATATTATCGGATTATAAGTTTTCTTATACTTAACATTTACCTTAAACATAACATCATTTCTTATACATGAAACGATGTCGTACAATTTGTTACAAAATAATCGTTGCATGTTTGAAACATGTCCAGGTCCCTCCGAAATTTAAGGAAAATATGACCGTTAGAGTGGAGCCGACCATTGAGAAGTTTTTCCTATAAATACAAGTTCATTTGAACGAGAAAAGTAATTCAATAATGAATAGTAAATGGAAAAGTAATCAAAGTTTGTGAAGTTATTTCTAGAGATTGAGGCTCTTACAACTCTCAGTGCTTCATGTGGATGTCATGAACAACTTTCTCAAGCATGAAAAACTTGCTCAGACTTGATTTGGGAAAACTCTGATCGTGTTGATTGTGGGCTTCCAGATTTGGAAGACAGAGGTTTTTATTTCCTTCTAAATCGAGGGCTTATGGTGATAAAAAGACAGATATCGATCTTCGGATTGAGGGCTTACTTGGGTTTGAGTAAGACACACTTTCTTGAAAGTATAAATCAATGAACCTTTATCCAAGGTTGTTTTATAACCTTCTCTTTGGGTTAAAATAATCTTATTGTTACTTGTTTTCTATTTCAAGTTCTATTTATTCCTCTTCTATTTTAACTTTTTTCAAGTTAGAAAGTATAACTTTCTTATACTTTAATTCTGTTTATCTGATTATATTAAAGATTCTATATGATTTAAGGTAGCATATTTCCTTTAAGAAAATATTTCTTAAGTTTTTATATTAAGGTTATAAAGTTTAAGAAAAGGTTTCTCTAAGTGGGTTTGTGAATTTTGTTTAACTTTGTTAAACCAAGTTTTCTTAAAGTTAAAATCTAACCTTAAGAAACCGATTTCCTTAAGTTTAAGAAAATTTCTTTAAGAAAGTTATTTACCAACTTTAAAGGTTCCAAATAAATTTTTAAAGAATACAATTCACCCCCCTCTTGTATTTAACCATCTCATTATACATATTTTGATCTTACAACTGGTATTAGTGGAGGTCTCTGAAATACTTATATTCACATTTAAGCTTTATTTATCAAGATTTCATTGTTTTTAACTACTTTATATTTATTTAAATACTTGTTTACAAACTAATAATTCTATCAAGTTTTACAGAAATAAATCTTCTTTTAAGTATGGTAGGCATTCATGTTGGATCTCTGGAAAATATCAATCCTACTAGACCACCAATTTTTGATGGAAATGACTATGAGTACTAGAGAGAAAAAATGAAGACCTTTGTGATAAACACAGGTGTAGAAAACTACATTATATTAACTGGGGATTATAAGATTCATGATAATGAACTTAGAACCTTTACTAATCCATAAAATGTGGAATACCACCAGAACTTTAAGGTATGCAATACTTTACTTTTTCCATGACTAGAAATATATATAGCCAAATTTCAACTTATGAAGCTTCTAATAGTATTTGTAAGAAGCTTGAAGTAACTCACTTTGTAACTTCTAAATTCATTGAAACAAGAAGATCTATGCTCAGAGATGAGTATCATGGTTTCTATTTTCCTTATAGAGAACCCATATGTAAGGTACAACAAAGATTCATGACTATTGTCAATAGCTTACAATCTATGGGTGAGAAATGTTTGGATGATTAAATTCTTGTATACAAGATTATAGACATCATGATTAACGAATGGTAATCCAAGAGGACAACTATAGATGAGAATAGGAAAGTTACTCAGATTTCTCTTGATGAGCTACTTGGAACTCTTCTTCAACATGAAACTAGAATGAAGAGAGATATTGATAATATTAAGAAGAGGAATGTAAATGGATGTTTTTCTTTTACAACTACTTCAAATAATATGAAAACCAAGACTCCTAAGAGAGTTACAAGATCTAAATCTAAAAATTTTGTTATTCAATCTGAATCTTGTGAAAATAAGGATTTAGAAAATGATTTATCAAATAATTCTATGAGAATGAATAAGATTATTGGACAAAAGAACCTTCAATATAGATACAAAAAAGAAAGATGGAAAAGAGAAGAAAGATGGAGAAGTGACATGTTATGAATGCAGAAGAACTAGTCATATTAGACATGATTGTACCCTACTTAAAAAGAGAGAGAAGAAGGATAAGAATTTTGAAAGGAACAATATGAATTTCTACAGATCAAATCATAAGAAAATTTTGAAAGCCAATGACACTTGGAGTGCAAGTGGTGGAGATTCTTCTAAGGATTCTTCAGAATATGAATCTTCTAAGAAAAAGAATATTAGTCTAATAGCTAAAGCTCCATTTTAAAATCATTGTCTTATGGATAAGGTATAAACTGATGAATCCTTAACCAATATGTATTTAAGTGAAAATTTTCCAAAGAAAGGTTTTTATTCAGATGAAGAATCCATTTCATCAGACAACAATAATGATTTTCCTTCATATGAGGAAGTTTATAGATTTTCTAAGTTGCTTGAAATGAAAAACTGTAAAGTCTCTAAGAAACTTGAAAAAGAAAATTCTAGAGACATTATTTTAACAAAATAAATTTTGGATCTTACCAAAGATCTTGATAAGAAAAATTTTGTTTTAGAAAATATTTCTAAGAAACATGAGGAATTTAATTCTGAGAAGGATAAACTTTCTTAGGATCTTAAAAATCTGTTTTTAGAAAAAGATGCTTTAGAGGATAAACTTAAATCTAAATCTATTATTCTAGAGGATAAGAATTTAGTCATGAGACTAAAATCTGAAATATTTTCTTTAAAGAAAATTCTTTCAAATTTTACTTCTGGTAAGGAAAATGTTGATAAGTACTCTCAGATCCGACCTCATGATAATAATCAAGGATTAGGTTATTCTTGTAAAAAACCAATCTTTAGAAACAATTATTTTGTTCTTTCAAGATATCCCTTTTTCACTAAATGTAAAATTGGTGGGCATTGGAAGAAGAATTGTTCTCTAAATAAAGTTCAATCCCTTGGGTTTCATAAATATAACTTTTCTAAACAAATGTGGATACCCAAGATTTTATTATATAACAATTCCGGATCTAAGAAAGTTTGGATTTAAAAAACCTAACTCGTTATTTTTTAGGATAATAAAAGAAGTACCAACAACATATTGTACATGAATAGTGTATTTTCCTGGCACATGACTGGTAACAAAGATTATTTCAAAAATATTCTAAAGACTAAAGGTGGAAAATTAACTTTTAGGGATAACTCTCAAAGAGAAATTGTCGGTATAGGTAACATTATTCTTCTTGGTAAAGATATTAGTTCAAAAGTTCTCTTTGTAAAAGGACTTAAGCACAACTTCATTAGTATAATCCAATTATGTGATGAAAGTTACCTTGTGAATTTTAGAAATGATAAATGTTTAGTTCACAATTCCAAGTATGAGTTTATTCTTTCTACCCTTAAGCATGAGAATTTTTACACCTTAAACCTAGAAGACCTTAGAATTCAATATCTACCTTTCCTTAGTGCATTTGAAGATAAATCCTGGATTTGGTATATAAGACTAGGACATTGTAACTTAAGAATTCTTAGTAAACTTTCTAAGAAATAAATTGTTAAGGATCTACCGAAACTTAGGTTTGATTCTTCAAAAGTCTATGATACTTTTCAATATGAAAATAAAAATATGTCTAGATTTAAATCTATAATTGAAGTTACAAATTCAAATGAATTATAGTTAGTGAACATGGACTTATTTGGTCCAACACAAACTGGAAGTATTGGAGGAAAATATTATGTATTTTTCTTAGTTGATGACTACACTAGATTTACTTGGGTCTATTTTCTTGAAAAGAAATATGAAGCCTTCTCTTATTTCAAAAACTTTAGATATAAAGTTAAAAATGAGAAAAATCTACCATTGATAACTATTCATAGTGATCTTGGTGGAGAATTTGAAAATTTGGATTTTGAAACTTACTTTAGTAAGAAATGTATTACTCACAAATTTTTAGCTCCAAGAACTCCTCAACAAAATGGTGTTGTTGAAAGAAGAAATAATATTATTCAAGAGATGACTAGAACCATGTTGAGTGAATATTCTATAGATAAATATTTTTGGGTCAAAGCTATAAGTACTGCTTGTTATACTATAAATCAAGTTTTGATAAGACTATTTCTTAATAAAATACCTTACGAGTTATGGACTGGTCAAAAACCAAAAGTTTCTTTCTTCAAAGTTTTTGGTTTCAAAGTATTCATCTTGAATACTAAAGATAACTTACATAAATTTTCACCCAAATATGATGAAGTAATTTCATTTGGATACTCCACTAACTCTAAGGAATATAGTGTTTTTAATAAAAATTGTTGTACTATGGAAGAAACAGTACATGTTGAATTTGATGAAACTGATCCTTTTGTTTTCAAACAACCTGAAATTATTTCTGATATATTTTCTAAAAATGGTCACCAATATTTGATAGAATATCCTTCAGTTAAGAAAAATGTTCAAGGAGAAATTTCTGTGACATTTACTCCTAAAGATTTTCTACCCTATGTTGATGTACATGTTTTTCAAAACTCATGGCAGTTGTTACTTAGGAATCATCCTAGTGATAATATCATTGGTAATGTTAATCAACCAGTAATAACTAGAAGTTATTTAAGAAATGAAGTTGAACATGTTTCTTTTCTTTCCCAATTTGAACTGAAGACTTCTGAAGAAGCCTTCGGTGATGAAGACTAAATAAAGGCCATGCAAGACGATCTCAATGAATTCATAATGAGTCAAGTTTGGAACTTGGTTGTAAAACCTAAGGAAACTTCTATTATTGGATTAAAATGGGTTTTCATAAATAAATGTGATGAAAATGGAATTATTGTTAGAAATAAGGAAATATTAGTTGCTAAAGTCTATAATCAACAATAAGGCATATACTATAAAGAAACCTATTCTCCTGTAGCAAGACTTGAATCTATCTATATTCTTTCATCCTTCGTAGTATTATTTAATTTCAAACTTTATCAAATGGATGTGAAGTTTGATTTCATCAATGGTTATGTATAGGAGGAGGTCTATGTAGATAAACCCCCTGGTTTTGAAGATATAAAATATCCTAATCATGTTTACAAACTTACCAAAGCTCTATATGGAATTAAACAAGCCCCTAGGGCTTGGTATGATAGAATTTTAGGTTTTTTGATTCAAAATAACTATGTTAAGGGAACTGACGACCCAACCCTTTTCATTAATAAATTTAATAAAGATGTTTTGATTGTTCAATTTATGTTGATGACATAATCTTCAAATCAACTCAGAAAACATTAACCAATTCCTTTGTGAATCTTATGAAATCTGAGTTTGAGATGAGTATGATGGGTGAGTTAACTTTTTTTCTTGGTTTTAAAATTTCTCAAAAACCAAAAGGAACTTACATATATCATCATAAGTATATCAAAGATCTTATTAAAATGTTTGGGTATTAAAAAACTAAGAGTATAAGTACTTCTATTGGAACAACTAATACCTTTGATATTGATGAAGTAGGGAAACTTGTGGATCAAACATCTTATAGAGGATTGATATGTAGTTTACTTTACTTAACAGTTAGTCAGCCCGACTTAATGTTTTTAGTATGATTATGTGAAAGATATCAAGTAAATCCTAAATAATCTCATTTAAAGGATATAAAAATAATTTTTCTATATTTAAAAGGAACTTTAGATTTGGGACTATTTTATTCTCTTGGATATGCTTTTGAAATTAAATTTTTTTCAAATGATGACTTTAGTGGTTGTAAAATGGATAGAAAAAGTACATCTGGAACTTTTCATTTCTTAGGAGATTCCTTAGTTTATTGGTTATGCAAGAAACAACATTCTGTATCACTTTTCACCACTAAAGCTGAATATATAGCAGCTGGAAGTTGTTGTTATCAAGTTTTATGGATGCAACACACACTCATAGACTATGGTATGAGTTTTACTAAAACTAAAATAATGTGTGATAGCACAAGCACCATTTCCCTAAGTAAAAACCCTGCACATCACTCCCATGCAAAGTAAATAGATATTAGACATCACTTTCTTAGGGATCACACACTTAAAGAAGATATTATTCTTCAATTCATCAAAATGCAAGAACAACGTGCTGATATTTTTACAAAACCATTACCTTCAGATAGAGTTTAATATATAAAACAGAAGTTATGAATGATCAATGTAAGTTAATCATTCATATATACTTCTTGTTTAAATTATCTCCTAATATTATGTCACTCCTTATTTCAGGGGGAGTACATATTCTTGTTTGTTTTTTTATTATTCTTTCTTTAAGAAATTTTTTTATCCTTGTCTAAGAAAATCTATATTAGCTTTCTGTTCGGAATTGAAATTCTTGGAATTGAAATTCTCAGAATTGAAATTCCCAGTTTCTAAAACTTCCAAGAGAATTCTTATAATACCGATAAATTCTTCAGAATATTATAAAAGGTAAATTTTCTTACTCTTATATTTCTAATTTTATGTTTAAATTGTTGATATTTCAAGATTTTCAATTAATTTTTTATCTTACCTAAAAAGATCGGAATTCATATTTTATACATTCATCCACAACCGCCAGATCATATCAGGTTATTTTCATCCATTTTATTATATTATGGGAGTTGAAATGTTATAGATATGTCTATATAAGGGTTGTTTCATTTATTAAATGCCACTTCATATTCCTTGATCTCTATGATGAATTTATGTTGCCTTCAAAGTCTTCAATTCAACTCCGTAGTTTCTTACAATCCAAATGTCTCTTGAATCCTCAGCAGATTAGATGCCGATTAACATGGAAATAATGGATTGGTCAATATTTAGGGAAAGACTGGTATTCCCTAACTTCTTTTCAAAGAATGACTCCCTCATATTAAGGTCATAAAAACTAACATATGGGAAAGTATATGTGTGGCTAAGGAGAAATACCAGGATCCAATTTACCCTGATCTAGTCATACAATTCTATGAATATGTTTCTTTCTTTCAAAAGGATAGTAAGTATATGTTCAAGTTAAAATGTTATGAGAGGTCTTATACAATTCCTTATAAGAAGGCATCAAATGTTCTCAATATACATTATGAAGAAGAGGCTATTTTGTGCTCTCACAGAATTCCCTCAAAGGAAGGTTCTTTTGAAAAATACAAGTCTCTAGACTACCTTGGTCTTAAGTATGTCAAGAATCCAAAGATTACAAATCTTATAGAAAATCACAAGCCGATAGCTCTCTGGATGAAAGGTTTTCTTATTCCAAGGAAAGTGGATAAGGAATCTCTAAAGATATGTGATATCATTCTATTATAATTTCTTGTAAATATAAGGAATATCAACTTTATTAATTACATCTTTCTCACCATCCAAGCAGTAAAAGGTGGAACCATCAGATATCAGATTCTTATGTATCCTGAAACTATCTCTAGAATAATTGTTATGTGCCTTCAAGAGCTGAATGCCCCTTGTTGATCAGTCTCTAAGCCGTTTAAGACTTTGTTTCTTAGTGATGATAATCTTAGGAGAATAAAGGTAGAGTTTCTACTGGAATCCAAATATTTTGAAGAAATGGTTTTCCAAAACAAGGTTGATGTTCTGGAATCTTAAAAATTAGCACTTAAGAAAAGGAAACATGAAGAACCAATCTTACCAGCACTGGTTCCTGATGTTTAGGTATCAACACCTCCACCTGCAAAGATGCCAAAATCCTATTCTGATGCAATAGTTTCAAAATGGAGAGAGATGGTGGCTACCAAAAAGGAAGGTGATCCTTCTTTTGTCTTAAATCCTACATAGGCTAAGGCCTTAAAAATCAATCAATATGAAAATATAGAGAAATAAAAGAAGGAGAAGATCTTGAAGAATAACGCTTTGGAAGCTCAAGTGTTTCAGTCTTTACTAAAATATATAGAGAAGAAATCTCAACAAGTACTGGAACCTCAAGTTGTTCATAGGAAACCAGTTTCCACATCGGAAACCCAGAAATCCAAGAAAGTCTTAACATTATCTGAACCTCTTCAAGAAATGGAATATTATATCATTAAATAAGAAAATGATGATGTTTTTAGAGAAGTGGAATATTACATTGGAACTCCTCAGAGTTCAACTTATAAATATGTTTCTGAAGATCAAGAGATTGAAGAAGAAGTTGAAGTAGAATCTGAAGAAAAGTTGAGATTGAAGTGGAAGAATAAGATAAAGAAGAGTTTGAACAAGAAAGTGATGAACAGAAAGAGAACCAGGAAGAAGAAAGACAATAATGATCTTAAGAACAAGAGTCCCAAGGGGAACAAGATGAACATGAAGATCTTAATGTTATTAAAGTATCATATGAAAAAACCCCAGTTTTAAATTCTATCAAAGAAAAGAGTGTTTTAGTTGCCTCATCCAAAAAATAAACACATTAGAAGTCTTTCAAAAGGATAATGAAACTAGATTCCTTAACTCCAAGAGGAGTTGAGAAAGGAAAATATAATTCACATTCTGAATCCTTGTCTTATGTTTATCAAGACTTTTTCAAGTTTTCTCTAAGAAAGATGGTTAGTACTATTTCGGTTCTTGAAAATATAGATGCATGGAGTGAAATGATGTAAGAGACCCTAAATCAAAAGAAAGAATCTACCAATATGCTTATGTACATGGTGGTCAAGCAAGAATCGGACTTTAGTAATCTTTTAAATGATTATAAAGCTCCGAATTTTACTTTTAAGAAAGTCTTTAATGATAATAAAACCATCAATGAAGAGATTAAATAGTTCAATGACTTCATGGATTCAACAAACGGAGCTTTCAATACTTGTGAATCCAAGTTCAAAAAAATCAAGGCATCTATATCTGAGAAATTTATCCAACTCAATTCAATTGCCCGGTCTATAAGCAGTGAGAAGGAAGTCAGGGATGAATTAGTGAAAAAGGTGGTTGCTCAAGAAGAGTTCATTAAGAATCAAGATGATAGAATCAACGCTCAGTAATAAAGGATCTTTTACTTAGAAAAGAAGAATCAGGATCAAGAGATCTTTCTGAAGAAGTTTCAAGAAGATCATAAGGAAGTGAAGAAACTTAAATTCCTGATAAAGAAAATATTATCTAAGTAGAAAAAGGATGGATGGTTTTTTTTCATTCTAATGTTTTTTTGTAATCTAAAATTTATTTCCAAAATTTCCTTAAGAAATTTTTTGAATATATTTCTTTTGTTTTCGAATGTATGTTTCCTTAACCTTACAGGTACATCTTATACTTCTCCATTCCTTTTTGAAAATCACAAAGGGGGATAATTTATTTTGAAGTAAGAATTTAATAAATACTCCAAAGAGGGAGAATCTATTAAGGGAGAGTATGGTAAGAAAGATTAATGCCTAAGTAAGGGGGAGTTTTTTAAGAAGAAATATTTATCTAAGGGGGAGATGTTTCTTTAATAAAGAAAACTGGATGCTAAAGTTCAAGAATACGATCCTTGGGAAACATAACCTAAGGGAGAGTTAGTCATATTTATCCTAAATCTCATTCAAAGTGAGAGATAAGTTTTTCATACTTATTTATCAAAGTAAATATATTCTTCATAAACAAAGATGTTTTTAATTTCTAAAAATGGGGATATTTTAGAGTAAATAAGGTTTTCTTATGACTTCTCCATTCCTTATGGTTTTATTTTTTGAAAATCACAAAAACTTTTTTCTTAATTTCTGATTTTCTCATTCTGTTATACTTAAAAAAATTCATTACATTTACTTACAAAATTCTCATTACGTTTAATTAAAGAATTCTCATTACGTTTACCTACAGAAATATCATTCAGTTATACTTACAGATTTTTCATACCATTTTTTATGATACCGATATTGGTACAAATTTTGTGCTATTTTTATGATACTGATACTGATACAAATTTCATACTGTTTTCAGGATACCAATTCTGGTACAAATGTCATACCATTTTCATGATACATATTCTGGTACAATTTTCATACGGATTTTATGGTACCGGTACAAAAAGATAGTGATACCATTTTCCCAATCTGATTTTCTTTTTCTTAAGAATGTGTTTTATCGATACCGTTAGAATTTATTAATGTATCATTCCAATATTATCAAATTTTATGTTTTCTTATACTTAACATTTTCCTTAAACTTAATATCATTTCTTATACATGAAACGATGTCATACAATTTGTTACAAACTAACCATTGTCTGTTTGACACATGTCCAAGTCCCTGCAAAATTTAAGAAAAATAAGACCATTGGAGTGGAGTCGACCGTTAAGAAGTTTTTACTTTAAATACAAGTTAATTTGAAAGATAAAAGTACTTCGATAATGAATAGAAAATGGAAAAGCGATCAAAGTTTGTGAAGTGATTTCTAGAGAGAGGCTCTTACAACTCTTAGTGCTTCGTGCGGATGTCATGAATAACTTGTTCAGGCATGAACAACTTGCTCAGACTTGCTTTATGTATACTCTAATCGTTCTGATTGTGGGCTTCCGCATTTGGAATATAGAGGTTCAAATTTCCTTCTATATCTAGGGCTTGAGGGGATAGCAGGACAGATACCGATCTTTGTATTGAGGGATTACTTAGGTTTGAGTAAGATAGATATTATTGAAAGTATAAATCAAGGAACCTTTATCCAAGGTTGTTGGATACCCTTCTCTTTGGGTTAAAATAATATTATTGTTACTTATTTTCAATTTCAAGTTGTTTTTATTCCGCTGCTATTTTAACTTTATTAAAGTTAGAAAGTATAACTTTCTTATACTTTCTAATTCCGTTTCTCTGATTATATTAAAGATTATATATGATTTATGGTAGAATATTTCCTTTGGGAAAATATTTCTTATGTTTTTATCTTAAGGTTATAAAGTTTAATAAAATGTTTCTTTAAGAGGGATTTTGAATTTTATTTAACTTTGTTAAACTAAGTTTTCTTAAAGTTAAAAGATAAATTTAAGAAAAATATTTTCTTAAGGTTAAGAAATTTTCTTTAAGAATGTTTTTTACCAACCTTAAAGAATTTTTTTAAAGAATAAAATTCACCCCCCCCCCTTGTATTTGAGCATCTCATTATACATATTTCTATCCTACAAGTTCTTGTTTCATGAAGGTTTGGTGATTGAATAATGATTTGGGTGTCACTATTAGCAGTGAGTGAGACCCACCTCAAGTTTGGATATGAAATTCATCTCTCTATAATGTTGAATATATATTACCATCAAATGGTGAGGTTAGATTTATGCATTGAGTGTGTGGATGAGAAATTCACTACCTGTAAACGTTGAGGATTACACAAATTCTTTCTGAGTGTGACCCTTGGTTGAAACTTTTTGAGAGGATAATTTGTGAATAATATTAAATATCTAGGATAATTTTTGAATATTTCTATGTGGAATTATAACCCCCAACCCCATGATATTTAATATAAATTTTGAGTAAATTTTCCCTGGTATCGGTTTATGGAGGACCGTGTTTAGTGATCAGGAAATTCCATGATCATACCTTAAGAGTATCAACTATATAGTGACCTAGCATAGAGTTATTTTTGGATTCATAGAGTGACTTTAGCCTCTTCTATGTTTAGTTTAAAGATTTTTTATGAGTTCATTCATCCTTGGAGTAATTAGTTCTTATGTGGAGAGAGATATGTTGCTCACCTTTAGTTAATGGTGGTGGTACCACACTCTTACTTTATGTAAAGACCCGTAAAATTCAAGGAATTTTTTTTTCTTAATTTTCTTTAGAATTTTACAAGAGCGCGGTTTCAGACGGCACCTGATTCCGAGGCCCGGAGTGCCCGGAATTAAATTCCGAAGTTTGGCTCGGGTACGTTCAGTGAACGAACGAGCGGGAATTCCTAACTTTTGATCCGGTGCTCGGAATTGAAAACCGAGGGCACCGATGAACTCGCAGCACCGATTTTCGCTTAATGAGACCTTTTCGGGAGTTGCGTTTGTTGCGGGTTGTTAGTTACGTTTTGGGGTTTTTCAGTTAAGTTAAATAAAAATTTGTGTAAGACAAATTTTATTTTAACTTATTTAAAAACCTATCAAAGGTGGTTGGAAGTGGGACCCACACCCACTTAACCTCCCTTGGGAGGATTAAGTGTGGTGGGGCCCACACGAACCCCTTTTCTTTTCAAATTCTCTCAACGTACTTAACCCCTAATTAATTGGCCTATGTTACTCTTAATTAATTTTGGGAGTTAACTCTTTTGAATTTCAAACATTTGAAATTCTTTTGAGTTATGTGTTAATAAAATAAGATGTAATCTTATTTGTTTATGGGTTGTTGGTTTTTTCCCTTGAGAGCTTTGAGAGCTCCTCTTCATCTTCTCCGGCGAAGAACGTCTTCATCCTCAACGAAGAACGACAACACTTCGTCAAGGATCATCGACTCGGCAACCCGGTATCTTCGGACCTCTTCTTCCTCCTCGGACCTTCTTCGTCGGCAAACGAAGATCCGCCAACGTCGTGTCTCTTCGGGCATAACACTTCGTCAACGGATTTGACGAACGTCGACCGCGACACTCGACCTCCGCGACGCCGTCTTCCGCGGAGCTTAGCCGAACCTTTGAATCTTAAACCCGAGGTAGGGGTTGTCGTTTTCTTTTGGTTTACCTTTTTTATTCTTGATCGTGATTCTATCAAGACTAACGTGTGACTTGATTTATTTTAAGTTGCGTTTTTAATTTAACGTGAGGGGGGCCGGACCGCACGAACACGGCCGAACCCCCCTCCATCGTTCATGATTATTCATGCGGGTGGAAGCAAGAGGCGTGGTGCCGTCGCACCACGCGGATGATCGTGCTTATTAATTTACGCGGCGCCGTCGCGCCACGACGAGGAAAAATCTTCAAGAACGCGACGCCGTCGCGCCGCGTTGAAAAGAATCGAAGCACGGCGAAGGGGCGCGGTGCCGACGCACCGCGCCGGATGACGAACGCCGCGGCCGGTTCCGGGCCGCGGCGGGACGAGAAGACCGCGGCCGGTTCCGGGCCGCGGCGGGATGAGGAAACCGCGGCCGGTTCCAGGCCGCGGCGGAAGGCAAGACCGGCGGCCGGGCCGCCGGCGTCGGAAGCCGAAGAAGGGGACCGGAAATTCCGGTCCCGTTTGAGAAAACCGGCCGGCCAGCTGGCCGGCCGGATGACTTAAAACCGGGGAATTTAATTCCCCGGCCAACCATGAAAACCCCCCTCTTTAAGAGGGGGGGCGTTTCTTTAAAGGGAGGGGGCCGGCTGCCCCCTCGGTTCCACCAGCAGGCCCCCCACGTGGGGGGGGCTCTTTGAAAAAAATGGGGCGCGGCCCTTGTGCCGCGCCGCCCCTCCAACAAAACGCGGGGCTTAGCCCCGCGTGCCACCCACCTCGCGGCACCCCGCCGCCACCGCGGCCCGCCGCCGCCGCCACCGCGGCCCGCCGCCACCGCGGCCCGCCGCCGCCGCCGCCACCGCGGCCCGCCGCCGCCGCGCCGCCGCCGCGCCGCCCCCGGGGGGGGGGGGGGGGGGGGGGGGGTCGGGCCGGGTCGGCCCGGACCCGGACCCCCCCGTTTCGGACCAGTTTCTATTTTTGGCTCATAACTTGAGCCTCGGACCTCCGAATAACGAACCGTCTGCGGCAACGCGATCCTTGGATCGAGACGGTCGTTTCGGTATATCGCACTCAAGGTTTCGGTTTACTTTGAGTTCGGCCGGGTTGGTTCGTTCACGAAACCAACCGGGCCTTCGGAGCGGAAACGCTCATATCTTGAGCTACGGACGTCCGATTGACGTGCCGTCAGTCGCGTAGTGTTCCTCTTAGTGAGACGGATCTTTTGGCATACTCCGCCCGAGGTTTGGACGCAGGTGGAGTACGGTCGGGTTGGTTTTGCCTTAAAAACCAACCGGGCCCCGGAGACGAAAATGCCAATAACTCTCAGACCGGGCGTCCGATCGACGCGCCGTCTGTTGCGTTGAGTTCCTGTTGACGATACGGAACTTTTTGATACATCAACTCTGGTCTTTGTGACAGTTGATGTATCAGCCTCTCGGCTCGTGGAGCGGACCCTCCGAACGAGCTAGCTGTGTGCGGGAACCCTAGTGCTGGCTGCGACTGTTCTACTGCTACGACTGCTACTGTGACTGCGACGACGACAGTACAGAGATCCTGTGTGGATTTGACGACGACAGTACAGAGATCCTGTGTGGATTTGACGACGACAGTACAGAGATCCTGTGTGGATTGGACGACGACAGTACAGAGATCCTGTGTGGATTCGACGACGACGACTACAGCACTCAGCGATCCTACGTGGATCAGTGCTACAGGTTCTGTGTGAGCCCGATCCTGTGTGGGTCCTTGCGCTCAGCGGTTCTGTGTGAGCCAGCGCCTACAGGTTCTGTGTGAGCCCGATCCTGTGTGGGTCTTCTGCGGGGGTTAGTTACCTATCGATCCTTCGTGGGTCCGACGACTTAGATGGATCAGTGATCATCTTTATCGTCCTTGAAGAAGTATACCTGTGTGAGCTGAATCCTGTTGTTTTCCTGTGTGGATTGTGTTGTGCAATCCTGTGTGGATTATATTTTGCTTCCCTTTGTGGATTACATATACTTTCCTGCGTGGACTGAGTTGTACTTGGGCTCGGAGGTTGGAGCGTATCTGAATTGATGACTTAGGTATATGTATGGGCATATACCTAAGCAGTGTCGGTTGTTACTTCGTGATTGTACTTTTCTTTGTGGTTTATCCTTTGTGGATTTGAGAGACCTTCAGGGGTCTCGGGGTCCCTACTGAGTAGCTTATACTCACCCCTGCACGGGCTTCGCCCGCACTACGTTGTGTTGGTTGCAGACGACGGACAGCGTTGACTTAGCTGAGGCTTGTAGAGCGGGACGGTACCCGGAGGTGGACCACTGGGCGGGACGTGCACGGAGCTGACGGCGGGACCCGTGGAGCAGAGGAGCTATCTGTACCCACCCTTCAGGTGGGATTTCCGGTGGACAGCTCGGAGTAGCGGCTTTTACCTTACAGTTGCTGTTTTTCCCTTTTTGAGTTGTACTTTACTTTCAGTTTGGGTTTGTATTCTGGCCCATTTACTTTTCCGCACTTTCAGTTGTACTCTGCTTGTTTAGTGTTTACTTTCCGCTTGCTTACTCTGTGGAGTTGGTTACTTTTCAAAGGCAATGCCTTCCCTTTTTACTGGGATTTACGCCTTGGTGCTAGTCGCCAGCCCCTGGCCTATGGAAGGCGGGCTTGGGGTAGTCACGGCACGGACCCCGAGGGCGGGTCGTGACAAATTGGTATCAAAGGAGTTCGGTTCTACCGCGAACTCTGATCTTTTCTATGTGAAGCAATAATGTTTAGCGTATTGAGTGTGGTTATCAGTCCAGGGAGTCCAGTGTTGGTGCGGCAGCCGACGTATCCGTACACCAGGACCCTGACTTCTGATTTCCGACTTAATGCACGAAAACATTGATTGCGTGTGTGTTTCAAGTTTTCTTTGTGATTACTTGTGTCAGCTCACCGGGTATACTGATCTGCTTTATGAAAGTCTCAAGTTTTCCTTGTGATTACTTGTGCCAGCTCACCAGGTATACTGTTCTAACCGTGGCGCACCTGTTTCCTTTTCAGGATGGCCCCACGACGGCAGCCAGCTAGGGTTCCGAGAGTCGAGCGAGACGACAGCCCACCGAGCGACGAGGCTTCGGTGCAGGGCCCTTTGTCAGCAGTGGCACCGGCGGTAGCTTTACCCGCCGATCCCCCGATGCTTCCAGCAGCAGCCGCTGACGATGCACGTCGCCTCAGCGCACTGCATGAGTTTCAGCGCCAGCGACCGCCCAGGTTTCGCGGGGAGACGGATCCCCAGGCAGCAGAGGACTGGCTGGAGGCAGTGGTTCGAGTGTTTAGGCTAGTGAGGACACCGGCAGACCTCATGGTGATCCTCGCTGCGAGCCTACTACACGCAGCAGCTGGACGATGGTGGAGCTTGATGCTCCAGGTGCACGATGAGGCATCTCTACTTTGGACGGACTTTGAGAGCCTCTTCCGCTCGGAGTTCGTCCCAGCCACCCTTCGTGCGGTGCGTATCCAGGAGCTTCTACAGCTGCGGCAGGGCAGCATGACGGTCGCCCAGTACTCGGCGAGATTTACCGATCTCTCGCACTACTCGACCGACATGGTACGGGACCCATTCTTCCGGGCCCGGACCTTCGAGCAGGGTTTGAGACACGAGATCAGGGCATCGCTGATCTCCCTCAGCATACCGACTCAGACAGGAGTACTGGAGCGGGCTCTTCTGATCGAGAGCTTCCTTGCTGAGTCTACACCAGCACAGAGACCCACCGCAGGACGGCACGTGGCAGAGTCATCTGCAGCTGGCAGTCGGCGAATGACTCAGGGGTCCAGACAGACCAGACCTCAGGGTACTGGCTCAGCAGTGCAGGGCACACAACGCGGAGCCAGTCTTTCGAGTGGAAGACAGTGCTATACATGCGGCGGGCGAGGCCACATGGCTCGTGACTACCCGACCCGCCATGCGGAGGAGCAGCAGACGGTTGAGGAACCACCTAGGCAGAGGCAGAGGTTCGACCGTGGCGGTCCGCAGGGAGGAGGCGGACGAGACAGAGGAGCTGGATGAGCAGCTGGTGGTGGCCGACGCTTTGAGGCTCTACCACCACCACCACCAGGAGGTCCACCCCGACCGCAGGGGAGAGCTCAGCTTCAGGCAGCCGAGGCCTTCGATCATGGAGCCCTGGGAGTCGATGGACAGGAGCAGAACTAGTGGATACATCCTTTGTACTTCTGGTTCCTTGTTGCTTTTGTGTAGCGTCTTGTATTACGAGCTGCATTAATAAAAGACGCATACCTTGTGATGTTTTCGTTCCTGTCCTCTATCGTAATGTTACTAAGAGGTTCCAGTTTTGGCTGTTGACTTGACCCTCACTTGTGAGACATCTACTGGAGGAGACCCAGTTACCACACACTGATGCCGACAGTGTGACTCAACCCTTGGAGGCGAGAGTAACGGTTGAATCTCTTAGTAGTAGCGTCGAGGCCTTACGACGTCATCCTTAGTATGGATTAGTATCATCCATGTTAGGATTGACTGTTTTAGGCAAAGAATGTGGTTCATCCAGGGGATGAGACCAGATTTCTCTTTTCGGCAAAAGAGAAATCTTGCAGCTCTGGTGGGACCGGAGATGGTCCGGGCCACGTCAGAGGAGGTCCATGTCATCCAGGAGCGGGTCCTACATGGGCGATCGATTCCTCTTGTGCGCAACAGATGGCGGCACGGGAATCTCCAGGAGAGCACATGGGAGCGGGAGGCTCAGATGCGTGCTCAGTACTCTCTTTTGGTTTCCCTAGTTTTTGATGTAGCTTTACAGGGACGTAAAGCCCTGAGGTGGGAGTAATGTAAAGACCCGTAAAATTCAAGGAAATTTTTTTTCTTAATTTTCTTTAGAATTTTACAAGAGCGCGGTTTCAGACGGCACCTGATTCCGAGGCCCGGAGTGCCCGGAATTAATTTCCGAAGTTTGGCTCGGGTACGTTCAGTGAACGAACGAGCGGGAATTCCTAACTTTTGATCCGGTGCTCGGAATTGAAAACCGAGGGCACCGATGAACTCGCAGCACCGATTTTCGCTTAATGAGACCTTTTCGGGAGTTGCGTTTGTTGCGGGTTGTTAGTTACGTTTTGGGGTTTTTCAGTTAAGTTAAATAAAAATTTGTGTAAGACAAATTTTATTTTAACTTATTTAAAAACCTATCAAAGGTGGTTGGAAGTGGGACCCACACCCACTTAACCTCCCTTGGGAGGATTAAGTGTGGTGGGGCCCACACGAACCCCTTTTCTTTTCAAATTCTCTCAACGTACTTAACCCCTAATTAATTGGCCTATGTTACTCTTAATTAATTTTGGGAGTTAACTCTTTTGAATTTCAAACATTTGAAATTCTTTTGAGTTATGTGTTAATAAAATAAGATGTAATCTTATTTGTTTATGGGTTGTTGGTTTTTTCCCTTGAGAGCTTTGAGAGCTCCTCTTCATCTTCTCCGGCGAAGAACGTCTTCATCCTCAATGAAGAACGACAACACTTCGTCAAGGATCATCGACTCGGCAACCCGGTATCTTCGGACCTCTTCTTCCTCCTCGGACCTTCTTCGTCGGCAAACGAAGATCCGCCAACGTCGTGTCTCTTCGGGCATAACACTTCGTCAAAGGATTTGACGAACGTCGACCGCGACACCCGACCTCCGCGACGCCGTCTTCCGCGGAGCTTAGCCGAACCTTTGAATCTTAAACCCGAGGTAGGGGTTGTCGTTTTCTTTTGGTTTACCTTTTTTATTCTTGATCGTGATTCTATCAAGACTAACGTGTGACTTGATTTATTTTAAGTTGCGTTTTTAATTTAACGTGAGGGGGGCCGGACCGCACGAACACGGCCGAACCCCCCTCCATCGTTCATGATTATTCATGCGGGTGGAAGCAAGAGGCGTGGTGCCGTCGCACCACGCGGATGATCGTGCTTATTAATTTACGCGGCGCCGTCGCGCCACGACGAGGAAAAATCTTCAAGAACGCGACGCCGTCGCGCCGCGTTGAAAAGAATCGAAGCACGGCGAAGGGGCGCGGTGCCGACGCACCGCGCCGGATGACGAACGCCGCGGCCGGTTCCGGGCCGCGGCGGGACGAGAAGACCGCGGCCGGTTCCGGGCCGCGGCGGGACGAGGAAACCGCGGCCGGTTCCGGGCCGCGGCGGAAGGCAAGACCGGCGGCCGGGCCGCCGGCGTCGGAAGCCGAAGAAGGGGACCGGAAATTCCGGTCCCGTTTGAGAAAACCGGCCGGCCAGCTGGCCGGCCGGATGACTTAAAACCGGGGAATTTAATTCCCCGGCCAACCATGAAAACCCCCCTCTTTAAGAGGGGGGGCGTTTCTTTAAAGGGAGGGGGCCGGCTGCCCCCTCGGTTCCACCAGCAGGCCCCCCACGTGGGGGGGGGCTCTTTGAAAAAAATGGGGCGCGGCCCTTGTGCCGCGCCGCCCCTCCAGCAAAACGCGGGGCTTAGCCCCGCGTGCCACCCACCTCGCGGCACCCCGCCGCCACCGCGGCCCGCCGCCGCCGCCACCGCAGCCCGCCGCCGCCGCGCCGCCCCCGGGGGGGGGGGGGGGGGGGGGGGGGGGGGTCGGGCCGGGTCGGCCCGGACCCGGACCCCCCCGTTTCGGACCAGTTTCGGTTTTTGGCTCATAACTTGAGCCTCGGACCTCCGAATAATGAACCGTCTGCGGCAACGCGATCCTTGGATCGAGACGGTCGTTTCGGTATATCGCACTCAAGGTTTCGGTTTACTTTGAGTTCGGCCGGGTTGGTTCGTTCACGAAACCAACCGGGCCTTCGGAGCGGAAATGCTCATATCTTGAGCTACGGACGTCCGATTGACGTGCCGTCAGTCGCGTAGTGTTCCTCTTAGTGAGACGGATCTTTTGGCATACTCCGCCCGAGGTTTGGACGCAGGTGGAGTACGGTCGGGTTGGTTTTGCCTTAAAAACCAACCGGGCCCCGGAGACGAAAATGCCAATAACTCTCAGACCGGGCGTCCGATCGACGCGCCGTCTGTTGCGTTGAGTTCCTGTTGACGATACGGAACTTTTTGATACATCAACTCTGGTCTTTGTGACAGTTGATGTATCAGCCTCTCGGCTCGTGGAGCGGACCCTCCGAACGAGCTAGCTGTGTGCGGGAACCCTAGTGCTGGCTGCGACTGTTCTACTGCTACGACTGCTACTGTGACTGCGACGACGACAGTACAGAGATCCTGTGTGGATTTGACGACGACAGTACAGAGATCCTGTGTGGATTTGACGACGACAGTACAGAGATCCTGTGTGGATTGGACGACGACAGTACAGAGATCCTGTGTGGATTCGACGACGACGACTACAGCACTCAGCGATCCTACGTGGATCAGTGCTACAGGTTCTGTGTGAGCCCGATCCTGTGTGGGTCCTTGCGCTCAGCGGTTCTGTGTGAGCCAGCGCCTACAGGTTCTGTGTGAGCCCGATCCTGTGTGGGTCTTCTGCGGGGGTTAGTTACCTATCGATCCTTCGTGGGTCCGACGACTTAGATGGATCAGTGATCATCTTTATCGTCCTTGAAGAAGTATACCTGTGTGAGCTGAATCCTGTTGTTTTCCTGTGTGGATTGTGTTGTGCAATCCTGTGTGGATTATATTTTGCTTCCCTTTGTGGATTACATATACTTTCCTGCGTGGACTGAGTTGTACTTGGGCTCGGAGGTTGGAGCGTATCTGAATTGATGACTTAGGTATATGTATGGGCATATACCTAAGCAGTGTTGGTTGTTACTTCGTGATTGTACTTTTCTTTGTGGTTTATCCTTTGTGGATTTGAGAGACCTTCAGGGGTCTCGGGGTCCCTACTGAGTAGCTTATACTCACCCCTACACGGGCTTCGCCCGCACTACGTTGTGTTGGTTGCAGACGACGGACAGCGTTGACTTAGCTGAGGCTTGTAGAGCGGGACGGTACCCGGAGGTGGACCACTGGGCGGGACGTGCACGGAGCGGACGGCGGGACCCGTGGAGCAGAGGAGCTATCTGTACCCACCCTTCAGGTGGGATTTCCGGTGGACAGCTCGGAGTAGCGGCTTTTACCTTACAGTTGCTGTTTTTCCCTTTTTGAGTTGTACTTTACTTTCAGTTTGGGTTTGTATTCTGGCCCATTTACTTTTCCGCACTTTCAGTTGTACTCTGCTTGTTTAGTGTTTACTTTCCGCTTGCTTACTCTGTGGAGTTGGTTACTTTTCAAAGGCAATGCCTTCCCTTTTTACTGGGATTTACGCCTTGGTGCTAGTCGCCAGCCCCTGGCCTATGGAAGGCGGGCTTGGGGTAGTCACGGCACGGACCCCGAGGGCGGGTCGTGACACTTTATATGTGTGAGGGACATAATATTAATGTTGACTTAGTGGTCATTCTTAACTAGAAATTATCTAGAATTAGACCTGAAGGGTTTTCTAGAAGAAGGGGATCACATCAACCACTTCCCTAAGTAGAATGTTGAATTTTCTACCATTATTCATATTAAATGTCGTGAGGGATATCTCGGGTGGTGACTTCCCTCTTATAGCTTGAACCAAAGTATGTTATGTCTAGTAGATCTTTGCAGGTTTACCCATATCATGGAAACCATTCATGTTTTTTGGGGTAGGATAAGGTTTTCCTAGGAGGTTGTGAATTTTTATTGCTCGTATAGGTGTTATATTGAGTTATGGGGTTGGAAGATAAAGGTCATCTAAATGGTTAGGATCATCCACTTTGAATTTTGGTTGAATGGGAAACTCAATGGGGATTAGTGTGGTGTTGAGAAATTTTTCTAGTTTTCTATTATTCTGAATGTTCTCTATAGTATATTTCATTAATGAGAAATGAAAAAACAACTAGGATATCATCTATAGAGTATATAGACATGTTAGAGAGTGGGATTTGGATAGTGAATTCCTATATATGTTCAAGATTGTTAAAGAAGACCCATGTCACCTATGTGGTACAAGATAGTGACATCGGTGCATGTTCCTTATGAGTATGAGAAGGTGGATAAACTGACATGGGTTTGGGGGAGCATATTATTTTTTAATTCTCCTAATTTCAGTGTGAAAAATGGTGAGGTTATCAGTGTTATATTGTGGCATGGATGGATTTACCTCATATGAAACCATCAAGAATTATCTTTAAAGGTGGGAAGTGAGGCACTCCAACTAAAGAAGACCTTGATAATGGATCATTTTTAGATGGTGTTAAATGGTTAGTGGTTTTGATTTAACCTTTTTGGTGGGATGAACTTTGAATGAGGAAGGTATTTGGGTTTTTATTCATAGTAAGACTCACCAAGAGTGGAGACATTTTTTTTCTTGGTTCATGCTTCAAGATGACTAGAGTCGATATCATTATGGAAGAGAGGATAAATCATTCTTAGGCAATTAGGTACCTTGTTCACTAAGAGATAAGGCCTCCATAAGTGAAGGAGAAGTGTCTAAAGGTGGAAATGTTCTAAATGGGGTTGTTCTAGAAAACTTATTAACTAAGGATCTCTAGTTTTCTTTTCATGGACAAAAAAATTCTTATGGTGGAGAGGATGTAGTGGCCAATATTTTTCCTAGTGGATACATCACTCAATTTTGAGTTTTATAGTCTTGAGGCCATACAAGGGGTAAAATAGTAGATTTAACATAGAAAATAATCTATAAAATATTATATAATGGTATAATTGATTATAAGGTGTGGAGGTTATCCCATGGCTGAGCCATCATGGAATTATGATCATAGAAGAGCCCTGTTAAAAATATATTAAGTATAAAAATATTATTTTATCATACACACATGTCTTCTGAATAAAAAATATTTTCCTTGTAAATGGATCATTAGAATAAAATTATAACATTTTGGTTACCTCCAGAACATGGTCTTTACCCTATAGGTTTTATAACTTTTATTCACATCAAGGACCCTGGGAGTAGGTCATCGTTAGAGAACTGAGTTATGATTTTTTTAAAAAGGAAAACTTTTAAAATATTATATGTTCATTAAGTGGTAAATTATTGTATAAACCAATAAAATATATCTATATAATTATTTTTACAATAATTACTATGTTTATCCACATAAACCCTAATAATTGTGGGTACCAGTAGAGAGGTGTTCTTGAGTGGGATCGAAGAACCTCATTGGGATTGATGATGAAAATAGTCACAGAACCTTCATCAATGATCAAACCTATTTTGAGGTAGGTATATGTGATTTATTTTAAGATATTTTATTTATTATTATCCATTTTAATAATTTATAATAATTTAATTAATTCACCTTTGTGCATTATGGCTGATTTATATTTAGGTTCCTCATTCTATCTGATTTTCTTATCATTTCAATAATTTAAACCCTTATTCTTTATGTGTTATTCATAAATAATCATTTTTATTATTAATATAAATTTTTTATTTTCAGTGTAATTGAGTGATGGAATTATTCAGATTATTATTCCCCCCTCTCTCTTCTCTCCATATTATCCTCCCTCTCTTTATCCTCACTCTCTCTCCTTTCACCATCACAAGTGGATGGCTTCCTACCCAAATGATGGTCGTTGGTGGGGTAATGTGATAGACTTAGAATGGAATGGGTAGAAATAATAAATGTTGGGAGAGTATTAATATTATGGTAGGGTTTCTAGTTATTTATTAAATGTTTGGATGGTTGTTTAGTAATGAATAAGGTGGCATGGGTGTGGTTCGATGGCATCATTCCTGGGATATTACGGTGCCATGGAATGATGATGGTGGCACAAAACAAAGAAGGTATGTATATCAAAACAATGTATTGTATGATGGATGGTTTCCCACTCAAGATTCCACAAAATGGGGATGCATCACCTTAATAGAGTTGTGATCCAATGAAGTTGGGTGTGTCCCATGTTCGATGTTGCACCGAGTGGTGTCCTACATGGGTCACCATAGTTGGTGGGAGTTATTGTTCCTTTAAGGAACAATTAACTATTTTTGGGATCATAAACCACTCTATTTATATATACTAGGCCAAACTTTAGTTATTTGGTGCCCCTAGACTAGCTGCCTAGATTGATCTAGCAAATCAGATCGTGTTGGTTGGCTAAGTAGGTGAAACACCTTAAGATTTTGAAATATATTTCTCTTTAATGAATAAATGTGTCTGGTAACTTTTGAAGAATGAAACACTAAAATTATGTGAATAATTCTTATAAATTATAAAATGAATAAAATAATATTTCATTTAAATAAAATATAGTTATTGAATATAACTTTGATTTCTTTTAGGAAATATTATTGATCCTAAAGAGTTGTGAAGTATTTTGTTTATGATAATTTTTTTGTCATATATGTTTTATTTAAGAAAGTTAATTAAGAATATTAAACCTATGAAAAAATATTTTTATGTATTTTGAAATTGAATTAACTGGTTATCAATTGGTTATAAATGAAAATAAAAGAATTTAAAGGTAAAAAAGTGATGTTTTCTTAATAACTATTTTTATGCATGGAATGATTTTTATCATAATAAATTAAATTAATCACTGATTATGAATGATTTTAATTAAATTTCTATATAATATATTCAAAAAAAATTCACATTTATTTAACGGTTTTTACTAGGAAAGTGGTGAGAATAAATTCAGTTTTATGCTATGATTTCATTTTTCTAAAAAATATTTTTATTGTATTTTGTGAAATTATTTTAAAACTAATTTATTAAACTTTTAGAAATTTAATTTTAAAAAAATAAATATTTTAAATCATCATTTAAAAATATTTTGTTGATTTTAATTTCATTTTTGTTTATAATAAAAGTAATTATAGTAAAAAAATTTCACCTTGGTTAAGGTTAAAAAGGGTTAACAAGGGGGTTAAACTAAAAGATAAGGTTTAAAATATCACTTAAAATTATATAAATTTATTTGGTTTTAGATATTTATACTTTTAATTATATTATATTTAAATTTGTGTTTCCTTTTTACCATGTTCACTCAAATATGGCATTATTATATTTTAATGTTTTTAGTATTTCTAAGTTTTACACCCACATCACTTATAAAAGGGAACATCATATCCTCTCTTCTATACACCTTACTAAGCCACTGATCTTGACCAAGACCTACCCAAATAAATTATATAATTCCCTATCCATCTTCTAGTATTTTTTTATTCTTAAAAAATCAACCCAAGTTTCTTTAAGAAGAGATCTGAAAACGGTTTCTCAAAGAAGAGGTATTCATCTTCACCAAATACATCTAAGTTTTTTTATTCTTCTATATCATAAAAATATTCTATAAAATTCTTAAAATTATGTAATAAGTATAATTAATATACTTAAATGATTTTATTTTAATTTTACATCCTTTTTATACCTCTTTTCTATCTGATGAGAAATGATGACATTGTTTGTGCATACATGTGGACTACCACCTCCATGAAGCGATGATATTCATTTATCATGTTTGTCATACATGGATGTTCATATGGATGAATTTAATGAATATATATGATATCTATTATATTATTATTATTATTATATAAATATATATAACTATTTAACTTTATTTTCATTCATTCATTGGAAAATTAAAACATTACTCATGCATACAAACAGACTACCGTCTCCACGAAATGATGTGATTTAGTTTTCATCACCACATTATATTAATAGTTATAAAAGAGTATATAATGAATAAATATGATAATTATAACATGATTAATATTTTTAAGTGATAAAACAATGACCAATGTGAAAATATCAGAAATTTTTAATCGAAACACGCAAGGAAAATGGACTAGTTTTTACTCGAATGTTGATTTTAATAAAGGATTGTTAATAAATGAGTATTTGGAAATTATACAGGAATTATATATTTTAATATAAGTATAAATATGGTATTTGTTTATATTTATAATAAATATAAATGTATTATATAGAAGTTTAATAACAAGTATGAATAAAGTCTAGACATGTGGTAAAGGTTTATATTGCAATCTCATTTTTATAGGTATTATCTATGTTTGAATCTCCTTTAGAGGAATTATATGAAATATATCTCTTAAAAAACAAATATTTTATTGTAATATGGTAATTTATTTGTTTTTTAGATTTTTATTTTCATTTCATTCCCTTTTTAAATTAAAATTATCAAGAAAATGTTCTTTAATAAAAGTTGACCATATCTCCTCTTTAGTCGATGAACTTTTTATTCAACTTCCATGTTTTTTAAAATGTTTTGAAGAATGTAATTTTAAATGAAAAAATAAATATTTAATGTAATTTTAAACAATATATTAATTTGTTTTTAATATTTTTAAAGTAAATTTCTATTTATTTTATGAACAAGGTACTTTTGGACTTTTTACTAAAAGTGTAAAAGATATATTTGTCTTAGTGTTTACTATACAAAAGAATTTTACCACCCTCATGACCATTATTTTAATTGATGATTATTTTAAAAGTTTACATGTTTATTTTTGAAGAATTTTTTTTCTCAATATTCTGAAAATTTTTATTTTTAAATGTACCAAAATAGAAATATATTTTTCCCTTTTCAAAGAAATATTCAAATGGTATTTTAAAGTTATTTTCTATCTATGTTAACATAATTTTATGTTTCTTATGATTCATTAGGGATATTATATAATTATTTCATCCATATTCTTTCTATGCATGGCTCAATATTATGTGATGATGAAATTTTTTTGAAACCCATTTCTTTTCCACCAATCATGTTATAATGAATTTATGAATGTTTTTATGATATTATGGAACACATATGTATGATTTTAATTCTGTGAATTATGGGTTAATTAAATCTATACAATGAATTGTTTAATTATTTATATCTCATAAGATAACATAGATTGGAATAGGGAGTGAACCCAATCCAATATGGGACTTTTTCCACTATAGTAGTCATAGAAGTTAACCTTTACTAATGAAATTATTTTATATTTTTATGATTATTCCAAAATTACTTTGAAATGTTCTTATTATTATGATATTCTCTCATTCCACATGATAGATTAATAATGATTCATCACTCTAGTGACTTGTGTCATTAGAAATGCTAGATTTTTATTCCATGACTCATGATTTATGATATATGATTTATTAAGTATGAAAATTTTAAGTTATGACCATGCTATAATTCCCCTATTATTATCTTATACTTTCATAAGATCATCTATTGATATCTCCCATGTTTACCCTTATTGAGCATCTGGGAACACCCTTTATTATTTTTCCTTTTTCCCTAGGTTGTGAAGAAAGGTTCTAAGAAGAATATGTCTAATAATGATACCTTTAGAGAAGAAATTTTCAGAATATATTTAGTATATTTAATGAAATAAGTTTATTATGTATCTAGTTTTCAAATACACTAAACATTTACGGCCCTTATACATGTATTATTATGAAATGTATTGAATATTCATCTATAATGATGCAATATTTACGTATAATATACTCGGGTCACCTCATTTGGTATCATAGGAGGGTTTATTTATTTTTTTATATTATTTTATAAGTAAAATAAGTAAATAACAGTATAAAACTTATGATTAACTGGAAGTGATATAAGGAGAACCTAAAATTTTCATAGGTTGATAAAAAAGTGTCATAATTTAAGACATATCAAGAATGATTTTCGTGATTATTTGATTTCTTACTCTATTTATTGTAGCTTTATTCTTATACTAATATTTTTGGTTTTAGTTAATGACTATAACCATGAGAAATTGTGTTAACAATAAATGTGGTAGATAATGTCATTATTCACCTCCTGAGAAACTAAACAATGTGGGAAATTAAATAAAAAATCTTGTTGTTAGGCTCACATAACTCTCTAAATCCATAAATCATAATAATATTCCAAATGAGAATATAAGGGACTATCAAATAATTTAGTATTTCATGTGGAAACATACACCTTATTTCAGTGGGTCCTCAGATCCACTAGTTTTTGAGAAATGGTTCAGTATCACTGAAAAGGTATTTTAGGTTCTTTAGTGCTGAGAGAATAAAAAATTATCTTTTAATTATATCATTTGGAAGAAAAATAGTACCAATGGTAGAATATTATTAAAAATATGATTCCAGAAGAAGAAATTAACTCCATGGAATGGTATGCATTTAAGAGGGTATTTTTATAATATGTACTTTCCCCCAAACTTTTCACATGAAAATGGAAAGGTAATTCCTTAAGATTAATCAGAAATATGATGAATATATTGGTACCTTTGAGGAAAATTTTATAAGACTTTCAAGATACATTTTTGGTTTTATCATCATCCCTGAAATAAAAAAAAATATCAATTATTTAGTGACTTAAAACCAAGTCTCCAAAAGGCACAAGACATAAAGGACTTTAGTAACTAGGAATAAATAATTAGATGTGGTCACAAGGTAAAAATGGATAATGTATATTCCCATCATTCTCAAGGTTCTAATAATAACAGAAATATAGAGTTTCAAAAAATATCTTATAATAAAACCCATAGAGAAAATAAAATGAATTTTTGCTTATTCGAAAAGTGTGGAAAAAACATGGGGGGATTATATACAAGGTGATGGTAAATATTTCATGTGTGTAAAGTAATTACATAGATAAATTGAATTACAAAGAGATTTAATGAGGAAAGATAATGAAAATAATGTGTATAAATCTCAGTTTTATGCAGCACCCACTCTCCAATACTATAACTATAAGGAGTACGGGAATTATTCCAAAAAATACCTAAATCCAAGGGTTAATGATGATAATTGATGTTGAAAACCTCTTAAGGTAATAAATAAACATAAATCTTATGCGATCACAATTGATAAAGAGAAATAATAGAATGAAGCAGTGAAGGGTACACTTATCATCCACTCTAGAACTAAAAATTTATTATTTGATTCTACTTCTACCCACTCTTTTAAATTTTAAGAATTTTTTATGGGTTTCATATCACCACCTTGATTATTAGATGTTAAATTATCAGTGAAAACTTATAATGATATGATTTTCACATCTCAAGACTATAGCTCCGCTCTGATAAAAGTTTCTAGGAATGTGCAACCTATAAATCTTTTTATTCTCCCTATAGTTGAATTTCATGTGATTTTGGGATAGGAATGTTTTTTTCTATATAGATACCATATCAATTCTTGAGGTAGGTAAGTCATGTTTTATATTCCAAAGAAACCTATGATTGTCTATTGTTGCAAGGATAAATCTGGAATTCTAATGTAAATTACTTCCATTTTATGGGTCTTATTTCCTATTCACAAGGCGTGTCTATAATGACCTAGTGTTAAATAATCCATAAATTGAATATATAGAAAATAATTAATTTTATTACACTTATGAAGAATTCTAGGTATATAGTTTTAAAACAATTAGTTTATTACCCTTCAAAAAAATATTATATCATAAAGTGGACACTTCTGCTCAGTATCTATTTTTCTCATAATAAAACAAATATGTAATAAGTTTTATTTTCATGACATATATTCAAAATTTTCATCTTGAACTCATACTTAAACCTAATAATACTTAAAAAACTACGAAAAAACATTTTAAAATGTGGTATGATCATAAACGTACAATAAAGGGCATATAAAAAGAATGAAATAAAATTTTTAGTCCATGAATACACTTTATATGAACAATTTTCCTATTTTATTATAGACTTTGAGATCAAAATAACCCAATAAAATAAACTTCACTACCCAAATATTTTAATAAAAATTTTCATCTGAAATATTAAAGTAAAAATAAAACTTATAAATGTTTCTTTACAATCATGAAAAACTCATGAAAACCTTTTCAAAAGGTTAAACATTTCACCATTGAGAAATAGTATAAATTTTCCTTTAAAATTAATCTCATTAGCTTACTTTTGTGAAATTATAATATTTCCTTAAAATATCATATAAATCATGGTTAAATCATATAGGTGACTTGGGACATCATTTTAATATCACTCTTACAATCACCCTTACAAATAGAATAGCCAACCTGGTAAATTTAAATAATCTCTTAGGAGAAACCTATAATTGGTTAACTCTATTCCTTAACCCAATTAATTATAGAGTTATATTGGGATCACCCATTATATTGAGCTATATCAGGCTCATTCATAATCATAAAAAACTTTCAAGTACCATAACATGATTGAAACTCATAAAATCATGTGTTTCTGTTAATAAACTAATAAAAATATCCTTTTAAACCCATAAGTAAAACATTTTTAGATATCTAAATTTCATTTTCATTTAAAAACCTATTTGAAAATACCCAAAATAATGGGAATATAGGTTTTTATTTTAAGAAAACATGGAATATTATAAAGTAATCCAAACATAAAATAATTATTATAGTAATGGGAAAAACCATTGATGTCGTATACATTAAAATAGAATATTCCTTTTCCTTTTTTTTCAAAATGTTTTATATAAAATACATAAAAATATTCATTTCGAAAACATTTGGAAGAAATTAAAAGGATAAATAAAATTTAATTTATAATTCATATTTTCCATACATTCATAAAATAATTTTAAAAAATATGTACATAGAATAAAAATATTTAGAAAATAGATCTTTACAACATTTAAAATGAGCTTTCTAAGGTAAATGGTCCCTTACCGAGTCTGAATTGCCACGTACATTATTTATCTAAAATATAATAAAAAATTAACAATTATTTACTTTCTTAAAAACCTTTTATATGGTTAATACCTTATAAATAAACCATTAATTTCGTTTATTTCAATGACATACTTAATTACATAATTAGTTATGTCCATGTTGGATGTTTTTAAGATGCTCAATTCATAATTTCAAAATGACTTAGATATGTTGACCATGGTCAAAGGGTCCATTATTCCATAATATCCATAATAATTACCATGAAATAATTATAATTTTTATACATTAATTTTAATTTTATAACCAACTATGTAATATGGTTATGAAAAATTAATTACGTTACAATCGAGGAGATAGTAGGTAGTATGTACGCATGAGTAGCATTTCCATTTTCCAAATCACATGAGATAATGAAGGTAAGAATAATTTTATCTTTATAAAATTATTATTATATAATAAATATTATATTATATCTTAAAATACACTTATATATACCATACATGTGATGCAGTGATGAAAAGAGAATCACATCTCTTCGTGGAGGTGGTAATCCACACATACACACGAATGAATTTATTATTTTTTAATGGATGGAATGATAATAAAATAGATGATATATTATATTTATATAATTATAATTATTTCATAAATATAACATATATACTTTAAATATATCATTATAACTAATCATGGGAGGCGATTATGTAAAATGAATTGCATTGGTTCATGAGGAAGCAGTCTGGCGTACACACGAATGATGATTATATTTCCCATTAGGTGAATAAGGAGGTGGATTAAAGTTAATAAATAAATATAATAACATGTAATTATATGTTATATACAGGTTTTATTATACAAAAATGGTTATAATGGTTTTAAAGGAGGTGTAAGATCAAATAAAACCAAAACATTCGCTAAAAGATATAACACTTCTTCAGAAAACCTCCTTTGTTATATTCCCTATGCCCTCTAAGGTTGGTATTATGCCCAAAATAATACCTATAGTACATGTGTAGGGATTATATAAAGGTAATATGGTAGGTATTGGATAAAAAATGTCTCTTTGTGGAGTGTAGAGGAGAGGTGTGTCCTTTTATAAGTGGGGGAGAGGACACACTAGGAAGTTTTAAAAATCTTAAAATATATTAATGTATTACTCAAGAGAAATGGATAAAAAATAGACCATTTATGAATAAAAAATTTTATAATTCATAAATATTACCTTAAAATAGAATTTATAAATGTTTTAGGTCATTTTAGACCTTATCAATTTCATTTAACACTCTGGTAAACCTGTTTTATCTTTAACAGTGGTAATCGGTTTTTATAGTTTTTACTATTAATTATGGATAAAAATTAAGTTGAAATTATTACCTAATATTAATTATTATGACTCCAAATATGTAATTAATTTTATAAAATTTAATTCAAATAATTTTTATAATTTAATTTTAAATTAAACCTCCAAAACGCAATGAAAATATATTTTTCAGAAAAAGTGGCTTCTTAAGTATAAAAAGTTATTATACCAAAATTAAGCATAAAATTTATTTAAAATAATTTAATTAGATTATTCATAATATAAATAAACTAATATTAATTTAAACCATTTTAAAAAAAATTAAACTTCTTAATTTCTTGAAATGAAAAATAGTTTTCAATAAAAAGCAGTATTATTCACTATTCATTTGAAAAATAAAACTTTTCAAAAAATTATCAAAAAATTATCATAAGATAATTTTGAAATGTTGAATTAATAAATTTTATCCTTTTTTAAAATTAAAATTCTAATATTTATAAATTATATTTTCATATAAAACCATATAATACATGAAAACTCAATTTGGTTAGAAATAAATCCTTTTCCTTTTGACTAAAAAATTTGTTAATTTTCTTATATTTAATATAACTATATAAAATATAATTGATGAGTATTAATAAGATATAAAAATGATTTATTTTAATATTACCTTGGTTTTCATATTATTCACCCTTTTTTAAATTTCATCCTTATAATTTAATTTACTATTTAAACAAGTGGGAATATCTTTCTCTCACAGCATTTTCCGATTCTCATGTTGCTACTTTAATAATATCATTTTTCTATAAAATCTTTAGCTAGTAAATCAATTTATTTTTGTAAAAATCTCACTCTATGGTTAAAAATTTGTACTGAATGTTCCTCGTAAATTTTTTTTCCTCCAACTGAACTATTTTAGGGCTCAAAACATGACAGGAAACTCACATGTATTTTCTTAACAAAGAAACATGAAACATGTAATGTACCTAAGATAAAATCATATTAAAGGCCAACTGGTAACCAAAATATCCAATCTTCTCAAGAGTTTCATAGGTTAAAATGAATATAAAACTTTAATTTCCCTTTTTATCAAAACACATAACATTTTTCCATGAAGATACTTTAATAAAAACATGATCACTTATCTAAAATGAAAAATATTTCCTCTAATTATCTGTATAAATTTTCTACTTTCTTTTATTCATCCTCATGTGTTATTGAATCATCTTCACATTATCTACCATTTATTCTACTAATTCTAGTCCCAATAACTTTCTTTCCTTAGATTCATCATATCAAACTAGATTCTAACATTGATTTCATATAATTTCTCAAAAGGTGACATTGGTTTACTGGAATGAAAACTGTTATTATAAGAAATATCAATCGAAGTCAAATGTTGATCCAAAATTCCCTCATAATCCATTGAAAAAGCTTAAATCATATACTTAAAAGTCTAAATCATCCTCTATAACTATAAATATCTGATTTTTTATGATTTTTTTTTGAATAAATTAAATTTCATTAATGTATTGTGTTACAAGGTACACAAATTTAATCTTTTACTACATGAAACCTTGACTTAGCTTGCATTATACGCAACACTGAGTTTTAACAAAATAATGATATATTATTAATATATTTATTTAAATAGGAATATTATAACCTAGACATAAATTTAGTAATGTGAATACTCATAAATAATTTTAAAATATTGTGTTTAATGTTTTTATTTAATGAAAACATATTTATAGTAAAATACATGATTTTCCGTAAAGTTTTTATATATTTTGAAAATACTATTTTCTCAAAAAATGTTTTATATCCATTTTTGAAAAATAATAAAATACATTTTTGACATGTTTAGAAATTGAATTTGATAAAATAAACTTCATTTTTAATGAATCATGTCAAATTTATTTTGGGGTAAATTTCCCGTATATTTCTAAAATTTTTCATTTTTTGATGAATAGTGAAAAACACTGAATTTAAATTGAAAATATTATTTTAATTTAATTTATTTATAAAGTTAAACTCTGTTTTAAATTTTATTTGAAGTAAAATTAGTTTAATTATACATATATTAATCCAATTTAGTTCATTGGTATCAATTTCACATTGAAATTGGATAAAAACTTTTTAAACTTTTTATCATTTTTTCTTTAAAACCCCCACTTTCTCAACATGTATGTGGGAATAATTTTAAATTAATTTTTAAACTTATGTAAATGGAATTTGGAAAAATGGAATCAATATTTGGAATTATAATAATTTATAATGTCTAATAAGGTTAAATTGTTTTTTTACTCAAATGAATAATGGATGCAGTAAAAATTAATTACTGTCGCTAAGGTAAAAAAGAGTTTTCAGAGGGTTAAACTAAAAATATAATGGTAAAATTTACCTATAAAATTTTCAATAAAAGTTTTTACAGAAATATTTCTACCTTATCATGTATAATGGTATAATTTTATCCATTTATACTCTTATTCAAGGTGAAAAATGTGGGATCACTCAACTCTTTTCAAAAATTTCGAGTGTATTCTCTACCACACTTATAAAAGGACACCCCCTATCCTATCTTATTCAAAACATCACACATCTTTTACTCAGAAAATACCTGCCAAAATCACCTCTAAAATTCCCTCCCCTAATCCTAGAATCCTTATTTTTGGTATAAATTTATCCTAGGATGGCTTTTAGTGAAAACCTAAGGAGGATACCTAAAGAAGAGGTAATGTTTATCAATGAATGTTTTTGGATTATTTATTAATCAAACCCATTTAATTAATTTTATATAATTATTATATAATAAACTTAGTATATTCAATATAATTATATTTTTTTATTTCATAACATACAATCATCTCCACTTCTATCAGATGGGTTACTATGTCATCGTTCGTGTGTACGGCAGACTACCTTATTATGAACTGATGTCGTTTGTCTTTCCATTACCACCTCTAAATGATGGTAATAATGATAGTTTTATATTTTTTATATTATAAATATTATTTTTATGATTTTATCATGATTATATAATTTTTATATCACATATATTTTCATGATTTCCATTTTGTGGGAATACAATAACATCGTTCGTGTTGACGGCGGACTATCGCCTCGCGAAGTGATGTGATTCATTCATGCTTTACATGAAATGTATTAAAGATGGTATTAATAAACATATGTGATACATATGACATAAAAAATTATTTTAATGAAAATATATCATATAATTTTATTTCTTTCAATCTGAAAAGAAAATGGAAACAACGTTCATGGGTACGTACGACCTATCGACTCCATGAATGGTGTATTTTGTTTCCTATTTCTATATTTTATAGATTATAATAAATAAATATATACTAAATATATATGATATTTATATAATTTTTATCATTTTGGATATTATTTATTCATTATTAAAGTAATATAATAAAAAATATAACAAATCAAAACATTTGAAAAAAACAAATCGATTATTACCCAAAACGTAACTTTAACATAGAATCATTAATAAACTGGTAATAAAAGGTAATAAGAAAATAATTTATAGTATTATATATATTAATATTATTATGTAATATATATATAATAAACTAATATTTTTATACAGGATGTTTGACCAAGTACGATGGAATTCAACGCTTAAGGTAAGGGAATTTTGTCTTGATTTTCTTTCTTTGAGATGTACATTATGTTATGCACATGTATTCCTTTATGATGAATATATACATCCCAATAAAAGTATAATATCATGAATTTATTTATCCTCATGATATTTTATGTTCCATTTTATGTTATTCCTTCATGGGACTTATTATTCAATGTTACCAAATTCATAAATATTTTATGTTATAATCTCATCATTTATTGGGATTATTTATAATTAAGTCTCAAATGTTAAAATATAATGATATAACTCTAAATATTTCTCATTAATTTTCTTATACTCTGTTTATTAATGATATCTTCAAGTAATGATACCATTTTTCCACTCTTTTTTACTTAATATAATTAAGAAAATGTTTTTAATAAAATCTGACCTTATTTCTCTTTTTAGTTACAAATATGTATTATTCCAAAACCATGTTTTCTTAAAAAGATTTCAAAAATATTTTTAATTGGTATTTTAATATCATTTTCAATGAAAAGGATGTTTAAAATTTTTTAATTTTTAAAAATTGTTTTTAATGATTTTCAAATATTCCTTTATAAGTTTTCAAAGGTTATTTTCAAAGAAAAGGATTTCAAAAATATTTTATATTTGAAAAGTGTTTTAAAATATTTTCAAATATTACGTTATATGTATTCAAATTTTAATATTAATGAAATTATTTCAAAAAAATTTAATGTTTAAAAATTATTTTAAATGATTTTCAAAGATAACTTTATAAATTTTCATGGTTAATTTCAATGAAAAAGTTTTTCATAATTTTTTATGTTTTAAAAAGAGTTTTTCTAATTGAAGAGGATATTTTCCTCAAGAAATGTTTTAAAATATATTTTGAAATTATTTTACATCTATGATCACATCCATTGGTGTTTTTTATTTCTTACTATAAATATTATCCAAGAATACCATTCATATTCCTTCTCTTAATTGTTTATATTTTGATGGCACAATGTTTATAAAACCCATTTCTCTTCTATAGGTTATATCATGATAAAACATTAATAAAACCCATATGTTTCCATAGGTTATTCTATAATGAAATTATTCTGAAACCTATCTATTTTCTATAGGTTATGATATGATGAAATGTTTGTAATACCCATTTCATTTCATGGGTTATGATATGATTAATGTTTATGATCTTGTAGCACACATATGTATGATTTCATTATGTGAAGGTTGGAACCTATATCTCCATCCAATTTATTGGATAAATATTTATATCTCATGAGATAGATAAGACTGGAATGGGGAGTGAACTCAGTTTAGTAATATTGGGTTAGAATGGGAAGTGAACCCAGTTTAGTAATATAGATCTAGAATGGAGAGTGAACTCAGTTTAGTGAAAGACTTGGTTCGCTATGATGGTCTTGGCAATGATCCATGACTAATATAGAAATGGTTTTCTAATTTTATATGTATCCCAAAAAAATTCATGTACTATGCCAATGTTATGATTTAATGGATCATGTTATTTTATTCCCTTATTATTTATGTCTTATGAGCTACCCATATTTATTCCATGACTAGATATTTTGATTTTTGATTTGAAGGTTATGTTTTTCAAATGTTACACTCATGTTCTCAAACCCTTATGTTCATGTTATGCTTACATGTATCCCTTTTTCACCCTTACTGAGCAAATAAGATCACCCTTTCTTATGTTTCCTTTCCCCATGTTATCAAGATATTTATTATGTGTGATATTTTTGAAAAGGGTTCTAGTTATGAAGAATCTAGTGGAAGATGATGTAGCTCACTTATGGACTAGTGTTTATGTTTCTAAGTTTCTAATGGCACTAAAATATTATGGTTATCGATTGTATATTTATGTAATGTAATAAATATTCACAAAAAATTATGTAATGTCTATGTATGTTAATCCTAGAACATTATTGTTGGTATTAAATAAAATTTTAAGTTAACATTTGGAAACTAGGATGAAAAATCCTTAGTGAGATACATAAGTACATGTATAAGGATAAGTCTAAGGTTGATTCGAAGTTTAAGAAAATTTCCCATAATTTTGATAAATTATAGAGCTACTGGTTTCCTAGTAATACATCTCTATCTAGATACTATAATTGGATGTGGATCTGGTACAAATATACTAAGGGGTAAAAACCACAAAAACACCATATTGATCTAGACTCAATAGGGAACTGGTGCATGAAAATGGGTCTTGCTGCATACCTGGTTTGACAATCCTAGGGGATACACTTTAGAGATTCACAAACTCTTTACAAGCCATCATCAAGGATTTAAAAAGAAGATGGATATGAATTACCTAGGATAAAACTAAGGTGTCATAAATTAAATAATTTTTCATAATTTAGACATCCTATAAGTGATTTTCATGATTATGTGGTTCCCCACTATGATTATTATTTCTTACTCTATGAGTTTTGGTTTTAGTCATTAGATAGAACCTAAAGGAACCATGTTAATGCTGAGTGCAACAGAAAATGAAATGATTTTCCTCTTGGGAATCCAAATGTTATGGGAGATGGAATGAAAAATATAGTTGCTATGGTCACACAACTTTCTCAAGCTATGAATAATTCTAGGATTCCAAATTAACAAATTTTGGAATAACATTAAGTTGTGTCCTTCATGATTCAATTACCACCTTCTTTCATTAGGTCTTCTAATCCTCTAGTTTCTAAGCAATAGATCATTACCACTGAAAATATATTTTTTCTCTCTGGTGTTCAAAACATGAAAAATTCATTTTAATTTTCTACCATTTGGAAGGTGAAGTAGATCAATGGTGGAATATTATAAATAATACAAGGCAACATGATGAAATTGACTCCATAGATTGGGATGAGTTCAAGAAATTATTTTTCAATAAGTACTTTCCTCATATTCTTTGTAAGAATATGGAGAAAGAGTTACTTGAGATAAGGCGAGTGGATGATGAATATATTGGTACATATGAGGTAAATATTACAAGAATTTCAAGGTAAACTTCTGGTATTATCTTCAAACCTAAAAGTAAGGTTTATCAGTTCTTTGGTGTCTTAAAACCAAGTATCAGCAGGGCATTATCCATAAGATAATTCAATGGATATTAAGATATTTTTTGATGTGAAATCAAGGTGGAAATAGTTTTTAGAGTTATGTATCAATATCATGGTTTAGATAAGAAAAGGAAAATGAAGTTTAAAGGTAAATATAAGAACCATGGAGAAGAGAAGTTTATCTTTCCTTTATGACCGAACTATGGGAAGAAGCATGGATGAAATTTCCTTAAGGGGGTGAGTAAATTTTTTAAGTGTGGAAGGGAAGTTCATTGAGAAATTGATTTCCAAATTGATGGTAATAAGTAAGATAATGATGTGAATAGAGAGAAAGCTTCACTGAATTCACATCCCACACTTTAGTGATTCAACTGTAAGAAGAATGGGAATTATTCTAACTAGTGCCCAAACTTGAGGGTTAATGATGATGATCAATGTTATAAAACTATTATGTCAAGGGAAAAGGGGAAATATCATGTTATCACTATTTCTAACAAAGGGTGCGATAATAACATGATGAAATGTACACTTACCATCCACTCTATAACTACTGATGTCTTATTTTACTCAAGATCTTCCCATTCTTCCATGTCTAAAGAATTTTATAAGGGTATCAAGATTCTACCCAAATGATTAGATGTGTAATTTTCAGTAAAAAAACCTTTATTGGTATGATGAGCATATATCAATTTTATGATTCCTCTCTATTTGATGTTGGTGGGAATGTTCTTCCTATAAATCTTTTCATTCTTCTTCTGGTTGAATTTGATTTCATTCTAGGCATAGATTGGATTTCTCTACATTAATCCCATGTCAATTTTCAAGTAACGGAATTTACATTTTATATTACAAACTAAACTATGATTATATATCAATGTGATTATAAGTATAAAATTATGATGGAGATTACATCCATTTTATGGGTCTTAATTCCCATTAAAAGGGGGTTTTATCTCAAATGGTTGGGGAGAAATTCTACATCGATGATATGACTATTGTTCATAAATTTGTTGATGTCTTTCTAGAATAGTTTCCTATCCTTCTAGAAAAATATATAGTTTATTTCTCAATAGAACTCATACCTGGTACCACACTAATTTAAAATAAACCCTATATAATATCCCTTATTAAGTTGAAGTAATTGAAGAGGAAACTCCAAGAAAACCTTGATAAGGGATTCATTCATCTAAGTGTGTCACCTTGGGGTGGACCTGTTCTTTTTTTGAAGAATAAATATGGATCAATGTGACTCTGTATTAATTATCAGGATCTAAACAAGATAACAATTAAGAACAATTATCATCTTCCCTATATTGATGACTTGTTTGATCAATTTTCCAGAGCTCAATACTTTTCCAAGATTGACCTTCATTAAGGATATCATCAATTGAGTGTCAATAAGGATTATATACCCAATACAACATTTTATACTAGGTATGGACACTATGAATATATAGTGATTCATTTTGGTCTTACTAATACTTGTGTTATCATCATGGATTTAATGAATAGAGTCTTTATAGATTACCTTGATCAATTTTTAGTAGTCTTTATAGATAATATTTTTATCTACTCAAAGAGTAAGGAAGAGTATGGATACCACTTGATAATTTTACTAAATACCCTAAATTAAAGATAAACTAAATTAAAATTTCAAAAAGTGATAATTTGGTTGAAAAATGTTTCATTTTTTTGGTTATATAATATTAAGAGAGGGTATATCAATAGATCCATTAAAGCTAGAGTGTATTGAATGTTGTCTGAGACTAACCATAATGAATGATATCTATAGTTTTCTTGTTTTATCTTGATATTATCAATGGTTTGTGGATAATTTCTCATGAATATATAATCCTCTAACCATGTTAACATGGAAGGGAACCAAGCTCCTCCAGACAGATAAATGTGATAACAATTTCAGGGAACTAAAGAGAACGTTAGTCAGTGTGTCTATACTTATATTACCCTGTAGTGTAGAAGGGTTCATAATATATAGTGATGCATCCAAGAAGATATTGGTATGTTCTCTTATGTATAATAACATGGTTGTTTCTTATGCCTTATGAAAATTGATGGTTTATTAGAAAAATTACCCAAATCATGATTTGGAGTTAACTGGGGTAATTATTTCAATAGTGATATAGAGGAATTGTCTTTACAAAGAAAAGTGTGACATATATACTGATCATAAATTTTTGATGTATATATTCTAAAATAAGGATTTAAACATGTTCCTTAGAAGATAATTAGAGCTGATTAAGGATTATGACTGCTCAATTAATCACCACCTTTGGAATGTGAACAAGGTGGTCGATGCTTCGAGTTGAAAGGATCATGCTATATTCTACATTTTGTGGATAAAAAAGGATCTAATATTTCTTGATTTGCAAAGGATGGATCTGGAAATCTTGATGTAAAGGAAAACTTCTTATATTTCTCAATTTTAATGCTCAACCATCTATCTAACTGAATGTTAAAGAGGAATAGAAGGAATATGTAGAACTGAAAAAGAAGGTTAGAAGTGTCCCAATGTTTAACCTTGATCATGACGAAATAATAATGTACAATAAATGTGTATTCATTCCTTACATACCATATTTGGTGAAGGATTTGTTAGAGTAAGATCATAGTTCTTCATTATCTATTCATCCTAGAAGTAAAATGATGTATAGATATTTTAAAGAACACTTCTTATGGGATGGCATGAAGAGAGATATTGTAGTTTTTGAATCTTAATCCTTGGTATGTCAACCAGTTAAGGAAAAAGGAAAAAATTATAAGGGGATGTTGTATCCATTACCCATAAAAGAATGGAAATGGGAGAACATCACCATGTATTTTTTCATTGGACTCCCCAAAACCTATAAAGGGGATAATGTCATCTGGGTGGTAGTTGATCACCTTACTAAGTCAACACACTTCATCACTATCAAAGAACACTTATCTCGAGATTATATTTCTAGGATACACATTAAGGAAGTGGTAAGGTTTCATGGAGTACCACATGACATTTTATCTAATTGGGATATGTGGTTTACCTCAAAGTTTTGGTGATTTCTCCCGTAAGATCTTGATAAAAAATTGAGTTTCAGTATAGTGTATCATCCTCAAATGGAAGATCAGTCTGAAATTACAATTAAAATCCTAAAGGATATGTTGAGATATTATCATTTGGATTCCAAAGGAGGTTGGGATCAACACCTTCCTTTAGTTGAGTTTTCTTACAATAATATATTCCACTGAAGCATTCATCTGGATCCTTATGAATCCTTCTTTGGAAAGAAATTTAGAGCTAAAATGCGCTGGAATGAAGTTTGATAAAGAAAGATATTGGGACCTGAGATAGATGAAGAAATGGTAGAGTTGGTTTGAAAAATTCAGTATCACAAAAAGGCATCTCAGAATTGGTAGAAATTTATGTTGATAATCATCAATGATATCTATAATTTTAAGTTGGTGACAACGTGTTTCTAAGAATTTATCTATGGAAGAAGGTTAATAGATTTAAGAATAAATAGAAACCAATCCCTAGTTATTTTGGTATCTTTGAGATTCTTGATCGTATCAGGATGGTAACCTATCACTTGGTGCTTCCACTAAACCTCTCTCAAGTCCAAGATGTGATCCATGTATCCTCCTGAGGAAGTATATACCTGAACCTTCACATGTACTGAACTCGGAGGTCATACCACTGGAGAAATATATTTCTTATGAGGAATAACCAATGAATATTTTGGATTATACGGAGAACATTATATAAAGAAATACCACTAACTTGTTCAAAGTTTTGTGGTGAAACCACCAGTTTGAGGAACCTACATGGGAACTTGGGGATATGATGAGGCAGAATAATACTCATTTTTTTGTATCAGAGTGCCAAATTTTGAGGGTGAATTCATTTTAAGGAGGTATAATGTAACAACCTGAGTTTTTATTATTTTTTTTGAATAAGTTAATTTTTTTATTTCATTACACAACACACCAATTTATGCTTTAGCTACATGCAACATCGGATTAGCTTTCATTACATGCAACACTAAGTTTTAACAAAATGATGATATATTATTAATATAGTTATTTAAGTGAGACCATTATAACCTAGACATAAACTTAGTAATTTTAATAGTCATAACTAATTTTTAAATATTAGTTATAATGTTTTTTTATAATAAAAACATATTTATATTAAAATACATAATTTTGGTAAAGTCTTTATATGTTTTGAAAATACTATTTTCTCAAAAATAGTGTTTTTATGAATTTTTATGAACAAATATAAAATTAATTTTTGAAAATTATAGAAATTGAATTTGATAAAATAAAATTCATTTTGAATTAATAATGTAAAAATTATATTGGGGTAAAATTTAGGTATTTTTAAGAAAAGTTTCATTCTTGATGTATAGTGAAAAATACTGAATTTTAATAGAAAATTGCCTTTTTGTTTAATTTATTTATAATGTTAAACTATATTTTAAATTAGTTTTAAAGAAAAATTAGTTCATTTATAAATCTATTTTTAAATTTAGTTTATTGGAATCAATTTTGAATTGAAATTGGAAATAAAAACTTTGTAAAATTTTTATCGTTTTTTCCTTAAAACCCAGTTTTCTTAACACATCTGTGGGATTAATTTTAACTTATTTTTTTCAATTATGTTAAAGTAATATAAAAAAATGGATTCAATAATTTTAATCAAAACAATATATAATTTATAATAATTTCAAATTAATTTTTTACTGAAATTAATAGCGAATGAAGTAAAGATTAATCGTCGCGGTTAAGGTAAAAATGGGATTATTGATGGTTAAAATTAAAAGATAAGATTCAAATTTACCTATAAATTATTAGGTAGGAATAATACAAAGCAACACAATAGGGGGGGTGAATTGTGTATTTTCAGAAAATATTCCACAATTCTAACTTTTAACACCCTCTACAATTTGTGGATATGCAGTATTTTCTTCTGTATGAAATATATGAAGTGATTAAAAAGAAATAAAGAACACATATTTTTATAGTGGTTCAGTGCACAAAGATCCCCTAGTACACTCTACCAAATTCTCTCTCTGTGAGATTGGTGAATTTCACTAGTATAGTCCTCTTATCATAAGACCAAAATTCCACAACTAAGTGCAGGCAGTTACGACCTTTACAATAAGGATAAACAAAATATAAACTTCTGGTTCTTTAACAGAGAACTGAAAATCCATATCTTAGACCAAGAAGCTAATACTCCACCATAACTGAGTATGTACAGTTGAAACTCTAATAAATCAAAAGAGTTTGATTTGTTGATAACAGATTGAACTTCACAATTATAGCAGCAGAAATTGATAGTATATGGATCTTCTTCTTCAAAAATAATAGTCTTTAAGAGATAACAGTCTTAAGTTGCATAAAGATATTTAATATAAATGCAACAACAAAACAGAGAATCATTAAGCTTACAGAATAATGAGATAGAATATTTATATCTCCAAAGTGTAGTTCTCTATCAGAGTTGTTCATTTGTTTTAGCACTGTAAAAATATTTTCACCAGGGTATGATTGTGTATGAAAATATGTCTCTTTCAAAAATATCTTCATTAAAAAATGATACACCGATAGAATATATAAAGAAAATATCCTACTTCATAATTCCATATCTACAAAAGATTCCTGATGTACTATAGAAATTCAAACTCAAATAAAATAGGGGAGTCGTAACTTCCATTAAGAATATGAGTGATTTTCTCCATTGAATATGGTTCTATAAATCAAATATAATGAGCTTTAAATCAGTCAAGGAAAATATTTAAATAACCTGAAACACCATCAAGACTATTGCATAAATCATGCAAAATATTTCGAATTAAATCTCTGATATTGAAAATTCAAACATAGGGTTCTTTCACAAATCGAAAAAATATCAAACGTAGGGTTCAACTATGTAGCATTCATCTCCATAATGTAAGGTTGTAAATGTAAGGTTGATCATAAAAGTATGGTTGATGATCTATATGTTTCTCTCAAAAATGTAATGTTCGTTACTTATGAAGGGTTTTTTAACCATACTTTCTTCTCTTAAGAAACATAAGGTTCTTTTTGAATGTAAGGTTCTTTAACCATACTTTTCTGACAACGTAGGGTTAATTAACCATATGTATTGTTCTAAACATAGGGTTGAGATACCTTACATGTAAAGACCCAAATATTCCATATAATTTTTTTATAAAAAAAAATTGGGATTATTCCGAGGTCACGAAATCTGACGACACGTGATTCCGAGGCCCGGAGTACCCGGAATGATCCGTCGAAATTTTTTTAAGCTTTAATTAGCGTGCATGAGTAGTTTTCCTGAAAAAGTGGAATAACTTTTAAAAAAGTTCCCGGATTAGAAATATTAGGGTACCGTTGTGTTCATGATAACAGGTTTACCTTAAGGGCGACTTAAGTTTAGTCGGCGTAGGCCTCTGGTAAGAAAACCCGAAAATGGCATAACTGTAAATAAAATAATTAAATAAAGTTATTTTATTTTTCAAATGATTATAACTCATGAACGGTGACTCGGATTAAAAATCTGAGACCACCACTGAGCTCGTGAGGGTATTCTTTCTTTAGGAAGATACTAACATTGGTCGGCAAGGGCCAACTATTGAAGTTATATTTTTGTTGTAAATAAAATAATTAGGTAACAATTATTTTATTTTTAAAATTCATAAATTCCAAACGGAAACCCGGATTAAAAGTCCAAGAGTACCATTGATTTTTTTGGGGCATTTTTCTTCTAGGCAGAGCCTAACCACGGTCAGCGCGGGTCGAGGGTGATTGTTAATAATTTTCTGACAAAAAATTTCATGTACGTTCAAAAAATGCACAGGCGTCATTTTATTTCTTTTGAATCGGTGCTTGGATTAAAAATCTGAGAGAACTATTGAATCCATAGTATTGGGATTCTCTTAAGGGAGGATTCACTTCGACCACAGTAAGTCCGGAGAAAAAATTAGATTTTGTAATTTTTAAAAGAATAATAAAATAATTTTGTTATTTTATTTCTTTCTTTCTTTTCCTCCAACGGACATGAAGAATTGGCAGGACCAATGACATGTCAAGCCATTAAATGGCTTCACTCCTCAAATCCTTTATAATAGTTCCGTTGGAATTAGGATAGTTCCTATTAAATGAGCCCCCATTAATTCCACGAGCGTTACTCACCCTCCCCCTCTTTTATTTATATGGAGGTTGGGTAGAGGTATTGGCACGACTTCACCAAGCGACAAAGTTCTAATAAAGTTCTGTGATGCCAATCACTTAAAGGACAGAGCTAGTTCCAGTGAGCAGTAACGAGCAACACCGAATCACGAACTAAAGGACGACGTTTGAGCGGCAATGTTGGCGGCTTGTTACGGAGATGACGAACACCGACTCTCCCTCAATCGTGGGTGTTCTCTAACAATCTTGAGGTAGGGGGTTTATTTTGAAGTTGTCTTGATAAATAAAATTTCTCTCCCGCTTGTAATACTGTAACAATGAGGGCGTGGGACAAATGAAGAAGGATCAGACCCTCCGCTAATTCGTTCTTGATGTGAACTTTGGGGAACAATTTCCAACTTGACGACAACATGAAATAGCGGGTCACGCTATGACGAAGACAGCGCGAGAGAGCCGTATGCACAGACGGGACTAAGAATGGACATCGAAGCACTTCCGGTGACCCATGGAAGAAACCACTGGTGCACCGTGTCGGTGGCGGTCGGTAGTGGCCACAGAAGACTCGAGGCACCGGATGCGGGTAGTGGAAGTTGGCGCGCGACGACATGCCACGGTGACCGAAGGAGGCCGGCCCGAGATGGCCACGTGGGACAAGGGCGGCGCCCACAGGCGCCGCTGGCGGAATCAGTTGCGGCCAGCAGGCTGTGGCAGGAAGAGGCAGCGCGGCCCGTGCCACGCCGTGTTGGCGAAACCCCGTTCGGAAAATGATCGACCGGTTAAATGTGGTGGGCCAGCGCCCCACCAGCTAGAAAACGACCCCACGAGTGTGGGGCCAGTGGGACGCAATGGTCCACCACTTGACAAACTGATCTGGACCTACCAGCGGGTCGGGCCGAACCCGCGGCCTAGTGGGCCAACGCGGGTGGGCCGGGCCAACCGTGGCACGGGCCCGCGAACCAAACCGAGTCAACCCCAATGGGCTAGACCCAGTAAACCGAGCTAACCCTTAGCGGGCTGGACTCGAGTGGGGTCAAGTAGACCCTGAGACCCGTTGCGTCGAGCCAGCCTGACCGAGTCGGATCAGGCCCAGACCCAATCGATCCCCGAATAAAGAAACACCTGTAACTAATGAACCGGTTGTCCGTTCGACACATTGTTTGTGGAATTGGGATCCCTTTTTGGAAGAAGTACCTTTGACATCTTCCGGTGGGCCTGACTGAGTCGGGCTGGAACAAGGTGCGATCACCCCCGTTTCACGGAAAGAGGTGTAACTAACAGACCCGATGTCCGTTTGGCGAACCATCTGCGGCGTCAGAACCCTTAGAATGATGCGGTCCTTTTGGTATACATCACTTATGTTTTGGAGAAATTTGGAGTGCATCCGGTTTTGATCGAACCCAAATCCAATCAGGCCCTTAGAACTAAAATGTCTATAAGTCACTAACCGGGCGTCTGATTGACGCGTCGTCTGTCGTGTTGGAACCCTTAAGACATGGTGGTACTTTTAGATACTTCTTCATGGAACTTCATAGAGAATGAGGTATGACCTATGGCTTGAGGAGAGGTTCTCCCAAACGTGCTATGAGCAGGAATCCAATGGTTGGCACTGAGGCGGAGGTTGGAGACAGATCATACAGAGGTTAGTACCGAGCGATCCTATATGGGTCAACACCGATCATGTGTGGGTTGGTACTCAACAATCATGTGTGGGTCAGTGCATACTGATCTTGTGTGGTTCAGATCCTGTGTGGGTCATTGCAGGGGTTAGTACCTATTGACTCTGGGTAGGTTGGATCCTGTGTGGATCATTGCAGGGGTTAGTCCCTATCAATCCTGTGTGGGTCAGACATCATATGGTCAGCATCAGTGCCTCTTAATAGAATAAGATGATCTAGCTTTGTGACTAATCATATGTACTTCTATACTTCACTAATACCTAGTATGGGATGAGTCTTTTAGTTTTGTGGTGTTACCTTTGTGGTACCTTCACCTTCGTGGTATTATCTTCATGGTGATACATGTGTTATACTTTCACCTTCGTGGTGATATCTTTGTAGTGATACATGTGTGGTACTTTCACCTTCGTGGTGTTATCTTCACGGTGATACTTGTTTGGTATTTTTACCTTCGTGGTGTTATCTTTGTGGTGTTACATGTTTGGTACTTTTACCTTTGTGGTTTTACCTTTGTGGTGTTACTTTTGTGGTATTCTTCCTTCATGTATGAGATGAGTATATCTTGATAACTTAGGTATATGTATGGGCATATACCTAAGTATATTTGTTGATTTATTTGAGCTTTGTGATTGATATCATGATTTGTGGTTTTCCCTTGTGGAATTCTGTGAGACCTTCAAGGGTCTCAGGTTCCCTACTGAGTATTGTTATACTCACCCCTGCACGGGTTTCCCCCACACCTTGTTATGTCTTGTGAAGATGATGAGAATCTGGGTTGATAATTGAGGTATCCAGGACCAGGTGGTACATGGAGGAGATGGGCTGACGTGGAGTTCTATGTATATGATTTGTACCTACCATTTAGGTAAGATACTTGGTGGATGATCCAGGAGCTATTTTCTCTTTTCAGTTGGGCTTGTATTCTGGCCCCTTTTTCTTTCAGCACACTTTTTACTACAGCAGTTTACTTTTTGGTTTCTTCTTGTTGTGTTCTTGGATTGTGTGTTTGTATAGGTTTAAAGACAATGCATTCCCATTAATGGATACGCCTTTCCGGTGCTAGTTGACAGCCCCTGGCCTATGGAAGGCGGGCTTGGGGTAGTCACGACATGGGCCCTGGGGAAGGGTCGTGACATTACATTCTTCTTCTAGTGTAAGTTTGAATACAAATGTGAGGTTCATGATCCGTATGTGCTATACAAAGCATAGGGTTTATTCCTTACATTACGCTTATCCATGTAGGGTATGATTAGTGTTTCGAGAATTTATAAAAATATGACCTGAGCACTTAAAAAAACATTATGAACTAAAATCTTGAAAATAATTTCAAAATAAATATTATAAAAAAATATTAATTCCTTTAAATAAGATTAATGTAAAATCATTAGTAAAATGAACAAAGGTATTTGTGAGAATACAAATCATAATATATTATAAATTATTGTTGAGAAAATACATGCCCAATATAAACTTTTAAAAAAATATTATCCAGCCATATTTATACCTTATCATGTCTAAGCTTTAAATTTGATCCATTTTTAACCCTTTTTCATGTGAAAAACATGGGATCACTCAAATCTCTTCAGAAATTCCAAGTGCGTCCTCTCCTCCAATTATAAAAGGACACCCTCTCTCATCTATTCTTCACAAATTCACACCTATTTGGTTCATAAAATACCTAACCAAATCACCTTTCAACTTCCCTCACCTCATACTAGAATTATTATTTTGGGAAAAAATCCATCCTAGGAAGAATTTTAGTGAAAACCTATGAAAGATACCTGAAGAAGTGGTAACGTTCATCAATGAATGTTTTTGTTTAATTTCTTCCTCAAACCCCTTTAATTATTTTTATATCATGATTATATAATAACCTCAGTATCCTACATATAATTATATATTTTTATGATAAGTTAATGGCAAACAATCATCTCCACTTCCATCAAATGGGTTACAAAATTATCATATGTTTGTACGGTAGACTACCACCTCACGAAATGATGTCATTCGTTTTTCCATTACCACCACTCAAGGCTAGTCATAATGATTTTTTATTGTTTATATATGATATATATTATTTTTATAATGTTATTATGATTCTATAATATTTATATCACACATACCTTCATGCTTTCTTTTTTGTGGGAATACGATAACGTCGTTCTTGGGTATGGTGGACTACCACCTCATGAAGCGATGTGATTCATTCACACATTACATGGAATGTATTAAGTATGGATTTAATAAAAACATATGATATATATGACATATAAATTATTATATAATTATAATATATCATATAGTTTTCTTTCTTTTAAACTGAAAAGAAAATGAAAACCGTATTTATGTGTACGTACAACCTACCATCTCCATGAATAGTGTATTTTATTTCTTGTTTCTATCTTTTATTAATTATTATAAATACATATATAATAAATATAAATTATATTCATATCATGGTTATAATTTTTTATATTATGAAATCATGATAAAATTAAAATAATTGAAAATATAAAAAATCAAAATATTAATGAAAAACAAAGCGGTTATTACCTGAACCGTAACTTTAACATGGAATTGTTAATAAACTGGTAATAAAAAGTCATAATAAAACCATATATAATAATATATATATATATATACATATGAATATTATTCTGTAATATATGTATAATAAAATTATATTTATTATAAATGATGTTTTATCGAGTACAACGGAATTCAAGGCTTAAGGTAAAGGAATTTTGTCTCAATTTATCTTATATGTGATATACATTATATTATACACCTATATCCCTTTACAAGGTTTATATACATCCCCTTTTTCATGTAATATAAAGAATTTATTTATCCTTATGATTTTTTATATTTCATTTTATGTTATTCCTTCATGGGGCTTATGATTCAATGTTACCAAATTCAAAAATATTTTACGTTACAATCTCATAATTTATCAGGATTGTTTATAATTAAGTATCAAATATTGAAATCTAATGATCTACCTCTCAATATTTCTTATGAATTTTTTTATACTCTAATTATTCATGATATCTTCAAGTAATTTTATCGTTTTCAACTATTTGGTACTTAATATAATTAACAAAATGTTTTTAATAAAATCATACCTTATTTCTATTTTTGTTCAGAAATCTATTTTATTCCAAAATCATGTTTTCTAAAAAAAATTCACAATTTTTTTAAATGATATGTTAATATCATTTTTAAGGAAAATTATTTTGAAATTTTTTTATGTTTTAAATGTGTTTTGAATTATTTTAAAACCTTACTTTATAAGTTTTCAAAGGTTATTTTCAAAGAAAAGGATTTAAAAAAATGTTTTATGTCTAAAAAATATTTTAAAATATTTTCAAAGCTTACTATATAAGTTCTCAAAAGTTATTTACAAATAAAAGGATTTAAAAAAAATAAGTTTAAATTTTATTTTAAATTATTTCTAAATATTCCTTTATAAGTTTGAAAGGTTAATTTCAAAGAAAAATGTTTACAAAATGTTTTATGTTTTAAAAAGATTTTTTCTAAGAGGAAAGGTTATTTTACTCAAGAAATGTTTTAAAAGATTTTTCTAAATTATTTTCCATCTAAGATGAAATTTTTTGTTGTTACATATTCCTTACTAGGTATATTATCCAATAATATCCTTTATATTATTTCTTTGAATGGTATATTTTTGATGGCATGATGTTTGTTTAACCTATTTCTATTCTATTGGTTATAACATTATAAAATGCTTATGAAACCCTATTCTTTTCATGAGTTATGATATGATGAAACGATTATGAAACCTATCTATTTTACATAGGTTATGATATGATGATATGTTTATGATACCTATTTCATTTCATGGGTTATGATATGATGAATGTTTATGATATTATGGAATGAAAATGTATGATTTTTTATGTGAAGAGTGTGCCATATATCTCTCTCTAATTAATTGGGTAAAGATTTATATCACATGAGATAGATAGAACCAGAATGGGGAATGAAATTAGTTCAGTAATATAGGGATGGAATGGGAAGTGAACCCAATTCAATAATACAAGGCTAAAATGGGGAGTGAACTCAGTTCGGTAAAGGACTTTTCTACTATGATGGTCTTGGTAGTGAGCCTTGACTAATATGGAAATTATTTTCTATGTTTATGTATATGCGATAAATTCCATGTCTTATAAAAATTTTATGATATCATGGATCTTTTTCTTTTATTACCTTATTATTCATGTCTTATGAACTACCCATATTTATTCCATGACTCAAGATTTTGATCTTTGATATATAGGGTGTGGTTTTCAAATGTTATTCTCATGTTCTCATACCTTTATGTTCATATTATGCTAACATATCTTCCTTTTTTACCCTTACTAAGCATCTGAGCTCACCCTTTCTTATGTTTCATTTTCCTAGGTTTTGAATATATGTACTATGTATGATATGTCTTATAAGGGTGATATTTATGAAGAATTTTGTGGGAGATGACATTAATCACTTATGAAATAGTGTTTATGTTTCCCGGTTTCCAATGGCACTAAAATATTATGGTTATCAAGAGTGTATTGATGTAATGTAATAGATATTCATAAAAATTCATTTAATGTCAATTTATGTTAATCCTGGGTCATTATACTAACTACCAATAAGATTTAGGATGAAAGGATTTACTAAAATTTAATTCAATACCCAATGACTTATGAAGATCTTTCAAGAAATTAAAGGTGATTCTGAGATCATGCTTATATAAAATGAGAATAGGGAATCCATGTAATATAATTATATCTTTAACATAAAGTTAATAAAGTTTATCCAAATACATATTATCTCAAATGGAGGTAAAATTATTAGATTTATTTAATCAATCAATAATTACTCAAATCGCACTATTACCTTAAAATGTCTTTGGTATTCCTATTATGAGATCTATGGATATATTCTCTTATTTCCATTCTGGCACTGGAAAATGTTGAATCATCCCATTTGTTAATTTTCACTCATATTTAACATTTTAAAAATTCAAAAAATTCATAGTAAAATTAGAAATATCTTTCTTTATTCTATCCCACCAGAAGTTTTCTTGGAGGTATCTATACATTTTTTTGTGATGTTATGGTGAATAGGAAGTAGAGTGGTATGATATTCACTTAATATCTCTTTCCTAAATTGGGAGTCACATGAAACACATAAACATTTTATAAAATTAAAAACAACTTCTTTATGAATATTAAATTTGGTCAACTTACCTTTCATAACCAATTTTACCTTTTCATGTAACTCACAATATTCCTTATGAGTTTTCATAATCTTGTCTAAAAATTACAATTGTACTAACACCTAAAATAAAACATATGGAAATCCTACATGCACAATTTCTAAGCCAACATTCATTAAAAAATTAACCAAAGGTTCATATTCCAAATGTAAAATGGTTAATATAGAATTATCTTTGAAACTCAAAGAACCACCTACTCTATTTTCATTACTTGGATGATAATGAATTGTGTAGTTGTAATACTTTATCAATTCCTCCCATCACCACAGTCTCATATTCAACTTAGTAAATATTTCACACTTTAGTCTATATAAATGATTTCTATAAATTTTTAAATCATACACGATATCTTCCAGTTCATGGTCATGTGTAAGATAATTTTACTCCTAATATTTTAATTGACATGATTCATAAGAAATTACTTAGTCATTATATATTAAAACACAACTCAAACCCTTTAATAAAGGATCATTGAAGATAAAAAATTCAATATTTTTTTATGGAAAGTACAAAACTAGAACATTCCCTTATCTTTTTTTCAATTGCTGTAAAAAATCATCATGTTCATTTTTCTAGATAAACCTAACTTCTTTTCATGTTAACTTTGTTAGTGGGTAGATAACCCTGAAAATAATTCAATTTTTTTTTGATAATGGCCTACTAATCTAAGAAGGTTATGAATAACATTGGTTGGTCTTGGTCATTCATTAACCACTTCAGTTTTAGCAGGATCAATTCTTATTCCAGGTTTATTTATGACGTGTCCAAGGAATGAAATCTATTGTAACTAAAATCCACATTTTCAAAAATTTTAATATATATTTTTTCTTTCAAGGTTTGAAATATATTATTTATTTGTTTTTCATGATCCTCATAAATTTTAGAATAATATAAAATATCATTAATAAATAAAACCACAAATTTATCCAAATATCCAAGGAAAACTTTATTCATTAGATCCATGAATACATCTGGAGAATTCATCCACCCCAAGGTAATAACCACAGACTCATAAAGTACGTACCAAATATGATTAATTATCTTAAGGATTTCATCCTCCTTCACCTTCAGACAATGATACCCATAAATTAGATCAACCTTTGAAAAAATCTAAGCAGCATAGAACTAATCAAAAAATTAATTAATATGATGAAATAGATATATATTTTTAATAGTGATTTTATTCAACAATATATAATCAATTAAAAGCCCCATAGAGTCATCTATCTTTTCAACAAATAAAATAGTATCACCCCATGGTGAATTGTTAGGATTAATGGAAACTTTATCAAGCAACTATTGTGTAACACCCCAAGCATCCACAGTACGTTTCCCTTTGAATAATTCAGTAGCTTGCGTTGTACGCAACTAGGAGTTTTAACACACCCCGACCAATCAAACTAGCCATTATGAATTGTAATACTCACTTTTTAAAATTTTATAAATTTTATTTTTCAAAATGTACTTAATTTTTGGATTTGGAATATCAAAATTATCTTAGGGTGAAGTTTGTGTATTTTTCTAAAAACTTTCAATTTTTGATGAATAGTGAAAAACACTGCGTTATTATTTCAAACTGACATTTTTATTTAAATAATTAGTTATTTTATTTTAATTTAATTTAGGTCAAAATAGATACATAATACCTATATATTTTCAATGTAATTCATTGTATTCATTTTATAATAAGTTTAGATATATAAAATTTTATTGAACTTTTTACTATCTTTTACCCACCTTCTAAGAGCATTTGAAAATTTGCATAAAACTTAATTTTACCGCTTCTGTGAGTTGAATTTCAAAAATCTGAGAGAAGGAGTTAATATCAATAAGTAAAATGTGGTTCGATAATATGAAAATAATTTTTGGTGAATAGTAACTTTTGACTTTTATTTACCACGGTTAAAAATAAATTGGGTAATTAAAGGTAAAAATGGTATTATAGTTACCCTAACACATGTCCTAATTCTATTGGATAAGTGTAATTAGACCAAAAAAAACCTTAGTAATAAAATATGATCATTTTTGTCCACTTTTATTAGATTAGGACATTTATTATTATTTTATTTAAAGAAGAGTTAAAAGTATTAAATTCAAAGTTTAATAACTAAACCATTTTTAATATAGGGTTACACACAATATAAATTTGTTTATAAATATTAATTAGAAATATAAAAATATTTCATACTTAATGTTATTTTATTTATAATTTTTAGGCGTTAAATAATTTAATTTATTTATGACACAATGATGATGTAGTAATTACCTTATTAATGAAATATTAAAATAATTGATATTATAAATATCCAAATAAATGTAAATTGAGACTTATGATGAATTCCACTAATCTTATAGTTTAATATGACATGTTAGGGTTGATTAAATAAATTTTATTCTAAGTGATAAAGTTTTTATGGATTTTAAAAAAATAAAATAATAAATAGTGTCAAAATTGACATGATTGAGTTTTTAAAACAAATATTATATTATTAATTAATATAATATTCCTAAAAATATAAGTTTCAGACAAAGGACTTATATAAGGTTATATATATTAATAATTAACCACTTGGGGTTCTTTTGGCATTTTATAGTAAGTTTATTAACCATATAATATAAAAATACAAAGAGACATGGTAAATGTCAAACTATTTAACTAAGAGTTAAATCTAAAAGATAAGGTTAATATGGTGACCAAACCTGTCTAAAACATATTGGTTGAAAGGTTTTTGACCCATAACCACCTTATCTTACAGATAAATTATTTTGGATCCATTAGAAACCAAAAAATATTTTATTATAAAATAATATTTCAAGCTTTTCCTAAAGTGACCCTCACCTCTCTTATAAAAGGGTACTTACCATTCTCTTAATTTAACACCTCCAAAGCCATTTGACTCGGCTAACCCTTGAACAAATATCCTAAAAACTTCCATAAAATAAACCTAGAGTCCTTACTTTTATCATAAATCCAATTTAAGGATCCCTTTTGATCAACTCAAAAGGAAACACCTGAAGAAGAGGTAATAATTTCACCACCTTCTTTCAAGTTATTTTCTTCATCCACTTCCTATTTCTTTGTTGTTTCCATAGCAAAATAATAACTCCAATACCTTCTAAATACTGTGATGTTATTATAAATATGGTACAACCATATTTTTTATTTTATCCATCCTATAAATTACAAAGTCACGATATGTGCTTACGTACGGCTTACCGTCTACACGTTGTGGTGTAGTTTGTAATTCAAACACTTCATTATTTGTATGGGTATAATAATGAGTATAACTAATGTAAATAATAAATATAACATGTTAATGATTATTTATATATTATATAACATCTAATTACATACGATTTCACCATCAATATAATGATATTGTCGCTCATGCTTATGTATGGATTACCGTCTCCACGAACGCGATGAGATTCATTCCCCATAGTAATCATTCAAGAGTAATTTTCATTTTATGATTAAAAATAATGTTTATTAAAATAATATAATTCTGTATATGAATCAAATAAATCCTATTCATAACAAACATGGCTTACGTAACCAAGCATATAAAGGAAAACGAATCAGTTAACACCCGAAACGATGATACTACTGAAATATTATTAACAAACCAATATTATAGGATCATATATGATATCATATTTTTGTATATAGTTATTTTATAATTTAATAACTATGTTTTAAATATTATAAAGGAGTTTAACATACCATATACTAAGGAAAAGTACAAGGTAATGGTTAATTCCACAATCTCTTCATTATCCGAGGTTTTTTATACGTGAGTATCTACTGGGATCTCTTTATAATCCACATATGTGTTTATTAAAAATATATTTGAAAACGTTTTTACTATTTATTATACTATGGGTTAAATTCATTTATACCCTTGTTTGACTTTTTATAAATTTTTTATAAATTAATCTTTCCATCATTTTCCAAACAATGCCCTTTACTGCTTTTTCGACAAAATTAAGGAAAGAATGTTTTTTAACTTATACGGCGGGTGCGGCTATTTTCCGCTGTTATAACACCTTAAAAGCTTACATTACAAGATTATAAAAATATTTTTAAAATAAATGTTTTCTTTATAATTACAAGACTTCTAAATGATTTCAAAATAGAAAGAGATATTTCTCTCAAAAAGTTTTGATTTCATCTATGTCAACATCCTTTGATAGATTTTAAACTTGTTTGAAGTTGATTTATTATGATAAAAATCTTCTATATTGTATTGAAGGTTTTGTAATATATTTGACTATGGATGTATTATTTTTATACCATTCATGTTTTATGTATAAAGTATTGACATTTCATATACTAGTTTTAATATGAATGTTTATGTAATGTTTAAACCTTTTCATATGAGGAATGAATTGGACTTAGTAAGTAACGGGTGGAGCCCGCTATAGCTCCTCGATGCATCGGTAGGTCTCATGAGACAAACTAGTGTCTTGGCACAAGGCCTTGAGAAAATCTTATTTGTAGTCTTGGCATGAGCCATTGACTATGTGGTTATAATGTCTGGCATTATGCATTCCATCATTATGAAATTCGCTATTGGTATTTCATGAGATTATTCGACAAGTAGAATATCCATGTGAATAAGTAAATGGAATTATTTGATTTATATTGGCCATATTATGAAGAAGTTTTTGTTTAAAAGACTTATTTTTTAGTCGTATACATTTCCTTAAATGTTTATGCTTATTTATGAAAGTTTCTGCTATATTGTTATCCTTACTGGGCATCTGAGATCACCCCTTTCTATGTTTTATTTTTTCCAGGATGCGAAGAAGTATATTATGACTGAACTGGAGGGATATTCTAAGGGATATGAATGTGGTCAATGGAGGTAATGTTTTTTTTTTGTTTTTCATTTTATAATGTAATGTAAAACTTATGAATGTATCTAGTACTTCCAAGGCTACTAAACTGATCAGTCTTTTGAGATTTGATCCCTTGTGATCATGCCAATGTTATGTAATAATGCACCGACTTTGGGTAACTGGGGTTGGGGAATTACAATTGGTATCAAAGGAAGTTTAGTACAAACCTTGGAAGCTATATTTAGAAAAACTTTGATTAAAGAACATTACCCTAAAATAGACTTTGAGGATTAATATATAAGAACTTCCTAGAATTTTGGTAATATAGAGATTTTGGGAGTTTCTAAGAAATAAATCCCTGTATGGATACGAGCTGGTAGAGGAAGCTCTAGCATAGATTTACCTAGGGTTAAAACCTTAAAACACCGCTTTGATCTAGACTCGAATTGGAACTAGTGCCTGACAACGGGCCTTGATGCACTCTTGGTTACGACACTCTCGGGGGATATGCTTAAGATAATTCACATTTTATTTACAAACCATTATGAAGTATTTATGAGTATATAACTCCTCAAAGAAAACATTTTTATGATTATGGATTATATCCATAAACTGTTCAATTTATGTTAAGTGTTTTATAGGTTTGGAATTATGTATTGTGATTCATAAACTAATCTATTGTATGACATTATTTAAAAATGGTGCCTAGTAGAAGGAATAGAAACTGTATAAACACATGTAATCCATGTTGGTATTTCCCTCCTACTCAAGATAATTATAGTGGAGCTGGTGATGCAACTGGTGCTAATCAGCTTATCACCATACTGAGACAACTCACTCAGGTTATGAATAATAACCTTACCTGTATGGAGAACCCTGATCCACAATGCGGAGGATCAATGTTAGACATCTTCATGAGGCAACAACCACCAACATTAAATACGAGTACAAATCCATTAGTAGCTGATCAATGGATAAATTCCATAGAGAAAATATTTCATGCTTTGGAGAGTAGCGAATGGGAAAAAGTTGTCATGGCAGTTTATCGCCTCACGGGAGATGCAGATCAATGGTGGTCATTAATACAAAACACAAAGGAATATGAATAAGTATCAAACATGGAATGGATGGAGTTTAAAGATATTTTCTTATAAAAATACTTTCCTCGTGACCATTAAGAGGATATAGAAATACAATTTCTGAGTCTGAGGCAAAAGGAGGATTAGAATGTCGCAAAGTATGAGGCTAACTTTACAAGGTTAGCAAGGCATGCAGCAAATTATCTACATAACCCAAGGAGTAATATTGATTGATTATTTTATGGGTTAAAACCATTTCTCTATCGAGCATTAGTCTCACAATCCTTCTCATCGTACGAAGATACTGTCTCATGCACTATCAAGACATAAAATAAATTCTCTAAGTCTTATGACTTTAAAGAAAAGAAAAAGAAAAAGATATCTACTGAACACTCTGTAAATGGAAATAAGGCGAAGAATGAAAAAAGTTGAATATTCATCCTGTAGTAAATGTGGGAAGAAAGACCTCGGTACTTTCCTGAAGGGAATGAGAGTCTGTTACAAGTGTGGTGAAAAAGGCCACAAAGATCGTGATTTCAAGGGGAAGAAAGAGGTTATCAGTGTTGAATGCTACAATTTTAGAGAAAAGGGAATTATATGAATGTCCTAAGTACCAAGGTAACTTACCTCATAAAAGGACAAGGGAGAAAGGCCAAGCTTATGCGATCACTACTGCTGAGGTTGAAGCTCCAAAAGAAATGGTGGTAGGTAATTTAATGGTTTCTTCGAGTTTAGCCAATGATTTATTTGATTATGGATCATTACATTGTTTCATATCTTCCCAGTTTTCTAAAAAAATTAGATAATTTCAATTTGAATTAACAAGGGAGTTGTCAGTCAAAACACCTAAGGGAAGTATCATCGCAATAAAGTTTTGTGAATTAGTTCCCATTAGGGAATATAAATGTTCTTTATCTACTGATATTATCATTATACCCATGATTGAATTTGATATAATCCTTTGAATGTATTGGATTTCGGACCATGATGCAAAAAATTTATTGTAAGAAAAAAGAGGTTACAAATTTCGATGATGATAAGGAGTACCTTATCTTTAAAGTAAAAACGTCACCACCTGATTATTATCTAGATTCACCACCAGTATCTCTACAAAATTCAATTATTGGGGAAGAATAGAATGAAATGACTATGGGTGAGGAAAATAATGTTAAAATATAGTATGTACCTATTGTGCAAGAATATGTTGATGTGTTTCTAGAGGATTTACCTAGACATCCTCCAGAATGAGAAATTTAGTTTTCCATTGATTTAATTCTAGGTTCAAGGCCCATATCGAAGACCCCTTATAGAATGGACACTGTGGAATTAGTGTAACTAAAGAAACAACTAGAAAAATTGAGTAATAAGGGATTTATTTTCCCTAGTGTTTATCTATGGAGAGCCCCTGTCCTTTTTGTTAAGAAGAAAAACATATCTATGAGGATGTACATTGACTACAGGGAGATGAATGCTATAACAATAAATAATAAGTATCCCCTACCTCACATTGATGATTTATTAAACCAACTTCATGAAGCTCAATATTTCTCAAAGATTGACCTTCGATCTGGATATCATCAATTGTGTGTGAAGAATGAATACAGTTCAAAATCAAAATTTCGAACTAGGTATGGGCATTACGAGTTTACAGTAATGCCTTTTGAATTAACTAATGCACCTTCTGTCTTCATGGATCTAATGAATAGAGTTTTTAAGGAATATCTTAATGACTTTTTAGTGGTATTTATTGATGATATCTTGGTATACTCAAAAATCTATGAAGATCTTGAAAATCACTTGCGCAATATTCTAAAAACCCTCAGAAGAAATAAATTATATGGGAAGTTTAGCAAGTGTGAATTCTGGATTCAAGAGATTTCTTTTTTTGGCCATATTGTCTCTAAGGATGGAATCTATGTTGATCCTTAAAATACCAAGGAAATCCAAGAATAGCCATCACAGATGAGTATAACTGAGGTACGCAGTTTTATTGGTTTAGCAGATTATTATCGACGTTTCATCCAAAATTTTTCCCGGTTGGCTAACCCATCAACGAAGCTCACATGCAAAGGTTTTAAATTTTTTTCCACAAAAGAGTGTGAACAATGTTTTGAAGAACTGAAGAGAAGATTAGTCAATGCTCCTATCTTGACTCTACTATCAAGAAACGATGGGTTTGTTATTTATAGTGATGCTTCAAAGAAAGGACTTGGTTGTGCCCTTATGAAAAATGATAGAGTTATTTCCTATGCATCACAATAGTTAAAAATTCATGAGAAAAACTATCCTACTCATGATCTTGAGTTAGCAGCTATAATCTTTGCTCTGAAAATATGGAGACACTATCTCTATGGTAAAAAATGTGAGATTTGTACTGATCACAAGAGTTTGAAGTATATTTTCTCAGAGAAATAAATCAACATGAGGCAAAGACGATGGCTTGAACTACTCAAGGATTATGATTTCACTATACACTACCACCCGGGGAAGGAAAATAAGGTGGAATATGCTTTGAGTAGAAAGGATCATGGAGTTTTGAACAAGATGAGAGTTGAAAGGGATCTTATTTTCATGGATCTAGTAAATATGGATATGGGAATAACCATGGAAGGTGAAACATCAATACTTTTTCAAATGGTTTCCAAACCATCTTTAATATAAAGGATAAAGAGTTCTCAGATTGATGATGAGGAGTTTCAAAAGAAGATTAAATCTGTGAATGATGAGAGATTGAGTGACTTTATATATGAATATGGAATTTTGAAATTTGGGGAAAGACTTTGTGTTCCTAACATACCTGATCTAAAAAGGGAATTGTTGGATGATGATTATAGCTCCAATTTCTCTATACACCTTGGGATCACCAAGATGTATAGATATTTAAAGGAACATTTTTGGTGGGACAACATGAAGAGGGAGATTGCTGATTTTGTGTCAAGATGTTTGGTTTGACAACAAGTGAAAGCTGGAAGGAAACATCCTGGAGGAGTCATGCAACCTCTTATAATACCTAAGTGGAAATGGGAAAATATTATGATGTACTTTTTCATGGGGATACAAAATAATCCCTGAAGGAATAATGCAATATGGGTCATTTTTAATCGTCTTATCAAGTCAGCACATTTTATTGCTATAAGAGAAGATTTACCACCCGAACGTCTAGTAAGACTATATATTAATGAAGTTGTAAGATTCCATGGTGTACCCCTATTGATTGTTTTTTATCATGATCCCCATTTTACATCAAGATTCTGTAAAAGTCTTCAGAAGGCTCTGGATACTGAACTTTGCTTGAGTACTTCCTACCACCCTCAAACCGATGAAAAATTAGAACAGACTATTCAAATCTTTGAAGACATGTTGAGATCTTGCTCACTTGACTTTCAAGGTATATGGGATCAATATTTACCTCTTATAGAATTTTATTATAATAATAGCTTCCATTCAAGTATTTAGATGGCACCATATGAATTGTTATATGGCTAGATATGTCGCACACCAACTTGTTGGGATGATGTTGGTGAAAGAAAAATCATAGGCCTTATTAAGGAAAAAATAGAAAAAAATGAAGATTATCCAAACCCACATAAAAGCATCCCAAAGTAGGCAAAAGAGATATGCCGATAACTGAAGGAAGGATTTGGAATTTCAAGTAGGAGACCATGTTTTCTTGAAGGTATCTCCAGGGAAGGGTGTTATACGTTTCGGTAAGAAGGGTAAATTGAGTATCAGGTACATCAGACCTTTTGAAATTCTAGAATGAATTGAAGTTGTAGCTTATCATTTAGCAAAGCCTCCAAGTCTCTCCAAAGTTCATGATGAGTTCCACGTATCCCTGATGAGAAAATACATGCTTGACCCAACGCATGTACTCACCTATGAGGAAATTGAACCGGAACATGATCTGTCTTATTGTGAAGTGCCTGTCAAAATTCTTGATACCAGAGAACAAGTTCTGAGAAACTGAACGACTTGTCTGGTAAAAGTTCTATGGAGAAACCAGAAGATGGAAGAGGCAATGTGGGAACCCGATGAACTTATGATGAAGAACCACCCAAATATTTTTATGTAGCAATATTCTAGAAATTTTGAGGATGAAATTATTTTAAGGAGGGGAGAATGTAACACCCCAAGCTTCCACAGTATGTTTCCCTTTGAATAATGCAGTAGCTTGCGTTGTACGCAACTTGGAGTTTTAACACACCACGACCAATCAAACTAGCCGTTATGAATAGTAATACTCACTTTTTAAAATTTTTTAAATTTTATTTTTCAAAATGGAATTCATTTTTTGGATTTGGAATATCAAAATTAGTTTATGGTGAATTTTTGGTATTTTTCTGAAAACTTTCAATTTTTGATGAATAGTGAAAAACACAAGGTTATTGTTTAAAACCGACTTTTTATTTAAATAATTATTTATTTTATTTTACTTTATTTTAGGTAAAAATAGATACATAATACCAATATATTTTTAATTAAATTCATTGGAATCATTTTATAATAAGTTTAGATATTTAAAATTTTATTGAACTTTTTACCGTCTTTTACCCACCTTCTAGGAGCATTTGAAAATTTGCATAAAACATAATTTTACTGATTCTGTGAGTTGAATTTCAAAAATACAAGATACATGGTTAATATCAGTAATTAAAATTTGGTTCAATAAGATGAAAATAATTTTTTGTTGATTATTAACTTTTGACTAATTTACCACGGTTAAAAGTAAATAGGGTAATTAAATGTAAAAATGATATTTTAATTACCCTAACACATGTACTAATTTTATTTGATAAGTTTAATTCGACCAAAAATAACCTTAGGAATAAAATATGATCCTTTTGGTCCACTTGGATTATATTAGGACATTTTTTATTATTTTATTTAAAGAAGAGTTAAAAGTGTTAAATTCAAAGTTTAATAACTAAACCATTTTTAATATAGGGTTACACATAATATATATTCGACTATAATTATTCATTAGAAATAAAAATATATTTCCTACATAATTTTATTTTATTTATAATTTTTAGACATTAAAAAAATTAATTTATTTATGACACAATGATGATTCAGTAATTACCTTATTAGTAAAATATTAAAATAATTGATATTATAAATATCCAAATAAATGTAAATTGAGACTTCTGATGAATTAAAATAATTTATAGATCAATATGACATGTTATGGTTGATTAAATAAATTTTATTCTAAGTGATAAAGTTTTTAGGGATTTCAAAAAAATCAAATACTAAATAGTGTTAAAATTGACATAATTGAGTTTTTAAAACAAATACTATATTATTAATTGTTATAATATTAATAAAAATATAAGTTTCATCCAGAGAACTTATATAAGGTTATATATATTAATAATTAACCACTTGGGGTTATATTGACAGTTTATAGTAAGTTTATTAACCATATAATATAAAAATACAAAGAGACATGATAAATGTCAAACTATTTAACTAATAGTTAAATATAAAATATAAGGATAATATGGTGACCTATACCTATCTAAAACCTATTTTTTGAGAGATTTTTGACCCATACCTGCCTTAGACTAAAAATAAATCATTTTTGATCCATTATAAACCGAAAATGATTTTATTATAAAATAAGATTTCAATCTTTTCCTAAAGTGACCCTTACCTCTCTTATAAAAGGGTACTTCCCCTTATCTTAATTTCACACCTCCAAATCCATTTGTCTCGGACAAACCATACCCAAATATTCTAAAAACTTCCCTCACATCAACCTAGACTCCTTACTTTGATCAAAAAGCCAACCTAAGGAGCCCTTTTGATCAACTCAAAAGGAAACACCCGAAGAAGAGGTAATAATTTTACCACCCTCTTTCAAGTTCTTTTCTTGTTCCACTTCATCTTTCTTTGTTGTTTCCATACCAAAATAATACCTCCAGTAACTTATACATACTATGATGTTATTATAAATATGGTACAACCATATTCGTTATTCTATCCATATTATAAATGACAAAGTCACCATACATGCATATGTACGGCTTACCGTCTCCACGTTGTGGTATAATCTGTTATTCAAACAATTCATTAATTGGATGGGTATAATAATGAGTATAACTGATGTAAATAATAAATATAAAATGTTAATTATTCTTTATATATGATATAACATCCAATTACATGTGATTTCACCATCAATATAATGATATTTTCGCTCGTGTGTACGTACGGATTACCTTCTCCACAAACGCGATGAGATTCATTCCCCATCGTAATCATTCAAGAATAATTTTCATTTTATGATTAAAATTTTTTTTATGAACATAATATAATTCTGTATATGAATCAAATACATCCTATCCATAACAATCATGGATTACATAACCAAGCATATAATGAAAAACGAATCAGTTAACACCCAAAAAATGATACTATTGAAATATTATTAACAAAGAAATATTAAAGAATCATATATGATATCATATTTATGTATATAGTTCTTGTATGATTTAATAACAATGTTTTAACTATTATAAAGGAGGTTAACAAACCATCGACTAAGTAAAATTAAAAGGTAAGGGTTAATTCCACAATCTCTTCATTATCCGAGGTTGTTTATACGTGAGTGTCTACTGGGACCTCTTTATCATCCACATCCGTGTTTCTTAAAAATATATTTCAAAAAAAATTACGATTTTTTAGAATATGGGTTAAAGTAAATTTTACCCTTGTTTTAATTTTTATAAAATTTTTATAAAGTAATATTTCCATCGTTTTCCAAACAAGGTCTTTTTCGACCTTTTTGAAAAAATTAAGGAAAGAATGTTTTTTAACTTATACAGCGGGTGAGGCTATTTTCTACCATTATAACACCTTAGAAGATGACCTTACAATATTATAAGAATATTTTCAAAATAAATTTTTTATTTTATAATTAAATTTCTTCTAAATTATTTAAAAATATAAAGAGTTATTTCTCTAAAAAATTGCTTTCATCTATGTCAACATCCTTTGATGGATTTTAAACTTTTTCGAAGTTGATTTATTATGATAAAAATCTTCCATATTGTATTGAAAGTTTAGTGATATATTTGACTATGTATGTGTTATTTTTATACCATTCATGTTTTATGTATAAGTTATTGACATTTCGTATGCTAGTTTTAATACGAATGTTTATGTTGTGTTTAAACCTTTTCATATGAGGAACGCATTGGACTTAGTAAGTGATGGGTGGAGCCTGCTATAGCTCCTCGATGCATCGGTAGGTCTCATGAGACAAACTAGTGTCTTGAAATAAAACCTTGAAAAAATCTTATTTTTAGTCTTGGAACAAGGCCTTGACTATGTGGTTATGAAGTCTAGAATTATGCATTCCATCATTATGAAATTGGCTATTGATATTGCATGTGATTATTTGACTAGTAGAATATCCATGTGAATAAGTAAATGGAATTATTTGATTTATATTGGCCATATTATGCAGAATTTTATGTTTAAAAGGCTTATGTTTTAGTCTTATACACTTCCTTAAATGTTTATGCTTATTTATGAAAGTTTCACCTATATTTTTATCCTTACTGAGCATCTGAGGTCACCCCTTTCTATGTTTTATTTTTCCCAGAATGAGAAGAAGTATATTATGACTAACCTATAGGGATAGTATAAGGGATATGAATGTGGTCAATGGAGACAATTTTGTTGTTGTTTTTCATTTTATAATGTAATGTAAAATATATGAATGTATCTAGTACTTCCAAGGCTACTAAACTGATCGGTATTTCGGGATTTGATCCCTTGTGATCATGCCAATGTTATGTAATAATGCATTAACTCTGAATAACTGGGGTCAGGGTGTTACATATTGTAACTAATTTTTCAAATCCATAATTTTTACTTTTTCAATTCAATAAGGTGGTTTTGACATTGGTTTATAATCAGGAACTAAGTCAATAGTAAATTAAATTTTTTGATTAGGTATGATACAAATAAACTCATCAGAAAAAACATCTATATATTCTTTTACTATTGACACATTATTAATCTAAATTTTTTCCTTATTTTGAATAATATGATAAAGATAACTTTAATTTCCATATTTTTACAGTTTCTCATCTTCTTGATATATCATCAAAGGTATTAATTAATTCCTATATAAAAACTAAAACCCCTTCTATAAAATTAATTCTTTGGACCTATAATCTATCTTAGCATGATAAATTGATAATCCATACATACCTAGAATAACATAAAATTCTACAATGGGAAAGATAATAAGGTTTATGTAGAAAACCCTTTTAGAAATGATATTAAAAAGATATTTTTAAATTATTGTTACCTTAATACTACCCCTAGTACTTTTTTACCAAAAGTTTTGACTTTGTTTCTTAGGGTGAAATTTTCATTTTACCAGTAAATTTATCATAAATGAAAGAATGTGTTGTCCCCAAATCAAATAAGAAATTCGTATAATATGAATAAAAAATTAATGTACCTATTATCACTTTATTAAATGACCAAACACTTTCCTATTTAGTTCCAAAGGATTTCACCACACCCATATGATTATATTCATTATGATTCCCATCATTCATGTACTTCTTCATATATACTTCTGTATAATGACCCATCACATTACATGTAAAACACCTTACTGCCTACTTACCAAAATTGGTCTTACCACTACCAAGATCCTTTTATTTGAAATCATGATCCATATGACTAAACATACTACATCATATGCACTTCTAATATTTCATAAGGTATCCCCTAGTGTTCTTTTTTACCATAGCTATCACAAACAAGAAAATTTATTTTCTTATCTTTAGATTTATTTTATGGATTCTTTATCATTGTCTTCCACCTAGACCACTTTTTATCCTTATTATCATAAAATAAATGGTCATCATAAAACTCCATTTCTACCTTTTTAGTATATAAAACAAGTTTTTAAAAACTTTTAAATTCACAAGAGTCTAATTCTCTTCGATATATTGGATTTAACAATGAATAAAACTGATTAATTTCACTTTAAATATCTCTAAAACAATTTAGTTTATACATTTCTAATTGGGTAAAGATTTATTCATACATGGCTAATAAATATTCCTTGTTCATCCTCAAATAAAAGAATTTCTTTTCCATCATAATTCCAAAATCCTTGAGAAAATAATTCACAAGGAAAAGATACTTAAATGTATCCCATTCCAAGGAATCAATCTCTTATCTTTCTCTAATATTCTTAAACATTGACTATAATTGATTGGCTTCACCTTCAAAATAGTAAATAGAAATAGTTTCCTTTTGATACTCTCAAAAATCCATGACTTCAAACATCTTTTAAAGATATTTAATCCATCCCAAAACTACTGTTGGGTTATAAGATCTATTGAATACTAGAGGGTGTTGTCTCATAAAATTACACTGTAAACATCTTACTAGGTGGTTGGTCAATATTCTCTATATTATGGATTCCACCACCATTTATAGTCTACAAAAACTGATCTATCATAATAAAAAACTTTTCAGCCACAATTCCAGCCATTCTAAGTTGGTGATTTGGAATAATATTATCCTATTGGTTCCTTTCTACCTAAAATTATTTATTTCCTATGTGGAAACCCATTATAAACATACCTAGTTTATATGAATCAACATGGTAATCCTAAAATTCTATATCATGATAACCATAAATAATAATCTTGTAAGTGTATTTACTTATATTATCCTGACCTCCAAAATTATCTAAATATTTACTCTAATACCAGCTATAAGTACCTAGCTAAAAATAATTCTTAAATTGAATCTTTAAACAAGATTTTATTTCCTCAAATTCCCAAATACCTTTTAGGTTTATTGTTTTAGAGAATTAGTTCATCACCCATACAAAATAAAAAATTACATTGTAAAGTGGGCACGTCCACTCAGTGTCCATTTTTTCCAATAATAAAAAACTTTTAAGATATAAAATGTTTTATTTTCATGACATATGTAACATCCTATTAATATTTTCAGGTATTTTTAAACCCCTATTTTTACCATGCATTGTTTGGGTTTTATTTAGGTTTGTTTCAGGTGAAAAATTTGTAAATTTTTAATGTTTCGATGTTGTGCATGGTTAGTGTGTGGTTTGTCCAAACTGTGCGCCCTGCTAGAGTAAACTGTGTAAAACAATGCAGTAAGTTTTTTCACAGTTGTCACATGGTTTGAAAATCCATGCACCCACCTAGGAGAAATTTTGAAACCCCATTAAAATGGGCACACAACTAGGGCTCATGGTTTTGTCTAACCGTGTTCCCTACCCAACTAATTTGGAATATGGTATTTTTTAATCTGAAAATAAATTTAAAACATACTAAAACCAAAATTTAAGTACCCGATAGACCAAAATAGAATCATAGAAATTTTTTATTCTAGGGTAGCTTCAAAGAGGTGATTTTTTCCCCTTTACACCCTTCCATAAGAGGATTAAATCTTAGAAAATGGTGTTCAATACTCTCTTAGTTAGTTTCCTCTACCCATTCTCTTTCTCCCTATCTCACCTCCTTTCCTCCATAGGGTTTTGTAGATCTACATGTTGTTGTAGGATCTAATACCTGATGTTTTAGATATTTAATCTAGGGTATATTCTAGGATCTTCATTTTTGACGTTCCTTTTTGGAGTTTCTCGATTAGGTATGAGTGTTTTTAGATCTCTTGATCCCAATGTAGGTGGTTCCGTTATGATATCCAATTTGTATTTACCCTAAATTTCTTTATTTAAATTTAATTATTTGATTTAAATTGAATTGTTTGATTTCAATTAAATTTATTTCAATTGGTTTATTAAAATCCCAATTCAAGTGAATTGGGGATTTTTATTGATTTTGTTAGGAAATTGGGGAAAACCCCCCAATTCCATTGAATTGGAGTGTGTTTATGAAATTTATGGAATTTGGTTAAATTAAATTGTTTAATTTAATTGTGGAACTTGAATTTTGAAATTTATTTTATTAAATTTATTTCAAATTGTTATTTGTGAAAATGGATTTCAAATGATTTTGATAGAAACCCATTGGTTTTATCTTGAAAAAGGCATGATTTGATTAAAGACCTATTTCTATTTTTAAATGGAAAATTAGCATATTTGAAATAGAGAATAGGATGGATTTTATTTTAAGAAGTCCTAAAATAAATTTTCCATCATTGATTTGTATTAGAGAACATGCATTCCTAGGTAGTTAGTTATTTATTGGGATAACACTCTTTTGATGCTTTACAAATGAAAAAAACTAGTATAGTAGGTCACATCCCTAATGGGATAGTGATGGGTCCTCTTTTGTTAGTATAAAAGGGGTGTGTTTATAGACATATTTCCATGATTCATCTTTGAGTGTGTGAAGATCTCATAGACTAGAACTATCATACCTTTGGGTAGATGACTATGTTTCTTGTTTTTTGTATTTGAAATATATTCCATTTCTCATTTTAAATTTTTCACCATGAATTATGAATTTATATAAACTATTTTATATAAAATACTTATTAATCCATTTGTTTAGATAATTTCCATCATTTGAAATGTAGATAATGATTTTTTTGAAATATGATTTTAAAATTCCATACCTGATTATTCAAAAATAAAATCTTTATTTGGTTAATTAAATGTTGTAATCATTTATGAAATCCTTGGTGAGACCCTACTATTCTTTTAACTCACACCCTACCAATCACTTCGGGTATTTGTAGATTATATTCTTCCAAGTTCGAGCAAGGGTAAGGTGCCACTTGGAGGTGGTAGTAAATTTTGATCCTTGTATTGGAAAGTTGTGCATGTTGGGACTTAGGTGGTTATTTTATTTGGTTATCCTGATTTCTGGTATTTTCTATATTACTTTTACCTTTTTATGCCTGTTTAACTTCTGGTATAGTTCTCTCTATGGAGTTTTCCTTGTATGCATACTAACTTATTTATCTTTCCTCCATTGTGTTTGTGGAAAATTAATTACCACTTTCATATTGTATATGCCAAGTGATAGTCACCAACCTATGGGGATCAATAAATTCCTTTAAGATATGTCAAGACTAGATCGGTTATTGAGTTACCAGGGTACCTGGGCTAGTTCATGACAAATTGGTATCAAAGGTGTTGGTTTTTCATATTTCCTTGATGTCAATATGTGGTTGTGTAATCTTATTGGGACTTAGGAGGTAGTTGTAATTGAGTACCTAGCTATCTATCACAGTAATGAGCCTTAATTCACCATGGGTGGTTTTAGGAAACATTTCTTAAGGATTAGTTTTAGTATTTTCCCTACTTTTGATTTGGATAGATTGAAATACAAATATTGCTTATCTATCTGTTGGGATTAACTTACCATGTTTATCTGTTTGAGTGTTAATATGATGTCTTCAGTGTTTTCTATTTATGTCTTGTAGCATAATGCATTTGAGAGGACGTTCTAATCAGATCTAGGAGGAATCAGTTACTAAACCACAGAGAGAAAATCTTCTTATGGACACGATTCAGGTTGAGGTGATTCTACGTATTGTCCAAGCTCTGGGATAGGAACCACCACCAGTTTCCATTTAGGCTCCAGCTATGGAACCTCAAAGGGATGCTTTATGGAATCATTTTCAGGTGTTCCTTCACAAAAAATCACCAGTTCTCAAAGGTTCTAATGATCTTTAAGAGGTTGAAGAATTTTTGAGAAGGATAATGCATTTGTTTGAGTTATTGGGGACACCTGATGAAATCAAGGTGAATTGTGTCACCTTTGTGCTATAGAGACTGAGCAGGAGATGGTGGGACATGATGGTAATGGTGAATAAACATTATGGATTATAGTGGAAGGACATAAATGTTCTTTTCACCAGCTAGTTATATCTAGATTTGATATTATTAGCCAAACTTATAGAGTTTTTCGAACTCAAGTAGGATAACAGGGCCTTGATAGAATATAAAAAACTGTTTTTTTGAGCTAGTTTAGTTTTCACCTAATATAGAATCAAATTTTGGGACTTCAATATGATACCACTCTCATTTTTTCTTACTAAATCTATCATCATATACTGATGTTCTAGATAGAGCATTGATGGTCGAAATGAACTTTTTAGAAAAGTCAGGGTTGATGGGAGTTTCCTTTTCTCCCAGTGGAAGTGTGAATTTCTCTAAGGGGGAGAAGAATCATAATGATTCAAATGGTGGTTCTCGGCATTAGGATCATTTTAGACCTCCTATAGTACCTGGAATAGGGCATTTTATTCGTTTCCAGCTTGGAAAGCTAGGTCACTCAAAGAGGGTTTGCACTGAGGCACCAAAGATCTATGGATCTTATGGATGATCAGGTCACTTGAAGACGTTTTTCCATGATTTTTCCACTACACATAGTGTAATGAGATCATTAGAACCTTCTAAATCAGTGTAAAAATAAAATTCTTCATGAGAAAAGGGTTTATAGCCATAGGAATCTGGAGAAAAGCTTCTTAACACAGTGGAAGAGTCTCCAGAAGAAGCAGATATAGGTCAAAGGACTGTGAGAGGAACCATCACTATAGATTCATCATTAGTGACTATTTTATTTGATACTGGTGAATCTCATTAATTTATTTCAACCCACATTACTAATCTAGTAAATATTCCTACAAATCTTTTATCTTGTGTGATGGATATTACTACACCCTTGAAAAAAATAGTGAGCAGGGTCTCTGTATCCCCTCTTGTATTTTATCTCTATCAGATGTCGATCTTGATTAGAGTTTTATGGTTCTCAAAATTAAATATCTTTATGTCATATTTGGGATGGATTGGCTAATTTCCACTAAATCCCATATTGATTGTTATCTTCAATGGGTATCCTTTACAACACTCGATGGGGTGTGCCATATATTTCAAGGAGAATGAGACCCAAGTTCGAGTAGATCCAGACCCTCTTATCCAGATTTAGTGAAATTGATATTTGTCTTTTCTTTTAATATGGAGTGGTAATCCTTAAACGATGATCTACCTCTAGTTTTTTTTGGGTTTCCCGATGTGTTACCTCCTGAATTCTTTGGTTTTCCATCGGTAAGAAAAGTAGATTTTTCTATCAACTTAGTGCCTAGTACTCAACTATATTCTATTACTTATTACTATATTGAAATAGATGAGATGAATGAGTTGAAGACTCGGTTGGATGATCTTCTTGAGAAACTATTTATACACCTGAGTGTGTCACATTGGGCAACACTGGTTCTCTTTGCTTATAAAGTTGATGGTTCACTTCGCCTTTGTGTGGATTATCGGAAACTTAATAGAGTTACGATAAAGAAAAGGTATGTGTTACCATATATTTATGGCATGTTTGATCACTTTAAAGGGGAGAAGTGGTTCTCAAAGATTGATCTTTGATATGTTTACCATCAAGTGATAATAAAAGAATCTTACATTCAAAAAATCACCTTTTAGAGAAGGTATTCCCATTATGAGTACATTGTAATGCCATTTGTTTTAAGAAATTATCATGAAATATTTATATCCTTAATGAACATGATTTTCCATGAGTACCTTGATAACTTCATGGTAGTATTTTTAGATGACACAATTGTTTACTCTAAGTCCAAGGAGGATCATGTGCATCATTTGAGAGAAATTTTGGAATTGTTGGATAATCACCAACTTTATTACAAGCTATAGAAATGTGATTTATGGATCTAGGAAGTGATGTTATTGGGACACATGGTGTCAGAACTTGATATTTCAATTGATACTAAAAATTTGAATGTTTTTATAATATGGGAACAACCATGGAATGTTTTCTAGATTCAAAGGCTCTTTGGTTTATCTAGGTATTATCGCTAGTTCTTAAAGGACTTCCCAAAGTTGGCTTCTATGATGACTACTCTAACTTAGAAGGGAGTGAATTTTTCTTGGGATGAAAAATATCAGAATTCCTTTCTTGAGATGAAATTTCTTTTGACTACTTGTAATGTCCAGAACCTTTGTGGTCCATTACTTTTTCAAAATCAAGTGTTTGGAGTTTTTTGGGAAGCAAAAATATCACATTTTAAGAGTTTTCCTTTTTTATTCCAATTTTTCCATCAGTGTTAGTGAGTCAGGGTGTTGGTGTCAGTGAGTTAGGGTATCAGTGTCAGTGAGTTAGGGTGTTAGTGTCGGTGAGTCAGGGAGACGGTGAGTCATGTGTATGTAGGTCGCATCAGTGAATCACCCATCAGTGACTCACTATCAATGTCGATGACTCACCCATGGATAACTTTTTTTCAGTGTTGGTTACTCTCCCATCGGTCGCTTATTTCTAGTTTTTTCAGTTTCTCCCCTCTTATATTTCATTTGATGCAAATCAAGTTTAAAGCCTTTTTTAAGAATTTATAAAGGATTTTCAAAGGATATTAATTATATATGTAATATCACAATGCTCTGGGGGCTTTGAGATATTCAAACCATATAATCTTGACCATGATCCCACGTTAATAACTTTTGAAATTATTTCATGTATTGTTGATATAGGATCTTGCTTTTTTTTCTAAATCTGAGTTCTTATCCTCTCTTTTCCCTTGGTGTGCCTAGAGCCTTCCATTCCCATAGAGTCTCTTGTTCTATAATATCCATCAATTGAGTTTTCATTAGAGTGTTTCTACTACTCACACAAGTAGGATTTTTTTTCGTCTGTTATTCCAAGTAGGGATTTCCTTCATCTCTCTTCTAATTTTGTATTATGTTGGGTGGGCGTAGTAATGTTATTTTGTAAAAACTTCTAAATCCAATATTTTGACAAAGATAAATTCTAATAAGAACTTAATAATGGTATGGGGTGGATTTATGTTGATTTCCTATTTTATTTGTTATCTTTTTGGATTATTTGATCAGTTTGGATGTTTGGCATCTAAAAATCATGTTTGTTGGTAGTTTTTTCCTACACATGAGTGATACTTTATAACAGTTATTGTTTCCTTGTGAATAATTGCTATAAATATCAACCTGATTAATCACATATACTGGGTTAAATGAAATGGATTCCCTAGGATGAAAACCCTTGTGTGATCACCCTTGCTTATCAAAGTAGAATTTATAGTGTTGGCCAAATTTGAATTCACATTATTTGGTAGGTATGGCTATTTGTTGTGTTCTATTGGGTGTTATACCTTATGTGGATTTTGGTAGTGTGGTTCTATGGTTGGGGGGTGTGACTGTGTGTACGAGGTGGTACTGATGGTGTGATGTTATCTCAGTTTGAGAGATTGATTGATTGTGGAATGGATGGAATTTTTGTGCAGTGGGACTACTCCTGGGCAGTGGTAGGGTAGTGGGGCTGCAGGTTTGGGTTGTGTTAGGATTTCATGTTTATGCGTGTGTTGGGTGTGGTGTTGTTGTGCAGCAGGGATTCCAGGTTTGGTTCTAAGAGGATGAATTAGGCGGGATAACTTTTAATAATGATGTTAGTGGTGTCGAAATACGAATGGGTGTTAAATGGGGAGGAAGAACGAAGTGGGCTATTTTCTCTATGTTTTTTTATAGGGAGTGTTTATTGACTTTTACCCTTTTGATAACAGTTGTATATTTTTTTCTTGTTAGTTTCCTGGGTAGGGATAGAATAAATAAATTAATAAATTAATAAATGAAGAATGACATTTAGTTAAATTAATTGGCTAGGAGGTATACTCTAACTGACATAAGTGTTTGTTGTTCATGGTGATACATGATTGTAGGGGTAGTATGAAAGGTGGTTTGTGTGGCTGGTTGTATGTTTGGAAACCCATAGGATAGGTTGAGTGTTTTTTTACCTATATTTATAAACTTGTAGTTCCTTTTGTTTTATATATGAACCCACCTGTGTTGAGAACTATGTGCCAAACACCCCTATTGCTATGGGGGAGGGTGTCTTTCCCAACATCCCGGTGGGAGGATGGATGGATGGTTTTTAGCTCTTCTCTACTTCATCTTATAGGCATTTACCGCCCAAGACTCTTCAGGTAGGTTGTAATAGATTGAGGTTTGTAACTGTATCTACGGTACTGGTTGTGTGAGAGGTGGTTTGTTTCCCATGTTTCTTTGGGATGATGCCCAGGTGTTTTCTGATAGGGTGTTTAATGTGTGAATCCCAGGTGTCTGCAAGTAGGATTGCAGTGTGGTAGTGGCCCAGGTGTCTACGGGCAGGATGTGTGTGGTTTATGGTCCATGTGTTTGCGGGTGGTTTGTGACAGTGGGGCTTGTGGAAGAGGTAGATGCATCAGGATGTTCCAGTTAGCCAATGGTAAGTAGTGTGGGGTACCCAAACATCGATGTGATTATTATATTACATTACTTGACTTGCGTTATTTAGTGAGTGTTCCTTGGTGAGGTTGGGGTGGATAGTATACCTTGTTAGGTTCTTTTGAGTTTCTGTTGTTTTCTCATAGGGGCATTAGTATTCTTATCCCACTTGTGCACGAGTGACTTTGGTTTTTCCCTGCTGAGTATACTTGTATGCTCACCCTACATATATATAAAAAAGTTTGGGTTTTCACGGATATTATGAGTCGCGTTCTATAACTTACTAGCTTGGAAATTGGGGATGGTTGTTGTTTCACTGATAAGTTTTATTTTGGTACTTAACTTTGAGTTTTCTTTATATTTTCAGCAGTTTTACTTTAAGCATGAAAGTGGGATGGATTTTGGTTTCCTTATATATATATATATCTGTTTTGGAGTTTTTTGAGGTTGGTACATCTTATCTCAATCTTGGTTACTATAAAAAGTGTAATGCCTCCCATTTTTGTGATATTTATATACCCTTGGTGTTGGTTTCCACCCTGAGGCCTATTGGAGGTGGAAATCAAGAGTCATTATCTCTCCTTCATCTTGAGGAAGGAAGTTCTTGGCATATTGTTATCCATTCCCTCATCTTGAAGAAGGATGATCATGGAAGAATGGTATTAGAGGTGAGGTTTTTGAGAGATAGGATAGAGTTTAGAGTTATGAACAGTGAGGATTGCATGGGATGGTAGGGAAATAGTGTTATATGATCTTAGAGCATGACATAGGCCAAGGAAGACTAGCTAGGACACGGGATTTTAGGGATCCCTGTGATTCGATGTAATGACTTTGAGCTTACTAAATGACCAAGTAAGGTGACGCCATTTTCATGGTAGAGACCCTAGGAAAGGTACATGCATCATTATGACTTGTGTTATTGTTTGTTTTGGGAATTTTTTGTAAATTAAAATAAATAAAGAGTTAAAATGAATCTTAAGATAAAAAAATACTACCATGGATTAAGAGTTCCTTGTTTTCCATTCATCTATGGCTCCCAGACGTCACCCACATGTAGTAAAAGAGGTGGATGTTTAGTAGTCCGACCCAATTGACTGGTGGAGGTTCAATCTAGTGGATAAGGATGATAAATGGAAGAAGAATCTTTGTGCTTTCCAATGGTAAACCTTGGGAATGTATGATGATAGTGTCTTGGATATAGAGATAGAGAGTTGGCTCGAGGAACTGTTGATCACTTTCAGCTTAATCTGTGCTCTGACAGAGTACTGGGTTCCCTTGGAAGTGAGCCAAATGAGGGGAGTAGTGTGTCAGTGGTGGGTAATTTACCTTGGGGAGAGGAAGGTGACTGATGTTCTCTGGGTCGACTTTGAGAAGGATTTCTAGGTGGAATTCCTGTTTCCATGATGAAAGCTGAGAAGAGGTAGGAGCTACTATCCCTTATATAGGGGAGTATGTATATAAGGTATTTGGGGATATAGTTCAAGGATCTCCTATGCTTTTCTCTAGATATCTTTTTGGGTGAGGAGTCTTAGGCGAGATTCTTAGAGGAGGCACTTCATCCTTCTATTCAGTATGAGATTACTCCTTTAACCCTACCGACATACTTAGAGGTTTAGAAGAAGGATGAGGTGGTGTAAAGGATGCACTCATGAGGATTTCTACTACGAGAGGGATGTCAACTAATCTCTTCAAAGGGGAAGGCCATCAGTAGCAAGTCTTCGGTGTTATGGCCTTCCAAGTTTTGGCCAGTGGGGAGACGACCCCAGATGTTTTAGTCATAACCCTCTGGTACTCTCCCTTTTCCCATAGGCCCAGGGCAGAGGTTTTTTTCTTTCAGGGTCTTGGTCACCTCCAGGGATAGTTCCCAACTTGAGCTCAGTATGGTGGAGGTAGGTAGGTTCAGTGCCCACCTTAGTAGCAGTTTCCAGCCAAGCCTTTCTAGTAGTAGGTACAGTAGGCCCCTACTCCATCAAGGGTGGACAGTGCATGAGGAGGCCAACCTCAAGGTGTTTCTCAGGGACCTCGACCAAGGCGTGGTCAGGGAGGCAACCGACTACTGAGGGGAAGAGGAGTTGAGTGAGGGAGGTTTCACATTGTAGACGCAGCAGTTCCAGCAGGGCTTCAAATCGTTTGAGGTATGATTAGTTTTTTAGTACACTTTTTTTTACCTTGTTTAATTTAGAAACTTCTCACTCCTTAGTTTCACCCAGTCTCTCCCATGCGTTGGAACTAGACATAGAGATACTTTTCATTCCCCTAGTGTTGAGTACACCATTCGGAGGTTATACCAACTTGTTTGATGTTTTTCGGGGATGTAGACTGATGTTGGGGCTGTATCGGTCCAATGGGTATCTCTTTTTTCTATAGATGAAATCATAAGATGTAATCATTGGCATCAACTGGTTGTACTATGTGCATGATATTATTGATTAATTTTAGATAATAGTCATGTTTTCAAATGTTGGTGGACAATGTGTGGCTTTTGTTGGAAAACAGAGTTGTTAGATGGGCAGCTGACATGTGGAGCCTCTTCTTTCCTTATTAGTCAAGATATTAGTGGGATCGATGGATGCTGAGATGGTGGAGGTTCTAGTATTTGTCAGAGAGTTTTGGGATGTTTTCCCCAATGAGGTTATGACTCTACCCCCTCTACGTGATGTTGAATTTAGGATAGACTTACAACCCAGTGCTCATCTTATTTCAATGGATCCTTATCAGATGGCGCCTTCTGAGTTGCAGGAGTTGCGGATTTAAATTGATGGTATGATGAAAAAGGGTTTCATCTGAACCAGTGTGTCATCATGGGGTTCCCAATTCTTGTTTGTGAAGAATTCATATGGTGGTATGAGTCTTTGCATAAACTAAAAGAGAATGAATCAGGTAACGATCAAGAACTGTTACCCTATCCCAGGAATACACGGTATTTTTGACCAAATAAGGGGATCAGTTTGGTTGTCTAAGATATATATGTGGTATGGGTATCACCAGTTAAGGGTGAAGGAGGGATAAATCCCGAATATTTCTCTTAGGTGTAGATATGTTCACTTCAATTTCATGATTATTTATATGGTTTTATGAATGCATCGGTTGTGTTCATGGGGATAATGAACTCCGTATTTCATGAGTTCCTGGACTGGTTCATCATCATATTCATCGATGATATCCTAATCTACTTGAAGTTAGAGGAGGAGAATACCAATCATTTCAGGACTATATTAGAGGTCTTTCAGCACCACTAGCTCAACGGAAAGTTGTCCAGGTGAAATTTTTGGACAGGGGAGATCCACTTCCTTAGACATGTGGTGTCTTATCAGGGTGTAGAAGTGGACCCATCGAAGGTCAAGGTAGTTGTTTCTTAGGAATAACCCAATAATGTGGAAGAGGTTCACATTTTTCTTGGCCTCATAGGATACTACTAGAGATTCATGCCATATTTCTCCTAATTAGAAACTTCCTTGATGAATCTGACTAGAAAAGGACAATCCTTTATGTGGGGTGATCAATGTCATGAAGCTTTTGGCTATCTGAATAGGGATTTGGTCAGTGCACCAGTGCTCAGGTTTCCATAGGAAGGGGTGATGTTCGAGAAGTTTTGTGATGCTTCTCATCTGGGCTTGGGTTGTGTGCTAATGTAGCAATGGGGAGTGATCTCATATGGGTCTAGGTAGTTACACCCCCATGAACATAACTATTACACACATGATCTAGATCTATCAGTAGTCGTATTCACACTGAAGTTGTGGTGACATTACCTCATTAGGGAGTGATTTGTGGTCTTCACGGATTACAAGAGATTTAGGTACATCTTTTCCCAGCAAGATCTGAAATTGCAGCAATGGAGGTGCATAGAGTTTCTCCAGGATTATGATTTTGAGATCTCTTACACCTCAAGGAATAGAAACATTTTGGTCGATACTTCGAGAAGTAAGCCGTAGAAGGAGGTAGTTTGGGAATCTGCTGATACTTGGAGAGCAATGGAGGATTTTGATGCCTTACACTTATATGTGGTAATAGATGGCAGTATAGGCTGCCTATTTTAGATGATAGTACACTCATATCTAAAAAAGAAGGTGAAAGATACTCAGTGGGTAGACTCATAGGTGGATGTGATGCATGATAGCTTTGACCAAGGTGATACTCTAGAGGGATAGTCAGAGGATGGTCAAAATCGTATGTTGTTCTGTGGGAATCTATTTGTTCCAGTGGAAGTACATGAGGAATTAATTTTTAAGTTTCATAGATCACCCCTATCGGTAAACCTAGAAGTTTTCAAGATGTACTGGGGATTCAGGTAGTAGTTCTGGTGGCCCGGTATGAAGTGGGTAATGGAGGAGTTTGTGGAAAAGTGCTTGGTGTACCAAGAAGTGAAGGTTTAGCATCGTGTTTCGGGTAGTTTGTTTCATCCCCAAGATGTCTTCGAGTGGAAGTGGGATGACATCTCGATGGATTTCATCACAGTATTACCAAGGGATTAAAGAGGATGCGTTGTTATTCAGGTAGTAATGGATCAGTTGACGAAATCGGCTCACTTATTAGCAATCAAGGAGTCGAGTGTAGCGGATGACTTAGAATTGAGATATGTGGATGAGGTGGTGTGGTTTAATGGGGTTCCAAGATCCATCATATTAGATCAGGATACACATTTTATGTCGTGATTCTGGATGGTATTACAACATTCTTTTGGCACCCAATTATACCTCATCACTGCCTTCGACCCTCAGATGAATGGACAAACTGAGAGGACCATTCAAATCTTGGAGTAAATGTTATGGTCATGTGTTCTAGACATTAGTGGGTCTTGGGTGATACATTTTCCCTTGGTAGATTTCTCTTAAAATAATATCTATCACTCTTCAATTGGAATGGATCCGTTCGGGGCCTTTTATGGAAGGTTGTGTCATTTACCCTTATGTTAGACAAAAGTTGGGTAGGAAATTGTTCTTGGTCCAGATGTGGTGCAGAGTACAATAGAGAAGTTGCATCTTATCCGTGAGAGGATGAAGGTATCACAGGACCAGCATAAGTTGTATGCCAATCATAGGTGAAGGCCTTTTTGAGTTCAAGGTTAGGTACCACATGTTCTTCAAGTTTTCCCCTCGACATGGGAAGAAAAGGTTTAGAAGAGGGAGTAATCTTTCTCCCAGGTTCATTGGACCCTTCTAGGTGTTGTGATGAGTTGTAAAGGTGGAATTTCATCTCACATTTCCACCGTAGTTGGGGAGGATCCACAAAGTCTTTCATGTCTCCCATATTCGTTAATATCTTCAAGATGACTCACATGTCATTGATTGGGTAGAGTTGGATATCGAGGATGATGTAACATTCGTAGAATGACCAGTGAAGATCCAGGATCTTCGGAAGAAGGTTCTATGTGGAAGGACCATTTCCTTGGTTCACATTTTGTGGAGGCATGGTGGTCTGAAAGATATTACTAGGATCAAGAGATTCATATGTGGCCCCAGTACCCGAATCAAGATTAATTAATGTGGATGCGAATAAACTTGTGTGGGAGAGTCAGTTCCACCCAAAGAAGATAGTATCTTGACATGGGGGAAGAAGCTCCATGATTCATATGATTGGGCTATGTGAATTTTGTGCTTGTGTGGTATGTCTTGCAGTTGGTTGGGTTAGCACATTTGGAGGGGAGGTGTTATTTGATGTTGAGGTTTCACTCCAGCAACACAAGGTGGTTCTTCCTTGATATGTATCTTATGGAGTGGTTTTATATACCTCTCTTTATCATAGGTTTGGTTTTGAATTCTCAATGGAGAGAATAGTTTGAGAGGTATCTGATGTAATGGATTGGTCCTATGTGGTCTATTACATTGTCAAAATCTAGTGTTTGGGGTGTTCTAGGAGGCAATGGTAGCACATTTTAAGAGTTTACATTTTTTATTCTAGTTTTCTTCATTAGTGTCAGTGATTCAAGGCATCATCATCGGTTGGTGAGTCAGGGTGTCGGTGTTAGTGAGTCAGGGAATCAGTGTTGGTGAGTTAGGGCATCGGTGTTGAAGAGTCGGGGCATCGGTGTCAGTGAGTTAGGGCGTCGGTGTCAGTGAGTATGGGCATCAATATCAGTGACTCAAGGCATCGGTGAGTTAGGGCGTCAGTGAGTCAGGTGTTGGTAGGTCGTATCGGAAAATCACGCATTAGTGACACACCCATTGGTGACTCACTATTAGTGTCGATGACTCACCCATCAATGTCTCATTTCGATTTTTTCCAGTTTCACTCATCTTACATTTTATTTGATGTAAATTGAGTTTAAAGCCTTTTTTAAGAATTTCTAAAGGCATTTCAAAGGATTTTAATTATATATTTAATCTTCTAATGCTTTAGGGACTTTTAGATATTCAAACTGCATAATCTCGACCATGATCCCACGTTAATGAATTTTGAAACTATTTCCATTTCTGTTAATATAGGATTTGGATTTCTTTTTTTTTCTAAAGATGAGTTCCTCTCCTCTATTTTATCTTCATGTGCCTATAGCCTTTCATTCCCATGTATTCACATATTCTTCCATATCCATCGATTGAGTTTTCCTTAGAGTTTTCCTACAACTCATGCAAGGAGGATTTGTGGTCACCTATTATTCCAAGTAGGGATTTACTTCATCTATATTCTAATTGTGTATCATTCAAGGTGGAAATAGTAATGTTATTTTGTGAAAACTATCGAATCCAATATTTTCACAAAGATAAATGATAATATGAACTTGATAACGGGGTGGGGTGGATTGATGTTGATATCCTATTTTATTTGTTATCTTTTTTGATGATGTGATTAGTTGTGGTCGTGTGGCTTCTGAAAATCATGGTCATTGGTGGTATTTTCTTGTTCATGGGTGATGATTTATAACTTTTGTTGTTTCCTTATGAATAATTTTAGTAAATATCAACCTGATTAATCATGTATACCGGGTTAGTTGAAACGAATGCCTCAGGATGAAAACCCTTGTGTGATCACCCCTTATTATCAAAGTAAAATTTAAAGAATAGTGTTAGATAAATATAAATTAAACCTATTTGATAGGTGGTGATGTGTGTTGTGTTCTATTAGGTTTTGTTCCTTGTGTGGGTTTTAGTAGTGTGGTGTTATGGATGGGGGTGTGACTGTGTGTACGGGGCAGTACTGGTGGTGTGATGGTATCTTAGTTTGAGATATTGATTTATTGTGGAATAGATGGAATTTTTGTGTAGTGGGAATACTTTTGGGCAGTGGTTGGGCAGCGGGACTGCAGGTTTGGTTTGTGTCAAGATTTCATGTTTATGGGTGTTCTGGTTGGGGTGTTGTTGTGTTGTTGTGTAGTAGGGATGTGGGGTTTTGTTGTGAGAGGATGAATTATGCAGGATAACTTTGAAGAATGATGTTGATATTGTCAAAATATGAATGGGTTTTAAATGGGGAGGAAGAAAAAAATGGTTTATTTTCTGTGTGTTTTGTTATGGGGAGTGTTTAGTGGATTTTAACCTTCTAAGAATGGTTTCATATATTGTACTTGTTTGTTTCCTAGGTAGGGATGGAATAAATAAATGACTAAATTGATAAATTCATAATGAGATTTGGTTAAATAAATTTTATTGTGGTATACTTCAATTTACAGAAGTGACCATCATTCATGGTGATATATGCATGTAGGGGTAGAAGAAAAGGTGGTTTGTGTGGGATGTTTGTTTTCTTGGAAGCCCATAATATGGGCTGAGTGTTTATTTACCTGTATGTATAAACTTATATTTTATTGTGTTTTCTATACATACCCCACCTATGTTGAGAACTATGTTCCAAACACCCCCACTAATATGGGGAAGGGTGTCTTTTTCAACATCCTGGTGGGAGGATGGATGAATGGTTATTGGGTCTTCTCTGCTCCCTCTTCTTGGCATTTACTACCAAAGACTCTTCAGGAAAGTTGTAATATCTTTAGTTTTTTTACTAGATCTATGGTACTAATTATGTGAGAGGTGGTTTGTTTCCCAAGTGTCTTCAGGATGTGTCCCATGTGTTTTCAGGCAAGGTGTGGAATGTGTGAAGCCCAGGTGTCTGCGGGTAGGATTGCGGTGAGGTAGTAGCCCAGGTGTCTTCGGGCAGGATCTGTGTGGTTTTTGGCCCAGGTGTGTGCGGACAGGATGTGATAGTGGGGCTTGTGGAAGAGGTATATGCGTCAGGATGTTCTAGTTAACTAGTGGGAAGTGGTGTGGGGTGCCCAATCATTGATGTGATTATTATATTACATTACTTGACTTGCGTTATTTGGTGAGTGTGCCTTGTTGAGTTTGGGGTGGATATTATACCATGTTAGGTGATTTTGAGTTTTTTTATTTTCATACAGGGTCATTAGTATACTTCTCCCACTTGTTCATGAGGGACTTTTCTTTTTTTACTACTGAGAATACTTTTATTCTCACCCTACGTACATAAAACTATTTTCAAGTTTCCAGGGAGATTATGCGGAACGTTCTGGATATTACTATCTTGAACATTGGGGATAGTTTTTGTGTCACTTCTTAGTTTTATTTTGGTAGTTACCATGGATTTTTTTTTTGTATTTTCAAAAAAAAATTACTTTAAGAATTCATGTGGTATGGATTTTGGTCTCCTTATATATATATATATATCTTAGAGTTGTTTGAGGTCGATACATCTTATCCCCCGATCTTGGTTACTATAAAAAGGGTAATGCCTCCCATTTTTGTGAGATTTATATACCCTTGGTGCGGTTCGCCACCCTAGGGCCTATTGAAGGTGGGAATTGGGGGTCACTATCTCTCCTTCATCTTGAGGAAGGAAGTTCTTGGCACCTTTTTATCCCTTCACTCATCTTGGAGAAGGTGGTTTGTGACACTACTGCACTGGTATTTACTCTTCTAGAGGTTGGGTAGGGCTATGTGGTCTTCTGTGATGCATCAGGTTAAGTTTTGGGTTGCATTCTTATGCAGGGTGATCATGTTATTGCTTATGACTCTCATCATCTTAGGCCACACGATAAGAACTACCCAACCCATGACCTTTAACTTGCAGTTGTGATGCATGAACTTAAGATTTGGTTTCACTATCTTTATGAATAAAGGTTTATCATGTATTCAAACTATAAGAGATGTAGTTATATCTTCTTTCAAAAAGATTTGAATCTCAACTAGAGGCATTGGGTGTAATACCTACAATCATTCGACTCTGACATCACCTATACCTTGGGGAAAGGGAATGTCATCACAGATGAGTTGAGTAGGAAAATTCCAACCCATGCAGTGAAATAATCATCAAAAGAGTGGAACTTGTTGGATATTTTTTCATAGTTTCATATCAGATTCTAGGAATCGGGGGGTCAAGGTTTCCTTGTCCAGTGTTTAGTTGGCATCTTCTCTTCTCGAGATGATTCTTTAGGAACATTATCTTGATGATGAATTCTATAGCATTAGAGACTCTCTTTATGGTGGGGATACTATGGTTTATTATTCATTCTCCCTGGATAAAATATTATGTTATAAGAATCATTTCATTGTACCATTATCAGTAAGGAAATATGTGATGGGGGTTTTCCATAATTAACAGTGGGAAGTGCATCTTGGAACCTTGAAGATGTTCTATGAAATGAAGTGTAGATTTTGGTTTCCAGGTATGTGACAGTTCTTTTCTTATTTTGTCTCTCATTTTTATTCATGCCAAAAAGTCGAGGATGAGAACCATAAAACTTTAGGTTTTCTTCATCCACTTCCAGTTCCAACTTGGAATTAATATGAGGTATGTATAGACTTTGTGGTTGGGTTTCTATGTACCCATAGAAATAATAATGTGATATAGTTTGGGATTGATAGGCTGACAAAATTGGCTAACTTTATACCCCTTTATGATACAATCAATTCTAATTAGTTAGAAAATATCTATGTGAAATATATTATTTGGTTTCATAGAGTTTCATATACTATAGTCTCTGATAGGTATCCCCAATTCCCTTCTCACTTTTGGAGAGGCCTTTAAGAGGCACTCAAATCTCAGGTCTGTTTGAGTAAGGCATACCATCCGCATTTGGATGGAAAGAAAGAAAGAACTATACAGATTCTTGAGGATATGCTTTGTGCTTGTGTACTCAACTTTGGTGGGGCTTGGTATGACCATCTGGGGCTGGTTGAGTTTTCTTATAACAATAGTTACAAGTCTACAATCAGAATGGATCCTTTTGAGGCCTTGTATAGCCAGCCTTATAGATCTCTATTATGTTTATTGGAGATGAGTAAAATTTCCTTGGTTGGACCATTCTTAGTTCAAGAGACAATAATAAAGATTCAATTGATTCATCATAAAATATTGATGGCATGGAGCTGGTATAAAGCTTATATTGATATCCATCATGGACCATTGGAGTTTTCAGTTGGTGACTAGGTGTTCTTGAAAGTTTCACCTTGGTTGGTTCATGAATGGCTTGTGAGGAAAGGGGAGCTTGTTTCTCGTTTTATGGGACCTTTTGAGGATGTTGAGCAGGTGGAGAAAGTGTATTACCATTTATAACTTCTACCACATCTAAAATTGATACATAACTTGTTCCATGTATCTCATCTTATAAAGTATTTATTAGGTCCATCTCATTTTTTGAGTTGGACTGATGTTGAGGTCAAACCTGATTTATCCGTGACTGAACATCCGGTCATGATAGTTGATTCTGAAATCAAGGTACTTCATGGGTGTATGATACATTTGGTTTGAGTTAAATGGAAACATGGTTCTATTTCTCATGAGACATGGGAGAGGGAGGTACTAATGAGAGAGCGGTGGCCACATCTTTTTAGAATAGAACCTTCTGAGTATGATTTCTTGGGATATAAATTTTCTATGGTGGGGATCTTGTAACATCCTATTACTATTTTTAAGTATTTAAAAACCCCTATTTTTACCATGATTTTTTTGGGATTCATTTCGGTTTGTTTTAGGTGAAATTTTTTAAATTTTCCAGGTTTTTCATGGTTGGCGCATGGTTTTCACAAACCATGCACCCTGCTAGAGAAAATAATGAAAATCAAGGTAGTGAGGTTTTTAAAGTTGGTACATGGTTTGACAAGTTGTTCACCCACCTAGGAGAAATAGTGCAACCTCATTAATAGGGGCACACATATAGGGTTCATGGTTTTTTCTAACCATGCGGACCTACCCATCTAACCATGTGTATGGGATTTTTTAATCCAAAAATTAATTTTAAATGTCCCGACCCCCCCCCCCCCCACTACAACAAAACTAGGTTTCTGCAGCGCCCCCTTTATCACCGCTAAAAAAAACTGAAAAAGGGGGGGTCTTTATCACCGCTAAAAAAAGCCCTGATAAAGGGTACTTTTAACAGTGCTAAAAAAAGCACTGTTAAAAGTGACCCTTTATCACCCCTTTTTTTAGCGCTGTTAAAGGGGACCCCTTTATCAGTGCTTTTTTTAGTAGTATTGATAAAGGGGGGGATTTATCAGTGCTTTTTCCTAACAATGAAAAATTTTATATTTCAAAAAATAATATTTTATGAAAAATAATATATTGTTAATATAAATATAATATATATTTTTTAAATATGTTTTAGATAAGTATAAATAGACTATTACATTTAATATATAATAAATTTAGTTAAAATTGATTTAAAATACTTTAAAAATATTATTAATTAATAATTTTAGAATTATCATCGATTAATAATCATTTAATAACAATTTGAATACACAAAAAAATCAAAAAAAGTTAATAAAAGATCTAAAACAAGTTGAAAATTTAACTCAATCTTCAAATGGCCATAACTTTTGATCCAGGTGTCCGTTTGATCTCTACAGCATATCAAATCAAATCTTGCAATAATATCTACATTCTAGTGACAGAAGGGAACCTTATTTCACATTTTTCAAGGACCAAAAAGGCCCATAAGACCTCTAAAACCGAGTTTTTAGTCCGGATACCCCGATTTTTTAACATTCAAACAGGTAGAACTTCTGATCCGGATGTCCGCTAGGCCTGTACCATATATCATATTAAATATTGTTTCATTTTCTTTGATTTTACTAGTTTTGGAGTTGAAACAGACTTATGTATTAGAATTTGTGGTCATTTTAACATTCTGTGGATTTTCAAATACACATATATATGTATTTATTCATAAATATATGTGTGTGTGTGTGTGTGTCTCTTTATCTCTCTCTCTTTGTGTTGTATATATGTATGTATGTATTTATTTATTTATTTATAAACACACATAAAAAACATATTTTATAAATGTATTTAAAACTAACCTTATAAATATATATTAATATACAAATAAATATACGGATAAAAAATTATAACTAAAAATATATATAAAAATAAATATAAATTAATATACGAATAAATATAGTTATATATATATAAATAAATATATATTAATATATCAATAAATAAATATATATATATGAATATATAAAAAAAATATGTATTAATATAACTAAATATATTTATATTAATATGAATATATATTAATATACGAATAAATATAACTATATATATATAAATAAATATAAATATATATTAATACACGAATAAATATATATATATATTAATATATGAATAAATATATACGTATTAATATAACTAAATATATTAATATTAATATGAATCTATATTAATATACGAATAAATGTAACTATATATATATATAAATAGATATATCATTAAATAGATAAAAAACTAAATAGCTTAGTGGTAAAGGTGCAGATGCACAAGGGGGGAGGTCTCGAGTTCGAGTTCGGGTGGAAGCACGGAGGGGTGTGCAGGCATGTGGTGGATGAGCGGCCAAGGGCAGTGTGCGAGAGAGTGGGAGGGGGTCCACCTAGCATTGATAAAGCGGGGGGGGGGGGTCGAGCACTATTAAAAGCTCCCCCCCCCCCCCCGCATTATATATTATTTTTAATTTTTTTTTAAAAAAATTGACTTTTATCAGTGCTTAAAAAAGCACCGATAAAAGGTGTCTTTTATCAGCGCTTAAAAAAGCGTTGATAAATACCTTTTTTCAGTGATTTTTTTTTGTACTGATAAAAGGTTCCTTTATTAGTGATTTTCTGATCGCTGATAAAAGGTACCCCCTTTATTTTCTCCTCAATTAACAACACTTTTTTAGCACTGTTAATGCACTTTTCTAGTGCTGATAAAGTCCATATTTGTAGTAGTGCCCCCCCTTTAAGTGCTTGATGGACCTAATTTTCCCCATAGTGATTTATTCTTCCAAGGAATCTCACAATAGATAATTTTGGCCCCTCTACACCCTTATAGAAGTGGATCAAAGCTTAGACAATGGAGTTTTATCTTCTCTTGATTAGTTTCCTCTTTCTATTCTCTTTCTCCCACTCTCTCCTCCTTTCATCCCTAGGGTTTTATAGATCTATATGTTGTTGAAAGATCTAGTATACACTGTTTTATATCATGAATCTAGGATAGATTCTCAAATATTCATTTCTGAAATTCCTCATTGGAGTTTCCCTATTATGGCTTGGTGTTTTGAGATCTTGTGATCCCGAGGTTGGTGGTTCTGTTATGATGGGCAATTTTTATTAAACCTAAATTTCTTGATTTAAATTCAATTATTTTATTTAAATTAAATTGATTTATTTCAATAAAATTTATTTCAATTGGTTTATTAAAACCCCAATTCTGATGGATTTGGGATTTTAATTGGTTTTGACATGAAATTAGGGAAAACCCCAATTCCATTGAATTGGAGTGTGTTTGGGAAATTGATGGAATATGGTTAAATTAAATTGTTTAATTTAATTGTGGAACTTTAATTGTGAAATTTATTTAATGAAATTGATTTCATATTTTTAATTTGAGAAAATGGATAAAAAATGATTTTGATAGAAACCCATTGGTTTTATATTAAAAAAGGAATGATTTGATTAAAGACCCATTTCAGGTTTTAGATGAAAAAATTCCATATTTTACATGGATAATGGGATGAATTTTATTTTTATTAGTCATAAAATAAATTTTCCATCATTGATTTTTATTAGATCACATGAAATCTTAAGTAGTTATTGAGTTATTGGGATAACACTATTTTGACACTTTAAAACTGAAACAAAACCTAGTGCAGTAGGTCACATCCCTAATGGGATGGTGATGGGTCCTCTTTGGTTAGTATCAAAGGGGAATGTGTATACACATAAATATATGATTCAACTTTGAGTGTGTGAGGATACCATATCTTGGAACTATTATACCTTTTGGTAGATGACCATGTTTTGCATTGTTTGTATTTGAAATATATTCTATTTCTTATTTTAAAATGTTTACCATGCCTTTTTAATTTATATAAAATTTTTATTAATCCATTTTTTTAACGTATATCATCATTTGAAATGAAAAGAATGATTTTTTTGAAATATTCTTTTAAAACTCCATGTCTTCTTATTCAAAACTGAAATCTTTATTTGGTTAATTAAATATTGGGATCTTTTATGGAATCATTGGTGAGACCCTACTGGGATTTTAGATCACACCCTAACTGTTCCTTTGGGTGTTTGTAGATTATATTCTTCCAGGTTAGATCAAGGGTAAGAAACCACTTTGAGGTGGTGGTACCTTTTGATCCTTAGTCTTGGAGATTTGTTTCCGTTGGGACTTGAGTGGTTATCTGGTTTGGTTATCCTGTTTTTTGGTAATTTGATGTAGTACTTATAACTATTTATTCCTATTTTACTTTTGGTATAGTTCTGCCTATAGAGTTTTCCTTATATGAATACTAACTTGTTTATCTTTATTTTGTTGGGTCTGTGAAAAATCCATTCCCACTTCCATATTGCATGATAAAAGGTGTAATTCACTAACCCATGGGTATTGGGAATGACCTTTAGGATATGTCAAGACCAGATCTGTTATTGGGTAACCAGTGTAACGAACCAAAAATTCATTAATGAAAATTCCTCTTGATCTAATTAAATGTATTATTATGGTTATATAAAATGTTAAATTCATTGGTTTTATGTTTCTATATTTTAAAATACTGTTAAAAATTATGATCTTTGCTAATATAGCCATTGAACAGTGATCACATGATTAGTATAAATATAGGGCTTTAACAAATCCAATTTACTCAGAAAAAGGAAGCGATGGCCTCATCCAGTAGACTTTCCCCATATGAAGACCATTTGTCGGAGCTCGGAAAGGAGGTGGTTTCATTGGATTTGATCTTGACCAAGCCCAAGCTGAGCTTGAACACGTTAATCTTGAGTGGAACCGACTACGTGAGAAGTGGAAGTTAATAGAGATTACCACCTGAGCGATTTTATCCGAGCCACCCCAAGAGTCTGTCATCATCGTACACCTTACCCTTCGGTCTTATGTGGGTGTTATAAGGGGTTATGTAACAAGACCCTATCACTAGGACTATGTACATTATTTTTTATAAAGAATGTGCATTCATTTTATTATTGTTGATTTGTAAATAGTTTTTAAATCACAAATAGTATTTTTTAGTTAATTTTCGACTAAGAAATCTATTTTGATGAATTAATGGATTTTTTAATTAAATAATATTTTAATAAAATATTATTAATAAATTAATTTTTATTAAATATAAATTATCTTACAATTTTTTATGAATACAATTGTAATTTTTATTAAGGTTTGAAAACTGTTTTTGTCAAAACCCATGAATTTTTGATAAATGTCATTTTTTATTTTAAATGTAGAAATTCATATATTTAGAAAATTATTTAGAAAAAAATAATATTATTTTTGGAATCAGAAAGTCAAAATTATCCATTGGTGAATTTTCCATAATTTTCTGAGACAGTTGAATTTTTGGGTAAAAATTAAATACCGTTTAAATATATAATGTGTTTTATGACATCATAATGACCTGATAGTGATGTAATAAAAACTATAAACATTATGTTCGGAAAATATATGTTTTACCATTAAAATAATGTGATTTTAGATTTTTTTATTTATTTTACAAATCTTTAGTGGACCCTCCAAGACTTATAAAACATTTTGTCTTTTTAAATTGTTTTCCTTGAGAGTGTGACTCACCTCCACATAAGAAACATTATTATTTTAAGATGTTAGTCCATTGGCCTCATCCCCTTTTGAAAAAACCATGGGCTGGTTTGTGGTTTTGATTAGTTTAATGTGTGGTGTCCCAAACCTAAATAATATAGAATTCCCTCTCCTTTCCTATATAAACCCACCCAAGATCCCACATCCTCTTCACTAAAATATTTTGGAGTTCATCCAACCTCTTCCCTATACTCTCTATAATCCTACCAAGGTTCCCCAAGATCCCAAGAAGCCTCTCTCAAGCCTATCCCAAGCCTTTGGGATCACACGACCAAGTAAGGGATTCCTTCCTTCCTCTTTTTATTTAAGTTTCTTAATATTGTTATGCCATTTTATTTTCAATTATAAATGTTGGAGTATGATTTCTAACCTCCCCAATAATTCCCTATTCATTTTTGAATAATGATATATCCCCTTTCTCTCTAATTAATTCTTCCCATGTACACCCATTACTATGCCGAAATTTCGAAAAGAATTTCTCTCTCCTTATTTACATTCAAGTAATTGTTTTGTATCATGAATCTAGATTCCATTAAAATTGTTGGTACATGTACCTATATGACCCCCTTACTTTCTGTTTCATGTAAATATAATGAGACACCCTTTCTCTCTCATCAAACATTTTTATAAATTCTTATGTCACACCGTTATGTTGTCGAAATTACACCACGTTTTTTCAATCCAAAATCATTGTGTAGTGAATACCATGATCATTTCTCTATTAAGGGTATTCAACTTTATGCACATTTACTTATTGATTATAGAGTTTTATGTATGAATTACACATTCCTTTATCTTTTAATATGTGATGATGTTTAATGAATCCATGTTTTATGATCCATTTGGCACACTTATGCATGAAATGAAATGTTTAAGAAGGGTGTGCCCTAATAGCGCTCTAATACATTGGGTAAAGTATAGTATCATGAAACATAATGTTAAATGAGTGTTGACTCATGATAATTAAATTGAAATGAGTTTTTACTTGTGGTTCATGTGCAATGAGGGTTTACTCATGCTCTATGTGCAATGAGCCTTAGCTCATGTTAATTCCATGTTAAGTATTGTTGTCACATTTCCATGTTATGATTATCATGATTTATCATGCATTTATGTTCATGTTTCTCTTTTTATCCATTGATATTCTTATTTCCTAACATGTATTGTAATATTCATGTTATTCCTTGTTTACTCCCTTACTCGGATTTATAGCTCACCCTTTTCTTATGCATGTCCTCATGTTATTCCATGCAATGATAAGTACGAGGGAATGTAGTGGTCATGTAATGGAAGTTTTCAATAAGATGTTGTGTTATATGTTTTAAGTTGTTATGTAATGTTCCTAAGTCCCAAAGACACTAGACCTCTCGATCTTCTATGTTGTATCAAGTGAAGTTTTTATGTAATAAATCATGTTTAAGTATGTAATAAAGAGTAGGGTTGTCATTGCTAGTATCAGAGGATAGGTTTAGTTATTTTTTGGAATTAGGATTATAAAACCCTAGTGAAGCCTTAGAGATAAGACTAAATATAATAAAAACATCCCTATGTTTTTGTGGGTATTAAGTAATTGGTTTATCAAGAAAATACATCCCTGTCTAGATACGATCAGGTAGAGTTGGCTTTGGCACAGATGTACCTAGGGGTGGAAACCCTAACAAGGAGTTTCAGGCTTGACCCAGGGTATCCTGGTACATGACAACGGGCCTTACTGCACTCTTGGTTACGATACTCCTAGGGGATATGCTTTGGTAAATTCACAAGATTAGTATGAACACTTATTAAGGGAATTAAAAAAATGCCCCTAAGAATATATGATAGAAATTAGATCATGAATAGCATAGATTGAAGCCTATAAATTCATAATTTAAGGAAATAAAATATATTTATAAGTCATCTGTTTTGTCCTTGGATTCCCCTTTATGTGTTTAATAGGTTAAGGTACTCATCCCTTGTCTATATCGGATAAGGTAGAACTAGAATCAAAAAATTGAAAGGTAGGGTTATCATCCATAGTTCTATACATTCTTTTATATCCCGAAATTTTAGTAGAACAATACCAACACCAAAAAAAATCATGGAAGTAAAGATATCAGTGAGTACGAAAAATGGGGCAATCATTGCATCCCATGAATATAACTCCTCCCCTTTCATAATCGGTGGATTTAACTTCCCAACGAACCTCATCATAATCCCTTCGGTGGAATTTGATTCAATGCTTGGCATGGATTGGATTTCCTTATATAGAGCCAATATAAATTGTTGTGAGAGGGAAATCACTCTCCATGTGGAGAATCGACCCTCGATTCTATACAAGTGCAAGGAGGAAGATGAATCTTCTTTAGCTCCATAATCTCAAGTGTGGATATTACTGCCCTATGAGCATGCGTATCTGGATTAGATGATTGAGTCTAAGGAGGAAACCATCTTTGAAGACATGCCTATTGTGATGGAATTTGCTGAAGTGTTTCCTGAGGGTTTTCTGGACTTTCTCCTAGAAGAGATGTTGAATTCTCAATTGATCTTATACCTGGGGTGTTTTTAATATCAAAGAATCCATATAGAATGGTTGTTGTGGAGATTGAGGAGATGAAGAAACAACTACATAAGAATTTGGATAAAGGGTTTATATGCCCAATTTCTTCACCATGGGGTGTACCAGTCCTCTTCATCAAGAAGAAGTATGGGTCAATGCGCCTTTGCATCGATTATCGTGAGCTTAACAAAATCATGATAAAGAACAAGTATCCACTTCCACGAATTGATGACTTGTTCGATTAGCTGCATGGAGAACAATACTTATCTAAGGTAGATTTTTGGTTGGGATATTATCAAGTAAGGGTGAAGAAGGAAGATATCCCTAAGACTGCTTTTCGTACAAGATATGGGCACTATGAATTCATAGTAATGCCTTTAAGACTCACTAATTATCCAAAAATCTTCATGAACTTGTTGAATAGAGTATTTAGAGATTACCTTGAAAATTTTTTGGTAGTCTTTATAGATGATATTCTAATATAATCCAAAACCAAAGAGGATCATGAGGAGCATCTAAGAACTGTACTAGAGGCCTTGTGAATGGAGAATCTCTCTGAAAAGTATAGCAAGTTTGAGTTCTAGTTGAATGAGTTCTCATTCATGGGCCATATCATCATAAGAAATGGGATATTTGTGGATCCCTCCAAGATAGCTGAAATAGTGGGATAGTTAAGGCCAACATTGGTAACAGATATCCATAGCTTTTAGGGGTTAGCTGGATATTATCGATGATTTGTGAGAAATTTCTCACGATTTTCCAACCCTCTTACCAAGCTAACTTGGAAGGGAGTAAAGTTTTCTTGGAGTGTTGAATGTGAAGAAAGCTTCAAAGAGTTGAAAATGAGGCTTATCACTACACATGTTCTCACTTTACCCACAAGTGGAGAACTTTTTGTGATATTCAGTGATGATTCGAAAAAGGGCATGGGTTGTGTGTTGATGAAAAATTAAAAAGTCATTGCATATGCTTCAAGTCAATTGAAATTTCATGAGCAGAATTATCCAACACATGATCTAGAGTTGGATTTGGTGATATTCGCTTTAAAAAATTTGAAGGCACTATCTCTTTGTGGAGAAGTGTGAAATATATATGGACCACAAAAGCCTCAAGTATATATTCACATATAAAGAGTTGAACATGCACCAATGAAGATGGTTAGGGCTGATCAAAGAATATGACTGCTCAATCCATTACCACCCTTGGAAAGAAAACAAGGTGTCGGATGATCTAAGTAGAAAGGACCCAGTGATTCTATCATTGATGATAATTGAGAAGGATTCAATATTCTTAGATTTGATGAAGATGGACATGGTAATCATAAATAAGGGAACATCATCAATCCTTACACAAATTATTACTCAACCGTCTATTTTGGAAAGGTTAAAGGGTTCTCAAAAGGATGATGTGGGAATTCAGAAGAAAGTGGAAGATATCAGAAAAGAGAAATCCTAGGAGTTCAATGTTAATGAAGAAGGAATTGTGAGATTTGGGAAAAGACTATGTGTTACATCATGTCTGGAGCTAAATAAGGAACTTTTGGATGATGCACATAGTTCAAATTTCTCTATTCACCTAGTAAACACAAAGATGTATCGAGATCTCTGAGAGCACTATTGGTGAGATAATATGAAGAAGGAGATTGCTGAATATACATCAAAGTGACTGGTGTGTCAGCAAGTGAAGGCAGATAGGCAGAAGTATAAGGGGATGATGCAACCATTGTCCATACCAGCATGGAAATAGGAGAACATCACCATGGACTTCATCACCGGACTTCCAAAGACATCCAAAGACAACAATGCAATCTGGGTTGTTGTGGATCGTCTTACAAAGTCTGCACACTTCATTGAAATTTGAGAGGATTTCTCATTGGATCAAATGGCACAAATATATATCAGGTAAGTGGTAAGGCTTCATGGAGTACCACTATCTATTATATCTGATCGAGATCCAAGATTCACCTCAATGTTTTGGAAGATCCTTCAACATGCTTTGGATACTGAAATGAACTTCAGTATGGCCTATCATCCTCAAACTGGTGGCCAATCTGAGTGAACTATTCAGACACTGGAAGATATGTTAAGATCATGTTCAATGGACTTTAAATGAGGTTGGGATCAAAATCTTCCTCAGGTTGAATTATCCTATAATAACATTTTCCACTTGAGCATCTGAATGTAGTCTTATGAATCCATGTATGGGAAGAGTTGTATAACACTGGCATGTCGGGATAAAGTCGGTGAGTGTAAACTGCTAGGACCAGAAATGGTCAAAGAAATTGTGGAGAAGGTGAAAACCATTCAACAACATATCAAGGCAGCCCAAAGTTGACAGAAGAGCTATGCAGATAACCATCGACGAGACCTTGAGTTCGAATTTGGAGACATGGTGTTTATACGCATATCTCTATAGAATAAGGTCATGAGGTTTGGAAAAAAAATGGGAAGTTAAGTCCTAGGTACATTGGCACCTTCAAGATTCTTGATTTTGTTGGGGTTGTGGCCTATTGACTATCACTTCCATCTATTATGGTCAAAGTACATGATGTCTTTCATGTTTCCCACTTAAGGAAGTGCATACCAGACCCTTAACATGTACTCCCTTTAGAGGTAGTACAATGAGAGGATGATCTTTCTTACGAGGAGAAACCAGTGAATATATTAGATCATAGAGAAATATTTCTATGAAATAAGACAATTCCCCTCGTTAAAGTGTTGCGGATAAACCACAAGTTTGAAAAAGCAACGTAAGAATCGGAGGAAGTGATGAAGCAAAGTTACCCACATCTGTTTTAGTGTGGGAAAAGGAAATTTCAAGGGGGAAATTTCTTAAGGGGGGAAGATTGTAACGACCCAAAAATTAATTAATGAAAATTCCTCTTTATCTAATTAAATGTCTTATTATGGTTATATAAAATGTGAACTTCATTGGTTTTATGTTTCTAGATTTTGAAATACCATTAAGAATTGTGACAGTTGCTAATATAGTTGTTGAACAGTGATCACATGATTAGTATAAATATAGGTCTTTAAAAAATCCAATTTACTCAGACAAAGAAAGTGATGGCCTCATCCAGTAGAATTTCACCATACGAAGCCCATTTTTTCAGAGTTCAAAAAGGATGTGGTGTCATTGGGATTTGCTCTTGACCAAGACCAAGATGAAATTGAAAACGTTAATCTTGAGAAGAACTGACAATGTCACGAACTAGGTCGGGTCGTCATCCGACTCAGTGCCCGACCCGGTCCACGGCATGGCCCAAAGGGCAATCCCAATCACCACGGTCTGGAACAAGTTCCCGGGTACCAAAAATAAAACTTGGGAACAATTTACCTGAAAAAATAAATATAAAACAAACAACAAGATGAATAAATTGAAACTAAAAACAGACAACCAAACATACCCTTATACGATGTTCAAATTTAAATTTTACAACTTGAACTAAAAACCCAAAAGAAACTACATCAAAGGAAAACCAAAACTCCAACTCAAACCTTCGTGCGACATGAGAAGTCACATCCCCAAGCCACCGCCACCAAACCAAAACGAGGCTGCCACTAACAAACTGAACCAGCAATGCTATGCTTAATGCCTCAACTAGGAATACAGAAGAAACTATATCTACATATACCCAAAGGTTTATGTAGGGTGTGAGCCAAAATTTCGGTAGGATGCCACCGAGAAAAGGTTCCACAGATAATTATTAAATGACAACTACATTTTCAATTTTAATTAAAAAAAGAAAAAAAACTAAATGCTTAAACAATTTTAGAGAAAACAGGTTTAAAGAAAACAGTTTCAAAAGGAAAAACTTAAATTAAAATACACACACTTACTTTTAAAATAACCCATGTGTCACACTAATGAGCGTAAAGTAAACAATGAGCACTAATATGGGAGAGGCATCGTGGGTATTAGCTATCTTGGGACCCTAGATCTCTGTGTCTCGGTGAAACATGGCTTAGAAGGCCACGAACCTCAGAAAATGTGGCTTCGATGGCCATGACCCTCAGAAAACGTGGCATAGAAGGCCATGACCCTCAGAAAATCATAGGTGTAGTTAGTGTTGCAATCATCAATCTTGCCAGTGAAATCGGGTCGAGCCACCTCCAGAACACTAGCCCACTAGTCTAGTCCACCCTCTTAGATACCCGAGATTCCTGGTTTGCGCTCAAACAAGTTTCAAGTTCATGTCACATGTCACACTAATGCAGAAAATCAAAACAGGGTATTTACGCACACAAAATCACAATTTGCACACCCAAACCCGCTTTTTAAAACCATACACACACCAAAATCTTTTCAAAACATAATCTGCATGGGTTACATACTCAACTAAACCATATAAGCAATTTAAAAGACACTCACCACTAAACTAACCACCACTTACACATGTAAACACCATTTTGAAATAAGGCGCACACTAAAAATATCTCAAAACTAAATCTGCATCAGTTACACAACCAATTAAAATAACTGCACAGTCAAAGAAATCACTTCTATTATCAAACACGCCACTAACAGAATTTATTAAATAAATTCCACACATGTTGCATGACTTTAAGAACCAAAAATATTAACAGAATTTAACCAATTTTTTTTCCACCCTTAATAATTATTTAATAAAACAACCCAATTTTTTGTAAATAAATTTTTGAGAGAAAAACAATGCTTTACACACTAGACCAACCTGAACCCCCTTACATGACCACATGCACACAACGTCACCTCTGGAACACAATCTTCATTACGCACGCAATTAAATAATCCACCCACACAGTTGAAAAGACCATTACTACAGTTAAACAAACCTTCAGAACAACTTGCCAACCCATTTAAAAATACGCCGCACGACTAAAAAATCAAAAATCCACTCAAATTATCATTTAAGATAGAACCGACACAACACCAAGACACCAATTTCACCTCTTATACATCCTAAAAAATAATCCGCACAATTTATAGAACACTGTTGAATAGTATGACATGGGTTTTCACAGTAACAACATAGTCATATCATCTAAACACACTAATAAACACATTAAGACATACTAAACCTTAATTAAAAATTAAACCACACCAAAGAAACTAAATAGTAGGCTAAACTCACAATAAAAAAACACTAACAATTAACCAGAGATGAGATTTTAGTAGTAAGTGCACATATTATAAACATGCTCCCAAATAAGTTCAACTACAAATCAAACCTCATAGAAGATCAACTTATCACTACAACAATTAATTAAATAATGTTATAAATTAATTAAACTTTCAAATTAATTAATCAAATAACAGTTAAGCATGGAACCACCTACCTCGGTGTAGGAATCATTGCGGGCTTGGCATGAAACTCCTGTCGCATGATGAATGCACCACAAGGAGTCTCTAACAGGTCCTAAAACCAAACATCAAACCATTTGTACCCAAAATCAAATCAAAGCAACACCAAACCCTAACCTGAAAATCTACCGATGGAAGAAAAAACCAACTGATGAGAAACTCACCTTCGGTGAGGGTGTGAAAGGCTGGCCGAGAAAGACGCGGTGGTGTTGGAGGTGCATAATTCCGGTTGGAGGCTTTCTAGAAGGAAGTGCTGCCAAAGGAGGGCACGGCCAAGGCTGTCTGATGAAAAAGAGGGCAGTTCGGGTTGTCGTTTGCCGGTCGGGACAACCAGAAGAGACCAGCCGGAGTCCAGGGGGAGTGGTTCAACAGGGGTCCAGGGTTAGTGGGTCGGCATGGGTCCAGGGTGTGTGAGGCACCGGCGGGGATACAGTTTGGCATGAGAAAGGGCTGGTGCAGGTTCGACGCGAGGCAGCGGTGGTGTGGGTCCAGTGCAAGGCAGCAGTCGCCGTTTCGTCGCGAGGCAGCGGTCGGCTAGGGTTTAAGGGTGGGGTGCGGCCAAGGAGTGGACCATAATGGAGGCTTCGCATGCGGGTGAGGAGGCCGGAGAGGCGGAACGCGGCTGGTGAGGAAACCGGCAAGGGTGGATCCAGAAGGAAGCAAGGGGGAAGGGGGTGTCGCGCTAGAGTTGCAGGGGGAAAGGGAGGTCCACGTGGGGAGAGAGGGGAGATAAAGGAAGAAGAAAAAAAAGAAAAACAGTGGGAGAGAAATAGAGGAAAAAATAAAATAAAAAGAAAGAAAATAAATTAAAAATAAAAGAATAAACAAAACCTCAATTAATAATAAAAAAAATTAATACAAATAATAAAAAAAACTTAATAAAATTACCAAATCACAATATTAACTGAAAAATAATAATAATAATTATAACCTAATTAAAATATTAACTTAATTAATAATAATACTAATAATAATACTAAAATAATAAAACCAACCAAAATGATAACATCATTATTAATTTAGGATGGACACCGTGCACGGTCGCAAGCGCGGTCGCGTGTGTGGTCTCCTGCGCGGGCGTGTGTGCGGTTGTGTGCTCTGTTGCACAACTGTGTAATAATTAATTTAATAATAAAACATTTTGTTATTTAATTTGGCCACTATGCACGGTCACCCATATGGTCGCATACCGTATATGAACCCAAATATCTAAAAAAACCAGGCTAAAACTGCATCTCAAAAATGAGATCAAAATTAGTTAAATTAAAAGGATGTGTCGGTTGGGGTGTGACAGACTACGTGAGAATTGGAAGTAATAGAGATTACCACCAGAGTGATGTTATCTGAGCCACCCCAAGAGTCTTTCATCATCACACACCATACCCTTCGGTCTTATACGAGTGTTATAAGGGGTTATGTAACAAGACCCTAGCATTATAACTATGTACATTATTTTTTTATAAAGAATGTGCATTCATTTTATTATTTTTACTTTGTAAATAGTTTTTAAAGAACAAATAGTATTTTATTAGTTAATATTCGACTAAGAAATTTATTTTTATGAATTAATGGATTTTTTAATTAAATAATATTTTAATAAAATAGTATTAATAAATTACTTATTATTAAATATAAATGATCGTACAATTTTTTATGAATACAATTGTAATTTTTATTAAGGTTTGAAAGCTGTTTTTGTCAAAACCCATGAATTTTTTATAAATGTCGATTTTTATTTTAAAATTAAAAATTTACATATTTAGAAAATCTCTTAGATAAAATGAATATTATTTTTGGAATCAGTATTTCGAAATTATCCAATGGTGAATTTTTCATAATTTTCTGAGAAAGTCGAATTTTTTGGTAAACATTAAATACCGTTTAAATATATAATGTGTTTTATGACATCATAATGACCCAATAGTGATGTAATAAAATACTCTAAACATTATGTTTGGAAAATATATGTTTTAACATTAAAATAATGTGATTTTAGATTTTTTTGATTTATTTTACAAAGCTTTAGTGGACCCTCCAAGACTTATAAAACATTTCGTCTTTTTAAATTGTTTTCCTTGAGAGTGTGACTCACCTCCACATAAGCAACCCTATTATTTTAAAAAGTTCGGCCATTTCCCTCATAAAATATAATTTTCCACTCTCCTTTGGAAAAAACCATGGGATGGTTTGTGGTTTTTATTAGTTTAATGTGTGGTGTCCCAAACCTAAATAATAAAGAAGTCTCTCTCCTTTCCTATATAAACCCATCCAAGCTCCCAATTCTTCTTCACTCAAAGCTTTTGGAGTTCATCCAAACTCTAACCTCCTATCTATAGAATCCTCATAAGGTTCCCCAAGCTCCCAAGAATCCTCTCTCAGGCCTCTCCCAAGCCTTTGGGATCACACTTCCATTTAAGGGATTCCTTCCTTCCTCTTTTTATCCAAGTTTCTTACTATTGTTATGCTCTTTTATTTTAAATTATAAATATTGGGGTATGATTTCTCACCTCCCCCATACTTATCTCTTCATTTTTGAATAATTATATATCCCCTTTCTCTCTCATTAAGGACTCCCATGTACATCCATTACTATGCCAAAATTTCGAAAGGAATTTCTCTCTACTCATTTATATTCAAGTAATTATTTTGTATCATGAATCTAGATTCCATTACAATTGTTGGGACATGTACCTATATGACCATTTTAATTTCCATTTCATGTTAATATGATGAGACACCCATTTATCTCTCGTCAAAATTTTTTATTAATTCTTATGTCACATCGTTATGCCGCTGAAATTGCACCACGGTTTCTCAAGCCAAAATCATTATGTAGTGAATACCATGCTCATTTCTCTATCAAGGTTATTAACCTTTATACACATTTCATTATTTATTATAGATTTTCATGTATTAATTCCACATTCCTTTATCGTGGAATATATGATGATGTTTAATGAATCCATGTTTTATGATCCATGTGGCACACTTATGCATGAAATGAAATGTTTAAGAAGGGTTCACCCTAATAGCGCTCTAATGCATTGGGTAAAGTATAGTATCATGATTAATCATGTTTAATGAGTGTTGAATCATTATAATTCAAGTGAAACTAGGTTTTACTCATGCTTCATGTGCAATGAGGGTTTACTCATGCTCTATGTGCAATGAGCCTTGGCTCATGCTAATTCCCTATTAAGTGTTGTTGCCACATTTCCATGTTATGGTTATCATGCTTTATCATGCCTTTATGTTCATTTTTCTCTTGTTCTCCATTGATATGACTATTTCCTAACATGTATTGTAATTTTCATGTTATTCCTTGATTACTCCCTTACTGGGCTTTATAGATCACCCTCTTCGTATGCATGTCCTCAGGTTATCTCATGCAATGCTAAGTACGAGGGAATGTAGTGGTCATGTAAAGGAAGTTTTCAATAAGTTGTTGTGTTATATGTTTTAAGTTGTTATGTAATGTTCCTAAGTCCCAAAGACGCTATACCTCTCGATCTTCTATGTTGTATCAATTTAAGGTCTTATGTAATAAATCATGTTTAAGTATGAAATAAAGAGCAGGGTTATTATAACCAGGGTACCTGGTCTGGTTTGTGACAACATATCTTTATAATTTTTACCTTAACCTCATCCTTGTCTCTACTCATCCATAAAAACCAATAATTTTTTTTGATAATGTGCGATGAGAATAAAATCTTAGTAAGGGATATATAAAAAGAAATAAATAAACCTATTAGTACATGAATACACATTATAAAGACAATTTTAATTTATCATTATAAACCTTGAGATCAAAAAAAACTTATTACCCAATAAAATCAAATTTATTGCTCTAATATTTTCATCAAATATTTCATAATAAATCTTTAAAGAAAAAACCTCATTAAGGTTTCTTTATAATCATGAAAAACTTTTCAAAAAGTTTTAAATTTTATCATTAATAAGTAGTATAAACTTTCCTTTAAACTTAAAATATTATATTACCTTATGAAATCATAATATTTCTGTAAAATCATATAGAAAGAATATATAAATCATGTAGGTAACTTGGGATATCATTTTCATATCACTCTTATAACCACTCTTACAAATAAAATAACCAACTTGTTGAATTCCAATAATATATTAAAAGAAACCTATATATCACCAATCTAGTAAATTATAATAATTTTATCATTAATATCACATATATAATTTAAATATATCATTATAAAAATCTATGAGACGTTGTGATGGAAAATTAATTACATTAGTTTATGTGGCAATAATATGTCGTACACATGAATGATGGTTTTGATTCCCATCAGATCAAGAATAATATATATTAAAGTTAAGACATAAATGTATTAACATTTAATTATATGGGATATACAGATGTAATTATATCAAAGTGGTTAGAAGAGTTTTGAAGGAGGTAGAATAAGAAAAAAACTAAAACATTCAGTTAAAAGTTATACCTCTTCTTCTGGAAACCTCCTTTTCTTTACACATTAATCCCCCTAAGGTTGGTATTATACTCAAAATAATACTTCTTGGATAGGATAAGGGATGTTAGGAATAGATTAGGGTAGGTATTGGTTGAAGAAATCCCTCTTTAACTATGGCGATGATGGGATATGGGGTGTCCTTTTATAAGTCGGGGGAGGATACACTTAGAGTTTTTAAAAAGATTAAAATATATTATTGTATTAATTAATTAAAATAACTCCAAAAAAGACCATTTTAGAATATGAGATGATATAGGGTCTAAATATTTCTATAATATAGTATTTAGAAAAAAAATAGGTTGTTTTATCCCTTATTAGTTTAGTTTAACTCCTAAGTAAACCTGTTTTAAACTCAGTTGTGGTAACAGATTTTTACTATTTTTACTATTAATTATAGAAAAATATTAAGTTTATCTTATTAAATAATATTAATTATTTTAATTAAAATTATATAATTCATTTTATCAAATTAAATTCATATAATTATTATAATTTAATTTAAAATTAAACCTGTAAACTGTGATGAAAAACGGTTTTTCTAAAAAAAATTATTTTAAAGTATAAACAATTTATACCAAAATCAAGCATAAAATTGATTAAAAATAATTTAATTAGATTATTGAAATTATTAAAGAACTAATTTTACATTTCAATCATTTTTTTAAAAATGGAACTTTGTAATTAATTAAAATGAGAAGACAATTTTCAATAAAAAACAATACTTTTCACTATTCATTCGAAAAATTAAACATTCATAAAATTATAAAAAAATCATCATCAGATAATTTTTTCACGATGAATTAGAAAATTATATATTTTTTATAAAATTGAAATTATAAATTTATAAATTATATTTTCATATAAAATAATATAATACATGAAAACTTAATTTGGTTAGAAATAAAGCTTTTTTCCTTTTAACTGAAAAATTAACTAATATTATTATAATTAAAATAATTCTATAAAGATAATTTATGAATATTAATAAAACATAAAAAAATTATTTTAATATTTTATGGGTTTTCACATTATCTGTATCTAATGTTTAGGGAGAAACTCAACATTGAAGATATACCTATTATGCAGGAATATGCTATTATATTTTCTGAAGAGTTTCCTAGTCTACCACTAAACCATGAGGTTTAGTATTAAATAGAACTCGTACCTATTTTTATGCATATTTTAAAGACTCCTTATAAAATATCCCTAATTGAGTTATAGTAATTGAAAAGAAACTCTTGTATAATCTTGATAATGGAATCATTCATCCAGGTGTGTCACCATGGGGTGCACCTGTTCTTTCTGTTAAGAAAAAAGATGGGTTAATTTGTATTTCCATTTATTATAGATAACTAAACAAGATTAATATTAATAATAATTATCCTCTTCCCTATATTAATGATTTTTTTGATCAATTATAATGATTTTAATACTTTTCAATGATTGGACTATGGTCTATATTTAATGAATAGTGTCTCTATAGATTACCTTGATTAGTTTTTTCCATTCTTTATAGATGACATTATTATATATTATAAGATAAAGTAAGATCATGAATATCATTTTAGGATTATATTCAAGATGATGAGGAAGAAGAAATTGTATGTAAAATTTTGGTAAATATGAATTCTGGATAAATAAATTGTCATTATTCAGTCACATAATTTCAATCAAGGGTATATCAGTGGATCCGTCAAAGATATAATTTATTATAAAATGACCCAAACCAACCACGATTACTGAGATCCATTGTTTTCTTAGGTTTTTTATATACTATCGATGATTTTTTAGAAATTTATCATGGTTATCAAATCCACTAACCAATTTAAAATAGAAGTAAGATAAGTTCCTTTGCAAAGATGAATGTGAATAAAATTTTAAGGAATAAAAGTGAAAGTTGGTTAGTGAACCTGTTCTCACACTAACTTTTTGTGCTGAAGGGTTTTTGATCTATATTTATGCATAAAAGAAGGTTACAGTATATGTTCTCATATAGAATTAAATTCTAGTAGATTATGACTCATGCTAATTAAATGTTCATTAAAAAAATTACTTGACTCATTATTTGTAATGAGTAGTAGTAATTTATTATTTAGAGATATGGTGGCATTATATTTATGGTGAAATATGTGACATGTATAACAATCATAAAATCTTAAATTATATGTTTAAATTAAAAGAGTTGAATATACATTGGAGGATATAGTATTAAATTATTAAATATTATGACTACACAATACATTACCACCCTGTAAAGGTAAACAAGGTGGTTGATGTTCTATGTCAAAAGGACCATGTTAGTTTTTCCATGATGAGGATTGAAAAATATCCAATATTTATGGATTTTTAGAGGATGGACCCTGAAATCAAATATAAGGAATAAAGATATAATATTTCTTAGATAAATTTTTGATCATATATTCATGTGAATATTAAAAAGGCATATAAGGAATATGTGGATCTGAAAAATAAGGTAAGGAATGTTTCTGAGTTTAATCATGATAGTGATGTAATGTTTAGGTTTCGAAATAGAGTATGTGTCCCTTAAATACCATAATTGAAGAATGAGTTGATATATTAAGATTTTAGTTCATTATTATATATTCATCCTAGAATTAGGATGATTTTTATAGATATTAATGAGTATTTAATATGGGATAACATTAAGAGAGATATTGTGGAGTATGTATCTCAATGATTGGAATTCCAAGAAGTTAAGTCTAAGAGATAGATGTCTAAGAGGATGTTACAACCATTACCCATACCTGAGTGGAAATGAAAAAACATAACCATGTATTGTTTTCATGGGACTCCCAAATACATCAAAAGGTAATAATACTATTTTTGTTTTAGTTTATCACCACAAAAATTCATCACATTTCATTGTTATTAGAGAAGATTTATCTCTTGATCACCTATCTAGTTTATATGATAGGGATGTGGTAAGATTACATAGAGTTCCCCTCTCAATTTTATCTAATCATGATTTGAGGTTTACCTCAATGTTTTAGAGAAGTATTTAGAAATATTTGAATATGGAGTTAATATTTATCATTATAAATCATCCTTGGACAGATGGTTAGTCTGATAGGACCATTCAAATCCAATAAGATATTTTTAGAGCTTACTCTGTTGATTTCAATGGAGATTGATATCAACACATTCCTCTGGTTGAATTTTCTTGTAATAATATTTTTCACTCAAGTATTCATATGGATCCTTATGAATACATATATGGAAATAAGTGTAGGACTCCAATGCGATGGGATGAAGTTAGAGAATAAAATCTAATAGGACCTGGGATAGCTGAGGAAATGTTAGAGAAAGTTAGAGTTATTCAATAGCATATCATAGAAACTCATATTTGATATAAAGATTATGCTGATAATAATTGATGAGATCTATAGTACAAAGTTAGTGATGATTTATTCCTCATAATATCTACTTAGAATAATGTTTTGAGATTTTAAAAGAAATGAAAGCTGAGCCCCAAATATATCGGTCCCTATAAGATTCTTGATTGCATCGGGATGGTAGCTTATTTCTTGGTGATTACTGCAAAACTATCCCAATTTCATGATGGGTTATATATATCTCTTTTGATAAAGTACATACCAAATCATTCACATGTACTAAACTCATAGGTTATACCATTGTATCATGATCTTTCTTACAAATAACAATTGGTAGAAGTCCTGGATTTTAGAGATAATGTGTTATGAAACAAGACTAATCATCTGATCAAGGTTCTATGGGGAAATAAAAATTTGAGGAAGATATATAGGAACATAAGGATGTGATGTGGTGGAGGTATCCTCTATTTATTTATTTTAATTATAGAATTTTGAGGTATAAATTCTTATAGGGGTGGTAGAATGTAACACCCTGAGATTTTGGAATATATTTCTCTATAATAAATAGATGTGTTTGATAGCTTGTGAAGCATGAAACCTTGAAATTATGTGAATAATTCTTATAAATTATAAAATTAATAACAATATATAACATTTTAATGAAATATAATTCTTGAAAATAATTTCTATTTCATTTAGGAAATATTATTGATCTTAAAGAGTTGTTTTGATGTATTTTGTTTATAAGCAGTATTTTTTCTTATATATTTTATTTAAAAAAATAATTAATAGAATTAAACCTATAAAAAATATTTTTTAAATATTTATAAAATTAAATCATATATTATCAATTTTTTATAAATGAAAATAAAATCATTTAAAGGTAAAAATACATATTGTTTTTAAAACAACTTTTATGCATGAAATGTGTTTTTAACTTAATAAATTAAATTAATCAATATTGAAGAATTATTTTAATTAAATTTTTAAATAATATATTCAATAAAAAAACTTAACATTCATTTAATGGTTGTTACGAGGAAATTGATGAGATTAAATTCAGTTTTATGTTTAAAAAAATATTTTTCAAAAAAAAGTCTTCATTGCGTTTTTCGTGCTTATTTTAAAACTAATTTCAAAAAAATTAGAAATTAAATTTCATAAAATGGTTTAAATATTTGAAATGAACATTTAAAAAAAATTAATGAGTCAAATTTCATTTCTTTTAATAATTAATAGTAACTATGGTAAAAAAATTTCACCTCGGTTATGGTTGAAAATGGTTAACAAGAGGGTTAATCTAAAAGATATGGTTTAAAATATCATGTAAACTTGTAAAAAATTATTTTTTAAAGATATTTTGACATTACCTTATCTTATATTCAATTTTTTTCCTTGTTTCCACTTTCACCTGAATATTAATTTATTATAATTTAATGATTTAAGTATTTACAGGTTTTCAACCCACCTCACTTATAAAAGGGTGCCTCATATTCTCTATTATTTACACCTTCATTAGCCATTTATCTCAACAAAACCCTAAAAAAATATCTTCTAAAATTCACTGTTCACATTATATATGTTTTTTTATTCTTAAAAAACCAACCCATTAGTTCTAAATAAGATATCCAAAGGAGGTTTCTCAAAGAAGTGTTAATCACCTTCACTAAATACTTTTAATATCGTTTCTTCTTTTTCATCCTCTAAATATTATATAAAAAAATTAAAATGATTAAATAGATATAATTACTATAATAAAAAAATATTTTAATGGTATATTCATTTTATACCCCCTTTATATCTTATGAGAAATGGTAACATCAATGATGTGTATTTATGGACTTCCACCTCCACAGAGCGATGTGATTCATTTTTCACGTCTTCCATACATGGGTGGTCATATGGATGGATTTAATAAATATATATTATATTTATGATATTATTATGATTAATTAAATATATATTATTATTTATATTTCTTTATTTCCATTTGTTATAAAATTGGAGAATTACTCGTCTATATGTATTGATTACCGTCTCCATGAAGGGATGTAATTCATTTTTCATCACCACCTAATATGAATAGTTATAAGACTATATATAATGAATAAATATAATACCTATAAAATTATTAAAATTCTTGAGAATATTAAACCCTAACCAAGGTGTAGGGACTAGAACCATCAAACTAAAACATGCATGGAAAATGAACCAGTTTTCACCCAAATATTGATTTTAACGAATAATTATTAATAAATTGGTAATTAAAAATTAAAAGGGAGTAATATATTATAAGATAATTGTCAATATGACTATGATATAGATTTATAATAAATCTAACCTTATTATATAGGATATTAATAATAAATATGTATAAATTTAGGGCTTTAGGTAAGGGTTTGTGTTGCAATCTCATTTTTAATCGGGATAGTTTATGCTTGAATCTCATTTAGGAGAATTGTATGCTATTTATCTCTTAAAAACCATATATTTTCTGATACTATCATAATTTCTAGGTTTTTTATTTTTTTCCATTCATTCTCATTTCTTTGGTACTTAAAATGGTCAATAAAATATTTTATAAGAAAATTCATCCTTATGTCCACTTTGGTCGATGAACTTTTTCTTCAATGTCCATGTTCTTTAAAATGTTTTCAATAATGTTTTTTTATATGATAAAATGATTATTTAAAGTCATTTTCATCCATATTTTACTTTATTTTCAAATTTTTAACAGCAATCTTCTTATCACATTTTGAATGGTATGCTTTTGGACTTTTTACCAAAATTATGAAAGGAATCTTTATTTTAATTTTTACCACATGAATATATTTTCCCACATTCATGAAATTTTTTTAATTTTAATATTCCCTTAAAATTTAACATTGTTATTTTAAAAGAAAATTTTTTTCTCAATATTTTAGAAAACTTTAGCTTTAAAGATGCTGAAGGAAAAGAGTATTTTCCCCTGTTTTCAAAAAATGTATAAATTCTATTTTAAAGGTATTTTTCATCTATGCCAACATCATTTGATGTTTCTTATGATTCACTAGGGATATGATATAATGATACCATCCATGTTATTTATCTATATTTCTTATTATTATACAATGATGAAATGTTTATGAAACCTTTCTCTTTTCCACGGGTTATGCAATGATGAATTGATGAATGTTTTATTGATCTTGTGGAACATATATGTATGGTTTTCATTATGTGATAGGTGGATCCATTAAATAACTTTAATGAATTTAGAATTAATTGATATCTGATGATATAATATGGAATATAATTGGGAGTAAACCTATATTAGTAAGGGACTATGTCCATTTTGATAGTCTTGGGAGTGAACCTTGACTAAGGAAATGATGGAATGGGTAGTGAACCAAATCCATCATGGGACTTTGTCCACTATAATAGTCATGGAAGTGAACCTTAAAAAGTTAAATTATTTTCTATATGTATGATTTTACCACAATTACAATTACTTTATCTTATGTTTATGATATACTCTAATGACTTATGATTGATTAATGGTGATTCCCCCACTCTTAAAACTTATATCTTTTGAAACACTAAAGATTTATGTCGTAACTCATGATTAATGTTCTATGACTGATTGGGTATAAAATTTGTAAGTTATGATCAAGCTCTTATACCCTTATTCTTATCTCATTATTTAAAATTATATATCCATATGGATTGTGCAGGGACACAGAGAGGAATGGTGAATCAATGTGCCCAACTTTTTACCAAATTTTACTTTCTTTCAATTAACCCCTATACTCTTGAACCACTTCCCCAGTTAATAGGAATGGATTTTTTTTGTGCAATGAAAATAATAATGGAAACAAAAACACACAAATATTTTTACAAGGTTCAGTACAAAGACTTAATCCTTTCTGTAATCAACCTATGGTTGATCCACATATTCTTCTATCACTATAGTTTTGTAGTGATTAAAAATACCTAGAATTGGTGTAAAATGTTCAGGATAGAAGTAAAAAATATTCATGAGTTGGTAGTGTTATTTATATTAGTTCCACTAAAATTTAATGACGTTTTTTATATTGGAACCACCAGTTCTTCAAATGTGTTCAATAAAAATGTTGAATAAGTTATCACTATTACACCAGATGACTTTTCATCAACTAGATAATCTTGTTCCTCTACTAAAGGACTTCAACTTCCACTATAATAACAATTTTTTAAGCGTGCCAGCCTTATACTCTTTAATAATTGTATGATGAAAATTTCTCTTCTCTTATATGTCAGAATGAACAATTGATTAATTTATCAACTAAATGCAAATTTACTTCTTCCTCACTATAATTGATCAGAAAGATACTCCTTTCGTGATGAATTTCCTAGCCTTAATTATGTGTGTAAGTGGTGCACTCACTCTTCCTAAATATTATTTTCAAGAAAAATTCTATAACTCCCTTAAATCAACTTTACTTCATGAAAGTGTTTCATGGAATTCAAAAACCTAGCACAAACAAAATCTTTATTTGTTATTTTTTTGTGCTTCCCAACATCATGTTTTGGTTATATTAATTGTTTTTATGTTTTCATGATCATAAATGAATGAATTAATGTATTTAATGTTACATTAAAAAAAAAATATTTTTCACTTGTTTCTTTAGTTTAGATTCATATTTGTGTTTCATGAACTGTCCACTTTTCTTCATGAACCTTTCTTCTTTGTGCACAGTAAGAACACACTTCTTCATGTATTGTGTGAAATGTTGCATGCACTATCTCTCTATAAATCTTGTGTGAAATTGGAACTTATCCTTCTCAAAATAAAACATGGGAGACCCTATTTCATGGAATATCTTCTTATTCATGATGCAAACTTAGGATCGCATGATATTCTCTCCACACAAGAAGAGGGATATACGGTTTCTCTTTATGAAAGCCTGGGAGATTTGTTTTCACACTATCCCATTTACTTTATGAAAATTTGTTCTTAAAGAAGTAATATTAGTTTGAAATGAATAGGTTAAGTACCGATTGGATCTTACCTTCTTATCATAGGTAAAAAAGTCTTATATAACCTCTTCCTTGTGAAACAAGGTCTCGTGGTGCTCTGTTTTAGGGAGAAATGAGAGATTTCTCAATCATATTGGCAGCTACTCACTCGGTTGAGGATATTTGATATTTTTAGGTATATCCCATTAACTCAACTCTAATAATAAATCCAAGTCAAGGCCTCTAATTTTTATGTTCTGTCAAAGATCTATTCAAAGAGTTGAGGATCTCAGAATTTGAAATCTTCAAACACGTGTATCTTAATTGATGTATGCCAAAAAACATGGAATATTTTCTTTGAGAACTCATGATGATATTTTTCAGCAGTAATCATGCGATCCACCATTTTAGAATCTTTAATATATCAATGGTGATCGGTTAATCGATCAGCCTTCTACAACTGCATTTTCAATTCAAATAAAGATCATCTTCATCGAGTTTAACCCATGCCTATGAGATGTTAAATCGTGTGCATGATTTTGGTTCGATCTGAATTCCTAACTTCATTATAAACATAATAAAATATGGCCAAAACATGAAAAACCATGTAGTCTGGATTGCTTTGAGCTTTATAGTTCATCAAAGGTTGGGAGGAGGAAGATGAGAGTGCTGGTTTAAACCAGCGGGGTGCGGCATTTTTAAATGGGCGCACCGTGGGAGATGAATAGTGGAGATCCATTTGATCGAGAGGCTTGTGTTATGTTTTTATTTTTAATATGGATGAATAGTAACATTGATTTTTTTATCCCACATAAATATTTCCAAGATCCTCCCTCCACTTTATAATAAAATTTGTGTGATAAGCCAGTAAGAAATCTCTTCCCCCTCTCGGTATTGCCCCATACCACTTCCCTTCATCGTCATGCCACCTTGTATGGTGGCACTACCACTAATATACCTTATAAAAAAATGTAAGCAGGCTAATTTCCACATCTTTCCACCTTCAGTGTGGTTTTGGATGGGTTCCCCAAGTGTGGTTGACCCTTCTAGGTCCCACAAGCGGTTAGGTCGAGCCTGGCTTGGTCTGGTCAGTTGACTGGCCTATTTTTTATGTAAGGCTACAAGTAACACTTAGAAAAAATTATAAGTTTAATAAATTAAATCATAAAAATTATTCAATAATAAAATCCCAACCAACTTCTTTTACTCCTCCTTAGTTTAATCTCCATGCAACATATACATGAACTTATTTTTTATGGCCTCCTCTTCACATCCACGTGCATTAAAGAACAATGCATGGGATTCAATAATTATGAATGGCATCTTCAAATCAACATATTCACTCCATGAATTTTCATGAAGAATATATGAATATATTATTTCATGGAAACCTTCAAAAAAATCATAATGAAAATTAATATTTTCACAGTATTAATCCAATTAGAAACCCCTCATGCAATAATGATCGCATTTCATGGCCTTCACTACTTTATTCAATTGTTGTAACAATGTGAAATCTCTAAACACATTTGGAAAATATATTTAAACTTAAGAATAGTTAAAAAAAATTGATTTAATGACATGGATAATTTCTCAAGCGTGGAATCCAATTCTATGAATCAATAATAATTCTCGAGGCATCATCACCACTCATGGAGAATTTTCTTACCAAATTACAACCAATGAGTCCATAAAAATTATCGAGGAATCATTGTAAGACTTCTTGAATATTTATAAAACCCTTTCCAACTTTCTCATTCCGTGATTAATCACTAGTAATAAAGGAATTCATCATACATTGAATTTTGATTACTTCTTATATATAGACAAAAAACACAACCAAACTTATCACCCATCCACACGGGATTTTCAATCTCCACCTTTGGATTTTTTTTGTCAATACCATTTTATTAAAGTCAATGTCTCTTATCCAAATTATTGATAATAAATGAAAAGGGTTCTATTCTAACTTTCAATTCATTCAAAAAATAACTTCTCCTTTTTATGAAAGAAGGATGGTACAACATGTTTTAATTGGAAAATTTCCCTTAGTTGGCCTACTTTAAGTCTATATGGGATAATCCTATGTATAAAGTAAGAGAGATGAAACAAGGGTTGTATATATTGTCTATTAATAACCATGAATGTGATATCATTCTCATAACATATTTATTCCATGAATATGGGTATTTTATAAAAAAATTATCAAGTAATATATTCTCTTACAAACTTTAGGAAACACATCATAAATTTCAAGTACAATAATATTTTACTCCATCTTTCCATGAGTTTACTCATAAACAACCCCCCCATGATGCATTCCATTGATATAATCAATATAAGAAAAAGAAGTTTAATTAGGTTACCTCTATTTTCAAATTTTTTCGATATGGAATGGATTTCCATACATTCATGAAATAAGCCTTGATAAAATATCCTTAAAATTTGACCCCTCTCAAGGGGTGAACTCCCATACATTTGACTTGGGGGAAAATTTCATTAGATATTCATCAGTATATTCATGCTGATACTCCACCATTATGGAATAATTCAAGTTTCAATCAGGTCTTGAATAATCATTCCATCTTTTTGTCTCCCACTTTGATCACCAATTTCTCCTCTTGGGAGTGATCATCACCTTTAATTCCCTTCAATGTAAGCACAAAAATACTACACAACAATAAGGAAATAATATGTAACACTTATGAGATTATTAATAAAGATAAAAAGAGTTGAGAAATTCCTTTCAACCCAAGGACTACTTTCCATGTATCTCTAAAGTTTATATTACACTTCATTCATGTGTCTTATTTACACTTTACATCCTGATTTTATTTGAAATCATGGACACTTTAATTTCATTCAGCTTCATCTTGTGTGGATTGTTTATCCTCACTTCTACTAGTAGTGAAGTAGCTTCCCCTAGAGCTTATTTTTATATCTTCAAAATATCCCTTTGATCTAGTAAAACATTTATACAATTATTTTCATCATTATTAGTCTTATTGTACCTTCCACACAATACTTGTGAGACACTTGAGTTGTCATATGTTTGCAACCTCTCATGAAATTCAATAACTTCATTTAGAACAACCTGTTGTCCTTTTTTCCTTTTCTTTATCAATTGTTTCATCCTCATCTTTCTACATTTCTCTAGACACTTTTAATTGATCATGTAACACCCCAAGGTTTTCAAAAAATAAATTGAAATGTAAGAAACTTTTTTTTAAGTAGATAGTTAAAAACTATACATTAAACATAAAATTTTCCTCTTCTATGATTTGAATTTCAAAAAATGTCCATCTATAGTTGTGATCATTAAGTTATTTGGAGTCTGGTAGAACAAACTTTTTTTAGTGAATAGTAACATACCCTTATGAATAGTAATATGAATATTAATATGACCCTTATGAATAGTAAATCATATTATTATTTTATTTTCTTAAGGTTATAAGATAATGAGATCTTGATTAATATTTCAAGGTGATATAAAATCAGTTATAGTTTCAAAATTGTTATTTTGGAATAAAATATAATTTTATTTAAAAATTAACTTAATAATATTAAGAAAATTATTTTCAAAAATTGGCATTCATTTTTTGAATTATACACATCGAAAAATGGTTAAGGTGAATTTTTGGTATTTTTATGAAATACTTGGATTTTTTATGAATAGTGAAATACGGTAAAATACAGTATATACAAATTATCAGTTAAATGCATTATTTTTTACATCATGACTAATGTAATACCAATTGTTTCTAAATCATGTGCTCTATTTACTATTTTGATCACAATAATGAAGACTATTCATAGCCTGGGACAAAAATAATAAAATAATGATTAAAATAATGTAAAATCCCTCCTCTCCTCTAATATAAATACCACTCTCATTCCCATCTTCCTCTCACACCTCTCAAGATTTGAGAATTGTCTAAGTTCTAAAAAATCCCCTCCCCAAGGATCTTCCTCATGTCTAAGACTGGCTGGTCTCACCAAAATTTCAAAACCAAAGGCCTTAAGATCTCAAGGAGAATGGATCAAGAGATAAGTATCCTCTTTCTATTTCTTGTGTTTTCTTTTCAATTCTTTTCTTTTCTTATACTCTCAACACATAACCTTATCCAAGAGGCATGAAAGCTATAGTATGATATATATTATGTATTTTTATCATTTTTATGTAAATATTCATCATCATTCTTCCTATCCTCTTCCTCTTATTCTAAAAATAAAAAACATCATCTCTGATGTGCCAATTTACCAAAATCATGGATGATGTGTTTACAATTTCCATTAATTCCTTCAAAACTGGTTATAAAACCATTTTAATGGTTGAAAAATGTTATTATATATCCTATTTAATTTTCTATAGTTAACATATATACATAATATTATGTTATATAATGAAAATAGTTTGTGATTATCAAAGAATCACAAAAATGATCTAAACGGATATCACTAAAGATTTATCTAATGATTCATCCTCATACCATATAACCAAAATGAGTTATGTCATAATTTAATATTATATAAACATATTAATATCATTTCATTCCACTTCTATAATTTCATTTCCATACAACAATAAAATAAAATATAAATCGGCCATGGAAATCATGTAAAGAACGCACCCAAAACAATAGAAAGAACAAAATACTAATAATTAAAGGGTAAAATGATGTTATGAAATGATAATATAAGGTGTTATGAACAATAATATGTTTCTTTAAGATATTAATAACACTATTTTAACCATTATAAATGAGTTTTAAACACGTTTTAAGAAAGACGAACCAGAGGTAAGGGAATTCTTAACCCAATTTCCAATCTTTGGGTTAATCTTCTACTTTATTCATTATGTGGTATTAAGATTATTTGTGTGATGATTTTTTTATATTATGTTTTATTATCTGTATTTACATTGAATACACATATAAATTCCATTCCATTAATTATCACTCCAATTATATTTGTAAGGTACTTTTCTTTTTAAAATCCTTTTAAAATATCTTTAATAAAATTCAGAAAGATTGTTATATATATATATATATATATATATCTATGGTGTGAGTGGTTTCTCCTGATTTCATGATACTTTATTACCATAATATGTTCCTTGGACATAGTTATGTTGGTTTGAGCCCATTATATCTCAATATATGTTGTTTTGATCCCATTATAGCTCAAGATATGATGGGTGAGCCCCATTATAGCTCTCCAATGCATTGGGTACTCCAGAGGTAGAATTTGACCAAATGGTTATTCCATGTGGAAGGGTGATTGTAAGAGTGATATGGTAAATATTTCCCAAGGAAACTACATGATGTTACCATACATGTTAACAAGTTTTTATGAAATGGGTTTTATTGGTTTTTTATGATATCACTTGACTAACGATCTCTTTTCTTGTATCCCTTACTGAGATTTTTTGTGCTCATACCAATTTTTTAAATGTTTTTCATAAGTTATAAGGATTTGTAAGAGAAATAAGGAAGAAAATTTAAATATTATGAATATTCTTCAAATAAATAATGTTTTTATTTAAGTTTTATATTTTGGAAAAGGTAGATACTTTTTTAGTAGTATCCTCATGTATGATTATGTGATGTTATGTATGTTTTATGTCCTGATTTATCTAAAACTATAAACCCAAAAATATTCTCAATGTGTAAGAATTTATTTTCTTGTATAAAACTCAATATTATGTAATTTTTTAAGGATAGGTCTTTATAGTTGGTATTAGAGGATGTTTTAGATAAATTTAGTGGTTAGGATAATGTTAAAAGAATAACATAAATGATTTTTACTCTATGGTTAATTTGAAATGTTATAGAATTTAAATATTACCATGTTGCTTCATCTAATATATTTCTATTCATAATTTTTTTACACAAAAGAAATAGGGAAGCTGAAGTAAGAAGGCACCAAGAGGCTGATGTTTATCCGAATCTACATCATGGAATCGTGGGAATCAAAATCAAGTAGTTTTTGACAGTAATGGCTCATTTGACTCAGGAAATAAATAGTGGTGGTATCCATACTAGAGATTAAAATGATATATGATGAATAAACATGTCTTTTTGTGGAGAATTTTATGAGGAAACATCCTATAGGATTTAGTATAACCACAGATCTAGTGATAGCCGAAGGATGGATCAATTCTATAGAAAAGATATTTGATGTCATGGGATGTTTAGAAAGTAAAAAGGTAATACTAGAAATTTATTGTTTGGAAGGTTAATACAATCAATGGTGGTCTCATGTTAATAATATGATAGAAAGAGATGATCTTGATAGTCTGGAATGTGATTATTTTAAGATTCTTTCTAGAAAAATATTTTCTTAAAACTGTTCGACTCGGAATGGAGAAACAATTATTAGACTAAAGCAGAAAGATGATGATTTTGTGGAAGAATATGAAGCCAACTTTACAATACTGGATAGTTACATAATAGATTTTAATCAGTATTTTGATAGTAAAATTATAATATTTTAATCTGGTTTGAAACAATTTTTACAGAGAGATTTAGATTCACGAGAGTTTAAAAGATATGAGAAACTTGTTTGTTATGATAAAAAGTTGATATGAAGTTTGCTAAAATGTATGTGCCTTGTGATGAAAATAATAAGAAGCGTTTAGGTTGATAGACATTGGGGAGGAATTCATCAAAGAAATCTAGAGGTAAGAAAATCAATTTCTCTTCTTGTGAAAAGTGTGGTAAAAAGCATCTTGGTGAATTTATTGTAAATTATGGTAAATGATACTAATGTGGAAATTTTAGAAACATGTCTCATGATTGTAAGTAAAATGATCTGAAAATTAATGAAAAGCTGATGGTGAGATGCTTTAATTGTACAAAATTGGGTCATTTTGCTAATGTTAGTCTGAAGCTAGTCACTTAGGCAGGGAATTAGAAAGATTGGAAGCATAAGGGTGTGTTAAGTTTTTTTGAAACCACTTTATCATATATTGATCCATCAAATAAGGTGGTATCAGATACATTAATTTTTTTTTATAGATTTTAAAAATGTGTTGTTTGATTCAGGGTCTACACATTCCTTCATTTCTGAGAAATTTTTAAAAAAATTGGGAATTACACCTCATGAAATGAAACCAGAACTCATGGTAAAAACACCTAGAGAAAATATTGTGGTAATAATAAATTATAATAATCACCTATCCTTGTTTGTGGAAGGATTTTACCTACAAACCCCATTGTTTTTTTACTAGTGGAGTTTGATGTTATTCTGGGTATGGACTAGCTTTATTTTTATCATTCTAAGATAGATTGTAGAGAAAAAGATGTTTTTTTTTTCAAAAAGAGTTTTAGTTTGTGTACAAGAATTAACCCGTACCATTAATAACAAATTAGGAAGCTAAGAAACTAATAAAATATGGAAATGAAAGTTATCTTGCTCATATTTTTGAAGATAAGGGAACTAACTAGATTAATGATGTACTAGTGGAAAATGAATACCTGGATGTTTTTTCTAATGATTTTCTAGGTTTTATTACTGATCGAGAGGTTGAGTTTATTGTTGAGTTAGTTCCAAATGTTAATAAAATTTCTAAACCCCCTTATCTAATGGTTCAAATTAAAATTATGGAATTAAAAAATAATTTGCAGTAATTATTAGATAAAGGCTTCATCTGACCTAGTACTTTACCATGGGGTGATCTTATCTTGTTTGTTAAAAAGAAAGATGGTTCAATGAGACTTTACATTGATTATAGAGCCTTGAATAATATTACTATTAAAAACAAGTATCTTTTTCCTCATATTGATTATTTGATTGATCAGCTCTAGGGAGGACAATATTTTTCAAAGGTTGACCTGAGTTCAGGGTACCATCGGTTAAAATTAAAGGATACATACATCCCAAATACGGAATTCCATACTAGATATGGTCATTATGAATTTGTAGTTATGCCTTATGGTTTAACTAATTCACCTTCTATATTCATGGATATTTTGAATAGAATATTTCTGGAGTTCTTAGATAAGTTTTTTGGTTGTCTTTATTGATGAAATTTTGGTATATTCTATAAGTAAAAAAGGAGCATGAAAAACATTTGAGGGTTGTTTTTTAAACCTTAAAAAGAAAAGAAACTATATAGAAAATTCAGAAAATGTAAATTTTGGTTGCAACAAATTTCTTTTTTTGGTCACATAGTTTCTAAATATGTCATAACTGTTGATCCTACTAAAATAAAGGTTATTTATGAATGTCTAATACCAACAAATATAACTAAGATTCATAGTTTTATTGGTTTTGTAGGCTACTATCAGAGGGTTTTTTAAAAAATTCACAGTTATCTAGTCCACTGAAAAAGTTAAATTGAAAAGGAGTTAAATTCATATGGACAAAAGAATGTGATGATTGTTTTTAGTAATTGAAAAGAAGATTGGTGAATTCTCTAGTCCTAACCCTACCTTTAATAAGTGGTGAATTTTTCATCTATAGTGATGCTTCTTTGAATGGACTTGGTTGTGTTCTGATGCATAATGATCTGGTAATTTCTTATGCTTCATGTCAGTTGAAACCTCATGAGTTAAATTACCCTACACATGATTTGGAATTAGCTACTATTGTTTTTGCATTAAAAATTTGGAGGCATCATCTATATAGAGTAAAATGTGAAATATATACTAACCATAAAATCTTGAAGTATATATTTACTTAGAAGTAATTAAACAAGAGACAAAGAAGATGGCTGGAACTAATCAAGGATTATGATTGCATGATTCATTACCATCCTGGAAAAGAAAACATAGTATCTAATGAAATGAGTCAGAAAAGTAATGCTAAATTAATCATGATATGTTTATAACGTGACCCTTTGGTAAATGATTGGATAAAATTTGTATTGGAAGTTATTGGTGAAGGAAATTACTCTATTTTGTTTCAGTTTTTAATGTATTCATCTATATCAGATAGAATTAACCAAGTGATGAAAAAAGATGGTGAGTTACAGAAAAAGATATAATTGGTTAAAATAAAGTTACCATATTTTAACCTTGATAAATATTGTGTTTTGAGGTTTAGTAAGAGATTATGTGTTCCTATAGATTATCGGTTGAAGAAATAATTGTTATGTGAAGCTCACAGTTCTCCATTTTTAGTTAATCCTAGAAGCAAAAAGATGTACAAAGATCTTCGAGATTATTACTAGTGGGATGGAATGAAAAGAGATATTGTAGATTTTACCATGAAATATTTGACATGTCAACAGTTTAAAGTAGAGCGGCAGTTACCAAAGGGGATACTTCAGTATTTACCAGTGCCAGAGTGAAAATGGAAAAATATATCCATGAACTTCATTGTGGGACTACCAAATACTTCTCGAGGTAACATTACAATATGGGTTATTATTTGCTGACTGACTAAATCTTATAATTTCCTTCCAATTCGAGATACCATGTATTTGGATCATCTTTCTCAACTGTACCTCAAAGATATTTTCAGGTTACTTTGTGTTTTTCTTTCCATTGTATCTGACTTTGATCTCAGGTTCACTTTTAACTATTGGAAAGGCCTTCAAAAGTCATTGGGAATAGAATTAAATTTTAGTATAGCTTTTCATCCTCAATCAGATGGGTAGTTAGAACAAAAGATTCTGACTTTGGAGGATATACTTAGAGCTTTTAAAATGGAATACTAAGGAAGTAGGGATCAATATCTATCATTAATTGAGTTTTCATATAATAACAGTTTTCATTCCAGTATTTAGATGGCACATTTTGAGATATTATATGGGAATCAATGTCAAAATACATTTTTTTGGGATGAAGTCAGGAAAATAAAGTTTATGGGACCAAAATTAGTAGAGGAAGTGGCTGAGAAAGTGAATATGATCTAGCAACACATGAGGAAAGCTTAGAGAAGACATAAAATTTATACAGATAACAAAAGGAAAGATTTTTATTTTGAGCTAGTTTATTATTTTTTTCTTATAATCACACCATAGAAAAGTGTTATGCATTTTGGTAAGAAATGGAAGATGAGTCTATGGTTCATTTGACCATATGAAATCTTGGAGAAAGTTGGACCAGTTGCCTACCGAGTAGAATTTCCTCTGATTTTATCACTGGTACATAATGTTTTTCGTGTTTTAATGTTTAGAAAGCATGGTCCGAATTCATATGATGTTCTGAGCCCAAAAGTAGTTCAACTGGAAGAGAACCTTACTTATGAAGAGAGTTTAGTTCAGATTCTTGATCGTAGAGAGCAAGTGTTGCAGGATAAGGTAATCTACCAGGTAAAGGTTTTGTGGAGAAACCACATGGTAAAAGAAGCAATATGGGAATCTTAAAATGCTATGAGATAAAAGTACCCTCACTTTTTTAATAAGTAAATAACATTTTGAGGATGAAATTTCTAGAAGGTGGGGAGAATATAACACCCCAAGGTTTTAAAAAAATAAATTTAAATGCAAGAAACTTTGTTTTATGTATATAGTTACAAACTAGCTATTAAATATAAATTTTCCCGCTTCTGTGAATTGAATTTCAAAAAATGGTCATCTACGGTTGTGATCAGTAATTCATTTGGTGTCTGATAGAAAAAAAATTGGTGAATAGTAACATTCCCTTATGAATAGTAATATGACCCTTGTGAATAGTAAATCATATTATTGTTTTATTTTCTTAAGGTTATAAGATAATTAGATCTTGATTAATTTTTCATGGTGATATAAAATTAGTTATAGTTTAAAATTGTTATTTTTGGAATAAAATATAATTTTATTTAAAAATTAAATTAATAATATTTTAAAAATTATTTTCAAAAAAATTGAGTTCATTTTTTAATTCTAAATGTCGAAAAATGGTTAGGGTGATTTTTTGGGATTTTTCTAAAATACTTGAATTTTTTACGAATGGTGAAATACTATAAAATACCATATATACAAATTATTAGTTAAATAAACTATTTTTGACATCATGACTGATGTGAGACCACTTGTTTCAAACTAACATGCTCTCTTTACTATTTTGATCACAAGAATGAAGAAAATTCAGAGTCTTGGAGAAAAATAATAAAAAAATGATTAAAATAATGTAAAATCCCTCCTCTCCTCTACTATAAATACCACTTTCATTCCCCTCTTACCCTCACACCTCTCAATCCTTGAGAACTATCTAAGTTATTACAAATCCACTCCCCAGGGATCTTTCCCATGTCCAAGACCCACTGGTCTCACCAAAAGGCCAAAACCAAAGGCCTTAATGAGGATCTCAAGGAGAAGAGATCAAGAGGTAAGAATCCCCTTTCTTTTTCTCGTGTTTTCTTTTAAATCCTTTTCTTTTCTTATACTCTCTTCACCACCCCTTATCAAAGAGGAATGAAAGATTTAGTATGATATATATTCTGTATTTTTATCATGTTTATGTAAATATTCATCATCATTCTTCCTCTCCTCTTCCTTTTATTCTAAAAATAAAAACACCATCCCTAATGTACTGATTTACCAAAATTTTGGATGATGTTTTTATAATTTCCATTACTTCCTTCAAAACTGGTTATAAAACAATTCTAATGGTTAAAACAGAATTTAAATTTTATTATATATCCTCTTTAATGTTTTGGAGTTAACATATATAAATAATATTATGTAATATAATGAAATTAGATCGTTATTATCAAATAACTGCAAAAATGATCTAAACATATATCATTAAAGATTTATCTAATAATTAATCCTCATACCATGTAACCAACATTAGTTATGGAATAATTTAATATTCTGTAAACATATGAATAACATTTCATTATACTTCCATAATTTCATTTCCATATTATAAGAAAATCAAATATAAACTGGCCATGGAAATCATGTAAAGAATGCATCTGAAACATTGGAAGGAACAAAATAAAAATAATTAAGGGGTAAAATGATGTTATGAAATGATCATATATGTTGTTATAAACATGAATATGTTTCTTAAAGATATTAATAACATTATTTTAACCATTATACATAAGTTTTAAACACATTTTAAGTAAGACGAACTCGAGGTAAGGGAATTCTTAACCCAATTTCCAATCTTTGGGTTAACCTTCTAATTTATTCATTATGTGGTATTAATATTATTTTTTGTGATGAATTTTTGTTTATATTATGTTATATTGTGTTTATTTAAATTTCATAAACATATTCATTCCATTCCATTAAATCTCACTTCAATTATATTTGTAACGGACTTTCCTTTTAAAATCCTTTTAAAAGTATCTTTAATAAAATCTAGAAAGATTGTTTTTTTATATATATATGGAATGAGTGGTTTCTCCTGATTTTATGATACTTTATTACCATGATATGTTCCTTGGAAATAGTTATGTTGTTTTTATCCCATTATATCTTAATATATGTTGGTTTGAGCCCATTATAGCTCAAGATATGACGGGTGATCCCCATTATAGCTCTCCAATTCATTGGGTACTCCGTAGATGGAATTTGACCAAATGGTTATTCCATGTGTAAGGGTGATTATAAGAGTGATATGGTAAATATATCCCAAGGAAACTACATGATGTAACCATTTATGTTAATGAGTTTTTATGAAATGGGTTTTATTGTCTTTTTATGTTATCACTTGACTAATGATTTCTTTCTTTATATCCATTATGAAGCTTTTTGTTATCATACCAAGTTTTTAAATGTTATTCATGGATTATAAGGATATATAAGAGAGAGAATAAAGAAAATTTAAATGTTATGTATATTTTTCAAAGAAATTAAGTTTTTATTTAAGTTTTATATTTTGGAAAAGGTGGATATTATTTTAGTATTATCCTCATGTATGATTATGGGATGTTATATATGTTTTATGTCCTAATTTATATAAAACTGTAAACCTAAAAAGATCCTTATTATGTAATAATATATTTTCTTATATAAAACTAAAGATTATATAAAGTTTTAATTTTGGGTCCTTATAGATCAAGATAGATGATTAAGCACTCTTTCTTAACATATTCTATCTTGGATTTTCTACATGGATTCTCCAATGCTTTTGAGTTACCTTACATAGGTAACATATAAAAATATTCATCAGTAATGTATTAAATCAATTATATCTTGTAGTTTCTCTCCTGGATTTATTATCTTCTTAATTTTAGCATGCTTCCATTCATTTCTGTGACCTGTTTGAAGTGGTTCATGGTATGACCTCTCTTTCCCCAAGAGAAGCAACTTTTATTGGTTAATATTAAATTCTTGGAATACATATTATCATTCTTATTATGAGTATCTTATTTCATAGTTTTCTTGATTACCTTTATCTGATTATTCCTCAAGGAATACTTTTTACGAATTTTGGTTTTTTCTTCTGAATTTATTGTGATATTTTCTTCAAATCAAGATATGAATATTTTGTGGTTGGAGTATTCAAGTACTCATCATAACTACGACCGCTTATGTTTCAAAAATAATAGTATTATTTAAGACATCCAAATATGTTCTTTAGAAAAATATTCTTCTTTGTCTATAAATTAAGCTTCAGTTTTGAAGGCTTATTCATTTCTTCACATTTGTTCTCCCTGAATGATAGACTTATGTAATTTTCATATTCTAACACATTATGCCAACAATCAGTGGTATGATCCCAAAAATTCAATCAGTACTAACAATATCCAAAAAATATTTTTTATTTTACTTATAGTATAAATCATACTAGATTTAGTTCCTTTTTGTTTTTGGATTTTTCTTTCCTTTCTTGGAGAATCATTTTGGGAGTTATGCTTCTTGATCTTTCCAGTATCCACCCTTAGTGTTTTTTTGGATGTATAGGCAATTTTATCAACCCATATATTCCCATGTTTTGGTTTTTAACATTCACTAGCATGTGATACTGCATTAGTATATTCTAAATTAACTAGTTTATGAGTTACATTATTCTATAAATTTATATAAGGATGATCAAGATATGATATTGAGCACTTATTTTCACTAATATGAGTCTCTTTAGAAACATGAGTCTTATCAATAGTTTTTGTAGCAATATCCCTTATTAAATATTGACTCTGTTTTTTAGGTGGCATAATTCATCTTCTCATCAGCTTGGGAAGTTCCAATATGTGTATCCTTTAAATTTCTCAATTCAATCTCAAGTTCAAGAAACTTCATATTGAAGGAAAACTTCTCATTTTCAACTGATTCCATCCTACCTTCCCATTTACTTTTTATTCTATTTATATATTCTTCAGTATGTCTACTACCTTCATTCATAGTGTTTTCAGGGCCTTTGATTCTTAAGGAATTAAATTCCAATTATACTTCTTTGGCACTGATGGTAGCTTTATGTGATTCTTCTAAATCATGGATTTTTTACATATACTCATCATGAAACTTTGTCTTCTCTTCCACTAACATGTCAAGATATTTAAAATTGCACATTTTTTATTCAAGTTGGGAAAATCTAATAGTAATGGAAACACTGAAAAATATTTCAAGTACATGGATTACTTCTCAAAAAAAATTCTCACAATGATCTCATATTCATTCCATTGAAATTATTCTTTAATTATTGAAATATTTTTATTACAAAGATTCATAGATTCTTATTTTTCTTCCACAAGGTCTCTAAGAACATTGCACGTTTTTTATTTTTTACAAGTGAATCCTCCTATTTATTGATTTCTTATTCAATCTCTTCTCTTTCATCAAAAATATCCTTGAATAAACAAATTATATATCAAATAAATTCTTTAGGAACATTATTTATATATCCTTCAAACTGAGATTATAATACTTCAACATTTTTTATATATTACACTTCCTTATACTCTCCATAACTAGAGCTAGTTTCATTATAAGAATCATTGTCAACTAATTTATCAAGAGAAAATTAATACTTATCTACTTTATTTTATATTTTACTTAATATATTTTCTTTTATCTTCTTATTATTTTTCATATTCTTGGTATATACTTTCCTGTTTTATTCAATATGAGTGGATATTAAATTTTCAAGTTGAGGTCCTTCATAATCATCTTTAAAATTTCACTTCATATAAATCTTGTAAAAAAACTGGGAATAAAAACATTGATCCAATCAGAGGCAGACCTATCCTCTGTTACCACTTTTAGATCCCAAATGGATCATGAAGGGACTTTGATAGGGGTGAATCAGTGAACCCAACTTTTTAATAATTTCAGTTTCTTTCAATTAACCCTTCTACTCTTGAACCTCTTACCCAGTTAAGAGGAATGGATCTATTGTGTGCAATGAAGATAATAATGGAAACAACACCACACAAAAAGTTGTAAAAGTTTTGGTACAAAGTCATACTCCTTATCATGATCTACCAGTGGTTGATTCACAGATTCTCTTATCATTGTAGTTTTGTAGTAATTAAAAACACCTATAATTGGTGTAAAATGTTTAGGTAGGAAGTAAATTGTGTTCTTTATACTGGTTCCACTAGTATTTAATGACATCGTTTATACAGGCATCACCAGTTCTTCAAATATGTTTAGTAAACACAAAGAACAATATATAAATATTTCATTGGATGACTTTGCATCTACTAGATAATATTTTTCCTCTACAGAAGGACTTTTACTTCCACTAGAATAATAATATTTTATGTGAACTGGCCTTATAATCTTAAATAAGTGGAAGATTAAACTTTCACTTCTATTTTATGTTAAAATGAAAAATCAATTAATTTATCAACTTAATTAAAATTGACTTCTCCATCACTACAATTTCTCAGGCAGATACTCCTTATGTGATGAATTTACCGACCTCAATTATGTGTGAAAGTGGTGTACATGATCTTCATAAATATTCTTTGTAAGAAAAAATATTTCACTCCCTCAAATCAACTTTACATAATGAAAGTGTTTCATTGCATCTAAAAACCTAGAAAAAGAATAATCTTTCTTTGTAATATTTGTTGTACTACCCAATATCATGTTTTGGGTATCTCAATTGTTTTTATGTGTGCATGATCATGCATGAATAAATGCATGTATTTAATTTTACATGAAAACCCAAAAACAAATTGTTCATTTATTTCTTTAGATTAGGTTCACTATTTTCATTTCGTGCACACTGACAACTTTTCTCTATGACCACTTCTTCTTTGCGCATATTAAACACACACTTCTTAACATACTGCATGAAATGAACCAGGAACTGTCTCTCTGTTAATCTTGTACACAAGTGACACTTATCCTTCACGAAATAAATTTTGGGATAAACTATTTTTTCGAATATCTTCTTCTTCATGATTCCAACTTAGGATGGTGGGAGTTTCTCTTCATGCAATAATAGGGTTGTGTGGGTCCTCCTCACAAAATCCTTGGATAATCATTTTTTCACTATCCTGTTTTCTTCATGAAACTTTTTTCTTTGCAAAGTAATATGAGTTTAAAATGAACATGTTAAGAACCCATGGTATCTTTCCTTATTCACATAGGTAGAATGCCTTGTGAAACTTCTTCCTTTTAAAACAAGGTTTTGGAGTTCTATGTTACATATAGAAACAAGATTTTTCTTGATAGTATTAGTAGATTCTCACTCAATTGAGGATATTTGATATTTATAGGGAGATACCATCAACTAATCTTTGATAATTAATTTGAGTCAAGGAATCCTAGTTTTATTCCATGCCTAAGATCAATTCAAAGATCCGAGGATTTTGGAATTTGAAATCTTCAAATGCGTGTACTCTAAAAAACATGGTGTATTTTCTTTGAAAATTCACAATGATCCTTTTTAGTGGTAATAAAATGATTCTACATTTTTGAATATTTACTCTATCAATGGTGATAGGCTACTCAATCAACCTCCTACAACTATATTTGAAGTTTGTATAAAGATTATATTCTTCGAGTTTAACACATTCATGTGAGATGTTTGATCGTGTGCATGATTTCAGTTCGATATAAATTCCGCAACTCTTTAGAAACATCACAAAGGATTTTTGAAACATGAATGGCCATGTAGTCCATTTTTATTCAATCTCATTGGTCCTCCAAATTTTGAGAGTATGAAGATGAGATCACTAGTTTAAACTAATGGGGTGCGGCATTTTCAAATGAGTGTAGTGAGGGAGATCAACAGAGGAGATCCGTTTGATCAGGATGCTTGTGTAATGTCTATATTTTTAAGATAGTTGAATAGAAGCATGGATTTTTGTATCCCATATTACAAGGTACAAGTTCCTCCCTCCAATTTATAAGAAAATATGTGCAATTTTCCATCTATAAATCTATTTTCTCTATCAGTATTGCTCCATACCACTTTCCTTTGCCACCGTGCCACCCACATAGTGGAACAGCTGCTAATGCACCTTATACACAAGTCCAAGAGGGATACTACCCACCTATTTCCACCTTTAGACTAGTCCGAGATGGTTTCCTTGAGCATAGTTGACCCTTATGGGTTCCACACGTGCTCAAGTCAATCTTAGCATGGGATGATTAGTTGGCTAGCCTATTTTTTATGTAAGTCTACAAGTAACAATTAAAAAATTGATTGGTAGAATAAATTAAATCATAACACTTATTAAATAATTAAATTCCAACCAAATTATTTTTCTACTCTTTAGTTTAATCTTCATTCAACATATGCATGACCTTATTTTTTATGGACTCCTCTTCATATCCACATGCATTAAAACACAATGCATGGGCTTCAACAATTATGCAAGGAATCTTCAAATCAATATCTTCACTCCATGAAATCTCGTAAAAAATGTATTAATATATTGTTTTATGGACACCATAAAAAACATTTCCTATTGAAAATTAATATTTTCATTGTCTTAATAGAAACCCCTCATGAAATAATGTTCATATTGCATGGCCTTAAATACTTTATTCAATTATTGTAACAATGTGTAATATCTAAACATGGCTGGAAAATGTTTTTGAACTTAAGAATAGTTCAACAATTATATGATTTAACAACATAGATAATTGACCAAGTGTGACATCCAATTCTAGGAATCTATTACAATTATCCAGGAATCATCACTACTCATAGAGATATGTCTTACCAAATGAAAACCAATGATTACAAAAAAAATCTACATGAATCATCAAAAACCTTCTTGAGTATTTCTCAAACTCTTTCCAACATTATAATTGCATGATTAATCACTAATCATAGAGGAATTCATCATACATTTACTTTTTATTCCTTCTTATATATTGACAAAAAATACAACTGAACTCATCATCCATACACATGGGCCTTTAATGTGTTGTCATTGATTCATATCTCCCATGTTTACCCTTACTAGTCATATGATCTCACCCTTTCTCATGTTTCCTTTTTCCCCAAGTTATAAGGAAAGGTTCTAAGTATAATATTTCCAATAAGTTCACTTTGAGAACTTTTTAGAATATTTTGATGATCTTTCTTAAAATGATTTGATTATGTGTTTAGTCTTTAAAGACACCAAATATTTATGGTCCTTAGCTGTGTATTATTGTAAAATTTATTGAATATTAATCTAAAATGATGCAATAATTATGTATTTTATGCTCATGTCATCTCAGTAGGCCTAAACCATTACCTAGACCATGGGTTCAGGCAACTCAACCTAGCATGTGGTTAGGTATGGCATATGAATCAGGTCTACCCGACTTGACCTAGTGTATGATGCATCTAGCACATGTTCCTCATTGTAGCATGTCATTTACCATACCCTAAGGAACGCCACTTGTCCCAGGGTTTTCCTTCATGGAATCCTTGTGAACTATTCACTATACATTCATTTTAGGAGAGTGAATATCTTATCCTGAGTGTGTTTTCACATGGATTGTAATGGTACAATCCATTTATCCATAAGAGGTTATTTGTTGGGTAAGATAGGTATAATTTATAATTAGCTCTGTTAAACCAATGGTGGGGTTAGGTCATGATGATCAAAGTGTTTAGGGGACCAATACTGCTCACCTATATATTCTGTTCTACTCATATGTTGTATATAACTCATCAACTATGTGTGTGTGCTTACCTCATCTGATGTGTGTTATCCAATGAGGCATGGATTCCTCTATATGAATCCATTAATGTGATGGGTCTTATAGGTGGGTAATTAATACTCTCAAGGATGTGTGTAAATTCTCAAATAGTTGGGTTTTATAGAGAAATAATTCCTTTAGTGTTTTTAGTTTCTTCTTTTAAATATTTCTTGGATGGTTAATATGGAAGGGGTGGTACCCCTTAACCAAAATCCATTTTTTGACAAGGAAAGGGTTCCCGTATGGGTTGCTAGAATGAAAATGTGATATTGGTGGTTATGGATGATAGGGTGTGGTACCTTCTCAAATTACATGTATACTTCAGTGGGGAGTGGGTGTTACACCCCATTATTTTTTAATATATATATATATATATACTATATTTAAAATCTTGTTCCACATGCAACACCCAACTAAAATGAACCCTGATATATTAGATGAATATTGCTAATAAAATTAATAATATTAATACCTATAGTAAATAAAAATATTGTAATTATTTTAAAATGCATAAAATTTTTGATTAAGAACACCAAAAGTTTTATAAGGGTGTTTTTCAATAAAAGCAATTCTTATTTATATATTAGATTTTCATATAAAAGATAAATTTATAAATTTTAGAATTTTAATATTATAAAATGAATTTATTTTTTAAATTAATCATATAAAAATTATGCTAATATGAAGTTCTTATATTTTTTGAAAAATAACTGATCTTTAGGAGAGTAGTTAAAAATACAGTTTTTACTAAAATCAAAGCATTTATGATTATATCAATAATTAAGTATAAAATAAATACTTATAAAATAGTTTTAATGATCAAATATTTATTTAATGATTAAAAATATACACTTAAAAATAATATTATGAAATTATAAAACCTATTTTAACCTTTTATTAACATAAGTAATATTTTACAATAAAGGAAACTGTTTTTATCTTTTCTTTTAATTATATATTATTTTTGTAAAATTAGGTTTTTTCATGATTTTAAAGCCACATAGATTTTATTTTTTTCATAATAAACCAATATATATCATAAAAATCAAATTCAATGATAATTTTAACCTAAACATAACCTTTAAACTTAAAATGCACTTTCTAAAAATAGGTTTTTACATGTAACATGCGTTAATGGTAAAGTTGATTTTTCTTAACCATATAAATTTTATTTGGTAAAATGGATTCCATAATATAAATAATTGTGTAAAAATTATGAAATTAATTTATAATTTTATTTTTAGGCATTAAAAGTAAATTACTTAGGTAAAAATTAGCTACCACTGTAAAAACAAAAATGGTAAAAGTGAAAATTATATGAATAAAGGACTTAAATAAAAATGATTAAACCATGTTTTAAAATGTATTTTTTAGGTATTATATACCTTATCTTATAAAAACTCTATTAATATACATTTTTTAGTCTTCTTGACATGTGAAACATGTTCTCTCTTTATATTAATTTGAAATATTTACAAAAAATATCATCCTCGCCACTTATAAAAGGGGCCTCTTTCCACCCCTTCAAGACCAATCAAAGAATTTGGTTTCTACATGAACCTATATCCATTATCCTCAATTTATAATCCTATTTATTTTTCTTGAGTAAATTTTTACATTATATTAGATTAAGACCTCCATTTCGAGGAATCCACTAAGGAAAACGCAAAGACTTCAATGTGAATACTCATTGTTTTTCCTAACTTATTTTCCTTTAAATCATTCTTTCCCAAATATAATTTTATAATAAATATATTATGAAATAATTATTTATTGTATAATTAATTTTATTATGATAATTTAATAACTATTAACTAACTTCCCCCTTTTTTATTAAGAAAAATGGAATTGTCATTCATGTGTTGTGTGGACTACCACCTCCATGAAGCGATGACTTCTATTTTTTTACCAACACCTATATTCAATAATTATAAAATTTAAATTGAGAAAAAAAATTGAAAGATATAATATAATTATGATTATGAAGATAAAATGTATAATCCACCTTCTTTCCCTCTCATTCTTTGAGAAAAGAAAACATTAACCATGCATTATGATGACTATTGCCTGCATGAAATAACATATCTCATTTTTCATATTGTTTATTTATTATATATTAAAATATGATTCAAAACCCTAAAATTATATAAATATTATCATTATACTTTTTAATAATTATAATTTTTCAAAATATACCACTTTTATAATCATAATCATCAATTAATTATGGTATGTCCATGTTAGGGTCGATCTAAACACCTACTTGAACAATGCTATAAAATAATATCATGGATGAATATGAGAACTTAATTACTAATATTATATGATTTAAATAAGTAAATATTTATTTATTTTTTGTTTCTAGAATGATAAAATTAATATTAAACTCATTAATTAAGATACCAACATTCATTCGTTAAAAATCACCAAAACATTCTCATCACCAAAATCATCTTTAAGGATCATAACCAAAAATCCCATAGAATGAAATTATAAAATTAAAAATAATTATAATTAATAAACTCCATAACATTATATTATATGTTAATGGTGAAATTTGGGATAATAATGAAAAACAACACTGCTCTTATGAAACTCGTTGAAAATAAGCAAGATTTCTGACACCCAATATTGAAAATATATAATAAATAACTAATATAAATGTAGAGAAAAATTTTAAATGAAGTTTATAAAATTTTTTGGATATTAATAGGGTTATTAAATTGTTGATTAATATATTTATTTATTTATTACAGGAGGATATAGTGTGATCAATGAAGTGGTAATTCATAGTAAGGGTTTTTTGTCTCATTTTCATCTCTATGGGATATATTTGATATTGTGCACTATAATTTATTTTATATGGTGTATTCACTATAATATTGATTTACCATATGAAAACATATTCCATTTAATGAGGTTATAATTTCCTTTTCATGATCTTTTTCCCAATCTCCTTTTATTCTTACATTATCAATACCATAAGGGTTTTATTAACTCAATTTTAAATTCATTGGGTTATAGTATTTCTTACTTAAAGATAATTTTGAATATTTATTTGATCCTTAAATTTAAATATTTTATATTTTATTTCTTCTGGTTCTATAGGGAAATTAATCATCATCATAAATAACTACTTCTTTGATATTACAATTTCCAAAATCAAGGTATAACATTGGTAAGAATAAATCACATTCTTATCAATGAATCTTCTCTTCCATGTCCATGTTTTTTTAACGAAATTATTATATTTAATGAAATAAAATAATGTTATTTATTTTATAATCATAGAATTTTCATTTATATATTTTTTTAAATGAAATTATTTCAACATTTCTCTGATGTGGTTTTTCATTAAATCGACCTAAAAAGATTAATGAAGGAATTTATTTTTATTATTTACCAATCCTAATTTATTAAATTAATTTTAGTTTTTTTTAAAGATTATTTATTTGGAATTATTTATAATAATGTTATCAAAATTATTCTATTTCCCCTCTTAAAAAAATTAAGAGTAATTTTTTATTTATATTTTATAATAATGTTAAAAAAATTGTAAAAACATTTATATTTTCACTTCTATTTTTCCTCTAAGGTTTACCTCTCATGAAGTGATGTTTTGATAAACCTTTATATTTTATTATAATATCATTTATTTTGTAAAATATTATTTATTTCATATCCTATTAATTATTAAGTTAATGTGATGTGATTTTTTTGAAAATTTAAAGAAACCCATCCTTTTTCATGGGTTCTTTAAGATATAGTGATGACTGATTTTAAGTGGAACACATATGCATGGATGATGATAGGTGGTGTCTTATGTCATCATAAAATTAATTAGTTTAAGTTTATATCTCATGAGATACTCATGATTGGACATAATTAGTTTGTTCATAGTGGTAATAATGAATTTTCTCAAATTTTTAGGTGTGGACATAATAAGTTTGTTCATATATGCATGGGCATAATTAGTTTGATCAAAATGATTTTCCTAAACTTATCGATGTGCTGCATTTCCAAAAAATTATCAAGTTATGAAACATTTCCAGGTTTTTTGTCAATTTATTCTACATTTCCAAGATTCATTTAATTTTCAATATATTCCATGTTTTCATGTAATGCCTTGTTTTTTAAATATTCCACACTTCTATGTCATGGTCTCGTGTTTTATGATTATTGAGATGTATATCGATCCTTGCCATAACTTTTATTCTTTATTAATGTTATTTTTATGATTTATTTTTCTCTACCATGTTTTATGATCAATATCTGTGGTCTCAAGATATTTTAATAAGATATTTATCTCCTCTTTGTGTTTCCCTTCAGGTTTATGATTTGACACATTATGAAAAGTTTGTATATTATTGAGAATCTGCGCTCACCCCTTTTGTATGTTTCAATTTTCCCAAGATATGAAGATGATTATATCATGTTATATTTCAAGAAAAGGTTTTATAAGATTATTATTATGAATTAATGTTAGAAAGTTTTTTAAAATGATATGTTTATGTTGTTAATCACTAAGACAAAAAAACTTTTGGTCCTAAGGTTGTTCGACTATTTGTGAGATGTATTATTTAAATCACGAAATTAATGTATTATTTAAGTTATTTGTGTCTTATTTCACTTTAGTTATTATTATTGGAGGGTTTAGTTATTTTAGAGATTATTTTACATAAATTTAGTGAAAACATGAGGATAATTTTAATTATAGAATAACATCTTGAAATTTCAGAAAAATATAGATTTTGTGGTTTTCTAGCAATAACATACATTCCTGGATACTAAAAGTGGATAAAATATCTAAAATAGATGTACTTATGGGCAGTAAATATGAAAATGGTAGATTAGGAATTAACTTGTTCATCACCTGGCACACGAAAAAGAGGCCTAATTGCACACCTGATTTGACACTTTTGGGGGATATGCTATGGTTAATTCACATTCTCTCTAATGAACCATTATAAAGTATTTGAGTATTATGTTAACTAATTTATTTAGATAAAATAATATTAGAATGCCCATAAATATATAAATATTGAAAAAAGAGAGTCAAATGTTACACTGAAAGTATTAAATGTTAAAAAATTAGGTGTCATAGGGGAAGACGTCTTTGGATTGACGTTTTTATATTCATATATTGGATATTATCATAATGATTTTGGTTTTATTATTTAGTTGAAAAAAGATCATGAAAATGAATCAATTAAAGTTATTTCCTCGAGAGCTCCTAAATAAGCATATTTGGGATATATATTTTCCTAGTCTTATTAAGGATAGTGAGGTGGATATCTTATTAAAAGATATATCTTGAGGTTCTTATAGATCCCTTAGTTTATTAATTTCGTGAATGATAATTATAATTATAGGGATGGAATTTATTTAAGGGAGTATAATGTAACACCCTGGTATTTTGGAATATATATAAATATATATCTGTGTGTGTGTTTCTAAATACTATGTTTGATAGTTTGTTTCGCATGCAACACCCAACTAAAATGAGTTATGATATATTAGATGAATATTATTAATAAATTTTAAGAATAATTAAACCTATAGAAATTAAAAATGTTGTAATCAATTATAAATGCATACAAGATCATATTAATAACATTTAATGTTTTAAAATTTTATTTTTAAACAAAGGTAGTTTTGTTTAATATATTATATTATCATATAAATGATAAATTTAAAAAAATTTGAATTTTATTTTTTTTAAATTAATTTTTTAATTCATCATATCAAAATTATCCTAAGATGAATTTTTATATTTTTGTAAAATTACTGATTTTAGGTGAATACTTAAAAAATCAGTTTTTACTAAAATCGTTGCGTTTATGAATATATAAATAATTAAGTATAAAATAAAAACTTATAAAAAATTTAATGATCAAATATTTATTTAATTAGTGAAAATATTGATTTAAAAATATTTTTATAAATTTATAAAACCTATTTTTTACCTTTTATTAACATAAGTGATTTTTTCCAATAAAAGAAACTATTTATGTTCTTTTATTCTAATTAATTTTTTTTTGGTAAAATTAGGTTTTGTTTTTCTTTTAAATAACTATATATTTTATTTATTTTGTAATAAAACGGTTTATATCATGAAAATAAAATACATGGATAATTTTAACATACACATAAATTTTAAGCTTAAAAATACACTTTTTCTAAAAAATGGTTTTCACACATTACATGCGCTAATGTTAAAATTGATTTTTATTACACATATAAATTTTATGTGATAAAATGGATTAAATATTTTGAATAATTATGTTCAAATAATTTAAAATGGATCATTTTATTTTTAGGTATTAAAATTAAATTACTTAGGTAAAAATTAGTTACCCTGGTAAAACCAAAAATGGTAAAAGTTAAAATTTTATGACTAAAGGATTTAAAGGAACATGTTTTAAAATGTATGTTTTTGATATGATAAACCTTATATCTTCACCACTTTATTATTATCCATTTTTGAGTTATCTTAATATGTGAAACATGTGCTCTCATTATATTAAGTTGAAATATTTACAAAAATATCGTCCTTATCACTTATTAAAGGGGCCTCTCACCACCCCTTCATTTCCACTCAAAGAATTTGAATTAAACATGTAATTATTAAAATTATCCTTATTTTATAATCCCATTTATTTTACTTTATCCTCTCATCACAATATATTTACTTAAGAACTCTATTCTTTAGGAATTCTCTAAGGAAAATGCAAAGATTTCAACATGAGTACTCATTATTATTTTTACCTTCTTTTCCTTTCTATCTTAGTTTACCAAACATAATTTTATAATTAATATAAATTTAAATAATTTTTTTAGCTTAATTTTATTATTCTATGGTAATAAATATTAACTACCTTTACCCTTTTCAATTAACAATAAAGAAATTGTTATTCATGTGTTGGGTTGACTACAGCCTTCACGAAGCGATGACTTCCATTTTTCACCACTGCCTATATTTGGTGATTTTAAAAGTGAAGATGTGGAATGGATGTTACACATATAATATAATAATTATTATAAATAACATAAAAATTATAATACACCTTTTTCTCTCTTATTCTTTGAGAAATGAAAACCTCAGTCATTCATTGTGCGGACTACCACCTCTATATAGTAACATATCTCATTTTTTATCTAGTTTATTTATTATTTATTAAAAACTATTAAAATATGAATCAAAACATTAAAATATATAAATAATTTTATTATGATAATGTAATAATAATATTATTCTAAAATAAACAAATTTCATAATCATAATCCACCATTAATTATGGTATGTTCATGTTTAGGTCTGCATAATCACCCACTTGAAAAATAGTATAAAATAATATAACAGATAAATACGAGAACTTAATTAGTGATAATATATTATATAAATAATTAAACTATAATTTTTTTTTTGTTTTTTTAATGCTAAAATTAATATTAAACTTATTAATTAAGATACCAACGTCCACTCATTAAAAATCACTGAAACATGTTGATCACTAAATTCATATTTAAGGATCACAACTAAAACCCCCATAGAATAAAATTTTAACATTATAAATAATTATAAATGATAAATTAAATTAATTTATATTATCTATTAATGATAAATATTGGGATAATAATTAATAAAAAAATTGTTATTATGAAACTACTTTAAAATAAATAAGATTACTCACACCTGATATTGAAAATAGATTATAAATAACTAATATACATATAAATAAAAATTATAAATTAAGTTTATAAAAATTTATGTATATTAATTAGGTTCTTAAATAGGTGATTAATAAATGTATTTTTGTTATATATGATGTTATATTGTGATCAACTTTGCGGGAATTCAAGGTAAGTGTTTATTTGTCTCGTTTTCAATTCCAAGGGACATGTTTGATATTGCGCACCATTATTTCTTTTTATATGGTTTATTAACTACCCTATTTATTTATCAAATGAAAATATATTCCATTTAATGATTTTATAATTTCCATTTTATTATATTTCTCCCAATATCCTTTGATTATTAAGTTACTAATGTCGTAAGGGTTTCATCAACTCTATTTATGGTTTTTTGGGCCATAGTCTTTCTTACTTAAATATAATTTTAAATATTTATTAGATCAAAAAATTTCCCTATTTTATATTTTATTTCCTTTTTGAACTAGTTAAATTACTCCTCATCATCAATTAACCACTTCCTTTATAAAATATTTTCCGAAATTAAAGTATAACATTTGTAATAGTAACTTATATTCTTACCAATGAATCTTCACTTCCATGTCCATGTTTTTTCTATCAAAATTTATTTATTTAATGAAATAAAATAATGTTTTTCCATTTATTATATTTATATTTTCCTTTAAATATTTTATGAAATTTAAGTCTTTCAATGTTTCATTTATGTAGTTTTTCGTTAAAATGGCCTAAAAGGATTAATAAATGCATTTATTTTTATTATTTACCACTCCATATTTATTAATTTTATTTTTATTAATGTCCAAGGATTAGTTATTTTGAACTCTTTATAATAAGGTTTTGAAAAAAATTATCTTTCCATTATAAAAAAAATAAATTAATTTTCCTTTTATCTTCTATAATAATGTTTAACAGGTTTTGTGAAAACTTTTGTATTTTCACTTCTATCTTTACTCCAAGATTTATCTCTCGTGAAGTGATGTTTTGATCACACTATATATTTTATTATGATATTATTGCTTTTTTAAAATGATATTTTTGATATCCTATGGTTTATTAAGTTCATGTTACATGATGTTTTTGAAAATTTTAAGAAACTCATCATTTTTCCATGGGTTCTTTAAGATATGATGATGATTAATTTTAAGTGGAACACATATGCATGGATGATGATGGGTGGGGTCTTATATCACCATAAAATTCATTGGTTTATGTTTATATCTCATGATATATTTAGACATCAAAATAATGAGTTTTTTCACATGGGTTTGGGCTTAATGAGTTTGCTTACAATTTTAGGCATCGATATAATGAGTTTGTTCACATAAGCATAGGCATAATGAGTTTTATCAAAAAGTTTTTCATATGATTATCACTGTGACACTTTTTCAAAGATATTTTTCATGTTATGAAATATTTCAAAGTTTTTTATCAAGTTATACTGCATTTACAAGATTCTTTTCTTTTTCAATATATTCAATGTTTTCATGTTATGCCTTATTTTTAAAATATTCCACACTTTTATCTCATGATATCATGTTTTATGATTATTAAGATGTATTTTGAACCATGCCATAAATTTTATGCTTCATTAATGATATTTTTATGGTCTTATGTTTCTCTACCATGTTTTATGATTATCATTTATGGTATCATGATATTTTAATTAGATATTTATCCCCTCAACATTTTCACCATTATTGTTTTTGATCTAATGTATTATGATAGTTCTTTTCCATTAATGAGTGTATAAGCTCACCCCTTTATTATTTTTTTCATTTACCCAGGTTATAAATATTATTATATCAGGTTATATTTCTATAAAAGGTTATATAAGAGAAAGATTATGGAGTAATGTTTCAAAGTGTTGTAAAGTAAATATTTATGTATTTAGTACCCAAGACACTAAACCTTTTGGTATTTTTTTTCCTCCTAGAATTATTACTTGATTAAGAGACATTAAAAATAAACCTTCAAGGATAGAAGTTGAGATTAATGGAATTAACCTTTTTGGGTCTAAACTAAGATGATTGGGACCTATTGAGTCACTATTTACTTTTTACTATCAATCATATCTAGGTTTATTTCTCTTTTCATTCCCTAATTACTCCCTATTATCAAGGACTTTGAGGTTGACTTGTTTTTTCATGTTTTCTTTTGATTTTGGGGTACCATAATGTTTTTGTTTATAATCACCCATTCATGAGCACTATATCCATGTATATTGGGTCTTTGCAGTTAGTGCATAGGTTAGATATGTATCAGTGAACATGGGGATAGTATTGATTATTCAAAGTTGATGAATGGTGGTGACCTTGGTGGATGTGGTGCTAGAAAATATTTGTGGTACTTTGAGTTAATAGTAATTATCAATATTCATGTTTAGATCCATATTTCTATGTGGTATCCATATAATTTTATTATATTGGTTTTCCTTTCTAGATATTGGGTATTTACCTTTACCCTTTTTCATTATAAATTATATTCTAGTTATCTTTGTAGATCATAGTAGTTCTTTCATTCATTTTTTGTATATAGTTTAGTTGTTTACATATTATATATATATATGGTTATATTATAATTTAAGGATTTGAATAAATTTTAGGTTGATATAAGCTAAGGTCTCTCATACAATGAGATATGACTATGTAGTGCTAGTAACCAGCCTGTTGGAGGTGATCTTAGGGTGGCACACTCAGCTTACTATGAGCCTGATCAAGGGTCAAGTGGTTAAGGGCATATCATAAAACCATAATAGCTTTATTTATTTCCATTTATTTATTTATTTTAAATATTTGGAATTATTCATACTCAATTGTAATATAAAAATGGTTAGGTATTCATCATCCAAATGAATCGATTGATCACATCTTCTATGGACTTTATTCAAAACTTGAAATTGATTTTTCAATTGAATTATTTAATTTTCAATCATTTTTTTAACTTTTATTATTTGAGTGGGTTATATCCCTCTAAAATAATACCTTCCATCACCTGTAGTATTTTTAAAATATCTATAATTTCATCAAAAATTCCTTTACATATTATCATACCTAGAAAATCACCAACAGTGTCCAAAAAATGAAAATATTCTAACAAAAAAATGATTATTGTGTAAATTGTGAAACATGGTTTCCTTTACCTTTTTGACCATTTATTTAATATATATTTTTCAAACCAAAATTATATAGTGTTATTAACTTTATATCCTTCATTTTTTATTTTATTTTCTTAATTTTCAACCTTTCTATTTTTAGTATATTCTATATTCAATTCTGCACTTCTAGAATTTTTAATGTTTTGAAATTTTATTTGTGAGGAAACTTTATTATTTTTGTTATTTTTTCTTTACATAAAGACTTATTTAAATTAAATTAATGAGTTTTTGAATCCATGTAGTTATATTTCTTATAATTAGATTAGGAACCAAAAATATTCTATATTTTACTTGTTTTCTCATTGTTCTTTGAGGTTTCACCAACTTTATACACTACCTTTTAAAAAGTAAATCTTGATATTCTTCAATTGATATTCATAAAAAAATTAATAAAAACCAACAATTTCTTTTTATTTTAATTTTATGTTCTATTTTAGTCTGACATCAATATTTTTTTTATAAGTGAGACAATCAAACTTTTAACTTATTTTCTTAACTATATCTCTATTTCACCTTGATATTTCTCAACCTCATTTAACTCTTGAGGTACCTTTCCAAAATTATTATTCACATTATCAATTTTAGATGTTTTAATGATAGATTAATTTAATTATCACTTTATCATAAATTCTATGTTCATTTCTTCATTCTCTCATTCACTGGAGAACACTTCTTCACTCACATTGGAAATCAATAATTTTTTCCATGATCACTAGGTGATAAAAATTATCCCCTTTTATTTTCATCAAACTATTATTATTCTATCGTATACATGAATTATTTTAAAGTTATTTTTCATGTAATTTATATTCTTGCTTTGTTGTGGGGGTTTCCCATGCATTTTTTGAGGAAATTGTGGGTTTTCGTGATTTGGGTCCAACCGTGAGCCCATTTCCATATTTAAAAACAAATTTTTTTTATTTTATAAATTCTTTTTTTCAACATTTTTCATCCATTATAATTCCTACTTGGCCTCCCTAAATCTATTAAAACCACCATGTTTATTTGGACCCCTTGGGAACTAATTATAGTTTTGGATTTGGGTGATTTGGTTAGAAATTGGGCCAACCCATGAGCCCATTTCCTGCTTTAAAAAAATTAATTCTTTAATATCTCATTCATTTTTTATATTTTTTCAGTTATTACACCTCCCAATCTAAGAAAAGATCCCTAAGAACTCACTCATGTTCGTTTCTACCTCTTTGGAGCTCATTTTCATCACATATTAAGGCGAAATTTCTTAGGGTTTATCAAATCATCTAGATTGGAAAAGGTAATTTGTTCCATCCATAAATCATTAAATTTTCATTATATGTCCACCATTTTAGTCCCCAATTGACCTAGTAAATATAATTATATCCTCTATATCAGTTTTGGTTTCTTTTAGATTCAACCTTTGGTGGATTTAGGGTGATCTATTCAAGATCTCTCATGTAAGTGGGTTTCATTCCTTCCTCCTCCCATTTGATTAGGGTTTCTCCCATTTTCTTAGGGTTTCTTCCATTTTTCTTGAAATTACTAATGTCCAAAAAGTAGGGATTCAAACATAGGGTTTTATCTTGGGTTTATTGGTCTAATATTGTGGTTTTAGGTTTGATTTAAATACCATTTTGGTGCGGCGGTGGTGCGGGTGAACTTTCGCATAAGGATTTGGTGTTTTGACACTTGTGGTAGGTGATTCTATGTGTAAGAACTGATAGATGAGTTAGTATTTATTGATATATATTTCTATCCTACTCCTCAATCATTTTTATTACTGTGAAAATTATTTTTGGTGGCATTTTTTAAGAAATTTATTTTTAAGTTTCATTTTTGTGTGAAAATAGGTGTTTTAAATGTGCATTTCATATTGTACCTTTTGGGTTTGTTTTATAATTCATGAGAGGGTCTTATTAAAATGTTTTTATGCAGAAACTTATGGTTTTGGGTGATATTGGTGTGCATTTGGTTTTCAAAGAGGGATTTTAGATGGATTTTAAGTGAAAAGTTTGGTTATATTCTTTGGAAATGTTTCATGGAAATTCTAAATAGTTTATTAAGTTATATAAATGGTGAAAAGCATGTGTAGATACTTTTTTGAGTATTTATGACCATAAATGGTGTTTTTATATGATAATTAAATTTGGTAACATGTGTAAATTGTTTTATCACAAAGAGAGAAACCTGGGTATCTAGGTGGGCGGACGTGTACTAGTATGCTAGTGATCCGGAGTGGTTTTTTCCATGTTTCACTTAGAATGGTGGACAGTGAAAACACTAAAAGAAATATAATGATGATGATTGGGGACCACTCGGTTATGGTTATGTTCTATAATAGTGTCTCATGCATGATAATGGATATTACTGTGGTTACTTTACACTGATATACAAGGTACATGGGGCCTGAAACTAACTAGTGCCTAGGGGTGTTCCTAAGATTAGTGATCGTTGGTTATTTTATATTTATCATTGACTTAGGGTGTGTTTGGATTAAAAAATGAAGTATATAACATGTTTTAATTAACTGTGTCCACTCTTTAAAATTTCCCTTTGAAAAATTCTTACCTTTAAAAGTTTCATTCTTTAGAATTTATTGCCACCATTTCTTGTTTATCAAAAACTTGCATGCTTTTTATCTTGTATTGATTACTATATAAAATAATTTGGGTGGTATCCTATTGGTATTAGGATCACACCCTACTTACACCCTTGGGTTTAAGTAGACTTGATCATTTTTGACATAGGTAAAGGCAAGGCCTTGGGTGGTGGCGGTTCGTGTTGTTAGTTTTCTTCCATGGTGCGGTGTTGTGGGGATGGCTCGTGGGTGATGACCCCTTGTCATGTAGAGTTCCTTGGGCTGTTTTCTGCTAATTTTATATATATTTGGACCTCTTGTGGCATGTTTATACCCATGTATTTAGTTATGAATTTTATTTAAGGCTTGTTTGGCATGAATTTTTAGATTCAGTTTATTGATCGTTTTTTGTTATTTTAGGTATCCATACTTGGGTAAATGATTCCCAAAAAAATATTTATGATACCCAGATACTTGTTCCATCCCATGGGTATAGGTAACACCCTTTGGTCCTTTATATGGGCTTGGTTTGGTGCTGGTTTTGATGGAGACCAGATTCGGTTCATGAAAAAAATGGTATCAGAGCCAGTTAATGTTTTGGGGTTATATTATTATTTTGGGATGAGTCAGGCAAGACAAGATCTAGGATTGTCGGGGCTTGTATTTTTGTTCATGAGTAGGGTTCATGTCCTATACCTCTCGTGATAGACCTCGATTCACCATGGGATGTTGGAATTGTTTGTTTGACTTCACTTCTAGGTGAGACGTGTGGGTTGTAGACTGCACGTGGACATCGGGTGGGGGTGAAGTAGTTGTTTATTTTATTATTGTTATGTGTTTGGATTATTTATATTTGATGTTATTGATGAACTTTTTCAAAACTGTTATACTGATTTTTTCTCTTGTGACAGTTGCCTTTTGTAGCAACATGCCTTCTCGGAGAGCTAACATACACCCACAGGGTTCTCCATCGCTGCTTGATCAGAGGTTAGTGAAAGTTGTAGTATAGGAAATTTAGGATCTAGGACAAGGAGAGACTCATACACCAGCCCTTTATCTAGTTAGATAAGAGTAATATGAACCTAGGATGGAAAAAACCCAAGAGTTCCTAAAGAATAAGCCTTTTACTTTCTGAGGTAGCACGGAACCCCAAGAAGTAGAGGAGTGGATCAAGAATATCAAGAACATGTTTGAGTTCCTGGACACACTTGAGGAGGTCAGGGTAAAATATTCCTCTTTATTGTTAGATGGTTTGAGCTACAGGTTGTGGGAATCAGTTATTCAAGCAAGGAAGCGTGATCAGATGAGCTAGAAGGACTTCAAGGTTATCTTCATCTACCAGTACTACCCTGAAGTTTTGTCATATGCTCGATCTCTATAGTTTATGGAACTTGTTTAGGGGAATCTTTCAGTGATGGATTATGCCAACCATTTTGCTGATTTGGTCTGGTATGCTCCAAAAATGGTCTCCAATGAGCAGATGAGGGCCCAGAAGTTTGAGAGGGTTTTGCAGCTAGAGATCTATTCCCAATTCTTCTTGTTCAAGATGAAAAACTATGATGAAGTGGTTGATAAAGCTTTAATGGTGGAGATAGACAGTAAGGGGAGTGAAAGTTTTACTGGGACAGTGTCATTAATGGGCAGTGGAAGCAATTCTAAGAAGAAAAGGAAGCGGGAGGAGTGGGGAAATAAGGTAAGTGGCAGCTCAGGCTAACCTTGCAGGCATTTTTCTTGGGTGACTTATGATGTGGGGTATGTTGTGTGCCACCAGTGTGAGAGGCCAAGTCAAATCCAACCAATATGAACATATCCTCCAAATCCCTATTATCAGTGTGGAGTTATGGGACACTTGTAGTGTTTTTTTAGGATAACACATCTACTCTAGAGTGGGGTAGGTTCAGTGGCTTCTAGGGGAGTTCTAGCCCACTCAAAGTCATCGAGGATGGGGGGGTCTCTATTTGGTGGTCATGGAAGAAGGGCTTATCATCTTCTGGGAAGATCCATTATAAGTTAGATCCACATGCGAGCGGTCGTTCTCAGGCAGATAGTAGGCATCTTCATGCGGTAGAGCAGACACTAACGGGATCGGATGCAGGGCCTTCGACAGTTCGAGGTACCGTATTGATTGCATCTTATATAGTTTCTGATCTTTTTGGTATTTTTGCTTTTGTTTCATTCATATATGCCCGTATTGTGAACCTGATGAATTTTCCAACCAATCTTTTGTTTTTTACAATAGAGTTGGTGACGCCGCTGGGAAAGAAGAAGGAGCAGGTTCTTAGGTTCCCATCATGTGCGCATTCTGTGTTAGGGGTTAAGATGGGGTGGGACCTCCTGGTCTTAAATATGTATCTGTTTTATGTGATACTTGGCATGGATTGGTTGATACACATTTAGGTGCACATCGATTTCTATAGGTGGCGGGTGAGTTTTACAGCACACAATGGTAGTCTACAGGTTTTTTGTGGGGAATGGGATCCTCGGTCGGGTCATGAAGGACCTCCACTCCCATATTTGGGGAATATTATCTTCCATTTATCACCAATAACACTAGAGGATGATGGTCATGCTCCTTATGGTGGGTTACCTCATGTAGTGGATGAGTTCCCTGAGGTATTCTCAGATGATTTTTTAGGCTTACCCCTAGAGCGGGACATAGAGTTCTCGATGGATTTGGCACTGGGAACACAGCTGATATCTCTTCCCTCATATCGTATAGCCCCCCCCCCCAAATTGAGGGAATTAAATATTCAACTGGATTATTTAGAATCCAAAGGATTCATTCGCCCGAGCATCTCTCCTTGGGCCGCTCCTGTTCTCTTTGTGAAGAAGGATGATGGGTCCCTCCGGTTGTGTATTGACTACTAGAATCTGAATAAAGTAACCATCAAGAAAAAATATCCTTTGTCCCAAATAGATTATTTTTTTAACCAGTTGAAGGGGGGAAAGTGGTTATTGAAAATAGACTTGTTGTTCGGGTTACCATAAACTCAGGGTGAAAGAGGTAGATATCCCAAAGACAGCCTTCCGAAGTAGGTATTTCTACTTTGAGTATCTAGTCATGCCCTTTGTATTGATCAATTCTCCAGTGGTATTTATGGAACTCATGAATAGGGTGTTCCACTGGTATCTCGATTACTTCGTCATAGTGTTCGTGGATGACATCCTTGTTTACTCTGGATTCGAGGAAGAACACGAGCATCATTTTCAAATCATTTTGAGCACTCTGCAGGATCGTCATCTTTATGAAAAGTTCTCCAAGTGAACCTTGTAGATAAGGGAGGTGAAGTTTATGGGGCATGTGATCTTGGAGCTGGGAGTTTCAATAGACCTCAAGAAGATCAGTGCGGTTATTTCATGGGAGAATCCGAAGAACGTGTTCAATAACAAAAGTTTCCTCAGCCTAGTTGGTTACTATAGGCGGTTTTTTCGAGATTTCTCTCAGCTTGTTTCTCCCATGACCGCGTTCACCCAGAAAGGGGTGAAGTTTGTTTGGATCCCAGAATGTTAGGTATAATTCAAGGAGCTGAAGTAGTGGTTTACTACTTCCCCCGTTCTAATCTTTCCAAAATCTTGAAAGGGTTTTGTGGTGTATTTTGATGCTTTAGGTATGCATCTCGAGTGCATGCTTATGCAGGATGATCATGTGGTGGTGTATGGCTCTCGTTAACGTTGACCCCGTGAAAATAATTACCCAAACCACGACTTGGATCTAGTAGCTGTGATGCATGCTTTGAAAACATGGTGTCACTACCTATTTGGGGAGAAGTTTTTGGTTTATTCTGATCACAAAATCTTAGCCTACATCTTCTCTCAGAAGGATCTCAATCTGACACAGCGTCGCTGGATCGAGTACTTGTAGGGGTTCGACTTTGACATTGTCTATACCCCGGTAAAGGGTAATGTGTTGGTGGATGCTTTGAGTAGAAAATTACCAATGTAAGCCTTGAGGAATTATAGTGATGAATGGACTCTGATGGATCTATGTGTTCAGATGCATGTGGAGACCAAGGAGCACAGTGGAGGTGTTTTCTTGGGAAGAATTCAGTTGAATCCTTCTCTCTTGGAGTTGATTTAGCGAGAAAAAACCAGTGATGAGCTTTGTCAGTGGTTGAGACTATTTCTTCATGGTGGGGAGATATTTTTTGATTGGTCATCATCTCCTGAGGGCATCTTGTGCTTCAAGTGTAACGCCCCGACCCCAGTTACCCAGAGTCGGTGCATTATTACATAACATTAGCATGATCAAAAAAGATCAAGTCTCGAAATACTGATTAGTTTAGTATCCTTGGAAACACTAGATACATTCATAAGTCTTACATTATATAATAAAGTGAAAAACTATAACAAAATCTTGTCTTCATATTCCCTCATACTATCCCTACAGGTCATTCATAAAATACTTCTTCACATCCTGGGAAAAATAAAACATTTAAAGGGGTGAGCTCAGATGCTCAGTAAGGATAACAATATAGCAGAAACTTTCTTAAATAAACATAAACATTTAAGGCAATGCATAACTAAAACAAAATCCTTTTAAACTTGAACTTCAACATAACATGGAAAAAATAAATTTAAATAATGTCATTTACTTATTCACATGGATATTCTACTAGTCGAATAATCACATGAAATATCAATAACCACTTTCATAATGATGGAATGCATAATTCCAGACTATCATAACCACATAGTCAAGGCCTTGTTCCAAGACTACAAATAATATTTTGTCAAGGCCTTATTCCAAGACACAAGTTTGTCTCATGAGACCTACCAATGCATCGAGGAGATATAGAGGGCTCCATCCATCACTTATTAAGTCCAATGAATTCCTCATATGAACAGGTTTAAACATAACATAAACATTTATATTAAAACTAGCATACGAAATGTCAATACTTTCTCCATAAAGCATGAATGGTATAGAAATAACACATCCACAGTCAAACATATGAAAAAACCTTCAATAAAATATGGAAGTTTTGTATCATAATAAATCAACTTCAAATAAGCTTAAAATCCATCAAAGGATATTGACATAGATGAAATCAAAACTATTTGAGAGAAATATCTCTTTTTTGAAATCATTTAAAAGTCACACATTTATAAATGAAGTAATTTAAAATAGATTTTTGAATCAAAGTGTCCCGTACAACTTTGAAAATTTGGAAAATAAATATCATTTAAAAACATTCACGTCCATATAAATAAATCCTTAAAATATTTTTGAAAACATGGACATTAATTAAAAACATTTAGAAAGATAAATCTTTAAAACGTTTAAAATTATGATCTTGATAAAGTGTACCTTTCACAAATTCTTAAAATATTCATTTTGAAATCATTTAAAGGTCACATAATTATAAAATATAACATTTAATTTCAAAATATTATTATAATCTTTTAAGGGAAGCTTCGACGATTTTATAACGGCGGAAAATAGTTGCACCCACCATATAAGTTAAAAAAACATTCTTACCTTAATTCTGTCGAAAAGGTTAAAAAGGACCTTGTTTGGAAAACTACAGAAAGATTCCTTTATAAACTTATTATAAAAAGTAAAACAAGGGTATAAATGACTTTAACCAATATTCTGTAAAATATTAAGAATGTTTTGAAAAAAAATTTTAAGAAACATGGATGTGGATTATAAAGAGGCCCGAGTAGACAATTACGTATAAACAACCTTGGATAATGAAGAGATTGTAAAATAAAACCTTAACTTGTACTTTTCCTTGGTTAAGGGTAGGTTAACCACCTGTATAATCGTAAAATAATTGTTATTAAATTATAAAATAATTATATAAATTAATATGATATCATATATGATCTTTTAACATTGCTTTGTTGATAATGTCTTAGTATTATCGTCGTTTTGGGTGTTAACTTACTCATTTTCTTTTATATGTTTTGTTACATAAGTCGTGTTTGTTATGGATAGATTGTATCTTATTCATATAAAGAATTATATCAAGTCCTTAAACATTATTTTTAATCATCAAATAATAATTATACTTGCATGGATACGATGGGGAATGAATCTCATCGCGTTCGTGGAGACGGTAGTCCGTACATACGCACGAGCGACAATATCATTCTTTTGATATTAAAATAATATATAATTGGATGTTATATCATATATAAAGAATCATTATCATGTTATATTTATTATTTACATCAATTAAACATCATTATCATACTCATCTAAATAATAATGTTTTGAATAAAAATTACACCACGACGTGGAGACGGTAAGCCGTACGTACGCACGTATGGTGACATATCATTCAAAGGATAGATCGAATACTGAATATGGTTGTACCATATTTATAATAACATCATATTATATAGAATATACTAGATTTATTATTTTATAATGGAAATAACAAAGATAGAAGAATTTGAAGAAGAATGGAACTTGAAAGAGGGTGGTGAAAACGTTACCTCTTCTTCGGGTTCTTCCTTTTGATTTGATCAAAAGGGCTCCTTAGGTTGGATTTATGACTAAAGGAAGGCCTTTAGGATTAAGAGAGTATATTTGAGAGGGTATTTGGGAAGATTTTGGCTGAAACAAAAGGCTTTTAAGGTATGAATAATTGGTTAGAAGCGGTGTCCTTTTATAAGGGGGAGGAGGGGCTCTTTAGGAAAAACTTAAAGTATTAATTTATAATAAATTAATATTCAGTTTCTAATGGATCCAAAGTGTATTATTCAAAATATAAGGTGGGTATGGTTCAAAATCCTTTCAAACAATAGATTTTATACAGGTTTGGTTCATTATATTAACCTTATCGTTTAGTTTTAACTCTTAGTTAATTAGTTTGATATTTACCATGTCACTTTGTATTTTTATATTATATAGTTAATAAACTTACTATATACATCCAAGAGACCCCCAAGTGGTCCATTAATGATACACCTATCATGATATAAGTAATTTGGCCGAACCTTATATTTTTAGGAATAGAATATAAATTAATAATATAATATTTGTTTTAAAAACTCATTTATGTCAATTTTGACACTATTCGACAATTTATTTTTGTTAAAGTCATAACAACTTTATTAATTCGAAAAAAAATCATTTAATCAATCCTAAAATTTTATATTAACTAAAAAAGTTCGTGTATGTCATCAAAAATTTCAAATTATATTTATTTTAACATTTATAATACCAATTGTTTGATTCTTTCATTAATAAAGAAAAATACTGCATCATTATTGTGTCATAAATAAATTTAATTATTAAATGTCTAAAAATTATAAATAAAATACCATTATGTAGGAAATCTTTTTATCTTTATAATTAATACTTATAGTCGAAAAGATAACATATATAACCCTATGTAAAAATTGTTTTTCTAAAATATATATGCTTATGTCATTTTTGTATTTACTTTAACTTAATTAATATAAAGTGTCCTTATCACCTACAAGTGGCTCCATGGGGTCCCAAAATCGACTCAAAGATTTCCATGGTCGGAAATGTATCAACCAATAGGGTTAGGAAACGATTTAGGGTAAATTAATATTATTATAATATTATTTTTTTACCCTTATTTACCGGATTTACCCTTTAACCATGGTAAATAAAATATTTACCGAAGTAATTATTCAAAATGTCTAAAAATAAAAGTTACCTATTTACACAATTTAGACCTCATGATTCCAAATATGGAATCCATTTTTATAAATTCAAAACACATAAGTGGAAGAAATTAATTTAAAATTAATTCCCGTTGTTAAAACAAAAAGCGTGTTTTTAAGAGATAATAACTATCAAAAGATTGACACTTGTTTATGTCTGGTTTAAATGTGAAATTATATCCAATGACCAAAATTATATTAAATGGTAAAAATATATTCTAAATATACTTTAAAACCACTCAAATTCATAATTTATCACTATTAATTATTTTGATTAAAAAATTTGTTTTTAATTAAAATTTAGTAATTTTCATTATTCATCAAAATATAAAAGTTATCTGAAAAGTACCAAAATTTTACCCTAGGCTAATTTCGATATTTAGAATCCAAAAATGAAGTCCATTTTGAGAGTTAAAATTTATAAAATTTCAAAAAGTGGGTATTTCTATTCATAACGGCTACTTTCATTGGTCGCGGTGTGTTAGAATCTCGAAGTTGCGTACAATGCAAGCTATTGCATTATTTAAAGGGAAACGTACCATGGAAGCTCGGGGTGTTACATTCTCCCCTAATTCAATAAACTGTGTCCTCGAAATTTGAAATTGTTCTTCTAAAATAAAATGTTGAAAATAGAAAATATATTTTTGGGAAAACCCACATCCAAAATTGGGTTAATAAAATTTAGTCTTAATAAGAGGAAAAGAGAAATGAAAGGTTCACCACCAAATTATGATCTCGATTTGGAGAACATTGGTGGAAATTATAGACACGTAATTGGAGGAAAAACGTAAATATTTATTAGGAGTGATTGAGGTCATCAGTCACAAAAAATTGTAGAATTCAGGGCCTCAAAGCCATTAATCTCTGATGATTTAAAATATCATTGGTTCAACAAAACATAAGGTATTAGGATAACACATTTTTGGTTTTAAGATCCCTTACCTAATATTTATGAATTATTTTCTTCATAGAATAAGAGAAATATATATACATATATATATATATATATACTTGACAAGTAGAGTTTCATCCTTCAACTAATTTCTACCACAAACTCGTCTTTCACTCCAAAAGATAATAGAACTCAAAAATATTATATTTATCCTGATCTTATAAGAATCCAAACATTAACATATACCATTAAAATTAAGAAAAATACTTTGTAATGACCAGGGACTTCATGCAGGCTAGTGGTAGGTAATAAAGGCTTGTCGTACTATGGTTGTAGATTCGATTCCTATAGCTTTGTCTGATGCGACGGGTTATCACCCGACATGCAGGTTGTCCTTTTCCTAAAACTATAGTATCATAATATTCCAAAAATTGATCATAATAATTGTTTTAACCTTAAACAATACTATCCAAAGTTTAACTTAATCCACTCCAAACATTATAGTTATCCAAAGCACCTCTGTCCAGACTCTCTGTAAAAGGTATCTAAATTCCAAAATCAAGTGTCGTATCAGATTCCCCAGACAAAGTAAAGTTTATCTTATTGTCGCATACTAAAAATATGATTACATTATTCATATTAAAACCTTAATGAAAACAACAAGTACTGCAATACAATCCTTATATATATCACATTATTCTTATAAACAGAATATAATCCATGAGTCCAAAAACACAAATACATTAATTATTCCACTTCAACTGTAGTAAAAAAAAATATTGTCCTTGATCCCTTGGACTTTTTTTAGGTAAGTTTCCTTGTCACTTAGGGCATTCATTCACATAATGACCCATTTTTCTACAATTTTAGCATTCAACATTGACAGCATCTTTCTTTCCCTTGCAATCACGAGCCTAGTGACCTTTTTCTCCACATTTGTAACAAACTCCCATTCATTTTAGGAAAGTACTGGGGTGTTTCTTCCCAAAATTATCACATAATGGAAAATAATTCTTTCCTTTTTTCCCTTTATTTGTCTCTTTTTCCACCGTTATCTTCTTCTCTTGTTTTACTTTATTGTCATAAGATTTAGAGAATTCTTTTTCTGTATTTATATCACATGAGACAATGTCTTCGTATGATGAGAAGGATTGTGAGACTAATGCTCGATGGAGAAATGGTTTTAACCCATCAAATAAACGATCAATATTACTCCTCATGTTACCTATATAATCTGCTTCATGCCTCGCTGACCTTGTAAAGTTAGCTTCATACTTTGCGATATTCTCATCCTCCTTTTGCCTCAGACTGAGAAATTTTCTTTCCATATCTGATCGATGGTTATGAGGAGAGTATTTTTATAAGAAAATATCTTTAAAATACCTCCATTACATACTTGATACTTCTTCATCGTCCTTTGTGTTTTCAATTAATGACCACTATTGATCAGCATCTCTAGTGAGGTGGTAAACTGCCATGATAACCTTTTCCCTTTCACTACTCCCCAAATCCTGAAATATTTTCTCTAGGGAACATATTCATTGCACAGATACTAGTGGATTTATACCCCCATTGAATGTTGGTGGTTGTTGCCTCATGAAGCGATCTAACATTGATCCTCTACGTTGTAGATCAGGGGGCTCCATACGGGTAAGGTTATTATTCAAAACCTGAGTGAGTTTTCCCAGTATGGTGATTAGCTGATCAGCACTAGTTGCATCACCGGCACCACTATAATTATCTTGAGAAGGAGGGAAATCCCTACATGGAGTGCCTGCATTGATACAGTTTCCATTTCTTCCACTAGGCGTCATTTCTAAACAATGGAATACACTAGATTAGTTTATAAATCTCAATACACAAATCCAAACTTGTAAAACACTTATTATAAATTGAACAATTTATGGATATAATCCATAATCATAAAAATGTATTATTTGGGGAAATATATACTTATAAACCCTTCATAATAGTTTGTAAGTAAAATGAGAATTATCCTAAGAATATCCCCTGGGAGTGTCGTAACCAAGAGTGCAGCAAGGCCTGTTGTCGTGCACCTGTTCCCATTCGAGTCTAGCTCAAAGCGGTGTTTTTGTGTTTTACCCCTAGGTACATCTGTGCCAGAGCCGCCTCTACCTGCTCGTATCCAGACAAGGATGTATTTCTCAGAAAACTCACAAAATCTCTATAATACCAAAATTCTAGGAATTTATTCTACACTAATCCTCAATGTCCATCTTATGTCTATGTGCTCTAATCATATTTTATCTAAATCTAGCTTCCAAGGATTGTACTAAACTTCCTCTGATACCAACTATAATGCCCCGACCCTAGTTACCCAGAGTCGGTGCATTATTACATAACATTGGCATGATCAAAAAAGATCAAGTCTCAAAATACCAATTAGTTTAGTAGCCTTGGAAACACTAAATACATTCATAAGTCTTACATTATATAAGAAAGTGAAAAACTACAACAAAAGCTTGTCTTCATATTCCCTCATATTATCCCTGCAGGTCATTAATAAAATACTTCTTCACATCCTGGGAGAAATAAAACATTGAAAGGGGTGAGCTCAGATTCTCAGTAAGGATAACAATATAGTGGAAACTTTCTTAAATAAATATAAACATTTAAGGCAATGCATAACTAAAACAAAAGCCTTTTAAACTTGAACTTCAGTATAACATGGAAAAAATAAATTGAAATAATGTCATTTACTTATTCACATGGATATTCAACTAGTCGAATAATCACATGCAATATCAATAACCACTTTCATAATGATGGAATGCATAATGTCGGACTATCATAACCACATAATCAAGGCCTCGTGCCAAGACTACAAATAAGATTTTGTCAAGGCCTTGTGCCAAGACACTAGTTTGTCTCATAAGACCTACCGATGCATCGAGGTGATATAGAAGGCTCCACCCATCACTTATTAAGTCCAATGCATTCCTCATATGAACAGTTTTAAACATAACATAAACATTCGTATTAAAACTAGCATACGAAATGTCAATACTTTCTCTATAAACCATGAATGGTATAGAAATAACACATCCACAGTCAAACATATCACAAAACCTTCAATAAAATATGGAAGTTTTTTATCATAATAAATCAACTTATAATAAGCATAAAATCCATCAAAAGATGTTGACATAGATGAAATCAAAACTATTTGAGAGAAATATCTCTTTTTTGAAATCATTTAAAAGTCACACATTTATAAAGGAAGTAATTTAAAAGAGATTTTTGAATAAAAGTGTCCCATACCATTTTGAAACTTTTGAAAAGAAATATCATTTCAAAACATTAATTTTCATATAAATAAATCTTTAAAATAATTTTGAAAACATGGACATTAATTAAAAAGATTTAGAATGTTAAATCTTTAAAACATTTAAAATTCTGATCTTGATAAATAGTACCTTTCACAAATTCTTAAAATATTCATTTTAAAATCATTTAAAGGTCACATAATTATAAAATAAAACATTTACTTTCAAAATATTCTTATAAGCTTGTAAGGGAAGCTTAGATGATATTATAACAGCGGAAAATAGCCACACCCGCCGTATAAGTTAAAAAAACATTCTTACCTTAATTATGTCGAAAGGGTTAAAAAAGACCTTGTTTGGAAAACTACGAAAAGATTATTTTATAAAATTCTTATAAAAAGTAAAACAAGGGTATAAATGACTTTAACCCATATTCTGTAAAATAGTAATAATGTTTTGAAAAACATTTTTAAGAAACATGGATGTGGATGATAAAGAGGTCCCAGTAGATAATTACATATAAACAACCTCGGATAATGAAGAGATTGTGAAATAAACCCTTACCTTGTACTTTTCCTTATTTTAGGGTAGGTTAAACTCCTGTATAATGGTGAAATAATTTTTATTAAATTATACAAGAATCATATACATTAATATGATACATATATGATCTTTTAACATTGCTTTGTTAATAATGTCTTAGTATTATCTTCGTTTCGGGTGTTAACTTACTCGTTTTATTTTATATGTTTTGTTACATAAGTCAGGTTTGTTATGGATAGGTTGTATCTTATTAATATACATAATTATATCAAGTCCTTAAACATTATTTTTAATCATCAAATGAGAATTATACTTGCATGGATATGATGGGGAATGAATCTCATTGCGTTCGTGGAGACGTTAGTCTGTACGTACGCACGAGCAACAATATCATTATTTTGATATTAAAATAATATATAATTGGATGGTATATCATATATACAGAATAATTGTCATGTTATATTTATTATTTATATAAATTACACATCATTATCATACTCATCCAAATAATAATGTTTTGAATAACAATTACACCATGACGTGGAGATGGTAAGTCGTACGTACGCATGTATGGTGACATATCATTCAAAGGATGGATAGAATACTGAATATGGTCGTACCATATTTATAATAACATCATAGTATATATAAGATACTGGAGTTATTATTTTATAATGGAAATAACAAATAAAGAAGAATTTGAAGAAGAACGGAACTTGAAAGAGGGTGGTGAAAACGTTACCTTTTTTTGTGTTCTTCCTTTTGATTTGATCAAAAGGGCTCCTTAGGATGGCTTTCTGACTAAAGGAAGGCCTATATGATTAAGGGAGTATATTTGAGAGGGTATTTTGGTAGATTTTGGCCAAACCAAAAGGCTTTTAAGGTATGAATAATTGGTTATAAGTGGTGTCCTTTCATAAGGGGGAGGAGGGGCTCTTTAGAAAAAAACTTAAAGTATTAATTTATAATAAATTGATATTCGGTTTCCAATGGCTCCAAAGTATAATATTCAAAGTATAAGGTGGGTATGGGTCTAAATCATTTAAATCAATAGATTTTAGATAGTTTTGGGTCATTATATTAACCTTATCTTTTAGTTTTAACTCTTAGTTAATTAGTTTGACATTTACCATGTAACTTTGTATTTTTATATTATATAGTTAATAAACTTACTATATACATCCTAGAGACCCCCAAGTGGTCCATTAATGATACACCTATCATGATATAAGTCCTTTGGCCTAATTTTAGATTTTTAGTAATATAATATCAATTAATAATATAATATTTGTTTTAAAAACTCATTTATATCAATTTCGACACTATTCAATAATTAATTTTTTTAAAGTCATAAAAACTTTATTAATTCAAAAACAATTCATTTAATCAATAATAACATGTCATAGTGACCAATAAAATTCATGTATGTCATCAAAACTTTCAAATTATATTTATTTTAACATTTATAATACCAATTGTTTGATTCTTTCATTAATAAGGAAAATACTGCATCATTATTGTGTAATAAATAAATTTAATTATTCAATGTCTAAAAATTATAAATAAAATACCATTATGTATGAAATATTTTTATATTTCTAATTAATATTTATAGTTGAAAAGATAACATATATAACCCTATGTAAAAATTGTTTTTCTAAAAGATATGTGCTTATGTCATTTTTGTATTTACTTTAACTTAATTAATATAAAGTGTCCTTATCACCTACAAGTGGCTCCATGGGGTCCCAAAATCAACCCAAAGATGACCATGTTCAGAAATTTATCAACCAATAGGATTAGGACACATTTTAGGGTAAATTAATATTATTATAATATTATTTGTTTACCCTTATTTACTGGATTTACCCTTTAACCATGGTAAATAAAATATTTACCGAAGTAATTATTCAAAATGTATAAAAATAAAAGTTACCTATTTAAACAATTTAGACCTCCTGATTCTAAATATGGAATCAATTTTTATAAATTTAAAATACATAAGTGGTAGAAATTAATTTAAAATTAATTCCCATTGTTAAAACAAAAAGCGTGTTTTTAAGAGATAATAACTATCAAAAGATTGACACTTGTTTATGTCCGGTTTAATTGTGAAATTATGTTCAATGACCAACATTGTATTAAATGGTAAAAATAGATTCTAAATATACTTTAAAACCACTCAAATTCATAATTTATCACTATTAATTATTTTGATTAAAAAAGTTGTTTTTAATTAAAATTTAGTAATTTTCACTATTCATCAAAATATAAAAGTTATCCGAAAAGTACCAAAATTTTACCCTAGGATAATTTCGATATTCCGAATCCAAAAATGAAGTACATTTTGAGAGATAAAATTTATAAAATTTTATAAAGTGGGTATTACTATTCATAGACTCTACTTTGATTGGTCGTAGTGTGTTGAAATCTCGAAGTTGTGTATAATGCAAGCTATTACATTATTCAAATGGAAACGTACCATGGAAGCTTGGGGTGTTACATCAAGGGTTTTTTAGTAGTGTCGTCATCTCTGCAGAAGGTGGTGATGCGGGATAACCACCAGTCTTAGTGGGCAGTCCATTCAGGTTCCACCAATATGTATTATGATGTGAAATGATGGTCCTGGTGGCCAGGTATGAGACAGGACATAGCTGACTTCGTTTTGAGATGTTACACATGTGAGTAGGTGAAAGAGGAGCACCAAAGGCACTCTGGTTTTCTCCATCCATTACCCATTCCTACCTGAAAGTGGGATAAGTTCAACATGGACTTCATTGATAGCTTACCTCATACACCTTAGGGTAAGAATGTTATTTGGGTGGTGATTTATCGTCTGACCAAATCATCCCACTTCATTCTGATCAAGGATAAAACTAAAGTGGATGAGTTAGGCTGATTGTATCCTCAGAAGGTGGTAAGTCTTCACGGTGTTCCATCTACATTTATCTCAGATAGATACCCCCATTTCATTTATCTGTTTTGGGAAGGCATTCAGAATTCCATGGGGTCTCATATTAAAATAAACATGCCATACCATCCTCAAATGTATGGTCAGATAGAGTGAGTGAATCAGATTTTGGAGGACATTCTCCGTTCATGTGTTTTAGAATTTTTAGGGATATCCATTTGTTATTGGTTGAGTTCTCTTATATAATAGTTAGCAATACTCAATATGAATAGATCTCTTTGAGACGCTCTATAGTCGGCCTTGTCGGTCCCCCTGTGTTGGGATGAGGTAGGTGAGACCTCACTGTTGGGGCCAAGTCTTGTGCAGGATACTTATGAGAATATCATGTTGATCATGAAGTGTATATTGACAAATTGGAGTCTCCAGAAATCATATTCTGATCAATGGCGTCGAGACTGAGAGTTTTCAGCGGGTGATAGGGTGTTTTTGAAAGTGGACCCTCGTATGGGTCATCGTCATTTCAGAAATAAGGGCAAGCTAACACCGAGGTATGTTGGAACTTTTTAGAATAATTATAAGATTGGAAACTTGGAATGAATGTTATATTTTCCTTTTTAGTTGACATCTATCCATGAAGTCTTCCATGTCTCACAATTGAAGAAGTACAACTCAGATCTGTCCCAGGTGCTAAATTGGGAGGAGTTGGATATAGAGCCTGATATGTCTGCGGTTGAGCGACCAGTGCATATTTTGGAATCCTAAGAAAAATTTATTTTAGGTAAGAATATTGCTTTGGTTTTATTCCTATGGAAACATCAGAATTATGAGCATGAGATATGGGAGCAGAAGTCTTGGGTCGAAGAGCAGTTTTCATTTCTCTTATTGGATCAGGCTTCAAGCTGACTTTCTGAGGGTGGAAAGTTTTTATGGTGGGGAGAATTATCATATTCATGAATTATTTTAAATTTATTTTTCATTTAATTTATATTATTTCTTTTTTGTGTGGGTTTCCCATGCCTTTTTTGAGTAAATGGTGGGTTTTCATGATTTGGTCCCAACTGTGAGCTCATTTCTAGATTTAAAAATAATTTTTTTTCTTTTATAAATCCTTATTTTTTCAATATTTTTCATCCATTACACTTCCTACTTGGCCTCCCCTGGCCTATTAAAACCACGATGTCTATATGGACCCCTTAGGAACTCATTATCATTTTGGATTTGGGTGATTTAGTTAGGCATTGGATCAACCCATGTACCCATTTCCTGCTTTAAAAAAATTAATTATTTAATATCTCATTAATTTTTTAATTTTTTTCGGTGATTACACCCCCAATCAAAGACAATATCCCTAATCATGACCCCATGTTCGTGTCTCCCTCTTTGTAGTACATTTGTATCATATATTAGGGAGAAATTTCTCAGGGTTTCTCAAATCGTCTAGATTTGATAAGGTAATTTGTTTCAACAATAAATCATTCAATTTTCAATATTTTTCCCCCATTTCAGTCCCTACATGACCTAATCGGTCTCATTAAATCCTCTCTATCAGTTTTAGTTGCTTGGATATTCAACATTTGGTGTATTTGGTGATATCTATTCAAGATCTACCAAGTAAGTGGGTTTCCTTTTTTCCTCCTCCCATTTGCTTAGGGTTTCTCCAATTTTCTTGGGGCTTCTTCCATTTTTCTTGAAGTTACTAATTTACAGGAAGTATTGATTATAACCTTGGGTTTTATAATGGGTTTCTTGGTCTAATATTGTGGTTTTAGGTTTGATTGAACTCTCTTGTGGTGCGGAGGTGGTGCGGGTGAACTTTCACACAAGGATTTGGTGTTTTAACACTTGTGGTAGGTAATTCCATGTGTAATAACTACTAGATGAGTTATAATTTCTTGATTTATTTTTTTATCCTACTCCTACATCATTGTACTTGCTGTGAAAATTCTTTTATGGTAAAATTTGTTAAGCAATTGATTTTTAAGTTCCATTTTTTTGTGAAAATGGGTGTTTTAAATGTGCATTCCATGTTGTACCATTTGGGGTTGTTTTATAATTCATGGGAGGGTCTTAATAATTTTTTTTCTGTTTTAAATTATGGTTTGGGGTGTTATAGGTGTGAATTTGGTTTTCAAAGAGGGATTTTATATGTATTTTAAGTGCAAAGTTTGGTTATATTCCTTAAAAATGTTTTGCGGAAATTATAAATGGTTTATTGAGTTATATAAATGGTGAAAAGAATGTGTATATACTTTTTTGAGTGTTTATGTCTAGAAATGGTATTTTTATATGAAAATTAAATTTGGTAACATGTGGAAATTTTTTGAGTACAAAGTGGGAAACTCGAATATCTGGGTGGGAGGACGTGTACTAGTATGCTAGTGATCCGGAGTGATTTTGCCCATGTTTCACTTAGAAAGTTGGACATTAAAAACACTAAAAACTGTAATTATGATGATTGGGGACCACTAGTTTATGGGTATGTTCCATACTAGTGTATTTTACATGATAACGGATATTAATATGGTTACTTTACACAGAGATATGAGGTACATGGGCCCTGAAACTAACTAGTGCCTAGGGGTGTTCCTGAGATTAGTTCTCTTTCGATATTTTGTATTTATCATTTACTTAGGTTGTATTTGGATATAAAAATTCAGTATCTTAAATTTTTTAATTAAATGTGTTCACTCTTTTATATTTCCCATTGAAATTTGTTTACCTTTAAAAGTTTCATTCTTTAGAATTTATTGCCACTATTTCTTGTTTATCAAAAACTTGCATGATTTTCATCTTATATCGCTTACTATATGGAATAATTTGGGTGGTATCCTATTGGTATTATTCTAACACCCTACTTAAACCCATTGGTTGTAAGTATACTTTATCATGTTTGACACAGGTAAAGGAAATGGATTGGGTGGTGGCGGTTCGGGTTGTTAGTTTCCTTCTATGGTGCGGTGTTGTGGGGATGGCTCGTGGGTGATGAACCCTTGTCGTGTGGAGTTATTTGGGCTGTTTTTCAGCTACTTTTATGTATCTTTGGACCTCTTGTTCCATGTTTAGACTCATGTATTCATTTCTTAAATTTATTTCAGTCTTGTTTGGCATGAATTTTCAGATTTGGTTTATTGGTTGTTTTCGGTTGTTTTATGTATCCATACTCAGGTGAATCATTCCCAAACCAATATTTATGATACTCGGGCACTTGTTCCATACCATGGGAATAGTTAAAACCCTTCAAGACTTTCCATGAGCTGGGTTTGGTGCTTGTTTTGACCGTGACTAGATTCAGTTTGTGACATCTTCTATCTCTGAAAACATAACTCTAATTTTTTAATTCTAAAATTTTCATTTTAAACTCTTATACATAGAGAACTTATTTGATGACCTATATTTATATTCACTCTCGTATTCCTATAAATTTGGAAAATTTTTAGTAAAATTTCAAATACCTCTATAGAAAAAATACTTCAAAATAGTTTACCAGGTTATCTACCTTTTCTTTCTCACACACATAGTAAGATAAATGATATGATATTTCAAAATTTCACATCAACAATTATATATATTTCATAGTTTTTATTATCTTCCTTGACCTCCATAGAAGTATTTTAATTCTTAAAGGATTTGAAATTGTTCCCCTTATTACCTTTACTTATCTTCTTAAAAGAAGATCTTTTCCTCATCTCATATCTAACCAACACATTATGTCATTAATCTAAAAGAAATGTATTTATATTATGATCTTCATGAGTTAAAACTTTGGCATCAAATTTTTCTGGAAAGATACAAATTAGTTTCTTGAAAATCATTGGACTTATAGATTTTATCCAAAACCTCTAATGTTTTCACAATCTCATTAAATCTAGTTGAGAAATTGTCCTCTGTTTTTGCTTCAAACTTATGAATGTCATAAAATTGGGCATATTGAATTTGAAGATTTTTCACATTCACTCTAAAATTCCCTTAATCAATATTTCATAGCTTTTTCCAAATTCAATTTTACAAATTGATCTCTATAACATTTATGAATTCCTTTTCTTAAAGTAAGTCTAATATATAATTTCTTACATGTCTATAAATTTAAATATTATTTCTATCATTTTGATCTATTAGTGAACCTTACATGGATAGAGTAAAAATATTAGTTATAACATCAACTATTTACATACCTAACTGGTGAAAGTATAGCATTTTTATTTCCTTCCAAACATTATAAATTTTCCCATAAAAATTTGTAAATCCTTTGTTGATCACATAATTAATATACTCCATATAGGATATAAAAATTCAAACTAAAACTCCAAAAATAAAACAAAGAGTACCCAAAACTTTAACTCTAAATAGATTTAATTTATTTAAAAGAAACTTAGATACTACTCTGATACTAATTATAGAATTAATATCACCGACATAGTGATTTACCACACTAAGTATTCACTCAGGGGGTGAATTGGTGAATAGAATTATTTTAGTATTATTTATTAATCAACATTCATTATTATCTAGGATGATTACAAAAAAAGTAATATTCCAACATTATTTTTTAGCATAAAAATTTGTAAATTTAATAAAAAAAATCAGTGATATCATTTTTATATCCATATGAATAGATCAATTGCCATGTGTTTGCCAACGAGCATGTACCCTAGTGGTACAGGCTCCTGTTTGGCATCCAAAAGACCCAGGATCAAATTTGGGAAGGGACTAATTTCCGGGTACTGTAGCAGCATTATAGAAGGTCATTGTAGCAGTATTATAGTAGCGATGTAACTCTAGTAGTAGCGACACTATAGCGGCGGAGGCACTTTATTAGGAACTGTAGCATCGGCGGTACCGTAGCAGGTACTGTAGCAGCCGAGTACTATAGTAGTATTATTCATCAAGGGGCTCTTTGGGCCAAAAAAATGGGCTTTCAAGCCTACTATTCAGGCCACTTGGCCTTGGGCCTTCGGGCTATGTAATGGGTCTCCCTCTACCCATTCTAAAGAGGTCTTTTCTTTAAATATTAAAATGAGGCTCCGGCCCCAACATTTTAAAAAAAATATCCATATGAACAAAATAAAACATAATAAGGCACAATTTTCACTACTCAAAACGAGTGTTTATATCCTTAGTTTGGCACAATATCATTTCTTATCATAATAAATAAATAGTATAATCAAATAAGTTAAAATGAGTATTAATTATCGATTAAATTTTTTGATTAAAATTCCTCCCATCCAGTATAATGTTCTCCCACACATTACAAGATAACTCTTTAATATATATAACAAAGTGGATTCTTTTATCTTCAATGAAGATATTTTAAAAATCTTTTAACAGAGTGACACCGCTTCTTATTCGCTTTGATAAATTTTAAAATTTTATAACCAAACACTTTTTCTAGACTACAAAACATCTTAATTGTTATTATACTGAGAGATCTTGAAGTGTGGATGAATCCTTGACCATTAAACAACATGAATAAATTCAGAAACACACTACATAACCAAAGTAGTCCTTCTTATTCAAAGTAGGCATTTGATCTTTAATTTATGAGGATTACTCCTTCAAGTATTTATATTGATGAATTTATATACTTCTTATTCACTTTCCTTGGATATATATTCTTCCTATGCACTCTCTTATTCTCTACATTTCACTCTTTTTTCATTCCTACACACACACTAGCACAAAAAATTCTTAAACTTATGAATTTTGAAATTCAAATTCAAAAGATAAAATTCATATTAAATTTTCCCCATCTCTCACTTAAACCTCATCCATTAAATCAAATTTATTCCTTTAAGGGACCTTTTATATTATCTAGGGGTGTAAAGGATCAAGTTAGAGTATTCCATGTGTGAAAAAAAAGCTACATCATCAAAACTGCTCAAAATTGTATTTTTTTGTCAAATCATGATGTGTTGAGGTAGTTCCATGGTGTGTTTTACATCAAATAATCAAAAATATTATAAAATATCTTAATAACTATATTCAACTCAAGAACCCCACAATATAGTGATTTTACCATTTTATTCCTTCATATTAACTATAATCACCACTTAAACATGTTTTATAGAACCATGACTTTCACTATAATTGACCACGACTATGGTGGATACACCATGTAATAGTGCACTGCCCATTTTTTATTTCCTTAACCTGAAGAAAAATAATAAAAAATTTCTTAGCATGGTCTATGATCATTTTTTGTATTAATTATGACTAACTCAAAAAGAACATGATGTGGTTTAGTTTACCCATGTAAAATAGGTATTTTTCACAAACCATATCCATTATTCTAGACATATTCTTTGGTCCTTAAAAAGATATTACTTTAAAGACATAAACTATGATGTGGTTTTTGTAACACCATGGTGTTATTTTCTTATCTATACCCCAAAAAACTTCAAACACTACACTTCAACTCTAATCTTCTTATATATATTCAAAAATTACTTAATTCACCTTTAGACTCACTTCAACATCTATAAATCATCTTACTTATCCTAATATTATTGATTATTCATTTATTGATAATAAGATCCAAAAATTTATGAATACCACCTCAAGTAATTCCATTACACACAAAAACTTCAGCTCCTAAAACACAACAGACTCTCAAGCACCTTCTTTGGTTATAAAATCTCCAACATCGTCCTTTGATAAGTCTTCAATATAATTTATTGGATATATAGGAATACAATATTAAGGAGTGGGATTCATAAATGAAAATTATGAATTCTAGAATTTCTCATCATAGTATTCCCTCTTTATTTAAGTGTGTGATTATCTTAAACAATGACTTACACTCATTCATTAACACTCTTAGAAATACCTCTCTCGATATATTTTGATTTAAATTTCTATTATCATCAAAAATCATGAAAACAATGAGGGGAAATTGTCACATACATGACTTATTTTAAAGTTAAATTTCATTTATTTTTCATTTATGATTTGTTTTTGGGGTTTGTCAAGCTTTTATGGTGGAATGGGTGAGTTTTCATGAATTGGGCCAAACCGTGAGCCCAATTCCAGATTTAAAAATAAATTTTGTTTCTTTTATAACTTTTTCAATTTTTAATATTTTTCACCCATTCAAGTTCCTAAATGGTCTAACCTGATATAGAAACACCACAATTGTAGTTTGGAGCCTTTAGAAAACCATAAACAAGTTGTATATGGGTTTTTATTTAAGGGATTGGGCCTGCCCGAAAGCTCAATTCCAGTTTTAAAAATAAATTTTGTTTAATTAATAACTTATACAATATTAAGGATTTTTCGGTGATTCCAAGCCCCAAACACTCCCCTGGAACCCAGCCGCGCGTCCCATATCCTCTCACCCTCTTTGAAGCTCCGTTTCATCGCGGTTTAGGTTGAAACTTATGAAGAACTCACATTTCGGGCAGATTAATAAAGGTAATTTGTTTCCTTCATAAATCCTTCAATTCTCACTCTTTTTTCCCCATTCAAATTCCTACATGGTCTCATAATCCTTGTTCAAACATCCCTTTAATGGTTGGATGTTTTCAGATTCATAATCTGGTGGATTTTGGGTCGTTTTATTCATGATTGTTTTGAGTAAGTGTTTCTCTCTTCAATTTTTCATTCTCCTTAGGGTTTCCTCCCTCATTCATTATATTCTAAAATGTCCAGAAGTTAGGGTTAGATCCTAAGGTCTGATTTGGTATCTTTTGGGTCAATTTTTGGTGGTCTAGGTATGGATTTATATTCCTTGTGGTGCGGTGGTGGTGCGCTTAAGGTTTCGCACTAAGTTTTCAGGATTTCGACTCAAAAGGTAGGTGATTCCATGTGTAGCCATTTTATGATGAGTTAGCTTGCATGGATTATTAATTTAGCATGTTTATAATATGTTTTATATGCTGTGAAAACAGTTTTGATGGATTTGGTTGAACATTTAATTTTTAGTTGCATTATAGCTTGAAATTGGGTACTTTTCATGTGTGACTCTTGGGGTAATGTTTGGGTTTAGTTTATAACATATGAAAGTGATTTATTAGTCTTGAAAGGGGATTCCAATTCTGGTTTGTTAATTCCTTATTTTCATGTTGGCCTTGAATGTAGGTTTTTTTAATGAGTTTAAGGAGTAAAAACATGTTGTACTTCTTGAAGGTGATTTATGAAAACGTGTGTTTTTCATGTGTATCGTTGTGGTATTATTTGATGTATTTTTATAACATTTGGGGGTGGTTTAATAATTGTTTTAGGGCTGAACAATTCTGTTTTGGATTGGTATTGGTATGATTTTGCTTTTAAATGAGGGATTTGAAATGGGTTTAGTGTGCAAACAATGGTTATACCTCTTGGGTTTGTTTTATAAAAATTGCCAATGTTTTATTTGGTTACACAAAGTTGGGAAAGGGTGTATATGTACTGTTTGGGTGAGTGTGTTCACCTAATGTGGGTTTTTGAATGGTAAAGTGGTGATTTGAGATGTTGAACATTTTTATAATTTTTTTTATAAATTGTCGAAATGTTTTACTAAATTGTGTTTTGTGTGCGAAACACGGGTGTGGGATATTTCATGTGAGTTTATTTATAAAATGAATTGTGAAGGTGAGAATGGTATTGTGTGACATGTGTGTGGGCTGTTATGTGAGTTGAATATCTTGTAATGGTTTTATAAAATTGTTTAATGGATTTGTGTAAGTGTTGAGGAAATTTGAAAAGTGTTGTAGGCAATTTGGAGTGAGTTTGATTTCAAAATTCATTTGAATGAAAAGTGTAATTTTTGACTTGTGTGATGTACATGGAGCTGTTTGGTTAATTTGTGATGTGGAAGTGATATTTTCATGTGAAAACTATACTTCTTGGATTGCTGAACTTGTTTGAGCACAAAGGGAAAACCCGGGTATCTAGGTGGGTGGACGTGTACTAGTATGCTAGTGAATCTGTGAGGTTTGGCCTCAGTTTCACTTAGCAAGATTGACGCTTACAACTCTAACTAAACTATGATGATGATTATTGGGGACCACTAGGTTATGGGTATGTTCCCTACTAGTGGCTCGTGCACGAGAATGGATATTTGTGATGGTTACCTTCACCGAGATACGAGGTACCTGGGACCCACATCTAGCTAGTGCCTAGGGGTTATTTCCCATTGCTTGTGCTCACTGGATACTTTGTTATTACCGTCGGTATACGGTATGAGAGGATGGAAAATTCAGTAGCTATGGTATTTATTTTAAATATTTTTATCCTTTAAATTATCCCACCTAAAAACTGTTTTTATTTAATGTTGCATCTTTTAGAAATTTTAACTAGCATCTCATGTCTTTGAAAACATGCATGCTTTTCGCCATTAAATGTTTATCACATGGAATCTATTTGTGGTGGTATCCTATTGGGCTTTGGCTCACACCCTACTTACACCCTTGGGTGTAAGTAGACTTGGTTATTTTTGTTGTCGCAGGTTGGGTACAGTTTTTTTTGTTCCATTGGTTCAGGTTTCTAGCAGGTCCTTGGTAGTGAAGTCTTGTGGAGATAGCATAAGGGTGGTGCCCCTTTACAAAAGGGTTCTTGGGATGTCCTTATTTGTTTTTTTACCTTTTTAATGGTCTTTAAATGTAGTTTTAACTTATGTAATTCAGTTCTGAAATTTTGTAAAAGATGGTTTTTAGTTGAAAAATCCAGATTTGTTTTATTGAGTTTTTTTGTTGTTTAATGTTTATAGAATTGGGTAAATCGTTCCCAATTATCATTATATGATACCCGGGCACTTGTTCCAGCCCATGGGGATCGGGAACGCCCTTCGGGCCTTGTCACGGGCTTGGTTTGGTGTCGATTTTGGCGGCGACCAGATTTGGTTCGTGACAAAATGGTATCAGAGGAGGTCGCTCCATTTGAGTCATGTTATTTGGGAAATAGTCAACATAGTCTAGAGTTATGATTGTTGGGACATGGAATTCTGGTTATGGGTAGTGTGCTTGATCACCACACCTCATTTCAGGATTCAAGTCGCCAGGGGAAGTTGGGATTTGTCTATGTCTTTGGGTTTTCTTGGTTTGATGATGATTAGGGGAAATGAAAAGAGAGTTGGGTTAATGGTCTCAATGAGCTCGCAGGGTCTGGCAAGCCATGTGGAGCCGGGGATATTCCCTAGAACACTCTCTGTGACAGTGAAGTGATTGGAATATGGCCTCCAACCATATGTCCAAGTCACCCACTGAAACTAGTTTCCTCTTGCATTGTCTGGTGTTCTTTAGTTTTGAAATCTTGGCATTTTGGTTTTAAGGTGACTTGGTTTTAAGAAGCGTAAAGTTTTTATGAAATGATTTTCAAATAAAGAGGGAATGGTTGGGTTTATGAAACGGCAGAACTGAATTTTCAGAATTGTTTTGAAATATAAAATGGTGTGCTCACACCTCTTTGAAAGCGGGAACTATATTGAAGTTGGTTTTGAAAAGTGTTTCCAATAGAGTTTTCTAAACAATCAGAGTGTGCTTTAATGGGATGAGATGTTTTGAAATTGATGTGAATATCTTGAAAGTGAGTTATTTTCTAAATGGTTGTGACTTTCTGAAAAAAAATTTAAGACGTGAGTTGGGATTTTGATCTCGTGGTTAGCGGTTTTGAGGAAAAAGGATGTGTTGGTTGACCGTTTTGGTTTTGAAAAGTGGAACAAATTTTTGTTTTAACCTTTGGTATTTTTGTGAGCAACCACATGCATGGGGTTATATGGGAAGATGGATGGTTGATGAAATGACTGGATGAGTGTCGAGATGGATACGAGGAGGGTGCCCAGTGTGGCACAGAAACATGCATGTGTAAGGCCCATGGGGTACCATTGGTGGATGTGCTAACCGCTGAACCATTTGTTTTAAAAGAACTGTTTTTAAAGAGAAACATGAAGACTTTATGAATTGTATGGAATGGTTTATATTATGTGTTTTTGGAAAATGTTGATGTTGTGGGATGTTTTGAGTCCAAGAACCCCTCCTGTTTGAACTGTGTTTTGGGTTTGGGTTTGGGAAGTAAGTTGTGTTATAGGGACAATTAGTGGTCTCTTTTGAAAAATGTTTTGGGGCGCCTTTATGATGGTTCCCTTCATGTGTTTGGATCTGGTTTGTGGTATATTTTGACCAATGAACCATCTTGGTTGGTTCCTTGGGTTCTCCCATTGGATAAGGTATGCCCCCATTTAGGGTTAGTGCAGAACTGAAGTGCAACCCGTATTGTTTCTCCATTGGAAAATCCTCCAGTTGATCAATATAAGAAATATTTTATAGATCATTGTTGATTGAGTCTACAACCATTCATTTAGTTGATTTGTAGATCCTCTTGTAGTGGGATAGTTCTTGTGGAAGGTTGAAAGAGGCCTTGGTTTCTTAAGTTTCTTGATTCATCGATGGTGGAAGTGTTCTTTGGTTGTTAGTGTGGATGAGTGTCATGATGGTGTCTAAGAGGGCCTCTGGGTTCTTCATAGTTTCCTTGAAGCAAGAGTTATTATTAAACCACCAATTTTGAGATTTTGGTCCTGATAGGATATTGTGTCCACTTTTTGGACTTGTCTGTTGTTTAGGGACTTGAAATATGGTCATGTTCCATGTATTGTTTCTATCAATCACAAGGGTCATGTTCGGTGATTCATTGTGATGTTGTGTTCTCTTTTGACTATAAAGGTCAAGGTCACACTATCCTATTAGGTTCTATGTTATGTTGGGAGTATGTATCCCTTGGGAAAAACATCAAATCCTCTACCTTAGAGGACAATGTTTATACGTGTACTGCCCTTCTGTTGTTTCTCAGCCAAAGAAAAAAGGTGTGATGTGTGTGCTTATTCTGATCCCTTGTTTCAGTGAAATGTCTGGTTTTGGTAAAGTGAGTTATGGAGTGTGTTATGTCTTTATGAACCCATCAGGGTATGCGGTGTAGTTGTTTGTGGCACCGAAAGAAGAAGTTCCACATAGGGGTTTCAACAGCCAAACTGCGTGGCCGAAGATGCTTCAATATTTTGAGCTCCAGCCATAGGTCTCGGAGAGAAGCTGGCGCATAGTCAGGGGAAACCCCAGTGTCGTTTAAACCCTTGTACAAATTCCTATCCTCAGTATGAAAGATAGGAAGAGTTTAAACCTATGGTGTCATCATATTTCTTCTGTTGTTCCCGTTCTGTGGAAATAGGTGGAGGGTTTTGTACCCATGTCATCACACAATGTTATTCCCTCCCCATTTGGTTTCCATTGAGTCTTTGAAGAATGGTTGGAAATTTGGCTTGAAAAGTTGAGCACGCGGTTTTCACATGGTTAGTTCTAACCATGAACAAAAAAAACCATGTAGATAGAAGAATCTCCACTGTTGGTTCATGGTTTCCCAAACCGTGAAGACTCACCATGTGGTCGTCCCAACACTTTATATTTTGGGGTCTTTCTGTACCGGCCCATGCTGGTCGATTAAGATTGTTGGTTCTTATGGTGGGGAGCCTATTTATTTTTTTCCCCGTACCAATAACTTAGTCTTATCCAAGGTCAAGGATTGTTGGTAGGTAGTCTCATTCAGATCTATCAAGCTACCTAAATCTTCTTTGGGTAACCATTGAGATTGGAGAGTGCCCAATGGTTTAGTTGTAGCAAGGTATGTGTAGCCTTGTTTGAAGTTGTTGTTCGTTTGGGTGAATTGCTTGAGTCTTGTTCGGATAGCGTTCGAGGAGTTTCATTTTGGGATAATGTATGAATGTGATTGATCATTTCAGTAATGTGGTGTAAGTTTGGGTTGTGAGATTAATCATTCCTTAATTGATCACTGGAGGTGTTTTGACCCTTGGGGGCAAAGCTTGGCAAAGAATTACATCTTAGTTTATCGGTTGGGCATGATTTTGGTATCTGGCCTTGTGGTCACTTTCCGGGGACGGAAAATTTTCATGGTGGGGAGAATTGTCACATACATGACTTATTTTAAAGTTAAATTTCATTTATTTTTCATTTATGATTTGTTTTTGGGGTTTGTCAAACTTTTATGGTGGAATGGGTGAGTTTTCATGATTGGGCCAAACCGTGAGCCCAATTCCAGATTTAAAAATAAATTTTGTTTCTTTTATAACTTTTTCAATTTTTAATATTTTTCACCCATTCAAGTTCCTAAATGGTCTACCCTGATATAGAAACACCACAATTGTAGTTTGGAGCCTTTAGAAAACCATAAACAAGTTGTATATGGGTTTTTATTTAAGGGATTGGGCCTGCCCGAAAGCCCAATTCCAGTTTTAAAAATAAATTTTGTTTAATTAATAACTTATACAATATTAAGGCTTTTTCGGTGATTCCAAGCCCCAAACACTCCCCTTGAACCCATCCGCGCGTCCCATATCCTCCAACCCCCTTTGAAACTCCGTTTCATCGCGGTTTAGGTCGAAACTTCTGAATCACTCACATTTCGGGCAGATTAATAAAGGTAATTTGTTTCCTTCATAAATCCTTCAATTCTCACTCTTTTTTCCCCATTCAAATTCCTACATGGTCTCATAATCCTTGTTTGAACATCCCTTTAATGGTTGGATGTTTTCAGATTCAGAATCTGGTGGATTTTGGGTCGTTTTATTCATGATTGTTTTGAGTAAGTGTTTCTCTCTTCAATTTTTCATTCTCCTTAGGGTTTCCTCCCTCTTTCATTATATTCTAAAATGTCCAGAAGTTAGGGTTCTATCCTAAGGTCTGGTTTGGTATCTTTTGGGCCAATTTTTGGTGGTATAGGTATGGATTTATATTCCTTGTGGTGCGGCGGTGGTGCGCTTAAGGTTTCGCACTAAGTTTTGAGGATTTCGACTCAAAAGGTAGGTGATTCCATGTGTAGCCATTTTATGATGAGTTAGCTTGCATGGATTATTAATTTAGCATGTTTATAATCTGTTTTATATGTTGTGAAAACAGTTTTGATGGATTTGGTTGAACATTTAATTTTTAGTTGCATTATAGCTTGAAATTGGGTACTTTTCATGTGTGACTCTTGGGGTAATGTTTGGGTTTAGTTTATAACATATGAAAGTGATTTATTAGTCTTGAAAGGGGATTCCAATTCTGGTTTGTTAATTCCTTATTTTCATGTTGGCCTTGAATGTAGGTTTTTTTAATGAGTTTAAGGAGTAAAAACATGTTGTACTTCTTGAAGGTGATTTATGAAAACGTGTGTTTTTCATGTGTATCGTTGTGGTATTATTTGATGTATTTTTATAACATTTGGGGGTGGTTTAATAATTGTTTTAGGGCTGAACAATTCTGTTTTGGATTGGTATTGGTATGATTTTGCTTTTAAATGAGGGATTTTAAATGGGTTTAGTGTGCAAACAATGGTTATACCTCTTGGGTTTGTTTTATAAAAATTGTCAATGTTTTATTTGGTTACACAAAGTTGGGAAAGGGTGTATATGTACTGTTTGGGTGAGTGTGTTCACCTAATGTGGGTTTTTGAATGGTAAAGTGGTGATTTGAGATGTTGAACATTTTTATAATTTTTTTTATAAATTGTCGAAATATTTTACTAAATTGTGTTTTGTGTGCGAAACACGGGTGTGGGATATTTCATGTGAGTTTATTTATAAAATGAATTGTGAAGGTGAGAATGGTATTGTGTGACATGTGTGTGGGCTGTTATGTAAGTTGAATATCTTGTAATGGTTTTATAAAATTGTTTAATGGATTTGTGGAAGTGTTAATGAAATTTGAAAAGTGTTGTAGGCAATTTGGAGTGAGTTTGATTTCAAAATTCATTTGAATGAAAAGTGGAATTTTTGACTTGTGTGATGTACATGAGGCTGTTTGGTTAATTTTTGATGTGGAAGTGATATTTTCATGTGCAAACTATACTTCTTGGATTGCTGAACTTGTTTGAGCACAAAGGGAAAACCCGGGTATCTAGGTGGGTGGACGTGTACTAGTATGCTAGTGAATCTGTGAGGTTTGGCCTCAGTTTCACTTAGCAAGATTGACGCTTACAAATCTAACTAAACTATGATGATGATTATTGGGGACCACTAGGTTATGGGTATGTTCCCTACTAGTGGCTCGTGCACGAGAATGGATATTTGTGATGGTTACCTTCACCGAGATACGAGGTACCTGGGACCCACATCTAGCTAGTGCCTAGGGGTTATTTCCCATTGCTTGTGCTCACTGGATACTTTGTTATTACCGTCGGTATACGGTATGAGAGGCTGGAAAATTCAGTAGCTATGGTATTTATTTTAAATATTTTTATTCTTTAAATTATCCCACCTAAAAACTGTTTTTATTTAATGTTGCATCTTTTAGAAATTTTAACTAGCATCTCATGTCTTTGAAAACATGCATGCTTTTCGCCATTAAATGTTTATCACATGGAATCTATTAGTGGTGGTATCCTATTGGGCTTTGTCTCACACCCTACTTACACCCTTGGGTGTAAGTAGACTTGGTTATTTTTGTTGTCGCAGGTTGGGTACAGTTTTTTTTGTTCCAGTGGTTCGGGTTTCTAGCAGGTCCTTGGTAGTGAAGTCTTGTGGAGATAGCATAAGGGTGGTGCCCCTTGACAAAAGGGTTCTTGGGATGTCCTTATTTGTTTTTTTACCTTTTTAATGGTCTTTAAATGTAGTTTTAACTTATGTAATTCAGTTCTGAAATTTTGTAAAAGATGGTTTTTAGTTGAAAAATCAAGATTTGTTTTATTGAGTTTTTTTGTTGTTTAATGTTTATAGAATCGGGTAAATCGTTCCCAATTATCATTATATGATACCCGGGCACTTGTGCCAGCCCGTGGGGATCGGGAACGCCCTTCGGGCCTTGTCACGGGCTTGGTTTGGTGTCGATTTTGGCGGCGACCAGATTTGGTTCGTGACAGACATCTTAAAGTTAGTCATAGTATACTAAAAAATCCTTCTAGTTTTCACCATCATTGGTAAATGATCCCCCCACATGCTCATAAATGAATTATGTGGCATTTAAAAGTGTAAATGGTTATTTTTATCCCCTTTGTTAAGCTAATACAATTGTATAATTTTTTATCTTGCCCCCAAATATAATAATGAAAGTTAGAAAAAATTTGATTAAGTGGAAGTTTTTCTATCAAGTACCCTCTAATATTTCACCAAGTACTCCATGTGCTTCTCCAGTAAAAACAACATCTACATGCCTTCTATAAAACAATCATAATTTTTTTCTTATACCTCATGCTTATTTTATTCAACTTGAGTTTAAAAGAATAATTTTTTGGATACATGTCTCTAGGTGTAAATAAAATCTAGATCATTACCCTTGGTAGACCAAAACAATCAATATTTTCACTATAAGGGAGACTTTTGTTTTGGATTTCATGCTCATTTGAAAATTTCTATTTTATTTGGGATCCAAACCAATTCAATAATTTTTTGTTTACCCTCAAATTACACTAATACCTAAGATTCATGATTTATATCTTTATCTATGAATCTTAATAAAAAAATTATTCTTCATGGACAATATCCTAGGAAACCTCTAGTATCACTTTGGAATAATGGGAACATTCTCCATTGACTTTAAACTAGTTATAATTAACGTAAACTCCTCAAATTTAGTTATTACACCTCTATTTTTTACATTTATAATGTCTCCTACTTTAATTTCACTTCTTTCATCATTCATGATCTCATATAATTCTCATGGAATATATTTCATCATGTATTACATGTCATGAAAATAAAATATGATAACACCATGATTATTTATCTCATTTAGACTATCCTTTAACATTTGATGCACTATATTTCCAATGTGGTTAGTCCCTTAACTTACTCAAAGTGTAAGTGTGACTCTAAGAGAATGTCATATGAATTCACATTGCTTAAAAACATCATCCTTAAGAATCATTATTCAATATATTAAATAGAGTGTAGATAAACCTAATGTATTAAATTCATTAACCATAAAAATATCCTTATAATAATCCTTATTTGATTCTATTTTTTTATGAATTTTGATAATCACTACTGCAAAGGATGTCATCACAAGTGAACTCATAACCTTCAAAAAACATGATTATTTTTTAAAATAATCTATATCTTCTTCAATAAAGCTAATGAACATAGTCTATAGTAGATTTATCACATTTTTTCCTCCACAAGATGGAATTTTCAGAATATAGATAATGAAAAACTATCTTTAAAGAGAGTTCTAACTATGATCATTATCCTCAATTAATCCCACATAAAATTGTATGTTTAATGATCTCATGATGTACTTAAAATGAATTTTATGCCAAGTAAGTAATATTCAAAATGATTAATGAATTAAAATAATCATATTTAACATAGATCACCTTTTTAACCTTCATAAATAAGAGGAATCCATACCCTACTCTAAAGCCCCGACCCCAGTTACCCAAAATCAGTGCATTATTACATAAAATTTGCATGATACAAGGAATAATGTCCCGAAATACCAATCAGTTTAGTATCCTTGGAAGTACTAGATACATACAAAATTTTTACATTACATCATGAAATAAAAAAATACGGTGTCCCCTTTGAACACTCTTATATCCCTTAGCCTATTCCTGCAGGTTAATCGTAATATACTTCTTTGCATCTTGGAAAAAATAAAACATAAGAAAGGGGTGATCTCAGATGCTTAGTAAGGATAACAATATATATGAAACTGTTATAAATAAGAATAAACATTTAAGGCAATGTATAAGACTAGAACATAAGCCTTTTAAACTTAAACTTCAGCATAATATGGAAAAGATAAATCAAATAATTCCATTTACTTATTCACATGGATATTTTACTAGTCTAATAATCACATGTAATATCAATATCCAATTTCATAATGATGGAATGCATAATGGCGTACATCATAACCACATAGTCAAGGCCTCGTGCTAAGACTACAAATAAGATTTTATCAAAGCCTTGTGCCAAGACACTAGTTTGTCTCATGAGACCTACATATGAATCTAGGAGCTAAAGCGGGATCCACTTGTCACTTAATAAGTCCAATTCATTCCTCATATGAAAAGTTTGAAACATAATCTAAACTTTCGTATTAAAACTAGCATACGAAATGTCAATATTTTAACCACAAACCATGAATGACATAAAAATAGCACATACACAGTCAAATATAACTCATTCAATACAATATGGATGATTGTATTATAATAAATCAACATCAATATAGAATAAAATACACTGAAGTATAATTAAAAATATGAAAATAATCATTAAAACGATTTGAGAGAAATATCCCCTTTTTCTTGAAAACATTTAAATGTCGCACTATTTATCAAAGAAGTTGTTTAAAATAGATTTTTGAATCAAAGTGTCTCATACCAATTTGAAAATTTTAAAAGTAATTTTGATTTCAAAACACTCATGTCCATATAAATAAATACTTAAAACCATTTTTAAAACATGTACATTAATGAGAAATATTTAGAAGAATAAATATTTAAAACATTTAAAACAATATTTTAGTTAAAGAGTTCCTAACCAAATAAGAGATTCTTGAATACAAGTAATTGAGGAATAACATTAATAAAAACATTATAATATCATGAGAATAAATGGATTCATGATATAATATGTCAAAGGATATTATATACACTATATAAAAGTGAATTGATGCATAACGACAAAGAGGTCTCAAAGGAATGTAAATTGAGAGGAAATACAGACCCTATCCTTAGATTAAGGATAAATAAATGAAATAATTATGTGTGACAAATATAAATACACTAAATATAATTGGATATTAAATGTAAATAAATCAGGTTACATTCACACATATTCTTGTAAAAACAAAACCAATGACTTGGATGTTTAACACAATGAATGGAAATTGAGTTAAGATTATCCTTAAAAAGTTCATATCAATGGAATGTGAATTTATCAATGGAGTTATTATGTGTATCAAAGGTATATCCACATAAAGGGGAGTGGATATTACAAAATAAATAATAAATAGTGATTCCACACAAAATCTTGGATTAAAATAATCAATCAATAATGCGTAAAGCACAATGAGTGGAAATTGAAATTTGAAATTCCCTTACTGATTTGGTAACTTACGAAACATACACCCCATAAAATAAGTATCATAAAATGAATCTATAAATACCAATAAATTAAATTATATTACACAAATAATACAATCATGGGCAGTACATACACCACACAAAAGGAAATAGTAGCAATATAGCATGAATCTCACGGGAATAAGAAGTGGGATGAAAACCCCTTACCTTGTAATTTTATTTAGTATATGATAGGTTAACCTCATGTATAATGGTTAAATAATTGTTATTAAATTATAAAATAACCAAATACATAAATATGATATCATATATGATCTTATAATATTGCTTTGTTAATGATATTTCAGTAGTATCATTGTTTTGGTTGATAACTGATTTGTTTTCCTTTATATGTTTTGTTGCGTAGGTCATGTTTGTTATGTATAGGATGTATTTAATTCATATCCAGAATGGTATTAAGTTCTTAAAAATTATTTTTAATCAAAAAATGAAAATTATTCTTGAATGATTACGATGGGGAATGAATCTCATTGTGTTCATGGGGACGGTAAGTTGTACGTACGCACGAGCGACAATATCATTATTTTGATAGTGAAGTCATATATAATTGGATGGTATGTCATATATACATAATAATTAACATTTTATATTTATTATTTAAATCATTTATACTCAATATTATACCCATCCAAATAATGAAGTTTTTGAATAACAAACTACACCATGACGTGGAGACGGTGAGCCGTACGTACGCACGTATAGTGACTTTGTCATTTATAAGATGGGTAGAATAAAGAATATGGTTGTACCATATTTATAATAAGATTAAAATATGTAGTAGGTACTAGAGTTATTATTTTGGTATGGAAACAACAAATAAATAGGAAGTATAAGAATAAAAGAACTTGAAAGTGGGTGGTGAAATTATTACCACTTCTTCAGGTGTTTCCTTTTGAGTTGATCTAAAGGGCTCCTTAGGTTGGATTTATTATCAAACTAAGTACTGTAGGTTGACATGAGGGAAGTTGGGAGGATATTTGGGCAGGTTTTGGCTGAACCAAATGGATTTGGAGGAGTTATTTTGATATAAGGGGAAGTACCCTTTTATAAGAGAGGTGAGGGTCACTTTAGGAAAACCTAGAAATATTATTTTATTATAAATCATTTTCAGTTTATAATGGATCAAAATTAATTTATTTCTAAGATAAGGTGGTTATGGGTAGAAATACTCTCAACTAATAGGTTTTAGACAAGTTTATATCACCATATTAACCTTATCTTTTATATTTAACTATTAGTTAAATAGTTTAACTTTTACCGTGTCTTCTTGTATTCTTACACTATATGGTTAATAAACTTACTCTAAACTTACAAGAGAACCTCAAGTGGTTCATTAATGACATATATAATATTATTTAATCCCTTTGGCCTAACATTAGATTTTTAGAAATATTATATCAACCAATAATAAAGTATTTGTTTTAAAAACTCATTTATGTCAATTTTGACATTATTTAGTATTTGGTTTTTGTGAAAATCATAAAAGCGTGATTACTTTGAAAAAAAAATTATTTAATCAAACCTAAAATGTTATATTAACCTATAAAATTCGTTTAATTCATAAAAAGTCTTAAATTACATTTATTTGGATATTTATAATATAAATTATTTTAATCTTTCATTAATAAGGTAATTACTGCATCATCATTGTGTCATAAATAAATTTAATTATTTAATGTCTAAAAATTATAAATACAATACCATTATGTATGAAATATTTTTAGCTTTATAATTAATATTTATAGTGGAATTTATCTTATGTATAACTCTATATTAAAAATGGTTTAGTTATTAATCTTTGAATTTAACACTTTTAATTCTTCTTTAAATAAAATAATAATAAATGTCCTAATCTAATCCAAGTAGACCAAAAGGATCATATTTTATTCCTAAGGTTGTTTTTGGTTGAATTATACTTATCCAATATAATTAGTACATGTGTTAGGGTAATTATAATATCATTTTTATCTTTAATTACCCTATTTACTTTTAACCGTGGTGAATAAAAGTCAAAAGTTACTATTCACAAAAAATTATTTTCATCTTATTGAACCAAATTTTACTTACTGATATCAACCATGTCTCTTAGATTTTTTAAATTCAACTCACAGAAGCGGTAAAATTAATTTTTATGCAAATTTGCAAATACTGCTAGAAGGTGGGTAAAAGACGGTAAAAAGTTCAATAAAATTTTATACATCTAATTTTATTATAAAAATGACTTCAATGAATAAAATTGAACTAATATATGTATTATGTATTTATATTGACTTAAATATATAAATAAATAATTATTTAAATAAAAATTCGATTTTTAAACAATAACGTGGTGTTTTCACTATTCATCAAAAATTGAAATTTTTCAGAAAAATACTAAAAATTCACACTAAGCTAATTTTGATATTACAAATTCAAAAATGAATTCTATTTTACCAAATTCAAGACATATAATTATCATTAATTAATTTGAAATTAATTCTCGTTGTCAAAACCAAAAGGCGGGTTTTTAAGAAGTAAAAACTATCAAAAGATTGACTTGTGTTTATGTCAAATTTAAATGTGAAATTACTTATAATAACCTACATTGTATTAAATGATAAAAATAAAATCTGATTATTCTTTCAAACCATTCAAATTCAAAATTTAACACTATAAATTATTTCGATTAAAAAAGTTGTTTTCAATTAAAATTTAGTATTTTTCACTATTCATCAAAAAAGGAATGTTATCAGAAAAGTACCAAAAATTTATACAAAATAAATTTTTATGTCCCGATTCTAAAGAAGAATTTAATTTCATTAAATTGAATATATAAAAGTGTCAAATATTGGTTTTAAAAATGGTTTTCCATTAAAAGGTGTTAAAATTTTATTCTTTGAAAAATACTTCTTTTATCTGAAAAAATGAATTTGTTATTATATTATGTCTAAGAAACACATAATATGGATTCTAAAATTATATGGAGTATATAAAATTTAAAATTTAGTTAATACTATTCATAATTTCTTTTTGAACGACTAGTTTGGTAAGTCGTGGTGAGCTCGAACTCGATGTTGTGTGTAGCATAAGTTATTGAATTACTTTAAAGAAAATAACTTACTATGAAATCTTGGGGTGTTACATTCTTCCCCCATTTTGGAAATTGCGTACTCAAAATTTTAAAATTGGGCTTGGGAACTTCATTGAAAGTCCCACATCGGAAAAAAAAAAGTCAATAAAACTATCACTTTAACAGAAAGAAAGAGAAGTACAATGGTCATCCAAGATAACCCATACTAGGATTCCATGTAGGAAAATATGGATATATAAGATAAACTAAATTTCAAGTTCTGATGGAGAGTGATAGAAAACATGATCAGGAGAAAGTTAACAATAAGAAATCCACAAACTTATAATGGGATAAACGGTCATTAGTTTCCTAGTTGTAAAAGTAAACAGACACGTTTTTTGTTTTAAGTTCCATTTCATAAAATTGAGGAATTTATTTATGAGATTTACTAAGAACATAAAGAGATATAGTTAATTTTTAAGTAGAGTTTCATCCATTAATAAATTTCTCCCACTAGCTCATCTTTTTTTTTAAATAATGAGTATTCAAGATGACTTGGTCACACCTGAAGCGCTAGAATCAACTTCTAGAGAATCACCTGATCCACAAAGGATAAACTATATATTTCCCTTGTCTTTAGAGATTAACCAAAACCAAAATGGCTAGTACAATATTAGATGATCCCCAAAAAGTATAATCCTTTAGAGGAAGAAATACTAATCTTAATTTCTAAAATTAAACAAACAATACCCAAAGCTTAATAAATACCAATTAATAAACAATTGCCCTTAAAATCCTTCAATATAATCCAAACTAATATTGAAACCCAAAACTTAGAAGAATTTTATTATGTAGTCTTCCACATTAAATTGTATCTCTAAATACCATCGACTACTCTTAAAGTCGCATACTTAAAAGTAATTAACCTAAGCACATATTCTCTATGATAGGTTAATCATTTCCATAAATAACCCAAATCGCTATAAATCTCCAATAAAAACATAGATAAAAATCCACCATTAATACTCAAATGAAATCCTATAGTATTCTATTTTCCTTAGTCATATAATGTTCCCAACAAAGCGAACGTCTTCCAAAATAACATTTATCACTTAATCACCAAATCATTTTCCTATACTAAGGATATCCATTTTATAAGACATAAGATCCCAAATAAACTTATTATTGATCAATAAAATCATTTAACTAAAAATAATTAGTCACACTAATCTGGGACTTCACGTAGTCCAGTGGTAGGAGATAAATCCCAATCGCACTCTGGTTGTGGGTCCGATTCCCGTAGCTTTTCCCGACGCGACGGGTTGTCACACAGTCTGCGTGTTGTCCTTTTTTAAAAACTATATTTTATAACTTTCCCAAAATGAGATAAAATTTTCAAAATAACCATAACATAATTTCACCACAAATTTTATCTCATACCTCTCATTTTCATCCCAAAATTTAATAACATTTAATGGCCTCAAATTAAAGGATAATATAAACCCAAATGGTTATTTATAACTATATCAAAAATAGAAATGATAATTCTTCCTAAAATAGCATTTTCACATAACAAACTATAGGGTTACACATATAAGAGAAATCTATTCCAAAGTAATCGCACCAACAAAGAGCATTGATACTTTTAAACATTTCACCATCCATTTATTTCCACAGAGGTTCTTCCTTGACCAAGAGGTTATCCTATAGAATAGGTCATTCACTTAGGTAATGCCCAGGTCCCCTACATTTATGGAAAATTATTGTAAATTTATTATTGGGATCATTTTTATTTTCTTCTATAGTACTCGTCATTTTTTCTTGGAAATTATTTACTTTATGTCCTTCTTTCCCACTCATAAATCATTTCTTTGTTTTATTGAGACACTTTCCTAGGTTCCTCCTTCCACATTTCCGGCATGATGTAAATTGAGATTTCTTTTCTCCATGGTCTCCACTACTAGAGATCTTATCATTCACCATCTTTCTCTTCTTTGTTGAGTCTGGGAGTTGGTTAATATATATATTATTGATCATATTTTTCAAAAATGGATTCGGCATGAACATGATATATTTTACACCTATCAAAATTCCATTTCATTACTCATTTCCACCATTGTGCCCACTTTGTACATCATGTTCAATGTTACAATGACTTCCTTGGAATCCAGCCATTGACTAACACAAGAAAGCATAGTGTGAGTCATAAAATCTTTTAGAGAATATAAAAACACCTTATTTTCAATCTAAAACACCATAGTATTAACCAAGGTTATTTATTCTCATATTATATTATATTCCTTCAAATTGGTTTGTAAATAAAATTTGAATTATCCTAAGCATATCCCCCGAGAGTGTCGTAACCAAGAGTGAAACAAGGCCAGTTGTCGTGTACCAGGATACCTCGGGTCAAGCCTGAAACTCCTTGTCAGAGTTTTCACTCCTAGGTACATTTGTGCCAGAGCCACCCCTACATGCTCGTATTCAGACAGGGATGTATTTCTTGGAAAAACCACATAATATTTAAATTACCAAAATTTCTGGATGTTCTTTTATACTAATCCTCAATTTCTATCTTAGGGTAGTGTTTTCTAAACAGATTTTTTTCTAAATCTAGCTTTCAAGGTTTGTACTAAACTTCCTCTGATACCAACTGTAATTCCCCAAGCTTAGTTACCTAGAATTGGTGCATTATTACATAACATTGTCATGATACAAGGAATCATGTCCCGAAAGACCGATCAGTTTAGTAGCCTTGGAATTACTAGATACATACATAAGTTTTATATTACATCATGAAATAAAAAAAACATTGTGTCCCCTTTGAACACTCTTATATCCTTTAGCCTATTTCTGCAGGTTAATCGTAATATAATTCTTTGAATCTTGGAAAAAATAAAACATAAGAAAGGGGTGAGCTCAGATTCTTAGTAAGGATAATAATATAGCAGAAATTATCATAAATAAGAATAAACATTTAAGGTAATGTATAAGACTATAACACAAGACTTTTAAACTTAAACTTAAGCATAATATGGCAAAGATAAATCAAATAATTCCATTTACTTATTCACATGGATATTATACTAGTAGAATAATCACATGAAATATCAATAGTCAATTTCATAATGATGGAATGCATAATTCCGGACATCATAACCACATAGTCAAGGCCTCGTGCTAGGACTACAAATAAGATTTTGTCAAGGCCTTGTGCCAAGACACTAGTTTGTCTCATGAGACCTACCGATGCATCGAGGAGCTATGGCAGGCTCCACCCATCAAGTACTAAGTCCAATGCATTCCTCATATGAAAATTTTGAAACATAATCTAAACATTCTTATTAAAACTAGTATATGAAATGTCAATATTTTGACCACAAACCATGAATGGCATAAAAATATCACATCCACAGTTAAACATAACTCATTCAATACAATATGGAAGATTGTATTATAATAAATCAACCTCAATAAAGAATAAAACACACTGAAGGATATTGACATAGATGAAAATAGTCATTAAAACTACTTGAGATAAATATCCCCTTTTTCTTGAAAACATTTAAATATCTTATTATTTATCAAAGAAGTCATTTAAAATAGATTTTTGAATCAAAGTGTCCCATACCACTTTGAAACTTTTAAAAGGAATTTTGATTTCAAAACATTCATTTCCATATAAATAAATACTTAAAACCATTTTTAAAACATGTACATTAATGAGAAAGATTTGGAAGAATAAACATTAAAAACATTTAAAACAATATTTTAGTTAAAGAGTTCCTAACCAAATAAGAGACGCTTGAATAAAAATAATTGAGGAATAAAATTAATCAAAACATTATAATATCATGAGAATAAATTGATTCATGATATAATATATTAAAGGATGGTATATACACCATATAAAATTAAATTGGTGCATAACGAAAAAGAGGTCTCCAAGTAATGTAAATTGAGACGAAATACCTTATAAAGACTGTATCCTTAGATTAAGGATAAATCAATGAAATAATTATGTGTGACAAATATAAATACACTCAATATAATTGGATATTCAGTGTATATCAATCATGTTACATTCACACATATTCTTGTAAAAACAAAACCAATGACTTGGATGTTTAACTCAATGAATGGAAATTGAGTTAAGATTACCCTTAAAAAGTTCATATCAATGGAATGTGAATTTATAAATGGAATTATTATGTGTATCAAAGGTATATCCATAGAAAGGGGATTGGATATTACTACATAAATAATAAATAGTGATTCAACACATAATCTTGGAGTAAAATAATCAATGAAGTATGCGTAAAGCCCAATGAGTGGAAATTGAAATTTGAAATTCCCTTACCGATTTGGTAAATTACGAAACATACACCCCAAGAAAGAATTATCATACAATGAAGATGTAAATACCCATAAATTAAAGTATATTACACAAAGAATACAATCATGGGCAGTACATACACCACACAAAAGGCAATAGTAGCAATATATCATGAATCTCACGGGAATAAGAAGTGAGATTAAAACCCCTTACCTTGTACTTTTGCTTAGTATAGGGTAGGTTAACCTTCTTTATAATTGTGGAATAATTTTTATTAAATTATGAAATAACCAAATACATAAATATGATATCATATATGATCTTATAATATTTCTTTGTTAATGATATTTCAGTAGTATCAATGTTTTTGTTGTTAACTGGTTTATTTTCCTTTATATGTTTTGTTACGTAAGTCATGTTTGTTATGTATAGGATGTATTTGATTCATATCCATAATGATATTAAGTTCTTAAACATTATTTTTAATCATAAAATGGAAATTATTTTTGAATTATTACGATGGGGAATGAATCTCATTGCGTTCGTGGAGACGGTAAGCCGTACGTACGCACAAGCGACAATATCATTCTTCTGATGGTGAAATCCTATATAATTGGATGGTATATCATATATACAGAATCATTAACATGTTATATTTATTATTTAAATCCTTTATACTCATTATTATATCCATCCAAATAATTATGTTTTTGAATAACAAATACACCACGATGTGGAGACGGTAAGTTGTATGTACTCACGTATGGTGACTTTGTCATTTATATGATGGGTAGAATAACGACTATGGTTGTGACATATTTATAAAAACATAACATTATGTATTAGGTACTGGAGTTATTATTTTTATATGGAAACAACAAATAAAGAGGAAGTATAAGAATAAAAGAACCTGAAAGAGGCTGGTGAAATTATTACCTCTTCTTCGGGTGTTTCCTTTTGAGTTGATCAAAAGGGCTCCTTAGGTTGGATTTATTATCAAACTAAGGACTCTAGGTTGATTTTAGGGAAGTTTAGAGGATATTTTTTATAGGTTTTGTTCGAGCCAAATGGCTTTGGAGGTGTGCTTTTGAGATAAGGGGAAGTACCCTTTTATAAGAGAGGTGAGTGTCACTTTAAGAAAACCTTTAAATGTTATTTTATTATAAATCATTTTTGTTTTATAATGGATCCAAATTGATTTATTTATAATATAAGTTGGGTATGGGTAGAAATAATATCAACCAATAGTTTTTAAACAAGTTTATGTCACCATATTAACCTTATCATTTAGATTTAACTATTAGTTAAATAGTTTAACTTTTATCGTGTCTTCTTGTATTCTTACAATATATGGTAAATAAACTAACTCTAAACTTCCAAGAGAACCTCAAGTGGTTCATTAATGACATATATAATATTATTTAAGCCTTTTGGCTGAACCTTAGATTTTTAGGAATATTATATGAACTAATAATATAGTATTTGTTTTAAAAACTCATTTATGTCAATTTTGACATTATTTAGTATTTGGTTTTTGTGAAACTAATAACAGAATGATTACTTAGAAAAAAATATTTAATCAACCCTAACATGTCATATTAACCTAGAAAATTAGTGTAATTCATCAAAAGTCTCAAATTACATTTATTTGGATATTTATAATATCAATTATTTTAATCATTCATTAATAAGGTAATTACTACATCATCATTGTGTCATAAATAAATTTAATTATTTAATGTCTAAAAATTATAAATAAAATACCATTATGTATTAAATATTTTTATCTTTCTAATGAATATTTATAGTAGAATTTATCTTATGTATAACCCTATATTAAAAATGGTTTAGTTATTAAACTTTGAATTTAACACTTTTAACTCTTCTTTAAATAAAATAAAAATAAATGTCCTAATCTAATCCAAGTGGATCAAAAATTGACTTAAATAAATAAAATAAATAATTATTTAAATAAAAATTTAATTTTTAAACAATAACACAGTGTTTTTCACTATTCATTAAAAATTGAATGTTTTTAGAAAAATACCCAAAATTCACCCTAAGATAATTTTGATATTTCAAATTCAAAACTGAATTCTATTTTACCAAATTAAAAAAATAGAAGTATCATTAATTAATTTGAAATTAATTCCCATTTTCAAAACCAAAATGCAAGTTTTTAAGAAGTAAAAACTATCAAAAGATTGGCTTGTGTTTACATCAAATTTAAATGTGAAATTACTTATAATGACATAAATTATATTAAATGATAAAAATATAATCTGATTATACTTCCAAACCATTAAAATGCATAGCTTAACACTATAAATTATTTCTATTAAAAAAATTTAATTAAAATTTAGTATTTTTCACTATTCATCAAAATATGAATGTTATCAGAAAAGTAACAAAAAATTATCCAAAATAAATTTTTTTGTCCCAATTATAAATAAGAATTTAATTTCATTAAATTTAATATATAAAAGTTTCAAATATTGTTTTTAAAAAGGGTTTTCTATTAAAAGGTGGTAAAATTGTATTTTTTTTGAAAAATACTTCTTTTATCTGAAATAATGAATTTGTTCTTATATTATGTCTAAGAAACACATAATATGGATTCTAAAATTACACTACGGGAAAAATGGGTATTTGCGACGGGTTATTTGCGACGGGGGTAGTTACCCGTCGCAAATAAATGGGCTTTTGCGACGGGATTGCTTTCCCCGTCGCAAATAACCGGCGGCGGTAAAAGGTATTTGCGACGGGAATATTTTCCCGTCGCAAATAACCGGCGGCGGTAAAAGGTATTTGCGGCGGGAATATTTTCCCGTCGCTAATAGTATGTTATTTGCGACGGGTCCCGTCGCAAATAGCTATTTACATGTTGACTGTAATAAATGCGGGCTAAGGTATTTGCGACGGGATACCCGTCGCAAATGGGCCCGTCGCAACTAATCTAACCTATAAATACCTCCATCCGTTTTTTTCAAATCATTCTCATTCTCTATCTTCTCCTGCTCTCAAACTTTTGTTTCTAAAGTTGAGTTTTTCTTCAGTTTAATTTTTTTTTCGGAGCTGATATTAAAGTTTTGAAGAACGATCAGAGCAGATCAATTTTCAAGGTATTTATGTTCATTTTAATTTAATATTTATTTTTAATTTTTTATTAGTTTCAATTATTCTTAATTAGTTGTAATTTAATTATGTTTATATTGTTTTCTTACTTAATAAATTTAAATTATTAGTATTGTTCATAGTTAATGGTAATTAGGAATAATTAGTAATAATTTTTAATAATTAAGAATAAATATTAATAATTAGTAATAAATACCAATAATTAGGAATAACAACATTATTACATTATTAGTATATTTTATTATTAATATTAAAATAATATAATTTTTTATATATATACAATTCTCTTTTCATCTGTGTGTTTACTGTCTTCACATGTATTATTTGTATGTGGAGATAGAAAACGCACAGATGAAAGGAGAATTGTATATAAATCAGAAAATTATATTATTTTAATATTAATAATAAAATATACTAATAATGTTATTATTTGTAATTATTGGTAATTATTCCTAATTATTGGTAATTATTCTTTTAATTACTAATTATTAGGAACAATTATCAATAATTATCAATAATTAAGAATATTTAGTAATAATTAGTAATAATTACCAATAATTAGTAATAATTAGTAATAATTACCAATAATTAGTAATAATTAGTAATAATTACCAATAATTAGTAATAATTAGTATTAATTACCAATAAGTAGTAATAATTACCAATAAGTAGTAATAATTATGTATAATTTGGAATAATTACCAATAATTAACAATAATTAGTAATAATTAGTAATAATTACCAATAATTACCAATAATTAGTAATAATTAGTAATAATTACCAATAATTGCCAATAATTACCAATAATTAGGAATAATTAGGAATAATTAGGAATACTTAGGAATAATTAGGAGTAATTAGGAATAATTGGGAATAATTAGGAATAATTAGGAATAATTGGGAATAATTAGGAATAATTAGGAATAATTAGGAATAATTAGAAATAATTAGGAATAATTAGGAATAATTATCAATAATTATCAATAATTAGTAATAATTAGTAATAATTAGGAATAATTAGGAACAATTATCAATAATTATCAATAATTAAGAATAATTAGGAATAATTAGGAATAATTATCAATAATTATCAATAATTAGTAATAATTAGTAATAATTAGTAATAATTAAGAATAATTAGGAACAATTATCAATAATTATCAATAATTAGGAATAATTTGTAATAATTACCAATAATTACCAATAATTACCAATAATTACCAATAATTACCAATAATTACAAATAATTAGGAATAATTAGGAATAATTAGGAATAATTAGGAATAATTAGGATTAATTAGGAATAATTAGTAATAATTAGGAATAATTAGTAATAATTAGGAATAATTAGTAATAATTATTAATAATTAGTAATAATTAGTAATAATTAGTAATAATTATTTATAATTATTTATAATTATTTATAATTAGTAATAATTACCAATAATTACCAATAATTACCAATAATTACTAATAATTACCAATAATTACCAATAATTACCAATAATTACCAATAATTACCAATAATTACCAATAATTACCAATAATTACCAATAATTAGCAATAATTAGCAATAATTAACAATAATTAACAATAATTACCAATAATTACCAATAATTACCAATAATTTGCAATAATTAGTAATAATTAGTAATAAATACCTAAAATTAGGAAAAATTAGAAAAAATTAAGAAAAATTAGGAAAAATTAGGAAAAATTCTCAATAATTAGTAATAATTACCAATAATTAGTAATAATTACCTATAATTAGTATTAATTACCAATAATTAGTATTAATTACCAATAATTAGTAGTAATTAGGAATAATTAACAATAATTAGTAATAATTACCAATAATTAACAATAATTAGTAATAATTAACTATAATTATTAATAATTACCAATAATTACCAATATTTAGTAATAATTAACAATAATTGCCAATAATTATTAATAATTGCCAATAATTACCAATAATTGCTAATAATTACCAATAATTAGTAATAATTATGAGTAATTAGTAATAATTACGAATAATTAGTAATAATTACGAATAATTAGTAATAATTACGAATAATTAGTAATAATTACGAATAATTAGTAATAATTACGAATAATTAGTAATAATTACCAATAATTAGTAATAATTACTAATAATTATCAATAATTACTAATAATTATCAATAATTACTAATAATTATCAATAATTAGTAATAATTAGTAATAATTAGTAATAATTAGTAATAATTAGTAATAATTAGTAATAATTAGAAATAATTAGTAATAATTAGCAATAATTACTAATAATTAGTAATAATTAGCAATAATTACTAATAATTAGTAATAATTAGCAATAATTACTAATAATTTTTAATAATTAGTAATAATTAACAATAATTAGTAATAATTAGGAATAATTAACAATAATTAGTAATAATTAGTAATAATTAGGAATAATTAGTAATAATTAGGAATAATTAGTAATTATTATTATTAATTACCAATAATTAGTATTAATTACCAATAATTAGTATTAATTACCAATAATTAGTATTAATTACCAATAATTAGTATTAATTACCAATAATTAGTATTAATTACCAATAATTAGTATTAATTACCAATAATTACCATTAATTACCAATAATCACCAATAATTACCAATAATTACCAATATTTTCCAATATTTTCCAATAATTACCAATAATTACCAATATTTTCCAATAATTACCAATATTTTCCAATAATTACCAATATTTACCAATAATTAGGAATAACTACCAATAATTAGGAATAACTACCAATAATTTGGAATAATTACCAATAATTTGGAATAATTACCAATAATTTGGAATAATTACCAATAATTTGAAATAATTACCAATAATTAGGAATAATTACCTTATTACATTATTTGTATATTTTATTATTAATATTAAAATAATATAATTTTCTATATTATATACAATTCTCTTTTCTTCTGTGTTTTTTCTGTCTCCACATGTAATATTGGCCTTCTTTTTCAAAATTATCAACCTACTCGCCAATGGAGAGGTGAAAGTGAATGCCAATATTACATGTGGAGACAGAATGTGAAACACAAAGATGAAAGGAGAATTGTATATAATATAGAAAATTATATTATTTTAATATTAATAATAAAATATACTAATAATGTAATGATGTTATTATTATATAATTAATATTTATGAAAAAAATTATATTAGTATTATTAAAAAAAATAAAAAATCAATATAATATTAAAATTATCAATATTTGTAACAGGTTTTGCTTTATTCTCAATATATTCAATCCTTGCTTGTGTTTTTTCTAACAAATTATTCAAAACCAGTAATGATTTTATATTTTATAGAAAAATATGGAACAACGAGGTCGTCAACAGTCATTATTAGATGACCGCATATGGATAAATCAACGTAGAAATCCAAATGGTTCTGGTTTCAATCCAGTATATATAGAGGGTGTGGAGATTTTTTTATCATTTGCGGAATCAAATCCAGAATTTGTTTCAGAAGGAAAGATAAAATTCCCTTGTAGAAAATGTGCATTGAGAACGTTTGACACGTTTGACAAAGTGGGGGAACATCTCTTGCGTTTTGGTTTTCAAGCAGATTATGTTTTTTGGTATCAACACGGTGAACGCAGTTCCAGAGCAGGTGATACCAACTTGATTCCGGATCCATCCCAGTTTCAAGATTTAGTACATGATGTTGCAGGTTCATCTGTTCAACATACAGAAACTCCGGCTGATATAGCTTCAAATCCTAAGTTGGGACCGTCTGAATTTTATGGGTTGTTGAAGTCTGCTAAGGATGCATTATATCCTGGCTGCAAGATGAGAAAATTAGAAGCAGTTGAAAAATTTATGGCTATCAAATCAGATAACGGAATGTCAAACACCTGTTTTGACCAGATATTTTCTTTGCTGAAAACACTGTTACCCGAAGGAAATGTTTTACCTGCAAATTACTATGAAAGTAAGAGGTTGGTTTGAAATTTGGGACTTACTTATCAGAAGATTCATGCATGTTCAAATGACTGCATTTTATATTCTGGGTAAAATGAGTCGTTGGATAGTTGTCCCACATGTGGGCAACTGAGATATAAAGAAGGACAACACGGGAAGTCTGGTTTGATTCCTGTAAAACAGTTGAGATATTTTCCGCTTACATCCAGACTTCAGCGTTTATTCATGTCTAAGAATACAGCGACAATGATGTCATGGCATAAAGAGAATATTTCAACCGATAAAATCTTGAATCATCCAGCCGATGGTGATTCATGGAAACATTTTGATAGAGTGCATCCATCCTTTGCTTTAGAAGCTAGAAATGTTCGACTGGGCCTTTCCACTGATGGTTTCTGTCCGTTTGGATCTTATGGTAGTCAATATTCATGTTGGCCTGTTTTTTTAACTCCGTACAATTTACCTCCATGGATGTTGATGAAGGAGCCATATATCTTTTTGACTTTACTAATTCCAGGACATCCGAAGAAAAATATTGATGTTTATTTGAAGCCATTGATTGATGAATTAAATTTATTGTGGAGTACTGGTGTCAGTACATATGATGTTGCAACGAAACAGAATTTCATACTGAGAGCAGCATTGATGTGGACAATAAGTGACTTCCCGGCTTATGGGATGTTATCTGGCTGGAGTACACATGGTCAGAAATCATGTCCTTACTGTATGGGAGAGAACAAAGCATTTATGCTCATTCATGGAAAAAAACCTTGTCAGATTTTGAGGAGTCATGTAGAGCACACCGACTAGAGTATATTTCATCCCATGTATGGGATGGATTATGTGCGCACTGGTTGAGTGGTGCCTTTCAGAGGAGATCATCGGTGGGGAGGCAGAATCGGGGGAGACAGGAGGTGACTCATCGAGCTGGGAGTCATTCTTTCAGTACTCATAGACAGCATCTGGTACGTACATTATTTATAAATATTTTATATAACTATAAATATTAACAATTTATTTTTTATTCTTATAGGCTGTCGAGCACCCCGATATTACAGAGTACGACGTATATCGGAGGATGTATAGTGATACTGCTACTGGGGAGCTCAGAGGTGATCGTCAGCATCACATCGTGGTCAGTATTATTTGTTTTCAAGTTTAAAAATTAACTGCATATAATATATTCACAATTTTAATTTTAAATTGCAACTATAGGAGTCATATGAGGCCGCAGCGGCACAGGCCCGGCCTGAGAGTCAGGCCGAGTCATCAGATCAGACCACTGCCCGTCAGTTTGATGAGGCGGCATAGATGCAGGCCACCCAGTATGCCTTCGAGAAGGGCCGGGTAGTTGGTATCGGCTCTCGACTGACTCCCGGAGATTATTATGGCAGTGCTGCGATGTCGGCGTCCAGCTCGAGAGGAGCTCGTGCATATTTTTCTACACAGTATGAGGATCAGTTGCGATCTCAGACTGCACAGATAGAGAGTCTCCGACAGGAGCAGGAGCAGATGCGTCAGCAGCATGAGGAGGAGCGTCGACGCCAGCAGCAGCTGTACGAGGAGCAGGCGAGTCGGTGGCAGCAGCAGCATCAGGAGCAGATGGAGTACATGCGCCGACTCACTCATGCTTTAGGGATGGAGTTTCCTCCACCACCATCTGCAGATCCCCCACCTCCCCCCCCCTCCCCCCCCCCCCCTCCTTCAGATTAGAGTTTGTATTTCTGTTATAAAATTTGTGAAATCAAAATATTTTTTTTTTCTATTCGTAGTTTCTGTCTCATTATAAAATATTAATAATATTATATTTTTAAATAACAATATTAATATGAATAATAATATTATTTATATTTTATAATATTAAATTTTATATATATATATTAAAATTATATATATATATATATATTAAAATTTTATAATATTATAATTTAATTATATTTTTTGTAATACTTGAATTATTTTAATATTTGAATGTAAAATAATTCTATTATTTTTATATTAATTAAAATAACTTATTAATATTTTTTTTATTTATGAATTATAATTGTAATATTATTATATTAATTAAATCATTTATTAATATTCTATTATTTTTTATTTTTGAATTATAATTCTACTATTATTATAGTAATTAAAATAATTTATTATTTTCATTTGTAAATTATAATTCTATTATTATATTAATTAAAATAATTTATTAATAATTTATTTTTTTTATTTTTTTTATAGTATTTGCGACGAGATACTATAGCCGTCGCAAATACTAGTATTATTAATAGTTTTTTATTTTTTTTAAAAAATATTATTTGCGACGGGATACGATGCCCGTCGCAAATACTAGTATTATTAATAGTTTTTTATTTTTTTTAAAAATCGTTTTTGCGATGGAACCGTCGCAAAAGGTATTTGCGACGGGACCCGTCGCAAACGGTATTTGCGACGGGACCCGTCGCAAAAACTATTTTAAAAGTTTTTTACAAAAATACGGAATATTATTTGCGACGGGGAGAATGACCGTCGCAAAAAAAGGCTTTAGCGACGGGCCCGTCGCAAATAAGTGTAGTTGCGACGGCGTTTTCAGCAACGGGCTATTTGCGACAGGCCCCCGTCGCAAAAAGCAAGTTGCGACGGGATCCCGTCGCAAATACCTGTTTTTCTAGTAGTGTTATATGGAGTATATAAAATTCAAAATTCAGTTAATACTATTCATAACTACTTTTTGAACGACTAGTTTGGTAAGTCGTGGTGTGCTCAAACTCAGTGTTGCGTGTAGCGTAAGCTAATGAATTACTTTAAAGAAAACAACTTACTATGAAATATTGGGGTGTTAAATTCTTCCCCCATTTTGGAAATTGTGTCCTCTCAATTTTAAAATTAGGATTAGGAACTTCATTGAAAGTCCCACATCGAAAAAAGATTCAATAAAAATATCACTTTAAAAGAAATAAAGAGAAGTACAAAGGTCCCCCGAGATAACCCATACTAGGATTCCATGTAGAAAAACATGGATATGGAAGATAAACTAAGTGTCAAGTTCTGATGGAGAGTGATAGAAAACATGATCAGGAGAAAGTTAACACCAAGAAAACCACAAAATTTTGATAGTATAAATGGTCATTAGTTTCCTAGTTGGAAAAGTAAACAAACAATGTTTTTTGTTTTAAGTTATATTTCATAAAGTTGAGGAATTTATTTATTATATTGACTAAGAACATAAAGAGATATATTTACTATTTAAGTAGAGTTTCATCCTTTGATAAATTTTCACTACTAACTCATATTTTTTTTAACAATGAGTATTCAAGATGACTTGGTCACACCTCAAGTGCTAGAATCAACTTATAGAGAATCACATGATCCACAAAGGATAAACTATATATTTCCCTTTTCTTTAGAGATTAACCAAAACCAAAATGTTTAGTACAAGATCAGATGATCCCCAAAAAGGATAATCCTTTAGAGAAACAAATACTAATCTTAATTTCTAAAATTAAACAAAAAATACCCAAAGTTCAATAAATACCATTTAATAAACAATTTTCCTTAAAATCCTTCAATATAATTCAAACTAATATTGAAACCCAAAACTTAGAATAATTTTATTACGTAGTCTTCCACATTAAATTATATCTCCAAATAACATCGACTACTCTTAAAGTCACATACTTAAAAGTAATTAACCTAATAACATATTCTCTATGATAGGTTAATCATTTCCATAAATAACCCAAATTTCTATAAATCTATAATAAAAACATAGATAAAAATTTACCATTACTCCTCAAATGAAATCCCATAGTGTTCTATTTTCCTTAGGCATATAGTGTTCCCAACAGAGCAAACGTATTCCAAAATAACATTTATCACTTAATCACCAAATCATTTTCCTATACTAAGGATATACATTTGATAAGACATAAGATCCCAAATCAACTTATTATTGATCAATAAAATCATTTAACTAAAAATAATTATTCACACTAACCAGGAACTTCACGTAGTCTAGTGGTAGGTGATAAATCCCAATAGCACTCTAGTTGTGGGTTTGATTCCCACAGCTTTGTCTGACGTGATGGGTTGTCACATGGTCTATGTGTTTTCCTTTTTCAAAAACTATATTTTATAAAATTCCCAAAATGAGATAAATTCCTCAAAATAACCATAACATAATTTCACCACAAATGTTATCTCATACCTCACATTTTCATCCCAAAATTTAATAACTTGTAATTGCCTCAAATTCAAGGATCATATAAACCCAAATGGTTATTTATAACTATATCAACAATAGAAAAGATAATTCTTCCTAAAATAGCATTTTCACATAACAAACTGTAGGATTACATATACAAGAGAAAATTCTTCCAAAGTAATCCCATCAATAAAGATCACTAATACTTTTAAACATTTCTCCATCCATTTATTTCCACAGAGGTGTTTCCTTGAGCAAGATGTTATCCTATAGAATAGGGAATTCACTCGGGTAATGTCGGGGTTCCCTATATTTATGGAAAATTACTGTAAATAGATTCTTTGGATCATTTTTATTTTCTTCCATAGTACTCTTCATTTTTCCTCATCAATTATTTACTTTATGTCCTTATTTTCCCCACATGAATCATTTCTTTGTTCCATTGAGACACTTTCCTAGGTGTCTCCTTTTACATTTCCTTCATGACAGAAATTGATCTTTCTTTTATCCATGGTCTCCACTGCTGGAGCTCTTATCATTCATTTCCTTTCTCTTCTTTTTTGAGTCCGGAAGTTGGTTAATATATATATTGTTGATCATATTTTTGGAAAACTGATTTGGCATGAACATGATATCTTTTACACCTATCAACATTCCATTTTTTTGCTCATTTCCACCATCGTTACAACCTTGTACATCATGTTCAATGTTACTATGACTTCCTTTCAATCCAGCCATTGACTAACACAAGAAAGCATAGTGTGAATCATAAAATCATTTAGAGAATATTATAACACCTTATTTTCAATCTAAAACACCTTAGGATTTACCAAGGTTATTTATTCTCATTGTATATTAAAATCATTCAAATCGGTTTGTAAAGAAGATGTAAATTATCCAAGAATATCCCCTGAGAGTTTCGTAACTAAGAGTGCAGTAATGCCCATTTTCATGTACGAGGATACCTCAGGTCAGGCCTGAAACTCCTTGTCGGAGTTTTCACTCCTAGGTACATCTGTGTTAGAGCTGCCTCTACATGCTCGTATCCAGACAGGGATGTATTGCTTAGAAAACCCACATAATATTTACATTACCAAAAATTTTGGATGTTCTTCTATACTAATCATCAATGTATATCTTAGGGTAGTGTTTTCTAATCTGAGTTTTTTTTCTAAATATAGCTTGAAATGTTTGTACTAAACTTCCTCTGATACCAACTATAATTACCTAACCCCAGTTACCCATAATCGATGCATTATTACATAACATTGTCATGATACAAGGAATCATGTCCTAAAATACTGATCAGTTTAGTAGCCTTGGAAGTACTAGATACATACATAAGTTTTACATTACATCATGAAATAAAAAAAATTGTGTCCCATTTGAACACTCTTATATCCCTTAGCCTATTCCTATAGGTTAATCGTAATATAATTATTTGCATCCTGGAAAAAATAAAACATAAGAAAGGGGTGAGCTTAGATTCTCAGTAAGGATAACAATATAGCGTAAACTGTCATAAATAATAATAAACATTTAAGGTAATTTATAAGACTAGAACACAAGCCTTTTAAACTTAAACTTCAGCATAATATGGAAAAGATAAATCAAATAATGACATTTACTTATTCACATGGCTATACTACTAGTCGAATAATCACATGTAATATAAATAGTCAATTTCATAATGATGGAATGCATAATTCTGGACATCATAACCACATATTCAAGGCCTTGTACCAAGACTACAAATAAGATTTTGTCAAGGCCCTGTGCCAAGACACTAGTTTGTCTCATTAGAACTACTGATGCATCGAGGAGCTATAGAAAGATCCACCCATCACTTACTAATTCCAATGCATTCCTCATATTAAAAGGTTGAAACATAATCTAAACATTCATATTAAAACTAGTATATGAAATGTCAATATTTTAACCACAAACCATGAATGGCATAAAAATAGCACATCCACAGTCAAACATAACTCATTCAATACAATATAGATTATTTTATTATAATAAATAAACCTCAATCAAGAATAAAATACATTTAAGTATATTGACATATATGAAAATAGTCATTAAAACTATTTGAGAGAAATATCCCCTTTTTCTTGAAAACATTTAAATGTCACACTATTTATAAAAGAATTCGTTTAAAATATATTTTTGAATCAAAGTGTACCATACCACTTTGAAACTTTTGAAAGGAATTTTGATTTCAAAACATTCATGTCCATATAAATAAATACTTAAACCCATTTTTAAAACATGGACATTAATGTGATATATTTAGAAGAATAAATATCTAAAACATTTAAAACAATATTTTAGTTAAAGAGTTCCTAACCAAATAAGAGATGCTTGAATACAAGTAATTGAGGAATAAAATTAATCAAAACATTATAATATCATGAGAATAAATTGATTCATGATATAATATTTCAAAGGATAGTATATACACAATTTGAAAGTGAATTGGTGCATAACGACGAAGAGGTCTCAAAGAAATGTAAATTGAGATGAAATACCTTATAAAGACCGTATCCTTAGATTAAAGATAAATAAATGAAATAATTATGTGTTAAAAATATAAATACACTCAATATAATTGGATATTCAGGTTAAATCAATCAGGTTACACTCACACATATTCTTGTAAAAACAAAACCAATGATTTGGATGTTTAACTCAATGAATGGAAATTGAGTTAAGATTGCCCTTAAAAAGTTCATATCAATGGAATGTGAATTTATCAATGGAGTGATTATGTGTATCAAAGGTATATCCACAGAAAGGGGATTGTATATTACTACATAAATAATAAATAGTGATTCCACACATAATCTTGGAGTAAAATAATCAATGAAGTATGCGTAAAGCCCTATGAGTGGAAATTGAAATTTAAAATTCCCTTACCGATTTGCTAACTTACGAAACATACACCCCATAAAATAAGTATCATCTAATGAAGATATAAATACCAATAAATTAAATTATATTACACAAATAATACAATCATGGGCAGTACATACACCACACAAAAGGAAATAGTAGCAATATAGCATGAATCTCACGGGAATAAGAAGTGGGATGAAAACCCCTTACCTTGTACTTTTCTTTAGTATAGGGTTGGTTAACCTCCTGTATAATGGTGAAATAATTGTTATCAAATTATAAAATACATAAATATGATATCATATATGATCTTCTAATGTTGCTTTGTTAATGATATTTCTGTAGTATCATTGTTTTGGTTGATAACTGGTTTGTTTTCTATTATAAGTTTTGTTACGTAGGTCATGTTTGTTATGTATAGGATGTATTTGATTCATATACAGAATGATATTAAGTTATTAAACATTATTTTTAATTATAAAATGAATATTATTCTTGAATGATTACGATGGGGAATGAATCTCTTCGCGTTCGTGGAGACGGTAATCCGTACGTACGCACGAGCGACAATATCATTCTTTTGATGGTGAAATCATATATAATTGGATGGTATATCATATATAAAGAATCATTAAAATGTTATATTTATTATTTAAATCAGTTATACTCATTATTATACCCATCCAAATAATGAAGTTTTTGAATAAAAAACTACACAACGACGTGGAGACGGTAAGCCGTACGTACGCACGTATGGTGACTATGTCATTTACAGGATGGGTAGAATAACGAATATGGTTTTGCCATATTTATAATAACATAATAGTATGTAGTAGGTACTGGATTTATTATTTTGGTATGTAAACAACAAAGAAAGATGAATTGGAAGAAGAAAAGAACTTTAAAGAGGGTGGTGAAATTATTACGTCTTCTTCGGGTGTTTCCTTTTGAGTTGATCAAAAGGGCTCCTTAGGTTGGCTTTATGATCAAAGTAAGTACTATAGGTTTATATGAGAGAATTTGTGAGGATATTTGGGCAGGGTTTGGCAGAGGAAAATGGATTTTGAGGTGTGATTTTGAGATAAGGGGAAGTACCATTTTATAAGAGAGGTGAGGGTCACTTTAAGAAAACCTTTAAATGTTATTTTATTATAAATAATTTTTGGTTTCTAATGGATAAAAATTGATTTATTTCGAATATAAAGTGGGTATGGGTAGAAACCCTCTAAACCAATAGGTTTTAGACAAGATTATGTCACCATATTAACCTTATCTTTTAGATTTAACTATTAGTTAAATAGTTTAACTTTTACCGTGTCTTCTTGTATTCTTACACTATATGGTAAATAAACTGACTCTAAACTTACAATATAACCTGAAGTGGTTCATTAATGACATATATAATATTATTTAAGCCTTTTTGCTGAACCATAGATTTTTATAAATATTATATCAACTAATAATATAGTATTTGTTTTAAAAACTCATTTTTGTCAATTTTGACATTATTTAGTTTTTGGTTTTTTTGAAACTAATAACAGCATGATTACTTCAAAAAAATTATTTAATCTACCCTAACATGTCATATTAACCAATAAAAATAGTTTAATTCATTAAAAGTATCAAATTACATTTATTTGGATATTTATAATATCAATTATTTTAATCTTTCATTAATAAGGTAATTACTACATCATCATTATGTCATAAATAAATTTAATTATTTAATGTATAAAAATTATAAATAAAATACCATTATGTATTGACTATTTATATATTTCTAATGAATATTTATAGTCAAATTTATCTTATGTATAACCCTATATTAAAAATGGTTTAGTTATTCAACATTGAATTTAACACTTTTAACTCTTCTTTAAATAAAATAATAATAAATGTATTAATCTAATAAAAGTGGACCAAAAGGATCATATTTTATTCCTAAGTTTGTTTTTGGTCAAATTATACTTATCCAATAGAATTAGGACATGTTTTCGGGTAATTATAATATCATTTTTACCTTTAATTACCCTATTTACTTTTAACCGTGGTAAATAAAAGTCAAAATTTAATATTCACCAAAAATTATTTTCATCTTATTTAACCAAATTTTACTTAATTACTTCAACCATGTCTCTTGGATTTTTTAAATTAAACTCACAAAAGAGGTAAAATTAAGTTTTATACAAATTTGAAAATGCTTCTAGAAGGTGGGTAAAAGACGTTAAAAAGTTCAATAAAATTTTATACATCTAATTTTATTATAAAAATGACTCCAATGAATCAAATTGAACTAATATAGGTATTATGTATTAATATTTACTTAAATAAATAAAATAAATTATTATTTAAATAAAAAGGTAGTTTTTAAACAATAACACAGTGTTTTTCACTATTCATCAAAAATTGAAAGTTGTCAGAAAAATACCAAAAATTCACCCTAAGATAATTTTGATATTCCAAATTCAGAAATTAATTCTATTTTACCAAATTCAAAACATTGAAGTAGCATTAATTAATTTAAAATTATTTCCCACAAAACCAAAAGACGGGTTTTTAAGAAATAAAAACTATCAAAATATTGACATGTGTTTATGTCAAATTTAAATGTGAAATTACTTATAATGATATTAATTGTATTAAATGATAAAAATATAATCTGATTATACTTATAAACCATTCAAATGCATAATTTAAAACTATAAGTTATTTTTATTAAAAAAAGTTGTTTTTAATTAAAATTTAGTATTTTTCATTATTCATCAAAATATGAATGTTATCAGAAAAGTACCAAAAATTTATCCAAAATAAATTTCTATGTCCCAATTCTAAAGAAGAATTTAATTTCATTAAATTGAATATATAAAAGTGTCAAATATTGGTTTTAAAAAGGGTTTTCCATTAAAAGGTGGTAAAATTATTTTTTTTGAATACTTCTTTTATCTGAAAAATGAATTTGTTCTTATATTATGTCTAAGAAACACATAATATGGATTCTAAAATTATATGTAGTATATAAAATTCAAAATTCAGTTAATACTATTCATAACTTCTTTTGAACGACTAGTTTGGTAAGTCATGGTGCGCTCAAACTCAGAGTTGCGTGTAGCGCAAGCTATTGAATTACTTTAAAGAAAATAACTTACTATAAAATATTGGGGTGTTATACCCACTCCCAAAGAAAGACTCTCACCACCACATCACTAAATTGGGTGAAATTTTTCAGTAATCAATATTCCTTGATTTTTAAGAAATTTTATGAATCATAAACACTCCATTTTCTTATTCTCATGAAATATAATAATTTTTTTATTCATCACCACTCATGGTTATCAAATTTTTTAATATCCCAGGGTGTTCTTCTTCATTTCATGACATGGTAAGACTTTGTATTCATGATTCTCAAGTGTATGTGTCATCACCTTCATATTCTTCTCATATACTTGGATAATATTTTCTCTATAAATTCATATCATGAAACATAATGTATTCACCTTATGACCATAATTAGTGTTGAAATCTTTGTGCGATAGTTATTTTAATAATCACAAATCATTGTTTTATATATGTTAATTTAGTATTTTATTCAATTTGTTCTAAATGTTTTTATATTTGTTAAATCATGTCTATATATGCTTATCTATGTTAATTTATGGCCTAATTTTGACTTGGAAGTGTTCTGTATTAAACAGACACTTTGTGAGAATTGCTTATTTTTAACTCACCATTAGTTATATTTTTTGACACACAGTTAGTTATATTTCTTGATTCACTGATGAGAACGGTCGCACTAATAATAACGGTCGCACTGATCAGAAGGGTCGCACCGATGAGAAGGTCGCACCGATGAGAACGGTCGCACCGATGAGAACGGTCGCACCGATGAGAACGGTCACACTGATAAGAACTGTCACACCGATCAGAACGGTCACACCGATCAGAACGGTCACACCGATGAGAACGGTCACACCGATGAGAACGGTCGCACCGATAAGAATGGTTGCACCGATGAGAACAGTCGCACTGATAAGAACAGTCGCACTGATGAGAATGGTCGCGCTGATGATCAAATGACCTACCGAAGCTGATGATGATCAAATGACATACCAAAGCTAATGCTGAACAAATGACATACCGAAGCCGATGATGATAAAATGACATACCGAAGCTGATGCTGATCAAATGACATACCGAAGATGATGCTGATAAAATGACATACCGAAGTCAATGCTGATCAAATGACCTACTGATACCGATCCAAATTCAAATGACCTATCGATCACATGAATCATCGATAGTCATGAAAACTGTTTGAATTTATCTTAACTCTTATTTAATTCCGACGGTCATATTTTCTTAATTTAATGCACCTGCTATTAATTAATATTGGTTGTTGGATGTCAGGTAACCGTACCTATTACCTGTCAAAAAGCAATCATTCTTTTTGCTAGATATCAAGGAATAAAAAGAAATATCTATCTATAGTAAAAAGAGAGAAAAAAGGGACACAAAAATACACATATAGAGACACATAAGAAGATAAAAAAGGGCATACGTGTGTATGAAGAACTATGAAAGAAGAACTCGAAGAACACATGTGAAATACTAGAGAGATTAAAGAAGATCATTCACCTGGAACAAACACTGAATCTAAGTTATTGTGCCTACTGAACATCATATGCACAAAGCTGAATAACTATAGTTGAGAACAACGACACTCTGTTTTGTTTCATCCTCACCAAAAAGACTCAAATACCATCTGTAACATCTAAATGAGTCCAGAGCACATCTGCAATCACTCAGATCATTCTAAACGCATTATCCATTTATTTTCTCTGTAGTGAACCTTTGTTTAATCTTTTGAGCAGTGTGTGTGCATCTGTCTATTTAGACACACTGAATCCTGGGCTGAACTGGAGGATACTAAATACTCACACCAAACTCTTTACACCTTATTGTATCCCACTTTGAATTGTGGAAAAGGTCAAGTGTGACCTGGAAAACCTGTGTGTTGTTGTTTAGTTTTCCCACGTAGAACTTTGGTAGAGGTACGAGGACCTGAAAAGTCTGAGTACTGTTGTAAAACCCTCGATCCAGGGTGTGGATCATAGTTTATACAAACTATTTGAGTGGACTAAGTCTCATCTTGAGACTGAACCTCTTGTTTTAAAATGTTGTTCTTTTTTATCTTTGTTACAACTATTTTGACTATTCCGCTACTATGTACTTTAAATATAATTCTATTTTAGAGTAACTCTGATAGTTGAACTAGCTAGTGTTTGTACTCATTATGAATCAGTAAGTTAGTTTCAAAATATAACTTAATCTTTATCTTAAGTTAACTGAGAAGTAATCAATCTTGTAGAAACTAATTGAACATTTACAATCATTATAAATTCACTACAGTTTAACATGTTTTAAGAATTGGGGATTTTTAATACAAATCTTTTAAAAAGAACTTTTAATTGGATACTCAATCTCCCCCCCCCCCCCTCTTGAGTATCCACTCCGACCAACATTTGGTATCATAGGATTATTAAAAAAATTCAAAACTAATTTGTTTGTGAAACGTTTTTCAACTTTGATTTTAGTTATATTTTAAAGATATCAAAATTTCTGTTATTTCTAGATTTCTATCTCTTTAAATTTATTAGCTAAAATCTAATTATGGATAATAGACTAGAAGGTGCAGCTACCAACATACCACCTTTCTTTAATGGTGTTAATTATGCCCAATGGAAATTGAAGATGAAAATTCATTTAGAAAGTATGGGATTTGACATCTGGACTGCTATAGAGACTCAGTATAAGATTCCAGAAACTGAAAGAACTACTTGGGATGAACCTACTAAAACAGCTTACAATAATAATTGTAACGAAATTAATGCTCTGTATTTTGCTTTAGGAGATGAATAATTTAATCTAATATCTGCTTGTAAAACAGCTTATGAAATTTGGGATACTTTGGGTGTTTCCCATGAGGTAACAACCAATGTTAAGGAAATGAGATTGAATACCTACACTATTAAGTATGAAAATTTTAAAATGAAACCTGATTAACCTATCTCTGACATGTATCTTAGGTTCAATGAAATATTTAATACAATGATCTCACTGGGAAATTTTGTTCCAGCAAAAGAGAAAATCATGAGGTTGCTTAGATTTCTGCCAGATAGATGGAGAGGCACATCAGTTTCAATAAGAGAATCGTGTGACATAAGTTCACTACCTGTTAAGGAGATGATTGGTAAGTTAATGATGTATGAAGAAGAGATAAAGGTAAACAAGGAAGAAGATGATGAACCAAGAAAGAAATCAGTGGCTTTCAAGACTTCTGCTTCAAAAAATAAGGACAAAGGTAAAATTCAAAGTGAAAGTGATAGTTCAAGCAGTGAAGAGAGTGCATCTGATAGTGATGATGAAATGGCTCTAATAGCCAGAAGATTCAAGAAGTTTTATAGAAAGAAGAAGTTCTTTAGAAAATCCAATTACAAAGGAAAGTATGAAAACAAAGTTCATTGGAAGAAGGATTGGAAAGGAACTGACAAAAGTGATGACATATTCTGCTATGAATGAAAGAGGAAGGGACATGTGAAATATGACTGTCTAAAGTTAAAGTTCAAGAGGAAATATGAATATAAGTACATAAAATACAAGAAAGATATGAAAGAAACCTGGATTGCTTCAGAAGATAGTCCAAGTGATTCAGATTCCACTCAGGATGAAAAATCTCAAAAATCTAATATGTGTTTCATGAAAAACACATCTGAGGTAATAGTGGATACTCCTGCTTCAAACTCTTATTACTCTGGAGGTGATTCTGATTCTGAAAACGTGTCTAGTGAAGAATTATTTGAATATTGTAACATGTTAGAGGATACTTACAATGAAATGAAAGATAATTATAAAGCCTTAAAGAAGCAGTATGCATTAACTAGCACTGTCAAATCTTCACTAGAAGTAGAAAAGGAAAAGAATGCTCAACTACTCAAAGAGAATACTGAACTGAAATTTTCTAATGAGCAACTCAAGGAATATTTGGAAAAATTTACAAATGGAAAGGATATACTTACACGAATTCTAGGAAAACAAGTGGCACCAAAGTATACTACTGGTATAGGTTATCATCCTGGACAAAGACAGATTATAAAGAATAAATTTGTTCCTAAATCTGGACAGTATGTTGTTGATTCTAGTTCTGAAAATTCTTATTCTTCAACTAGATATTCAAATAGTTATAGATCAAATAAAGTTTATCTTTAAAAATCTTTTAAAACTAATGAATATATGAAACCCATTAGGAAAATATGGGTACTGAAAGTTTTGCATTTTAACCTGTCTGGACCCAAGAAAATCTGGGTACCAAAATCATTTTTTATCTAAAATTGTTTTGTAGGAAACTTTCCTGAAAAGTTCCTATAGGAAGAAATGGTATCTGGACAGTGGATGTTCAAGACACATGACAGGTTACTTTTCATGCTTCAAAATCTTAATCAAGGTTGATGGAGGATATATCACCTTTGGTGATAACTCTAAAGGTAAAATCATTGGCCTAGGTCAAATTGGTAACACTGATTCAATTTTAATTTCTAAAGTTTTATTTGTAGATGGATTAAAATATAACTTGTTAAGTATTTCTCAGCTATGTGATGATGGTTTTAATGTTAAATTTGAAAATTATTCTTGTAATTTTTTTAATTCTAAATTTTTTTTAATATTTTCTACCTTAAGAAATGAAAATGTATATTCTGTAGATTTGAATTCTTTAGTTAAGCAGAATATTACTTGTTTAAATTATTTTCATAAAGAATCTTGGCTTTGCCACAGAAGATTAGGACACTGCAATATACATTCACTCAAAAAACTGACTAGGAAGAACTTAGTTAGAGACCTACCTAAACTTGAATTCCTAGCTGATAAAGTTTGTAATCCCTGTCAAAAGGGAAAGAAACATAAAGTTTCTTTTAAATCAAATAAATAAGTTTCAACTTCTAAACCTCTCGAGTTGGTTCACATGGACTTGTTTGGACCTTCTAGAGTTTCTAGTTTAAATGGGAAGCATTATGTTTATGTTCTAGTAGATGACTTTTCTAGATATACTTAGTTATACTTTTTAGCTCACAAAAGTGAAGCTTGATCATACTTTATTAAATACTCCAAGTCTATAGAAAACCTTAGTGGACTTAAGATTAAAACCTTGAGAAGTGATCATGGTCGTGAGTTTGAAAATCATAAGTTTGAATCTTATTGCTCACATAATGGCTATAATCACAACTTTTCTGCCCCTAGGACACCTCAACAGAATGGTGTAGTATCAAGAAGAAATAGAACCCTTCAAGAAATTGCAAGAAATATGCTAAATGAATATGATGTACCTATTTATTTTTGTACTGAATCTATCAATACATCTTGTTATATTATAAATAGTCTTGATTAGACCTGTTCTTAAGAAAACCCCTTATGAACTATGGAATAATAATAACCTAAAGTTAGTTATTTTAAAGTTTTTGGTTGTAAAGTTTTTATTCTGAACACTAAATATAATCTATACAAATTTTCATTCAAGAGTGATGAAGGAATATTTTTAAGATATTCAATTACTAGAAAAGCCTATAGAGTTTTTAATAAGAGAACCAAATGTGTGGAAGAATCTTTTCACATCAAATTTGATGAAACTGATCCACATGAATCTAAACCATTTTTGAAGATACTAAAGAGGACCTGTCTATTTTAAATCTTAATGATAAAGATAGTGGTCCTGTTGTAAAGACTACTAGTTCTAGAAATACACCAGAACCTACTTCTGATGAACCCGATCCTAGATAAGAACATGAAATTTATAGTCATACCTTTACTAGATCAACTAGGATTCTAAAGAATCATACCTTAGATGCAGTTGTATGTAACTTGGATAGAGGAACACAAACTAGAGTTTCTCTGAGAAATCAGGTTGAACATCAAGCCTTTCTTTCATAGCTATAACCTGAAAATATCAATGATGCAATCAATGATGAATTTTGGGTAATGGCTATACAAGAATATTTAAATCAATTTGAAAGAAACAAAGTCTGGTAATTTTTAGAAAGACCTAAGGACACCTTAACCATAGGTACTAAATGGGTGTTTAGAAATAAATTTGATAAATCTGGAAACATCATTAGAAACAAAGCTAGATTAGTTGCACAAGGTTACAATCAAGAAGAAGGAATAGACAATGAATAAACCTTTGCACCTATAGCTAGATTAGAAGACATTAGGATCTTACTTATTTATGCATCTCATCTGAATATCAAGTTATATTAAATAGATGTCAAAATTTCATTTCTAAATGGTTTTATAATTAAAGATTTTTTTGTTGAACCACCTGGATTTACAAACACCCATTTTCAAAATCATGTTTTTAAACTTTCTAAAGATGTATATGGTTTAAAACAGGCTCCAAGAGCTTGGTATGAAAGACTAACAAATTTTCTTATCTCTAAAGGTTTTACTAAAGGAATTGCATATCCCACTCTTTTTATTAAAAGACTTTATAAAGATATTTTGATTGTACAAATCTTTGTTGATTATATTATCTTTGGATCTTCTAAAAATTCTTTATATACTGATTTTTCAAAGATTATGCAAAATTAATTTGAAACGAGTTTAATGGGAGAACTAAAGTATTTTCTTGGTTTTCAAATTTTTCAAAAGAAAGATGGTATTATTTTAAATCAAAGAAAATATACAAAGGATATTTTAAAACGTTTTGGTTTGGATAGTAAAAAGGGATGTGACACACCTATGAGTACCACCTGTAAGTTGGATGATGATGAAACTGGGAAACTAGTTGATCAAACCAATTATAGAGGTATGATTGGAATCTTACTTTACCTTACTTCTAGTCAACCAGATATCATGTTTAGTGTATGCATGTGTGCAATATTTCAAGCCAATTTTAAAGAATCTCATTTGTATGTTGTTAAAATAATTTTCAAATATCTTAAACATACTATCAATTTAGGTTTGTTTTATCTAAAAGGACAATCCTTTGACTTAATGAGTTATTCAAATGCTGACTTTGCTGGTTTCAAGTTAGATAGGAAGAGCACATCTATAACATGTCATCTTTTGGAAAAATCCCTGGTATCTTGGTGTAGTAAGAAACAGAACTTTGTTGCATTGTCTACTGCTGAAGCAGAATACATTGCTGCTGGAAGTTGTTGTGCACAGATTCTGTGGATGAAACATACTTTTTTGGACTATGGATATCAATTTATACATGTGTCTATAAATTGTGATAACACTAGTGAAATAAACATCTCTAATAATCCTATGTCTCAATCTAGGACTAAGCACATTGATGTCAGACATCACTTTTTGAGATATCATTATCAAAAGGTTGATATTTCTCAAGAATTTATTGACTCTTAACATCAATTAGCTGATATTTTCACCAAACCCTTAAGATCATAATGGTTAGATTTTATTAAACAAGAGTTAGGTATGATCGATCAGTGAAACCGATATGTGAAACCGATCTGTGAAACCAATCTGTGAAACCGATCAGTGAAACCGATCTGTGAAACCAATTTGTGAAATCGATCTGTGAAACCAATCAGTGAAACCAATCAGTGAAACCAATCAGTGAAACCGATCAGTGAAACCGATCTGTGAAACCGATCAGTGAAATCAATCTGTGAAATCGGTCTGTGAAACTGATCAGTGAAACCGATCTATGCTACTGATTGAGTTTTACAGTATATGAAACCATTAGTGTTTATCAAAACGACATTGTTTTACTTAATATATATTTTTTTTATATTTTAACCATAAATGATAAAGTTAATGACCCATGGATATTTCATTTCCAAATAATTGTTGACCTTCCATCTCCCGCCGAACTCTACTTTTTCTGAATCCCAAACCTATTGAACCTTTCGAACCTCTCAAACCTCTTGAACCTCCAAATGGAAAATAAAAAGAGGCAAAACAAGGAATCTGAAGTTTCCCCTCCTATGAAACAAGCTCGAGGAGAATCAAGCAGCACGAATCAAAGGTCTGTGAACCTGAAGTTGGAAACTCGGGTGGTCACCGCAGAAAAGGAAGTAAGTTCTGAATGGGTGTTATCCAGTAAGTCTGCACTTCTGAAAGTGTTGGAGTTGCAAGTATGGAAAGACTAGTTCTGTGATAATAACAGAGTGTACTACCCAAATCTAGTGCATGAGATTTATTTTAATTTAATTATTTTATTGGATGGAGTAGAAGCTACAAGATTATATTCGGTGATTAAAGGGAAGAAAATAACTTTTTCATTAAAGCAATGTGATGAATGTTTAGGGGTACCACATAATGGTAGATATGAGGATTACTCTGGTAATATTCCTCCTATCACTGAATATTTTTTATATGATCTTACTCTAAAGATGTTTACTGGAAAGTCTGAATCCATAAGAATAACAGCTGCTGAGTTAGACGGAGAAAGTAGAATCTTGTTTAAGTTTATTCAGCACTAAATTTTTCCCAGAAAAGGTGATTTTTCTTCTATGAAGTATCAAGATGTTTTCTTGTTATTTTTGTTGTTGAATGGTGAGAAGATAAACTTGTTTAGATAAATTACTATTCATATTGCTGAGATGGTAAAGCCATCCAAGAAGGCTATAACCTTGTTCTATTCTAAGAAAATCTATGTCGTGCTAAATTTTTTGGGCTATGTTTAAGATGTAGATGAGTGTATCTCATCTAGTATTAGCTTTTTTATTAGTAATGAGATCTAAAAAAGGATGAAAATTAAATGGAATCCATGGAATAAGGGATGGTTTGCTGATGAAGATAGGTTGTATGACTCCTTTAATCAATCTGAACACTCTAAGAGACTAAAGGGGATGAGAGATCCCAGTTTAAAACCTGATGAGGAAGTTGTTTATTCTGATGAGGAAGAAGAGATAGAATCTCCTAAGGACACTGGAGAGTCCAGCAAGAAGGAAACCGGGGAAGCTGAAGCTGATGATGATGTGGATACTGAAAAGTAACCTGAGTCACCTCCTGATGACAGGAGTGACCCTAATACAGTAAGTCCTAAGAAAAGAAGAATAGAATTTGGGCCAGCCAGTCCACCTCTTAATTTACCTGATTCATAACCCCTTCTAGGTGATGAAGAAGAATCTGACACTGAAGTATCAAATTATGAGTAGTATAAATCTAGTAGCAAAGACAGTACCAATGAAACTTCGGTAAACAATAATGGACATGGTAATGGTGATGATGGTGATGATGATAATGATGATGATGAAAATTCTCGACCAGTGGATGGTCACAATGTGATCCAAGTTGATCCACAACCTCAATTAGATGAGTAAGAAACTATTCCTGAGGCTGAAAGGACAGTGCAGACAGTGATTGATGTAGATGGGGAAGACTTGCATGAAAATTCTAGAAAATCTGATTTTGCAAAGCCTCAGTATACCTCTTGTAAAGCTGCATGGGAAGAACATCCAGGTTTTGCGGTTCTCAGTTTGGATTATTTAGAGGAAGAGGAAGAAAAAGTGAATATCTCAAGGGTAAGTCATCCAGTTAAGACTGGACTAGTTACTGGGAATGTGCAAGTGATAGTAGAAAGACCTGATCCTTCAGTTTCTCGATTTGATTTTAACAGATTAAAAGATGAGTTCCTCCACGTAGTTAGAGAGTCAATAAAAGAGAAATTATCTAATTCTTCTGCTACTTCTCCTATGAATCTATCTGAGGCTTCTATGGATTCTTTAACACAAATAGTGGTAAGTATTATTAAGCCGGACCTGTGCAATACTGGTGTGATGATTGGAAGGCATATTACCTCTCTAAATCAAGCGCTCAAGGATTTGATCAGTGGATTAGTATCTCTGTCAGGTGAATTTAGATCAACCATCACTAGTATGATGGACGTTTTGAGAAAATTGATAGAACACCTGAAGAAATCTGATTTGAGAAAATTTAAAGCTGATATAACTCATATTGTTTCTCAGGCTAGCTCCTACAAAGTGACCAAGATCACTGGTCATGAGATCAATGCCTTAAAATATGTTATAAAAGAAGAGTTAGTATCTTTTAGACAGATTCTGGACTTGGACTCTTTGAAAAATATGAAAGAAAATAGTGATCATAATCACAATATGGTGAATATATATTCGGCTGATTTCACTAATGCTCAGAAAGAGATCAAAGACAAAGTGGATCACTATTTTTCTAAGATTTATACCAATCATGAGTTGAACCATCAGTTCAAAGTCCTGGCTGAGAATTTAAGGCTTCCTCCAGTCACTCAAGCCTTTAAGGATCAAGTCCAATAGTTGAAGGATTTTACTCCCACTCTGGAGAGTTTCATTCAAAATAAATATCACTTTGATAAGGCCATGAAATATGGTGGAGAAGTAATTCAGGATTTTATCAATCTGCTCAAACCATATCTTCATGTGAATTCAAAGGCAATTATTCTTCCTACTGCTGAGCCTCTTAGTCCATCTAGTGTTGCTCCTGGTCAGATATTAGTCTCTCAAGATCTATCCAACATTCATCCATTCATCCAACAGCCACCTTCTGGAAGATCTTCTACTCATCAGCAAGTGACCTTATCACCCACTATGCTTCCATCCTGAGTTGTGCTACCTCCTCTCTCCATCCGGCAAGATCAACCTTCCACCAAATCTCCTTCTGGCTCATCCATTCCTCTCTCTGCTAAAGGGAAAGCTCCTATGCACCCCAAGAAATAGTCGTGTTTTTTGTTTTTGATAGGGTAAAGTTTTTCTTGTACCTTTTTCAGATGTTATGTTACTGGAACCTTCTTCTTTTTTCTCTCTCTACTTTCTCCTTTTCTTTTTGATAATCCCAAAGGGGGAGACACGTATAAGTACTCGTATAAGTATATGTCAAAGGGAGAGAATCATATAAGTATATATCTAAGGGGGAGAACAGTGTTTATATAAGTCTAAGAAATATCTAAAGGGGAGACCAGTATATAAACTCTAAATACGCTTTATGCTCCAATGCCATAAGTTTATATAGCTCTGTTTCACTATTAGCTCTCATGCTATGTTGATATACACTAACTTTGTTTATGCTTTGATGACTTTTTTACCGTTAGGTATATATTATTTTTACATAGGGGGAACTTATTGAATTTTATATCCTCTTCTGTCTCTATTTATGCCATAGATTTTTGATTATGAAAACGGGGGAGATTGTTGAACTCTCTATGCGATAGTAATTTTAATAATCACAAATCATTGTTTTATATATGTCAATTTAGTATTTTATTAAATTTGTTCTAAATGTGTTTATATATGTTAAATCATGTCTATATACGCTTATATATATTAATTTATGGCCTACTATTGACCTGGAAGTGTTCTAGATTAAACAAACACTTTGTGAGAATTTCTTATTTTTGACTCACCGTTAGTTATATTTTTTGAATCACCGTTAGTTATATTTCTTGAGTCACCGATGAGAACATTCACACCGATGAGAACGGTCACACCGATGATAATGGTCGCACCGATGAGAATGGTTGCACCGATGAGAACAGTCGCACCGATGAGAACGGTTGCACCGATGAGAACGGTCGCACCGATGAGAACGGTCGCACCGATGAGAATGGTCGCACCGATGATCAAATGACCTACCGAAGTCAATTATGATCAAATGACATACCGAAGATGATGCTGATCAAATGACATACCGAAGCTGATGATGATCAAATGAAATACCAAAGTTGATGCTGATCAAATGACATACCGAAGCCGATGCTGATCAAATGACATACCGAAGACGATGCTGATCAAATGACCTAATGATGCCGATGCAAATTCAAATGACCTACTGATCTCATGACTCACCAAAATTCATGAAAACTATTTGAATTTCTATTAACTCATATTTAATTCCAACGTTCATATTTGCTTAATTTAATGCACCTGCTATTAATTAATGTTGTTTTTTGGATGTCAGGGAACCGTACCTTGTACCTGTCAAAAAGAAATCATTCTTTTTTCCAGATCTCAAGGAATAAAAAAGAAGATTTATCTCCAGTAAAAAGAGAGAAAAATGGGACACAAAAATACACAAACAGAGACACATAAGAAGATAAAAAAGGGTGTACTTATGTATGAATAACTACGAAAGAAGAACTCGAAGAACACCTATGAAATACTAGAGAGATTCAAGAAGATCATTCACCTAGAACAAACACTGAATCCAAGTTGTTGTGCCTACTAAACATCATATGCACAAGTTTGAATAACTGTAGCTGAGAAAAATGACACTCTATCTTGTGTCATCCTCACCAGAAAGGACTCAAATACCATCTGTAACATCCAAACGAGTCCAGAGCGCATCTGTAATCACTCAGATCATTCTAAACTCATTATCCATTTATTTTATCTATAGTGAACCTTTGTTTAATCTTTTGAGCAGTGTGTGTGCATCTGTCTATTTAGACACACTGACTCCTAAGATGAACTGAAGGATACTAAATCCTCACACCAAACTCTTTACACCTTATTTTATCCCACTATGAATTGTGGAAGAGGTCAAGTGTGACCTGGATAGCCTATGTGTTGTTGTTTAGTTTTCCCACGTAGAACTGTGGTAGAGGTCTGAGGACCTGAACAGTCTGAGTACTGTTGTAAAACCCTTGATCCAGGGTGTGGATAATAGTTTATAGAAACTGTTTGATAGGACTAAGTCTCATCTTGAGACTAAACCTCTTGTTTTAAACTGTTGTGCTTTTTATCTTTGTTAAAACTATTTTGACTATTCCACTGCTAAGTACTTTAAATATAAATATGTTTTATAGTAACTCAGATAGTTGAACTAGCAAGTGTTTGTACTCATTGTGAATCAATAATTTAGTTTCAAAATCTAACTTAATCTTTGGATTATGTTAACTGAGAAGTAATCAATCTTGGAGAAACTAATTGAACATTTAGAATCTTTATAAATTCACTACAGTTTAACTTGTTTTATGAATTATGGATTTTTAATAAAAATCTGTTAAATAGAAATTTTAATTGGATACTCAATTCCCCCACCCTCTTGAGTATCCACTCCGACCAAAAATTAGGTATTATTTTTCTTATTATTATGATCATAGTGGATCATCACCTCCTTCATCCACCATCATCAATATATGATCTCTACGAGACATTGGTAGCAAATCCAAAATTAAATGTATAGGGTCATCAATATCCCCCTTGGGATTTTCCATCAATATGTGATCACTATAAATACTACTTTTCTAATTAATACACATTAAAAAAAATAATAAAGACATGAAGGTAAATTTATTGACTATATAATATAGGTTTTGTCTCTTAGAGATCATACTTATAGTAGTTGAAAATATAATACGAGGTTCTTGATATTGGTTCAAAGTATATGATTTTTATTTTGATTCATATACTAACCATGTTACCATATTTATTTATATTTTTAGGAGGTGGATGTATATGTATTATATTGTGACTTCATTCATTTCATATTTTTTTATTTTTATTTTATTTTATATGATGAGGTTTTAGGATTTGGTGAAGACATATGTGAAATTTCTTTTATATGTTTTTATTTTTTGGCATGTATGATATACAGATTGATCATGATATATTTTTTATGGAATATAAAATGGAACTCTTTTATTTTGTTATCAAAATAATAGTCTCCACATGTTTACAGTGAATCCTATATTATTAGTAAGAAACCTATAGTATATAGGGAGGCTTATATAAGGTCTATGATGATCTGACTTGTGATTGGGTATATCTTAAGTTTGGTTATTAAAAATATCGTATTATAGAAATTTGGGTTATGGTATTTGAGTCAAGATAGAGGTGTATATAAGATTTCAAGACTTGATATGTAGTCAACATGCAAGTATAGACATTATAGTTGAAACATAAATCAAATATAGCTTAGGGTATAATTATGGAGAGTAAAACTCTTAGTTTGACTAAGTAAATAGTATAAATATCACTAGATTGGGTGAATGGAGATTCAATTTCTAGTAATAGTCCCCTAGAATAAGTTATTCCTTATGTTATTCAGGAATTATTTAGATTAATGTAGGATTATATGGTTTGTACATTATTTTTGTGGATTTTTTTATAAAATAATAAAAAGTGTTTTCCTATATTTTTTATTTTAAAGTGTTGAATTTTTTTTGGAATCTCATAAAATTTTGAGAAAATTATTTCAAAGAAATTCAAGGGATTTAAAACCATTGTGAGTATTGGTTTCACTTGAAATAGATAAATTCTAGATATAAGAATGGAGTTTTAAATATTTCATATAAAATATAATTTTAAATTTAAGAAGTTATTTTAAAATGAATGAAAAGGTGGGTAGTTTTTAAAATTTTCATATCAATATTTAGAGGTTTTATAGAAACTTAGGAAGAAGTTTTAAAAAAATTGGAATGTAAAGAAAGTATTTAAATGGGTGAGTTTTTTTTTTAAATTCTATAGGGGTGATTGTTACTCAAATCTCCTTGGATGTCAAGGTCATTTTAGGAATGTAAATATTTTAAAGGAGGTTTTAAATTTTTCAAAATTAGACTTTATACCATTGTGGTTCAATATTTAATAATTTTTCATGTAATGAACCTTTATTTTGAATTTTTTTTTGTTTAGTCTTGTAAGATATGTGTTTTATTATGATTACTCAAGTTATAATTGAGGTGTTTATAGGTGTATAAACCTATTATTTTCCTAGAAGGGTATCTAAATGTAATTGGATTATTCCAAGTGGGTAGATTTTTATGGGATGTTTTATGTGTTGATGTGTGAAGAAAGTTTTCTTATATCAAGAACTATTAAAAGGGAAATAGTAGAATAGTCAGAGCACTTGTAGAGAAATAATGGATGGTTACCTATTCATACCATAATATTAATGGTGTTGAACAATTGAGTAGTAGAAAGAAATCCAATCAATATCTAGATAAATGTGGGTATCAAATTTTTAGTTTCCAAAACATTGACTAGAAAGTTATTGTAACTAGTTTAATAAATTGTCAGTAGTGAATTAATAGTTAGATAATATTCTATTCATGTGTCATATAATGAATGGTTAGAGGGTTTTTGGTGTTAAAATAAATAAATTATTCCTATGTAAAATTTGTGGGATCAATATTGTAATTACTTTCTAAGTAGTAATTAGTAATTATTTTTAACTAAATAATGTGCCTCGCCTCTCTCTTATAGTAAAAAAAGTGTTTCTCCGTGCACATAATAAATTTACCAAACCACATAAATTACTTCTATGTACTTTCATTTATTATTCATTGTTGTTTTTTCTTAGATTATTTTTCAATATAGTGTCAATCATCTTACATGAATACTCCATTATCAAGTGCCTACAGATATTCTGATCTTTGTTCTGCAGTTCAAATTTGGAGGGTGGGATCCATGTTATGGGGAAAATATTTATTTTGGGGGAATGTTGATGAGGAATTTGATTTTTAATCTTTAGGATAATGGAAAATTAATTTTCATGATAGAATGTCTTCATCAATGAAGGGATATTATATAAAGATCACCACTTGGTCAAAGATGTTGTTGAGAATAAAGAATTGATGGAGCATATCCAATTTAATATAAATATAATTATAGATATATTGGATAGTTTAGGGATCACTAGGAGATTGAAGGTACCAAAACATTCAAAAATATTGTATGATGATAAAGTTTTAAATATATATGGAAGGAAAAAAGTACTAAAATGTTCAAGAATTTTTGAAGTATGGATGAAAGTTTCAGAAGTTGTAGTTGAGCCTTAGGTTTAGTTGAGGAGGTCTATGAGAACTAGGAGACTAGTATAGAAATTTGAATCAAATTTTCACTATTTTCTTTTAACCAATGGCGGAGAACCCAAAATCATAGAATAAGTGGAAATTATAAGTGACCTGAAATAGTGTGATTTGGTAATGAAGGGAGAAATAGCTTCCTTACATGTGAACGAAACATGTGATCTGACTAATATATCACTAGATAATTTAGCACTATAGAAAAATTGGGTCTAATAGTAGAAGGAATAAGTATATAGTAGAAAAAAAAATTATGTAAAGGCTATTTTTGAAAGGCTTTTAACAAAAGAAAGGGATTGATATCAATGAAAGTTTTTTATGGTAGTGAAATGAAAAAAATGGAAAATTCTTGGATTGATTTCATCAAATGATCAATATCTTGATTAGTTAGATATGAATAAATAATTCCTTCATGGTGATTTAGAGAAGGAAATTTTATTGGAGAAGTAATTAGGTTTCAAAGACACAGTAAATGAGGATCTAGTATTATGGATCAAATAGCATCTTTATAGGCTAAAATAATCACACGGATGATGGAATAAAATATTTTATGTTTTTATGAAAGATAAATAATCAATTTAGATCTTTTATATTATTTTAGGGTGTTTGATGATGATATTTTCATCATTATTCTATTGTATATAAATGATATAATCTTAGAAGATATAAAGATATAATTGATGGTAGATCAAAAATGGGAGCTACTAAAATGTGTGAGATAAAATATTTTGGAATAGTAAAAAGGATTTTGGGGATAAATATTAGTAGAGAATAAAATATGGGGTATATTATGTTTCCATAATCTGACTATATCCAAAAGGTTTTGGAAAGGTTCGTAATTTCTTGATCAAATTATGTTTAAACTTTATTATTTGATCACATTAAACTATGTAAATAGAAAGTTCCTTAAATGAATGATGAGGAATATTAAATGGAAATGTCTCCATAAGAATTAATTATTAGTAGTCTGATGTCTGTTATGGATTATACTAGGCTTAGTATTTCATTTATAGTGGTATTTTTCCTTGGGTAAATGTTAAATCCAAGAAAGGTTAATTGAGAATCTATGAAGGGGGTACTTCAATATCTCAAAGGTATAATTGAATTATCTCTATGTTTTGGAATTGATGATCCATTGTAAGGATATTTCAATGAAAAATATAATAAACCAACCTGGGTCAACTAAATAATCCACCCAAACCATCTCATCATGTAATATAGGTAAAACGGGATAATAAAAACTATTCTTGAATATAAGAAAAACAAGACATACAATCAGAGAAAAAGAAGAAATAGATGAGATACCACAAAGGCATAAAATCCAAGCCAAAATAAGCTAAACTATAAAGTATATCAAAACCACAGGTGACCAACAGTCACCTCCAGACCAACCTGAACCAAAATCATCAGTAGGAAGAGAAGCCAACATACTACATGATGCTCTTACCTTTACCTAAATCCTTTAATACAACATCTATAAACACCTAAAGTCACAAGTAGGGTGTGATATAAATCCCAATATTATACCACCATAGTTTCTATACACGGTATAATATCAAGAATTAAACCATTCTATCTTTTAAAAAAATATTTTTATAAATAATTTTCATAAAATAAATCCAGTTGTAAATCATCTCCCCTTTGGTTTTCATAAAATCATTTCATATTATCAAACTAGAAATATGACAAGTAGAAGTTATAAAATAGGAAATAGTATCCATGAATCAATATGTACCAATATCTATAAAATAACCTATCATGGGAATCTATGTGATATGAACTCATATAAAAACATGTGCGCAACAATCCATGATAAAACAATCATGTGATAAATAACCATAAATGAAAAATGACAAAGAACTTCATATTTGGATCTAGCCTATGGAACAATGCATATTATACACTCATAATCCTATACAATCATACTTTGGATCTAAAATATATCGAGTCCTACCAATCGATATCACAAAAGGTTACCTCTTAGTGGTTAAACACAAACTAAGGATACATGTGTCTCTTTCTTAATGCACCCAATATTCCCAATGTGTAATTGTCTAATACATTTTCAAAACCCTGATCATAATTTCATAAAAAAAATAAAATCCAAGCCAATCTTCTTTGGAGTTTAAAAATTCATTTCCAAATTAATCAAATCCAATTGCAAATAAAAACCCCTTTTTGAAAACATTTTCCATTCCAAGAAATAATTTTAAACAACTTATCATTTAAAATAAATGAAAAAACCAAAAGAATTTATCAAGAATGATATAAAATTCATCAAATTAACCCATTTTATAGAAACACCTATCTCAACACGGTAGAAACCTAGCTGTTTTCAACAACGGTGACCATAATCCAAGAGAACGGTCTTATAAATACAAGGCACACCAAGAAACTGAAAATCATCAATATAAAACAATATATGATCACAAATCCAAACACAACCATAGACAAAACCACATCCATAACCAAAACCAAATAATAACCAGAAGGGTTTCATACCTAGATAGAATCAACCAAACAATAACTATGATCAATCACTGAAGAAGTGATCTAAAAAGTAATAAGTCACCCAAAATCTCCTATGGTAGACTCTAGATTGAGAGAGATTGGATAAAGGTCTAATTAAATAAAAATATATCCTATCTACTAACTTAAAATCACCCCTCATGAGATTTACATGGCCTATAATCCCATTACAAATTATGCAATCCTCGAGTCACACATATTCCAAAAAAAGCATCTCCTTTTTAATAAAAAAACATGTATTTACCATTAAATGATGTGAACCTATGACACAATGTGTAAATCACTCATTACTTCTATCCACTTCACATCTTCTTCTCAGTAACTAATACACAACATTTACTCCCATTACATGGTGTGTAATTTCCTAGCAAACCCAAAAAATGCTAGTTTAAGCTGAAAATTCCAACAAATCACCAAATTCACCATTATAGGTATCCTCCCAATTCCTTTTCCACATTATTCATACAAAAAAAATGGAAACCAAAAATAAAGGTTAAAACATACCTTAAAGAAAGGTAATGAGGCGTTACAATCACCCTACAATAAATGCTTTCTACCCCCAAATATCCCTTGAGATTCTGGATCCATAAAAAGAAGGTCATTGTTTCCTCATCAATGAATCTTTCTCCCATGTCTTGTGGCTATCCAATCCACACTACCATAGTACCTAGACTAAGGATATCATTTTACCAAGTAGTACCTTATCTAGGGATCTATAATATGAACTAGATGCTCAACAAAATTAGTTTTGGGATCAAGATCAATATCCTCCCATATAATCACACGGGAAGGATCTGATATATACCCCCTCAACTGGGAAGCATGAAACACGTCATGGGTATAAGTCAATCCATATGAAAATCTCAACCAATAGGCCACACTACTTAGTTATCCAATGATCTTAAAAGGAACCACAAACCTTGGTACCAACTTACCCTCCTTACCCACCCGACAATGTCCCAAGAAAGGTGAAACTCTTAGAAAGACCCGATCACAAACCTCAAACTCCAATAGCTAAAAATGATGGTCTATATAGGATTGTTTATGTATTTGTTCCATGATCAAATACCTATGGATCAACTACACCATATACTTCATCTCCTGAACAACACTCGGCCCAACTAAGGACCACTCTCCTAACTCTTCCCATCACAAGGGAGGTCTACAAGGACTCCCATACAAATCCTGAAATGTAACCATATTAATCTAATCCTAATAAATATTTTTATAGGAAAAATAAACCGAAGGAAAATAATTTTCCCAAGATTATTTGAAATCAATCACATAGTCCTGGAGCATATCCTCTAGAACCTATATATCTCTCTCTGTATGTTCATCTATATAAGCATGATAAGATATGCTTAATCTAATCTAGGAACCTGTCACGTCCTGTAAACCTTTCCAAAACCCAAATGTGAAACTTGGGTCCCTATCAGAAACAACTTTATATGGTACCCCATGAATCTTTACAATATCTTACACATAAAATTCCCCATGTTGTTCTACTTTCATCTCCTCCCAGATAGGTATAAAATGTGCTAATTTCATGAGTTGATTAATGATCACCCAAACCTCATCCTTACCACTAGGAGTCTATGGTAAACCAATTATAAAATTGAATGAAATTTCATCCCACTTCCATACTAAAATGGTTAAGGGTTTCAAAAACCTTGTAGGACTCTGGTGTTCTTCATTAATTCTCTGACAAGGGAGACTCTGCAATACAAAATACACAATCGACTATCTCATCCCATATCACCAATACCGACGTATCAATTCATGATAAATATTGGTATTACCTAGGTTCATGAACCAACAATAATGGTTTCCACTATCCAACAACTCCCACCTCAAGGAAAATAGAACAACCAACCTACTACAAAAGAATAAAGATCCATTGGGATACCAATACCACCCACTTGAGGTCTCCCCACAATAAAGGCTTTTGCTAAAGTGTTGTCACTCGGTGTATATCACTTTATCAAGCTAAAATTGCTCATAAAAATACAATTCAACTTTTATCAAATTCAAGAACACATATCCACCAACCTATTCCACTTCTAAGATCATCTTAGTAAACAAACTCATCAGAGACCACCACTTAATTGATTCCTTCATGGATTGTGTCTGTAATTTTCTATTCAACGTGTTGGTAACCACATTCCATTTTCTAAGGGTATAATAAATATCACAATAAAAAGTCTGAAGATACTCTACTAAAATTCTATATCACAAATTCATATCCCTTTCAGTAAAAATATAGCCCATACTCTTATAATCAAAATATATTATAAACCACTCCCAAAATAGATAGTGACACCATGTTTTGAGTGCATGTATAACTGCTTCTAACTCAAGAACATGGGTAGGTTAGTTCTTATCATGAGGGAACAACTAGAGTGATCCATAATCCACAACCTATTTTCCCTACATCAAGACACATCCAAAAATCATACCAAAAATCATCATAGAAAACATCATTTCCAGATCCCAGTTCCATAAGAATCAAAATTTGTGCTAAAGCCAGCCTCACCTTCAGCTCCTCAAAAGATCTCTAACACTTATCAATCCACTCAAACTTTATACACTTACAGGTTAAACCTATCATCTAATATGTGATCATGGAGAATTTATAAGAAAACCGTCTATAGTAACCATCCAAACCCAAGAAGCTCTAGATCTCAAACACATTTCTGTGTTTCTCCTGGTATATAACTTCCTGTACCATTTTAGGATCTATTGAGATGCCCCTCTCAGATATCACATGCCCTAGAAACTTTACTTCCTTGATCCAAAACTCATATTTTGAAAGATTTACATATAGATGATGTTCAATAAAGGTTTGAAGAATGATATCAAAATGCTCAATATGATCCTCCTCTAACTTAGAGTACACCAAGAAATCATCCATGAACACAATAACAAAAGAGTAAAAGAACTTATGAAATATCATTTTTATCAAATATATAAATACTACAGGAGCATTAGTGAGATTGAATGGAATAACTAGAAACTTGAAATTCCTATATTGACTCCAAAATGATGTCTTAGGTATATCCTCTTCTTGAAATCATAACTAGTGATTCCATGACCACAAGTCATTATTAGAAAACCAATGAGCCCCACTAAGGTGATCAAAGAGGTCATCAATGCTTGGAAGATGATATTTTTTCTTAATGTTCACCAAATTCAAATTTCAATAATCAATTCAAAGATGTCAAGATCAAGCACTAAGAAGTCCCACTCCACCTCAAAGTTGGCCATCATCGCCTAACACATAGGAAATCTAAAAACTTGTTTACACCTCCTTCCAAAAGGTGTAGAAAGATCCAAAATGAATGGAATAATTTATGAATGTAAACCTAACACATCAACTAAATTTGATGATATAAAATAATGGGTAACACCTATATCAAACAAATCTAGCACCATAGTGGACGATATAAACATTGTACATCTAATAGCAACAATCCCTGCTTCAAATTCCTATGGTGAACACTCTACTACATAAAGTCATATGGTCTTAGACACATGAACATATCCCTTGGCCTAAGGATTAGACCCACCACCCTTGGAAGAATGTGCATGAACATTCAAACCCTTTTTGAGAGTAGATCATTCCCCACTTCCATGAGCTATATTTTAAAAAAATGATGTAGATGGACAGATCGTCTACAAAGATGACAAGTCCTGGGATCCTCTATACAGTTAGGCTTGGTCAAACCTCTCCTTCCATTATAGTAGTAGAAAACCTACTATTTCCCTATGGTATCCCCTGAAACTATTCTAGAAGAAAACTGACCACCCTTACGCTTCCTTTTCGAGCTAAAAGATACTCCATAGCTAACCACTAAACCAACTGAAGCTCCACCCAAACCTATCTTATCAGATATGTTTACCTCATCCAAATCCACCTTACTAAATACCTATATAAATTTAGGAAGTCACAATAGTACTAATATTAAATGAATATCATTCTCATTTCTAACTCAAACCTCTGAGCCTTTAGGTACACATTAATGAAAGCTCCGATGACAGATGTACTAACTCAGAAAAATTGGAAGAATACTCCAGAATAGTATTCTATCCTGGCTCTAAGGTATGGAACTCTCGAGTATTCACCGTACATAATGTATCGGGGAAAATTGATGGTTAAATATTTTCTTGAAGAAATCCAAGGTAATATCCTAATGAATCTTATCTTTCACAATAGATTCCCACCATCTCCTTCCTGGTCCCTCAAGCATATACGTGGAAAAACATACCTTAGAGTCTTCATGAGTCTTCAAGAAGTTAAAGATCCTCTATATCCCCTCAATCCACTCCTCAGATTCCTGGTGTCATTTGTCACCATGAAATATGGGTGGATACTGCATAGTAAATTTAGAGTCATGATCCACCACGTGTCCAAGGTTCCCAACACCCATTTGACCCAGAGTCTAAACAGTGTGGATAACAACTTCTACCAAAGTAGATTCCACTGGAGGATTCACCTACGGATCTTGTCTCACAACTTCCTCTCTTATATTTGGAAGAGATGTTATCATAGTCATTTTCTAACAAAAGACAAAAACCAATAAGTAATGATAAAATTCCAAAATCATAGGACCAACTTATGGTAGAGATAATAAAGATTTAAAACATAAAAAATCTAAAGAAAAAACAAAAGATCTTACTTAAAAAGGAACATATCAATTTAAATAAACTTCCTATATAGGTAATTTAAATTAACTCAAACTATAAGTCTCAAACCTGGTAAAAAATCCATGACCACCCATGGTAACTCAGGTTCAGTCGTGGAAGTGATTTGGATAGGACCCTTTTACACACCTACTATATGAATTATAATGGTCCTAACTCCTATCTACCCAAGACACAAAACCAAACTCATGAAGGGTTAATGCACTTCCGTATGATCATCCCTCTGATACCAAATTGATCAATGAACCAATCTGAGTTAACTAAATAAACTACCCAAACCGACCCATCAAGTAATATAGGTAAAACAGGATAAAAACTAGTCTTGAATATAAGAAAAACAATACATACAACTATATTAAAAATAGGAAACATATGAGATACCAAAAATACATAAAATACAAGCCAAAATAAGATAAACCATAAATTATATAAAAACCCCACATGACCAACCATCGCCTCCAAACCAACCTGAACCAAAAGTAGCAGTAACAAGAGAAGACATCATACTACAAGATGATCTTCCCTTCGCCTAAATCTTATAATAAAATATCTAAAAATGCCTAAAGTCACAAGTAGGGTATGATCTAAAGTCTAGTAGGATACCACCACATGTTTTATACAAGGTCTAATATAAATAATGAAAAATTATAGCTTTTAAAACAAAATATTTTTACAAATAATTTTCATAAAATAAATCTATTTATAAATCATTTCCCCTTTGGTTTTCATAAAATACTTTCATATTATCAAACCAAAAATATGAAAAGTAAAATTGATAAATCAAGAAAAATTATCCATACATCAATAGGTACACATATCCATGAAATAACCAGTCATGTGAAGCTATGTAATAAAACCTCATATAAAAACCTATGAGAAACAATCCAAGATAAAACAATTATGTGATAAATAACCATAAATGAAAAATTAAAAAGCACCTTGTATTGAGATATAACATATGGGACACTGAATACTAGATAATCACAAGCCTAAATAGTCATATATTGGATCCAACATATATTTATTCCTTTTAGTTGATATCAAAAAAGGTTACCTCCTGGTGGTGAAACACACAATAAGGCTACCAAAGTCTCTTTCCCAATGCACCCAAGGTTCCCAATGTAAAATTTTCCAATACATTTTCAAAACCATGATCAAAATTTCATGAAATATTTTCAAATCCAATCCAATTTTCTTTATAGTTTTAAATCCCACTTCTAAATCAAGCAAATCCAATTTCAAAGCAAAAAACCTTTCTGAAAACATTTTTATTTTCAAAAAATTATTTTAAATAACTTATCACTCCCAATCAATGAACAAACCAAATGAATTTATCAATAATGATATAAAATTCATAAAATAAACCCATTGTATAGAAACACCTACCTCAATACTGTAGAAAACTATCTTATTTTGACAAAAGTAATCAAAAACCAAGAGAACAACCATAGAAATACAAGGAATTCTGAGAAAATGAAAAGGGTCAATAGAAAACACTATCCGATCAAAAATACAAACACAACTATATCCAAAAAAATAGTCGTAATCAAAACCAAAGAAGGATGAGAAGGATTACATACCCATATAGAATAAACCTAGCCACAATGGTGATCAATCACTAAATGAAGTGATCCATAAGGGGAGGATTTACCCGAAATTACTTAGGGTAGACTCTAGGTTGAGAGAGATTTTCTACAAGTTGAATGAAATAAGAATTCATCTGAGATGCCTTCTTAAAACAACCCCTTACAAGATTTACACAACGTGTAATCCCATTACACATTATGTAATCCTCAAGTCCTGCATACAATGAAATATCCAGAGCTTTTTTAATAAAAACCAAGAATTTTCCATTACACAATGTGAACTTAATACACAATATGTAATCATTCACACCTTATATCCAGTTCATGACTTCTATCCAGTGGAAATTACATGGAATTTACTCCCATTAAATATCATGTAATTTTCTAGTGAACACCAGAAACTACTAGTTTAAACTAAAAATTCCAACAAATCCCTGACTTCACCATTATAGGTATCCTCCTAATTAATTTTCACCATTATTCATCCAACAAAAAAGGAAACTGAAAAAAAGTTTAAAACATACCTGGAAAAAAGGTAATGGGGAATTACATAGACTTTTAAGGAGATACATCAAGTCAAATAAGTATAGAAAGGTTTGTGTTCACTTATGAAGGAATGATGGTGAGCTAGATTTCCAAACTATAATCATTAGTTCCTCTATCAACCATATAAGTGAGGTGTTTGGAAATAACAAAGGTTGGGAATAATATAATATGTTTGAAGTATCTTTTTGAGTAAATTAGAGAAAAATAGGATAATGGAATGTTATTCTATGATAATTAAAGTGCAATCCATATTACTAGTAATTTTATGTTTAATTCAATAATAAAACACATTCAGCTAAAGTATTACTTCATTAGAAGTCTTATATAAGATAGAATATTGTAACTATAGAAGGTGAGTAGAATTGAAAATTATATATATATATATATATATATATATATATATATATTGTGTGTGTGTGTGTGTTGAAAAATTTAATAGTATGAGAATGTATAAGGTGGTGTTTTTCCTCAATAGGACTTGGATGACTGAGAGGCTGGAAAATCATTATTAAAACTAAAGATGATAGGAAGAGATATTTGGATAGTAGATGAGTGGAAGCCTTGAAAAAAAATCTTCAAGTAGGGGATTTTTTATGAGTGAAGATAGTTTTATCAGCTCAACATTTTTTCCAAGGGAAAAAGAAAAATAGATTTAGTGTTGGTAAAGAAATAATGGATAGTGACATGTTCATAATAGAAGAGTAATGGTAGTGAACTATTGAGTAATGGAAGGAAATATGATCAATGACTTGATGTAGTTTGGTAGTGGAGTTCTAGTTTCTATAGCATTGGTTGGAAATTTGGTGTAGCTGGTTGAAGAAATTGTTAGTGATGAAGGAATATTCAAAAAATATTTTACCCATGTGTCTTACAATGATTAGCCATAGAGTTCAAGGTTTTCCTATAAATAAGTGGTCCCTAGAGAGATATTATGAGATCAATTATGTAATAAATTTCTATGTAGTGATTAGAAATCACTTGTAAATCAATATTTTCTCTCCCCTCTCTTATCTAGTAAAAATAAATTTTTTTCCATGTACATAGGTAATTTATCTAACCTCATAAATTCCTTGTTTTTCCTTTAATTTTTTTATTCAATTTTATTTTTCCCTAAAGTCATAATCGATATGATGCATAAATTCTTTCTCTGATACATCATTATTGAGTTCCTATAGATATTCTAGACTATGTTTCATAGTTTAAGTCTGGATGGTGGGTCTTGGTTGTGGGCATAACACTAAGGGGCACTACTACAAATACGGCTTTTATCAGCGCTAAAAATGGAATTTATCAGTGCTAGAAAAGTGCTTATAAAGACGGTGAAGATAAAGGGGGTCCCCTTTATCAGTGCTCCGAAAAGCGCTGATAAAGACCCCTTTTATCAGCGCTGATAAAAGGGGTCTTTTATCAGCGCTAAAACAAAGCACTGATAAAAGGGTCCTTTATCAGCGCTTTGTTTTAGCACTGATAAAATACCTCTATATTAGCGCTTCCTTTATCAGCGCTTTCATTTTAGCGCTAATAAAGGACCCCTTTTATCAGCGCTTTTTTAAAAGTGATGATAAAAGTTAAAAAAAATTAAAAAAAAATTAAAAAAAAATTAAAAAATTTTAAAAAATACTGCCAATCGGGGGGGCTTTTAGAGCGCTTGAGCCCCCCCCCCCTTTACAGCGCTTTTTTGCCCCTGTACAGCACCCCATGCACCCCCTTCACCCTTTAACAGTGCTTGCTCCCATATTCCCCCATGCGCGCGCGCCCCTGCCTCCACCAGGATTTGAACTCGAGACCTGCCCCCTGCGCGCCTAAGCCTTTACCACTACTCTATTTTGATTTGTCTTCCAATTCATGATATCTATATATATATATATATTTATATATTTAGTTATATTTATTCGTATAGTAATATATATTTATATTAGTATATATATATAGTTATATTATAATATATATATATATAGTTATATTAATATATATATATATAGTTATATTAATATATATATATATATAGTTATATTAATATATTTAGTTATATTTATTTGTATAGTAATATATATTTATATTAATATATATATATATTTATGTTAACATATATATAGTTATATTAATATATATATATAGTTATATTAATATATATATTTATAGTAATACTAATATATATATATATGTAGTTATATTAATATATATATAGTTATTAGATTAATATATATATAGCTAGATTAATATATATATATAGTTTGATTAACATATAGGTATATAAATATTCATATATTTGTATTTTAAATAAAATGGATGTTAGTTATTATTTAGATAAAGATAATATATTTTATATGTAAATATATTTTATTATTTATATTTATAATTAAATTTTTAGGTGTGAATATATAAAAAATATGTACATATAGTTATATATTTGATTATAAATAGCAGTGCATTATAAAAAAGGATGAAATTTCAAAGACATAATATCAATATGAATGTAATACCTTGGAATAAATTCAGACCCCACCAAAAAAATCCAATAATACCCCCTTAAATGAGGCTGAAAATCCACAAAATGTTAAAAACTTGGGGTAATCCGACTAAAAACTCAGTTTTAGAGGCCTTCTGGGACTCTTTTGGCCTCGAAAAACCCTTTACCTGGGTTCCCCCGAGTCACAGTGACGTAGAGATCATTGCAGGTTTCGATTTGATATGTGGTAGAGCTCAAACGGACACCCGGATCAAAAGTTATGGTCGTTTGAAGTTTGAGTTGCGTTTTCAACATATTTTGGATGTTTTTTTAATTTTTTTAATTTTTTTAGTCTTAAAATTGTTATTAAATGACTATTAATCCATAATAATTAGAAAATTATTAATTAAAAATATTTTTTTAATTTTTTAAGAAGCCATTTTCACTAAATATCTTATATATTAAGTATATTATAAGTGTAAATGTACATTTATACTTATCTAAAATATATTTAAAAATTATATATTATATTTATATCAATATAACTATATTTATATATTAATATATTAATATATTTTTTAAAAAAAATTGAAGTCAGCCCTTTATCATCACTTTTAAAAAAAGCGCAGATAAAGGCCCCCCCTTTATCAGCACTAAAAAAAGCGCTGATAAAGGGGTTCTTTTATCAGCGCTTTTTTAGCGCTGATAAAGGCACCCTTTATCAGCACTTTTTCGTTAGCAATGATAAAGGGGGGGTGCTGCGAAAAACTATTTTTGTGGTAGTGGGGGTTTGATTTATGTAATGATAGTGATGTTATAAAATATGTAGTGAATCTATATGGTGAGAAACACTACAATATATGGTAATTATATTTTCATGATGTTAATAATATTGGTGAGTTTTATATTGGGGAGTGGTAATCTAGGGGTTAGTTGGTAAATTTATAGAGAAGGATATATAAATTGGTAAGGATCACTAGATTTGAAATTGAAACTTCAATAAAAATTACTTGGTTTAGAGATTAAGTATGTGACCAAAAATAGATAGGTGATTAAATGTTTTGGATTTGGATGGATTCATGATATAAAAGGAATTTATGGTAGGGATTATATAATAATCAATGTTTTTAGATGTATTTAAATTAGATTTTTTATTTAAAAGTGGGAATAAGTATGCTGAAATTAAGGGGATATTTTTTCACTTTTTTAAGGTTGAGATTAAATATTTTTTAGATTCCCTTTGTAGTTTATAAAATATTCAAAACAACCTTTGGTATTTAATTATATATAAAAAGTATGTAGTAAAATTTGGAGGTGAAAGAGTAAAAATAGAGGTTTTGGGATTGTATATAGTTATATGCATGGTTTTTTAATCATGCATAGTTATTAAAGTGTGTCATTATTTTCATTATTTATTCTATCTTTGCCTAATTTCTTCTTCTCCTTCTTACGTTTAAACATGAACAATGCCTTCCCATATTCCCCTTCGATCAAAATCCCAAAAAAATTGGGACTTGAACATTTATTTCAAGAATTTATTGTAGATCACTTTATTATTCCTTTTCTCTTCTCATTTTTTCTTCTTCATTATTTTAGGTTGATAGTGTTATGATTTTAGAGATTCCTAGAGTAAGGGATTCTAAAATCATGGAAAAATCAAATTAGATGAAGAGGGTTTTTCTTATTATGTATTGAGAAGTGTGAGATGAGTTGAACATCAGAAATTAGAAGATATATTGAGGTCATATTATTGCTCAATGGGTGTTACATACATTTAATATATTATTATGTGATTTTTTATAGTTAACTTATGAAATTTTAGTATTTTGGATATGGAAGTGTTATCCAGTGGTTTTTATGGATGAAATGTGAATTTATTTTATAAATTTTAAACTATATGGGTGTTATTAACTTTCTTTTTTGGAATTTATAATGTTTAGTGAATGGTTTTTCTTACTAGTGAAATTTTTTCCATTAAATTATATTGTATTTATTTCCATTTTATAGTAGGGTTTCATAAATTAAAAGAACTTAAGTATAATTAAAATTTACTAAAATATTAAAAATAATAATAAGTTAAATGGTTGATTATATGGTGACTTAATTGGTCAAGTTATTATTATAAATTAGTACAAGCTCATTTTTTATTTATATAGGTGTGTATTATGGAAATTTTTGGTAAATCTCAATTGAATTTGTATTTGATTTTAATAATAGAATTTTATAAATTAAATATATTTATTATTTTTAAAAAAAAATTATACATTTAAGTGGAGTGAAAATTTTTTAGACCTTTGAATTGGTTGGAATATTTTGGAGTGTGTTCTTTTTTGATTTAGTGTTTGTGGTGAAGGTGTATTGTAATTGGGTTATTAGAACAATCATTTGTTCATTTAGTCAAGTGTTAGGTAATGTTATGAAATATGAACCTTGGATTTTTGGAATGAATATTTGAGACCTATAAAGGTTTTATATGTTTCTTCTAATCGTTAAAATACATCTAAAATGGTTAAATTGAGACCTTAGGAAAATTTTAAAGGAGTAATGGGTGAGAATTGTGAATTTTTTGTGTTAACGAATATTTTTAGCGAGATATGAAGTTTTAAACATAGAGGCATGGTTAGGCCAAAAAATTTAGGAAAATTTATATGGTGATCTAGGGGATTGGAATTATTAGAATTCATCATTTGAGAAACTAAGTAGATTCATCCAATGGTCTTTCATGGTTATTATGCACAATTTTTAAATCATTCAATCAAATTTTAAATCTTTTTATTTTTAGGTTTGTTTATTTATTTTGATGTTAAACCTATTAAATATGGGATAAAAACTTTTATGGGGAATTTATATGATGTATAATAAGGTTGTTTTTTCATAAAAAAGGTAATATATCTTAATATGGGAGGAAACCTTTGAGAAATACTCAATCGGTAGCTTTAGTGTTTCGAATTATAGGGGATAGACCTAGTAGAAATTGGGTTGATTTTAAAGGATAAAAATATTATTTTATTATTGTAAGATCCCTAACTTTTAAGGAGATTAATTGGTCTTGATTTCATGTATTACATTTTATTTTTTAGCATACTTTGGCTGGGCTTTACCTTAGGGTTAGTTTTGTTGAAATTTGAGAAAAAAATGAAAAAAGGGGGGTAGTGCACGAGTGGCACAAAGTTTTTCAAACTGTGTGCCCTATTAGTAGTAACCATGCACCCCTAAAAAAGAGTTTCATGGTTAGGTAAAACCATGGACCTCTGCTCAGCAAACAGTGTGAGATAATTTAATTCACCTAAAAATTATATTTTTAATCATTTGAAGCCCCATTTTAATCCCAAATCAACCCCCATTCAACCCTAATGCCTCTTTCAAGATTTTAGAGCCTCCCTAATAGATTCCAAGCTTTCCCAACCTCCATTATTCATGATTTGAAGCCCAAATTAAAGATTTTCACCCCTCCCAGTAAGTGAATCATATCCCGCTTGGTTTCTCATTCCACTTCCTTTCTTCTCCCATCCAAGAAATGGATGTTCTTCTTATTTTTTTAGATCTATATCTAGTTTTTTGGATCTAGATTTTGGATTGTGGATATAGATCTAGATTTGAAGGATCGTGATTTTTTCGATCTTGATTTAGGGGTTTAGATTCGGATCTTGTTCTACGTCGTTGTGCTGCTCAAATTTTGGGGATTTCTATTGGGAGATCAATCATCAATGAATTTAGGTAGGCGGTATATAATTCAAATCCCAATGTATTGATTGCAATTATATTTATTTAATTGTATAATGTCTATTATATGATTATCAATTGAGTTTGTGATTGAAATAATTAAATTGGTGAATTAATTAATTTATGAAAAATGGAAAATTGGGGATATTGGAATTGTAGATTATGAGTAATTAATTGTGGAATTAATTAGGGGATAATGAGATTGTGAATTTGAATAATTAATTGATCAATTAATTATTGGATAATGAGATTAGGAAATTAATGATTAATTGATGAATTAAATATAGAATTATTGGGATGGTAGATTTTGATTAATTAATTGGGAAATTAATTTAGGGAATTAATGTGATGAACTAATGGTTAAATTAGTAATTAAGTAGATATGATTAATTAATTTTTGAGTTAATTAATGCGATTGATAATATTAATTAATTTTTGAGTTAATTAATTAGATTGATATGATTAATTAATTATTGAGTTAATTAATGAGATTGAGAATATTAATTAATTTATTGAGTTAATTAATGAGATTGATATAATTGATTAATTATTGAGATAATTAATGAGATTGAAAATATTAATTAATTTTTGAGTTAATTAATGAGATTAGAATGATTAATTAATTGTTGAGTTAATTAATTAGATTGATAAGATTAATTAATTGTTGAGTTAATTAATAAGATTGATAATATTAATTAATTTTTGAATTAATTAATGAGACTGAGATAATTAATTAATTTTTTAATTAATAAATGGGATTGAGATTTTTAATTAATTATTGAATTAATTAATGAAATGATGAATAGTAAAAATGAAATTCATATGTGAATTGAGATCTAGAATGGTAACAATAGAATTTTGAGATATGAGATGCTATATAAAATGGTAATAGTGGAATTATAAGACATGATATCCCTTGGGGATATTTTAGACTCTGGCATGGGCTGAAGTAGGTATTGAGGTAAGGGTGTCCTCATAAACTCGAGAAGTTATGTGGTTAAATAAAGAATAATTCGATAATGTGATAGTTGTTTATTTAAAAATTGTGCTTATTTATTTATAAAAATGTAAAAACTTTTATTGACTGGGTATTGTTTTAGGCAACATTGGTGTTGAATACTGAGTTGTACTCACACACTACTTGGGATTCCTAATCAGTACATGAATAGATATCATTTTTATGTGGTAGGTTAAGGGAAAGGGACCTATGTTAGATGGTTGATTTGGGAATAAAGTATGAATGAAGGGACCAAACATGGTTCGGGACCCGCTTGGGAGTTGTTAGTGCCTTTAATTTTGAGTTTCATTTTGACACTTGGAACGTAATTTATAAAGACATATCTATTGCTAAGTTTTGATATTGTATTTCTAGTTTTGGTTATCTTGTTATACTAGTATTTTCCTAGTTATGATATCCTTCGGTTATTCAATTTTTATTTATTTATTTCCACTGGTGTATTACTCTGATAAAAGAAGGCATAGTATCCCCATGGTATATATTAGACCCTCATTTCTAGTCATAATCCTCTTTCGTATGGGGAGGTGCACTTGAGGTTGTGTGGTGAACCGTCTTGGGGAACTAGTGTGTGGCACCCAGGTCGTGATATTACAAAGTGGTTTCAGAGAATAGTTTTCTTTTATTTTATTTTTTCCTACTATTTGGTAAATGTATAAAGGAGATTAGAAAGATTCATGTATTGGTTATGATCTCATGCATGGGAGTATCTAACCTATGTACAAGGGAGAACCCAAGTTCCCCAAGTGGTATTTTTGTTATTATTATTTACTACTACAGTTGAATATTATTTCACCTTGGGTGACTCACTTGTGGTGTGATATGATTATTGTTTATGATATTTTTTGATAATTGAATCATGGCCTAGTATGGCACGAGAGTTGAATTTTCATGCATCATACTAAGCACTTGAGATTATTTTGTGACATGCATCATTTTAGGCATGCACGGAAAACAGGTTTTGGGTAAGTTTTTTAACTTGAATTTTTTTCCTTGCTTGTAAAATTGAATTGAAAATGGTGCCTAATATGAAATTTAAAGTGGTAAAATTATACAAGATAAGAATAATTGGGTGTCTAAATTAGAAACATGAATATTGAAAATGAGTTACCCTTTTTTAACCTTGACTTAGATGTAGGACAGTTAAGGGTGGTGTTAGCATTTTGGTTTTGACTGTGTGGTAGAGTTTGGGGAAAAAGACTTTTTGTGCCTTATTGTGTCTTTACATAAATGTGTTAATGTTGAGAAAAGTATCCTAAGGTGTGTGTTTGGATTGTAGAGTTATGCCTCCATGATGATGCTTGCTGAGAAGATGATAGGAGGACATGGATAAAGATGATCCTCCAATGGTGGAACCTGAGGCAATAATAGTACCGGTTGAGGAAGTTTGAGAGTAGTTAAAGGAGAACTTTTCTAAGTTCATTAAATTCATGGAAAGAGACCTAGGACATGTCGAGAAGATCATGTCTGACTTGATGAAGGAGATTCAGTTGTGTCACCCTTCGACTTTTCTTGGAGAGAGTGGACCTGAGGGAGATGGGTTCTGGATTGAGTCTTTCCAGACTATACTTGACCACTTAGAGATTACTGCTAAGAAGAGGTCCAAGCTGGCTACATATATGTTAAGAGGATTATATAAGAGATGGTGAGATGTTCAAGCTCTAACTGGACAGGCTGATGTTATGTTATGGATGGACTTCTTGGATATGTTCTTAAATAACTTATATCCAGATACACTAGGGCAGGAGAGAGTAGATGAGTTCATGAGATTGAAATAGGGGAGTAAGTCCGTGATGAACTATTCTAGACACTTTACAGATTTGCAGTGCTTTACTCAAACATTTTCAACAGATGATGCTAATTCGGAAAATTGATTTCAAGAAGGAATTAAGCATGAAGTTAAGTCCCAGGTGAAAATATTTAGGATAAATAAGTTTTCAGAAGTGGTGAATTAGGATCTCATAGTTGAGGGGAACCAGAATAAGGATTCCAATATAGGATAGGTGGTTGCAACTAGATAATCAGGAGGTATGTATTCAAAAATCAGGAAGCATCATTATGAGAACTTTATCTAGAGTGGTGTAAAACAGAGTGGCTAGTGGGAAAATTCAGTTACACGTGACCTTTCTCTGGTGATTTTCCACTAGTTTAGTAGGACAAGTTACTATCATAGACATTATCCCCAACCACTAGTGGAGTGATGATCTTGGGTAAAGATGGGACATTTTCATAAGTTCTACAAGAACCCATGAAATACGGGTAATGATGGGACATCTAGACAAAATCAGAGTGTAGGAAGAGGATCTTCTACACCATATCAGGTTGGAAGTTGGAGTTCTAATAGCCGTGGTGTTAGAGGCAGTGGACATGGTAATTTTGAGAAATATCACCTGTATCAGCAGAGTGGTGTATTGTAAGGGGTGAGGACTGATTTTTAGGTAATAGTATCAAGAAATTTTCATGTAGTTCATCCTACATTGGTGGATAGCGAGGTTGGACCATTGATAGTGAGAGGTACTATTCTTGTACCTTCTACATTATCTAGTTCCTTATTTGATATTGGTTCCTCTCATTCCTTTATTTCAATACAACTTTTGAATTTTTTGATCCTACCAGTGGAGTTTGTGAGTGGGGCGTTGATGATAGATACACCATTGGGAGTGTAGTCTAAGAATATCTTCTTGTATAAGGGATGGTCTCTTGAAGTTATAGAGTATCATTTTTGTGGAACCACTATATCTTAGACATGTTAGTATTCGACCTAATTTTGGGTATGGACTGGTTAGTATCATACCGAGATCATATTTATTATTACTGCATTAGAGTGACTTTTAAGTCTCCTAAGGGTGACAAGTATATTCACTATGAAGAGTGGGATATCTATGCAGGTTGAGAAGGGATAATTACTCATCAACTCGGAGATCTCATAGCCCAGGTTTCTAGTTTATTACTGGATAATAGAGATGTGAATCATAATTTATTTCCCCCCATAGTGTACATGTTTTAGGATGTCCTTCCTAAATACTTCTTAGGGTTTCCACATGAGAGAGATGTGAAATTTACTATTGATTTCAAGCTAGGAGTTGAACAAGTTTCTATTCCACCGTACAGAACGGTGTTGATAGAGATTCAAGAGATCAAGACTCGGTTGGAGGGGTTTATTCATATTAGTAAATTGACTTGGGTATCACCAGTGTTATTTTCAAAGAAGGATGATAGGAGTTTGTACTTGTGTGTTGATTAAAAAAAGTTGAATTGGATGAAAGTTAAGAACTGATATCCTTCTCCGCAAATCAACAATATTTTTGACCAGTTTATAGGGGCTTATGTCTTTTCCAATATTTAATTGAGATTAGGGTATCATCAGTTGAGAGTTCTAACTTATAATATACCAAGGACTACTTTCAGGAGTAGGTATGCAATGTATGAGTTTTTTGTAGTGTCATCTGGGTTAAAAAATACACCATCAGTGTTTTTGTCCTTGATTAATAGAATATTCCATCAGTACCTAGATTGGTTTTTGGTAGTGTTTGTGGGTGACATATTTTTGTACTCTATGACTCATGAAGATCGTTCTCAACACCTTGACATCATCTTGAGTACACTGAGAGAGAATCATTTATACATCAAGCTATCTAACAGTCAATTTTGGATTGATCAGGCACACTTCTTAGGTAACATCATCTCATAGGAAGGTGTATATGTGGGCCTAGAAAAATTTCAGGCTGTCATATCTTCTGATTAGTCAAATAATTTTTTTGATACCCAAATATTTCTAGGATTATCTGGATATTATCTGTGGTTTATTCAAGATTTTTCCTGTTTGGAATCACTACTTTTGTTCTTGACCAAAAAGAGGATAAATTTTGTTTAGTTAGGAGCTTGTAATAATTATTTCTAGGAGTTGAAGAAGCACTTGATATCGGCAATGATCATTATCCTACCTGATCCTGTTGAGGAGTACATGGTGTTATGTAATGCTTCTAGGATAGGTCTTGGAGTAGTGTGGATGTAGGGAGATTGAGTTTTGACGTATGGATCTCAACAATTGAGGCCACATAAGTGTAATTTCCCTATACATGACCTAAAGTTGGATATGGTGGTTTTTTCATTGAATTGTTGGCGGTATAATCTATTGGACGAGAAGTTTATGGTGTGTACTAATCACAAGAGCTTAAGGTATATCTTCTTATAGTGATATTTTAATCTTTGGCAGCGGATATGGGTTGAATATGTGTAGTCATTTGATTTTGAACTATCATATATGCCTTGAAAATGGAATAGTGTTTCTAATAATTTAAGTAGAATAACTTGGGATTAGTCTATTCAGTATTCTAGTTCTAAGTGGAATATGATGACTTTTCTGGTTGAGATGCATGTGGTAGTTTAGGAGAATCATGAGAAAATGACTCTGGTATCAGTTTCAGTGGAGTCTACACTTTTGAGATGGATCAAGGACAGGCAGTATGATTATTCTAAATGTTTATATTTGAGAGAAATTATTGAAGGTGTGGAGACACCATCAAACTAGTTGATAGATGAGGATTAGATCATCTACATTAATAATTTGGTCGTCATACCTTCAAGCATGCGAGAGAAGTTGATGTGGGGATTCCATGCCTCAAAGTGGGCAGTGTATCTAGGTGTTACCAAAATGTAATATGACCTACAATGATGGTTTCGGTTTTCATGCATGAAAAAAGAGATAGTAGGTTTCATGACATGATGCTACACCTATCATTAGGTGAATGAAGAGCATCAATGACCCTGAGGTTTACTATAGCCAATGCCTATTCTGAAATAAAAGTGGGATGAAATGATTATCGATTTTTTGATGATTATCCCAAGGAAACCTCATAATAATGGTGTTATTTGGTTTATTGTTGATAGAATAATGAAAGTATCACATTTATTTCCTATATGGGAGACTTTTTCAGTTGAGTATTTGGAAGGTTTGTATGATCAAGATATATTCTGTCTACACAGGGTGTCATGGACTATTGTTTCAGACCATGACTCACATTTTTATTTTCACTTTTGGCAGGTCTTATAGAAGTTTCTTGGTACACAGTTTTTGCTGAGTATGGAATTCCATCCATATATAGATGGGAAGTTAGAGAATACTATACAGATGTATGGGGATATATTGTGAGCATGTGTTCTAGAATTCAATGGATCTTGAGAGAATCACCTAGATTTTGTAGAGTTTACCTATAACAATAGTTATCAAGCTATGATTTAGATAGCACCATACGAGGTTATTTATGGTAACCCGTGTAGATCACCTCTATGTTGGATGGAGGTAGATGAGTCAGAGTTTTTAGGATCGAGTCTCATGTAGGAGACGTCAGAGTGGGTACGGCTTATTTAGAAATGTATAGAAATAGATCATAGTAGGCAGAAGTCATATGATGACAGAATTAGATAACCCCTAGAGTTTATAGAGGGTGATCATGTATTTCTTTGGGTACATCCAAGGTTGGGTCATTTCGGGATATGGAGACAAGGAAAATTGGTACCCATGTTCATTAGACCATTTGAGGTTGTGAAAAGAATCAGGTTGGTGGCATACTGATTGGCTCTTCTATAGAAATATAGTGATATGCATGGTGTTTTTATTATGTCACAACTTTGGAATTATCACCCCAACCCTTATCATGTGATCGATGTGGATGATGTTGAGTTGGAGATACATGCATCCTTTGAGGAGTATCCTATATGTGTGTTGGATCGTAGTGGGAAAGTGTTATGGGGAAATACCATACTGATAGTTTGATTGTTGTGGAAACATGGACGTGTATAAAATGAAACATGGGAGAGGGAAACATATATGTGGGCTCAGTGACCCAATATTTTTGGCTCGAAATCATAGAGATTCTTAGGAGTATATCTTGATTACAAGTTGTTATAAGGTGGGGATATTGTAAGATCTCGAACTTTTTTAGAGATGACTCAAGCTTGATTTTAGGTATTCTTTTTGATTTTTTTGAGAATACATTGGTTGAGTTTTACATTGGGGTAAATTTGAGTGAAAATTGAGAAAATATTAAAGAAGGAGGGCAGTGCACGGGTGGCGCATGGTTTTCCCTTACTATTCGCCCTATCCCAATAAACTGTGTAACCCTAGACAGAGGGGGATTGCACAGTTGGAACATGATTTTTCAAAATGTGCACCCTCTTAGGCATAACCACTAAACCTAATAAAATAGTCACATGTTTTAGGCACACGGTTAAATAAAACCATGCACCCCTTCCTAGAAAATAGTGTATGATAATTTAATTCACCCAAAAAATAGATTTTTAATCACCTGAACCCCCATTTTAATCCCAAATCAACCCCTATTCAAGACTAATGCCTCTTTCACAATTTTGGAGCCTCCAAAATGGATTAAAATTCTTATAGACCTATGTTCTTCATGATTCTAAGCCCATATCAAAGATCTTCACCCATCCTGATAAGTGAATCCTATCCCTCTTGGTTTCTCATTCCTCTTCCTTTCTTATACCATCCAAAAATGGGATGTTATTAATATTTTGTTTAGATATAGATCTAGTTTTTTTGATCTAGATATAGGATTTTGTATCTAGATATTTATTTGAAGGATATTTATTTTTTTTATCTTGATTTAGGGTCTTATATCTGGATCTCATTTAACATTGTTATGCCTCTAAAATTTTGGGGATTTTTGTTGTGCGATCGTTCATCAATGAATTGAGGTAGGTGGTCTATAATTTAAATCTCAAAGTCTTGATTTCAATCATGTGTATTTAATTGTATAATTTCTATTATATTTTTAGAAATTGAGTTCATGTTTGAATTAATTAAATTGGTGGATTAATTAATTAAGAAAAAGTGGAAAATTTTGGGATATTGTAATTATAGAATGTGAGTAATTAATTGTGGAATTAATTAGGTTATATTGAGATTGTGAATTTGAATAATTAATTAATGAATTAATTATAGGATAATGATATTGGGAATTGAATGATTAATTGATAAATTAATTATGGGATTATTAGGTTGGTAGATTTTGATTAATTAATTGGGAAATTAATTAAAGAAATTGATTTGATTAACTAATGGTTAAATTAGTAACTAAGTTTAGATGATTAAATAATTATTGAGTTAATTAATGGGATTGATAAGATTAATTAAATATTGATTTGATTAATGAGATTGAGAATATTAATTAATTATTGAGTTAATCAATGAGATTGAGATGATTAATTAATTATTGATTTGGTTAATAAGATTGAGAGGATTGATTAATTATTTAGTTAATTAATGATATTGAGATGATTAATTAATTATTGAGTTAATTAATAATATTGAGAATATTGATAAATTATTGAGATAATTAATAATATTGAGATGATTAATTAATTGGTGATTTAATTAATGATATTGAGAAGATTAATTAATTGTTGAGTTAATTAATAAGATTGAGAAGATTAATTAATTTTTGAGTTAATTAATGAGATTGATGTTATTAATTAATTATTGAGTTAATTAATGGTATTGAGATTATTAATTAATTTTTGAATTAATTAATGAAATGATGAATAATAAAAATGGAATTAATATTTGAATTGAGATCTAGAATGGTAATAATGGAATTCGGATATATGAGATGAGATATAGAATGGTAACAGTGGAATTATAAGACATGATATCCCGTGGGGATAGTTTAGACTCCAGCATGGGTCGAAGTAGGTATTGAGGTATGGGTGTCCTCAGAAACTCGAGAAGTTATGTGGTTAAATAAATAATAATTTGATAATGTGATAACTATCTATTTATAAATTATGGTTATTTATTTATATAAATGTATACCATGTAATTGATTAGATATTGTTTTAAACAGCGTTGGTGGTGGCCTACAGAGTTATTCTAACACCCTACTCAGGCTACCTGATCAATACCCGAATAGATTTCATTGTTTTAGGATAGGTTAAGGGAAAAGGCCCTGTATTATATGGATGATTTGGGAATATATCATGGATGAGAGAATAGGACATGGTTCGGGACCCACTTGATATTTGTAAGTGTCTTTACTTTTGAGTTTCATTTTAACACTTGGTGTGTACTTTATCAAGATATATCTACTAATTAGTTTTGACATTGTATTTCTAGGTTTGGTTATCTTGTTATACTGGTATTATTCTAGTTATGATATCCTTTGGTTATTCAGTTGTTATTGTTTATTTATTTCCACTTTTTTATCGCTCTGATAAAAGAGGGTATAATCTCCCCATGATCAATATAAGACCATAACTACTAGTTGTCAGCCTCTAGTATATGGGGAGGTGCACTTGAGGTCAAGTGGTGAATCGGCTCGGGGCACCGGTGTGTGGAACCCATGTAGGGATGTTACAGTTATAATGATAATGATACATTCTTTTTTATTTTTTATAGGTGATATGACCTAAAATGATAAGTAGGGAGTGGGTTATCATTTATTTATATAGGTGGAATTTATTGGAAGTGATAATAAGATATCTTTGATATATTATGGGTAGGATTTCTTAGGTGTTGATGAGTTAATATTATGTGGTAATGGAGTGGATTGAATCTTTCAATTATTATAAGCTGATTTGTCTTTTTTATGTTTTTCATCAAGGATTCAAGGAGTGGGAATCAAGGCATAGAGTTAATGACTTATATTTATCAAATATTTGGTGAATCTATGAATGATATAGGATTCATATGGTTATATCTAATGTTTGTGGCTCCATAGATGAGATATAAAGGGTTTGGGTGTTATGATTACAACAAATACCATTCTTGGTGTTAGTGACCCCACAGATGAGATATAGGTGGTAATATTTCTATACTGTTTTTCAATGTCATTGGATCCATAAATGATATTTAGAGGGTTTGGGTTGTGTTTCCTTACTCAAGGAAAATTAATCAAGGGATTAGTGGTCTAATAGACCCTTAATCAAGAAATCCATTCCAAACAAAAAGCCAAAATAAATACTAAAAGAAGAATAAAAATAAAGGATAGTAAAATATAAATACATTGAGCCCCTAGAATTAGACTTCCCAAGTGAAACTAAGAAATCTGTCACACCCTATTTCATTTCTCACATACTTCTTTATCTTTCCTCCTCAATTATGTTAGCAGTTTATATAACCACCTCTTGTCTACGTGGTCTTCTAGAATATACTTTCTAGGTTGGTGCATCTCTCCCCATCATATTTTGGTCTAACCACTACTCTATTGATCCATCTGGTTTGTGGAACCTATCACCACTTATCTCATTAAGTTCAATCTTTTTCACAACATTGCAATATGGAAATTAACTTTTGATGAGAAAATTATCTTCCCAAGTTGATTTTTCAATGGAATTTTCATGCTACTATATATTCTATTATAGAATATATTAAATATTTATAAAAGTAATATAATAAATTATAATTTTTTATGAGAAAAAAAATCAATAAAGTCTATTTATATACCATTAAAAAAGTTTGAGGAGACCAGCATAGTGCTAACAACCATTTTAAGTTGGGAGGTATGAAAAATGGGTTCCATGTGAGAGGTTTCAGGTGGTTCTAATAGATAGTATATGGGTCCCAAATTTTTAATAATTTATAAATGTCTAAAAATAAATGGCTTGTATTTTTATTAATCCATGAAGTGACTGAATGTTATTGATGAGGTCTCATCTTCTAAAAAAACCCATTCACTAATTTCTAAAACTATATTGTGATAGTTTTTATTGGTATATTGGTGAATTTGATCCTATAATTTAAGGTGGTGAAATTTTAATTAATACAAATATTAATCTCAATCCATTAATTCATGATTGGTTTCCTCTACCCAAGATTCTAGTAAGCTCTTCATGGTTGGTGCGTAGTTTGGAAAACGGTATGGCCAAACCATACGGTCTGCCTAGGTTTTAAAAACTGGGAAATTATTATTTTTCCCCTACCTTGATTTTTAACCCCAAAACATCCTACTCTCTCCCACTCATCTTGAAAAATCCTAGGACTCCCTCCCCATTTTCCCCTTATTATTTGGTGAATCTTTGGTGGTTATTCATGTTTTGAGACTAAATTCATAAGGTAATCACTCTTTATTCCTCTCATATATTCCTCATTTTTCTTACATTTTCTTTCCTGTATATTCTCTTGGTGACCTATAAAATCCTTTGGATTTATTTTCAATTGGTTCATTTCTTTTTTTAGAGTTCAATTGGGTTTTCTAAAGGTTTTTCTTACCTCTTCATGGTGGATTAGCACCACGCTTGATGAAAGCAGTGGCTATATCAATTTGATGCTGGTGCCCTTGAATTGGAATTTAAATTTTTGAATCATAATTTATTGTGTGTTTAAATTAATTATTTTATTATTAAATTATATCATTGATTATGTTTAATGATTATTTTTAATTAAAATCAAGTTTCACTTTATTTTCATTTCATTATAAAGGATTTCTCAATTTTGAAATATGGTTCAAATTTTTTTTACTAAACTACGCACACTAGGTGTTTTATGGAATTTTTTAATGGAACTTGTAAATGATTTTATAATATTTAAATAGGTTTTTTGATATTACAATTTATTTCTAAGTGTTTTACTAAATTTATAATGGTGTGATTGGTAATTTAAAAATGAGTTTTATAGCTTGGTTTCCAAAGAGAATTTATAAGGCCTGATGGGAACTATTAATGAGAGGCTTTCATATTAGAAACAACCCTTTGAACATACTAATTAGTATATTTTAAAATTTTAAATTCACTTTTTTTATGTGATTATTTCCCTGAAGGGTGATATGTTTATATTTTTTATTTTTCTCGATAGAAGATAATGGGTTGTTTTTGTGAAGGGTGTTTGGAGGTGAGGGTGAGATTATTTTTTAATTTTTATCCTTATATAATATTGGTTTTACATTATTTTAAAAAAAATAAACTTGTGATTTAAATGTTTTTGAAATGGTTTTAGAACATATTTATGATAAATATTTAAATAATTGTCTCTTTCAACCTTTATGTTTTAAAAGGGAATCATGATCAAGGAAAAGGAAATTTGTTGTTATTTGATTTTGATCTAAAATGTAAAAACATATATTTTGTAAAGTGTATTTTCAAACTGGCATGAATTGAACATTTATTTAAAGGTAATTCATGGGGTTTGGTTTTATTTAGTATGACACTTAATATTTATGCTCAAAACTCCATTTATTATTTCAGTTTCTGGTTTAGTTTCAGTTGTAGTTTCCCATGGATAATCTTTGGTTGAGATTGGATAGTGACTTGAAAATTCACATGGAGATTAGATCATTTTGGTTTATTGAGTTTACTTTCAATTATTATTTTATCCATATCAACCAAGTCGGCCAATCTTATAAAAGACCTTGGTTCATTTTTTATGCATCTTTTGGCCTAGTTGTTTGTTTATTGTTTATTTTTATTTCATACATGATTTATTTTCTTTAGTTAGTTGTTTTTTATATTGTATCAATTACTTTTTTCATATAAAAATTATGTTTTTATTGATTTTTCTTTGAGTGGACTTTTTACTTATGGATGGGTCATGTCAAAATTTCAAGAGAAGTTTCACTAATTTTTAAATTGTTTTTATCTAGTTGAAATCATTTCTTATAGATAATATGTGATAACCCAATGCTCATAGACACCCCAATATGATCAAGGATGTGACTCATGGATTTCATGGGGCTTATTAATTTCTTATCTTAGGGTCTAGTCAAGTTCTGTTCATGAAATAATGGAATCATAACCTAGATTCTTTTGTGGTCCTAGGTTATAAAGTCTTACATTTTTATTTAGGTGTGTCTATAATATGAGAGATAGGATCATTATAGATTTAGATGTCAGAGAAATAATAGTCTAACAATCTATTACTCACTATTAACCTTTATATGGAAAGGGATTTTGGGTTATGAGTCTTAAAAAATGATATTCATTTACTTATTTTGGGTAGGTTTTGGCTTAGATTGGTGGTGTTTTATATTATGTTGAGTTATATGGGTGATCCATAAATTTTCTATTTTTTATTGTGAAAACGAAGGTAGAACCTAAGTTGAATGTTTTTTTACATATATAGGAAAACCATGTAAATCCTTTGAAATTTGTTTTTCTCCCCTTCCATTTAAATTTTCATGGTTAGAACGCAGTCTTCTAAACCATGCGTCCAAACCATGTATAGTCACTAGCTCCCTCAAAATTTTATATTTGGATTTAACTCGATCTTGAATTATCTTTTTTATTGGTGTATATTATTTGGTATAGATTGAATGTTTTTTTCATTGTTATTTATATTCTCATATTTTGATGAGTTTTAGTAAATAAAATCTTGGTTTTCAAAAGGGTGATTTTCCACTTTTTGAAAAAAAATGGTATTATTTAAAGGTGATTTTAAATGAATTTTTATTCTATTTTTAATGATAGGGTTGGTTTTAAAACTAATGGATTAAACTTTTAAATATTTTTAAATGTTTATTAAGTATAAATGTTTGGTTTTTTAAAAAACCTAAACATAGTTTTAATAATCAATTATATATTTTGAAAGTTATAAAGTGGATTTCTAAAATGTTTTGAAATGAATGTGGTGTATTGTAATTTTAGAATGGATTTCAATAGTGGATTTTAGAAATGTCATATTAGGTTTTGACTGATGTTTTTAAACCAATTAGTAGGAATCTTTATATGGTATTTTAAAATATATTTTTATAGGTGTGGGAAACTTGAATATATTTTTAATAAAGGGTGTGTGGTGTTTCAAATTTATTTTCAAAATGGGGCTTATTATTTAATACTAAGGCACTTGATTTCCAAATGAATTAAAAAGGGTTTTTTGATTTAAAATTTTTGTATGGTTTTGAATGGAAAATACTGATTTTTGGTGCTTGTGATTTATTCTCTCGGTTGTTAATTCAAGTGGGGGTTTATGTTTGATCAAAATTGGTTAAAATTTTACGATATTTTTTACAAGTCGTGTACTTATTTTTTATTTAAAGTATTACTCCTAGAAAAGTCCCAAGGATTCATAGATTTTATGTATTATGGATTCCTTTATAGTTGAGTCTCTTAGTAATTGAGTGTATCCTCTTCAATTATTGATCTTATCCATACTTTGAGTGGAATGTTACATCAAACCCTCTTATATATATATATATATATATATATATATATCCCTCCTTAATCATTTTTTCCTTCTTGATTTCTAACCTCTTGTTTTGGAATGTTCTATACGATGTTATTTAGAATATGGAAACTATGGTACTTTGAGGTATTGTATGTGTTGTGGATTAGGATTCCTACTTGATTCCCCTTCTCATTTTAGGGTTGTATAATGTTTTATAGAGACCCTTTTAGAATTTCCTTGTCCTTTTGGTCTGAGTTTATCTTAAACCCATGAAATTGTGTTTATGTTTCCTTATGGTTTGTGATTTTTGGATGTGTAACTTTCATTTCTTTATCATACCACATGGTTTTGGGTAGATATTTTTGGGTATTTTAATATTTAGTTTTGAAACAAGTTTCACTCCAGTATCATTGAGCATGGAACTAACCTCAGGGTGTGATTTGAGAAAATAAGATGGATGTTGGACCAGTCAATTGTGCAGACTGACTATCATTGGTTTTATTTTATTTGAAATTTTCATGATCAATGTTCTAGGCATCTTATACAAGGTCACATTTCCTTGAAATTTGACCTAAGGTTAGATCCCATGTTATTTTGATAAGGCATGATTATGGTTTATGCCTTCTTAATTTTGATCCTGGTTAGAGGGATATTAATGGTGACATGAAAATCATTTCTTTGAGGGTTTATATTTTAAGGTTCTTTTAGGTTGTGATTTATTTTAAGTACAATTTGAAAAAATTAGAGATTTTTCTTACTCTCTTCCTCTTATTTGGGCCTTATTTCCCCATCAATGTTTTTTGTTGTGGATATTTGGTTTGTAGTTTTGTAATTTTAAGGTTTTTTCCCTTTTGGATAAGTGTCTGTAATTTTGTGTATATTTTTTAAGTGTGTTTTTTAGGAGTTTTTTTTTAGATCCTTTAAATTGGATTTTTGGGTTATGTCTCATAGTATTCCTTGATGTTTTCATTATATTCATGATCCATCATGCTAGAGAGTTATTAAACTATATGAAGACCCATTATGGATCTTTATCTCAAAATATTCATATTGAGATGTACGGGTGTGATTTGTTTACTGGATATAGATTTATAGTGGATGTTATGGATATTTTTTAAGGTATTTGCAGAACCAAATAGAGTTTTCTCTTTCCCTTTTCAGTTTGTTCCTTTGTCTGTTTTTACTTTCTTTGGAACTCAGTGACTTTATTAGAGTAGAAAGTAATTTAGTGGGGATTAATATCACACTTTAGCCCTATTTTCCCTTATTATTTTATATAATTATTATTCTATGATTTTCTCATTGAGTTTTGATAACATTTTCCCCAAAAAATACAAAATTTGGGGTTCCAAAGTAGGGTTCATGGTTAGCTCGCATGGTTAGTACTAACCTTGTGAAAATCATGTGAATTCCTATAGTTTTTAACAGATCCATTTCATATGGTTTGTGTATAATTTTCCAAATAATTTGGCAAAACCATATGATATGTCGGGTGATTCTAGTAAGCACCACCCAGTTTTTATAAGGTTTGGAAAACCATGTAGTCTACCCAGGTTTCAAAAAGTGAGAAATTATTATTTTATACTCCCATGAATTTTAACCCCAAACCCTCCAATTATATCCCACATAGATTTCATAACCCTAGGGATACCTCCCCTTCACTTTCTCCTATACATTTGGTTAGTCCTTGGTGTTTCTTCATGTTTTGAAATCGAATTCTTGCGTTAATCACTCTTGATTCCTCTCCTCTCTTATTTTCCTCCTTTTTATTCCTTATTCTTGCTTGGTTGTGGTTTTAATAACCAAGGGAATCCCTAGGCTCTATTCTTAATTGGTTATTTTCTTTTTTTAAGCTTAAATTAGGTTCTCTATGGGTTTTTCTTACCTTCACATGGTGTATTATCACTATACTTGATGAAAATGGATCATATATATCAATTTTAGGTAATTACCCCTTGAATTGGCCTTCAAATTTTAGAATCATAATTTCATGTGTGTTTAAATTCATGTTTTTATTATTAAATGGTATTATTAAGTATGTTTAAGTATTATTTTAAATTAAAATAAAGTTTCACTTGATTTTCATTTAAATAAAAACAATTTCTCAATTTAGAAATATGGTTCATATCTATTTTACTCAACTATACACACTAATTATTTGATAATATGTTGAAATGGTATTCATGAATGATTTTATAAGATTTAAAGAGATGTTTTGATATTCAAATTGATTTATAAGTATTTTACTAAATTTATAAAGTTGTGATTGGTAATTTAAAAAGGATTTTTATGGTTGGGTTTCTAAATATAATTTATAAGGCCCAATTGGCCATATTAATGAGAATTTTTTGTATTGAAAACCACCCTTTGAATATACCCCTTAGTATATTTTGAAAATAGAATTATCTTTTTGATATGTTATTCTTTCCCTTGAGGGGTAAATGTTTATATTAATTATTATTATCAATTAAAGAGAAGGTGTTGTTTCTTTGAAGGGTGTTTGGAGGTGATGGTGATATTATTTATTGATTTTTATCCTTACATTATTATGTAATATTTGTTATACCAACCTCTATTTTATACATTATGGGAAATCGAGAGTATTAAGTGAAAGTTCTAAGAACACATGTTGTACTAGTTTAGGATCATTCTTTGACTAGTGTCCCCTGGTATAGTTTTCACCCTGCTTTAGGAATTTCACCCTCTATTATTCTAGTGAGATAAAGACCGAATATTAGGGTAGTTATATTTCATCAGGTGTACCAATTTGTATAGATCATGTTTAGTATATTCTATACTTTCCCCTGAGCTCCTAGTATTTTCATGATCACTAGTATTTCCTTATATGATATTGGTTATTTTTCTTTATCACTATTATTACAATATATTATTTTCACATTTCCCTTGCATTATTTTTGGTGTCACTAATTTTATTTTAATTGCTTCATGTTGTTTTTTTATTCTTCTAAATAATAATGAAACTGGCGATCTAATTTTTTTCGAACTATTTTTCAAACCTATTTATGATAAATATTTAAAGAACCATTTCTTTGAAGTTTTTCAACATTTTTGTTTTAAAAATGAATTTTTTTTAAGGAAAATGTACACATAATGTGATTAGATTTTTCAATAAAATGAGAAAACATATATTTTATAAATTTTATTTTTAAAAAATCATTAATTGAAATTTTTATTTAAAGTAAATTTGGAGTATGTGGTTTTATTTTTTCATTATTAATGATCTTTATTATCATGATTACATTTATCATTTTAGTTTCATGTTTACGTTCAACCTCTATTTTTTATAGAGAATAAGTGGTTGAGTTTTGATGGTGACTTGCAGATTCACATAGAGATTGGGTCATTTTGGTTTTTTTTAGTTTACTTTCATTTCTTATTTCATCTATATTAAAAAAAAATTCAATCTTGTAAAAGACACTTGTTCTATATTTATGCATATTTTGACCTAGTTTTCTATTTATAATTTAATTTTATTTCAATATTCTTTATTTACTTTACTTGGATTTTTTCACACTATTTTTGATTTATTTAACTTATTAAAATTATATTTTTATTGATTTGACTTGGAGTGGATATTCAATTTATGGATTGGTGATTCCAAAAAATCTGGAGAAATTTTTCTAATTTTTTAATTTTTTTATCTAGTCAAAATCATTCTTGGTAGATCATATGTGATGTCCCGTAACTTTTCACCACCCTAAGGTGATCGTGGAAACACCTAAAGGATGTCACAAGATGGATCGGTTTCCCAAATCAAGTGTTTACCTGGGTTTATTCATGATATTAATCTTGTAAGAATTTTCTCATAAATAGTTGATCTCAATCACTAATAATAAATGATTTCATGTAAATTAACCACACATTTGATGAAAAAATCAATTATTATATGTGTTGTGTATGGATTTTTTGGCATAATAATGTTATTTTACTTGGAAATCCATAAAATCACCATGAATATAGCTTTATATCCCTTAGATTTTGGTAATACAGTAATGAAATTCATTGATAGATCTATTAAAATTTGATTGGGAATATCAAAAGGTTGTGGTGACATTGGGGGAGAGTATTGAATTCTTTTTATTTTGGATACTATCGCATTCCCACACAAAATTTTGAACTTTATTTTCCATAAATGTCTAATAAATAAAACTAAAGAATATTTTATAAGTGTTCATGTAACTAGAGAATCCCCATTTATTGTTATCATGAAATTCTTGTAATAATGTGGGTATCAAAGGAAAAGAATCCAAAATAATAAATCTGCCTTTAAAGGATGAAACTCCCTGATACCAAGAGTACCCAGGATGAGTTTTTGGATCTTTTTGTAAATCACTAGTAATTTTTTATAATTGACTATCTTGAAGGTGATTCATTAAAGTTTTTCCATTGAGTCATGTTTAGAAATATTTGATTAAATATAAATATTTTTTATTATGGATTCTATAAAGTTTATCTATTGTTGAATTATCTTTGTTGGTCTTGTAAAAAATTTAAAATTGATATCCTAACAACTTAGAGATATATTTTTATTGTTTTTCAGTGGTAACCAACTATTAGAGTAGAGATTTCATAGTTTTATGTTTATTAAACACTCAAAAATTTCATCACATTAAGAAAGGATTCTAATATTGAATAGATAACACTGGAGTCATCATCTCCCGTTCATGAGTAGATTTCAATTGAAAGGAAAAAAACATATCTTTATTAAAATATTTTATAGTTCAATGTTCTTGTATAATTATAGTAGTAATTCCCATAGCCAAAGCACCACATTCTATATCAAAATTTTGAGTGAAATTTGGTAGAACCGATATGGGGGTTGTAGTGATTTTTTATTTATGTGAATCAAAATACATTTGAGAAAATTCACCCTATGAAAAACTATCTATCTTTGTTCATTAAGTTATTTTCCATGTTATATTTCCATAATCCTAGATAAACTTTTGAAAATATCCTATTAATCTGAAAAAACTGCATAGACCCTTAACATTTTGAGGAGTGGTTCAATCAAGTATAGCTTTTATTTTTAGTGTGATCTATAGAAACTACTTCTCTAGAAGTTAAATAAAATAAATATTCAATGGATGTTTTTTTGAATTATTACTTTTTATAGTTGATGATAAAATTATTATGTTTTAGTGTGGTCTAAGACACTACGATATCCTCAATTTTTGCCTCCATGATGGGATGAAAATTAGTATATCATAAAAAACCAAGATAATATTATTTGGGTAAGACCTAAAAAATTTATTCATAGTCGTTTGAAATGTTTATGGGGAATAGGTAAGGTAAAACTTCATGATAAGGAAATTATACTTCCCATTATGTGATTGAATATTTATTTTTTCTGCATCAACTTCCTTTATTTTTCAATTCATACTCTTAACCCCTTTTTGATATTTTGAAAATAACCAAATTATTTTCATGGGAAACCAGAAGCAAAGAGAAGTCCTAGTAGTATTAGACAATGGTACCCAAGCCCCAAAAACAAGGAGGTTCAACTTAAAAACACAATACACACATCACGGGGTTGATTCCCCAGATGGTTTCTTATGTAGTATTTTCATTAATAGAGGATGGTGTAATATATATATATATATATATATATATATATATATATATATATCACAATGTCAAGGTAATCTAATATAGGTGCTGAGGAAGTCAACTTCACAGCATAGAGGGTAAGCCTTCAATAATATCACCATCATCGACAACTTCAGTTGAAGGTGGGTGAAGACCTATAAATGAAGGTGTAAATGGACCAAGGAACTAGAAAAATAAAAAATAACACACATGGGGGTAGGATTGATAATATATGGAATCAAAAATCACCACTGATGGAATTTAAATTATATTCAATGTCTTATATTCAAATATTGCGGAAGACCAATACTCATGAAAGCCCTTGACTAAATCTAAGTGAACCATAATTCATAGTAGAATGGATATATAGTGGAATGCTTCTAATAGGGTCTCTAACAATGAAAACAAGACAACAAACCCCAAACCATGGAATCATAAAATGCATAATGTTAATGAAACTTTATGGATGTAACTTTTTCATTTAGTATCTAGGATTGAAACCTAGAATTATCCATTTCCATAATATGTGAATGTCAATGGAGGGTGAAAACTTCTTGTCGAGTGAGTTTTAGCATGTAAAGGTAGTCGATGATGGAGACTCAGGGATGACACTATCATCCCATGCACTATCAATGGACCACACCAGAAGCTACAGGAGATCAGTATCAATGATCCAAAATTTTGATAAATAGGATAAATAAATCTAAAAAAATAAATCTTCTTCCTAGTAGTCTGTTGAATGTGCTCTAAAAATTTAATAGATTATTTAAATTTGGGTTCATTTACCTTCCATGTTGTTTTATTGATAATAAACCATTATAAATGGATTAAATGGATATAATATTCATTGAATGCTTTCAATGAATAAATAAAAATGGAAATTAATTTTTTTAGATGCCTTGAATATGGTCGATGTGTTTCATTAAATGAAATATGTCAAGGATGTCAATATAAAGGGATGATTACTTTCTATTTTGTACAACCAATTACATGAAAGACTCTCCAATATCTTTTCCTTATAGTATATTGTTCATCACCCTTAATGAAGATGCTAAGACCTCTTCAAGTGTATGGGGTTCCTCTAATAAATATTGAGATCTAGTGGCTGATATTCCCCCTTAGAGGTATGAGATATTCATATGTTGCTTTAGTGATCTTCCTCAAGTGTTCTCCCTACATTAAGGAAGAATAAATCTATTTAAAACAAGAACTATTTATGCTTTAATTTTAATTTATTTTTATTTATTATGCATGTTTATTCTATTTGATGATAGTTTTTACCAGTTTGAGTATTCTTCCACTACCATAGGATCATTTGATGATCCTTGAAATTCTAACAGTGGTATCAGAGTGAGATTCCTCATTGGGTTAACATGAATTTATCTCCATGTATGAAAAAAATGATATATACTAAGTTATCGGTTTGAATTTTGTCAATATTTTGTTACAGGATAAAAATATGAAATAAATGATTTAATTCATCAAAATGATCAACTTAATATGTTATATTATTCAGGAAAAAAAATTCTTCAAATTTTGATCATGTTTAAATCATTGGTTTTATAAACTATAAATTGGATTACAAAAAAATATGTTTTGAACATTTTTAATATGGTTTATATAATATTTAGAATTTATATAAAATGTTATTTTGGGGATATTTTAAATTATAAAATGTTTGTAAATTAATTAATTATATATTGTTAATAATTAATTATATAAATTTTTATGAAGCATTTATCAACAACATATTCCAAATATTAGATGTTAATATTTAATATACCTTTCACCAAATTATTTAATATGCCTTATTATCTATAAATAAAATGTTTTTTTAGAAATAATAAGGGGTAATTTGTAAAGGGTTATAAATTATAAAATAATCTCAAATATTTAAATAATATTATATTTAAAATTATGAATATTTTATAAATAATTAATTTATTGGTGTTCAAATTAAAAGGGGCCTTATTTTGAGTAATTATCAAAAAAAATCATAAATAAATAAATTTTTTATTTATAAATAAAATTTAATTAAGAATTAAATTATATTATTTATAAATTTTTTATAAATAATGAAAAGGTTTGATGGAATATTTATAAAATTTATAAGAATGCGATTTATAAATTATAAATAACTATAAAGTGTTTGTAATTAACGGATTAAATGTTTTTGAAAAATTTATTACAAATACTAATTTAATATTAAAGAGTTAATATTAAGAATATACTTCACATTAATATGATTTATAAATGTTATAAACCATAATAAATAATATTAAAACATTTTTATCTAAAATTATATGGAATCATTGTAATATTTAAATTAAGTGTTTATTTAAATATTATAAAAATTATTTATAAAGAAGTTTATAAATCTCATAAATAATGTCAAAATATAAAAGGTGTTTATATTTATAATTGTGAATTGTTAATATTTAACTAAGCTTGAACTTGTTCAAATTAAAAGGGGGATTTATTTAAATATTTTATTTAAAATACATAAAAATTATCATTGATTTGATCAAAGGTTTAAATAATAAACTAGAATTTCATATAATAAATAATATGAAAGGTTTCATATTGGATTAATTATAAAAGAGTTTATATTTCAAATTATGGAATGTGTTATACCCTAAGACACCCTAGGATGGAAGGGGTGAATTAGGGTGTCAACTTTTTCTTTGGATTAAAAGGATCTTGTCCCCACATTGGTAGTAACTTATTAAACCTATTAGATTATATCAAACATACACTAATAAAAGAAGTGTAAAAAATTAAAAAAAAATATGATGAATTTTACTTGGTTCACCACAAAGGGATACATCCAAGGAGCATACACCAATGATGCACTAAACATACCTGAATCCATTATGCTTCACTGGTATTAGTGGATTACAAATGTTCATCTATGGACACTCTATACAGAATGCACTTCCTTTACAAAGGAATTCATGGAATGGAACACTACCTCCCTCATATCACTTCCGTTGACTCCTCCTTATGTATTGTTCTAGATGAATTTTTTCTCAATTTAACACCATGGAGGTTTCTTTCAAATCAATATAAATTTTCATTAAGAATTTAATCATGAAATCTGAAATTGATTATCTAAGGAAATCCACAGACTTCACCTTGGTATAGTTCTTCAATCTTGTATGGTTCACCCTGGTTACTTGGTTTACCCTAGTCTGCTACGCTATGGACACTTTGCTCAACCCTATTCACTCAGGTTACTTCAACCTAGTCTTCTTCACTTAAGTTAATTCACTCAGGTATATTTTTTATTCTTACTTTACTCAGGATGGATTCTCTTTAGTGACTTTTCCTAGCCTCCTTCGCTCAAACATTCTCTCCTAGGCCTACTCTCTCAACTTCTTTTTCCCAAGTGGATTTTCCCTTCCTACATTTCTCTAGTATACTAAGGAACTAAGAGATTCTTCTTAGATATTTTTTGGAACTCTATTAAGTAAAATATAGGGTTAGGCCTCTATTTATAGGAAAATTACACCGACCTTACACCATAGACCACTTCATCCTAGTCCTTCTCTCAAGTTTCTCCTTCACTATAGTGGTATACCCTATCTGTTCATGCTAGCTCCTTCACTCCACACTAATGTGTCACACCAATATAAAACTCCACCATCACACACATCCAAAATAATATTAAAACACTATTTCATGGACACATTATCCCAAAAAACTAGAAAACAACCACTTTGGATAAATTTACTCTTCACTCCAGATGATTCTTTAACCTTCCTATAACCAAACTTCTAATCTTCCTCCTAAAATTTGGACATGAAAATTTGGAAAACACTGGGAAAATGTTACACCTTAATTACATAACCTTAATGAATGGTAAATATCACATTCTTAATCCCTTATAACATCCTTCTTACATGCCTCTCTTTATAATATACTCTATATACTCTCCCTAAAAGACCATAACTGACTCCAAGCAGACCATATTTCTAACCAAAACAACACTAATATTTAGCATGTGCCACCTTGGTTCCAACATTCTCCCCCTTTGGGTTTATTGTGAATTTATAGTTAAATTTAATTCTACAAAACTTCTAAATAGAAGTATAATAACTCATCCATCACTCTGTGTGAGTATTTATTGGTGTAGAAAACAAGAGTTCAAGAGAGAATTTGATGCATAAACTTACCCTATATCCATTTTCATGAAATTCCTATTTATTTCATACACCCCACATACATTCCACATGGATCGTATATCCCCCCTTGAATTCAACACCATAAACATACCTTGAATACAAGAGTTCTATATATCTTATAAACCACTTATTTTAATAACAGTACACATAAGCATTGAATTTCAAAAAATCATTCTCTCCCATTAATAATTAACCCAATGTGAAAAAACATTTCAAACATGAAAAATTTTTAAAGTAATATATGCAATTGGGAGAGGGTTACTTATGAACCTCCTCAAGTTGAGAGTGGTGTTTGAACACTGAGGTTCAGCCAATGCTTCTTGAATACTAGAGTGGCCGAGAGTTTTTCATGATATCAGCCACCTACCCATTTATTTTAATATTCTCTATAGTTAAAAAACCTTATTCTACCTTATATTTAATAAAATGATACCATATTTTCAATATTTTTGGTATAGTATTGTTATACTATATTCTCCATCATATCAATATCACTCTAGTTATCATAAAATATCACCATAAGTTATTTGGATACTTCACCGATATATTATAACTATTTCTTTATCCACAAAATCAGATTATAGACCTTGGTCATCAAGATATATTCTACTTCTATAGTACTCAGTGAATTTATTTCGTATTTATTACTTATACATCCACCACATTTATTACCTATAAATAAAGTAGCACTAATTGTATATTTATGATCTACCACATCTCCATCCCAATATGCATCAGAAAGAAAATATGATTCATTATCTTTTCTTGTATCAAATAGTAATCCAAAATTAATAGTAACAAGGATGTATCTCATGATGAATTTAATAACTGTGAGATACTCTTCCTTCATATTAATCTAGAAATGATATTCTAAACATGTTAAAAATAAAATAGTTGGTCATTTTGTATTAAATTATAATAATATTCCAATTATCTTCCTATATAACTTGGGATCCATAGATATCCCATCCTCATTCTACCCAATTTTTATCCTAACCGCAATCAAAGTCAACGTTAGTTTAGATTCATGCATGTTGAACTTTTCTAGATATTCTCTTGTGTAATTGTACTAGGAGAAAAAATTATATATATCCTTATAAATCACTTATATCCCAAGAAAATATGTTAACTCACCAATCATTAACATCTAAATTTTTTTCTCCTTGGTCTTGAAAATTCATCCACTAAATTTCTTTTACTTCCACCAAATATGATATCATCAACAAAGATAAACACCTTGAATTATTCTTCTTGGGATATTTTTACATAAATATTGTGATCTAATCAACCTATTTTGAATTATAGATTTCAAAAATATTAGTCAAGTTAATAATACTATGCTTGCAGTTCATAATTTAGATCATATAAGGACTTATTCAATATTTACACTTGTTTCATCGTTTCTAATCACGAAACCTGAAAGTTGTTCGATATAAAACTCCTCTTGAAGTATACCATTCAATAATTTTATTTTCACATTCATTTGATATTACTTGAAGAATCTCTAAATAATAATTACTAATAAAATTAGGATGGAATCAAGTTGATCTATTAGAGAAAATATTTCACCAACATCTAAAACTTTGATTTTACTATAGCCTCTTCACACAAGATATTCCTTATTTTGAATCACATTTCCATTCTCATCAAAATTATTCTTAAAAATACATTTTGACCCAATCACAATATAATTTTTTTGGATTCTTTACAAGCTCCCAATTCTAGTTTTTATCAATCTGATTCAGTTCTTCATTCATGTATTTAATCCATGACTCATCTTTCACTGATTCTTCAAATGTAGTTTCCTCTATTATGGATAGTAAAGCAGCATGTTCTATACTCTTTATTCACCTTTTCAGAGTCAGAGTAGATTAATCACCAATAATATTATATGGATAAATATTTTATCTTCTATTTATTATTCATGTTATAGGATAACTTTATTCAAAAATAATTTATGCCTCTGATTTGGCCTCTGAATCATCATTATATAGGGATTCATGAACATTTAGTGAATCTTACACTATATCAATATTTAGACCAATCTTATTTTCTTATTTATATTATTCTTCACCAAAAAAATTATAAATTTCATTTCTATTATTTTTCACAGATTTCTCCTCAATTATCTTTACATCATTCCTCTCTATAATTTTTCTAAGCCTAATGTTGTAGAATTTGTAAGCCTTACTTTTCAATGATTATCCTATAAATACACCTTCATATTCTATATCTATATAATTTCCTTGATTTCATTTTTTATTTATATAACATTGGATTCAAAAAATATGAAATTGATTTAGTGAAGGCTTCCTTCCATGCCACATTTTATAGGGTGTTCTCTCTTCTCCTGAACTCAGCACTACCTAGTTTGAGTGTATAGAGCAACTTGAACATCCTATTTTCAGTGGGGATGAGAAATGCCGCTCTCAATCATCCTAGTTTTGGTCATATTACTCACTTTTCAATTTCATAATTAAACAAACTCATTTTTATGTGGGATATTGACCAATGATACCTCATGTTTAATTTCATGCATCTCAAGATAGTTCTGAAACTCAATAGATGTATACATTTCTCTATTGTCAGGACACAAAATGTTAACAATATACTTAGTCCCGTTTTTAACTCTTCTTAGATATGTCTCTATGCATCCCATGACTTCTCACTTTCTTTGAATGAAAATAACACATGGAGTTCTATTTTAGTTATCAATAAAGAGAATGATGTATCTTTCACTATATTTCTCAGATATTTTTGTTTAACCACACACATTAGTTTGGATTAAATAAAGAAAATTTGATGTCCATTTTTTCTTTGTTTGATATGAATTTCAGACCATTATTTCTTACATTCATGTATCACATGTTCTCTCACAATCATTTTTTAGATTTGGAATATCCACCATAGATTTTAACTTGGAAAAGTTCTCCATGCTTTTTTGGTGAATGTGACCAATTCTATGATTCCATAAGTTTTTTTCCTCTTCAAATTTTAGAATATAGTTGTTCTATTTGTTTTCCACTTGGTATATATTATAATTGGTCCTCCATATTTTCATAATAGATATCCTAGCTTTTAATTTGATAATGAATCCTTTCTAATTGAATTATATTTTGAGTCTTAATCCATATAATTGACTAAAACTCAAAATATTGTGTCATAATAAATCTATATAGAGAGCTTCAATTTTATTTATTCCATCTCAATCCAACTATTTATTTTAACTTTTATTGATTTTTAAGGCCCCATAATTCTCAAAAAAAAATATTTCATTAACTCTTTCCTTCACATTCATTATAAGATTCTTATTAATAATAATGTGGGTAGATCACCCACTATTAAGAATCTTGGTGGTTCTGTAATCTATTACATTGAGAGAAATTTATTCAACATTAGTCTTCTTGATATTCCTCTTTCTTTTCATGATGTTTCTAGTTGAGTTATAGTATAAAATAGTTTTTCCTCCCTTTATTCAACATAGTACGTTTAATCATACTCATATTCATCCTCCAATAGTGATTATTTATTTTTTAATGAAATTTTATTAGGTTAAATTTCATTCCTTTATCTTTGAATTCTATGGTAAAAATCACCTCTTATTATTTCCCAACAATCAATATATTTTTTCTCAAAGTTAGAAAAATGAAAGAAATATCCATATAAATAATTACTTCTCTAATATGGTAGATATGGTCCTATTCTCCTTTTTTTACTTCAAGGTGTTTTTCTATTCAAATATCTTTTTGCTTCATTACAATAGGACATAGTGCGACCAAGGTAGCCACTAAATTTACATATCATAAGAGGAAATATCATCTCTCATCCATTCCTCTACATGTCTCTAGAATTTATAAAACTCTTCTATTATTGGTGAACCCTTTCAGATTAAGAGGTGTTTCCAGCACTCTGATTTTATTTAACAGGAGTAAAATTTGTATGCATAGCATTTGTTTTAATATTGAAAGCAATATCACCAACCTTCTATTTTACCTTGTTATGTTCCACCATAGTTGAAACTTCTTATGTCTCGTCCTTATAAAAAATTCCACCTTTACCCATTAATTTGGGTATTTATTCATCTAGAATGTTTCTATCATCTTCTAAGCCTCTCTTGACTTTTTCTATCAGTTCACCATCTCTGAATCTCCTAAAATGAGGATTCTTATATAGATAACTTGATTTAATTTTTTGACTCCAATTTTTTTCTTAAAGAGACAATATCTTCTTCTAGGTATTCTATATTTTTAGTTTACTCTTGTATACAATAATTAGTTCCATTAATCACCTTAGATGGTTATTATATCTTTAGTTTGTAGTTCAAAACTTATTCTAAATTTACGTGACTAGCCAATAGTTCATCAAACTCGTCTTACATCTAGTCAATTTTTTCTCTAATATAGTTTACATATTCAGAGGATTACTTTAGTAATCCTTTAATTTTTTAATTTTTATTTCTTTTAATATCAAGATCTTCAATAGGACCTTAAATTTTCACCTTGTGATGAAATTATCCCTTTGGTTCATTGAAATTTTTTATTTAGGTTATTTATTCTTAATAATAGCCATTGTAGCATCTTTAATATCTAATTTGAAGTCTATTTCAACTTCCTCCAGATGTTCATTATTATCACTTTTTTATTTTCTCACAACATTATTCTTCTCAAATTTCTTTCCTCATGAACTCCTAGTTTTAGATGGGAAGATTCTCTATGGATTTTGTAAAAATCTTATGTCACTTTCTTCTCTATTGAATCTCCTTGGGTACCATGAATCAATGTTCCCAAATTTTACACATTGAAATTATACAACTGGTAGCTTGCCTTCGAATCTACATTTTACTATTTTGAATTTTCTAGCCACCATTGATAGAATCTCATATTAAAAATATTATCTATTTTTATCTTAATTGATGTTTATTTTTTTCGTGTCCTTGAATGGAATTTTCTTATTTGTATGGGTTGAAGTGTCCTCTGGTTCAACTCACATTTCATAAGCCATAAGACTGCTTAGAAGGTCATATAGAGATAGTTAGATTGAATCTATTTATTCAAGATCCAAAACTTTAGGATTGTATTGGGGAGGAAGAAATCATGAAATATTTTTCATGATGTCTACATATTTTATTTATTCTACAATAATCTAGTTATATCCAACAACCTATGTGATTTAATTAAAGAAACTAACTGTATTTTCATATGGATGAATTTTAAAATCATTGAATATTTTGTGAATCATTTGGATATTTTCTTACTTAATTTTTTTATATCCTTCATATATATTTTCTAATTTATTAAACATATAATTATCACTATTGAAACTTATTACTTTGATATAGATTTGATCTAGTAGATCTCTAGTTAATGCACTTAAAGGCTTGGCATCTATATCTAAAAGTTTTTTTTTAGATTCAGTCATTGAAATTATTTTCATATCAATGACATAAACCCCATTTAAAGTTGAAAAGAGAACTTCCATCCAAAGAGAATGAATATGAGACTTCATCCTATTTTTTCATATATGGTAGTTGCTCCCATCCAAGAGAGGAATTAATCTAACATTGGTAATGTTCTCCAAGAGATTAGACATCAAGGAATATGTTTATCTCCAAGAACCTTTTCTTTGATACCACTTGTTAGACCTTGGGACACATTGATAGGGGAGGGGTGAATCAGGGTGGGGAATTTTTATTTTTATTAAAAGAATATTTTTCAAAAACCATCATAGTTCTTCCCTGAATCAAACACCATAACTGGTTTGTGGAAATACCCAAAGGGCATCCATGATCCCCATGGGATGAAAAAAGTTTTAGGGAATCACAAAATAAATATATGGGGAATATTTCACCCAATAATCACTAATATAAAATAAAACAAAGCACGTATCACAACTAGGAGGATACATAAATCACTAAGCATAAATAAAAACATCTTAAGATACCAAAACAAACTCCAACTAAACCAAAACCAAAAATGATCTTTGTGTGACCACTTGGTCACCATATATACACAAAACTAACTCACTCCATGAGATAACTAGAATGATAACCTAAACCTAAAAAATATCATGGGTCTACTGATGTCGAGTGTCACAAGTAGGGTTTAAGTATACAACAGCTCAATGGGTAAGTACCACATAATCCATACATCTTCTTTCCTAAAATATTATATAAATAATGTTTTGTAAATATATTTAGTAAATAGGTTTTTATAATTTATACAACAAAAAAATACTTTTCCAAAATCTACTTTCAAAAACAAGTATTTTATGGTGTTATTTTAAATACATTTCCAGTTTCAAAACCCCATTTTGAAAACTAATTCCAAGAAGAAAACCACAACCCATGTAATTGAATATATAGGAGGTATCATAAACTAAACATAGCATTAGGGTATATCAAAAAATAGTACCTAAATAAGAGTAAAGAGTATGAATGTAGATATACCAAGAGTAAATAGAACATGGATCTAGAGTGCCACAAAAAATAATAATACAAACAAGATATATAATCATGGGAATGTCCTAAACATATTGAGAGGAAACCCTATATGTACTTAGTTTAGATACATATACCAATGTATGATACAATCCAAAGTATATCTACAACCTAGATTCTCTCAACCAGCCTCACCAGTTGCACGACCCACCCTTTCTATTCACCTTTCATGGAGGATCTAGTCTATCTCATCAGGAACTAGATAGTAATATTATCTCGACCCTATAGATGATGTATAGGATCCCATGAAAATAGTAAAAGGGGTAAATTGAGGAGGTCATCACGCCCTTAAAATTAACCATAACCCACAAGTTCCAATGTCTATGCCTTGACCACTCCCCGACATCATCCATGTGAAGACCCCCCCCCCCCCTCTAACTAGAGGACCACCATAGGGGTTCCCATCATACAGAAACCATTTCACAAGTCCCAACCAGGCCTACATATTCTGAGAGTTTAAAATCATTTTCTAAGAAACACTTAAAGGTTACAATTGGTCCTTAATAAATTAAGAACTTAGAATCACTTTCCAATAAAACTTCTAAAAGTTCCAAACCGGCCTTAGAATTGGAAAATCCAAAAACACTTCTAGGTAAAACACCTTTCATCCAAAACCATCTCCAAAAACAAGGTGATTATCCAAAAACAATGTTCCAATATTCCAAACGGGCCTTTAAAGCATGGGTTTCAAAATGAACAACCTTTTCAAAAAATTCATAGTGGTTTAGAAACAAAAATACCATTTGGAAAACATTTATAAATTTAGAATCTATTAGATAATAATATGTAAATAAGAAGTGCAAGAAGAATGTTTTAGAAATTTAAAGTTACCAAAGAAGACATTTTATAGAACTTTCATTTATATGCATGCACGCATCTACATGTTCACCCTGTACACATATGGATATGAACATATCATGCCATAATATATATGGATAACCATAAAAATTTATAATTTTCAATTAAATAAATGCAAGAGGTGCCATATAAAATCACAAGAGATTCCCACATAAGCATCAAAACCATAAAGAGGCTAAAACCCCCACTAAAACCAAAAATACACTTGTCATTAAATTTTATCAAAACTCTAGAAATTCTAAACAAAAATTTAAAACACCTAGATACATTTAAAATAAACTTGGAATTTTATCAAAAATCTAGCATACATACACTTTGAATACATTTAGGTATAACTATATAAAACCTTTGAAAAACCCATTTCCACCAAACGAACAACATAGAAAAGACACACAAAATAATTTTAGAAAACTATAAGTGTGAATAACACAATAAAATTAATTTAGTAATGCTCAATAATCACATGGAATGTTTAATAAAAGAAATAAATAGAAACACCTACCTCGACAGTGTGTGAATACAATGAAACCTCAAGCATGGGACAAGGAGAACCGAAAAACCAAACCTCTCACCATAGATCAAAAGAAACAACCCACATAATCAAAACCTCACCCAAGGGTTTGGCCAATATAGAATCAAGACAAGAAGAATAGAGAGACAATAGGAATAAGGAAGGTGAGGGAGAAGAAAACTTACCGAAGAAGGAATCCAAAAAATATTGAAGATAAAGACACCCAAAATCTAAGAGAAAGATATGAGGAGGTCACCTAAGGATCCCAAGGGACTACTCATTTTAATGGGAGGATAAACATCCCCTTTTGGGTTTTAATTTTAAATGAGAAAAGGTGGAATTTCACTTTTTAAGGATTCTTGGAAAGCCACATGGCTAGGCTACACTATTTATAAAACTGTGTGCTAACCATGCGCACCCTGCTAGAAATACACAAGAGTCTCACACAGTTTGGATGCATGGTTTGGAGACCATGTGTCAACCATTATTCCCCATCCAAAAGGAAAATTCATCCTCACATAGTTTGTCCACATGGTCTGAAAACCATGTTATAACCCTAAAAAATGCCTCTGTAAAGATTGTGGGTACCCCTGTATAACTTCCACATAGTTTCTTATAATTGTGTTCAAGTAATGCTCTATCCCTCAGACCCCCAATAAGGTTGCACAGTTACCCATGAGACCTACATGGTTTGGGCCAGACCATGAACCACCCATGAAGAAAAAACCATTAAATAAATAATTGAACTAAAAACCCCCCTTTGATCAGAAGTTCACATGGTTTCCCTCCAAAGCGTGTACACTAATAATGTATAGAGATAAAAACCATCCAAAAACTCTAAAAAATAAATCAGAAATTCAACCCATAAATCAAAAAAAGGATCAAGAACCAAGAAACTAATAAAATAATAGAGGAAATAAAATTTTTTTGTGACAATTATCCCCACTTCAAAACTTTCTAACCCCATAAATTCACCAATTCCAAGAATAGGAAAAAAACTATAACTCTTAATTCCAAAGAGAGAAATTCTAGAATGAAACCTCCAAATTGAAATCAAACCCAAATTGAACTACCAAAATAGGTGTGACCTCTCAAACTCACAATTAACATCTGAATAAATCAATAGAGAACAAAAATAATATCTATAGTGGGTCTCTCCACCATTTACAAATCAAATACATGACACCAATCTTCAACTTGAGAAATACCTAACCAAATAAAATATAATATAACACTAGACTGAATCACAGTTCATAATTATCAAAGAAAAATTAATCTCTAAACCATAATTAGATAATGAGTCACTAAAATTGGTACACAGATCAAAGATGAGAAAAATATGGAAGAAGGAAAACAAAAAAAAGGGTTCAATAAATTAGAGAAATGAAGGGGAAATAATAAAAGGGTGTACCTCAAAAACTTGGATAATAAAGGTTTCTTGGATCCAAAACTAGATTGGGTTTCTTTCTATTTTTACAAGGTCACACCCTAGAGAATTTATAAATATTTTTTAGTTGATCACACTAATGTAAGGTCTTAGGAGTATAATGGTAAGACATATTAGAATGCATAAACTGACTAAACTAAAAGTACATGAGCTAGTGGTCTTATGACAAGAAGAAAGAACTAAAAAATACTTTGGAGTAGGTTCCTACATTTTACCCTCCTCATAGGATGGGAAACCATTACTATCAATAAGATAGATTGATCCACCAACCACCACGGGATTTCCCTTGGAAACCAACTCAACAAGAAACACCTCATCTACTATCTTTCTATAGAAAACTTTCCCATATGAAACAATGTGATCAAAAGGCTCTGAGTAAATCCACCTCAAAAAGAGATGGTATTATAATGGATATCCCCACACCATATCTGGGAGAAAATAAACTTTCTAATTCAAGTGGTCAATATAAACTTTCATCAATCATTGATCTTGTTGAATACCCATGAACTCTTACACTCTATTCACCTCACTTCCTCAAAAATTAACCATTGAATGAAAGTGGTCTTTAAGATCTCCCAAGTCATACTAACTTACAAGGACGATGGAGAGATCACTTTCCACAGGTCAAAACCCAATCCCTCAAATAGACCAAAATAAAATTTCACCCTAAAGTCTTCTAGAGTTTCTAAGGACTTGAAGATACTTTAAATTTCCTCAATCCATTTTACAACCTCTAAAGAACCTCGATCACCATGGGAAATATGCAACAATTGATAATAACTTGACTATACCACTCCACTAGAAGTTTGGTTAAGGAAAATGACTAGGAGAGACTCATTAGAAACTTTTGATACCTTTTGGTGGAATACTCTAAATAGAATTAAAAAAACAAATCAATATCAAACCAAAAATCCTCCAAGGTAACACCCAAAACCAAAATACCAATATCATAAACCCAAACATAAAATCAAATGAAATCATAAATCACCATTCCCATTTCAAATATGAAAACATTTCACTACCAAACCATTCCCAATACCAAAATTTCTTCCATATCCAATTTCTCACATCAAGCCTTTCCAAACACAAAATTAATTTACATCCATCCCATTTTTAAAACTAAAAAACACAACTTTTACCCTATTCATTTGAAAAAATATATCATTAGAAGAGAAACTCCTTCCACCAGTTTTAAATTCCCAAAATTAGTTTTCCATTTCAAAACCCAATCACACCAACCAAAATCAAACCAATAACATCACCCACACCAAAACCTCTGAAATATAGAACAATTGTTCATGCATGACTTGGCCACAGGGTTCAACAGACCATATACTAAGCATCCACTAACCATTGAAAGCATATTGAACCTTACACTTGGGAATTACATGGGTTTCTACACCGTGTAATCTCACCATGTAACAACAACTCACTTCCACTATCATCCACCAAATCACCAAACAATCAGTTAGCTCACAAAACAAAAGAATCAAAACCCAACTTCCCATAGAAACTTGAGGCTCAGGATGAGTAAGAGCTCGCAACACTCTTCCCTCTCCTACCTCTCGAATTCCAACAATCCTCTCCCTAGTATACTTGATACCCAAATAACATAGGGATCCTTACAAGAGATCCAATATTCCTATAGATAAAATAACCTGACTCCTTGGATATCATTTTGTCACAAACCATCCCCGGTCTTCCATGAACTAAACACATGTACTGGTTTGTGGCAAGGATCAAAGGGAATCCCCAATTCCCATGGCCTGAAGATAAGCACCAGGTAATCATAAAATAAATTTATGGGTATTATTTAACCCAATAATCACTAACATAAAATAAAAAAGAGCATGAATCACAACTAGGATGATACATAAATCACTTATCATAAATAAAAACATCTCAAGATCCAAACACAAGATACCAAAAAAATACAAGAAAAATGGAACTATAAATGATCTTCATGTGGCCTCTTGGTCACCATCCATCCACAAAACTAAATCACTCCATAAAAAACCTTAATGATAAATTGAAATTGTAAAACAGCTTGGGTCTACTAATGTTGAGTGGAATATGTAGGGTTTCAATATAAAATAGCTCAGTAGGTAAGAACCACCAAATCCATAGATTTAATTTCTCAAAATAGTCTATAAATACTAGTTCAAAAATATTGGTAAAATTTTTTTTTAACTTAAACAGAGAAACACTACTTTTCCAAAATCCACTTTTGAAAATAAAACATTTATGGTGTTATTTGAAACAGATTTCCATTTTCAAAAACCCATTTTTAAAACCAATTTCAAGAATAAAACCACAACCCAAGTAAGTGAATAAGCTGGAGGGATCAAAAACTAAACACAGCAATAGGGTATATCAAAAAATAGTACCAAAATTAGAGGAAATAGCATAAATATAAATATGCCAAAAGTAAGCAGAATAAGGAGATAAATTTCCACAAACAATAACAAAACATACAAGGTACATAGTCCTGGGAATTTCCTAAACATCTCTAGAGGAAACCCTATACATACTCAGTTCGGATCCATTTACCAATGTATTAGGTGGTCCATACTATATCACCAACTAGGATGCTCTCATCCAGCCTCATCAGTGGCGCATTCCAGCCTATCCATTCACGTACTAGGGGGAATCTATTCCATCTCATTATGAACTAGATAGTAAATGTATCTCTACCCTTTATATGATTACTAAGATCCCATGAAAATAGTAAAAGGGAGAAATTGAGGAGGTCATCACATTCTTTACATTAATTATATCCCACATATGACATCACGCATGCCTTTCCCACTCCCCAAAACCATCCATGTGAAGACCCCCTCTAATTGGAGTTCCACCATAGGGGTTCCCATCATAAAAAAAAACATTTTTTAGATGCCAATTGGGACTTCACATTCTGAGAGTTTGAAACCATTCTTCAAGAAACACTTAAAGGTTCCAATCATGCCTTAACATCATAAAAACTAAGATTCAACTTCCAATAAAATGTCTAAAAGTTCCAAATAGTAATTATCACTATAAAATCAAAAACCACTTCTATGGTAAATACCTTTCATCCAAAACCATATCCAAAACCAAGTTGATTATCAAAAAACAATGTTATAAGGTTTCAATAGACCATTAAATCGTGGGTTTCAAAAATAAAAACCTTTACACACAATTCATATATGTTTAGAAACCAAAATAACATTTGGAAAACATTTAGAAATTTGGAATCCATTAGATAAGAAGATAAAAATAAGAATGGAAAGGGGAGTATTTTAGAATGCCAAAGTTACCAAAGAAGACATTCTATAGAACTTATATTTATATGAATGCACATATCTACTTGTTCACCTCATGTACATATGGATATGAAAATATCACACTAATATATATATATAGATAACCATAAAAAATTATAAGTTTCAATTAAATAAACACAAGAGGAACTATATCAAAGCATAATAGATTCCCACATAATCTTCAAAACCAAAAAAATCCAAAAAACCCATTCAAACCACAATTACACTTATCATAAAATTTTATCAAAACTCCAAAAAAGATATAAATCATTTCAAAAAAACCCAAATTCATTTTAAAGGATAATTGGAAATTTATCATACAACTATCATACATACACTTTGAATAAATATAGGAATAACAATAGAAAACCTTTGAAAACCCCTATTTTCACCAAACTACTAACATAAAAAAAGCCACAAAATCATTTTCAAAAAAAACATTAATGACGTAATAAAATTCATTTAGTAAATCTCAAACATCACATGGAATGTTTCAAAAATAAAATGGATGGAAGAACTTACCTCAACGGTGTGTTATCACAACGAAACCTAAAGCATGGGACAAGGAGAACCCAAGAACCAAACCACAAACCCTAGATCAAAAGAAACAAACCAAATAATAAAACCTTCACCAATGGGTTTCGACAAGAGAGAACCAAACCCAGAAGAAGAGATAAAAAATAGGAAGAATGAAGGAGAGGGAGAAGAAATCTTATCTAAGAAGGAATACACTAAATATTGAATTGAAAGACACCCAAAATCCAAGAAGAGGAGAGGAGGAGGTTGCCTAAGGATAAAAAGGGCATGATCATTGGAATTGGAGGATAAAAATACCCTTTAGGGTTTTAATTTTAAAAGTTGAAAAGGATACATTTCACTTTTTATGGATTCTGGGAAATTAGCATAGTTATGTCACATAGTTTACCAAACTATGAAACAACCATGAACACCCTACTAAAAATACATAATATACTTTCATGGTTTGGATGCATTGTTTAGATATCATGCTTCCAATCATGATTCCCCCTCTAGAATGAAAATTCACCCTCACATAGTTTGTCAACATGACTTGGAAACCATGCACCAGTCGTGTAAAATACCTCTACCCATATTACAAACACCCCTACAAGTTCACTGCACGGTTTCCTATAAACATGAAAAATTCATGCTCTAGTCCTTAGACACCCAAGAAATTCACACGGTTATCACTGAGGCCTGCATGGTTTGGGATAGATAGTGTACTGACCATGTAGGATAAACTGTTCAAGAAGTAATTAAATTAAAAAATCCATTTAGTCAGAATGTTGCATGGTTTCTTTCTAAATTGTTCCTACTAACCATGAACAGATCCAAAAACTAGTAGAAAACTCTAAAACTCAAATTAAATTACATTGGTAATTCAACAAAAAAAATCAACAACAAGATAAAGAATCAAGAAAAAAAATAATAAAGGAATTAAAATTTGGGGCATGATAATCTTGTCCCCATATTGGTAGTAAAATTTTAAACCTGCTATATTGTATCACACATACACCAATCATAGAAGTGAAGAAAAGTAAAACAAAACATGATGAATTTTGCTTGGTTCTCTATAAAGGGTTGTGTATAAGGAGAATACACTGATAATGTGTCAGGTGTACCTAAATCCACTATGCATCACTATTACTAGTGGATTGAAAATGTTTGTCTATGGACACTCCATTCTAGGTTCACTTCCTTTATAAAGGAATTCAGTTGATGGAACACTGTCTCCCTCAGATCACTTCTGCTGACTCATTCTTATGCACTATTCAGGAAAAATTCCTCCTCAATTTAATGACTTTATGGTTCTTTAAAATTAGTGTAAATGTTCATTAATAATTTCGTCATGAAATATAGATTTTATTCACTAAGTAAATCCACACACTTCGCCTGGGTATAGTGCTTCATGCGTGTATGGTTCACCCTTATTACTAGGTTCTTCCTTGTCAACTTCACTTTATTCACTTTGATTAGCCATGTTAACCCAAGTTACTTAACCCTGGTATATTTTTCTTAAGATAATTTTCCCTGGTAGCTTCACCCTTCTTTCCTCACTCAAGATGGATTCACCCTAATGACATCACCCGGCCTCATTCACTCAGACCTTCTTTCCTAGACTTACTCACCCAATATCCTTCAACCAAAAGTATTTTCCCAGGGGGATTTAGCCTTACTATTTAACTATAGTATACTAGGGTTCTAATATATTATTCTTAAATATTTATTGGAACTTTATTAAGAAAAAAGAGAGAGGAAACCCACTATTTATAGGAAAATTCCATCGACCTTTAACCCTAGACCACTTTTCCCTGGTTCTTCTCTCAAGCTTCTCCTTTTCTCTGGTGGTCCACCCTGCCTTTACATGCTACCTCCTTCACTCTAGACCAGTTTGGTGCACCATAATGTGACTCCACTAGTAAAAACTTCCACTATAACATGGAAACACTAGAACATAGTCACAATAGCATGCATGAATAGTCTACGATCAGTAGGGAAAATTACCTCTTTTCTATGGATGATTATTTAGCATTCCTTCAACCAAACTTCTAATATTTCTCCCAAATGTTATCCCTAAAATTTTGAAAAACACTATGGAACTGAACCACCTTAAGTAATCAACCTTAATAAATGAGAAATATCACTGTCCTGAGATATTATAATATCCTTCTTTCTCAACCCCCTTTATAAGATCTTTTAAATACTCTCCCTAAAACACATCATCCAACTCCAAGCAGACCATATTTCCAAAAAATAAAACACTAATCTTTAACATTCACCACCTTGGTTTCAATATAATGGCTATAATGTTAGTTAATTTATAAAAAGGGTTTATGGTTAGCTTTTATTTATAAATTATTCAAAAAATGGTAATTTCATGTTTAAATGTTTGAATTCTTCATTTATTTAAATTTTATTCCCTACTTTATTCATATTTATAAAAAAATTATATTATGAATGTGTAAGATTTAGTTTAATTATTAAATTTCTTATATGAGATAGATCCTTGTGTTTATTTTTAGGTATAACTCTATAAAATTTAGTTTTCATCTACCTTGACCTTATTTTAAAATTTAATTTATTTGATAGAATTTAGTTATTGAGCATATTTTATGCATATTAGGTAATAAAGTTATTGTGAATTGGATTATCTCTTGAGTAATTTTTTTCAGGTAGTGGTACTTGGGATCAAATCACCTACTATCTTGGAGGTTTATGCCTTGTTCTAGAATGGTGAATAGGGTTATTTATCTATAACTTTAGGCTTAATCATATAGATATTATAATTTTAATATATCTCTATTCCTTTAGATGAAGAGTTAATATAACTTAATAATATGATGTATTTGGATATGTATGGATATGTTTGACTTCTATTTTTGGGTGAGTAACACATATTATTGGTTTTGTGAAGAGTTACAAATTAATTTGGTGTGGAAACATTAATGTGGTGTGGACACATTAATTTGGTGTGAACACATTAATTTGGTTAATGGAATATGAATTCCAAAAACTAAATTATTAGATTCATACATACATAAAATGGAATAAAACATGAGAAGATAAGGAATACATAAGATGTAATAATTATAAATTTAATATATGTGTAATTTATATTAAATTAGTGAGACAATAAAGGGAAAACCCCCCTCAAACACTATGTGTGAGATTCATTCCAAATTAGAACTTTCCAAGACCTTGATCATTTAATTAGGATTTTTAGAGATCAGAATGAGTACCCTAGGATTATCTTTTTTCATACAAGAAAGCATTAAGTAACTTAGTATTATCTTATTGGGTATTATCGAGCTCAGTACGAGTATCTCATGATTATACTTTATTAGCTTATTATTAAAAAATTTGTAGGTGTCACTTGGCTAGTATACCCTTATGAAGGATACTAGAGGAATGATGTTGATTTTTTTCATGATATGGATCAGGATAAAGGGTTATCTTCTCAACAATCCAAGAGATGTAACTATTATGATTCAGATTATTCCTCCATAAGTAAACATAGCTTATTTATAAGAAAAATATAGTGTAAGTTATGTTTAAATATGTATCTATGATCACTAAATGAATATGATGTGTGGGGTCATCAATTTTAGTGGTAGAACTATCATTAAAATCCCTTAATGAAAATATATAAAACGTGTTATTCATTTGATAAAAAAAATCTATTATAGATAAATACATCATCATCATCAAAATAAAATTTTAAATTGATCCTTGAAATGATAATCTTAAAGTAAGTAACTATTGGCTTAAGAAAAGTTCATAGTCACTATATTCCAATTTACCTAAGGAATTATAGTCATATATACTCAATATGATTGGGTATTTAAATAATATTCAATATAATTAAAGATGCATAGAGAGACTTAATAATTCCTACAAGGATTATTCTAATTAAGAAATTCATTTTGTTTTCATATATGGAAATGATTCAACAAGATTAATGAGGTCAAGAAAAAATTACTTGATATTCTAAAAGTATTTAGAATAGATGAACTAAGAATATAATTTTCATTCTCTGTACTTTATATAGAGTACAAGGAGATAAAAGTTCAAAACAGAAAAATAAAAGTTGGAAAGTACAACAATATTTATTCAATAATCCAGTTAAGGTTATTTGAAAATTAAAGGTATTATCTAGGAGTAATTATTTCATATGATTTGACTATATAGAATACCTAAATGGGCATGGGAACTCCATTTAATGTCTGTGTTAGGTATAAATGTTATAGAAATTGATTCTTTGATTTTAAAGGGTATGTGATACCAAAGGTATACTTTAAAAGTGTAGTAAAAACATAGGGGTTCAAAATAATGGTAATAATTGATAGATATTGTAATTTATATCCAATATATAAAGCAATAAGTTTCTATATAAAGTATTTAAATGTAAAAAAATGTTTCAAACTCAAATGAATCTAAGTGAAAGATGTGTATCTTCATCTAATTTATATAATATGATATGATATTTTTTTCATTAATAGAGTTATTATGAACAAAATGAGATTATTAATTTGATACACATGGTTTATGATTCATTGTATTATATAACATATTTTGATAAGAATATATGGATAAAATGTTTTATCTAGGATAAATAGTTTATCCGGTTTTTTAAAATATGAGGGAATATGTTACCATCACCCAGTAGTGCTATATTTTAATAAAGCATTATTTTTAAAAAGTAAAAAAATTCCAAACATAAAAAATAACATATATGATGTGGATATGATAGTCTATTTATCAAATATTACAACTAATAATAAATAAGTATTATTTCCTAAACACAAATCAGTTTTTGTATCTTAGAAGAATAGTGTCTAAGATACTAGTATGAGTATGTCTAGACTTAGAGAAGTTCAATGTTAACAAATCAATATTAAGTCATTTTTCAATAGATATCCTAAAAGAGTTTAGTATATTTCATGGTAATAATGTAAAATCTTGTATTGAGTCACCACATGAAAATAAATATCACTATTTCCTAAAGGAATATACCAGTCTTAATTAATGTGTTTTTCTACTTTATATCCTAAAATTTTTAGAATATGTGGTGGTAAAGAAAAATATAAATAGTAACATTTAGTTACTATAACAAGTGAACATCACTATTCCATAAAGTTTTATACTATCTAATATACAGAGTGTATCACTTGGTATCCTAAAAGAGTTTAGGGTATAGTGGTAAAGAGAAATGTAAATATTTTCATTAGTTTCCATAAAAAATTATATAAATTTATCCTAAAAGGATTTAGGATGTTTTGGTAAATTCATAATGTAAATAGTCACATTATTTGAAAAACATTTAAAGTAAAAAATTTGATGGAAATGGTTCCAAGTATGATGATGTACTTAAATAGAGTTCTAAGTAGACAACATAAGTTAACATCATAAAATTTGATGTTGTGAATTCAAGGATTTTGGATATGTTCAAATAGTTAAACATTAGGAATATGACTCTTAATTCTCACCATTATTCAAACTTGATTTCTTAATAGATTTTACTCACTGAATATTTATTTGGAGGGTTTTATTAGATGGGCACATAGGGATGTAATGTTCAAAACCATTACTGCAATAGCCACATGAGGTTCATGTAGTATCTTTGGATATTAAAAACTTAAGATATTGGTTGAAATGGTTGTAAATATATCATGTCATTATAATAATTGAAATATATATTTATCATTCATTTTTTTGTGCTGCAATTTATTTTACATGGAAAATTAAATGATAGATATCCTCTCAAAGTACGAAAATTGAGTTATCCCTAATTAATGATCATCATGAAGTATTATGGTTTATATTGAAATTTTTAGATTAGCTTGAATAGATTTTTTTACTCATTAAAAATGGTTGTATACAAGATATGAATAATGGATTCTTGGGGTAATAAGTTGATAATTGTTACTTATATTTACTCACTAAAGTATATCTCACCTAATTTTATACAGTCATTGATATACTTATAGGTGTGTGATTATTATCAATCCTCTTTACCTGAGATTGAAAAGATACCTACCATGAGAACCTTTATAATCTAATATCCTGATTATTTAATTAAAAATATGAACTTATCTAATCAATGGGTGGTTGGGTATGTTGATGATCATGTTGTCGGTTTGAGTACAACTAAGATGGGATTTGTCCACTTTTTATGACAAGTAAATATATCTAGAATTTGATTTAAATAGACTGAGGAAATTCATGTCCATTCTTAATTCTATCACATATTATGTGTTAAACTAATTTGAAGTGTGGAAAGTGATTCACTCATCTTTTATATGACATGTGATGAATTCATCATCTTGGTTATTCATTTTTTAAGAATCAAGAAAAGGTGAGTTGAATATGCTGTCTTGACATGTTCCATGTCTAATACCTAGTCAATGTCATGGAAAAAAATAATTATATAGATATATATTTTATTCATATGATATATCTAGTGGTTTACATGTCTGTATAAATATATGATTATGTTTTATTGAGATCACACTGGACCCCTTAGTAGCATGAGTAGCATTGATTCTTTGCAGGAGGTCTCTATTTTCTTACATATATGAAATAGATATTTTATATTTGTTTTCAAATGATATTAAGGGTATTAGGGTCATATGGTTATGCTTCTATGTAAGGATTAAATTTTGGATAAAGTGTTTGTTCAAAAATGAAGAGATTTTGGTAAAACTGTATCCAAAAGAAGTTTTGGATGGATTATAAAGAGTTGTGAAGTTTATTATATAGTTCTTATGGATTTTAGTATAAGTGTTATACTGTTAAATGTGTACTAAAATATTTATTGGAATATTTAAATTAGGGTGCATTTATCTTCTATAAAATTTAATTTGATAATAATCCATTATAAATTGATTAAATAGATTGAATATTCATTGAATGGGTTAGATAAATAAATGGAAATGATAATTAATGTATGGAAATACTTTTAATATGGAAGATGCCTTTAATTAAATTAAACTCATAAATATGGATATATAAATCGATAAGATCCTTCCTGTTGTGTGAAACCAATTTTATGAAATCCTCTCTAAGATCTCTTCCATATCATTGCTTGTTCATCACCTTATATGAAGACTCTATCTCCTCTCCAAGTGTATAGGAGTCCTTTTATAGATTTTAGGATCAAGCATCTATTTTTCCCCTCAAACATAGAATATATTTGTCTGATACTTCAATCATATTCCTCAAGTGTTGTCCATGCATCAAGGAAGAAGAAATCCACTACAAAAAAGAACCATTTATTCTCTAGTTTTCATGCATTTTTATTTACAATGCATGATGCTTCTATTTGAGTATAGTTCCTACCTATTTGGGTATTCCTCTAATACCAAAGGATTATTTGATAAACAAAAAAATACTAACATAGTAATAAATAGATATTATTTCTATTCTTATATTGGTTTATGTTTATAAACAATGAACGTTGTTCAATTATCTATATTTAATTCACATTTTCAATGATGAATCCTTTTTTTACTAAGATGACATGGCTAGAGAAAGTGTTGGTTCTGGAGAAAATATACCCATTTTGAAAATTTTCATGGACATTAATTTAGATTTTATCCTTGTGATAATGTGGGTATCAGTATAAACATACCAACATTGAGCCATGACCAAGACATAGAATAATGGAATGATCATTACCTATTTTCAAAGGTATCCCCTTTTGTTATTAAAAAGTTGGTGAAATTTTTTCTAGAATATAGTTGGGTTGATGATAAAGAATGTTTTTTATCATTATATGTTTGAAGAGTAGTGTAACCAAAATAGATTTTTGGTATAAATGCTAAACTTAACCTTAACACACTTTGTACTACATGATTCAACTTCCCACTACTTCCTTAGAATTTGATGATTTTGTCACCTATCTGAAATTTGATATACAACTTATCAAAATTAGCTATAATTTCTCTAAGATAACTTAACCAAGATACTCTAAGAATTGAATCAAATCCTCCTATATCCAGAATCCATGAATCAATTGTAAAACTAAAATATTCAATTCCAACCTGTAGATTGGAACATTTTCCCATTATAATATTTTAGTTCCCATCTCTAAATTTAATTCCAAATATACCTAGCATGCATTACACCCATAAACCTAAGTTGTAGACTAATTATGGAGATACAAAATTGAGTGTTTCTCTACTATCTAACAAAAACATAACCAGAATATGATTAAGAGCATTTTATGGTTGTATATTTTGAATTATGAAATACTAAGAACTCTATTTATATCCAAAAATACAGAATAATTGATTGTTTTACACTCTCCCTCTTATTATGTATCAACAAAATCATCATCATATAGAGTTTCACCTATATATTCTAATGATTCACCTTCTCTTAGTACCATATCCCTAATTTTGTGATTATGAAACTTATGGAGTATTACAAACTAATATCCATATCATGAAGGAAAGTCCCTTACATTTTCATTCTTCCCATTTATGTACACTAAGGTTATATACACCTCACTGAGTACTTATTTCACCATTGATAGAATATTTTACATCAATTCCCATAACTTTACTCAAGTAATAGCTTTTATAAAAACTCACTATCTTTAGTGGATAGATTATAGATCTATAATATTGAATCAATAACTTAAACATCATTGATACCTAAATATTTTTCATCACTTCCCATTTTTTGCACTATTATCTCCATGCTGCAAGCTTTATTCATAACCTCCAGTTGAGTTTGTGGGTTATGGATCTGAACATAGTATCTTATCATTATTTTAATCCAATTAAAAAATAAACCTACATAATACTACTTTTATTATCCTATAAGAATAACTAATTGAGCTTCAAACTCCTCGATGAAGTTAGTGAACTTTCTTTTTATTTAAGATCCACCATCGCTTCATATGGATTCAAAATCTCAAGAGTACAAAATTTTTCCATTGGTTCATCTTGATATCAGTCTTAAGTCAGCATCAGGTGAATTTTTAGCAACACCTTGATTCAATATAGTGTTTATCTTTATGAAAATCCGCAAAACCTGCAATCATAACTCGATAAGAGTGTTTTTTAGAGAGAATAATTGTTCATCTCATTATATTTATCCTCATGGTTCATCTTTGTAGAATGAAGGGATCTCTAATTATTTATCCATGGATTGAAAATCTATAATTAATTCCCAATGATATTCTTTTCAATACCTTTTGAACCATTTAACGTAGAGTTATTATCAATATTGATCTTGATCCTTCTATTATAAAATAATATAGATGTTACTTTTATTATATAGGTCTATTTTATTAATGAATAATATATTGAGATAGAATTTCTATGAGTTTTTTCTACCCCTTATGAATATTAGCTACAAAAATAGTTAACTCTTCTAGCTAACTTCCCTTTTTTATTTTATAATTTTATTATTCTATCTTGGATTGACACCCACTGTGTGACTTTATGTTTTAGTGAAATTTATTCAAAATAGAACTTGTTTTGGGACCTTAATATGAAGGATTAGGTTTTCCCTATCCTTTACCTAGGTTGTTTATCTATTCTCGGGGACTTATTTTGATACTCAATGATAGGAATAATTTTAGAGGTATCTAATTCAATGGGACTAAAAAAAATTGGACCCTATGTAATTTTTTTGGGTGTTGTAGGTGTTTTGGGTTTTGGTGGATAATAGAGAGAGAGATAGAGGAGTTAGTTAGAGAAGAGTCTTTAGTCTAGTGTGTCATCCCTTCATACTCAATTTTTAGAAAAGTTTATATTCACCCTTACTAATCTAGTAACCCTTAAATATCACCCTTGTTGTATAAATACCCTTATGTATGACCCTACATCATGAAGTAATACTTATATATCAATATGGAGTACATAAAGTTCAATATGATGTGATAGTAACCCTTACATATTAGAGTCTGATATATGTATAGTTTATCAATCAGTGCTAGTAACCCTAACATAGCAAAGACATCCATTTGTTTTTTTTTTACCACTAAAATGAAAATAATAATATGTAAGAGTCAATATATAAAATCATTACCTTGTATTCATTATCTTATGTGTTGATTAATTATATTATATATTGATATAATTATCTTACTTATTGATTAATTATATTACATATTGGTATTTATTAAAGAAAAAAATCTTATGTATTAAGTGGATATTGGAAAAATATATTACATATGAAGTGAAGACTAAGAAATATTTTATGTATTTTAATTTTAAAAAATGAAATATATTATATATTTTTGTTTTGATTTTACATATGAATCCATATTTAGATATAACACTTACATATTATATTTAAGTCAGAACGGATATGTAAGAGTAACTTGGATGGAAACCTTGATACGTAAGTGTCACATCTATGGTTTTATTTTGAGTTGTTTTATCTTTTATGTTTTTTTTTATCTTTATCTCTTTACTTTATTGGGTGTTTTTTGTGAAAATGGTGGTTTTTTTAGTTGGATAGTAGGTGAAACATGGTTGGAACATGATTAGTAGAAATCATGTATTATCCCAGTGGAAACTATGTGCCTTGGTCAATAGCACTGTCCAGGTCACACGGCCTAGAGCATGGGTGTGAAGGATAGTTGTGTGCCTTGAACAGTGGGTCTTTTTGAGGTGCATGACTAGGTACATAGGTGTGTGACCCTCTAAGAAATTTTGTGGCCTCTTTTCCCTTTGGATAAAGATTTTTCACGGTTGGCGCATGGTCTGGCAGACCATGCGGCCAAACCATGGGGCCTTTTAGGTCATTAAAAAGTTTAAAATTCCTATTATACCCCTCTTCGATTTTAACCCCAAATCTACCCATTTCCTCCCCATTTTTATTCTCCAAACCTGGGCATGTATACCCCTTCTTCCTTTCTCCCTTGGGAACTATTTTTGTGGGTGATTTGGTGTGGATTATTCAAAAAGTCTTCAAGTAAACCTCTCTTCTCCTTTTTTTCTTCCTTCTTCTTGTTCTCTTCCTCTTTATTTCTTGGTTTATCTTTTCTATAGTAGTTTGGATTCCCTAACATGGGTTCAATATTATTTATTTTGGTGAAATCTTGATGGATTTTGTGTGTTCTTGCCTTTATAGGGTCTCTCCTTGCTTCGGTTATGGTTTTCAACCAGTTTTTGGAAGTTTCCAATAAAGTGGTAGGTGGTTCCATAATCTTTAATTATTTAATGATTTTAGTATGCTTTCTATGTTTTATAAATTTATTCTATTAATTTTTTGGGTGGTAATAATCATGTTTTCAAAGGGTTTTGGTGTGTGTAAGGGTTTGAAAATAGTTTACCTATTGAAAATGGTTTCTTGTCTTATGTTTCTCAATTTTTTGAAGTGTGTATATGTTATAGGTGGTTCATGTGTCATAGTAAATGAGATTGAACATAATGGAATCCAAGGTATCAAGGTGTGTATACTAGGTCTAGTAAGTTAGTTTAGTCAACAAGTATAAGGCTTGGTCTCCCTAACTAGATTGGCGTAACAACACTAACTAAACATATATGTGATGGAGATTAGAGGTTCGAGCAGGGTCGTTGAACCCAGAAGTTAGTTTGATCACTGAGAGTATAAGGATCCTAGGACCCTTCTAACCATAGTTCCTTATATATTTCACATGGTTCTCATGATATGCTTATCGTTTGGTTTATTTTCCATTTTACTTTCTTTTAATTTCAAAGCATGTTTTATTTAAAATTTCATCTTCCTTTTTCTTAAAAAAATAGCATATTTATTTGTCTTATAATTTCATCAAATGAAATATAATTTGGTGATATCCTACTATGAATTTGGATCACACCCTACATACACCCTTAGGTGTATGTAGACCTTGTTATGCTTGAACCAAGTAAAGGAAAGTCATTTTTTAGTGTTGATGGTCGATTTGGTTTCTAGTGGTTCCTCTTTTAGAAGGTATTAGTAGTGGTGGCATAAGAGTTTTGACCATCTTATTGCATGTAGTCTTGGTTTTATAGTTGGTTCCCCTCCCCCTTTTGGTTGTTTTTGGTCATTTTGGTTTCAGTTTTAAATGTTAAATTTTTAACTCATGATTGTTATTCTTTTGGTTATGGTTATTTATTATGATGTGATGTATCTTTCTTGTGGATTTTTTATGGATTATTATTATAGGATAAATTTTCCCCACATGTAATTATTTATTCCTAGTAATTAGTTTTCATCCCTTGGGGATCGAGAATTCCCTTCGGGCCTTGCTATAGGCCAGGTTGGGTGTCGGGTTGGTTGGAAGACTAGCTTGGTTTTTGATAGTAAGAATAATCCCTTTACTATAGTAGTTAAACATGATACATAAGAGTAATTAATTTTACACTAAACACTACTAAATTTAAGCTGTATGAATCCATGGTTATTGAGTTATTTGGTTCCATTTTCTAATATATCATTATGTAATGGTCTGTAGGCTACATTGTGGTCTTGGTTTGGGTTGATTGAGACTGAGGTGGAAATGAAAGATCTGTGTTTTTTTTAATTTAGATGTTGTGTCATAGTTATAGAAATTGAATTATGACTTTCTTTAATAATTCCATATTAATGACAGTTTTATAAGTTTTAAAAGGGGGTAGTACCTAGGATGATCACATCCCGATCCTTGAAAGTGATTTTTTAAACCAACCTATCATGCCAATATTTATAGCATCTGGATTTTTAATATAGTTTTAAGTTACCCTCACACCTATTTCCTTAATTCTTTATTATTACTCTAAGGATTTTTGGATGGATGGTTATGTTTGGTGTTGGTATATTTTTTAATTTGGATAGAAATAAATCAATTTTATGGGTGATTTTCATATATTCTCTAATGCTTGGCTTCAGTCTTCTTGATATAGAATTGTTTGGATCCATTAAGGTAGAGGATTTCTAGGATTTTATTCTATATTTTGAATTATATTTTTACTTGTAATGTTGTGTAATATCCTAGGTAACCTTATTGATTCATAAGACTTCAATTTTTATCCCATTCAAAACTAACTATTGGAATCCCTTTTTAATTGATCCCCTTTAACTTTTTTATCATCATACCCTTCATTTAGAACCCTTCTCTTGAATTCCATAAGAAAAATATTTTTATAAAACTCCAACATTTGATAACCTATCCCTTTTTCTAACTTTATATATGCCTCTCTAACATGGTAAGTTCATACTATTCCCTCAATATTGGTGTTACTTATTTCATCTAGGGGAAGAGTTTATTGTATGCATTCTTTTATTCCATGTATTTGGTATTGGTGTTGTGAGTTTTGGTATGAGATAATGGGATATTATATGTTTCTTATTTTATTTTATTTATGTATTATTTAGTTTTATCATGTATTTATTGTAATTTTTCCTTTCTTGTTTTCTTTAATTTCTACTTTAGAGTAATATTATTATGTTATGATTTCCTTGATAAGTGAAAAGAATGTAAAAAATTAGTTATGAACTGAATATGAAAAGGTAATTATGTTGTTTGGTTTATTCATCATTTCATATTATTATTTATTATATTATAAGAAGATGTGATTATGTTAATGTTTTTATATTGGATTAATTTTGGGAGATGATTTAATAGTTTTAAAGTAAATAGAAGGGAAAGGATAAAGTTTTGATTAGTTATTAATTATGTCATGATATTATAAAAATAAGTGATATATATGGCGTTTATTTGTGATGTTGATATCATGTTGAAATCATATGTGTAAATGGGAAGTTATTTAAGGATAGTAATATGGTCGTAAAAAAAGGAACCCTATAATTAAAGATTCATGAACATGGAAATGAATTAATTAAAGAAACCTCGCTAATATGAGGATGAGTTAAATTTAAAAAATATTAATAATGGGATGAATATAGGAATGATGAAAATAATTATGAAGGGGGAAAATAATCTAAAGATGATAATGAATAAGATATGGTGATGATGGTTATTCCTATCTTTGTTTCCCTGTATAATTAATTATTGAATCATAAATTATTGTGGTTATTTTATTATCAACTGTATTGACTTGTTTATTATGATACCTTATGATGTTGATTTTATTATAATTTTTGTCTTTATTTATTTGATTGATTTTTTATTATCAATTTTTTTTGTAAATTTATGATACTATACATGCAGGCTATAATAGAATTTTGTTATGTGTATAATTTCATGGGCTATAATCACTTAAGGTGTAGTGAATATATATATATATATGGGTTATAATGTCCCAATGTTATCACATATATATACTTTACATGACGTAATGGATTATGATTTTTATATGCACATATATATATATGTACTATAAAGGATTAAGATTATAATTTTTGCACATATTTATGGGCAATAATGGCTTAAGGGTATAACATGTACACGTATCCTCAGGTTATGATGGATTAGGGTATGTCATGTATTTAGATTGTGATGGATCTAAATTATATCATGAGTGAATTATATGATTATGTAACACCTCTTGTCACTTTTATCATCAATATTAAATTAATCTTGGGTAATTATGAAATTTTTGGGTGTTCTAAATGTTTTCTAAGTGTTTCAAAGAGTTATTAGGTGGATATAAACCACATCAGTGTCTAAGGAGACTACACTGCAGCATGATTCCTTTAATTCATGAAATTTATATGTAAAGGTGTTTTTATTCCATAGATAAGTGGTTTTTCCATAGTGGTTGTTATGTAGGGGTGTTGCATAAGGGTCAAGAAATAAGTCTATATCATAGGGTCAAAGATAATCCATGGACGGAGTTGTGTAAGGGTGCATTTAGAGTTTTGTAATGGTGGTTCATAAAGGTGGTAGGGTGTTGCATAAGGGTTATGGAGTTACTCAATGGCACATCATAGGAGTCCATGATACAATGGTCTAGTTTCTCAGGGTCCTTGTTCCTACTTACTCAAGGTGCTCTATGGTGTTGGCTGGAGGCTACACTGTGGAGGGTGTCTAATGAAGGAATATATTTCATAGTATATAGGTAATGGTGTATAGGGGGATTAAAGCCCCAACCCTAACCATTTTTGAACCTATACACCATATCCCTAGGGTCTTCATCATAAGAAGTGTCTAGTAGGTTCACCATGTTATGGCCATAAGAGCTACATTATTGAGCAATCTATCCAGATTTTAATTTTCTTATTTTTTTGATTTTACCCATGTTGAACCTTAATTCAGTTCCCCTTATTTCACATCTTGTTTGACCCATGCAACACACACAATATTAGATCCTCTCCTCCTCTCTTATTTAGATATTTAGATTCTCATTCATCGATTCCAAATGATTTATCAAGGTAAATCCATCTGTATCCTTGGTTATTCTCATCTTTATCCTCCCTCCCCCATTACTCTTAGTTTTCTTCTCTTTATAAAATCCTAAAATCTATGGGGGGGTTTTTATTTAGTGTTTGGGGTGGATTTTATTTGGGGGTTTTGATGTCTAAGGATCGTAGAGTGATCCTTCTCACTTTTGGGTGTTTGTTATTAAATGTGGAACATTCCAGATTTCCATGATTGGATTCCACTTCTTTGAGGTATGTTTTTAATTTGATTTATTTATTTTTAATTTAATTTAGTGCTTATAATTTTATATTTCTTATTTTATTAAATTTAAATCAAATGTGGAAGTTATATTATATTTTATAATTATTTCAAAGGTTTATTCTCTTGGAATAAGGTATTGAAAATGTTTTATAATTTTTAAAGTAAGGTTTTGAATGAAAATTATTATAAAATTACTTTTAAATAGTTGGTCAAATATGAATTTGGTGTATAAATAGATTTTAACCCTATTTGGGTCATGAATTGGGTGAAAATGGATTTGTAATGGAGTTTGTTAAAAGAGGAAGTGAGTGAATTTATTGAATGGTTTTTAAAATGAAAAAGAATATTATTTTTTCATTTCGTTTCAATTTTGGTTTCAAATAAATTTATCTCAAATGTTGTTTTAAAGTGACATTAAAAGGATATAAAGAAATCATCATCCTGATTTGGTTTTCAAGAAGGATCATTTGTCACTTTAAAAATATTTCCATGTTGATAGGTAGATGAAACCATTTTAAGCCACTTGTGTTTTAGTGCTTTTCATGGATTGTGATCACCAAGGGGGGAATCTTTCATTATTTCATTGTGAATATTTAAAGAAATGTTGTTTCTTATGAGTTTGTTATAGGTGGGGTGATATTTATACTCTTTATTTGAATTTATCATTGATTTTATCTAATTTTTTTTACATCCTGTTATTTTATTTCATGGGAACCCTAAGATAAGATAATGGTAAACATTTAATCTAAACTAGATAGTATGCACACTTCTAGTGTCCCCCTAGTTGTGTTATAGGCTAGGGATATTGGGGAGTAATCCCTAATGATGTCAGTGTGGGAAATTTGTGCATTGTGGACTGGTATGAAACATATGTCAAAAGTTGGTCCATTAGTTTTTGGTAATTCTTAGTACTATCTCACTTTTGTACCTAGTGTGTTGACCATGATATTATGTGACTCGAATAGGGTAATCCCATTATTCTATGTCATATAACTTGATTTACCTAAATGGAACCATGTTTGTGGCCAGGTATGTTTATTAAATTGTATTTTTTACTTGGTTCCTTGATTCTTTTTTATTTATTCATGTTCATTCATGTTTTATTCGAAATGGTATTCTTAAAATGTTTTTAGAATCATATTTCTAAAGTGGTTAATAAAGAAGTATTTTAAATGGATGTTTTATAAATAAAGTAAAGGCCAAAGTGATGCTACCAATGTGATTATTTTAATTTAATAAAAAAGTAGTGGAATTTTATAAAATGGTTTTGGGTGTGATGTTTGAGTTTAATATATTTACAAATCAAAACCTATTTTCTAAATATATTTCAAACTAGTATAAATTTAATGTATTTTTAAATAAATAGTAAAAACTCCTTGGGGGTCCTACTAAGATTGGTTTTTATCACACCCTACATACACCATCCAGTGTATACATCTTTTATGTCTCCTTTCATATTCCCTAGGTTTGATATCCTTATTTAATTTGGTTCAATCCACTTGGGTGATGATCAGTGCACGATATTATCTGTTTCTTTTCCACTCAATTCCTAAGTTTTTTTTTATTTTACAAATGTGTTTACTCTTTTTATATGTGATTATATTATTTTTAGGGTTAAATAGTTATAAATTAGATACCTTATGATACTCTATAACTAGTTGGTATCCCATGGTGATTGGTAATGCACCTTGTACATTTCCATAGGCTAACTCGGGCATCAGGTCCAATGAAGACTCATGTTGGTTAGTGAAAAAATGGTATTAGAGTCCTTTATTTATATTTGGGGTGTGTCACTATAAAAAGTAGAATGGGGTGGTTGTTGGGACTCCTTTTGAGGCTAAAAAATTTTCTATATAGCTATTCTCTGCATTGAACCATCAGTTATCATGGGTGGATGGGATTTGAGTCTTGATTTTGAGTTTGAATTTGGATTTTTTTTATGTATTTTGATATGTAATGATGGTATTTTTATCCTCGGTGAGTAAGTTATATATCTTAGGGGTTGACTTGAGTTTCAGAGGTGAAATTATAGAAAGGAACAGGGTTTCATGGTTATTCCACATGGTTTGGTAAACCATTTTAATCTTATCCAGATATTCATGAAACCATTATAGAGCTAGTTTCATTTTAAATACCCAGACCCTATTAGCCCAAATTTAGTGGTTAATTTATTACATTGTCACTATGTAAAAGTGATCGTATCCCAATGGATGGAATATTTTATTATTCTTGAAAAACTAGACACATAATTGAATCTCACGTTACATTTGAAACTTAAAATACAACATAGTATTTTATTTGATAACACCATTATTCCATTTAGAATATCCCTATATATCAATCATAATACCCTTCCTGGAATCCTAGGGAATAGAAACATAAGAAAGGGGTGATCTCAAATGCTCAATAAGGGTATGCATACATCAAAAGATATCATGAATAAATAAGGCATAATCAATATGAAAAGGTAATTATCTGAAAACACGTGTCATTAATCAATAACATGATCATGAGAAATAATATGATTGGAATAAATAACAATCAAATAATTTCATATAAATGATCAAGTGGGCTTAAAACTTATCCATTCATATCATAACTAATAAAACAATCACATAGAAATTAATAACTAATCTCATAATGAGGAAATGCATAATTCTTGACATCATAAACATACTATCAAGGCCTTATTCCAATATATATTATATAAATGGGTAAGGGGTCATCCAAATACCCAATCTAGTTTGTCTTATGAGACTTATCGATGTATTGAGGGGATATAGTGGGCCCCGCACATCACTTTCAAAGTATAATGCATTTATTATATGAAATGGGTGAAACGTAATCAATGTAATCATTTGTATTGAAAAAAAATCATATGAATTTTTAATAATTTCCCCAATCAATAAACATAATCACAAAACATCCAGGGTAATAAGCCGAATTGTATCAAAATATTACATCCCTAGTCAAACTGATCCTAAACCATCAAGATAAATAATAATTATGGTATCATTAAAATATATCCCGAGTGAATAATATATAAAATGAGGGTTATTGTCTTTGATTAATAAAAATACCATAAAAATTTCACTCAAAACATTCTTGATTAAAATACCCTTTTCACTTTGAAAATAACTATTAAAAAACTAAAAATTCTAGAATATTAGGGAATAAATTACTTTAAAAGAATCATGGAAACATGTAAAGTAATCATCAAATAAATTATTGTTCATGATGTTGGGTAATTATATACAATTCATATAAGTTAAAAAAATTCTTTTTACACTTGTAAAAAGGTCAAAAAGAACCTTATTCATAAAACAACAAGAAAATTCCTTTCTAACCAATTTTTAAAAATTAAAACATGCGTAAGAATTTATTTAATAAATTATTTGGAGAATTTTTAAAACATTCCTGAAAATATTTTTAAAAAACATGGATATAGAAGAAAAATGATTTTTAACTGAAGAGATAAATAAAGTCAAATTTTATTAAAAAAATTCTAAATCATTTTAAGTACCAATGAGAGGGAAACGGTAATATTAATGGAATATTTCATGAATAAAAAGATAATAATAAAATATATTGGTTTTAAGATATAAATATCAAAAAAAATCCACAAGATACTTAAACATAAATAATCACGAATATTGATGAGATTGTGAAATAAACTCTTACCCCTTTGGTAACTTTTGAATAATAACCCCCATGTGAGAAATAAATTCAGATGAAACTTTAAATAACATTAATATAAATATAATCATGATATAAAATATAAAATTGGTAGTATATGCACTACAAAAAAAAGAAATAATAGGTGAATATGGCATATATCTTATAGAAGTAAAAGTAAGACAAGAAAACCCTTACCTCAGGTTCGACCTCATTAATATGTGTATGTACATCCTATATAATAAATATATATTTATTATAAATATATTATAGAACCATAAAAATTTATACTATACCACATATTATTTACTTATAATATTTTATCACTCATTTATTAACAATTCTTTATTAAAATCACTATTCTGGGTAATAATTGTTTCGTTTTTCATGTATGTTTTGGTTTGATAATTTCAATCCTTGTACTTTTATCATTTTTACATAATATCAATAATGTTAATAATGATATAAATATCATATATATACATTACATACATATTTATATTCATCCATAAAAATTTTATATATAAAAATAAATTGCACCATTGATGGAGATGGTAGGTCGTACGTACGCAAGAACGTTGTTTTCATTTTTCGATGGATGGAATGAAAGAAAGATAAATAATAATTAACCTTTAAAAAATAATTATTATAAAATATAAATTATATATATTAATTAAACATGTCCTTATTACCATCCATATGAAATATAAATGAAAAATTAATCACATCACTTCATAGAGGTGTTAGTTCACACATACGCATGAGCGACGTTATATTTTTCCAACGGATTGGTATGTAAGAAGGTATATATGATATTATAATTAAAAAATAATAATTGTTTCATAAATATCATATATATTCATTACTTTCATATTTATAAAAATCCAAATGAAATAGTTATGAAAAATGAATTACACCTCTACGTGGAGATACTAAGTCATACGTGCGCACGAGCGATGTTTTTTCTTTCTATAGGGTGGAGAAGAGATGGAATATGGTTTTATCATAATAATAATAAAATATTAATATATTTAATATTATTTATTTATTATATTATTATGGTTAAAATACCTTAATATTAAGTAGAAGAATAAATAAACTCAAAGGACTCAGTAAAGATGGTTACCTCTTCTTCGCTAGAATTCCTTTAGATCTCTTCTTAAGGGACCTAGGGTAGGTCTTTTAGAATGAATAGAACCTATATAAATTGGAAAAGGGGTTTTATAATATAATAGTGTATGTTTTGTTTGATATATATATCTCAAAGTGTTGTTAATAAGATAAAGGATTTGTGCCCTTTTATAAGTGAGGGGAGGGGTACTCTTGGAATTTCTTTAAATATTAAAATATAATAAAGTCATTATCTTTCCCAAATGCCTTAAAAATTAAATTTATTCAAAGATAATATAGTATGGTTTTTTAATCACATTAAAAAATAAAAAATTTATAAGTTTAAGTGGTGTTTTAAATCTTATCTTTTGGCTTAACCCCTTAATTAACTTATTTTAACATTAACTGTGGTAACGTATTTTTCACTCTTAAAGGGTTAAAATTTTATATATAAGGTAACTATTGACTAATAAATGGAAAATGGATGAAATTTTAGATCATATATTATCCCCATTATACTATTTAAATATTTTAATTATTTTTAGATAATATAATAAAATATTATTTAGATAAATTATTGTTAATGTCAATTTTGACAATATTCATTTAATTTGAATTAAAATACACAAATAAAAAAATTTAATTTAAATATAATAATTTAAAAAAACACTAATATGTTATATTAATATATAAAATTTGTGTAAAACTATAAATCGCTCAAATTATATCACTTTTGATATTTTTAAAATCATTTATTTTATTTTTTTGTTAATTGGATAAATACTGTGTCGGCGTTGTGTAAGAATTTAAGGTGATTATATAATACCTAAAAATTATAAATAAATTTACATCCGAAATTTAATTTCATTAATATCAAAATATACATTTCTATTCTTTCATATCTTGATTTTTTCCCTATATGAACACATAGGAGATATTTAAAACAAATAGAGTAACATTTTGTAACTTTCTTTGATTCAAATATTATATTGGTCATTTTCACGAATAAGTGTCAATTAAACAAATAAATTTAAATCCTAAAGTGATAAGAGTAGGATTAATTTAATATAATAATAATTAAGATGAAATATTATGACCTTATCACTTAGTTTTAACCTAGATTAACCTGATTTACCCTTTACCAAGGTGATAAATTTTATCAAGGTTATTATTCATATTCACCAAAAATAAAAGGGTCCAATTTAAAAAAAATTAATCTCTTTATCAAAAAATCTAAAATAAATTTTATAAAATTAAATTTCTATAATTTTTAGAAATTAATTTTAAAATAAACATGCAAAATGATGAAAAAAATTCAAAAAATGCCTTTTATGTATAAAAATGTTTTCATAAATAATTCAATCATGAAATTGATTCTAATGAACTTAATTGGATTATAAATAATATAATCAAACTATTTTTAGTTTAAAATATTTTTAAAATAAAATAGAACTTTGTAAATTTTTTAAACAAAAATATTATTTTCAATAAAAGCCGGTATTTTTAACTATTCACTAAAAAATAAATATTTTCAGAAAAAACCAAAAATTCCACCCTAAGATAATTTTAATATATTTATTTTAAAAATGATATTATTTTTATAAAATATATTTAATATATTTTATTTAAGTTAATTATAATATTTTCCCACAAAAAGAAATAAAAATAATTTTTGAATAAAACATATTTCAGAAGCAAAAAATAACTTTAATAAAAATTGAGTAATTATTTAAAAATAATTAATAAATGAATTTTTATTGAGTAGGTACTTTATATATATTTCATAATTTTATTAATATTATTCATACCCTCCAATTCAACAGCTAGGTTATAACAGTCATATTTAAATAATAATATTCCATAGTTCGTTTATGCTTGGTGTTGTGTGCCATGTACATTATCAAACCTAATTTTTTTATTTTAAAATTTCAAGGTGTTGAATTATCCCCCACCCCTACCTTCAATAAATTGAGTCCTTAAAATTTAAACTTATTCTCGATAATCAAGGTTTTTACATTTAAAAATTCTTTTGGGGGAAACCCACATCATAAAAAGGATTAATATAACTTCCACTCAAAAAATGAGAAAGGGAAGTATGAAGGTCACCACAAATCTAGGTTTCTAAATAGGATAAAATTAGTGATAAATAAAAATATGGAAATGCAAGATAAAAAATGCACAATTATTAATTTAGAATGATATATAACATGTTAATGAGAAAGTTAACCATCATAAAACCATAAATATGTGATGGGTGAAAAGACCATCAATTCATTGGGAATTAATTTAATAGGACAAAAAAATTCAAGATCCATTTTCTATATTTAAAGAATTAATTTATCATCTAGACTAAGAAAATAATTAAATACACTTATTTAATTACAATTTTATACTTTAATCAATTTCCACCATAATATCATCATTTTCTCCAAGTGATGAGTATTAAAGATGAATTTTTTATTACTAAAGCATTAAAATCAACTTCTAATGGATCAAATAATATACAAAATAATAAAAATATATTCCTATTATATTTAATGAAATAAAAAAATTTATCATAATGTAATATAATACCCAAAATAAACAAACCTTCATTTGAAGAAATAATAAATTAATATCTAAAATTAAAAAATTGTAGATCATTAATTAAATAAATAACCCAATATCCCAAATAACATCAATAAACTCAATATGAAAGGAGGTTTTAACCTCAAACATTATCTCATAATCTCAAAATGCATAATATTATTCTTCCTAAATAATCATTTATGTTAAACCTAAATGTTATATATACCTCAATTAAATAAAATGTATCCAAAAATATCATTAATCACCTCAAAATCATATAAATTCAAAAAAAATGATCCTATAATATGTTTCCTAAAATAAAATTACTATTTATCCATCAAACCGTTTAAGTAAAAACAATGTCATGTAAACTATGGCATCACATAGGCCAGTGGTAGGTGTTTATCTTTATCACCATTCAGTTGTGTGTTCAATCTCTACAGTCTTTCCAGGTGCAATAGGTTGTTTCCCAAACCATGGGTTATACTTTTTATAAAACTATAATATTCCTAAGAATATTATGAACATCCTCAAAAATAAAAATACTCATCAAATCACTTTTTTATTAACCACTAAGGTTTTCTATATGATATATTCCCAAAATATATCAACTCTTTTATCCCAATAAACCATAAATGACTCAGCCTAAAAAATCACCTTATCCCCAATGGTTATCAATAACTTTAAACTTATTTCCACAAAATATAAAAGCATTGTTCCCCAAATAAAATTTTCAATAAAACATATACTAAACCAAATGGTTTTATTCCCATAAATGTCTCACAAAATATCTTTAATCATGTTAAACTCCCATCACATAAAAATTCAAAAGGGGTATCTATGCTTTTAAAATTATAATCAACCTTAGACTTATCATCCCAATACTCTTTCGGTTTATCCCAATATCAAACACATATTAAGGTTTATCATCCTATCAATCATGTGTTTTACAAAAATACCATTTTATTACTAAATCACTTTTCTAGTTTATCTGTACCATTAAACATATGTTTTCAAATCCTTAAAGAAAAGATATTTTGGAATAATACTTAGATGGTTAATGATTATTATATCTAAAATATCATTAATGTAATTCTTCTACAACATAATTCTCAAATACCAATATATAATCACTTTAATCCTTATACATAAATGATTTACATATCATAGGTCATTCCTTGATCTATGAGTTAACCCTTGAATTATGGAATTGAGTCAGATAATTCCCATTATAACATCTTAGATCTGGGTGTCACCCAAAGGTTCCCTGAACCCAGTTGGTCACATAACCACAAGTGCATTTCCCTAAATTCCATAGGCTTCCGACTATCATTGAGGGCCAAGGTGTGATATTGGAGAAACTATGACCTCATTGGAAGAGTATAAATAGCATAAAATAGACAGTAAACAATATCAGAAGCAGTAATACCATACAAAAGAAGTAAAAAGTGGAATATTGATAGTAATAAAACAACTAGATAATATATATAAAAGATGCATGTCACGTGTGTCTATGAAACTAGCCAAAAAAGTCACAATGCTGGAAATATAATACAGAAACCAAAGTACAGAAAATAAAGTAAACTCCAACAGCATCACAAGCCTCATCCTGGTCCCATGATCTCCAACTCCCATAGAAATCAAGTACCTGATGAAGAAGGGATATTTACCCTATCTATACACACAATTATATAATCTATTTGGGTCCAAAACATGACCCAAACAGGGTGTGAGATGAATCCCAGTAGGCAACCACCAAAAGATTTGTGCCTAACTGTTGGTGAATATATATAGAAGATAATATGTAGAAATGAAGCAATAGACTAGAAGTACTCAAAAGTAAAAAATCCTACAATTTTTAATTACATTCGTTTTCATTTATCAATTACTCAATTCGTTGAATAATGTAACCCCGGGATCTAGCCTAAGTTCTGTATCCCCCGGTGTAATAGTAACAAAACCAATGTCTCAGAAGACCATCTAAACAATCAAGGAAGACTGAGTCCATGCTTCTACTTTAGATTGGCAGACTCATCACAATCATTCAACCATTCATAAACAACCCTCTGGTAAATCTCTCATGGTCTAACCCCTTTGGTTTCACATAGTATAGATCAATTAAAAATGGCCACCTGGGTAGCTCTCATGGTTAATACCCCTTGGTCAACATAGCATCAATAAATTATAAACGACCACCTGGGTAGCTCTCATGGTCAATACCACTTTAGGACACCCTCACAGTCCAATCCCCATTGGTCAACATAGCATCAATAAATTATAAATGACCTCCTGGGTAGCTCTCACAGTCAATACCCATTTTGGAAGCTCTCATAGTCTAATCCCCCTTGGTCAACATGCACAATGCATATCACCGGCATTTTATATAAATAATAACTCCATCCTAACAAAACAAGGAATGTAAAATAAGGGGATCCGAAGAGGCATCCTAGAAAAAACGGCCATAAACAATTGAACAAGGGAAACGAATCCATGGGGTGTCCCATAAACAAATTATCCCACCTTACGCATAAGCAACTACCCTTTATCAATTAAATAAACCATAGTAGGTGATAAAAAGGGTTAAATTCTAAATCAAGCAACACCCTAAATGTGGGTATACATAAATTTTTGCATATATAATCAAAAGATGAACAAATAAAGGCATAAACCACCAACCTTTATGTCATGAAATCGATATACTTGAACATTGTCCCTTGAATCGGCCAAAATTGGCATAGATCTAGAAAACAGTAAAAAACACCCAACCTTGAATAACTCACAAGAGATAAGGAATTAGAAAAAAATGATCTATAGGATTTGAGAAATCACCAGTGGGATTCCAACACACCTAATAGTGTCTTGATCAGAGATCGGATGAAAAATTGAGAGGGGTTTGAAGTTTTTCGGCCATTTTTTCACTCTCATGTACGAACCGTGGGGAGAATAAGATGTTTATAGATATAAGACATAACCCTACTCTGATATATAAAATAAAAATAAAACTAAACAATGTGTCCATTAAATTTACATGTTGTGTAGTGTCCTTAACTTCCCCCAAACTTAAGCAGTCTGCCAAGTCACCACACGATCGTGTACTCAGCCATTACACGGCCAGCATGTGGTTGTACTCAAAAAGCTAGATACACGGTGTGTACTTAGAAAATCCCATTTTCTTCTTTTTCTTCAAAAACACCCCGAAAACAAGATTCGTACCTAAAAAGAAGATCTGGTTTCTTACAAAATTTCCCACTTAAAGCAATTCGTCCCTAAATTTTCCTTCCAAGGGTGGTGAAGAAGAATCTATGAACAACAATGGCCATTGTGATCGCACATTGGCCTCCCTCTCCCAAGTCTCCTCCTGCACTCGCATGTGCTGCCATAGTACCCGTACTAAAGGAACAGACCAAGCATAGAGAACCTTCATGTTGCGATCCACAATTCAAATAGGGTGCTCCTAGAAGGATGTATCTATTTCCAACTAAACCTCATTGGGTTGAAAAACATGAGATGAGTCTGAAAAGTAACACCGTAACTGAGAAACATGAAAGACGATGTGCATAGACTGGTATTTATGAGGTAACTGCAATCGATAGGCAATCAGCCTAACTCACTCCAAAACCTCAAACGGACCAACATATCTCAATGAAAGCTTCCCCTATCTCCTAATCCTCCTATGTCCCAACCTCAGTGTGACATGTAGAAAAACTTGATCACCAACCTCAAACTCCAAAGGTCGTCTTCGTCGATCAGCATAATATTTATAGTGAGACTGTGTAGTATCCATCCTCTTCTAAATCAACTCCACCTTCTCAGTGGTCTCCTGGACATGACAAGGTCTTGGTATAGTTGTCTCTCCTTCCTCCAGCCAATATAGGGGTGATCAACATGGCCTTCCATAAAAATCCTCATAAGGTTCCATCTGAATCATTGCCTGAAAACTATTATTGTATGAAAACTCCACTAGGGGTGTCTGTATCTCTCAAGATCCCCTAAAATCTAGGACGCATACTCGAAGCATGTCCTCCAAAACCTGAATCGTGCACTCGAACTGGACATCTATCTGGGGATGGTAAGTTGTACTCAGAAGTACATGTGTACCCAAAGACCTTTGTAGTCCATACCAGACACGAGAAGTAAATTGGGCATCCCTGTATGAAACGATAGATTGTTTAACCCCTTGAAAACATACTATCTCTCAAATGTACAACCCTCCAAGCTCATTAACACTAAAGGTTTCCTTGATTGGTAGGAAATGTGAAACCTTTGGGAGTCTGTCGATAACAACCCAAACCACATCATTCCCTCAAGACAACCTCGGTAAACCTATAACAAAATCCATTGCAATATCATTTCACTTACACACATGAATGGGTAACTATTGTAATAGACCTTTCGGTCGATGATGCTCTACCTTCACCAACTGATAAGTGAAACATCTCATAACAAAACCAACTACATCCCTCTTCATACCTGGATACCAATACTAACGATGTAAATCTTGAATCATCTTGGTTACACCAAGATGAAATGCCCATAATGAGGAATGAAAATCACAAAACAGCTCCTTGCGTATGTCTGCTAAAACCTATACACACCCATGAAAAATAAAAACCTCATCCTCACCCTATAGAAGATCTGGGTTCTTACAAACTTCCCCACTTAAAGAAATTTGTCCCTGAATTTCTCTTCCAAGGGTGGTGAATAAGAATCTATGAACAAATATGGCCACTGTGATCACACATCAGCCTCTCTCTCCCAAGTCTCGGAATCTGATAGATGCCTCATTTTCACTCGATCCAAAAAAGTAGAGGTAACAGCTATAGAATAAAGAAATATTTTCCCCTATTTGTCATGAACCTCTAAATGCATCTCAAAGAACAGAGTCATAAGCTTCCACTCATTGGTGGCCTCTTAAACTACCTATATCTGAGTCCTCCTACTCAACACATCATCTAATGTGTTGTCTTTTCTATGTGTGTAGGCAATCTCAAATTAAAAACACTAAAGGTACTCAACCCACCTTAGCTGTCTCAAATTCAGATCTCACTAAGTAAAGATATACTTGGGGATTTTGTGGTCGGTGTACACCACAAAATGATCTCCCGAAAGATAATGTTTTCAATATCTGAAAGCATGCACAACCACAGCGAAATTGAGATCGTGTGTTGGGTAATTCCTATCATGTGGACTCAATTTCTGAGACCTGTACACAATGACTCCTTCCCCCTACATAAGCACTACTCCCAGCCTGATACATAATTCATTACAGTAAATGGTGTAACTCTTTCCCAGCTCCATAAAAATCAGTATTGGTGCTGAAGTCAACCTTCCCTTCAGCTCCTGAAATCCTGAATTATAGGAATATGTCCACAATTAATTCACACCCTTCTTATTCAGGTCTGTAAGTGGTGATTTTAAGCGTGAAAAGTCCTGAATAAAGGGTCTACGGTAACCAACTATCTTCAGAAAACTCCATACTTAAAATATGTTCTTCTTCTGCTCCCAGGAAACTACTGCTCTCACTTTCTCTAGGTCCACTGATACTCCCATATCTAAGATAAAATGACCCAATAAATGAATCTGGTCCATCCAAAAGTGGCACTTTGAGATATTAGAATATAACTGATTCTATATCGGTGTACTCAATATGATCTCAATATGGATGACATGGTCGTGTCGAGTGTTATAGTACACCAAGATATCATCCACAAAGACTACCACAAAAGAATCCAAGTAAGGATGGAACACTCGGTTCATCAATGCCATGAAAACTTTTGGCACATTTGTGAGACTGAATGGCATAACAAAATACTTTTATAGACCATACCTACTCCAAAAGGTTGTGAGAGGTATATCTAATGGTCCAACGCACAATTGATGATAACCGGATCTCAAGTCAATCTTCGAGAACACCCAGGATTATCAAAACTGATCAAAGAGATCATCAATACTTGGAAAGGGATATCGGTTCTTGACCATCAACTAGTTCATCTTTCGATAATCCACACAAAGTTTGAGGGTACTGTCTTCCTTCTATGAAAAAAGAATAGTCGAACCCCAAGGATAAGTACTGAGTTGGATGAAACCCTTTCGTACAACTCATCTAACGTCTTCTTGAGCTCCTGTAACTCTGGTGTAGCCATCCTATATGGAATAATGGACATCGGTGCCACTCCTAGCACAAGAAAAATAGAGAAATCTACCCCTCTCTCTGGAGTTAAACCTGAAAATTCTTCTATAATGGCATCTCTGAAATGATCCAACACTGGAGGAAAGTCCATCTGTGAAGTCCCCTGGTCATCCAGATATAAACTAGAAATATGGGTTGTAATTCCTCCCAAACCATGATTCTCGAGTTCTACTCTGCTCTCCTAGACATCCCATTCACCCTTGTGTAGAAAAGACCTGCTCTTTGGTGATATGAAACTCACCCTATGGAGATAGAATTAAACAAAGGCTTGAAAGGAGACCAACCAATCCATTCTAAGAATGAAATCGAATCCTATCATATCTAAGTCATAGAGGACCCACAAGAAGTGACACTCACTAAACTCAAGAGGGAACTCCTTGCACTAATGTACACTAGCTTTCCTAATCCCCAATGGAGTTTCTAGCTTCATAACATCATCAGAAGTAAAGATGCATAGCCCAAGAATCTCTACAACAGAAATAGATATAAAACTATGGGAATACCCTATATCAAAAAGAGAAGAAGCTAAAAATGAAGAAACTAGGATTGTACCTCTAATCGTAGAGGGTATGGGATCCAACTCATGTTGGGTCTGTTCCATCGCAAGTCTAACTTGTACTGCAGACCTACGACCCTGCCTGGATACCCTGAGTTGATCCACCCTAATATTGGTAAAAGCTTTTAATCTGTCTTCCATGGCCATGACCACCTCCTCGGCATGAACGGCCTGAAAAACTCAAGTTCCCTAGCTGAGGAGAAACTGGTGGTCCTGCTTCTGAATGTGGAGTCATAACAGATCCCATATCACTCACTGCTAGTGAGAAATTCCTACAAAAACGTTGAATGTGGCCCATCCTACTGTAAGATTAGCACTTGACTAGGTCCTTCGGGAAATGGGGTCTCGTATACCCACTCTTCCTACACTGGTAGTGCACAACTTGGATACCTAAAGAAACATCTCTGCTACTAGAAGAATCACCACGTGAAATCTCTCTATAGCGCAAACTGCTTTTTGTCGAAGGAGTACAAGCCCTGGATGCTCAACTGCCCTAGCTCATAGCTCCAAACTCCCTCAGATTGTACTCAGTTATCAGCACCTGATTTACTATAGCAGTCACTGAAGTCAACCTGAAAACATTCATCTATAATCAGATGGTGTACTTGAGATCATCCTCAAAATTCCTAGCCATTGATAACTCGTCACCTCCCAAAATAGGTGTGAAGCATTGAATATCTGTAAAACAAGAAGAATAATCCATCACTGAAAGAGCGCCATGCTCTAAACGCATGAACTCCCGAGATTGGTCCTCCCTCAACGCCTTGGGGTAGAATTAATCATAGAAGGTCCTCTAAAATTCTTCCCAAGCTATATCTCGATGAAGTACCGCCTGTGAGATAACATCCCACCATCTCTTGGCAGAATCACGTAGTATGTAAGTCATGAGATTCACCCTCCTCTTAGGAAGAATTTCCAGATTCTTGAAGATAGAAATCATGGCATCCAACCATGACTCTGCAGCCTGAGGTCCTCCATCCCCTGAAAAAGTGGGAGGATGCTGCTGTTGGAACACCTGCGTCAACTCTTCCATATTTGGGGTAGGATGTGGTGATCCCTAAAAATTCAGCATAATCCTCATAAAGCCTTTATGGAATTGTACATTGGCACCTATGTTCGGCATAACAGCTAGTTCCAAGATGGGCATGATGGTAGGATCTGTTGGTAGTCCATGATCTACCATTTTTTGTGTCTTATCATCACCCTATACCTGGAGTACAATCAGAGGATGTCTTGGTGGCATGACTCTACAAGGTAAAGAACACACCTTAGTTTAATATTATCAAGGATTGCAACTTATTAGTGTAATAACGAAATAGAAGAAGGAAAAAATTCAAGTTTTACAAAAGAAGGTTACACGACGTGTTCCCTTAAGCTTTAACATGGGCATGTGCCTCTACCAACCTAGTCATGTAAGACCCCATACACATGGTGTGTTCCTATAGAGATGCAGTGTGTACTTGAATATTCCCTCATGTCTAAGTACTTCTACATGGATAGAACTACACGGTCCTGCTGGTGTAACACTACACGGCATGTTCACCCTAGACATGGCGTGTACCACAAAATTCACATCCACCCCTGTCCTTAGTCACACAGTCGAATACACGGTCAACTATAGCATGGTGTGTACTCCCATTACATGGCGTGTTCTACCCAAAGTTTACCAATCCTATGTCTCTGATCACATAGTCAGTCACATGGTTAACAACTACATAGCTTGTACATGTGGTACACGGCATGTACTTAATAAAAATCATTTCTTCCAGAACAGAAGAACACATGGTGTGTGTTCATAACATCACACGTCATGTTTTCTATGTTTTTCGAACAGTAATCCTCTAAAACTTCTCTGGTACCCCCAAAATCTTAAATTTTGGCCGAGGCATGCCAAAATTCGATTCGTGAGATCCCATGCTCCCCGCAAATCAAAGTTCGGCATCCATATTCATATCATATCTTAACAAAATTTTAATTAAATTTCAAACATTATCCACCAAATTCTGATCCAAGAGGGCCCATAACACCTCAAGAACCAAATAATGGCGTCCATATAAATGAAACTTTACATATACCAATACCCTATCAAAATAGAAGGTATTTCTATCATGGAATCTATCACAACAGCATGCATATATAGCACAATATCTATCACAATAGCATGAAATTAGTAATGCACCCTAAAATGCAAGATAAGAATTCATGACATGTGATCTCTAATAAGTGATTATATGATTCATGAGATGTAACACCCTCATCTCATCAAGTTACAATAGAAATAGAACCACAATGATATCAATCATAATAGCACAAAACAAGTTAATCACCTAATGGTGAAATCAAATCAACTATAACAATTGAAAAATCAGAAAAATTGAAATATTCGAGGTAACTTGGTTTTTCCCTATACACGGGTTAGATACTCCCAAGCACAACTTATTACCAACAACCTATTCCTTCCAATCCCAGTATATTGTCTCCAAATAGTAAGTAGAAGCATAAAATAATGCCTTTGATACCACTTTTTAACATCCCAAATCTGAGTGTCACCCAAAGGTTCCCCAAACCCAGTTGGTCACATAACCTTAAGAACATTTCCCCAAATGCCAGAGGCTGCTGACTAGCAACAAGGGTTGAGGTGTGATATTAGGAAAACTATTCCCTCATTGGAAGAGTATACACAATGTAAAATAGACAGTAAATAAAATTGGAAGCAGTAATACCATAAAACATAAGTAAACAGCAAAATACTGATATTAATAAAACAACTAGAGCATATATATATAAATGATGCATATCACATGTGTCTAGGAAAGTAGCTAAACAAGTCACAATGATGGAACTACAATACAAAACCCAAATTATAGAAAATTAAGTAAACTTCAACATCATCACAAGTCTCATCATGGTCCCATGCCCTCCAGCTCCCACAACAATCAAGTACTAGATGAATAAGGGTGATTTCCCCTATCTATACCTAAAATCATATAATCTGGTTGGGTCCAAAACATGACCCAAACAGGGTGTGAGACGAATCCAAGTAGGAAACCACCAAAATATTTTTGCCTAACTGTCAATGAATATATATAGAAGGTAATATGAAGAAATGAAGCAATAAACTAAGAAGTAATAAAAAGTAAACAATCATAAAATTTTCAATTACATTCATTTTCATTTAGAAATTATTCAATCCATTGAATAATGAAACCCCAGGATCTAGCCTAAGCTCTGTATCCCCCTGTGTAATAGTAACAAAAAAATGTATTAGAATACTATATAAACAATCAAGGAATATTGAATCTAAGCTTGTGATTTAGCTTGGAAAACTTGTCGCAATCATTCAATCATTCATAAACAACCCTCTAGGAAAGCTCTCACAGTCTAAACCCTTTGGTTCCACATATTATAGATCAATTACAAATGACCACCTGGGAAGCTCTCACAGTCAATGCCACTTGGTCAACATAGTATCAATAAATTATAAATGACCACCTAGGTAGCTCTCATGGTCAATACCCCTTTGGGAATCCCTCATGGTCCAATCCCCCTTGGTCAACATAACATCAATAAATTATAAACAACCTCCTAGGTATATCTCATAGTCAATAACCCATTGGGAAGATCTCATAGTCTAATCCCCCATTGTCAACATACACATTGTGTATCACCATAATTGTATATAAATAATAATTCTATCCTAACAAAACAAGGCATAGAAAACAAGGGAATCCTAACAGGAATCCTATACCAGACAGACATAAACAATCGAACAAGGGAAATGCATCCATTGGGTGTCCCATAAAAAAGGTATCCCACCTTATAAATAATCAATTTTCCTTTATCAATTAAATAAACCATAACCGTTGACAAATAGGGTTAAATTCCAAATCAAGAAATACCCCAAACATGGGTATGCGGCACTTTTAGCATATATAATCCAAAGATTAACAACAAAAGGCACTAACCACCTACCTCGATGTAGTACAATCGATATACTTGAATGTAGGCCCTTGAATCATCCTAAATCAGTGTAGATATATAAAGAAGTGAAAAACTCACAACATTTAATAACTCACAAGAGAGGAGGAATCAAGAATAAAGGATCTCTATGATTTTAGAACTCGCCGGTGGGATTCCAATGCACCTGATGGTGTCTCGATCAGAGCTCAGATGGAGAAACATGAGGGGTTTAAAGTTCTTCGGTCGTTATATCGCTCTCCTATATGAACCACGGGGAGAAGAAGATTTTTACGGACATAAGACATGGCCCTGCTCCAATATATCAAATAAAAAGAAAACTACACTGCGTTTTCATTAAATGTACACATCGTGTAGTGGCCTTAACCATCCCCCGACTTAAGCGGTCTTCCAAGTCACCACACGGCCATGTACTCATCTGTTACACAGCCAGCACACAGAAGTACGTGACAATCTAGGTACACAGTGTGTACTTATAAGTACACTGCATGTACTTAGAAAATCCCATTTTATTACTTTTCCTCAAAAACAACCTGAAAACAAGATCCATAACTGAAAAGAAGATCTGGGTTCTTGCACCCATATTCCCCACACATAAAGAATTGAACTATAAATGGTTTCATATGACGTAATTTATTTCCTTCCATCATACTCTTAATTTTTCCTCAATAATTCATTGATTTATTTCCTTCTTTTCTATTCATAAATCATTTTTCCATTCCTTTAATACATTATCCAAGTTGTCTCTTTCTTCATTTATGACATGAAGAAAATTGTTCCCTCTTTTATCTATGGTCTCCACTACCCATGCTCTAAGTAAACTCTATACTTCTCTTCTTTGGTGAGTCTTAGAGTTGGTTAAGATGCAAGTTGTTAACAATATATTATGATAAATAATTCATAATAATCACAATATATTTTACTCTAGTCATCATCCAATTTGGTTGTTCATAATCACTGCATTTTCCTTTCTATTTGGTGTAAACATGATTCCTCCTAATTACATCCATTGAATAAAACCAAAATGCATAGTATGATAAAAAATAATCATAGTTTAAAACCACATAATCTCTACCTTATCAAAAAAAATAGAATTTATCCTATAATTAGACTTATCCTCAAAGTCAATCATAGGGTTATGTTACCTAGTCTATGTTTTCATAAATATATTTCCCAAGGTTTCTATTAGACTTTCTATGATACTAACTATAAATACCCCAACCCTAATAGCCCAAAGTTAGTGGTTACTTTATTACATTTTAACTAGATACAAGTGATCACATCCAAAAGTACTAAATAGTTTAGTAGCCTTGGAAAACTAGATACATACTTTAATCTCACATTAAATTTGAAACTTAAAATATAAAATAGTATTTTATTTGATAAAACCATTTATATTTTCATCATATCCCTACAAATCAATCATAATAAACTTCCTAGAATCTTGGGTAATGGAAACATAAGAAAGGGGTGATCTTAGATGCTCAATAAGTGTAAGTGTAGAGTAGAATCTATCATGAATAAATAAGTCATAGTCAATATGGAAAGGTAAATATATAAAAAAACATGACATTAAATCAATAAATTGATCATGAAAAATAATATGGTGGGAATAAATGGTGATCAAATAATGTCATATAAATAATCACATGATCTTGAAACTTAACAATGGATGTCATAATTAATCAAATAATCACATGGAAATTAATAACTAATATCATAATGAGGGAATTCATAATACCATACATTATAAATATATTTTCAAGGCCTCATGCCAATATATATTATATAAATGGTTAATACCTCATCCAAATACCCAATCTAGTTTGTCTCGTGAGACCTACCAATGCACTGAGGGGCTATAGTAGGGCCCACTCATCACTTACTAAGTCCAATTCATTCCTCATATAAAAGGTTTGAAAGATAATAAATGTAAATATTTTTATTGAAAAACTAGAATAAGTAATGTTAATACTTTCCCCAATTAATAAACATATTTATAAACCATCCAGAGTAATATGGTGGATGGTATTAAAATAGTACATCCCCAGTCAAACTGATCATAAACCATCCAAAGAAATTGTAACATCCCAAGTAAATAAAGAATAATACATTTTAATAATTATTAATATTGGTGAATTAAATATTAATTTTACTTTAAAGGTGTTTCTATGTTCTATGGCGTACCTGATACGCAACAACGGGTTTCTTTGAAATCTTACGTTGCACACTAATAATATAATATTATTATTTTAAATGGTAGTTAACACCTAGTCGTTGTATTGGAAGAAATGAATATAAATAACTACAATATGATTATACATGTTTGTTAAATGTTTTTACATTTATCCAAAAAAAAAGTTAAAGGCTTAAAATGTGAATGAATCTAATTTTAAGCATAATTTACTTTAAAAGGTTGATTTACTGCCTTTTGATGGTGAACCCTCTTTAAATCTAGTCTTGGACACTTTTATATGTTATATTTGACCAAATAAAATTATTATTTATAATTGGGACATCAAAATTTACTTTTCTTAAATTTTTGGTATTTTTCTGAAAAAAATCAATTTTTAATGAAAAGTGAAAAATATTGTATTTTAATTCAAAACTGCCTTTTAATATAATTTATTTATATGTTTGTATTATCTTTTTAATTGGTTTTAAAGTTTAATTAGATTATATTTTTACCATGTAATCCAATTTTTTTCATTGTAATTAATTTCACTTTGAAATTGGACATAAACACGTGTCAATCTTTTGATAGTTAATATTTCTTAAAAACACGTTTTTTGTTTTGACAATGGGAATTAATTTTAAATTAATTAATCCAAATTCTATGTTTTTAATTTGGTAAAATAGACATAATTTTTGAATTCGGAATATCAAATATAGCTTAGGCTGAATTTTTGGTATTTTTCTGAAAAACTTCAATTTTTGATGAATAGTGAAACCACTAAGTAGTAGTTAAAAACTGAATTTTTCATTTAAATGAAATTTTACACCTTCTGTGAATTGAATTTCAAAAATAAGACATACATGATTTTTATTATTAAGTAAATCGTGGTTCAATAAGATGAAAATAATTTTTGGTGAATAGTAACTTTTGACTTTTATTTACCACGATTAAAGCTAAATAGGATGATTCAAGGTAAAAAGAATATCATAATAATACAAAATTACCATAACACTTGTCCTAACCTTATTTTATGAGTCATGGCCGACCATGTTCATCCTTGGGTCGATTTTGGGACCTCATGAAGCCATTTAAGAGTGATAATGGACACTTTATTTTAATTAACTTAAAGGCAAAAATGACATAAAAAATATCTTTTAGTAAATTAATTTTTACATAGGATTATATAAATTATCTCTTCGACTATAAATATTATTTTGAAATATAAAAATATTTCCTACATTATGGTATTTTTTTTATAATTTTTAGACATCAAATAAATAAAATTATTTATGACACAATAATGATGCAGTGTTTACCTCATTAATAAATGATTTAAATAAATAATATTATAAAGATTAAAAAAATATCCAAAACCTATCCAATTATTATTGGATGATTTTATTTCGACCATGATTAATCCTATCTTCAACTTTAATAAGTTTTGGACCTTTATAAATCAAAAATCATTATATAATAAAATAATATTTTCGCACTTCCCTAAAGAGACCCTCCTCCACCTTATAAAAAAGCCCTCACCTCTAACCCATTACTCACACCTATCAATCCCCTTGGATTATCCAACCCCTACCCAAATAATCTATCAATATACCTCTCTTCCTCCTAGAATCCTTACCTTAGGCATAAGGCACTTCAAAAAGTCCTTTTGGTTCAAACCAAAGGAAGTTACCCGAATTAAAGGTAACGGTTTCTCTTAAATTCTATTCTTTTATTTTACTTCTCCAACCCCTAAACTCCTTTTATTCTTTTCTTTTATAACAACACCAGTATCCTCAATATACTAGGATGTTTTTATGAGAATTATTCGAACTACAGTTTCACACACCTCCATCTAATAGGTAAAGAACATACTGTTTCTGGGGATGGCAAACTAACGCCTCACGAAATGATGATTGTTCAATTATCTCTTACTGCCTCTCATGGTGGCCATTATGATGGAACTTTATTTATATATGATATATATTATGTTTATTATTCTTTATTATTCTTTATTTTTCATTTATATCATACCTTTATGGTTTCCATTATGGGTAAACGCGATAATTTCATTTGAGGAAGTGTGGACTACGGCCCCCTCAAAGTGATATGACTCGTTCATGTCATATGTGGATCGTATAAATGATGGAGTTACTGAGATTATATATATGATATTATAATGGAATTATAATTATACCTATGTATCATTATGTTTTCATTTCATTAAATGTGAAATATAAATTAATATAATGTTCATACGTACGTACGGCTTACCGTCTCCATGAACGGTGAATTTCATTTCTTACCTCCAAATATTATGTACTATTACAAATACATGTATATACTAGATATATATGATATATATGATATCTTAATCATGAATATCATTCTATATATAATGAAATTTTTACCACATGAACAACTTGTAATTATAAGAAGTCCATTTTTGACTCAAGTACCAAATATCGACAAAACGACCATTATTAACTTAAATGATTACATAATATTTATAACATGGTAATAAGTGATTTAAAAATAATTATAAAATTGAAAAAGGTTCTTAATCAATTACAAATTAACTTTAGTTTAATATTTAGGAGATTAAAGAATGAATGAGTCAAGTCGGACACGAGGTAAGGTACTTCTTCGCAATATCCTTTCATTGAGGCATATTTTGTTTTATACACAACTTTCTTTTATACAGTGTATAAACCCCTTTGACTTTTACTTTTATTCAAAAGGAATCTTTTCTCTACTAAGAGTTTTATTAAACGAAAAAAAAAATAATGTTTCTTTTAATGTACGTGGTGACAACGACCTTTCCACCGTCGTGAGTATTTTTTGATCTATGGGTTCCTTAACAAGTTGTAATGTTTTTAAAAAGAAAATAAATACCATATACTCTTTTACATATTTTGGTATTGAAAATGGTTTTGATAATGGATTTTTTATATTAATATATTTAAATGATATATTGTGATTAAAATGTGGAAATGTTATCTTTCCTTTATATCTGTTTTATGTGTTATGAATATGTTATGTTTCTTGGGAATTGTTACGTATACGGGTGGTTCTGTGATAAACCTAGGGTGGGTGAGCTCAAGATAGCTCTTCAATGCATTGGGTAATATGAAAGAGGTAAATTTGAATGTTTCGCCTAAGATATTTAGGGAATATACTTTGATAGGTATTCCAAATGTAACTCCTTGCATATCTGTGATAGCTACAATGTAATTATGATATAGATTCCACGAGTTACCTTTATCGTTTATGTTTTCTATGTGTGATTCATAAATCTTACGATTTCAGGAGGTATGTTAAAGAGCTTATGTTATGTATGTAATGACAAACTAATGTTTTCTTTCTTTGTTTTATAACCCTTACTGATATTTTTATGCTCATCCCACGTTTTGAAATGTTTTTCACAGGACTTAAAGATTAATAGAGTCAAGGATGGGATCAAGGAAAAGTCATGTTGTCTAAAACATTGGACTAGACATGACTTTTTTTCAAGAGTTTTTATTTTATAAAAAAAATGGAAACTGAGTAGAAGTGTCTGCCTTCTAATTTTTGAGATGTAATGTAATAGTTATGGCCTAATTCTCTAAAACTCTAAACCTGAAAATATCCTCAATGTGAATGATTCATTTAATTCAAGATTATGTAATGTTTAAGGTCAGGTCTTTATAGTTGGTATCAGAGGTTAGTTTAGATAACTTTAGGAGTTAGGGTAATGTTAAATTAATATCCATAAATTAATTTTTGTTGATATTGAAATGATAGCATTTACAGATTACCATGTTTCTTTACCTAAGATATATATGTGTTCAGAATGGTTTTCCGCAGAGGAAACAGGGAAGCTATGTTGGGACGACATCAGGAGGAAGTCAACCTTCCAAATCAGCAACCTGAGATGGTCATGATCAGAACTGAACAGTTGTTGCAATGATGGAATAGTTCACTCAGTCTATAAATGGTGGTGGTATCCATGCATGAGATCATCCAGATCAACCACAGAGGAACATGTCAGTAGTGGAGCATTTCATGAGGCAACATCCCCCATCTTTCAAAGGATCATCTGACCCTATGTTAGATAAAGGGTGGATTAAATCATTGGAGAATATTTTTGATGTCATGGGGTGTTCAGAACATCAAAAGGTTAGTCTCTTTGTTTACCATTTTGAAGGTGAAGTTGATCAGTGGTGGTTGATGGTGAAAAATATCAGGGATAGTGAGGAGATTGATGCTCTTGTTTGGGATGAATTAAAAGGTATGATTCTTAAGAAATATTTTCTTAAGGTGGTTAGTCTTAGGATGGAAAAAAATTCCTATAATTGAGGATGGAGGATGACTTAGTAGCTGCTTATGAAGCAAAATTCACTCGACTGGCAAGGTATGCTCCAAATTTCATACGAGATCTTGATAGTAAAATCAAGTATTTTTACTCAGAATTAAATCCAAAGTATCAAAAGGACTTTAGATTATTGTGAGTTCAAAAGTTATGAAAAACTTTTTCAATGTGTGGAGAAGGTGGAAATGGAGTTTGATGAGGATCAGGTCTTCTTTGACAAACAACAGAATAAGAGGTCGAGGTGGAAGGCTAAAGGGAAGAACTCTTAAAAAAATTATGATGCTAAGTAACTTAAGTTTAAAATTTGTGAAAATTGTGGTAAAAATAATTTTGGGGAATGTCTTTGGAATTTTGTTAAGTGCTAACGATGTGATAAAATGGGACATAAAGCTCTTAATTGCACTAAAAATATCAGGGTAATGTTAAAACAAAATCTAATTTATAGTCAGTAAAATGTTTTAAGTGCAATGAAATGGGTCATTATGTAAATGAGTATCCAACAAAGAACTCAGATGAGGGAAAGCAGCCAGACTATAAGCAGAAAGGGGTGGTGAAATCCTTTGCAACTACTTTAGTAGATGTTGGGCCATCAAATGAAGTAGTATCAGGTACATTGTTTGTTTGTTCAGATTATGCCAATGTGTTTTTTGATTCAGGGTCTACACACTCCTTCATTTTTTAGAATTTTTCTAGTAAATTGGGAATTACATCTCAAGATATGAATCCTGAACTTATAGTAAAAGCACCTGGAGGAATTGTTGAAACAAAAAGAAATTATAAGAACTTTCATATCCTTGTGTTCGGAAAGATTCTACCTGTAAACCTTATTGTTTTGCCTCTAGTAAAGATTGATGTTATTTTCGGTATGGATTGGCTTTCTGTTTATCATGCTAAGATTGACTACAGAGCTAACAAGGTTTATTTTCAGAAATATTTTCAGTTTGTGTACAAGAATGAACCCTTAATTTTGATAACATATCAGGAATCTGAGAAACTAGTAAAAGATGGAAATGAATGTTACCTTGCACATATTATTGAAAACAAAGGAACTGTTCAGATTAATGATTTTCTAGTGGTAAATGAGTACCTTGATGTTTTTTCTGATGAGTTTCCTGGTATTATACCTTATTGGGAAGTTGAATTTACTGTTTACTTAGTTCCTGATGCTAATCCAATTTCAAAACCCCCTTATCGAATGGCTCAAATTGAACTTTTAGAGTTAAAGAAGTAATTTCAGGAGTTATTAGATAAAGGTTTCATTCTACCTAGCACATCACCATGGGGTGATTCTATCTTTTTTGTTAAAAATAAATATGGTTCAATAAGACTTTACATTGATTATAGAGCATTGAATAACATCACTATTAAGAACAAGTATCATTTGCCTCATATCGATGATTTGTTTGATCAGCTCTAGGGAGCTTAGTATTTTTCAAAGATTGACTTGAGGTTGGGGTACCATTAGTTGAAATTAAAAGAAGCAGACATTTCGAATACTTCATTTCATACTAGATATGTCTATTATGAATTTTTAGTTATGCCTTTTGGTTTAACCAATGAACCTGTTGTATTCATGGATCTTATGAATAGAATTTTCTATGAGTTCTTAGATAAGTTTTTGGTTGTGTTCATTGATGATATTTTGATTTATTCTAAAAGTAAATAGGATCATGAAATTCATTTAAGGGTTTTCTTGCAAACCTTAAAAGAAAATAAACTATTTGGGAAATTTAGAAAATGTGAGTTTTGGTTACAGAAAATTTCTTTCCTTGGTCAAATTTTTTCAAAAAATGGCATAACTATTGATCCTACTAAAACAAAATTTTTTGAAGAATGGCCAAGACCCACAAATATAACTGATATTCATAGTTTTATTGGTTTGGAAGGTTATTACCGGAGGTTTGTTGAGAATTTTTCATGGTTATCTATTCCACTAACTAAGTTAACTGGAAAATGTGTTAAGTTTGTTTGGAAAAAATAATGTGATGATTGTTTTCAGGAATTGAAAAGAATATTGGTAAATGCCCCAGTTTGGCACTACCTTCCATAAATGGTGAGTTTGTAATTTACAGTTATGCTTCATTGAAAGGACTTGGATGTTTTCTTATGCAGAATGATCAGGTAATTGTTTATGTTTCACGTCAGTTGAAACCTCGTGAGTTAAATTACACTACACATGATTTGGAATTAGTTGTTGTTGTTTTTGCTTTAAAAATTTTGAGGCATCATTTGTATGGAGTAAAATGTGAAATATATACTGACCACAAAAGTTTAAAGTATATATTCACTTAGAGATAATTGAACATGAGATAGAGGAGATGGTTAGAATTAATCAAGGATTATTATTGCACGATCCTTTACCATCCGGGAAAAGAAAATAAAGTGGATGATGATTTGAGTCAAAAAAGTAATGATTCATTAACCATGCTACATTTGGAATGAGATCCTTTGGTTTTTTGATTTGGTGAACTTTGGCATAGAATTTGTTGGTGCGGGAAATTATTCTGTTTTGTTTCAGGTGTTAGTGAAATCATCTCTCTCAGATAGAATTAAGCAAGCACAAAAGGAAGACAGTGAGTGGCAGAAAAAGTTTAATTGATTCAGAAGCACATGATAACGGCTCAGAGCAGGTAGAAAAGTTATGCGGATAATCGGATGAAGGATCTTTCTTTTGAGGTAGGTGATCATGTCTTTCTCAAAGTTTCTCCATGGAAAAGTGTGATGCGTTTTGGTAAGAAGGGAAAGTTGAGTCTGAGGTTCATTAGACCTTATGAAATCCTAGAGAAAGTTGGATCAGTTGCATACAGAGTAGATTTACCTCCAAGTTTTTCCCAGGTACACAATGTTTTTCATATTTCAATGTTGAGAAAGTATATTTCAGATCCATCTCATGTTTTGATCCCAGAGGTAGTTCAGTTGGAAGAGAATCTCCCTTATGAGGAATAACCAGTCCTGATTCTTGACCCTAGAGAGCAAGTGTTGCAGAATAAGGTAATTCACCAAGTAAAGGTTTTGTGGAAAAACCATATGGTTGAAGAGGCAACGTGGGAATCTGAAAATTCTATGAGGGATAAATACCCCCATTTATTTGATAAGTGAATAAAAATTTTGAGAATGCAATTTCCAAAAGGGGGAAGGATGTAACATCCCAAATAAATAAAGAATAATACATTTTAATAATTATTAATATTTGTGGATTAAATATTAATTTTACTTTAAAGGGGTTTCTATGTTCGATGGCATACTCGATACGCAACAACGGGTTTCTTTGAAATCTTACGTTGCATACTAATAAAATAATATTATTATTTTAAATGGTAGTTAACGCCTAGACGTTTTATTGGAGGGATTGAATAAAACTAACTGTAATATGATTATACATGTTTGTCAAATGTTTTTACGTTTATCCAATAAAATCTAAAGGCTTAAAATGTGAATGGATCTAATTTTAAGCATAATTTACTTTTAAATGTTGATTTACCACCTTTTGATGGAGAACCCTCTTTAAATCTAGTTCAGGTCACTTTTATATGTTATATTTGACCAAATAAAATTCTTCTTTAGAATTAGGACATTAAAATTTACTTTGGTTAAATTTTTTGTATTTTTCTGATAAAATTCAATTTTTAATGAAAAGTGAAAAATATTGTATTTTAATTCAAAACTGATTTTAATATAATTTATTTATATGTTTAGATTATATTTTTAATTGGTTTTAAAGTGTAATTAGATTATATTTTTACCATTTAATCCAATGTTGGTTATCGGAATTAATTTCACATTGAAATTGGACATAAACAAGTGTTAATCTTTTGATAGTTGATATTTTTTAAAAACACGCTTTTTGTTTTGACAACAGGAATTAATTTTAAATTAATTAATCCAACTTCTATTTTTTGAATTTGGTAAAATAGACATCATTTTTGAATTCAGAATATCAAATATATCTTAGGCTAAATTTTTGGTATTTTTCTGAAAAACTTTAATTTTTTATTAATAGTGAAACCACTAAGTAGTAGTTAAAAACTGACTTTTTCATTTAAATGAAATTTTACCACTTCTGTGAATTGAATTTCAAAAATTAGACATACATGGTTTTTATTAGTAAGTAAAATTTGGTTCAATAAGATGAAAATGATTTTTGGTGAATAGTAACTTTTGACTTTTATTTATCGTGGTTAAAGGTAAATAGGGTAATTCAAGGTAAAAAGAATATCATAATAATAAAAATTACTTTAACACTTTTCATAACCTTTTTAGATGATTCATGGCCGACCATGGGAATCCTTGGGTCTATTTTGGGACCCCATGGATCCACTTAAGAGTGATAATGACACTTTATTTTAATTAACTTAAAGTAAAGGCAAAAATGACATAAACAAATATCTTTTAGTAAATTAATCTTTACATAGGGTTATATAATTTATCTCTTCGACTATAAATATTATTTTTAAATCTAAAACGTTTTCATACATCATGGTATTTTTTTATAATTTTTAGACATCAAATAAATAAAATTATTTATGACACAATAATGATGCAGTGTTTACCTCATTAATAAATGATTTAAATAAATAATATTATAAAGATTAAAAAAATATCCAAAACCTATCCAATTATTATTGGATAATTTTATTTCGACCATGAGTCATCTTATCTTTTACTTTAATAAGTTTTGGACCTTTAGAAACTGAAAATATTTATATAATAAAATAATATTTTTACACTTTCCTAAAGAGCTCATCCTCCCCCTTATAAAAATACCTCACCTATAACCCATTACTCATACCTCTCAAGCCCCTTGTCTCGTCTAACCCCTATCCAAATAAGATCTCAAGATACCTATCTTCCTTCTAGAAGTCTTACCTTAGGTAGAAGTCACTTCAAGAAGTCCTTTTGGTTCAAACCAAAGAAAGTTACCCAAATTAAAGGTAAATGTTTCTCTTAAATTCTATTATTTTATTTTACTTATCCAACCCATAAACTCTTTTTATTATTTTATTTTATAAAAAAATCAGTATCCTCAATATACTAGGATTTTTTTATGATAAGGATTAAAACTACACTTTCACACACCTCCATCTAATGGGTAAATAACATACTGTTTCTATGGATGGAAAACTAACACCTCACGAAATGATGATTGTTAAATTATCTCCTACTGCCTCTCATGGTGGCCATTATGATGGAACTGTATTTATATATGATATATATTATTTTTATGTTTTCTTTATGCTTCTATATTTTCCATTTATAGTATACCTTTATGGTTTCCATTATGGGTAAACGTGATAATTTCATTTGAGGAAGTGCGGACTACCGCCCCCTCAAAATGATATGACTCATTCATGAAATATGTGGAATGTATAAAGGATGGAGTTATTGAGATTATTTATATTATATTATAATGGAATTATAATTATACCTATGTATCATTATTTTTTCATTCCATTAAATATGAAATATAAATGAAAGTAGCGTTTATGCGTACGTACGGCTTACCGTTTCCATGAACGGTGCATTTCATTTCTTACCTACAAATTTTATGTACTATTATAAATACATGTATATACTGGATATATATGATATATATGATATATAAATCATGAATATCATTCTTTATATAATGAAATTTTTACCATATGAAAAACTTGTAATTATAAGAAGTCCATTTTTTACTCAAGTACCAAATATCGACAAAACAACCATTATTAACTTAAATGATTACATAATGTTTATAACATGGTAATAAGTGATTTAAAAAGAATTATAAACTTGAAAAAGTTTCTTAAGCAAGTATAAATTAACTTTAGTTTATTATTCATGAGATTAAAAAACGAACGAGTCAAGTTAGACACGAGGTAAGGGACTTTGTCTCAATCTCCTTTCATTAAGGCATATTTTGTTTTATATACAACTTTCTTTTATGTGGTGTATAAACCCCTTTGACTTTGAATTTTATTCAAAATGAATCTTTTCTCTACTAAGCGTTTTACTAAACAACAAAAATAATAATGTTTCTTTTAATGTATGCGGTGACAATGACCTTTCCGCCACCGCGAGTATTTTTTAATCTATAACTTCCTTAGCAAGCTGTAATGTTTTTAAAAGGAAAATAAATACCATATACTCTTTTATGTATTTTGGTATTGAAAATGGTTTTGATAATTTATTTGTTATGTCAATATATTTAAATGATATATTGTGATTGAAATGTGGAAATGTTATCTTTCCTTTATATTTGTTTTATGTGTTATGAATATGTTATAGTTCTTGAGAATTGTTACGTATACGAGTGGTTTTGTGATAAACCTAGGGCGGGTGAGCCTAATATAGCTCTTCAATGCATTGGGTAACGTGACGGAGGTAAATTTTAATGTTTCTTCTAAGAGATTTAGGGAATATACTGTGATGGGTATTCCAAATGTAACTCCCTACATATCTGTGATAGCTACATTGTAAGTATGATATGGATGCCACCAGTTACCTTTATGATTTATGTTTTCTATGTGTGATTCATAAATATTATGATTTCATGAGGTATTTTAAAGATATTATGTTATTTATTTAATGATGAACTAATGTTTTCTTTCTTTGTTTTATAACCCTTACTAAGATTTTTATACTCATCCCAAGTTTTGAAATTTTTTTCATAGGACTTAAAGATAAATAGGGTCAAGGATGGGATCAAGGAAAATTCATGTTGTCTAAAACATGGGACTAGACATGACTCTTTTTTTCAATAGTTTTTATTTTATGAAAAAAATGGAAACTCATTAGAAGTTTCTACCTTTTAATTTTTGAGATGTAATGTAATAGTTATGGCCTAATTCTCTAAAACTCTAAACCTAAAAATATCCTCAATGTGAATTATTCATTTAATTCAATATTATGTAATTTTTAAGGCTAGGTCCTTATATAAATAATAATTATGATATCACTATAACATATCTCTTGTGGAGAATATGTAAAATGAATTTTTTTTCACTATTGAGTAGAAAAACCATAAAAATTTTATTAAAAACATCCTTGAAAAAAATACCCTTTCCACTTTGAAAATCGCTTTTAAAAAAACTAAAGATGTACAGAATATTCGGAAAAAATTATTTGAAAAGAATCATAGAAAATTTTAAAGTAATCTTCAAATAAAAAAGTGATCATGATGGTGAGTAATTCCATGCATGTCGTTTAAGTAAAAAACATTCCTTTCACACTATTGTAAAAAGGAAAAAAGTACATATTTTAGAAAATTAAAAGAATATTCCTTTTGAACCATTTTTTAAAATTAAAACATGGGTAAAAATGTATTTAATAAATAATTTATATAATTTTGAAAATATTCTTGAAAATATTTTTATAAAACGCTGATATGGAAGAAAAATGATTTTTAATAGAAGTGAGAAATTGAGTTATCTTTTCTTGAAAACTTTTTCTCAATCATTTTAAGTACCAAAGAGAGGGAAATGGTAATATTACTTTATAATTTCATGAATAACCATATGAGAAAAAAATTTATTGTTTTTAAGATTGAAATATCAAATAATTCTTTCAAGGGATACTTTAATGTAAATAATCCTGAATAATGATGAGGTTGTCAAATAAACCCTTCTCGCTTTGCTAACTTTTTAATAAAAACCCCCATGTAAGAAATAACTTAAAATTAAACTTTAAATACAATTAATATAAGGATATTAATGATATAACATATCATATTGTTTTTATATACACCACAAAAAATGAATAAGTGGTGAACATGGCATGTGTCACACAGAAGTAAAAGTGAGATAAGAAAACTCTTACCTCGGGTTCAACCTCCTTCATATGTTTCTAAGAATCTTGTATAATATATATATATATATACTATACATATATTAAAATATATTATACCATATATTATTTACATATAATCTTTTATCACCTGTTTATTAACAATTCTTTGTTAAAATCGTTGTTTTAGGTAATAACTACATCATTTTTCATGTATATTTTTTCTCAATAGTTTCAATACTTGAACTTTGATAATAGTTTCATTATATATAAAATTTTAATAATGATATAAATATCATATTTTTTCATTAAATACATATTTATAGTCATCCATAAAAGTTATTAATATAAAAATTAATTATATTATTGATGGAGATGGTGGGTCATACGTACGCATGAACGTTGTTTTTATTTTTCAACGGATGGAAAGAAAGAAAGGAAATAACGATTAAACTTTATAGAATAATTATTATAAAATATATACCATATATATTCATTAAATATATCCTTATTACTTTCTATATAAAATGAAAACAAAAAATAGATCACATCGCTTTGTGGAGGTGGTAGTCCACACGTACGCACGAGCGACGTTATCATTTTCCAAGGGATTGGAAGGTAATAATATATATATTATATTATAATTATATAAGAATATTTATTTCATAAATATCATATATATTCATTATTTTTATAATTATAACCATCCAAGTGAAATGGTGATGAATAACAAATTACACCGCTACGTGGAGATGGTAAGTTGTATGTACGCACGAGTGATGTTTTTTATTTCCATAGGATGGAGAATAGATGGAATATGGTTGTACCATAATTATAATAACATATAATTATATTTAATATAATGTATTTATTATCTTATTATGGGTAAAATACTTTAATAGGAAGTATAATAAGAAATAAACTTGAAGGACTCGGTAAAGATGATTGCCTCTTCTTCAGTGGAGTTACTTTAGATATTTTCTTAAGGTACCTAGGGTAGGTCTTAAAGAATGAATAGAACTTATATAAATTGTATAACGGTTTTTATAATATAATTGGGTAGGTTTTGGTATATTTATATTTCTCAAAGTGGTGTAAATATGATAATGGAGAGGTGCCCTTTTATAAGTGAGGATAAGGACGGTCTTAGAATTTCTTAAAAAAATTAAAATATAATAAATCCATTATCTAGCCAAAATTTCTAATAAAGGAAATTTATTCAAATATAATATATTATGAGGTTTTAATACCATAAATAAATAAAATTTAGATAGTTTTAAGTTCTATTTTAAACCTTATTTTTGGCTTAACCCCTTAGTTAACCTATTTTAACATTAACCGTAGTAACGTATTTTTCAATCTTAAAGGGTTATAATTTTATATATAAGGTAAATATTGATTGATAAATGGAAAAATTATAAAATTTTAAACAATATATTATCCCACTTTTCATATTTCAATATTTTAATTATTTTTAAATAATTTAATAAAATATTATTCTAATAAATTATCATTAATGTCAATTTTGACACTATTCATTTAATTTGACTTAAAAGACATAAATGAAAAGTTTTAATTGGAATGTATTCCTTAAAAATACACTAATATGTCATATGTATATATATAATTCGTTTAAAAATATAACTCGCACAAATTATATCACTTTTAATATTTTTATTATCATTTATTTTATTTTTTTCAATAATTGGATAAATACTATTTCGGTGTTGTGTCAGCATTTAAGGTAATTATATAATGCCTAAAAATAATAAATAAATTTTCATCATTAAAATAATTTCATTAATATCAAAACAGATATTTATATTTTTTAATGACTTGATTTTTTCTCTATATGAACACATAAGAGTTATTTAAAACTAAGAGAGTGACATTTTGTAACTTTATTTGATTTAAATATTCTATTGGTCATTTTCATGGATAAGTGTCCTTTTAAAAATAAATTTTAATAATAAGGTGTTGGTTTTATAATTAAATTCATCCAATAATAATTAAGATTAAATATTATGACCTTATCACTTATTTTTAACCTAGATTAATATGATTTACCTTTTACTAAGGTGATAAACTTTACCAAGGTTACTATTCATATTGAACAAAAATAAAAGGGTCTATTTACTGAATTTTAATCTCATGATTCCAAATATGGAATACATTTTATCAAATTAAATTTCTATAAGTGGTGGAAATTAATTTTAAAATAAACACGCAAAACATGATGAAAAATAGTTTTTCAAAAAAATGTATTTTATGTAAAAAAAGTTTTTATACAAAATTTAATCATGAAATTGATTCCAATGAACATAATTGTATCATTAATAATATAATATAACTATTTTTATTTTTAAATCATTTTAAAACAAAATTTAACTTTGTAAATTCTTGAAACAAAAATACAATTTTTAATAAAAGTCGGTGTTTTTCACTATTCGCTGGAAAATCAATTTTTTCAGATTAAAATGAAAATTTCACCCTAAGGTAATTTGGATATGATGATTTAAAAAATATATTATTTTTATAAAATATAATTTATATAATTCCATGAAATTAATTATAATATTTTCCCACAAAAATCAATAAAAAAATTTTTGAAGAAAATGTATTTTTAAAACATAAAATAACTTTACTAAAAATTGAGTACTTATATCCTAATAATTAATCAAGGAATTTTTATTAATTAGGTCCTTTATATATATTTTATAATTAATTTAATATTATTTATACCCAAAAATTCACCAGCTAGGTTATAAAGATCATTTTTAAATAATAATATTTTGTGCTTCATTTAAGCTCAGCGTTTCTTGTCATGTATGCTATCGAACCTATTTTTTCATTTAAAATCTCGGTGTGTTACATGCATGGTAGGTTCATGGTTAACCATCCCATGTGGCCAAACTGTTTAAGTGTTGTTTCACCTTTGAAGTTTTTGTCTTCCATCCCTTTCTTTCTAAAATTATCCCAATGGAACTTATCATTGGTGTGGTATTAAATAAAATATCTATGTTATGAAATTTATGTAGTTTTAGTTGATGTTTAGGTTTTGTTTCTTGGTTCATACCTTGAAGGTACATTCTATATTTTTTAAAAAATTTCATTTTTTGAATGAAATTGGGAATTTTATAAATTTTTTGTGAAATGTTTTAACATCCATGGGATGATTTAAATTGATTATTTAGATATTTCAAAGGTAATTGATTTTAAAATTTAATTTTGAAAGGATTTTTGGAATGAAAAAAAATGTTTCATGGGGTGGTGTGTTTTTTAAAATCGTTTTTTATTGATTGTGAAATAGATTTCAATTCTCATGAAATGTTTTAAGGTCCAGTGATTTTAAAATGGAATTGGAAAGTATTTTGGGCATGAAAGTGAACTTAATGAAGGGTTTTTGTTTTATAGTGAATTTTAAAGGGTATTTTAACTCGAGGGAGAATTTTAAGGGGGTTTTTTATTTTAAGATCAAATCTTGTAGAGTTATTTATATGATGGATTTTATTTTTAATAAAATTTAATAGGTAAGTAATTTCATAATTAATTGATAGAAGTGTTTGGAAAATGTGGTTTCATGGGAATTTAAAATGGAAGAGAAATGTTTTTAGAGGTGGTTTGTTTTTAAGGGTCCTGTGATTTTTTAGAAAATGGAAATTTTATGTGTGTTTTCGTAAATGAGTTTCATTTTGGAGTTGTTCTGATTTATGGTGGTGTTTCATGATTTTATTTTTGTAATATAGATTGATTGAGGCTATTATTTTGTGTATTTATAATATGTATCCCAAAGAATCCTTGTATAAAAGTGTGAATTGTATTCATTGGTCCAATATTTAGGATTACTTTTCTCATTGTTTTAGAGTGGGTTCTCCATGTTTCAACTCTTACTAGACTTAATATTGAGTAGTGGATCCTAATTTATTGAAGACCTTAAAATCTATCCATGACTTCTCAAATAAAAGGGGTCTTCATCCTAATCTTGGAGTCATTTTGATTAAATTTGGTCTATCATATTATGAAAAGGTAGTTTTTAGAGACATGTAAATATAGGTTAGTTGGTATGATTTGGATAAAGAGAGTAGGGGTGCTTATTTAGATGAAAACAAGGTGTTGGTTGACCCCAAAATAGATGGGAAGGTTGAGTTAGGTCAGTATATTCAAAAGAATAATGGGAGGATGAGGAATCTTGTGTGATTCCAGTGTGGGTCACCAAGACATTATAAGTAATTTTTATCGAAATCTCTAAGGGTATATCATCATTATGGCTAATTAATCCATCTTCAAAGGTTTTTCTATCTATTTTATTGGAAAGGAAATTATTAGGTATAATCTAGTGTGGGTGTTTGTTGTTTGGGGGATTTTAATCCGGTATGTATAATATTTCTAGGTTTGTTTTTTGATGTGTGGTAATAAATTATGGTTTTATGTGTGCCTCGTTACTTTAGGTTGTATTTTATTTGGATGTTTCATTGTTTTATGGATATTTTCAGGTTGTATTATTGATTATTTTAACATGATATACTTTTTAGTTTAGTACTTGGTTAACTATGATGGTTTATGCCTTTAGGTTTCTAAGAGATTTTTAGTGTTAGTTTATAGTTTTTTTAGTTTATCATGAGATGGTGTTTTGAGATTCAGAACCTAGTTTACCCTTTCAAGCATTATGACCCAAGACTATACCCATGTTGTTTTCTTGATGAGGCATGTTGGAATATTGTTTCTCCTTTTCCTTGGAGTGTATTGTGGGGTTTGGTGATGATTTCCATTTTATAGATAGTGTATTATCTCTTTTGATTTGTGTTTTAATTAGGTAGTTAGATATATATTCCTTATAAATTCTTAGATATGTTTTCTCATGGTTTATGTTGTGGTTTAGTGGTATTTCCCTCCTTTAATTTAACCATTTTAGATAAATTCTAAATGGTGGGGAGACCAATGATCAATATTAGCCTCTCTTAGAACTCATGTTAGGTGATCTTAGTTATGTTGTTCTTGGATATTTTTCATAGTTTTCTTCTTTAGGACCTTCTTTTGTTCTTTTCCCCACCCAAACCACCTCCCTTATGGGGTGTTATTGTGGAATTTATACTAGTACTTCCACTCTTACTAGATAATTTTTTGCGATGAATGGAATAGTGGGGAGTTTTTAATAGCCTTTTTCACCGTTATCATCTATATTAAATTGATTTTGGGTTATTCTGATGTTTACGGGTGTTCTTGATGTTTTTTAAATGTCTTGTGGAGTTTTTTGGGTGGCTGAAAACCATGTAATAGTTCAAGGAGACCACGTCACATCCTGATTCCTTTACTTTGTGAAATTTTTTTGATAAATGGTGGGTTCACCATGTATAAGGGTTTGTAGTGGTTTCTACATAGGGGTTTTGTGTAAGGGTCCGGGAATAAGGATACATTGTAGGGTTGAGGTTTCACCATGGAGGAAGTTTCATAAGGGTATATTGAGTTTTATAAGGTTGGTGCATCAAGGTGTAAGGGTAATTTTTTGGGGATGGGGAGGTCCTATACATTGTACCATAGAAGTCCATTCTATAGTGGACAAGGTGCTTGGGGTCATTAGTTATGCATACTCGAGGTGCTCCATGGAATAGGCTAGAGGCTACATCATGGAGGGTTTCTGATGGAGGACTCCATGTTGTAGCATGAAGTTAATGGTATCCATGGGGATCAAATCCCCATCCATTCACATTTTGGAACTTCCATGTTGCAACCCCATGGGTTATACCATAAGTGGTTTATAGTAGGGCCACCACACTATATCTCGAAGGGATACACTAAGGATCAATTAGCCTAGTTTTAAATTTTTTTATTTATTTTACCACCATAAACCCTTAAGGCCTTATCTCCCCTTCTTTCCTATCTTATTTTACCTAGGAAAGTTGCACAATAGGATCTTCTATCTACCTTTATTCTCCATATCGCTGTTTTCTACATCATCGATTCCAATCAATTTCTCAAGGTAAATCCCTTTGTCTCCTTGGTTCTTCTCATTTTATTCCTCCCTCTCCCATTCCTCATGGTTTTATATTTTTCTTGAAACCCTAACAGGCATGGGGTTGTGATTTAGGGATTGAGATGGATTTTATTGGGGGGTTGATTTCTAGGTCTTATAGAGGGATCTTTCTCCCTTATTTGGATGTTCTCCATTGATAGTGACATGTTTTGTATTTCCATGACTTGATTAAACTTCTTTTTGGCAGTTTTTTTTGTGAGTTCTATTTATTTGGCATGTAATTTAGATATTTTGGTTTTATATTGCTTGTTTTGTTAAATATAAATTATATAATAAAGTCCTAGTAGATTTTATAATTGTTTCAAAGGTTTATTCACTTGTCTTAAGGTGTTGAAAATGGTTTATAATTTTTAAATTAAGGTTTTGAATGCCAAGTCATTATGAAATTTATTTTAAATGGATAGTAAAATATAAATTTGGGTTATAAATGGTGTTTAACCTCATTTGGGTCATAAATTGGGTGAAAATAGATTTTCAATATAGTTTGTTAAAGGATGAAGTGGGTGGATTTCATGAATGTTTTTTAAAATGAAAAAGGGACTTGGTTTTTAATTTGATTAAAGTGTGGTTTCAAATAAATTTATTTTAAAGGGTGTTTAAATGTGACATTTAAAGGAATTAAAGAACAATAAATCCTGTGTTGATTTCTAAGAATCCTCGTTTGGCACTTTCAAAAGATTTACATGTTTTTGGATAGGTAAACCCTCTTAATCTCCTTATGTTGTGGTGATTCTCATGGATTGTGATTCTCAAGGGGAAATATTTTATTATTCTATTATGAATGATGAAAACAAGGTTTCTTCTTATGAGGGTGTTTAATTTAAACTCAAATTTATACTATTACTTTAAATTTCTCATTTATGTGATCTAATTTGTGCTCACATCCAATTTTTTCTTTTATAGGGACCCTAGGATAAGACATTGGTCTGTATTTATGTTATACAAGATAATTCTCATAATTCTAGTGTCCCCCTAATTGTGTTGTAGTCTAGGGTTAGTGGGGAGTGCTCCCAAGAGATGTTGGCGTGGGATAGTCAAACAGCTTGTGTAGTTTAAAATGTAACATATACTAGAAGTTGTTCCAAATTGTTTTAGTAAAGTATAGGACTATCTCACCTTAGAACCTAGTGTGTTTCCAAAGATATTGGGTGACTCAAATAGGGTACTCCTATTCATTTGTGTCCCCTAACTCGATTAACCTCAAGTAAACCTTGGTTATGGATTGGTTTGTTTATTCCATTGTATTAGTGACCTGGTGACTTGCTTCTTTATTTATTTATTCATGTGTGTTGGTGTTTTATTTGAAATGGTTTTACAAAAAAAATAGAATCATATTTATAAAGTGGTTAATAAAGGAGAATTTGAAATGGGTGTTTTATAAAGAAAGTAAATGTTAATGTGATGTTTTCAATGTGATTATTTTCATTTAATATAAAAGTTTTGAAAGTTTATAAAATGGTTATGCATGTGATTTTTGGGTTTTATATATGTTTCTAAATATATTTCAAACTAGTATAAATGAAATTTCATTTTAAATAAATAGTGAAAACTCCATGGTGGGATCTTACTAGGATTGGTTTCGCTCACACCCTACATACACCATCTAGTGTATTCAATTTTTATGTCTCCTTTTTAGTTCCCTATATTTGATATCCTTCTACCATCAGGTTTGGGTTTTTTGGGTTATTACTGGTATGTGATGTTATTTATTTTTTTTCTATTTAGTTTTTGAGTTTTATATTTATTTTTCTATTGTGTTTCCTCGGTTTAGATGTGCTTATATTTTTTTAGGATAAAATCATTCCCAGTTCAATACCTTCTGATGCCCTAGCACTAGTTTTCAACATGGGTGATCAGGAACATGCCTTCGACCTCTCCATAAGCTGACTTGGGTGTTGGGTTCAAGGAATACCCAAGTTGGTTCATGATAGATAATGTGGTGATATGGTGGTGAATGTGATGTTGTTGTGGTTGGGGTGTAGTGATGGTTGTTATGCGATGGATGTAGTTATGTGGAAAAGGTGGTGATGTGATCACTGGGATAATGTGGAGGTGTTTATGATGTGATGGTTTTAGTGATTTTATATTAGTGATTATGTGATTAAAGTGATAATGTGGTAGTGGTTATAACACCTTTATATTTTAGAATATATTTTTCTCTAAATTAATGTTATGGTTAATAGGTTTCTCCACACAAAACACTGAACTAAAATTAGTCATGACATATTAGATGAATATTATTAAGAAAATTATAATAATAATAATAATTATAGTAAATAAAAATGTATTATTCAACAAAAATTCCATACATTTAGATGATAAATAATAAATATGATTTAATATTAAAAAAGATTTTTCTTTGTCAAATAACTATTTTTTAAGTGTTGTATATTTTATCCTAATAAATTAAATTGAAAATTTTTATAATATTATTATAATATATAATCTAATATATTAACATTAATTGAATTATAAATTTATATGAAATAATATTAGGAACACTTAATGGCTAAAATCTCATTTTTCTATAAAATAAGTTTTTGATTATATTTTGTATTTTCATTTTAAAGATTAATTTATAAATTTTAGAACTTTAATTTTATAAAATTAATTTCATTTTTATATTTATAATGTCAAAATTATCTTAGGTTTTATTTTTGGTATTTTTCTTCAATAATTGATTTTTAGGTGAATAGTGAAAAATACTGTTTTTACTAAAACTATAAATTTTATGAATTTATCATCATATAATAAATACCTATAAGTGTATGAAGCATTTTAATTTTTCAAAGATTTATTTTATAAGTAAAAAAATAAATTTTTAAAATACTATATTGAATTTATAAAACCTATGAGTAGCATTTTAAGGACTAAATTTATATTTTCCAATAAAAAATTGGTATTTTCTTTTAATTAAATATTATTTTTGTAAAATTAGGTTTTTTATTGATTTTTAAGACACATAAATATTATTTTATTTTATAATAAACCAATTTATGTTATGAAAATAAAAAATATTGATAATTTTATCCTACTCGTAAATTTTAAGCTTAAAAATACACTTTTTCTAAATAAAAGTTTCTATGCATTATGCGCACTAATTTTAAAATTAATTTTTATAACCATTATAAATATTATTTATTAAAATTATTCTCATATTTTAAATCATAATTTTAAAATTATGTAATAGGTTCTATTTTAATTTTGGTCATTAAAATTAATTATAGAGGTTGAAAATGAGTTATCGTGGTAAAAGTTAAATTGGGATAAAAAGTTAAAAGTAAAGAGAAAAACCTAAAATCACTCAAACAAATTCTATAAAATTAATGTTTTAGAGAATTATATATATTAAAATTTCCAAAATTATATTATTTTACATATTTTTATCCTTTTATCTTGAATGGTTTCATCACATTATTTTAAAAAGAGTCTTTACAAAAATGACATTTTCTTCACTTATAAAAGGATTCATCACCACCCCACTTCTCCTCACACCTTGTGACTATTAGATTCAAAAAACTCTATAAAAATAACTCCCCAAAAATCCTATAAACCTCATATAGTTTGAAGTTTTCTCAAAATACAACCAATTTTCAAAGGAGCTTTTCCAAGGAGTAAGGTAAAATTCTCAATTACTCAATTTACATTTATTTTTATTTCCTTATTATTATAACTCATCTAAATATAAACTAACCATGTTTGGATAATTAAATAAGTATCATAATTATATTGAAATTTTTATTATGTTTATGAGATATCCATTTTTCACCTTCCTCCCAACCATTCAGAAAATAAAAATGTCACTTGTCCTACATGTGGACAACCATATCCATAAGAGAATTGATCCAATTTTCATAACTAACTTGAATTTATAGATAAAAAATGTTATTTAATGTATTAATGTGATATTTATAACATTATTAATATTATATAATTATAAATCATTGCATATCTTCCTCCAGTTCTATGGAAATGAACTCATCACTCATGCAGACTACTGCCTCCACAAAAGTGATGTATTTTATTTTTTATATAGTATTGTATTATTTATAAAACTCTCTTAAATATGATTAAAAACCTTATAAACATCTAAATAATACCACTATACTTCTATAATAATTATATTGTTCTAAAAATAATCACTCTCATAACCATACTCACTGATAGATTATACCTTATTCTTCTTTGGGTTGGTTTAACCACCTACTCGAAGAATGCTATAAATTCATATCATAGATGAATATAGAAACTTAAATACTAGTTTTATTATAAATTAATGATTAAATAATTTTTTATGGTTCATTAAAGGTTATATTAATATTTAACTTTTTATTATTATACCACCCATTTGTTCAATAAAAATTATTAAAACAAGCTCATCACTAACTTTATCATCACGAATCATAACAAAAATACATAAAAAAATAAAATTATAGCAATATAAATAACTATAAAATATTTATTCCAGTACTTATAATGATCTCATAATGATTAACTTCAAATCTATAAATAAGAATTCACACTACCATTATGAAACTAATATTAAACAAACAATTGAAGCTAATAACATCTAATGATAAAAATAAAATATAATTAATATACTTTTAATAAAATATTATAAATGAAGTTTATAAAAGGTTATATGTATGAATAATTTTATTAATTAATTTATTTTTATATTTTTTTTATGTAGTAGTTTATAGCATGTTCGGCTAAGCAGGGTTAAAGGTAAGGTTGTTTCGTATCAATTTACTTTCTTTGAGACATATTTTGTTTTCTGCATCTAATTTATTTTAAATGGTTTATATATTATCTATTGAATATATAATATCATGAATTATATTTTATTCATGGCATTTGATTTTCAATTTCAAGCTATCTCTTTTCAGGGATTTTTATTAAAAAAAACTTAATATATAATGGGTTTTCTTGACTCAACTTATTTTCTTAAGTCATAATGATTTCTCTTTGGATATGGTTTTACAAGATGGTTTTATTTTTTTCTATGATGATATTATAATGTCTCTCCTTTTTATTTTCTAGGGAATTATATTTATGGGTTTCTTTCTTTATAAACCTTTTTGATGTTAAGAGTAATTCTCATTCTCTTTAATGATAATTTTTCTTCCATGCCCATATTTTTTCGCTCCACCAATGTTATCCTTTACATTTTTAAACATAATTATGTTTTATCTCATTTGAAATTCGTATTTTTCTTCTTATCTTTTCACAATTATTTTTTATTATCCCATTTTATAATATGATATTTCAATAAATATATTTTAAAATATTAAAACGGTTATCCTTCTATGATCGTTTGTTTTATCTTCCTCTTCACATTTCCTTGAGATCGTATTTATGTCATTTTCAAAGCTCCATTACTGGAGGTTATTTTCTTAAAAGTAAAAGTTTTTAGAAGTTTTCATTTCACCTTTTTTAAAATAACTTTTGAAAATGACCCATAACTTTTTCTTTTTACGATAATATTAAAACTGTTTTCTAAAATATCTTTTTAAGGTTTTTCTATGTGAACTCATTCTTTTTCCATTATGGCCATTATTTTCAATGAAGTTTCCTTTTTATCTTTTAAAATGGTTTTCCAAATAGACCTAATACATAATTATTTTAAAATGAAAAGGGATATTTCCTATTATTGTTCAAAGTGATTTACCTAATGAAATTAGAAAGGTATTTTTCATATATTTCAACTTCCTTAATGATCTTTATATTACACTAAGGATATATTCATATACCACCATACACCTTATTTCTCACAATGTATTATGAAATGTTATATATAATTTTTCATGAAACACATCTCTTTTCCAGGGTTTAATTAAGTGATGTTTGAAATATAAATTATTTCATGTTCTCTTGGCACACATATGTATAGATAATTATTATATGAAGGGTTTAGTCCTATGTATATTTGGAAAATAATTATTTACCCCTATAAATATATAAATGTGTAAAAAAACCCATGCATAATAAGATTATTAAATGTGAAATTCACCTATAAATTGATTATGGTGAGATATGAGAATTTGGAATTGGTTATTGTGTGTTACTGATATGTTTTTTATTATCCTTATGGCTATGTGGGGGTGGTGCAATGACGGTGGTAACCAGTCAAGATGTTGGATTTGTTATGGGTAGTGGAAATACGGTGGATGGTATGTGTTTTTTATGGTGATATGGTTGGGTTGTGGTGTTATATTTGGTAGGAGATGCGATGGGTTATTGTGTGATATCTTGTTGCGATAGCTCAATAGTGATGAAATATGAAATTGGTAATGATTAAATGGTAATTTTTTGGGGTGTAAATTTGATAAAAGTGTACCGAAATTTACATGTGGTAACTAGTTTAATGGTTTGAATAATTATGAATAGGCTTGACTTAAATGGTAATTAAATGAAAATGTTAGTTGTAGTGTTTTGTTATGAAATTTGAAGATAAATAACTTAAATAATTAATGGTGTATGTTAATGAAATAATCTATAAAGGTGGGAGAATAAATAATTGAAATAAAGGAAAGTGGGTTGTGTGTGTGGTTGTTCGGTGTGGTGGAATTATATATTAGTTGTGGCTTCATGTGTTAACAATAGTATGTTGTTGTTAATAGATGGAAATGATAAAGTATTAATGTAAAACCTTTAGGTTGGGCTTGTGTGATGTCTATGGTTTTGTGCGTGCCTAATTTTATTTACATGTTACTTTCATAAACACCCCACCTACATTGAGTACTATGTGTTTATATTTAAGTTTTTAGGGGGTGTTTTCCACAACATCTGAATAGTGGGGAATGGGTGGATAATTACCCCCTCTTCCCCACTCTTCCTTCAGCGGAAGTATGTAGCGGTGGTACCAAGTTGGTGGTGAGTACCAACTGATAATGGTGTTGTTAATAGTGATTTTTGATGATGATATTATGTGATATGTAGTGGGGGAAATGTGATTTAAGAGGAGGGAACAATGTTTATTTCCTTCACATTCATGAAACCCAGTTACTCTGGATATATGGTTATGGTGGATGTGTGATAATGCAGAAATGGAACGAAATATGTGCATGATGACATTGATTCCAATATAGGATATTGGGTCATATGGGAGTCTAGTTTGGGTAGGTTTGTGACCATACCCACATCAGATACAACTTGATATGTGGTGATGAGCTGGCATGGGAACATATGAAATTTGACATTGGGGTTTGAGAGCAAAAAATCAGTGGGGGACTGGATGTGGAGAACCTATATTAATTCTTTCTTGATATTATATTACTACTTTATTATGTTATTTTGTGAGTGAGTCATGGTGAGGATGGTAAAATAATAAAATACCTATTTATGTGATAGATTTATTGGTTGGTTATTTATCTTCTCTCTCAGTCCTTTTCATATATTGATGGTAATTCCTCTCATTTGAGTGTTTTACACCATCGATGCTAGTTGTTAACTTGGGCCCAACTAGATGTGGGAATTGGGGATTCACTCATTCTCTTCAATACCAACCCAGGAGGGGTTCTGGTGCATGATTTTGTGACATCTCATGCGCTTAAAAAGGGTACTCTGGTAGTATCCCAATCCCAAGATGATACATGGGTTATTAGACTAAGACTAAGAGGGTACACAGGTAGTATCCCAAGCCTGAGAGGGAACTTGAGTTGTTATCCCATCCCAAGAGGGTATATGGGTAGTTATCCCACGTTAATGATAGTATGTGGGTAGTAGATTAATCTCAAGAGGGTACATGATTAGTATCCCTAGACCAAGAGGGAACACAAGTAGTAGCCCAATCCCAAGAGGGTGCATGGGTAATAGCCTAATCCCAAGAGGGTATGTGGGTTGTCAACCCAATCCTAAGAGGGTATACTAGTTGTTAACCCAAGCCTACTATGTTATGATAATCAAGTAGTAATTCCTTCTCCACTAGGATATGGTTTCATATGATTTCGCATATGATATATTTCTATGTTATATGCCTATGTTATGCTACTATGGACTATTTTTATTGTTTAGTGTTTTTGTGATTCTATGTCTGGAAAATGTTTTATCAATTCACACTATAGTACATTATATTATTCCTTTTGGATAAATATTATTATTCCATGTTCTTATTTTTAATAATATATCTCCCCTATAATAATTTTTTCTCATATTATTATGATATAACCCTTGATGATATGTTGACGAGTTTTCCCCTTACTGGGCATTTGAGATCACCCCTTTTTTATGTTTCCATTCCCTAGGTTATGAAGATTATTATAACTTATAAAGTATCTAAAAGGGAGTCTAGTGAGGTTTTATTATGGTGAAATGTTCAAAAATATCATAAAATTAGTTTCTTAGTTGGTCCTCAAAGACACAAAACCTTCTGTTCTTGGGATTCTATGACTATTTGTTAGATGTAATGTTTAACTAATGGAAATGATGTCAAATAAAGATATTTTTAAATTTGTTTGAATATAATCTAGTGTTTAAAGGAAGTTTTTTTAGTTTCAAATCTAAAAATATAGTTTTAGGGAACCATTGGTATCATAGAAGGTTTTAGTTATTTTTTAGGATTAGTTTAGTTATTTTTGGGGATTATAATGAGAGAACTTTAGTGAAAACCCTAGGGTTGTTATAAGTTTATAATAATATCCTAAGGTTTTATATGCAGATATTATATGGTTCCCTAGTAATTACATCCTTTTCTAGATATTGGCAAGTGGATGCAGTTGTGACATAGATGCACCTAATGGTAATCACCATGAAAAATTATGGTTGAGTATCAACTTGGTCTTTAATCGGTGCATGATGAGTGGTCCTAATACTAAAAACCTGAATAGACACCCCTATGGGATATGCATTGGTAATTCACATAATCTTTATGAACCATTATAAAGTATTTAAATATATTTAGGTTAGAGAACTTAATAGTAAAATGATTATAGATAACCTAGATTGAAACTTAGAGATTTTTATGTTAGGTTATACATGTCATTTATGGGTTATTCCTTCTAATATTTTAGTTTTCTTTTAACATTTATTAATTAAATTATTATCATACCGCAACTTTCCTTTATATAAATTAATGGCCGAAGTTGAGTTGAACCAAGATAATAATGGGAGAAATGGAAAATGTAGTGATTCTCCCAATGAGAAACCAAATGGGAAAGAATATGGGGTTAAAAATATTGCGGTTATGCTTACCTGGTAATCATGAGTTATGATGAATAACTAGAACCATAACAATATCCCAGACTCTCCAAATATAAGAAGGATAGAGTTTCATGGAATTTTTTGGGATAAATACCAAATAGAAATAAAGATTCAACTTTCTATGTGTCAATAATGTGGGGAGAAGCACCCAATGAAATGTCTCAAAGTAACAAGAAAATGTTTCAAGTGTGGATGGATTATCTATTTAGTTCATTATTGTAGAGTTGTGGTAATGAATCTAATCAATGAATGAATGGAAATAATTCCCAATTATTAAAATGTAAGGAGTTTTGGAATTATGAAAATTGATTCCCAAATTTAATGTCTAACCAGGATTATAAACCTCAAAAACCTCATAAAGTAAGAGAATAATGTAAATACTATGAAAATACTACTATTAAATTAGATAATGATAATTAAGTGGTACAGGGTGTACTAATCCCCCACCCTAGATTTCTAAATCTCTTATTAGATTCAAGTCTAGCCACTCTAGTATATCTAGGAAGTTTAATAAGAACATAAAATCACCACAATAATGATTTGATATTAGATTATCAAAGAAAAATTATAGTGGTGTGATTATTGTATCCCAAGTTGATATTTATGGGAATATGCCTTGTGAAAATCTTATTACCCAACCTTTAGATGAATTTAATGGGTTTTTTGGAAATGGATTGGTTCTCTCTACTTAGAGGAAAGATTATTTATTGGAATAATTAAATCACATTTCATGTTAACCTATGATATTATATCAATGAAATATTTATTATGAACACCCTTTAGAAAAAATCATATAATTTGGGTCTTGATACTGAATAATGATAGACTCTTGGCTCAAATGGTTGGATAAAAAAACTCAATATTTGGGATAAGCCTGTTATGAGAAAAATGATATATTTCCTGAGTTAGAAATTATATCTTGAGTCATGTCTATATTTTAGATAACCATAACTATTTTCACTAGTATGTTATAACTAAAATTGTGAGGATAAAGTTTATTTAAGTAGGGAATGTAATACCCATAGATTTTAGAATATATTTTTCTCTAAACTAATATTATGTTCGATAGCTTTCTCTACATAAAACATCAAACTAAAACAAGATGTGACATATTAGATGGATATTATTAAGAAAATAATTAAAAATAAAACTTCTGGTAAATAAAAAGATATTACGCAACTAAAATTGCATACATTTAAAAGATAAACATGATATTATTTTATATTAAAAAGGAATGTTCTTTCTCAAATAGCTATTTTTTTAAGTCTTTTATATTTTAACCTAATAAATTAAATTGAATTCGTTTATAATATCACTATAATATTTCAAATAATATATTAACATTAATTAAATTATAAATTGATATGAACTAATATTAAAAACACTTAATGTTAAAAAGCATTTTTTTTCTATAAAATAATTTTTTTCATCGTATTTTGTCTTCTCATTTAAAACCTAAATTTATAAATTTTATAAATTAAATTTTATAAAATGAAATTCATTTTTAGATAAAAATTTTAAAAAATATCTTAGGTTTTATTTAGGGGATTTTTTCTTAAATAATAAATTTTTAGGTGAATAGTGAAAAATACAGTTTTTATCACAATTATAAATTTTAAGATCTTATTATTATATAATAAAGACCTATAAGTTTATAAATACTTTTAATTGGTAAGCGATCTATTTTATAAGTAAAATTATACACTTTAAAAATACTATATTGAATATAGAAAACCTATGATTAACAATTTAAGGATTTAAGTAATAATTTCGAATAAAAACTGGTTTTTGTCATTTATTTTAATTAAATATTATTTTGATAAAATTTGATTCTGGATTTATTTTTAATACACATAAATATAATTTTCTTTTATAAAAAAAACCAATTTATTATATGAAAATCAAAAATATTGATAATTTTATCCTACACATAAATTGTAAGCATAAAAATACATTTCCTCTCAAAACAGTTTCAATGCATTATGTTCACTAATTTTAAAATTTATTTTTCTCACCATTATAAATATTATTTGGTAAAATTATTCTCATATTTGAAATAATAATGTTTAAATTATTTAATAAGTTTAATTTTAATTTTTTTCATTAAAATTATTTATCAAGGTTAAAATGAGTTACCATAGTAAAAGTTAAATTGGGGTAAAAAGTAAAAATTAAATATAAAAACATAAAATAAATCAAAATGTATCTCTAAATTAATGGTTTATAGTATTATATACCTTAAAATATCCCACATATAATATCATCTAACCCTAACTCCCATATCTGTTACTAAAAATACAAACTTTACCTTTCTAGCTTTGATACTGATGAATGTGACCAAATTTTTTCCATCCAAAACTTACATCATCAAAAGGATATATTGGATCACCTACATACCCAAAGAACTTTTAGGTTTATAGTTTTATATAATTAGGAAAAACTCCAAAAAACTTGGATTCATAATCAACTAGTTCATAAATATCACTGTCATCTCCCACTAAACCCAGCTTTTCATTTTCCAAGTTAAGTCTTCAACATCTCCTACAAACTTCATCATGTAAGAAACATTTCTAGAAACAAATAATTTAATCATAATTCTTCATAACCTGGAGAATATGAAAAATAATAAGGGTGATATCAAATTCTTAGTAAGGGTAAACATAAGCATTAAAAATTAAATGTTATTAGTGATCATAATAAGAGAATATGGGCATGATAACATAATCAAAGTTCATGATCATAACATAATAATATTCATACCCATCAATACCTAGATAATAAATCATGAAACATGGTATAAACATTTATCAAATTAAATATTCATAATAATTAATAATCATAAGCCATGTGATTTCAATCTTTGTCAAAGGAATCATTAAAAACCCATAGCAATCATAAAGAAAACACGTTAGTGCCTTGGGAAATCATCATCATAAAACCCTTAAAAACCCTTAAAATTGGAATAACTATATGGTCAACTTTGAAAATAATTCTCCAAAGAACATAATAATTACCTAATTCATTAGATCACTGTCTAATAAAACCCATTTTATAATCTATATTGGGTTCACCTGGCGCTATCTGGATGCACCCATCATATAAGCTATATTAGGCTCACCCAACGCTATATGGGTACACCCATCATATAATCTATATCAGGATCATACATGAGTTATAATGGGTATCAAACCTTCATAAAAAATTTCCAATAACTATAAAATTAATAAAGTATATATAATGTTCATCTCATCATTAAAATCATAAAAACATCTATTACTCCTTTTATAACTTGATTAACCTGTGGAAAAAAACAGGTTCCATGAAAAACTTCTTGAAACATTATTAACCCATGGAAACAATCATAATCCATCCATATAAGGAATTATGGTGGTGTTATCAAAAAATAACCCATGTGTATAATAAGTAACATCAAGGATTTTTGACACTGATTATTGTAAATACCATTAAAATATCAATAAAAATAATGTGGAAAATAACCCTTTTCAATTTGAAAATCGCTTTTAAAATATAAAAATTTTAAAAAATATTTTGAAAATAATTTTAATTTAAAATAACATTTGAAAATTAAAAATTAATCTTTAAAAAATTGATTTGTCATGATGGGGGGAGATTTTTTATGCCAAGTACGTTAAAATAAAGATTCCTTTCAAATTTTTTGTAAAAAAAGTCAAAAGGTACCTTGTTTGGATAATGATAGGAAGATTAATTTTTTAAAAAAAATTATAAAATAAAATCATGGGTAAAAATTAATTTAAACCACTATAGTAAAATACTTAAACATTCTTGAAAAAAAATTAGAAAACATGGATTTTTAATAAAAATAATTTTCTACTAATGATAGAAACAAAGTCAAATTTTATTAAAAATATTTTCTCAATCATTTTCAATCCAAATAGGGAAAAATGGTATTATTACTGAAACATTTCATGAATAACCATATTATAATGAAAGGTATGGGTGAAATAAAATAATATCATATTATTTCCTCCCAAAATTACCCTTGAATATAAACAATCTTGAAAATAAAGAAGATTGTAACAAAAGTCTTTGCCACTTTAGTAACTTTTCAATCACAATCCCCATTAAATAATAACTCCAAATGAAACTTTAAGTATCATTAACATAATAAGATTCATGATATATCATGTCAAAATTTTTATTATATACACCTCATAAAATAAGTTGGTTGCATAACATCAACATATATCCCAAAGAAAGAGGATTTGATATGCATAACCCTTACAAAGATAATGTCATTAAAAAGAGATTTAATCAATGGATAGATTTTTTGTAACAAATGAAAATACAAAAAAAAAGTGGGAATACAGAATAAAAAAATTTATAGATCAATTCACACATAATCATGTCATAACAGATTCAATAAAGATGATTTGTAACCCAAAGAAAGGAAATTGAGTTGAGAAACCCTTTACTACTTAGTAACATTTAATTTAAATCACCTCAGATGAAATAATTCAATTTTAAACTTAAAATTACATGAATTATGAATTATCCATGATATAATATACAAAATATTTAGTATATACACTAAAAAATATAAATAAGTGATTAATATGAAATATCTCATACAAAAATAAAAGTGAGATGAGAAACTCTTACCTCGAGTCCATACTTTACATGTGTGTCCTTTAAATACTATATAATAAGATTATATAAATTATTTTATTTATTAAGAACCTTTTAAAAGTTTAATAACTTACACTTAAATCATTTATTTTATTTATTTTAATGATATATTTGAATACTTAATCAGTTAATTCCATATCGTATGTTTTGAGGACGTTCAGTTCATTGTTTCAAAATAGATTTGGTGTGTTGATCAAGTTCAAAGAGATAATTGTACCAAAATATCTAGAATAATAATCATGAAATAATTATAATTATTATAAATAAATTTTACTTTTAAAATTATCCATGAACAATGGTTATGAAAAATGAACTATGTTACGATTATGGAGACAGTAGGTTGTATGTAGACATGATTAGCGTTTCAATTTTTCAATGATCACTATGGAAAGAAGTTAAGTATTATTTTATCTTTAAATAATTATGAAAATATCATAAATATAATATTATTTATTTAAATACACTTATATATATCATCCATGTGATTTATTGATGGAAAAATAATCGCATCGCTTTATAGAGGTGGTAGTCCACACGTACGTATGAACGATGTTATCATTTCTCATTGATTGGAAAGGTAAAAATTAAATGATATATTATATTTTAATAATGATAAATATGTCATGAATATTATAATTATTTAATATATATCACATATATTCATTAAATTTATCCTTATTACCTTCCATAAAAAGCGTTAGTGAAAAACGAATCACCTCGCTTCGTGAGGCGATAGTCTGCCTTACACGCGAGCGACGTTATCATATCCCCTTCTGAATGGAAAGTAAGAAGGTATATATAAAATAAAAATTATAGAGGTTTAATTATGTTGAATATTTAATATATATATATAAATATATAAATATAATTTAAATAAATCATTATAATAATACTTGAGATGGGACTATGAAAATTTAATTATATTCGTTCGCGAGGTAGTAGATCGTTGTACAGAAGAATGATGGCTTTGTTTCCCATTTTATGGAATAGGAGATGGATTTAGGTTATTAAATTAACATAATAACTCATAAATTTATGGTAGATACTTTTTTATTATATCATAATTTAATAATATTTTAAGGAGGTCGAAGAATAAACAAAAAAAACACTCGGTTAAGCATGATACCTCTTCTTCGGACAACCTCCTTAGGTTATCACCAAAATCCTTCTTATGATAGATTTATGATAAACACAAGGGTTATAGATCATTTGTATGGAATTATTTAAGGTATTTGTGTATTTATTTTCTAGGTTAGAGTACTTTAATGTGTTGATATGATATGAAAGTGGGTGGCTTTTTATAAGTGAGGTGAGTGGCACACTTATAATTTTTTAAACGAAAAAGTGATACCCACGTTTTTCACATGCCACAAGGCTCTAAAATGGACCATTATCAAGTATTATATAACATAATTTTTAAATATGTCCATAAAATATAATTTATAAAAGTATTTAGTTCATTTTAACCCTTATGTTTTTAGTTTAACCCCCCCCCCCCTCTCAGTAAACCCGTTTTCACCTTAACCGCGGTAAAGTATTCTTACTATTTCCACTCTTCATTATGAAAAAAATAAATTAAAACTTATTATATATTATAAATTATTATAATTATAAATATGAAATTCATTTTATCAAATTCAATTCACATAATTGGCAGAATTTAATTTAAAATAAAACATGCCAACGTAATGAAAACATCGTTTTTTAATAAATGCACTTTTCAAGTATAAGATGATTTTATATTAAATCCATGACTATTAACCATCATTATATAAATTTAAAATCATATTTATATATATATAATATTTAAATTTCATTTAAATTATTCTTTATTTGGGGGTTTTTAAATTAATTAAAATGAATAAACATTATGCACTTTAAAACAGTTTATAGAAAAACCCCATTTTTAAACCCAAAAAAAAAACCTATACTAAAATATAATATAAAGATAATTAGAATGTAATTATTTGGATAAAATATAAATAAAGAGTAATTTTATTATTTTAAATAAAATTAAAATAAAAACGGAACTTTTAAATTGCTTATTTTTTTGAAAATAAATGAATATTTTACACAAATTGGCATTTACACTATTTACTAAAAAGTCAACATTTTCTAAAAAAATATCCTAAGTTAATTTTGATATTATAATTTAAAAAATTAAGTTCATTTTATCAAATAAAATTTCTACGAATTTATTATAATATTTTCTTACAAAAATCAATAAAAATCATTTTGGAATAAAATATATTTTTTATGAATAAAATTACTTTACTAAAAAATTAATTAATTATTTACTAATAATTTATCAATAAATTTATATTGAGTAGGAAATTTATATATATTTCATAAATTATTTAATACTATTCATACCCACCAATTTAATGACTAGGTTATAATGGTTATATTTAAAATAATATTATTGCATGGTTCATTTAAGTTTGGTGTTGCATGTATTATATGTTATCGAGCATAGATTCCTTTTTTTTAATCTCAAGTGTTAAATTATCCCCCCCCCCACCTTAATAAATTTAATCCTCTAATTTTTAGCTTGAACTCAATAAATAAGGTTTTGACATTTCAAAATACCATTTTTGAAATCCCACATCGTAAAAAGGGTTAATAAAACTTCCTTTTGAAAAGAGGGAAAAAGAAAATATAGAGGTCATCTATAATAATACATAAGTAGGTTTCAAAATAGGAGAAAATTGGTGGGAAGTAAGGGTATGTACATGGAATAAAATAATAATTCTAAATTAATTATGGAGAGTGACATAGATCATTGATCCCAAGAAATTGAATGATCTTAAGAAAGTCAACAACCACAAAACCATAAACCAAATAGGTGTGAAAAGAACTTAAATTTCATAAAAAATGATGGTAATAAGACAAGTTTTTATTTCATAATCTTTTTACTAGATTTAAGGAATTAATTTACCATATTGAAAAAGAAAATAATAAAATATACTTACTTAATAAGTAGAATTTCATCCTTTAGACAATTTCCACCACAATATCATTTTTTTCTCCAAATAATAAGTATTCGAGATGAATTTTTCATGCCTGAAGCCCTAAAATCAAAGTTTAAAGGACCAAATAACCATAAAAGTTATAATAAATATATTATACCTATCATTATACATTAACCAAAAACAAAATGGTTATCATATGGTAATAAGTTTCCCAAAATGAATAAACCTCCAAAATTCAACAGTACTGCCCAAAGTTCAAACTAAACCATTCCAAAAATGAATAACCCTATATACAAAATAGCATCAATAAAATGAACATTAAAGAGTTTTTTAACCTAAAATTTTATCTCATAACTTTCATTTTATAATCCCAAAAATGTAGTGATCTTGTTCTGAAATAACATTAATCACCTAATCACCAAAACACTTTTCAATCCCATGGTTATCTATATGATAAAACATATGTTCCAAAAATAAAATTAATCATTATTTTCCAAACCATTTAAGTAAAAAAAATGATTTCATATTAACCAGGTCATCACATAGGCCATTGGTAGGTGTCTCACCCTTTTCACCCTTCGGTTGTGGGTTCAAGCCTCACAGACTTCTCAAATGCAATGGGTCATCACCCGGCTTTTAGGTTGTCCTTTTTCCTAAAATTATATCCTTACAAAATTCCCAAAAATATGATGAACATCCTTAAAAATAACCTTAATCATCAAAGATTTTATAATGCCTAAATTTTCTCAATAAATTTAAATTTATGATCAACCTTAAACTTATAAACCTATAATGGTATCTATAGCCCTTAATATAACCTCACATGAAAACATCCTAATATCCAAAGTTATAGAAACCCTATTCTGATAGAAAATATAACATCCTTGAACCCACACTCTTGTATCTAATGTTAAAAACATAAAATTTATATTTCTGGATTTGATACCGATGAATGTGGACCAATTTTTTCCATCCAAAAATTAGATTATAAAAGGATATATTGGATCACTTGAATACCCAAGGACCTTTTATGTTTAGAGTTTTAAATAATTAGAACGAACTATAAACAACTTGGATTTATATAAAGATGATTCGTAAATATCAACATCATCTCCCACTAAAACCATATTTTCATATTCCATATTAAGTCTTCAACATCTCCCACAAACTTCATCACATATGAAACCATTCTAGACATAAATATTTTAATCATCATTCTTCATAACTTGGAAATATTAAATATAATAAGGGTGAGATCAAATTATCAGTAAAGTTAAACATAATAATTGATAATTTAATGTCATCAATTATCATAATAAGAGCATAAGGGTATAATGATATAATCAAAGTGCATGATTATTACATAAGAAATACATACCCATAAATACCCAGATCATAAATCATGAAATACAAAATAAATATTTATCAAAGAAAATAGTCATAAGAATCAATAATCATGAGCCATGTGATTTTAATCTTGATCAAAGTAATCCTTAAAACCCCATATCAAGCATAAATAAAACATGTTGGTACCTTGGGACATCGTCAACATTAAATCCTTATAAAACTATTACAATTGGAATAACCATATTGTCAACTTAAAATATAATTATCTTGAGAACATAATCATTACCCAATGCAATGTAGTGATATCTAGGAAAACTCATCATATAATATATAATGGTCCAACCTGGTATTATCTGGATGGACTCATTGTATAAGCTCTAGTGGTCTCACCCGGTGCTATTTGGGTACACCCATCATATAAGTTATATCAGGATCATCTGTGAGCTATAATGGGAATCAACCCTTCATAAACAATATCCAAGAACCATAACATGAATAAATTACATAAAAATTTCATCTCAATATAAAACTCATAAAAATCCATTACACCTTTCATAACTTGATTAACCCATATAAAATAAATGGGTTTTATGAAAAACTCTTTAAAACATGATTAACTCATGGAAAAGAAATGGGTTCAATTATAATCTCATTAAAACAATCATAATACATCCAAAGAAAAAATAGGATGGTATAATTACAAAATAGTCCCAGTATAATATAAATAATATCAAGGGTTTTTTATGTTAATTAATGGAAATAACATTAAAAGATCACTAAAAACATTCTTGAGGAAAATAACCCTTTTCACTTTGAAAATAACTTTTAAAAATGAAAAAATCAAAAAATATTGTGAAAATAATTTTCATTTGAAATAACATTTAAAAATTAAAAATTTAAATTTAAATCATTGAGTGGTCATGATGGCGGAAAATTCCATTCATGTTGAGTATGTTAAAAAATATTTCTTCACGTTTTTATAAGAAAATTAAAAAGGTACCTTATTTGGAAAAAAAAGATTCATTTTTAAAATAAATTTTAAAAATATTATCATGGGTAAAAATAAATTTAAAATATCATAGTATAATATTAAAACATCCTTGAATTAAAATAAAAACATGGATTTGGAAGAAAATGGATTTTTGACTGAAGAGAGAAATAATATCAGATTTTCTTAAAAATATTTTATAAATCATTTTAAGTACCAAAGAGATTAAAATGGTATTATTATTTGAAAATTTCATGAATAAAAATACTAGAATAAAATATATTTGGTTCAAGAAAACAATATTATGTGATTTCCTCCCAAAAGGACCCTTGAACATAAACAATCCTAAAAATAAAGGAGATTATAACTAAAGCCTTTTGCACTTTGGTAACTTTTCAATAATAAGCCCCATACAATAATAACTTCAAATGAAACTTTAAATATCATGAACATAAGTATATTCATGATATATAATATAAAAAGTGGTAGTATATACACTTCATAAAATAAGTTAGGTGTTTAACATCAACATATGTCACAAAGAAATATGATTTGATATGAATAACCCTTACAAAGATCATATCATTGAATTGAGAATTAATCAATGGATATATTTTTTGTAATGGATTAAAATAAAAAAGTAAGAATATAGAATAAAACAATTTAGATATCAATTCACACATAATCATGTCATAACAGAGTCAATAAAGATGATTTATAACCCAGCGAAAGGAAATTGAGTTGAGAAACCCTTTACCACTTAGTAAAATTCAATTCAAATCCTCTTGTATGAAATAATTCAAGTTGAAACTTATAATAACATTAATTAAAAAATATTCATAATATAATATGAAAAAAAAATTAGTATATACACCACAAAATATAAATAAGTGATGAATATGACATATGTCTCATAGAAATAAAAGTGATATGAGAAACTCTTACCTCGAGTCCTAAATTTCCATGTATTCCATTCAACTCCTATATAATAAGATTATATAAATTATTTTATTTATTAATAACCTTTTACAGGTTTAATACCTTATACTTAAATTATTTATTTTATTTATTTAAATTACATATTTTAATATAATCAGTTAAGCCCATGTTGTATGTTTTGAGGATGTCTAATTCATTGTTTCAAAATGGATTCGGTGTGTTAACTGGGGTCAAAGAGGTCATTATTATATCATTTACAGAGTATTAATCATGAAATAATTATAATTTTTATAAATCAATTATAATTTTTAAATTATTCATGAATAATGGTTAATAAAAATGAACTATGTTACAATCATGGAGATGGTAGGTCATACGTATGCATGAGTAACGTTTCCATTTTTCAACGATCATTATGGAAAGAAGGTAATTATTATTTTATCTTTTCATAATTATAAAAATATAATAAATATAATATTATTTATTTAAATAATATTATATATATCATTCATGTGATGTGGTGATGGAAAAAGAATCACATCATTTTGTGGAGGTGGTAGTCCACACATACGCACGAACAACGTTATCATTTCTTAGTGAATGGAAAGGTAAAAAGTAAATGATATATTATATTTTAAGAATGATAAATATGTAATTAATGTAATAATTATTTCATATATATCATATATATTCATTAAATTTATCCTTATTATGTTTCATGAAAAGTGTTGTTGAAAAACGAATTGCATCGCTTCGTGAGGCAGTAGTCCACCGTACACATGTGTAACGTTATTTTATCCCCCATAGAATAGAAATTAAGAAGGTATATGTGATATAATATTATAATTATATTTAAAATATCATATATATATACTTTAAATACATCATTATAACAATCTATGAGAGGTGAAGATGAAAAATGAATTACATCGATTCGCATGGCAGTAGTCTGCCATACACACGAATGATGGTTTCGTTTCCCATTTGATGGAAGATGATATGGATTTAGATTTTTCAATTAAAATAAAAATATATAAGTTTATGGGAGATAATATTATTATTATATCATCATAATAGAATAATATTTGAAGGATTTAGGAGAATAAATAAAATAAAAATTCTCAATTAAGCACGATACCGCTTCTTCGGACAACCTCCTTAGGTTAGCACCAAAATCCTTCTTAGGATGGATTTTTTATATAAAAAAGATATATAGGTCATGGTGAAGGAATTATAAAAGTTATTTGGGAAAATATTTTCTAATAAAAAGTGATATAAATGTGTTAAGAGGAGAGGACATTGGGTGTCCTTTTATAAGTGAGGTCAGTGGCACACTTGTAATTTTTTAAAAGAAAAAGTGATACCCATGTTTTTTACATGACACAAGGCTCCAAAATGGACCATTATAGAGACTTATATGAAATAAGGTTTAAATAATTCCATAAAATACAATTTAGAAAAAAATTTAAGTCATTTTAAACCTTATATTTTTATTTTACCATCCCCCCCAGGTAAACCTATTTTCACCTTAACCACGGTGAAATATTTTTACTTTTTTCACTATTCATTGTGAACAAAAAAATAAGTTGAACTTATAATGTTATATACATTATTTTATTAAAAATTTAGAATCCATTTTATCAAATTAAATTCACATAAGTGGAATAATTTAATTTAAAATAAAACCCAGAGATGCGATGAAAACACGATTTTTCATGAAATGCATTTTCAATTATAAGTTCATTTTATATAAACTCTATAACTAGTAATCATAATTAAATGAATTTAAATTAATATTTATTGATATATATTATATATTTTTAATTTAAATTATTCCTAATTATGGTTTTTTAATTAATTAAAATGGAGAAACATTATGCACTTTAAAATGATTTCAAGAAAAAACCCATTTTTAAATCGAAAAATAAACTTATACTAAAATCCAATATAAATATGACTAAAATTTAATTATTTGGATTAAATATAACTAAATAATATTTTTTTACTTTAAACAAAATTCAAATTATAATAATACTTTTAAATTACTTAATTTATTGAAAAGAGATGAATTTTTTACAAAAATCATCATTTTTACTATTCACTGAAAAAATCATTATTTTTCAAAAAATTCCAAATTTTCACCCTAATTTAATTTTTATATGATAATTTCAAAAATATATTACATTTTATCAAATAAAATTTCTAAAATTTGTAGATATTTATTATAATATTTTCTCATAAAAAGTAATAACAATCATTTTTGAAGAAAACATATTTTTGATGAATAAAATTACTTTACTAAAAAATTGATTGATAATTTAATAATAATTTACCAATAAATTTATATTGAGTAGGAAATTTATATATTTTTTATAAATTATTTAATATTATTCATACCCACTATTTAATGGCTAGGTTATAATGATCATATTTAAAATAATATTATTTTGTGGTTTGTTTAAGCTCATTGTTGTGTGTCGTGTGTGCTACCGAGCATAGATTAATTTTTTTTTAAAATATTTCATTATTCTCCATTTTTGTATCCCTTTACCTTAAATGGTTTCAATAAATTATTATAAAGTAAGGAGTATTTACAAAAAAATCCATTTTCTTTACTTATAAAAGGAGTCATCACCACCTCACTTCTCTCACCTCTTACCTCTTATATTTGAAAAAAATGCACCCAAATAACTCCCCAAAACTTCTATAAATTTTATTTAGGTTATATTATTCTCAAAAGGATACCTCTTAAATCCTTAATTCAATTTGAAAAGGATTATTTCCAAGGAGTAAGGTAAAATTCTCAATTACTCTTTTTCCATTTCTTTTCATTTCCTTATTCTTTGACCTCCTATGAATCTAATATACCCATATTGACATAATTTCATCATTATAATAATTATACTGAAATTTTATTATGTTTATGGGATATACATTTTCTACTTTCCTCCCAACCATTTGAAAAATAAAAACATCACTTGTGTTACATGCAGACTACCGCCTCTATAAGCAATACGATACATTTTCCATAACCACCCTAAATTTCCAAATAGAAATGGGTATTTTATTAATTAATTTGATATTTATAACATTATTAACATTCTTAAATTATAAATTGTTTCTTATCTTCCTCCCGTTTTTTGGAAACAAATGTTTCGATCGTGCGTATGCGCAGACTACCGCCTCCATGAAAGTAATATATTTCATTTTTCATCTAGTATTTTATTATTTATCAAAATATTATAAAATATGATTCAACACATTATAAACATATAAATAATATCATTATTCTTATTTAATAATAATATTATTCCAAAATAATCAATTTAATAACCATACTCACCTCTGGGTTATAGCTTCTTCTTATTTGGGTTGGTTTAACCACTTACTTGAAAAATTTTATAAATTTATATGAGGGATGAATATGGAAAGAATACTATTTTTATTATATATTAATGAGAAAATAATTTTATTATGGTTCTATAATTTTTATATTAATATTTTACTTATTATTATTATACCACCCTTTTGTTCATTAAAAATTACTAAAAAAGGATTTTCACCAACTTCTTCATCACAAATAATATCTAAAATGATTATTAAATGAAATTATGAAATTATGAAATTATAAATCACTATAAAGTATATAATTAAGTACCTATAATGATCTTGTAATTATGAACTTAAAATCTATAAACAGGAATCGACACTACCATTAGGAAACTCGTATTAAACAAACAATCAAAGTTAATAACATCTGATGATGAAAATAAAATATAAACAAATAATATATTTATAATAAATGATTATAAATTAAGTTTATAAAAGTTTATAGGTATAAATAAGGTTCTTAAATAGGTGATTAAGATAGTTATTTTTTTATATGTGAGTTTAGAGCATGTTTGGCTAAACGTGATTTTAGGTAAGTATGTTTACTCTCAATTTCTTTTCTTTGAGACATGCTATAATTTATGAACCTAATTTCTTTTAAATATTGTGTATAATATCTATTGGATATATAATATCATTAATTATATTTTATTCATGGTATTTGAATTTCAATTTCAAGCTCTCTCTTTCAAATGGTTTCTATTAAAACATTTCTTAAGTCGCAAGGGGTTTTTTTACTTAACTTCTTTTCTTAAGTCATAATGATTCCTATTTGACTAAGGTTTTATAATATAGTTTTATTTTACTCATTTATGATATTATAATTAATATACTCCTTAATTTTTAGGGAATCATATTTATTGATTTCTTTTTTTATAAAATTTGATGATGTTTAGAATAATTCTCATTATCTTTAATGATGATTTTTCTTCCATGTATATATTTTACCTTCCCTCTAATGTTCTCCTTTATATTTTGAAATATAATTATTTGTTATCTCAATTTTACCTTCATATTTACCTTCTGCTATTTTAAAAAATAAGTTTTATTATCACTTTTTACAAAGTGGTATTTCAAAAAAGGTATTTTAAAATATTAAAATGTTCTTACTTCTATGATCATTTTTTTTATCTTCCACTCCACATTTCCTTGATATAGTATTTATGTCTTTTAACAAGAAACATTTCTGATGGGTTTTTTTTAATTAAAAGTTTTCAAAAGTTTTCACTTCGCCTTTTTGAAAATTATTTTTGAAAGTGACCCATGACTTCTTCTTTTTATGATAATATTAAAAAAATTAAAATCTATTTTTAAGGTTTTCTGTGTGAATTCATTTTTCATCATGACAACCATTATGTTAAATGAAGCTTTATTTACATGTTTTAAAATGTTTTTATAAATAAACCTAATTCTTAATAGTTTTAAAATTAAAAGGGGTATTTCCTTTTACTTTTCAAAGTGATTTACCCAATTCTCTTAAAAAGGTATCTTTTATCTATGTCAACATGTTTAATACTCCTTATGTTACATTGGGGTTATATTCTTATACCACCATACTCCTTATTTATTTGGATGGATTATGAAACTTTATATATAATTTTTCTTGAAAATCATCTCTTTTCCACGAGTTAATTAATTTATGTTTGAAATGTGAATCTTTTAATGTTCTCTTAGCATACATTTGTATGGACAATTGTTATGTGATGGGTGGGGTCCTATATCACCCTCCAATGAATTGGTTGAAGTTTTATATCTCATGAGCTCAAAAAAGGTACATGGGTAGTAGACCAATCCCAAGAGGGTACACGGTGCTGAGTCCAAGAGGTTTTGTGGTGTTTTAAAGAAGTTTGAGTTATTGAAAAGAATTTGGTTGTGAAGTAAGAAGGTTCTATTAAGTTTTGTATTTTGTTTCCAAAACATAAATAACATTAATTTTTTATCTTTCTTACAAAAAGTGATCAAACGGAGTCTTTAACATACCAAGGTCACCGAACCAAGTACAACAAATCATGTCCAAATAATAGATTCCATTGGTATGAAGTCATCGGAAAGATTATAGCATGTAATGTTTATCTAATAATGCTCATAAGTTCCATCAGATGTAATGTTTGATAAAGATAAATTAGATGATGCTATGATGATCTTTAGAGTTCCAAACATCATGAATGCTAAAATTCATCATAATCCAAGCTTGAGTATAAAGGGTATTTTGAGGTATGGTTGTACAAAGTTTATCCTATGATATTTTTTGAAGTACACTGGACAAAGGTTACTAGGTTGAGTCTTTATTACAATTTGTTATCATTCAAAAATTTATAATGCCTACCAAATAGGGGAAGTTTCAAGAAGTATTGAATAGAGGATTTTGGGAAATTTCATTGGACAAATTTTAGTATTTGTATAATTATAAAGTAATATTACTTAGTCTATTGGACATACGAATGTTTTTCAGTCCACCAATCAGAGAAAAATTTATGATTTCACTGAATTGAATTTTATATGTTCAGTGTATAGATAATGTTTTATTAATTATGAATTATATCAATCATACTTACACAAATATGTAAAGTGAAGGTGTTATGGGATGATCAAGTGTATGACACTAAGTCATTAGATATAATTATCTAAATAAAGTTCATTAGATAGAGGTTACCAAAAAAGGCAACAAGAGAGTCTTGTTATCATTTTCAAGATGTTCCTATAAAGTTGTGAGGAAACACCAATGGAGTTTTCATCTGATTGATTTAATCGTACAAACATTTGGAAACTCATCAGATGAAGTAAGAGTATTATAAAATACTTCCAAGGGAGAATGAATAATATTATTATAAAGGGACACTGAAAAAAACACCATTGGATGAAACTATTCCTACAAGGTTCCAAAGGGACACTAGATGAAGTATCATCAAATAGAATAGTTTTTATAAAGATAAACCAGATGAAGAGTTTAAATAAATTTATAAAGTCTTTATAAATTTATTAAGTATGATGATGTTGAGTTGGGAATTAAACATTTCAATAATCATGATTTAAAGATCATGATTCTCATTGATATTTAATAAAGTTTTGAGGGAGTTCATAAATGTATAGTTTTAAGGAAATTTTTCTTTGATTATTCAACTCCTATCTTTAAGGAAGTTTGAAGGTAGTAAAATTTTTGAAGTTTTAGAGGGGTATTTGAATTTAAATTTTGTGTGTATCCCTTGATTATTGATGGAACACTTCCTATATAAAGGGTTGGAGATGTGTCGAGTGTATGTGTTAAAATTTTGAAAGTTGGGTGAAGTGTTACATAAGTGGAGAGGTGATTGGATAAAAATTTTGAAGAGGAATTGGTCTGATGAATACTAGATAGAGTTTCTTATCAGTAGGTATCAAATGAATAGTGTATAGAAGCGATTTTATGAATGATGTGTATAACTAATCAGATGAATGGTGTTTGGAAGAGATCAGATGAATAGATGTATAGAGGTGATATATTTAATAGGTTCGAGAGGTGATTGGAAGAATAGGGCATCAGACTGAGTTTCATCAGACTGGGTATACTAAATGAAGTGGTGATCAGATTGATAGTTTACTATAGAAGTTCAATAGGAAATTCTTACTCGTTGTTGTGTAATAAAGTGAAGAGGAAGAAGAAATTACAAGAAGAGAAAGTGTGAATAATCTTCAAGTATTATAGTGAAAATGTATCAAATCTTGTTGGTGAAGGTTATTATGATTGTTACAAAACGTCTTTATATCTTTTATATATGTGAGGATCACATGAACTGTTGATTAAATATAGTGATTTTCAAGTGAAAGGATATTCTCTGCTTGCTATAGCCACAAAAAGGATTATTTTTTAGTGGTTTTTTAGTCTTGTATTACTTCCAAACCATGTCATGGACTAGCTACTCTTATTGAGTAGTGAAACTTGTAAATGCCTATGTTCTTGTGGTTATTCTTGTTTATTGTTTTCTAGCATAGTATTTTATCACTAAATGATGGAAAAGGTTTTTTCTTAAGTAATAAAACATAAAAATAAAATATCTCAAATTCACCTTGTCCCCATCTCAATGGTCACATAGATAATGATTGGTCCTTTCAAGTTGTATCAGAGTGATATGTCCTTCATTGACTCTTTTCTAAAGTTTAAAGAATGGGAAAGTGTCCATGGATGTTCATAACTCTATGAATAGTAAGGAGACTCATGTCTTCGATGGGAAGAACTATTATATCTAAAAGGATAGAATATTACCTTATCTTATATTCATTAGATATAAATTTCTTGAAACTATTATATATGGTTTCCCTCCTCCTGCAAAGGGTGTTACCTTAATATGTTTTGATAACAATAATTTGGATAATGATTCCTTACTCTATAAAATTGAATTTCTAAGGGTTAAAGGTATTGGAACAGCTAAAGGAATCTGGTACATGTTGATTAACATTTATGAAGGAAATATGAAATTTAAAATGGAAAGATTAAAGATCTATATATTTAAATATGAATATATAAAAATTGGTGATAATGAATCTATCGGTGACTTCTTTACAAGGTTTAATGACATTATAAGCACCATAATAAATTTTTGTGAGATATTGGAAGAATCAGTTACTGTTGAAAATATTTTAATAATTATATTGGATAATTTTGATGTCAAGGTTTCATAATTAGAAGAAATAGATACTAAAATTCTATCTCTATATGATTTATATAACATTATCATCATATAAAAAATGAGAAGAGAATATTCTATGAATAATAAAGGAAAAGTTTATTGGTTAGTTTCTTTCAAAGTAACTAAGCAAGGAAAATCTAATAATGTTTCCAAGGAATAATTTGGTGACTCTAAAAGAGAAGATGAGGTATGTTAAAAATGTGATGAATTTATGTTTTTTTATAAAAATGTGAAAATATGCATGTGGAAGTACAAATAAAATCTTTTACTAAAGTTCTCTAGTTGTGGATCCATTGTAAATTTTGCTGCAAATTTCTCAAGACAAAATGAAGATGAAGATAGTGATGAAGTAGATAGAAATTGGAGAAGATCTCTGAAAAATAATTCAGAAAAATAAAATTATTTTTTCAAGAGGAAAAGATAATAATTTATCTAGATATAAAAATATAAATTCATTTCTAAATGTGAGGAAGATGGTGATACTGAAGTGGAAGATGATAACTCCAATGATGATGCTTCTAAAAAATTACTTATTAAAAAAGTGAATGATGACAAATTTACTGGTAATGCAAATCATTTTTCCCATTTTCTAAAGGTCAGTTCAAGGATTTCTGGTACCCATTACATGACTTCAACACTTCTAATTCATCACTTCACAACATCCATATCAAATTCAAATTTCAAATTTCAAAAAAAAAAGTCAACCAGACAGCTGCCCTCGAGCCACACACCTGTTCCACCAGCACCTCGAACCAAGCACCCTGCCATCAAGCACCTCCACTGAAGTAGATCATTGGAGTGATTACATCGGAACATAAACGACATCACCGCTCATACAAACCATTCATTATCATCCCAAATAAAAAAAGAAACCAAAAACTCCATGGATCACTGAAGACTCACAGAAGTTCATCAGGCCGAAAACCGCACGGAAAAACAACAAATGAAAACCAAAGCGCAAACCAGCAAGCAGATCAACCTCAAACCATAACATAAATCATAAGCAGCAAGCTTCAATCAGAGATGAGATCACAAAACGAAACTAGATCCTATAAACCCTTGAGCATATCCACGAAAGTAAACAATAAAACAAGAGAAGTCATACCGCGAGGGATTTTCCAAACCCTATCCTCCAAAATCCTTGGGTAGCCTCCGATTAAGCAGATATTGAGAACCGATCTTTCATGGAAGATATCCACCATCAATCTCCCTGCCATCGACCACCATCCATAAAAATAGAGACCAAAGCTTTCTCAAACTCAAACAACATCCCTTCACCGCCGTCCGAAAGATCCACGAAGACAATGCTCAACCTCCAAATCCCAGGATGAACGAGGGGTAGTTCTTGATCCGCCGAGGAAAATATCAAGCACAGATTCAACACCGTTCCACCTTGAATATATAGACACCAATGCGCGCAAGGCGAGCCAAAATGAAGCCACCGCAGCAAAGAATCTGCCGCCTCAAACTGCCAAGCAAGGGAGAGGATCAGCACTGATCCGGGATAAGGGAAGGCGGTGCGAGAGACAACCCTAGCGATGCTAATCCCCTTACGGGATCATACAATTCCAGGCACCTCATTTACTGGTGATGAAATTTAAAGCATTGAATAAGAATAATAAGAGACTCATATGGAGTTTATTATTAACTAAGAGTTGAAAGAATGTCTTTAAAATATTGTTAGACTTGAAAGGTAGAATAATAAGTTGAAGAAATAAGATCTTTTAGCAAATAATAAAGAATATTTTCTTGAATAAAAATATAAGTTGTTCAAATAGATTGATGATGTGAAGAATTTATTTTATGGATAAAATAACCTAAACTTCAATTTTGATGAAAAGATATATGTGAATTATAAATGATTTAATCTTGTTTAATAAAATCTTGTTGATGATGAGCGAGGAATAAAAAAATTCCAAAACTCAATTTTAGAAGTTGGTGAAAATTCTAAGAAAAGTAAACCTCATAAAGATCAACAAAAATTATCCTAAAAGTTTAACATCAAGGTTGAATATTTTCAAAAGAAAAAAGAAAATTAATAAGACCATGTAAGTAACCAAAACAATTAGATTTTAAAGTCCTAAAATTTATAGGGTTTCAAAGTTTGAACCAAAAGCTATTATAACTAGATATTTTGTTAAGTTAAAGAATAAATATAAGATAAAGAAGAATATGTAAGGAAGTTACTAAAACTTTAGTGTATAGAAAAGTGACAAGGTGGATGGTAAGAAAGACAATGGAAAGAAAGTACACCATTCTAGTCAGCATGTAAGTTATAGAGGAAAATATGTTTTTATGGTTATTTATGGTACTGTGGAGGCTTTGTACATATAGTTAAAATGTGTTGGATAAATCATTAACACTATAATGAATCTAGGAAGAACTGTAGACAGAGTTTTAGTGGGATTCAACCCACTCAAATAAGACAACCTAAAAAATCTAGTTTGAAATTTGAAAATAGATTTCAACCTATGTAAACTATTTTTGAGATATGTGATCAGCCAATACATATTGCTAAATGATGTCTTGTTATGTTACTATCTCAACAAATTTTATATATTAAATCTCAAAATATGTATATGAAGTAATAAAAGGGTAAGTAAAAGGACTTAATTATCGAAATGGCTCTCAAAGATACAAAGGGAGAACAACCTTGGATATTGGATATTGGTTGTTCTTCACATGTGATAGGAGATTTGAAATTATTGAAGAATGTAAAGTATTATATAAAAGGTATAGTGATTTTTTTAAATAATGAGTCACTCATAATCAAAGGAATTGGATATACTATCATTGGAAAATAAGAATTGAAATCCAAAAGCGCTTTGATTTTTTATGGGTTGAAACGTAATTTTTTTTGTTTTTTAAATCTTTATGATAAAGCTAACAAAGTTGTTTTCAAAAAAATGGTTTTGTTAAAATACTTGAATATGGAAAAGTTATAATGAGAGGAAAAAAACCAAGGGAAACTTGTTTCAAGTGGGATATTCACATGGTTTATGTTATATGATCATAATGGAATAAAATTAGTTATGGTATAAGTGGATTAGAAATATGTTCTATAGGAATATGAGAAAGATGAAAAAAGAGAAATTATTTGTGATATTTCTGACATGATAAGAAGTAGAGATTATTTTTTTCAATATTTCAGAAATGTTAGATTAAAAACTCAGTAGATAAGAAAGTGTTAGGTCCAAAATGGGCCTAGATACCTTGAGAGGGGGGGTGAATCAGGGTATGAATATTCTTCTCAAAATTATTTTTTCCCCACGGGATCTTGACCTCTTTATTACAAGGGTCACTTGTCATGCTCTCTAATGTTAATGTCATTTCTAATTTTATCTGATGATGATGCACTAAAAGTAAAGTAGTAAATCATGCACAAGGACACAAATATTTTTACTTGGTTTAGCCTCACTGGGCTACGTACAAGGATCATACAATGGTAATGTGTCGATGTACCAAATTCACTAAGGCTCGCTACCAATAATGAGTACAATGTTTGGGCTAGATCTTTTATGCCCTGACTCTCTGCCTTTACAATGTTAAGGGTCTTATCACTACATTCACAGGGGTTACTCCTAATGCCTCTTTCTCTGGCTCACTTCCGGTGGAAAGGGTCATTGTCTTTCTCTTCCTTCACTCACTTCTCTTGGAAAGGAATCCACTCATAGTTTATCGACTTGTAAGTCAAACACAGTTTATGGACATGTAGGTCCCTTTATTTCCATGAATTCCTACATCCTTAACTATTGGTATATGCTCTTTTGAAGTTATTTTTTCACCCGAAGATGAATTCCACCTTCCCAGGTACTACTAGGTACCGGAAAATACTTTCGCAAACTAATTTGAAGTTTTTTTCAAGCTTCCTTGAGTAAACTGTGAACCACTTTCCACTCTCGCATACTCAGTACTGGGTTTGGTACACGAACCACCTTATCTATATACTACTTCCTCTTCCATGAACCTCCTCTATCCACGGACTTCCTCTTCCGAGAACTTCCTATGTCCGCAAACTACCTCTGCCTTCACTATCGCGTACAACTACCGTGTACCGATTTCGCGAACCACCTCTGTGAAACCCTTCCTATCTGCAAACTGTTCTCTGTTAACAGACTGGCTTCGCTTCCGTGTACCAGAGTCCCCCCTCCACATACTACTCACGAAACTCTCCCTCTCATGTATCGGGGATCCCTCCTATGTGTACTAATACAACTCCTTCCACATACCGGACTTCTTATTCCATGTACCGGACTTCCTTTGCAGGTTAAGAATCCCTGCAAACACCTTCAGCGGAATTCCTTCCATGCGAACTACTTCAGCCTTTGCGATCCTCCCTTCGTGAACTGCCTTCGGTATTCACCGAATTCCTGAAGAAAAATATTCTTTCTAATGATGTTCCATCTCCTCAGTAATAGATAGGATTACCATTTCTTATATAGACAAAGATACCTACTTAATTAGCTAAAACGAGATTTACCAAATCTTCAATTAAGCCTCCGCCACCTACTGATTTTCAGCCACCGCTAACCGCAAGCCATTCGCAAACCATTTTCCTACATGCTCTTCATACCGCATTTTCTCCTACATGGTTGATCTTCTCCACCATCAACACACCATCCGCGTATCGCACCGCCATCCACCACGAACCATTTTTGGTTTCACGAACCTCATTCATGTACCGTTCTCACTGCCTGGTACGCGGCCGCGTACCCTTACCAGACATGGTTTTAGATCCATGTATCGGGATCCTCATTCCTCTTCCTTTTCCAATTTTGTTCGCCATTATTCACACAAATTTCCGATTTTGAGGCCCCAAATTTTGGAAAACACTGGGAAACTACGCCACCTTAAAAACTTGCCTTCGGCAAACACCAACCATTCTCATTTGAGATCATCTGGATTTTTCAACAAACACAACCACACCCAAAACATACCAAGAGGATGCATTGAGGTATTTTTTTCCCAACAATATCCCCCTTTGGGTTTGTTTTCAACTCTTCTTAAAACAATTCTCTTCATTTTTATATCTTGTTAAAGCTCCTTCAAAATTCAACCACCATTTGCCTCACACGATAAAGATAGCGATCAAGGATTTACTCAACACATACTCTAAGCCCACATGATAAATTCTCACCATAAGAAACAAGAGTAAATTAAAAGATCATCAATGAATCACTTCATTTTAGACAACAACTTTTGACACCAAACTAATACCAATTGTTGATTGCTGGAAACCTTCTCACACCATTCCAACATCACTCTTATGATTTTATCATGATCCTTAGCTATCGTGATATTTACTCTTTGATTGATCACTTCTAGAATTTTCAGATTTAATGCACCCCCTATCTTAGCTTAGATTCAACTCCCCCTGTCTCGCTGTTATACTTAACAGCTTCTTGCCATGTCTTTTCTTCCCCCTCTAAGTCACACTTTTATATCCCCCTTTATCAATTAACCCAAAGGGCACTTCAAGGTTATCTAAAACAGGGTAAATAACACATTTCATCACATTATAGAATTACACATCATACCTCGGGGAGATTGGGACCCACATCCACACTTTTTCAAGTGCGGGAAGTCGACCGGACTCCCAAATCCATTCGATGCCTTTCAAATGCTTCTTTGGGTAAGGCCTTTGTCATAATGTCTACAACCTACTGTTATGTAGGCACATACTCTAACTTCACAATCCCTTGATCCACCTTATATTTGATAAAATAATATTTGATTTCAATTTGTTTTTCCCTTGAGTGATGGACTGGATTTTTTGCTTAGATTTATAGCACATGAATTATCACAATGGATTCTGATCGGAGACTTCAATTCAATTCCCATATCTTCAAGTTGATTCTTCATCCAAAATATCTGCATGAAATGTCACATCTATGAATTATTTTAAAGGTAAATTTCATTTAATTTCCATTCATTCTTTTTTTGGGGGGTTTCCCAATATTTTTTGGAGGAAAGGGTGAGTTTTAATGATTTGGTCCAAACCGTGAGCCCGTTTCTATATTTAAAAACCAATTTTGTTTCTTTTATAACTATTTCATTTTTTAATATTTTTTACCCATTCTAATTCCTAAATGTCCTCCCCTGACCTATTAACACCAAAATTTCAATTTAAACCCTTTATTAATTCATAATAATGGTTAATTTGGGTTTTTATTTAAGGAATTGGGTCATCCCAAAAGCCCATTTCCAATTTTAAAAAAAATTATTTAGTTAATATCTTATTCAATTTTAACTATTTTTTAGGTGATTCCACCTCCAACCCAAGCCCACTAAACCTAGGCACGCCCCCATTCTCTTCTACCCCTCTTTGGAACTCATTTTCTTTGATAATTAAGTTGAATCTTCTTAAGCTTACTCAATTAGAGCAGATTTATAAAGGTAATTTGTTTCCTTCATAACTCCTTCATTTCTCACTCTTTTTCCCCCATTAAAATTCCTACATGATCTAATTATCCTTTTTTGAACCTCACTTGAATGTTTGGCTAGTTTAAAATTCAGATACTAGTGTATTTGGGGTGATTTCTTTAAGATCTCTCAAGTAAGTGGGTCTCCTTTGATCTTCTTTCAATTTGCTTAGGGTTTCATTCAATGTGCTTAGGGTTTCTTCCATTATCCTTGAGGTTCCTAATGTATAGAAAGTATGGTTTTGAAATTATGGTTTTATCTTGTGTTTCACGGTCTGAAATTCTGGTTTTAGGTCTGTTTTACCTTTCTTGAGGTGCAATGGTGGTGCGTTTGAGTTTTCGCACAAAGGATTCAAGGGTTTTCATTACTTTGGTAGGTGATTCCATGTTTATGAAATATTTGTGCCTTAGAAAGTATGGTTTTGAAATTAGGTTTTTATCTTGTGTTTCATGATTTTAAATTCTGTATTTATCATATTTTAAGGTTTATATCATTTTATTATTGCTATAAAAATTAGTTTTAGAGGTGTTTGTATTGTAAATGAATTTTAAATGCCAATTTTATGTGAAATTGGGGGGTTTTCATAGAAATGTTTATAAGTTTATTTGGAGATTCCCTATAAATTCTTGGTTGATTTTATTGAAATGTATTAGGGCTGAAAATTATGTTTTGAATGTTTATATCCCTTATTTTCTGCGGTGAAATCTGATTTTGGTGACGTTTGATAAGTGAAGGATTTTTTGGCACCATTTTGGTACTAAATTGGTAGTTTTACATGGATATTTGATGTTATACCTAATGGGGTTGTTTTATAAAACATGTAATAGATTTATAGAAATTATTTGGGCACTGTGAATTATGTTTTGGTAAATGTGAGTGTGCACATAGTGTGCAATGTGGGGTTTTCAAGGAGTTTTGGGTGCAAAATAATATGGGTTTTTGAGAAATTGTTTTATAGAAAATCAAAGTGTTTTGTTGTGTGTTTTAAGTGGTATAAAATGTGTGTATCTACTATACTATTTTAATGTGACCATTAGTGGTGTTTTATATTAAAATGGATTTATGTATCATGCCGAAATTGTTTGAACACAAAGGGGGAATCCCAGGTACCTAGTTGGGGCGAATGTGTACTAGTACGGCTAGTGGACCGGATGGATTTTGTCCCTATTTCACTTAGAATTTGGATAACAACAACTCTAACTATACTATATAGATGATTAATAGGTACCACTAGGTTATGTTTATGTTTCCTACTATTTTCTCATGTACTAGAATGGATTTTACTATGGTTACTTTACACCGAGGTACGAGGTACATGGGGCCTGAGACTATCTAGTGCCTAGGGGTGTTTCTGATTTTGTTGATCATTGGATTTGTGGTATTTTCCCTTGTATTTGGGTATGTTTGGAATTATATTATAGTGTCTAACATTCCTATTTAAATTTTTTAACATTCTGAAAGTTTTATCATGAAAACTGTTTTCAATTTAAAGTTTCATTTCTTGGAATTTAACACCGCTTTTCTTTGCATATCAAAACTGCTTGATTTTTCACCTTTATTGCATGAAATTTGGAATTATTGGGTGGTATGCTATTGGTATTATGATCACACCCTACTTACACCCCTTGGTTGTAAGTATACTTTATCATTCTTGACTCAGGTAAAGGGAAGGCTTCGAGTGATGGCGGTTCGGGGTGTTAGTTCCCATCCTTGGGGCGGAGTTATGGAGACGACTTGTGGGTGATGACCCCTTGTTGTGTGGAGTACTTGGGGATGTTTTTCTATTGTTTCTTTGTGTATTTGGACCTTTTTTATTTCATTTGAACTTATGTATTCAGTTCTGGATTTTTGTATAAACCTTGTTAGTATGAATTTTTCAGATTCAGTTTACCAAATGTTTTTGATGTTTTATGTATACATATTTGGGTAAATCATTCCCAAACCAAGATAAATGATACCTGGTAACTTTTTCCAGCCCATTTGGATAGTTAATGCCCTTTTTTCCTTTCCACAGGCTAGTTTTGGTGCCGGTATTGGTGGCGAACAGATTCGATTCGTGACATGCAAGCTTGAGTAGCATGTTGAAAACTGAGCTTCTTTAGAAACTGATCAATCCTTGAATACCATGATCTTGGTACATGCTTCAAACCATATAAAGCCTTATTTAGTTGAAAAAATTTGTTCTTATATTCATGAATGAGAAAACCATATGTTTTCTCAATGTATACTTCTTCTTCCAGAACTCCATTCAGAAATGCTAACTTGACATCCATCTGGAAAACTTTAAACTCTCGTTGCACAGCTATAGCCAAGAATAATATAATTATCTATAGACTTACAACGGGTGAAAATTTATCATTAAAATCTATACCCTCTATATGAGAGTACCCTTTTCACACTAGTCATTCATTGTTTCGAGTGAAAACACTATCTTCATTCATTTCCTAAACCCAATTCTCATCTTTAGCTACTTCACCAAAGCTTTTAAGCTCCACTTGTGATAAGTATGATTCTTATTGTAGAGAATTCATCCTTATTGTATGAACTTAATGATGTCTGATCACCAATTATGTTCTGCCTATCAATTTCATCTCTTCTTGCTGCTCTTTAGGAAGACATTGATTTGTTCTCATTATCTAAGTCTTCTTCTGAATCAACATTTTCACATCTTCTCCTCCTGATTCTCTTACCACTTCATCACTTTTGATAAGCATCTTGTTGAAAAATTGTTGATATTCTTTCTTAGCTCCTTGGTATCTTGAAAACAGTTATCAGATACCACAATGTTAGAACAAAATACATAATCATGAAGTGCATGATTGTTGATTCTTCACGGCAATCCGTCTTCTCTCAACGGACGACTAACACCTGAACTGGGGCATGATACCAATGGATATATCTTCAATGAAACTTATAACCCCTGGATAATCCATGTATATCTTTTAAATATCTTCAGTTTCAACATAGACTCTTCATCATGTCATCTCTTTTTTCCATAGCACACATCCTTCTGATAATGATTTGGATAATAGAAACGTTGTTTTGAATCTGGTTAGGAAGTAGAAAGCTCCCCCTATAATATCCATCTCTTCCAGTTATAAGGTCTATTATTTATACCCACAAACATTCTTATTCTCCTTCTCCATCTTTGGTAACTGATTTGAATCAGTTGACATTATGGATCACATCACATCACTACTTTGAATCTTTTGATGCCACTTTTACTTAGATTGTATCTCCCTTTGAACCTAAAACACATTAACATTATTTAATAGCATTTATATACATAGGGATAGGGGAACTTCTGGAATCTTCAATGTGAGGATTGTGGTTGATCCTAATGTGTCAACCCTTTGATTCTTTCTTGTAGAGAATCACACTCTTTCCTTGCTTCTTCTAACTGCCTAGCCAACTTAAACTGCTCTGGCCATATGACTAGGAATCCATTACTCACATGATGAGTTTTTTTTGATATGTAGAATCTGTAGGCTTGGCCTTTCTCACAATTTGGGGTTTGATCCCATTGGTACACATTTTTTTCTTTGATGTTCCACCAATATGCCACTTCCCTTGATTCATTCTCTGAGTAGGAATCTCTTTGCTTTTCATCTTACCTTTCTTTTCATCTTACCTTTCTTCTCTTTGCTTGATTCATTCTCTGAGTAGGGATATTAATCTTTCTTCCACTTCTCTCCATTTTACATGACAAGTGATTTTTTCAATACATTATTTTTCATCTTTCTTTTATCAGATACCTGATCCACGACACTTTTTATTGCTGGTGGTGATTCCTCCATTGAATGTGCATTCATCTTACTCACTGCTAGAGTAGATCTCCTCTTAATCTTCTAGGTTTGTTCACATTATCTCCATGAGAGTTGTTGTGGGTATGATAGAGAAGGTGATTGATACACCTTTTGTTTATCTCCTTGTTATTCCCTTGAGGTAGTAAAACTATTTTTAAATTTACCACTTTTTCTTCCAGTGTAGGATTTCTCATTATATACCACCAGAGTCGAGAATCTCCTTTCGAGTTCCTTTTCCTTTCCTACTTTCTTAATGCTATAATGTCTTGCTAAATTCCCATAATTAGAATATATAAATCATTTTCCACCAAAGGCATAGCTCATTTCATCATTTCTCAGTCGATATGTTGATGCAGCTTGAGTTCTTCTTCTGACATTGAGCCCCTGAGCTTCCTGACACATACTCATGGTGTGTCCCATTCTTCCATAGTAATAGCATCTAATGAATGCTTTCTTCTGAGAGACTTCTCTTTCTGATTTCTCATGAAACTTATTCTTATTCTTAGATTTATTAAAACATATATCTTCACAGCATGAAATTTATTCCTAAGCCTCTAAAAAAAGCTTGATGTATGACCATGAATCCCATAGAAATAGAACATGTTGTCATTAATTCTTGTAAAATCCTTTCTAGGTCTATCTTTATCACCTATAAGGTTTTTCTTATCTCTGGTTCTTTTCACTACTCTCTTCTTATCATGCATAGGAGTGGGATCATCGTATCCAATTCCAGATTTTCCCAAAATGGATGGCCTTTGGGATAACATTATCCTTTCATGCTTCTCCTCTGAAGTATCATATTTGGATTTTATTTCATCATCACCTTCCAAAGTACAATTGAATAATAAGTTTAGTGCATCCTTTAACTTAGGTTTTCCTTTGTCATTTTATTTATCCATTTCTTTCTTAACTGATTCTATCTCTTCCTCTAGTTGCTGAATCTTCTTATCCCTTGATTCAAGTTGATCATTCAGCTCTCTTATGAGATTCTTTTCGCTAATCATCTCATCTTCCATTTCTCGTGTGAGCTTTTCTACCATATCACTTTGCTCCTTCATTTTCAATTTTTCTTGATCAAAATAATTAGAGAAGGATGCATTCTCTTGTTGTAGCCTTTGATTATTCTGATCTAGTTTATATAGTTGTGTACCAAGATCATTATTTCTGACTTTCATATTCTCAATTTCTTTTGAGTTCATATTCTTTCCCTTTTCATCAGCTTTGAGTTTTTCTATCATTAAAGAAAAAAAATTCAACTCTTTACCTTGAGAATCATTATTATCCTTGAGGTCAGTAGCCACTTCAATGAGCCTTTGATTTAAGCCTCTTAGCTTGTTGATATCAATCTCTAGTGCTTGGATTCAGATATCATTAGACTTAATTTATTCACCAAATTTATGATCCAATTCCTTTTTTTCATAGAGATCTTTCTCTTCTAGACTTCTTGGAGTTTCTTCATCATCAGTAGTTTCATCATCACTTGGTATGTCAAGTTCATCACTCATTCCTACAACATCATTGAGTGAGTATATCTCTTTCGTGTCTGATTAATCCAACCCTTTATTTAGTAAACTGTTGGATTCCTTAAACTCAATCACACATTTTCTGTAGACACTTCCACACTAAGGGATAC